>CM056843.1:7814181-9086240 GCA_029853015.1 Chelidonichthys spinosus | reverse complement strand
GGCGACTGTAGAAACATGGTGGTACAACACAGTGGCCTCTGGGAAGTAGGCTTGCTATGTATATGTGAATGTGTTACTCTTAGCTATTGGATGAAGGATACTTAGCTTCAAGTTATTATACATGCTATATTAGGAATATTGTTTTACATTTTTGTTAATAGAAACCCTAAATCCTATACATTGGCCCTTGAAATTGTCCTCTCCGCTTCTTTTCTGTCCCTGTAGCTTACACCTGTTTTCCAAAGGAGATTTTCTTCCTTCAACTTCTTGATAGTTGTGTCATTCAGGTAATTTGTTTGCTTTGTTTGTTTATTTCATAGTTTTCGCCTACAACTTAAGAACAGTGGTAGTTGAATTTTTGTATTCTCTTTCCGCAGTAATGGATCGATCGTCAACAACTTGAATGCTAGCTTTGTAAGCACATCTGTTCCTAATAACACCCAGATTGCGAGTGTTTTGATCGATGCAGCTTCAAACGTCATTGGCTTCGACATTGAAACCAATTCCATTATCGTGGATGGCATATGTAAGTAATCCTCAGTGCTACTTGATCAAATATTTCAAAAGTTGTGCAACAGTTTGTTTAACTAATGTTTTGTTTTCTCTTCATTTAAAGCTTCAAGTGGAATTAGTCAGAAGATGAGTCTCATCACCGCATCCTTCCTGGTACTGTTGTCATGGCTACTGTCAACTCAGCAATAGCAACAGTGTGGATTTCCATATTTACATGACTGCCATCACTGGTATCAAGATTTATTAGCAAATGTAACTTTGCACTGACCAGACACCTTAAATTAGGTTAGTCTATCTCTGTCGAACTAAACATGTTTCTGTGTGGGAATGGCCCACACGGTCGTTGACCGGACAAAATGTACTTATCCAACTTGAATGAGTCCATCTGAATCATTACTGGAATAGTAAGCCACACATTATTACCTTAAACTCTGGGACCTCGGAAAATGATTGCACTATTAATATAAAAATGTATTTTGCTTCACTGAGCACTATGCCTTGGTACTATTAAACTTAGTGACAGTTAACTAATGCTGTCTTGTTTATTCTGTTTCACTAAACTAAGTAAAACTAGGACTGAAAATCAAAACCATATTATCATTCTCACCATCATCTGAATTAATTTTGATCAAAAGGTTAAGTTATAAATGAAATATATATTTCAAAATAATGCAATAATGTCAATTTTCTTATTTTTAAAAAGTGTGTTATTTTGTTTGTAATCATGCATACATGATGTTCTGTGAGGTTTATTTGTGCAATTTCAGTCAAATAATTTACAAAAATCATAGTACAACATCCATAAAGCATGTAAATTGTCTCTCATGTGATTTCTTGCCATTTTGTTGGGTAAATGTAAAGTGTATTGGGGCATGTTTAATGTCAACAGCTTTAATTAAAGCACCTTTCATGTTAACAGACAATTTGTTTATTTGTTTATTTCGGGCATGTCCGTTAAATCATCATCACACATCTTTGTTCACAAGGTAAAAAAATAAACATGGCAGAAAGGGAAAGCGGGAGAAGCCGAGGCTCATCTAGTCCCGCCCCCATTACCCACAGGGAGAAAAAGAAAAAAAAATCAACATCATAATTATTTCTTGTCTTTTGCATTTTTCGCTTGACATAACATTTTCTTTTACTGGTGACATTTGACATAACATGTTACAGCAGTAGGTGGTACAGAGAGCTGTAGTCCAGTGCATACAGATTACGTGTGTGTCTGCACACGTGTCCATATTTGTTCATCACGAGTGAACAGCAGTCTCATCATGTAACAAAGTCTGAAGGGGGTCCAATCGACAGAGAACAAAAAAGTCCAGTATAGTTATTATTTGTTGGGATGGAGTGGGAGCCCTTTTTTTTCTCTCTCTTAAGGTTTCAACAGCTGGACAAACAAGTGGAATACTGAAGAGACAACCACTCATCCCTGAACAGTATTAAAATGTTGCATGCTTGGTGCAAAGGAGTGAAAATATTATACAAACCAGCAAAACGATAGCACAGTAAGAACACACATAAAACTTATTTAAATTCTCCAGTGATGTGAAAATACTTCAAGTGCAGTTATGACATTGTGAATTAAACCATGCTCTGCGATTTCCTGCAATTAAATTTCCCAATCAGCTTTTTGTTTGTAAGTACATCGGGTCTGTTCAGTAAGGGAGAACTGGGAGTGTTGCAAAGTATATTGCCTTTGAGATTCTTATATCTATTCACTGTCAGACAGCATAAGACATACAGTATTCTTTAATCACCTGAAGCTAAAAAATAACCAGCATCATCAAAACCAGCATTAACTCTTGTCAGATTTTCAGGAATGGCTCTTCGAAAAAAAAAAAAAAATAGAAAAACATTTTAATAGACAGTTATGTTGGAAAAATAATCTATAAATCTTTCTAGAAACTGGCCTTTTACTGATTAAATGCAATGTTCTCCTTTTTTAAAATTGACACCGAAAGAAGCCAAGAAGCCAAAAACAGTCTTTATATGACCAATGGATGTTGCAGTGTCAATGATGAATAATAATCTAGAAGTACACACAACGCAACATCTTTATGAGCTTCTCAGTTAGTAAAATTGACCTTGAAAAAACATCTCAACTTCACTGAAGCAAAACATGCAACAGTTGCTCTTTGCTCCAACACTAACGGCTTCAGATTTTCGTATAGGTTATGATAATTATTACTCCACTGTTAGTATAACTGCATGTTGAAAACTGTAAAAAGAATGCATTAATCAAGAAAAGTCAGAGTCATCAGTAATAACTAAAAAAGAATTTGGAGATGTGAAATTTGATTATGAACTATGAACCTCAAACAAAAGTAAACATCTTATTGATGAGCCACTGTTGGACCATACCTGAGACTCTTGGGCTCCAACTGCTTTTCCTCCAGTCTGCTGTCCTAATAGACTATTTGATAATGTCTCCTGCACATAATACAAAGATAAATTGATGTACGATGGCGACACAGTTAGCCTCCCCAATGAAAACGTTTATGGTAAAAAAATAATAAAATCTAAAACTATATATATATATATATATATATATTTAAATCACTGCAGCTATTACTAAAACAATTGCAGTCATTTAACCACCACCATCTTATGAAGTTTAAGCTAGTTGTTTCACAGTCAAATGCATGCTTCCCTAATACTACAGCGCCACCTGCCTGTGTTGTCACCAATAGCTGGTGCTAACAGGACAATCATTTTTTTGTTACACTCTGGTTCGTCTGAAAACCATCTCCATATTTTGTCTATTCTTTGTAACTTTGCCTATCAAAGTTACTAAAGACGGTTGATGGTAAAATGTCAATTTTGGGCAACAACCACAAACCACCTGGCATTGTTCTGTTAAAAAAGGAAAGAAAGTGTTCTCAATAATACCCATATTCATCAACAGGGGGAGCCATCACACCAAATCACTCATAAACTGATGACATCAAGTATACCATCTGCTCCACAAAGTTGTGACATACTGTGAGATAGACCACTCGTTATAATAGGCCATTTTTAGCCTTTTAAATAAGGCCATAACTAGAATTCATTCTAGAGGATGTTAGTGAAAATGTTTTTTTGCTGTCCAGATTTACTAAAAATCAATCTGTTTGCCAACAAACAAAAAAAAAACCTGATTTGGCATTAAATCACCATGCTGGCTAAGTTGCACTATCCAAATTTGCCCATTCGAGTTGCCAATCTTGACGATATCCTCAATGGCTAAATAACAATAACATTAGACTATTGTTTCAAAATCACATGTCTTAATTTGAGCACTCACATGAGAACATTCACTGTCATGCACTAAATATCATTTTGAATTTATGAACGATTCACTAAAATTATCTGGGGGAGACACATAGAAACAGCTGTTTGCAGCCTGCGTCTCCCTCCCTCCCTCCCTTTCACTCTCCATCCCACTCTCTGTTTCAAACCATATTTCCGTTTCTCCTTCAGCAGTAATGGATCAGTCATCAACAACATGGATGATAGCTTTGTCAGCAGCACATCTGTTCCTTACACACCATCAAGCATCACCGGTCTTGACATTCAAGGCAGATACAGCTTATCATTTTTAAATAAATTATTATATAAATATAATGTGTTTCTTTCCATCAGAAACTTTACAATGATCAGAATATACAAGAATATGAATTATCCCTGTTTTGCAATGTGGGAGTGAGTAAATAGAAAGTATATCAGGACATGATTAATGCCAGGAGCTTTAATTAATGCACCAGTAATGCAGACACTCAAACCCTGCCATGTTATTTTCTGTAATGGAATGTCACAATAGTGTGTCATAATCAGTCGTTATCGGCCCTTTGTTGTCAGTAAATCAAGTTTGTACAGAAGAAGAGAACTGGGCATGATGCATAGTCTCATTGCATGTGAGATCTATTCATCGCCAGGACAGTGTTCTTAAAACACCTCAAACTAAAAGTAACCACCAGCATCAACTCCAGCGTCAACAAGAATCAATTTTCCATAATGCGGCTGTTGCAAATGTTTTTCCTGCAATATATCTTTATTGCAGCAACTATAGAATTGCGATATAAAAGAAGCATATTTTATATTTTGTGTAGGAACACCAATATCTAAGCTTATCCCCTCATAATTATCTATATCAATATACACAGTGTCGCATGTAGCTTAGTGAATATTTATTTGAATGTCTTCAAAATTATACAAATGGAAAAAGAAAATAGAATAAAATGAGTTATTTTAATGCTGTGGGAAGGACATTTAATAAGAACAAGTGAAGAAAACCTTTACAAAAAAGAACATTTTGTAATTTAAAATCGTATTGACTATACTGACTATATTGACTAATAAAAAGTAAAATACATTGAGGGTGACTTATTTTTTTCAATTGTTAGAGTCAAAAGTGACCATAGTTGCTGAAACGCTTAAAAAGATTTATGTTGCAAAAGTACGAATATTTAATATGAATCTCATTAGAAACTGTTTACTTATAATTAACAACACTCTATTTTTTTTTAAGTTAATCTTTAAGTCATTTTAGAGGCAACCCTAAACAGATGTTAAAGGAGCAGAGAATTCTTCAGTGGTCAACAAAGCAGAAATGAAGGTGCAGATGGCTTTCAGAGGCGGGACCTAAATTGTGATGGACATTTATTAAAGTATATTTTGATCAATATATTAAAGTACATATAATACATTAAACAAAATGCTGATATAATAGCATTACCACCTCTATTAACCTCAAGAAGAAGTAACAATCTGATCAATGAGATCTTACCTTGGGATTATTGGCTCCAACTACTTTTCCTCCAGTCTGCTGTCCTGAATATGACGGTGTTTCCTGCTTTACGATAAATTGGTGTATGATGGGGACACATTTACCCTCCCAGTTGCCACTCACTTTTACTATTTAAAACACAGTATAAATAACAAAAAATAGTCCGTCTCTTAAACAATCTCAAAAACGTCCTTTGCCGTTTAAACACAGATTAGCCAAACATTACTGCTGGAATCGAAATATAAAAATCGAATTAGCGATGTAAGTTATACCCAGCAAATATATTACTGTAGGCTTATTCAATTATTGATCAATTTCGAATTGAAATACCAACCGCCTCTCATAATTGTTTTTACCACCGTCACCTGACAGACGCTAACATAAACTTTTCGGCTAATCAAAAATGTTTCGTCCACTAGTCACAGCCTGAAGTCAGTGGTGTCGACCACTGACTTCCGTTTTTTTTTTTTTTTTTTTTTTTTTTTTTTTATTAGCTTCGAATGACGGTACCGAATCTTTCGGACAATGATCACACAATCATCATAAAATGTAAATAAATTCCCGATAACCCCAAACACTTGTGTCTGGCGAGTGTGTGTGTGTGTGTGTGTGTGTGTGTGTGTGTGTGTGTGTGTGTGGGCGGGGCAGCGCAACTGTTGGAAGACCTGTTTTGATTGTAAAATATATTGATGGAATTATTCATCTTTGAAACTGCAATTGAAAGTCTAATTAAATAGGGAAATTAATTTAAGACGGGCATGCTTCCCCAAATAATTTATTAAATCTAATGAAGTTGTGGGGGTAAAAAAACATACCAGGAAATGGGTTTAGAAACACAAAATTCTTCAAATAAATACATTTGTAATACAGGAATATTTAATATTTCACTGACGATGAGAAATAATTTGACAATTATATTATAGTTTGAACCACTTGGTAATTTAATAATTTATCCTGAGTTGCTTTTTAAAGGTAGCCTAATTGTTTTTCAGAATAAAACATTCTAAGGAGAAATAAAAGAATGCTAGCGAAAAGTTCACAAATAAATATATCAGCATATGGGGGTAGACATTTTGGGGAATCTCTTCATGAAGAAACTTGCAAAACATGTTATGTTAACCTCTTACAGGAAAACCAGAGCATTATGCAAAAAGTCCCCAACCCCTTTTAACAGAGCAGGTGAATGGTTGCAGGCTTTTTCTAATTATCAGATTGTACTCCAAACATTAGGTATATATTGTTTCGGGTACAGAGTTTGTTATTTTGATAAGTAGCCTGTACTGTAAGTTCCTCTCCGATAATCATTGCCACTGTTATATTTAGGCCTATGCGTCATATAATTATTGGCTTCCGTCTGAATGTCCGCAATACCTCACCTTGACTCATAGTGACTTTTGCATGCTGGAGGAAAATAAATTATATACATGATATAAAAGTTTCAGGCTGTACCATTTCTCTTTAGTTTGAAGTTCGTTTTTCCATTTTGTAGGTTTGAGACAAAAATGATCTGCCATGAATAAATATGCAAGGATCATATCAAGGATAAATATCAAGGATCACAGGATCATCATCTGTTCACTGATGACTATGAAGCCAAAGACGTCACTGAAAATACAAGTATCCTGATAACAAGATTTAAACTCTAGAACAGATCAATAACAGAATAGATTAAGAACAGATTAATTATGCTGCTGGACTGCTGGAAGAAAAAAAAATGTCACACACTTTCAGTTTTTTTCTCAAGTTTCAGTCAGCACTATCAACCCTGGAGCAAACACTGAAATATTAAAAATAAAAAAGAATTCATCATTTCAATTTGGTTGATTCATCCATCATAAAATGTTTGATATAATAGTAAATAAGTCAAGGCGGTATCCTCTTTACTGGTTTCCATTCAACTGTCATATTGGCCAGTATAATCATGAAAATGGTATTAAAAACCATTGTGCAGTGTTACAAAAATCTTACTTTTAACATGGTGGACTTGCAGAAACTCCGTATAAGGCGAAAGTGTCTTTATTGCAACAATAAGCTGCAATTGTTGACATAAAAAACCTCTTGATATTCACCACTTATTAATGATTCCATACTAGAACATATTAGCATATCGATGTAATTATCTGACAGTTGCTAAGAATAATATTTGGGGAGGTTTAGCTCAGGAGGTAGAGCGGGTTGGCTGGTAACCGCAAGATTGCCGGTTCGATCCCCGGCTCCTCCTAGCTGAGTGCCTGGTGTCCCTGAGCAAGACACCTTACCCCAATTGCTCCTGACGAGCTGGCTGTCGCCCTGCGTGGTTGACTCCGCCGTCGGTGTGTGAATGTGTGAGTGAATGGGTGAATGTCAGTCATTGCTGTAAAGCGCTTTGGAGAAAAGCGCTATATAAATGAGGCCATTTACCATTTACCATTTGAAAAAAATTGTTTTCCTTTGATATGCCCAAATAATATGCTTGTTTTAGACTTTAATTTTATTGTATCCTCAAATGACACATTTCCCCCGATAATTCCAAAAACACTTATTCGAATGAATGAATACTTTTTTCTTCTTTTTTGCTTTTCTTCCCACTCCATGAACATGTCACCAGAAATCTAAATGTATTTGTTTGCCTCAACTTCCTGTAACACTAATGGAAATTCCTTCAACATTCACACAGGTGGAATGCACCACCAACCTGTTTCACGAGACAAAAGGGTGTGCCATAATACTGAGTTAAGGAACTGACAAACTAACAGATACCGCCTGGATGCTTTGGGTTTGTTCATTGTTAAGGTGTAACAACATATTTGAAAAATGTATCAGCTGCGAGTGACATCATAACCCTTCATTCCATTTCAATATAAAAGCCCTAGATGTGGGCAGTCACATCAGATGAAAGGTTTGCAATGTCACAGATGTGAAGTGCACTAGTTTAAAACATAGAAAGCAGATAGAAAGGGGAAATTTACAACGTTTCATCTTGATTCTTTTCATTTTGGGTAAGTACATTTTTAATTCTGTACATTTATACACTCTGCGTATGTGGTGAAGACAGAGTGATACAGATATTATGTGTATGTTTAATATTTGTTTGTTCATTTAATAATGGGGCCAATTTATTCTTTTAAAAACTCTGTTCTTCTTTTAGGATTTTTTTTTTAGGTGCAAACACACTAGCATCCTTTCATTGAATTCAGATTTTAAGAATATGTGTTGGGAAAATTTTAATAGGTGTATAAAATATATTTTATCTGATACACGTGGTTGATGGTTGTAAACAGTTTGTGTATTTTGTCAAAACGCCACATTAATGAAAATGTAGTACACATACTGAAATATAGATTAGTTTAACAGCTAATTTTATCACAGATGTTTCAAAGTATAATTATACTACACTACTATGATTCAGGATATACATTATTGTGAGGGGGGAATTCAGTATCCTTTGTATATAGCCATTTCCCTTTGGTCGTTTTCTGTACGTTACCGAGTTAAAACAGTTGAAAGTATTGTTGTTGTTGCATACTACGTGTAAAGTAATATTTGTAGTGAATAGTATTATAGTCTATCTAATCTATGAGTAAGTCTCTGTATTGTTTAATTGTATAGATTCGAAGGAAAACAGGATGGGTGTCAGACGGATCATGACAATTTTCGTGATTTTACTAGGTAAGCTGAGAGACCCAATATTTCTTCCACACCACACAGATAAAGTCAAGTGTGAATTTTAGGTAACAATTCATTAATGAAGCTAAACTTTTTTTGTTGATCCTTTATCATTTTTTGGTACTGATTAGCTACAACAATACCTGCTGCACATACTCAAGCAACGACCACTGCAGCACCTACAACAGCTGCACCGACCACTGCAGCACCTACCACAGCTGCACCTACCACTGCAGCACCTACCACAGCTGCACCTACCACTGCAGCACCTACGACTGCAGCACCTACGACAGCTGCACCAACCACTGCAGCACCTACCACAGCTGCACCGACCACTGCAGCACCTACCACAGCTGCACCGACCACTGCAGCACCTACCACAGCTGCACCTACCACTGCAGCACCTACGACTGCAGCACCTACGACAGCTGCACCGACCACTGCAGCACCTACGACAGCCGCACCTACCACAGCAGCACCCACGACTGCAGCACCCACAACTGCCGCACCTACCACAGCAGCACCCACGACTGCAGCACCTACAACAGCCGCACCAACAACAGCTGCACCTACAACAGCTGCACCGACCACTGCAGCACCTACGACAGCCGCACCTACCACAGCAGCACCCACGACTGCAGCACCTACGACAGCTGCACCAACTACTGCAGCACCTACAACAGCTGCACCGACCACTGCCGCACCTACGACAGCTGCACCAACAACAGCTGCACCTACCACTGCAGCACCCACAACAGCCGCACCTACAACTGCCGCACCCACCACAGCAGCACCTACAACTGCCGCACCTACCACAGCAGCACCCACGACTGCAGCACCTACAACAGCCGCACCAACAACAGCTGCACCTACAACAGCTGCACCGACCACTGCAGCACCTACAACAGCCGCACCAACAACAGCTGCACCAACCACTGCAGCACCTACGACAGCAGCACCTACAACTGCCGCACCTACCACAGCAGCACCCACGACTGCAGCACCTACGACAGCTGCACCCACCACAGCAGCACCAACAACAGCTGCACCTACCACTGCAGCACCTACGACAGCCGCACCTACCACAGCAGCACCTACAACAGCTGCACCAACAACAGCCGCACCTACAACAGCTGCACCCACCACTGCAGCACCTACAACAGCTGCACCCACCACAGCAGCACCTACAACTGCCGCACCTACCACAGCAGCACCCACGACTGCAGCACCTACAACAGCCGCACCAACAACAGCTGCACCGACCACTGCAGCACCTACAACAGCCGCACCAACAACAGCTGCACCGACCACTGCAGCACCTACGACAGCTGCACCCACCACAGCAGCACCTACAACAGCCGCACCAACAACAGCTGCACCTACCACTGCAGCACCTACAACTGCCGCACCTACCACAGCAGCACCCACAACTGCAGCACCTACAACTGCCGCACCTACCACAGCAGCACCCACGACTGCAGCACCTACCACTGTGGCACCTACAACAGCTGCACCTACAACAGCCGCACCTACAACAGCCGCACCAACAACAGCCGCACCTACGACAGCTGCACCCACGACTGCAGCACCTACAACAGCCGCACCAACAACAGCGCACCTACCACTGCACCCACAACAGCAGCACCTACCACTGCAGCACCCACGCACAACACGCCGCACCTACGACAGCAGCACCCACGACTGCAGCACCTACACGGCACCACGACCGCACCAACAACAGCCGCACCTACACAGCGCACCAGACTGCAGCCCACAACAGCTGCACCTACAACTGCAGCACCTACAACAGCCGCACCAACAACAGCCGCACCTACAACAGCTGCACCTACAACAGCAGCACCTACAACAGCAGCACCAACAACAGCCGCACCTACGACAGCAGCACCCACGACTGCAGCACCTACAACAGCCGCACCAACAACAGCCGCACCTACGACAGCTGCACCCACAACAGCAGCACCTACCACTGCAGCACCTACAACAGCCGCACCTACAACAGCAGCACCTACCACTGCAGCACCTACAACAGCCGCACCTACAACAGCCGCACCTACCACTGCAGCACCTACAACAGCCGCACCTACAACAGCCGCACCTACCACAGCAGCACCCACAACAGCAGCACCTACGACAGCTGCACCCACAACAGCAGCACCTACCACTGCAGCACCTACAACAGCCGCACCTACAACAGCCGCACCAACAACAGCCGCACCTACAACAGCCGCACCTACAACAGCCGCACCAACAACAGCCGCACCTACAACAGCTGCACCTACCACTGCAGCACCTACAACAGCCGCACCTACAACAGCCGCACCTACAACAGCAGCACCTACGACAGCTGCACCCACAACAGCAGCACCTACCACTGCAGCACCTACAACAGCCGCACCTACAACAGCCGCACCATACAACAGCCGCACCTACAACAGCCGCACCTACAACAGCCGCACCTACAACAGCTGCACCTACCACTGCAGCACCTACAACAGCCGCACCTACAACAGCTGCACCTACAACAGCAGCACCTACAACAGCTGCACCCACCACAGCAGCACCTACAACAGCTGCACCTACAACAGCCGCACCTACAACAGCCGCACCTACAACAGCCGCACCTACAACAGCCGCACCAACAACAGCCGCACCTACAACAGCTGCACCTACCACTGCAGCACCTACCACAGCAGCACCTACAACAGCAGCACCTACCACTGCAGCACCTACAACAGCTGCACCTACCACTGCAGCACCTACAACAGCTGCACCTACCACTGCAGCACCTACAACAGCCGCACCACAACAGCAGCACCTACAACAGCTGCACCTACGACAGCTGCACCCACGACAGTAGCACCTACAACTGCTGCACCTACCACAGCAGCACCTACAACAGCAGCACCTACCACTGCAGCACCTACAACAGCTGCACCCACAACAGCAGCACCTACAACAGCCGCACCTACCACTGCAGCACCTACAACAGCCGCACCAACAACAGCAGCACCCACAACAGCTGCACCTACGACAGTTGCACCCACCACAGCAGCACCTACAACTGCTGCACCCACAACAGCTGCACCTACCACTGCAGCACCTACAACAGCTGCACCCACCACAGCAGCACCTACCACAGCAGCACCTACAACAGCCGCACCTACGACAGCTCCACCCACAACAGCAGCACCTACCACTGCAGCACCTACAACAGCTGCACCAACAACCGCCGCACCTACAACTGCAGCACCTATCACTGCAGCATCTACAACAGCTGCACCCACCACAGCAGCACCTACCACTGCAGCACCTACAACAGCTGCACCCACCACAGCTGCACCTACCACTGCAGCACCTACAACAGCTGCACCCACCACAGCTGCACCCACCACAGCTGCACCCACCACAGCAGCACCTACCACTGCAGCACCTACGACAGCTGCACCCACCACAGCTGCACCTACCACTGCAGCACCTACAACAGCCGCACCTACAACAGCAGCACCTACAACAGCCGCACCTACGACAGCTGCACCCACCACAGCAGCACCTACCACTGCAGCACCTACAACA
This sequence comes from Chelidonichthys spinosus, assembly GCA_029853015.1. NCBI lineage: Eukaryota > Metazoa > Chordata > Actinopteri > Perciformes > Triglidae > Chelidonichthys > Chelidonichthys spinosus. Next base: position 9,073,723 of record CM056843.1, on the reverse strand, counting down.
GCTGCACCCACCACAGCAGCACCTACAACAGCTGGACCTACGACAGCTGGACCTACGACAACTGCAACTACAACAGCTGCAACCACCACTGGAAGTTCAACAACAGTGGCTCTCTCAGCAACCTTGGCAGAACCATTTGTAGAAGAACTCAACAATCGAAACAGCCCTGAATTTCGTAATCTTGAGTCAAAAGTTAAAGCATTTGTAAGTACTCTCTCATTATATTTCTGTGTTTTGCATTTGCAGATTTTACAGGATGAAACAGTCTTTTTTACTGTTTTATTTCTTATTTGCTTCATTCCTACAGTCTGATGCCACCTATGGGTCTAAATTTGGGAATGCTTACCTCCGCACTGATGTCTTGTCGTTCAGGTAACATTTTCTATTTTGAGACTACAACTCATTTAGTTTTACTTTGTGAGTTGTGTTCAATGTTAGAATTTTAAACGAAATAATGACAAGATAATTAAATATTACACATGCACGTAAATGATCAATATTGATATATGTCCCTTTATGATGCAGCCCAGCTCAGAGCACTACACGAATGAGTAATACTGTGGCAGAGATTGGGATTGTGTTCAATACCACTGCTGCACAAGTCCCAGAGCCTAGTGCTGTTGCACAAACCTTACAAGCCGCCGTGTCTAACCCCAACATTACCTCCAACCTCACCATTGAAGCCAGCTCCATCATAGTAACACGTAAGTAAACACTAGCCCTGGATTTTATTCAAGTGGCAATTAAATTTACCCAGTGTTATTTGTGATTTTTTTTTGTAAAACCATGGTAAACTATTTACTATGAATTGTCCAAGGATGATTTCTGATGGACATTCATCTGAAAATAACCATCCTACTTCCGTGTTCTGTTCCAATTTTTGACAGATTGTTGGTTGTCAATGTGCATACACAATCATAATTACCATGAAGTCATCCTTAAATGTGTGAATGTACCATCAATAAAATGAAGTTTGAAATGTTTCATGTTAGTTGGAAAGAAGGTACTCTTGCTGCCATTATTTATACTTTTCCCCATATTTATACTACAGCAACCACAACTGCTGCAACTACAATTACAAGTCCAGGGACTACAGTTTCAAGTGCAATGACTACAGCTTCAAGTGCTGCGACTACAGTTACCAGTGCTGCGACTACGGCTACAAGTGCTGCGAGTACAGTTACCAGTGCTGTGACTACAGCTACAAGTGCTGCGACTACAGCTACAAGTGCTGTGACTACAGGTACAAGTACTGCAACTACAGGTACAAGTGCTGCGACTACAGCTACAAGTGCTGCGACTACAGGTACAAGTACTGCAACTACAGGTACAAGTGCTGCGACTACAGCTACAAGTGCTGCGACTACAGCTACAACTGCTGCAACTACTACAACTGCTGCAACTACAACTACTACAACGGCTGAGGCAGTCACAACAAGGGAACTGATTTTCAGATCTACTGGAGTTACATTTACAAATGACTTGCTGAATTCATCATCTGCGGCGTTTATGAGTCAAGCTTCACAAATAGAGACAACAGTAAGTAATTCAGTGACTAGAAAAATATGTGCATCTTCAATTAGTTGGAAAGGTTTTACTTGATGAAAGAGTAAAGAAAGTGAAGAAAAACAAGTGTTTTTCACTTTTTCACTGTACTTACAAAAGATTTGCTTGTACTTTTGCAGCTTACGCCTTTCTACCAAGAAGCATTTCCTTCATTCCGCAGCTTGACAGTGACTTCATTCAGGTATTCTGTTAATGTCATTACATTTACATTTACATTTAGGTCATTTAGCAGACGCTTTTGTCCAAAGCGACGTACACTAAGTCAAAAGAAGGAAACAAAGAAACCACAACGTATCATTGCCGATAAAGTAAGAGCTAAAAGTGTTAGGTCCTTATCTGAATAAAGTAGTACCTGATAGAATCATATTGGTCATACATTCATACAAATAATTTTTTTAATTTGTTTTGCAGGAATGGATCAATCATCAGCACCTCGAGTGTTCAGTTTGCATCAACATCAGTTCCTAATGGCACTCAGATTGGAGATGTGTTGGTCGGAGCAGCTGCAAACATCACAGCCTTCAACATTGACACCACCTCCATTACTGTGGATGGCACACGTAAGTGATATGAAATGCTACCTCTACAACAATTTTAAATATTACAGATAAGGTTTTTTTTTTTTAATTTGTTAAAGCAATAACTTTTTTTCTTTTCTCAACATCTACAGAAGTTTCAAGCGGAGTAAGCCACAAGATCAGTCTCATCACTGCATCCTTCCTTGTGCTGTTGTCAGGGCTACTGTCAAGCCAGCAATAGGATTAGCGCTGATGACCACTTGGACTGCCATTATTTCATGACTGCCATCGCTGATATGAAAAATGAATCTGTTTATGATAAAACATTCTTGTAGCAAAAGAATTTCAGAACATTGGATGAATTTCGTATCACATTGAAATTTGCATTGACCAAATGACAGTGGATTAGGTCTACGTCTGACGAACTGAACACGTTTCCTTTTGGGAATGTCCAGGATCTTTGGCCAGAGTGACACATCCAAGTGGTCCATTCAATCATCATATGACACTAACCCTGGGATGTCAGAAGAGAATGTGCCCTTGCAACCTTTTACTAGTGACAGTTGCTTTCTTGTTTCATTACACCCAGCAAGTCCAAGCAATGAAGCAAAACAGGAAAAACGTAAAATCAGTCTCACCATTTGAATGAGGTTGTGGCTCTCGATTTCAGGCTGGACTTTTTGTGAAGTTAGTCTTCAAAATAGAGATAGATCTTTGTAATTTGTACAAGGAAGGGATTTTTTAAAATGGTGTTGTTTGAATATTATTGTATTACTTTTGTAGTCTCTAAGACGACTCCAGTGATATGGCACAGCCATATCAGAGAGCATATTCTAAGGGAAACGCCAGGGGCAATAGTGAATCAATAGACCAAGATTTTTATCATCATGATATACATGGTATGTATGTCAAAAGAAAGTAGCGTCAGTTTTCTTATTTTTACAAAGTCTTTTTTTTATGTGTATCTATATTTACTCCTGCATAGCTGTATTCTGTGAGATTTCTTGTACAATTTCTTGTCAGAAACTTTACAATGATCGGAATACAAAATCTTGGAGTCATTGAAAGTGTATGTTGTGTGATGTTTTGCCATTTTTGTGGGTAAAGAGAAAGTGTATCAGGTCATGTTTAATGCCAGGAGCTTTCATTAAAGCACCAGTAATGTTTACAGACAATCAATACCTGCCGTGTGATTCCCTATAATTACATTTCACAATAGCGTCTTATAATAAGCGGTTCTCCGCCTTTGTTTTAAAGCAGGTTTGCTCAGAGACTGAGAGAACTGGGAGTGGTGCATAGTTCATTTTGCCGACGAGATTCTTCTATCTCTTCAGAGATACACTGTTCTAAAATCACCTCAAACTCAAATGAACCACCAGCATCAAATACCAGCAAATCAAATCAAATGTATTTACACAGCACACTTAAAAGCTACTTCAGTTGACCAAAGTGCTGTACAATCAAATACATTTCATAAACGTGGCCTTTTTGTCATCATTTGCAAAATTGCTCCTTTTAAAGTTCACAAACAAGCCGCCTCTGTTAAGCATAAACAAACTTTATAGGAGCAAATAATGTTGCAGTGGTCAATAGAAGAAATAAAGGTGCACATGACATTCACAAAATGAGCAAAATAATCAAACAGTATTTATAACACAAATACTTGTAAGTCCTTACAATATTGACAATTAATTTTAAACAAGGACTATACCTGCCCAAGAAACAGCAACCTAAAGCAACCTACTGAGCCTGATCCTAATAAATAAAAAATAAATAAATAAAAAGCATAGTTTTTTTCAACTACAGGGAAAAAGGAACCAAATGATTTGATACAACGATGATAAAGATTTGTGTGCATAATATAGCAGTAGCACTCGTCCCAGTATTTGTTTAGACCATATATTTTTAATTGATTACGGGCAACAACAACAAAAAATATAAAATTATATATATTGTTGTTATTATTATTATCACATTTAAATCAAATGTAATGCAATAGTAATGCCATTTTGATATTTTAAGTCATTTTTCACTCTAGGAGCTTCAGTGATGGTGTTTTTTTGTTTTGTTTTGTTTTTTTGCATTTTATGGATCAAACGATTAATCGACCGAAATAATCGTTAGACCTTGATGCAGCCCTATTATCACCACGGAATGACTGTTTCACTCCTCTCTCAGTGACGTTGCTGGATTAGACACACGCGTCCTGACCATCAATTGAGGATTTGTTTTGTCAGTCAGGGGAACCGGAAGAGGAAAACGCATGGATTAGCGTATTTATAACTCGTATCGTATCCTGGGAGCACCCACCGTCCAAAACTGACCCGTGCATATTAGCATTTTTATTTTTAGTATTGCGTGTCTCACAACACAGGAGTTCTCGTGGCGAGGCGGACCGGCGCGTTGTTATTGCGGACTACCGTTAGCTGGGTACCATCTGTGGAAGTGGGACACTGGCGGGGGAGACAGATGGCGCATCCGAGCCGGCCTGCGGGGCTGCTGACGGTTAGGGCAGCGCCAGGGATGAGCACCGGTCAATAAAAACAACAACAACAGAACCACGGTCGTTGTGTTCGCTGCCGCTCCGTGTGTGTTTGATGCCACAGTGACGCGGACTCTGGGTTTGGACGGGTAAGCGTTACGTGTGTCGCGTCGCACCGGATTGATGAGATCAACTTAATCCCCCCCCCCTCCTCCCGTTTGACGTGACTTCGGCTCCGAACAATGGTTGACAACCGCTACGCCACGGCCCTGGTCATCGCCGGCGTGCTGAGCGTGCTGGCCACCGTGTACGTGTCGGTGGCCATCGGGACGCAGCACTGGTACCAGTACAGCAGCCCCGGCGTGCGCGGCGAGGCCAACGTGTCCGAGCTGCGCTCCCTGTACGAGGAGTTCATGGACGGCGAGTTCGACGAGAAGACCTACAGCGACACGCTGTTCCGCCTCAACGGCACCGTGGGCCTCTGGTGGCGGTGTGTGCTCGTGCCCGCCGACGCGCACTGGCACAAGGAGCCAGGTATGTTGACCGACGTGACCCAGATAGGTGTTGGGCAACAACACCGATCTCAGTTCCCCGTGGAGGCGCTCTGTTATTACGAGCCCCGCCTTGTTTCAGGTAGAGACGCGTTCCCTTGTGTGGCTTTTAGCATCACTTTGCGCCTCTACGCTCGCCACACTCATGAGAAATAAATACATTTAAAGAGGGTTCTCCAAAGGAAATGAAATCAAACTCAAGTACAATATCAAATACGAAGGGTCCTCTGTCTTGTGGACCCTGCTTCTAAATTGTATTAGTTTATGTTCTGCACATTGTGCTGTGTTTTTATCAAATTCCAAATCATCTTGGGAAATATTATTCAACAGTAGGAGTCATGTAATGCTGGTGCCAGTAGTTCGCTGAATTGAAAGAATGATTTATTGTGTATTTTGGGACACTTGCATCTTCAAAATATTGATATCAGCCAAAGGGAGATATAAAAAAGGATGCACATGATCTGCTGTTATTGAGTAGTGGTAAAAAAACAAAAATCACTATTGATATAGTAATTGGTCGTGTCTCTCCATGGGCCTCTGTCATTTGGCTTTATCTAAAAAAGTGTATTAATGTGTGTGACTTGTAGTAAATTGGCTAATACATGCTGTGGCTCTTGGTGTGCTATAAATAACCTCTTTCAGATGCCAAGATGATGCTGGAGTGCCGAAGCTTCACTCTTCCTCAGCAGTTAACTCCCAAGTATAAAGAACCAGGCAACCACAACAGTGGAGAGGACATGCTGCGCACCTGTAAGTTCAGTCACACACACACACACACACACACACACACACACACACACACACACACACACACACACACGTTTATCCTTATTAATTTTATCACTATCTTCATGCACATGCAGGAAAATACAGGAAAAGTGCCCCTTATAAGTATTTAGGAGCAGAGGGGAGCAACTTGGGGTTATCTAAATGTGATAAAACTCGATTCTCTGTATAGTGCATTAATTATGACAAATGTGATGTTGACTAATACATTGTCCGAGGATGAGTGAATGAATACCGTGGCAGCCTCATGCCTTTCTGTGTCCCTGTGTAGATTTGTGGAGGTGCCAGTTTCTGCTGCCTCTGGTGTCCTTGGGTCTGGTGGTGTTGGCGGGCCTGACGGGGTTCTGCGCATGCCTCTGCCGAAGCCTCACCCCCACCCTTGGGATAGGAGTACTTCACCTGCTGGCTGGTAAGACCTGTTCCGATGCAGATAACCACATACTAGACAGGCAGGTTTTACCGTGTGAGACACCCAACTGGTTGGATGAGCTGAGGCTCTTCTGTAAACTGAGAGTCGTTAACGTCATTTGAGCTTGAACCGATGTACAAAGTGTTGTTGTTTTAAGTCTGTGTCACTTCCAAAGCTTATAGTGGCTACAGAGAGAGAAAGCATATTCCAAATGGAACACGAGTCCAAAACACAATCGAGTTTTACTCGAAATAATCCATGCAGGCGTTAACATACAGAACATCAAAACTGGAGGAAGATGGTCATTTCCCCCACATCCATTAAAAAGAGCAAGAGCTTGCTTTGAATTAGCAAGCTAACATGCTGGTGTATCAACATTATGTGACTAACATTGATTTATTAGCAATAAGCAACAGAGGCTAATTGGAATGTCAGTAGTTTTGTCATGAATCAAAACATGAGACAAATTTTGACCTGATGCTAAAGTGAGCAATTTAGCATCAACAAACTGTATAAGCTTCCATTGCAACTGGAATTTGTATTTGAGGTATTTCCAGTCTGGTAGTGGTGGACCAAAAGCCTGACATTGCCACTGTTTTGGTTTTACTGCAAAAAAACAAAAAAAAAAAAAAACAAGCCGAACAGCCTCTCATTTTGTGCCCTGCAGGCCTCTGCACCTTAGCCACAGTGTGCTGCTACCTGGCGGGGATGGACCTGCTCCACAGGGTGTCGATGCTGCCCGACAAGGTGGATGGCTCTCTCGGCTGGTCCCTCTACCTGGCCCTCATTTCCTCGCCGCTCCACATGATGGCCGCCGCTCTGCTGGTGTGGGCGGCTCGCAGCCACAGTCAGAACTACTACCGCATGACCGCCTACCGGGTGGCATAGACCCAGACTCAGCTCTGCATCATCTGGCCCCCCCTGTTTAAATTTGAACCCCTGTCTCTGTCACCAAGATGCATTTTCTGATGATCTCGGAGGAGTGGGATGTGGGTTAATCTGTGCGTTTTTGCCCTCTGAAGGATTAGAGTGCACGTACGCTGCAGTACTGACCCTATCTGCTGCATTAAAAGATTTGATTCTGATCTCTCTACGGGTTAAAGAATTGCTTTGAAAAAGGTCAACCAGAGAAATTGCGTGCCGTACGACATACGTCCTCCGCTTCGGAGTCACTCAACACCGAGCTGGAAAGCGTCAGCTGCACTTTCATATTACACCTTGCGTAAGTCCAGGTTCTGAACGTGTCGTGCGTTCGCGTTGGGTAAGTGGAAAACAAAATTAAAGGATAATTGCAGTACTCGTGGAAATTAATTGCTGACATTTAGCAATGCAGCAACTTCGCGTTAACAGGCAGCCAAGTGTTGCCTAATTTGTTGGATAGAGCCAATTAAGGCTAATTAAATAATTAATGAAAGTAAGACCTATTTTTTTTCTCAGAAAAACGTCAGGACACAGCACTGCACCTCGGGATCACACCCAGAATCGCAGCTGGGTGTGGTGACATTTCTCTGTTGTTGCACTTATAAAAACACCCGACGGTGCAGGTTTGCTGGACGCACCCCGAGTATGTTTCTGTTGCAACGCAGCAAGACAAAACATTGGAACCATCCATTAGCTGTTGTGTGCAATGAGAGACAATCACTAATATGTTTCTTATTACAAAAAGATTGACATCCCTTTAAGTGGCATTTATTTATTTATTATTCAGGTGTTTGTTAGAATTTGTTCACCCAGTGAATTGTTTTTCTTTGCTATTTTTAAGCATTTTTTAAAACATTTTGGACTGATTTTGTAGACTTTTTCAGAAAAGATCAACATCTTTAGTGTTTTTTCGCCATTCCGTGTTTTGTTTTGTTGCCCATATTAATTGGTTTCCTCTTGTGAATTCAGTTTATTATCTATATCATTTATGTCTGTCCTCATTATTTTTATTCATTCGTTATCGCCATTTCAAATCGAGCAGGATCTTAGAGAAACAGTGTTTCCCTGTTAAGCATTCTGAATGTAATTTAAAGGCCATATTGTGATAAGCAACTGTTCCTTTTGCACTTAAATTATTTTTGAACATACCCTGAGCATTTGCTGTAGTTGTAGGGAGTTTCTATTTTCAGAAAATGCAATTGTCCCAAAAAAATATGTTTGCAGAAATATATACATTTAAAAAAAAGTTATATAATTAAAAACACAATCTAAAGAATGTGTGCTCTGATGGGTCTTGTGTTGAATCAGATTGTATATTGAGCCTTTTTAATTCTAGTAATGGATCCATCCCTGAATCCAGCTTGAACATAACCGAGTGTCCATGTATGACTATGCTTTTTGTGAATCCACAGTGAAAACGGTTAATGACTATACACTTAAATATCATGTGTGAGTGTAAGCGTGCGTTTTCCAAGCAACTGTTGTTGTTTCAATAAAAGCTTTTTAAAAAAGGAAGCATTTTATTTCATAGTCACATCATGTCGGGAGGTGGGTTGCGTTTTAAAGTCTGTCCTCACTCTTCTTCTTCCTCCTCCGATGCAAATTCGTGCACTTCGGCCTGTTGCTCCTGCTCCGTCTGCACCCGGATGGCGGGAAGCAACGCGGGCCTTTTCCGCGCCAGGAAGAGAGCGATGCCCTTTTCGTAATAAGCACACTCGTTGATGAAGAAAGGATAAATGGGCCCGCTGCCTTTATACCGCAGAGTTTCACCTGAGAACGTCTGGAACAGCGGGTCTTCGGGGTGGAGCAGGCAGAAATCACGGTCCTGTGGGGAAGCACAGCGTGTGTGAGATTCAAACATATCTCCACCTGTTTGAAAGCAAACAAGGGACAAGTTGGACGAGATGTCAGCTAAACATGGTAAAGCATATGCTTAATATGAAGCAATTTGATAAGCTGAGCATAGAAACTCCAAATCAATCGATTCAGTGTTGAAAACACAACCAGGGTTTCTGCTCGATGTCCCTGTAACCAGCCATTTTAAATCCATAGCTAGTTCCTAACGGCCTGAAGGTTCTTTCACGACTGTGAGTCCCGATTCAAAATCATTAACCTGCAGTGACCCCCCCCCCCCCCCTCGAACCTCGCCGGCCCACAGACAAACACCGCGTACCCACTGAGCAGCCCTAAACACGGCAGATCTGCCGAATCAGTCCTCGTTTGACCGTTTTAAAAAGAAACAACATTGTCAATTCACAATGCTGGTTATTCACGGGAAGGCTGCTATTCGTGTGAGTCCCAGACAATCACAGGATTATCACCAGGCACTAGCATGCTTTAAACTGAACCCACCTGTTCCTATTCCTGTTTTCTACTTGCAGCACCAGCTGCAGCGTGAGCAACACTTCAGTTGTTACATTCTTCTAAATCCTTTCATACTGTTAACAAAATCTGGGGTGGTTTTTTTTAAACGTATATAGATAGGGAACATTTTCTTCAATTAAAAATAGCTTAAATTCAACCACAGCAAATATTAGAGATGTAGATATATTTCAAAAGTCGGCAGATCTGTGGTTTGACGACTTTAACAGTGATTGAGCACTTTTCTATCATTGACTAAACTGTCCACCTCTAACTAAGTGGCATATTTTATGAATATTTTCATTATACTCATTACACTGTAATAACAGTATGTGGCAACTACTGCACAACAGATTGTTTCCTGTGAATATCGCATCAGAGAGGAGTTCTCAGGTTATTTTAAGGAACCTTTTAAACAGTACTCTGCGTCGTGTATATTTATCTTTTTAATTCATCCATTCTTAACTGTTTGTTTGTGATAAATCATCTCTGCTTAGGTACGTTCTATTAGCTCATTGGTTGTGTGCTTTTCTAATTCAGGACAAGGTTTTATCTTAAATAATACTCCACACTCATTCATTTTGTTGTTTTCACAGAAATTATTTGAAACTGTATGTTTAAAAAAAGAAGAAGAAGAAGAAGAAGAAAAAGAAATAGGTTATCCTACGACCTGACGACATCAGGCTGGGAATCAGTGGAATAAAAGACTCTATTCATTAATAGAAAGTGTAGCAATTGAACAATGGATTCCAAATTACATAATTACTTCTGCAACTCTTCAATGATTCAAACAATCAAATTATTGAAAGTGTCTCTGGAAAAAATATTTGATGAGTCATCTGTTAGACAACTACTTCCCCAAAGCCAGATTGAGTTTCTGCTTAGAAACGAAAAGATATGCTGGGCTCCTTCAACTCACAATGTAGACAGACCACTGTTAATTACCGTCTGTGTGCACTGGTATGAAAACAATGTGGTCGTCATGTGGTTTCACGCTTGCTCTTTGGTATGAAGTGATTGCACACAACCAGACCCCACCCTCTGGTAACACTGATCCTGTTTGTGGTTCCGTATTCTACAATGTAAACGCACACACAGTTGATTATTTTAGTTCATTTATTTACCTATGCTATACTTGTTTGATCATTTATTTATATATCGTTGCACTTGTTATTCTATCCACTCCCTGCTTTATTCAAACTTAAATAATTACGCTCGGTAGCATTTCACTCTTGACAAAGGGCCACATCGTTCTTTCAAGCTTGGACAAACAAACCCGTCTCAGACTGTACCTGGAGCTGAGGATGAATGGCTGCCGTGATGTTACGCGTCTCGCTGTCTCTTGGGTAGTCGATGTGTTTAATCGTGGTGAACACGTCCACAGATCCTCCTTCAAAAATAGTACCTGGACGTAAAAGGTGGACCCAAAAACAAAAAAAAAGATGAACAAAGTTGTGTGACATGGGACACTTTAGAGTTGTGTAAGAAAATACTAAATCGTACCTGAGTTGAATAAACGGACCCAGTCGAGCACGTGCTGTACGCCAACTTTCATGGCAGTGTATATGTTTGACCTCACCACACCGTGGGGCTGGGGGCCGATCTCCATGGCTGCAAGAAATGGAGTTTTAGATGATTATCCAGCATTCAAATGCTTTTTAAAACCCTTGTTATAGTCAAAATGACAAACTTACCAAAGCCGTGTTTTCCTACTGAATCAAGGGAATACGATTCTTTATTGGAGACATCAAAATGAATATACCTCATCGGTATATCCGGCATCTTCCTCTGAAAAACACATGACCCGTAACTTAAATTTCTGGCATCTCAGTCCTTCACTGAAATGCCCCCGAGTGGTGATACTGGAATGTGTAGAACGGTATGTGCTTGCCTGGAGGTATCTGAATATGTGCAGGCAGATCCAATCTCTGTCAGAGTAAGTGATGAGGCACAGGCCCATGTTGGCCGTGGTGTTGTGGAGGTCACAAACCAGATCCACCGCCTCGGGACTTCCCTTGGGCCCCAGCGTGTTGTTCAGTTCTCGGGATCGGATCATCTCGTACGGGGCGGCATCTGACATGGGACCGCTGGGAGACAAGAGGGAAACAATCTGATCGCAAACCCCATCATCTGTTAACGCCAGCATCGTCGCCTCACCTTGCTTACTTGAGGGTGGCGTGGGTGAAGCAGCGGTTGAGGTCGGTGTCGACGTATCGGCGGCACTGCTGCGTGGCCCGTGGGTTGGACAGCACCATCAGCACCGACAGGGGCTCCTCCTCCTTCTTCTCCATCACTTTCTTCTGCTCCTTCAGCATTTCTCTCACCAGGTACACCCCAGTCAGCTCGTTGCCATGGGTACCACCACACACAGCGACCCGGGGCAACCGTGGCAAACACACCACCTTGTCTATCTCCATCTGAGTGAGGGCAGGCAGGGGTACGTCCTTTCTGTGTGCACACTACTTGCATCATTTCATTCTGCATGCATCAATGTCAAACCATATAGAATTACACATGTATTTTCATTTCCCCTCACTCAGTATGTATCAGTTACTCCAGCGTTGATGTCACTGGGCACATTGGAGACAAACAACTGCAACACAAAGCGGAGATATTGATTTGTGAGACCTTACCTCGCTGTTCTGGCCTGCTGGAAACTGTAAAGTGGCAGTTCCGGCTTTTAAAACCCTCTAGAAATGTACTGTGTTTCTAAAGCGGCGCCGAGATTGAAAAGTCTCGTTTAAAGTCTCCCAACTCAAGGTAGAGCAGGGCGAACTGTCAGCTCCACATTCACAAATAAGAGAGGAAATGAATGACGAGGCATCGTACTGTACATCTTACCCAATCTACCCCTCTCCCTACCCTTTCTCTTCCCTCTCTCCCTGCCGTTTTACCCTCTCCCACCCTCTCCCAGGCTTTCATGCGGTTTCACTGATTCAGCATTCCCATCCCTCCCTCTGTACAGACTGTGGCTGCCTGTTATGCAAACTCTCGCCTCTCGTCTCCCCACCACCTCTTGTCCACTGCACTGCACTGCACTGCACTGTACTGTACTACACTGTAATCGTAGGCAGGGTGTGTCCTGAGTCTGATGTGGCGCATCAGTCGCTTCCTTTGGTCCCAATAGCTGCGAGGTGCGCCGAATCGGAGGCCCCTCCCCGACTCCCCATTTCTCCCCATGTATAGGATGGTAGGTTCCAGTCTGCCTTTCAGAAAAATTGGCTAAAAATAAATCTGCTGGCATGACACAGCAGGAGAGGCACCTGTGGCGCGTATAGGGAAAGAAACAGCTCCTCTCGCAGGGAAAATAAATAGAGAACCAGCTGGTGATTTAAAGAGAACACAGATTTCATCTGTAATAGAGGGATGTTGGACGCTAAAGAAGGATGGAAATGCATGTTTGTGGCCTTTTAAATCAAAGCTTGACCATTCCTGGACTATAAAATACCATTATGGATACATAACACGTATATCAGCTGGTATTTTCTCTTTACTTATATTCAAACATTTTTGATAATGAATGATTAAGGGGTGAGGTTGTTCTTACACACTTTGTGCTAAATGCTAATACCAGAATATTGACATGTTGACGTTCATAGGCTGGTATGTTAGCCTGCTAGCATCTGCTAATCAACGCTAAACATAAAGTAGGACTGGTCATAAAGCAAAGTATTGGACACATTTGGTCTAATAGTGAAGCTTCATGAAAAGTCAGAGAATCTCCAATGTTTTCAAATGTTTGCATCAAATTTGAGATTTGTTGAAATATTTTAGCCTGGACCAGTTGGAGAGATGTTGCCGTCAACAGAGCAATGAAGCTACTGCTGTTAAAAATAAACTAATCTCTAATAATTCTTGCAATTATTTATGGTCTGGCATAAATCAAATGTTTTTTTTTAAATAGCATAGTCTGTGAAATATGAAAAGGTTGTATATAACGAGTTAATATTAACTACTGTATATAGAACAAAATCAAAACAACAAAATCAACTGGAACATGAACCTGCTTTCATTGGGTTTTATTGTTTTATTGACAACATATGTCATCCCATCAGAAGCTCCTACTGAACATGAGGACAGAAATTCCCAAAGAACTTATTTGGCAAGTCTTAAATTGTGTTACCTAATTAATAAGTAGTGGAAACGTGAAATTAAAGAATGGTATGAAAAGCTATCTGTTTGACATCACAGCATTTGTTTATTACACAATAGTTTTCTTTGTTAATACAAAATACCGAACAATGTCATATTTCCCCTCTCAGTTAGGTAGGGAAACTCCCTTTTTTCTGAAAATGAAGACGGTCCTTTTCCAATATGTGGAACCAAAAATACAAGAAAAAAAACAAACAAACTACCTTACAGTTGTCAATACTATATGAATTTCTTCTATACATTTATAAAATCATAGTTATTTGCAATGCTTTTAAATTCTTTGTTTCTTTATTCTTCATTTTTAAGTACACTTACAAACAAAATTATGAAATTCACACAAACACACACACACGCACGCACACACATTATATTCCATGTTTTTGGTGTCAAAATGTACTTGCATATTATATGAACTCTTCAGCACTGCATTTACTTTTAATTGTTTCTGTCGCTTGTTTGTCTGTGTTCCTCTCAAACACAAAAATCACAGCACGTAACCATTTATACTGTCATGTAACGTAGTTACTATTAACTTTATCTGCAATATGGCCAAAACGTTATTCCAATATTTAGAAAAAAGCTCATTTTAATTCACTGTTATTGAATAAAACTGGTTTAATGTTTGATTTTCTCAGCACTGGAACAAGCTTTTTGCCATTTTGCAGCTCTGTAGTTTTTCTCCCCTGACTACGTCTTCGAAGTTTGAAAGTTTGTTCAAGAAACCAGCTACGAATCTCATCGTTATATCCGCTCAGGTGTGATGGAAATACAAATGAGAGCAGGCTGCTCTTTTCTAAGGCGAAGAGGAAAAAAAAAATGTCCACATCATTATTTTCAGGCTTTTGTGAAGAAAAAAGAAAAGATCTCTAAGTATTAAACTGAGTGTGGAGGTATTTTTTTTTTTTTTTAAACACAGTACACTGCACGGTGGCAGCGTGGTAAAGTGATGGAAGAGCAGATATGCAGTCATACACACAAGCACACCAGAACCTTCACTTTGTTACATTAAGACACTAAATCAGAGAGATACAAGAAATCGCTAACATCTTGAAGGCCACCAGTCGACTTTAATGAAATTATTTGAATAATTTTTATACATAAATGTATATATTAACCATGTCTTACCCCCCCCCCCTTTTTATTTTGTTATTACCAAAGCACACAATGCTTGTGGATGACAATAGAAACACTAAACTATCTCACGGGGTGTTATCAGCACAAAACCTCTTCTGTTCCTGGTCTGAGAGACCGCACAGACTCGAGCAGAGACACTAAAAGAACGATCTATTAACGATTTGGAAGCACTGCGCATTTCATTTCCTCCTCATATGCTCAGCCTGACCAGAGGCAAAGCAGCACAGATACATTTCCTTTCAGTCCTCTCAGAGGTGTGACGGCAACTAGGGGGGTTAGGTGTTAGGAGTCTCGGAGACAGGAACCATAATGGGATGAGGGAGGCTGGAGGAAAACCCGGCTCCCCCTCTGCATCAGACGGCAGTGACCGTCCTGGAGAACTCTTAGAACAGAGAGCCACTGGAGGGCAATGTCTAAGTGGGGGGGTAGGGGGGGACAAGTCGGCCTTTGCGGTCGCTGTCCACGAGGGGGCTTGTATGGATCAGTCTCTTCAGGGCACTTTGCAGTTGATGCTGAGGTCAATATATGTCCGGACAGCCCTCCCAGCTGCCGTGGTCCTTAGCTTCCCAGTAGCCTCCCTTATAGATATGGATTTGCTCACCTGTGATCTGGTCCTCACAGCGCTCGAACCAAAGTGCCAGGTGGCTGTCGTGAGGTGCGCCTGAAAGACAGAAAAGTCGCGTTACCATAAAAGGACGAAAAACGAAGACAACCGCGATGGAAGATGCGAACAAAAATTAAAGCATGAGGAGGTGGGCAGGAAATTAGTACTTGCTTTTTAAGGACGGATCAGTAAGAGCGTCCTCATCGACAGCTTTTGGAAGAGAAAAGGGGGATCACAGAGATTTTTTTTACCCCTTTATTCCAAGATTTTCCCCCATGCATGGCAGAGAGGAACACAGATACAGTGAACACACACTAGACACTCACCTTCTTCTGATTGGCTGGAGGTGCGTTGGCTGGCAGCTTCCCTTTCTCTCTCCCGCCGGACACTGCGCTGCTTCTCCTCCAGCCGCTGCTTCTCGGAGTTGGCCTCATCCCAGCGGCCGTCCTCCATCAGGCGCTGGTCAGGCCGGCGCCGACTGTCGGTGGGCGCCACGCCCTCCTCAGACTCGTTTAGGGTCAGCGCTAAGGCAGTGAAGTAGTACATGGTCTCTGCTCCCTCACTGTGGTGAAGATGAAGAACAGCAGGGGCAAGAATAAGCAAATTCAAGCAAATTGCTAAAACTCAGCAGTCAAACTAACACTGCTTATCTTGTCTTCACGTCTAGGTCATAGTTTACTTGTAGTTTATTTGTAGTTCAAAGTCTGGAGGGAGCTCTACTTAGGGAGCAGACCTAGAACTTAACTTACCTCTCGAGGTACAAGTGGTAGTACAAGAATGTACGGACCAGACATTGCTGGTTGACACTGCAGCACAATACATTTGGCTTGATGTCAAAAATGTTACTTCGTCTGTTGATACATTTTTGAATGCTCTAATCTTGAATTCTGGCCAGATCTTACACTGTAATTGTATGTAAAGCTAAATGTTGTGTATGAAAGAGGGGGGTTATTGTTAATATTATTTTAGTAATGTTTTTTATTTTCTTACGCGGAACAAAAAATTATTAAACACCTCAAAACAAGGAGAATCAATACCACTGTGGGAAACACTAAACCTCAGTTACTACTGGAGTAAACACAGAGGTATGTGCTGCACCTGCAGTAGGGTTAATGAAAACGGTTCAGCTTTTGTCAGGTAAGAATGCAGGGTTTTCCCCACAGGTATTATTGTGGTGCTGAGTCACCCGGAAATAAAGGTGAAAAAACAAAATTCAGAAATGTTGTGATTAATTTGGTTAAAAATAAAGAAAAATATTTGGTACAGTAAATGATTATAATTTGTTCGATAACTGCTGTATTTTGAGTGCTTTATTACCGTGGTCAGAATGAGCTGATGGTACTTACGGTAGAGGGTTCCTTCTCCAAACCTCTCTGGCTTTGAGGGTTTGATAGACTGTCTTCTGTTTGCCCTCAGTGCCGTTCTCTCCTCCTCTGCTGCTCTGCATTACCCGGGAAAACTCCATCTTCTCATCCCACGTGCCTGACAGCACGTAGTGGGCCTTGCCGTCCTTGTCCATCACCACACCTGTCACCTGAAGAAGTGGAGAAAGAGAGGGTTTATAGAAGAGGGAAGCATCATGGATCAAATTAGTTTGAGAGACTGGTCGCAGAGTGGAGGGCCGTTCACGGTAACTGTAGTTCGGCTACACCTTACACTACAGTTGGGTATATTTCTGGGGGTTTTTCAGGCTGTACGAACCTACCGGATTGACTTTATGCAAACAAGCTGAACCAGCATCGGTGATCGGCCAATATGACAATATTAATTAAGGAGCCAAAATCAGCAGCGTGACTAACTTAGAATTGTTTCAGTTATAAATAGACTAAGGGAATTTCTGAGTGAAGCAATATACATGCGAGCCGAAACTGGAAACAGAAGGAGATCAAATGTGTTTTTTTAAGGTGGCAGGGTGGAAGAGGTGCATGGCGTACGTTGCAGTCAAGAGGGAGGGAGCAAGGGGGCATGTGAGTGTGAAGCGAGCAGTAAAGTTAGAACTAGGAAACCAGCAGTGCAGTGGTTTTGAGTCCTTTGCCGTGTGTTAATGTCAGTTTGTCGGTGAAAAGAACACGACATGTCACGACAATTTCCAGGTGGGGTGTTGAGATCAAAATGAAGGCCAAGTTTGAAGGAGGGTGCGGTCCGAACAAAAGGCGCCGGAAGTAGGAGGCGGGGAAGGGGCCATTTGGTCCCACGATTAACACCCCTGGCTTGATTTGGTGTTGCAGCTGGTGTGTTCCTATCGCAAGATTGTCCCGTTTTCTTTTTGCAGAGAACGTGAAAAAATAATTACAATAAGCGGAAACAGTAGAATTGAATTAGAGGCCATCTGCGGTAGCTACGGTAGGTGAATCCAGGGCTAGAATTTGACACGATGACTCACTCACAGACACACGCACACACACACACACGGGTGCGATAATCAAAATTAAGTGGATATTAATTTTCCATATTCTCACCTTCCTGGCAACATCTCTTGAGAAGTAGCTGTATGGGGCGAACTTCAAGTGGCAGCGATCTCCGGTGGTGTGGTTCACCACATCAATTTCTCCCGACTGGCAGAGAAACAGAAACATGTTTAAAAAATGTGGAGAATTTTCAAACGTATAAAAGTACGACCACAAATATACTGTGAGCTCATTTAAGTCAGACAACTTCATTAAAAGGATTATGTGCGATGCAAAGAGTATGCTCAGCTTAAGGCTGCCCGAAATATGTCATCTTCCTTTTAACCCGTCTCACCTGATCGATCCACAGTTTCCCGACAATGATATTGTGCACTGTGGTGGTAACTTTCTTCCACGTGTAGTGATTGTTGCTCTTTTCGAAGATTGCGTGAATTGTGCCTGCGAGGAAAGAAACGCAGACAGACGGAAATTAAATAACCTTTAAAAAAGGTGCAAGCTGCTTTTCTTCAAGAATGAAATGACCCGTCACAAGTTCACTAATCACTGGTTTGTTTGCATTCCATTTGCATCCAGGAAATCACACCCTCAACCAACGTCATCAACCGACCGCAAGGCATGCCGACTATGTTCCAAGCCAGATCATCTCTTACCTAGAGGCATAATGGAGAGATATTTTCCCCTGAACTTGCTGGCAACAGTGATTTCTTGTCTCAGAGTCCAGCCACGATCAGAGATCACATGATGCGCTGCAGCAGGCGGGTGATGACTAACCTAAAAAGAAAAATGGTTAATCAGGCAATTTGTTTGAAATTAATAAACCTGAGGCATCACAATGTGGTCTGTGAGTGGAATTCCTGGTAACGCCTTATTTCGGAAGTCCGCTTACTAACTGTTTGCAGGGCATTTGTAACATTTCATGGATTATTATTATTATTACCATATTACTCGACCTTGTTCAATTTAATTTAATTGAACTTGAAATTTGGAAAATTAAGATTCAAATATTAAGTTGCTTTTTCATCTTCCAAGCCGAAGATGTACCAATTGTATTTTAGGTCACAATTACATAATATTTCATCAATTAATATATCATACATGTTTAACCACCACTTATCCTCTGACCCTCAATTGTGACTAACCCGCCTTTCCATTCCTAATGTGAGTAGTTTACAAAACACTCACTTCCTTTCTGTATTTCTTTGTCTCTCACCTGCTCGCAGAGGGACCGGTAGCCGCTCTCTCTCCGGCGGTCCAGCTCGTACGTCTCTCCCAGCAGGGGGTTGAAAGGCTTGCCTGTGCGGTAGACGGTGGTCGAGTAGGAGGATATGGAGAAGGCGGCCACGTAGCACATTTGCTCCAGCGAACTCTGGCACTTGGAGGCCTTATCCAGCAGCTCGTGGTACTCGAGGTCCTCTGATAACCGCTGCAGCATGGAAATGGGCTCGTTGAAGTTTACCTAGAGAGCAGAATGATTCAGACGCGGATTGATGGTTGTATTCCTCATCGTTCAGTGCCCATAACATTTAGTTTGAATGTAAGTTCATACTATCATATAATGTACATCAACATTAACAAATAAACAGAGTTTCTTGGTAAAGATCCTTTTCTTGTGGCCAAAACACATACAGAGCAGCTGATAAATCTGCCCGGCCAATTTATCTGCCTTAATATATGAGTAAGAGTACTGTTTGTATAACAGTAAACTGTACTAGTGAGTATTCTGTTATTGTACCAGTGTCAGCTGGGATCAACTCCTGCCTTCCCCGGGGACCCTTAACAGGATCAGTGGATCCACATGACTGATTGATTAATGGACGATAATTAAATCAATGTTCTCCTGTAGATGTAAGTAGACGCCTTGATCATTATTTGGGGCAGGACCAGGACCAGGACCAGGAGGTTGAGTTTTATGAGGGGCAAAGTAACAAATTATTTATTTAAAAAAAAATAGAGGTGGTGAAAAAGCATGTGAATTAAAAATAGTATCAAGTGATTCAACGGTGAATTGGATCTGCACATTTTGTTCCAGCTCAGTTCAGTTCAGAAGTGGTTTCATAACCCTACCACAGCCCTGCCATACCAATCACAAACCAACAATTATCTATCAAGTATCAATTACCTTATTTATCTTGGCTGACTGAAAATGTGCTGATGGATGCAGACAGATATGGAGATCAACAGGCTACAGGCAAACAAAACAAATCTTAACAATCAGATCAAATGTCCTGTATGCCACTGAGGAAACAAAGAAAACTTGTTTGCAACTGGTCCCTCTACCTGTCAATAGAGCTATTTAAATAACAGATGGCCCTTTGAGAGGGTTCAGGGGACGAGTGCTGGTGCCAGAACTCTATGACGTGTTGATGTGACCGACGTGAGACACTGTTAATAGGTTGTCAGAGTGAATTCATTTCCTCATAACCATACAAAGACACGGAAGAGCAGGCAATGGGGTTAGAGTAAAGGAGGTGAAACTCCTAAGTTCCTGGATAAACTCTTCAAAAACACTCACAGGCATTGGGATCTTGGACAGCTCTTTGCCAATACAGTTCTTCATGATACTCCACAGGTTGAGAGAGTAGTTGGGTTTGTCCGCAATGCGTGTCCGCCTCTTCTTCAGGGGTACCAACTCCTGTGAGGGTGATTCCTGGCTCATTGCTAGAGGCTCCTCATTTAGCTAAAAAGGCAGAACATTCTGTCAATGAAGAGCATGAAGGCATTTGGAAATCATTTCAAAAACAGATGTTTTAAAAATATTTTTGATTTGATTTATTAAGAAATGCACAACCCTCTTGCTGCTTTGCCATTCAACGTTGTGTTCATAAATAAATATCATATTAGTAAATGAGGGTTAACATAATTTTAATGAGGCGTTAGCTGAAAGACAGTGAATCTTTCTGTTTTACAGTCATAACAGAGGCCAGAATGAAACCTACCGATTGATCATCAGGACACATTTCACTGGTGAAGCCGCTGATATTACTACTTGACCTTCTGTAAAGAGATTATAACAATGAACACACACATACAAGGAAATGGAACAGAAAATTGTTGAACTCATACTTCTCGTGAGTCAATCAGCAATTTCACAATTAAGGGAAGTATCAGGATATTAGCCAGTACAACTGAATTAGATGTCATACAAGGAAGTGGTTGAATAAAGACACTTCCAACGTGATAATAAAGGCTTTAAAAGGTATTTCCTTTTATGACGTCATGTGTTGTAATCGTGTATGTGGGATGAATGAGTGTGCACTGACTTGTGGAACTGGGGGTCTGCAGGCACAGTGATAAACTCGGGAGCTTCTTCCATGGCATCAAAGAACTCATTGTCGTCATCCTCGTCGCTGGCCTCACTTTTTCCCGGCCCAGCGGCACCTTAATTAAAAAAACAGTGAAGTCAGTCTTTCTAATATAGAGACTGAAAACCACTGTGCACTTAAAAATGACAGTTCATTAAACGTTTAACCTTTTTGTGGCTGGCAATAAATGTCAAGCAAACTACTACGAAAGCACAGATAGTTTGTAATTTCAATGTACAAACAATGTTTATTTGAGTGAGACTTACAAAAATAAAAATCAGTAAAATGAAGATTAGGAGATTAGAGGGAAGTGGAAGGAAGGACGAGTTGGGAAAGAACTGACCATATCCTTAAGGCGAGTCCACACCGGACCGATAATCGGCGTCGTTGAGAGAGTCGGCCTCCGTGACACGAGTCTGCTTGGTGTGGTCGCTCGAATCGGCCCACGTCGGGGTTCATTTCAGCCGATTGAAATGTCTAATCCGCCATGCGAGTCGGTGACTCTTTTACCATTCTGATTGGTGGAGGCTAGCAGCTTGACTAGCGAATCAGTGAAGCCCGGAAGTGACGATGTAAACATACCAGATAACCAGTAGAATCGAAGAAGGTGGTCTAGAGAGGACCGCCTACTTCCGGTTTTCGTGTTTTTTGGCGCACAATACAGATTAGCGCCGCCTGTTGTTTTGGAGACATTACATCTCGCGCAAGCGCGGAACGTATGGCGTCGGCTGTAGTTCCGTAGGTGTGAACCGCCCAAGTCGTTGTTCGAGTCTGCCATGTTACGTAGCCCGACTTCACGAGTCGGGCAGTCGGTGCGGTGTGGACCCGCCTTTAGTGTAACTTGGGGAAAGGTCATCGTCAGAGTCGCGTCTCACCTTTATTGTCAGCAGTAGCGTTAGCCTGTGAAGCCCCTCTGAATGCTCGTTCCAGGTGGTTGTGCTGCTTGGCTAGTTGTTCTAAAGTCTCCTCCAGCCTGACCCGCTGGTCGCGTTCTGCTTGAAGGGCCTTCTGCCATCGCTTGCTGTGAGCCTGAGCCAGCGCGAGGAAGTCTCGGCACGCCTGAGGGGCAAAACATCAGGGTCTCATTGACACATTATACATGAAACAACGAGGCAGAAATTAAAGAATAGGCTACACTTACATTAATCATGGCATTAGAGGTGATGCGGAACAGTGTAGCCCTCTCTGTCACCTGACGAATCTTATCCCCAGCCTCTCCAGTCAGACGCAAACTGTCCAGTTCTGATAAAGATCTGAAACAAATATCAAGATGTAGAATATGAGTAAACAGTTGGGAGATTATATCATCACATCACAGTGTCAAAAAGGCAGTGAGTTTATTTTTATAACTCAAGCTTGTTTTGTCTGTCAACTGTGCAGTATTCTTTATCTACCTGCTCTTTTGTCAATAGTCCAATAACACACCTTAACTAAGCATGTATATGTCAAAGCAACAGTATCATGCGACAGTGTTATGAAACTCTGGACACGAGCACGTTACTTCTGAGAACGTTTGGAAAGTGAGTACGTCAAACATTAGTATGTGCATGTTTTAGTGACGTGTTTTTTTGGATTCCTTATTTCTAAGTTAACAAAGAAGACAAAGAAAAAAAGAAAAGAAAAGTGAAGCCAAGAGTGAGCAACAGAGTGTTAAAGCCTGACCTCTGGAGGGCAGAGCCATGCTTTGAAATTAGGTCGTTGCATGTGCTGAGATCTTCCACCTTGCTGCCTAGTGTTCTCAGAGCAGACTGCACTTCTGAATTCTGTGACCCGCCACCTTGTCCGGGTGCACTTGGCGGGGAAGATGGGGGAAAGTCGTCCCCCGAGTCATCTGTTAATAATAAAAGCAACAAACATCAGCTAAAAAAAGGCTTTCCCAGAACCATAACTTCTGCTCAATACTTTTTTTTCTCCCCCCCAGCCTGTGCGTTTACATGTTTTACCTGACTCAGCCTGCATGCGAGCTGCCTTGGCTTTGGCCAGTTCCAGGGCAGTGATCCAGCGCTGACGTTCCACTTCACAGCTGGCCTTCAGGTGATACGTCTGTGCGCCACCATTAGAGATGACAAAGTTGCAGGCGTCATCCACAGTGATAGTTGCTGTGGCCAAGTTGATTGTGCCTCGACACGTGTGGCCCATCTCTGCCTGGGTCCTAACAATCAGAGGTGTTTGAATTGTCATTTTGGGGAAAACGTGTTTGTTAACTAGTTAAAAAAAAACAGTTTGTGTCACAATACTAAAACCAGGCTTCAATCTGACAAGAAAATAGGTTAGAAATATTGATGCAGTGAGGTTGAGGTCCCCTGTTGAATGTGTAATTTATCAGTTGTGACAGAAGATCAAAGCTGCGCGATTTATCTGGGGACATTATCATGACTATCCTCCCTTTGATTGATCTGTTTTACAGGAAAGCATACCTGTAGTATGACAACAGCCCATTGCTCAGGACAAACCACCTCCGCTGATATCCCTTGATGTAATTTGTCCACTTGAACACCCATCCTTTGTATGTGTCGCCAGCAGGAACGGGAGTGGGGGTCTTGGGCTCAGACATCACAGCCCCCAAAATCAAGACACAGATTTGAGGAACCTTAAAGGGAAAATTAAAGTTTCAAACTTAGAATTTACATGACAATGTTTGTGCTTGTGATTGCCATAAAATGCAACTATTTTGTTCATTGCTTATCCAATTGTTAAGGGAAAACTGCCACAAATTCACTGCTCCAACCTTCTCAAACAAGCATATTTGCTGGTTTTCTTAGTGATATTAAACCAAATTAATTTGAATTTCGGACCTTTAGACAAGGCAAGACATATGACCAAACCATCTCAGCATTTTATTACACACTAATATGACTCAAACACTGTTGGCTGATATTGATCTTTCAGGGTGGTGTGACAGGTCAAAGAGTAACCATGGAATTTAAATGCAAAACTAGTGTTTAAGACAGAATTAGATGAAAAAAAATTAGGGACTTATTTGGGATTAATACACTTTAGATTCTATCTTCTTTATTGCATATAAACTAGTCAAATATGATCAACTGACACATATGTTAATATAAAAAAATGAATTATCTTTTCAGTGATATTTGACAGTTGTGCAACAACAAATAAACCCAGATGATAATAACATACAATTGATAAAACTCCTTTTACATAGGGATGAGCTTGACAGCAGAAGCTAACCGACGTTAGCTCCGGTCAGGCTAGTGGGAGTCACGGTAATAACAATTCATAGTGTAAAAAAAACAACACCAATGTGGTATGTTTGTCCTAAGTTTAACAGCTGACGTGATTATTAATAATAGGATACAAGCAAGATACGTCGTTAAACGACCGTTAACTCGCTAGCTAGCTTTCAAACTCGCCGACGGCTAAATGTTTACCTTGACGTGTCCGAAATGTGAGATCAGGCAACCAGACACCCGGTGAAGTCACGGCTAACTTTGACACCCATACGCTACTGTACCTAGCTAGCTGAGGAGGCTAACTAGCGAACTGACCGAGACGGGCCAGCTAATGAAGAAAACGACTAAATCGAAGACGTCGTCGACAACGGCAGTGTGGTTGTACAATAAAGTGAAACCAGCGACTTTCTTAACGCATCAAGCAATACTCGTGTGTATTGGGTTCATTCTAGAGCTGCGTACGCCGACAAGAATCTAAAGCTAGCTAGCTACATCTAACTAGCCTAACGTTAGCTCTTTGGTTACACCCGGTGCAACATAATTTGGTCTCGTCTGGAAACAGACAGCTAGGCTACAATGTTTTCCCGATTGGCTGCAATTTCGATGCTTGGCCGGATGAAACCGGCTTTTTTTCAAAATAATAGTACATTATGGTATTATTAGCCATAGACGATAAGTCATATTGTTCGTAAAAGACCATCGGAATATAAACATCTAATATAGTTATATATCCATGAATGCATTACGTTATTTGTTAATAGTAAGAGAAATCACTAAATAACCGACAAATGTTATTGTACTGCACTCTGTTATTTTCAGCCTAAGGATGTGTTTTATTTCGTAGGATCAAATCGACTGTATCTTGCTAACTTTACGTATTCAGTCATTTAACTATTAACTCGTTTAGGTAGCTAACGTAAATTTGAGGTACATACTGTTAAATAGATCGACACAAAATAACATTTAAACTATAGCACGATGTTGAAAGCGCATTTACTACAAACATACGGCAATACTGACGGTCGTAACGTTATTGTGTTTGGTGACGTTTGTTTCAGGCTAGTTTGTTACTTAACGATGAAAACAAATACATAAATATAATTTTACAGAGACTAAACATCTAAATTTCAACCAAACACAATAATGGATGTAGGAACGAAAATGCGACTCCGGTGGGACTCGAACCCACAACCTTTGAATCCCTTCGCCTATTGACCTAGAAGTCCAATGCGCTATCCATTGCGCCACGGAGCCACCTGTTGCACTGGAGTACAATCAATGTATTTATACTTCAATGAATGACGGCTATTCGATATGTTAATTATTTTTGTACGTGTCCGTTGTTTTTCTGTTAGCTCCTACAAACACCGCAATTCGTTTCACCAACTTCACAACAGTACTTCATTGGGGAAAAAATAATGAACCTGCCTTGTGGCATGTTAAACGCTGGGTGGCACTGAAGGACCATGCACAAGCATAGTGCACAACATGTTCAACACATTCAGCAGTGTAGAGGTCTGACGTTACCGCAAAATGCTGGAACAATTCAATTTACCCGACACTGGGTAGCTAAATAAGACCGATGAAAATGTATTTCATAAAAGTACACGTCCTTAAACACGTGCTGTGATAACAGTTCATGGTTGAGTCCAATGTTTACACTTGTTTTCTTATCTTTTTCATCAATTGTTTTTTCAGAGTTAATTTTCAAATATATTAGAAACACTAAAACACGATGGCATGAAACAAGCTTGCCTCGTGCAATATGGCAAATAATCTGTAATACAATGTTGCTTCGTTATCTTAAACTGTCCTTTATCGTTGACAGTAAGCTGTTGCTTGAATCTGATAAGTCTTTTCTGCTCCAGTCTCTTTGTAAAGTCGACACGACCTCAAAAAGTGGTATGCAAATTGGAAACTGATGCATTAGTTTCACGCATGCGCGGTATGGGGCAGTCGTGGCTCATTTACGGCCATACAGCAATGGGTAAAGCGCGCCGAAGATTGCCGGTTCGATCCCCGGCTCTTCCAATCCGCGTGTCGAAGTGTCCTTGGGCAACATAGTGTACCTCAACAGCCCGATGAGCAGGTATCACCTTGCCTGGGCGCTATAATTACACAAGTTCGTTTCGTGAAACCGGACGCTTTTATTATTTATGACCGCTCCTTTAAGTTTTTTTGCATTTTGCGTGCAAGTCCGGCAATCTGGATGTAGACGTCTGATCCCCATCTCGACTCCTGCGTGTCTTTGATATATCCTGCCATGAGCGGAAGTGTCTGGGATTCTGCTCTCCTCTTCAAATCAGACGTTTGTAAAGGGAGACGGGACGAGCACCAACGCCGTCTGCAATTATTTCTCCTCAACATCCGCTAGGATCTACTCAACGTCGCCGTGCACCGTTTGATTTAGCTATTTATCAGCACGGGACATGCGCTACCAGGTCAGGCTTGTACTACACCAGACATGCGTAATTACTGACAAGCCAGCACGAGACAAACTGAACATTATCATACGATTTGAATGAATAATACGAACAAGTGTCTGTGTTTAATAGACGTGTTTTTGTTACAGGACTGCGCAATCAACGTCAACGCCTGCCTGAAGACAGGAGAGGATTAAGTTGCTGTTGCTGGCCGCGGATTATTTTATTGGCCTCCTCCTGTCACGCCCGAGTCTTTGGTGAACCTTTTTTTTTTTTTTTTTTAGGAGAGGTCGTAAACCAGGTAAGCTATTGTTCTCGGAAATAACCTTTTTCGTATCCTTGAGACGTCTCATTCTGGCATTAACTATTTATTGCTGCACGTCCTTTGTCGCTCGTGGCTGTACTTACTCTTTGCAACAAAAAGCCACGCTTTCTCGTATATTGTGTTTGCAGACAACAATAGAAACCCCAACATAAATGGTGTAAAGATATTGCGCGGATAGCAATGGTAGCAATGTATTAAAACCCACTGTTGTGCGTTAGCAGAGCGCTATTGAGTAGCCGGACGCGGATCTCATACCGATGGAAGGGTTTACAGGCTCTGCTATGCAAAGCTGCATGGATGTGGAGGCAGGTTTACCCTCGCAAGCTATTGGGGAAAATGGAGACGACAGCCTCCGCATACCTGCGAAAATACAATTTGCTTTGACAACTGCGAATAGGTGGATGGCATATAGAGTTACTGGCTTCCCCTGCCTCAGCAGCTCTGGCTGCCCAACCCCCTTCCCTTCATGGCCAAAGCGTGTTTTGGTTTCAGGCGGATCATGCCCTTTTGTCCACTGAAGCCTGACTGTACTTTTCAGGACAGACTCCCGGTATGAAAGAATTTGCATGCTGTTTTCACTCTCTCTCTCTCTCTCTCTCTCTCTCTCTCTCTCTCTCTGACAACTTAAAGATGCTGTGGATTCGCAGAATAAGCTCCAACATAGTCGACTCAGTCTTTGTGCATCATCCATGTTCTGTTTTAAAGCAGTTAGTGGTGGTTCTCGGTGCAAAATTTATCTATATGACCTTAAACAAGATATTACAAAGTCCTTTGCTGCTCCTGTGGTTTACTTTGGCACAGGTAGTTCATATACTAGACGTCATACAGTTGCTTGTTTTGTTCAAGAAGCTACAGTCCATGAAGTCGGATGAAGTTTAAAATCCCTAATTAACAATAATGTTAAACAAAGACTTTTTTTTTGGAATCAGAGTATCTTTCAAGTGTTTTTACTTGATGATTGATATTATTTTGTGTTTCACGATTGTAAATAAACACTTTCCACATCTTCTCATCCTGCCGTGGCCTGCCTGCTCTCTCTATGCCTGTGAGGTCTGTGAACCTGGGCACGCGACAAAGCGGCGGTGTTTGACCTGGGAATGCAAATGGTTTTATTGAATATTATACCTTAAAGTCCCATCTTGCTTTACGTGCACATAATTCACTCATGGTGGGGTTTTTTTTTCTTCTCCACAGTCATGTCTTTCCGACGAGGTGTGGTCAGGCAGAGCAAGTTCCGCCACGTCTTCGCCCAGGCGTGGAAGGCCGAGCACTGCATCGACGACGTCCGAGTTTCCCGCGTGACGTGGGACACCTCCCTCTGTGCCGTCAACCCCAAATTCATCGCCGTTATCATCGAGGCCGGCGGAGGAGGGGCCTTCCTCGTTGTTCCTATCAGCAAGGTTCAACCCCACTCTGGAATTCCATTCGCCATTAAATAAGCAATGGATCAATATTGTTTAAATCTTCCTCTCTGACTAATGCATATACGTTTTCCTAGTCATGATCTTAACTTTTTGTTTTCTCCCACAGAGCGGCAGAATCGATCAGGCCTGTCCCACAGTGTGCGGCCATGCAGCACCGGTGCTGGACATCCAGTGGTCTCCCCACGACGACAACATCATTGCAAGTGCTTCAGAGGATTGCACAGTAAAGGTACATTCTCAAGGCTTGTCAAGCTTATGTCCTGGTGGTTTTGTGGCCTTTTATTGGTGTCACTCGCTGTCAGGTATGAAAACAGGTCACAGTCCACAGTCGTGTAAACTAGCTCTCTGACACATGCAGGGGATTTAAAAATTCTTCTTCAGTTGTAGAAGTAACCTGTGGTCGCTGCTAGTGATGTAAACGCTGCTTCAAAGCCATTTTTCATTCTGACAATTTGTGAAAATACTGCAGAGGCTCAGTCTAGGGAACCTCAAAGGAATGTGCAAAAACGGTGTAAAAATAATAATGTGCGGTTTTACGAGGGGTTGTGTGCTGGACCAATCCGGCTAGCTGTTACCCTCTGCTACCATTCTTTCTGCTCTGCTTCTCAGACAGAGAAGAAAGGAATAAAGAGTACATACAAAATGTTGAACTATTAAAAGCCTTCATTTAGTATAATGTAATGATTTAAAATGCTGACTGTAGTTTCAACTCGCAAGGTTTTTCATGAGAGGGGAATCCAGAACTTTTCTACTCGCTCCGTCTGAAGAGAGTTTCCCCATTATACATCACGCAGCCCATAAATCATTAATAGCTCTCACGCACCTGAAAGGTTTGCATTCATAAATACACGTCTGCTTTGCCTGGCGGTTCGAAGGTGTGGCAGATCCCAGACGGGGGCCTGACGAGCCCGATGACTGAGGCCATTGTGACCCTTGAGGGACACAGCAAACGAGTGGGGATCCTGGCTTGGCACCCAACTGCCTTCAACATCCTCTTGACTGCAGGTAACGCCATTTATCACATTCGGATGCCTCCCATAATTGGTGGCAGACGCTTCTCGGATTGTCCGCGACTGCTGAAAAAATGACTTGAATAGACCGACGTTAATTATCCAGGTGCTGAACGCATACACGCGTTATCCAGAGAAAAGCGATCCATCCGTTTGTAAATGGTGAGAGTTAAAGAACCGCTCTTCTCTTACTGTGTTGGTGTTCAGTGACAGACAGTTCAAATACTACTGCATTATACAAGCAAGCTATTGGATTCCTCCCCCACCCACCTCTCAGCAATTCATACCTCGCAAGGCAAGTTTAAAGGAGAATGTCATAAACCTGCTGCCATCATCGGCTGCTGTAGGTTAGCTGCTAACTGCTGCCTGCGCACTGGGAACGCTTGGAAAATTGCAGATGTGCTTTTTAACATCCAGGAATTCACATTACGCACACCGCTGATTATCCCTGGAACAATTTGGTCGGTAAATGGTCCAGAGCACAGGGGCGTCATCATCATACATCAGGGCCTTTTTAAGATAACTCACTTCAAATGTTTCCAACTCCCCATCTAAAAGGTTTACCATTATGTCTGCTACCTCTTAAATCAATCAGACCCCATTACTGCCATCCTCACAAACCGACATTGGCTTCCTGTTGTTTTCAGAACTCCACTAACTTAAAGCATCGATTGGATGAGTTGCACATCCTCTTGGCATTGTTTCACAGATATCAGACCGTAGTTTACAAACTCAAAGTATGTCTCTGATCACAACGCACTGATATCCTTTCGATGTATTTTCCCTGTTCTCCAGGCTGCGACAACGTGATCTGTGTGTGGAACGTGGGCACGGGGGAGCTGGTGTACCAGCTGAGTGATGCCCACCCAGACATGATTTACAGCGTCTGCTGGAACAAGGACGGTAGTGCTATCTGCACTGTCTGCAAGGACAAGGCTCTGCGCGTCATCGACCCGCGCCGGGGAACCGTCCTCAAGGTTATTTCACCGCTTTTTTGACATGCGTGCATATGCATACAGAGTTATACTGGACTGCATCATGCATGTAGACGCTGGGTTGCCATGTTATGTTGCTTCCACATGAGTCCTTTATCAGTCTGTTTTTGTCCCCCTAGGTGAAAGAGAAGGTCCACGATGGTACTAGGCCAATGAGAGCCGTGTTCCTCTCAGATGGGAAGATCCTGACCACAGGCTTTAGCCGTATGAGTGAGAGACAGATGGCATTGTGGGACCCGGTAAGTCCTATGAATTCCGTTCATATTGATTATTATTGGTCGATGCCAATGTCAATGTAGGAAGTAGGGTACAATTTATTTAACAAAATTTGTGTTGCCCTGGACAGCTTTCCTGTAAAAAAAAGAATGGATTAAACTATAATTACTGCCTGTATGCCTCTTCCAGCCAGTCAAGTAGCAGTTTACATCCATGTTGGTCCAAAATGTCACTTCAATCATTTTATCCTATTAGACATTTGTGTGAATTGTCATAAAATTGCCAAAAACGTGATTTGCGTTCCTGAGATATCATGTGATCTTGACCTTTAACCTCCAAAATCTAATCAGTTCCTCCTTGAGTCCAGGTGGATGTTTGTGCCAAATTTGAAGAAATTCTTTCAAGGCGTTCCTGAGATATCGCTTTCACGAGAATATTCTGTCGAGCAACTAAATAACATATTTCCTTCAGCGTGAAAATGCAAACGTTGTACTTTCAAATGTTGAACAATGTCACTGAACATAATCGGGTTTTGCAGGATTATCCAGCATCAGTGTTTTGTGTGGTGAGTGGAATGTACAAGTCATATTATTATTATTATGAAATAAATGTTTATTTGCTTTTCTTTTCTTTTCCTTTCACAGAAGGATCTCTCTGAGCCAATGGCACTACAGGAGATGGACACAAGCAATGGGGTTCTTTTACCCTTCTATGACCCTGACACAAACATGGTCTACCTGTGTGGAAAGGTACAGATTTACTCACACGGTGAAATTATTACCAATTCCCATTCATGTTCTTGTCCTAACCGGCTTGTCTCCTGGCTTTCAGGGGGACTGCACCATCCGCTATTTTGAAGTGACAGACGAATCCCCATATGTCCACTTCCTCAGCTTATACAGCAGCAAGGAGCCCCAGAGAGGTGCAGGATTTCAGAGTAAAAGAGGTGTCGATGTCAACAAGTGTGAAATTGCCAGGTACATGTTGTTTTTTTTTTATGTCCTTTTAATGCGGTACCCATCTTTTATAGGAAGTCACTGGGTCTTAATGTGTTTTGTGTAGGTTGGGGTTGAGGCTACAGTTAGCTTTGATATGTAATGAAGCATTTAGATACATGTTTTTGGTGTCGGTCCTTTAATAGGATTACTAATTCCCATGGTCTTCTGTAGGTTCTACAAACTGCATGAAAGGAAAGTGGAACCAATTTCTATGACTGTACCACGAAAGGTAAGCCATGCACAAACCAATAAATAACCAATCTATATATTCCTCATTTTAAAGAGGAACTGAAAGCTTCTGCATGCTGAGGAAGCGTATCCGTAACGCTCTAATTGAACCACGTTTCTGCCTCCATCCTGCCACCCCAGTCAGATCTATTTCAGGGGGACCTTTACCCGGACACAGCTGGCTTGGAGCCGGCTCTCCTGGCTGACGAATGGATCGCTGGGCAGGATGCACAGCCTCTGTTGGTCTCTCTGAGCGGCGGGTACTCGGCTCCTCCATCCAAGCACAGGGACACCCTCAGAAACAAGCCGAAGCTCGTCTCGCAGGACTCTGGGGCCGGGGCCTCGCCGAATGCAGCAGCTCCCACGTCTACATCTTGCTCCAAGGAGGCGGACGAAGAGGTGCCACAGCCACGAGTAGCTGCCAGGGAGACGGACGGTAATACCGACAGGCCAAAGAGAGAGGTGAGTTTGCCGACCAACACGTATTGACCTTAGAAACATTTGTAGTGCTCTTATCGTTTTCTGACGTGTTTCTCCTTCTTTCAGGAGGATTTGCTAAACGAGTTGCTGGCGGAAATGAAGGCCCTGCGCGCTGTCGTCCTCGCTCAGAGCCAGAGGATCGAGCTGCTGGAGAGGCAGCTGGCTCGTATTGAGGATGGGGATGTATGAGCAGGGCGGAGAAACCACTACATTCAGAGGGCATTCTTACTTAATCCACAGACCGTAGCCTTACTAGAATCAACAGTACCTTAAGCTGTGTGAGTGGAGGAATGTAGTGTAGTTTAGTGACTAACTGTGAATCACAGTGGCTCACAAGCAGGGCGACTATTGGGATGAAAAACAAGTTGTTTGTGTGATTGGTTGCCAGACTGGTTGAGAACGGGGGGTCATCTGCATAGAGTCATTTTCTGACAGCGAGATAACTTTTTTGTTTTACATATGAAGGAGTACCGTAGCAGCTTTTTGGTGGTGCATATAGTGCAGCTTTGCAAAATCGACCACACTAAATTTGAAGGGCTTTCAAGGCGTTACAATGGTACTATTGCCTCAACAAATTAGTGCTAAAAAGTGTTATATTAAAGGTAATGAAGGTGACATAATAAAGCGAAGCGAGTTTCTTTCTCTAACGTACTCACAGATGTAACCATTAGGGCTATTAATCAGGTAGTTAAAGCTGCTAAACTGTGATGTCATATAGACCCCCAATTGTTAATCATTGTGTGACTTGTGCTTCGTTTTACTGCTTCATTATAGGACGTGTAAGGTTAACGGTAGGAAGAATCTTGTGGTACACAAATCATGACCTTGACAGTGAGAATTATGTGACTGATAGATGATGAGAGTGTAGTTGAATATTTATGTGTTTTTTCGTAACTCTGTGTCGTCTTTGCGGTTAATGAAAAGGTAGCACTTGTGATTTTGTACCTCCGTTGTTATCAGGAGAGAGCTGCGGCTTTGTGACGTTTTGGGAAGTATCGCGAGGCGAGATTATCTGTAAGGTAGAAAAATGCAGAAATACTTTGCTTCTTTTGACACGCGTAAAGTATCTGCAGTATCTTGTGCCCCCTAAAGAACCAGGATCTCGCGTTTACTGAGACTCAATTAGTGGACACGGGGCCCAAAGTGTGCTGTATACAGTACATACAAATCTAACATGACACTACTACAGTGCAGTCTCACTAAAACACTAGATTAATTTATGCAGTCTGGAGAAAGAGGACTGTTTGCAATGGCACTCTTACTGATGTTAAAAGATGGAACGATATTTTGGATTTTTTTTAATTATTATTTTTTATGGATTCTTTTGTGTTTGTTTTTTTGGATTTACATTTCGAGGCATTTTCCAGTTACCTCTCCCATCAGTCGATGACCGTGTAACAATGGTACATTCCAAGCTTATTCCTTTATTACTTAAGTGATTTATATTCCTTTATGCACTGACCTCTTTAACACTAACTGTAACAGCAGGTCAAATGAGACTACATTGTGAAAATTCAATAAAAATTCATTCCTCCTTTGTATTCAGTGAATGGCTTTTTATTTCTACTCAGAAATGTTGTCATCATGATCGCATACTAATCTGTGGACAGGCTACATATCGAGTGTGTTGACTGTGTGCAACTGCTGCCTACTCCAATTTAATACATATGCACGTACAATTGTTTTTGTACTTAACTAACGGTATAAAGTCCAATAAACATTTTTGTTTACCTATGAATTAGAATGAAATTACATTTTCTAACTCAAAACAAAATAAAGATGATTCCTGGCATCTTAATTGACCTTTACATTGCGAAATATTTGACACTTGGGTAATCTTCATCTGTAAATGTAAATGTTCTCATGGTTGTAAATGGACCGTACCAGGGGCGATTCTAGGAACAGAGCTTTAGGGGTGCTGAGCACTTTTTTAAAAAAAAAAAAAAATGTATTCTAACATTATTTTTGGACTATCATTCCCATATTTGTGAATGAAGAACATCAGACTTTTGGGGGTAGGGGAAATCTTACTTTAAAGCTGAGCCAAAAACGCCAGCAGTTGGTTTTACTAGTAGTACTACAAATGAAATTGTGTTAGAATTAAAAGATAATGTGGTATAACGGAGGTGAACGAGGCAGGTGGGAGAGAAAGTGGATCATACCATAACCTGACACAGTGGGGAGGGGGGGTTGTATTTTCAGTTGTTAATATATTAATTTTATAGTAAACCATAAGAACGTCTATGGTTTTTTGGCCATTTTAAGCTCGTTAAACGTTAAAAAACTAAATTACTGTTATTTTTATAGTGCATTTATCCATGCAATAGTTTTTAGTGGTGCTGGGACTCAATTTAGGCGCTCCTAAAACGTGCTAGATATGCCTATGGACTGTACAGATTTGGTATGACTGTCTTTGCTGGGGGTAGGCGGGCTGTGGCTGCCTGGCCAAT
Organism: Chelidonichthys spinosus; assembly: GCA_029853015.1. Classification (NCBI taxonomy): domain Eukaryota; kingdom Metazoa; phylum Chordata; class Actinopteri; order Perciformes; family Triglidae; genus Chelidonichthys; species Chelidonichthys spinosus. The sequence continues at coordinate 9,038,789 of CM056843.1, read as the reverse complement.
GGCACGGAAACAGGATGTGGCTGCCTTGTTTCACTTTCAGAAACCTTTGAACTTAACGTGTTCTCTGTATAAACACCTTAATTAAAAAATAAAATAAGAATATAATAATATTTTTGCATCAATATAAGAAGTATCTGGATCATGATTTAGTTATTGGTTCGTCTCGGGCTCAAACCACGGCATCGTGTTCACCTCAGATGCCCTTTGAGGAGATGAGTCGATGCTCGTACGAGGTTGAGATGCATCACGGGAAATAAATAGTGTATCTTGTGCTACATTTCCTGTAGGTGAATAAAGAGCACAACACTCTTAAAATACACCTTTTCTTTCACACAAGTCAACTTTGCAAGAAAAATGCAAATGTATATGTTGTTCCCTTTTTACATAAATGATCTGTGCTTTCCACCACACCCTTGATTCTGTCTTTTAATCTGTGCTCTCAGCCTCCGCCTCCCTCATAGGGCTGCAGCACGTTTTTTTCTCACCACATTTCATGCATCAGCCCCTCTCTCGCTTTCTCACCGTCACCTACACACACACACACACACACACACACAGTCACACAGTTCAAAAGTACCCTAAAGTCAGTCTCTGACGAGGGTTCGTGTTCCGGCACCACAAACTTTTATCTTCTGCTCACAACTTGGGTAAGTGTTTTAAAATGTATTTCTTTCCCTTTTAAAAACATATTTTTGAACAGTGGACAGAACTTAAACTTAACTCATTTTTGCTGCCCACAGTTTGGTATATTCTTAATTTGACGTAATACTAGCTTTATATACAGATATGTCTGTTTAGATGCTTGAATAGTTTACTTAATGGACTTTATGTTTTGAATTGTGTAATTACAGTATTTCTAGGATTAATGTACCACCTAGGGCAGTTAATGCTTATGTATCTTTACTTTATATGATATATGTTGCAGTACTTTATGTCTGATCGCTCTGAGTCTGATTAACCATGTCTGCAGAAGTTTCCTCCCATGCTGACTGATGCTGTTCAATTATCATTTTGACAGGAAACCAGCAACGCTGCGAGCGGTCTGCTAGCTTCCTGTCGCCCCTGACAAGTTTACAGTCAAATTAGATAAACACCTCACAGACTTCTTGACTTCAGTGTACGTTTGTATATTGCAATTACATTTCAGCCAGCACAGATGGTAACTAATGTTTTGGTAAGAATTTAGCAGCTTCTGAAATATAATAGGAGTGGATTTTTAAAGCAGAATTAACTGCATTAGTTTGTAATCTGCATTCTTTTGATTGAGTCAAAGTTTGACTAAAGTTTTGTTCTCAAATTCTCACTTTTCTATAGATCCTGAATATAAATGAACCGATGGATATCCTTCTGATGAAAACTTCACAACTGCTTTAAAGTAGTAAGAGTTTGACCCCGAAATTCTTTCTGAAACTGTGACACCAAGCCAGTGAGATTTCTCTACTCTACTCTAAGGAGGTAAAGTACGTTTCTAAATCTAATCTGTCTCAGTTTTGTGGGATTTGCAGCTTGAATTAGAGGATTTTGTTCTCTCGGGACGGAATAGCAGTTGATTGAGACCGGATTCAAACATTCAGCATCTGTGTCCACCAGTTTTATGCTGCCCCTTGTAGACCATTTTTGATGGTTCTATTGAAAATGTGAAATTTGCCATCATATAATATTTCTTGCACAAAGGGCATGGTATTGTTTTATATGACAAACCACATCCATGTGTCACCCCATTTTAAATGTATTGATGCTTTTTTTTGGAGGGAGAATTTATGATTTACGATCATTTTTATTTAATATGATGTTGTTTTTCACAAGAAATGTCTCTTCTTGTAACGCAATAAAAATATTAGTCTCTTAACAAAACAGAACGTGATTCCAGTATGTTTTAGTGCCATTCTAGGAGTTATGAAATATGATGATTATGAGAATAACATTATGAATGGCCAGGATAATTGTCCCATAGTGGCATGGGCAGCAGGAAAAGAAATAGGCGCATATCCTAATGTTTTATTTATTCAAGAGATAATGTCACAGAACGCCAACAACTTTCAAAGAATGTTCCAATCCCAATGCGTGACCATGTTAACAACTTGTTGTCTCTCTTCACCTCAGGCATGGCTGGCTCTGATACGGACACCGTCACATATGAATTATCCACTACGACTGTGCTGATCCTTTTTTTCTGCCTAATAGGCCTAATTGTAATGCTGATCTTCTTTTACAAGAAGTTGAACAGGGAGGCCAATGGAGAATACACCGTGCGGCGCATAGTGTATAAGGAAGGAGGTGTCAGGGACCGGATGAGAGGAGCAGCGTTAGCTCTGGGGACTCGTCTGGGGGTCCGGCTGTGGCCTCAAAGTGACACCGACGAGGATGGAGAGGAGATGCAGGACGTCCAAGATGAGGAGGGACAGGTGGAGGAGGGTGATAGCCAGGGGAGTGACACAGAGGGAGACGACCAGGAGGAGGAGGAGGATGTGGATGGAAAAGAAGGTGACGCATATGATACTCCTAACTCAAGTTTGCAGAGTTGGGAGATGGTGGAGCAAGCCAAGCTAATGGATCAGGCAGAGGCGAAGGGGGAGACAGGGGAGAGAGTGGGAGATGGGGAGGGTAAAGGGGAAGCCAGTGGAGGGGCTGGATTGTTGATAGATCTGAAGCAGTTGTCTGGAAGTGCCATCTGGTCTGAGGAAGAGAGAGGCGAGGGCAAGGACAATGATATCACTGCACTGTGAGAACAGAATTAAAAAACAAACATGAAATACAAGAGAGGCTTAGGATATAGTCTTAATCATGAGTCTTGATCCAAGTCTCATAACAAGCCAAAATATATAAAAAGATATTTTCTGTATATGTGATTTCCCAACATGAAGATCTAACTGCCGTGCTTAATGAATGAAGCTGTTATAAATATGCAATGAGTACACTGGATTGGATATTTTCAATGTTTATGAAAGAGTTTACCTCTTATAAAATCAAACTTTTCATTATTGTGTCAGCCTATACGCTGTGTATTTTGGATTGTGTGTTTTTTTTTTATTGCTTCAAATGTTGTTGTTTTTTTTTCTAATTTACATTAAAACAGAAATACAAAAATCCATTTGACTGTGTTCGTATTGTTCTTGATATCATGTGTAAAGATGAGACATTAGTCAGTTAATTGATTGATTGAGTAATTCACAGACGATTTAACTTAAGTTCAAGCAACAACAAAAAAGACCTAATTTTAAATGGTTCCAGGTTCTCCAATGTGAACTGACGTGATAGTGACAAACTGAATATTTGGGGAGTTGTAAGACTGAATGATGAACTAAAGCGGTAAAATATCAATGGAGAAAAAACATGGATTTCAGTAACATTGTGGCCTAATAGTCTAGTAAATGTAAACCATTAGTAAACATTATGTTGAATGCATTGCGAAATTAAATCATTATTATTTTGCTGTTGAAGGATATAATGATGATACCATGACATGCATCATGCAACAACCCAATGATGACATACATATAAATATTTAATTTACTTCCCTGTTTAATAAATGTATTAAAAGGCAGTTCGAGATCAGTTTGTTGACAAAATGTTAAACTTTTCATTTTTAGACGCTTTACACTAAAATAATTAAAAAAAAGTAACCCCATCCACAGTAGTTCGTCACCATACTTCGATATATAGACGTGCTGCACATGGTTTAACCAATGGGGATGTAGCTCAGTGGTAGAGCGCATGCTTCGCATGTATGAGGTCCCGGGTTCAATCCCCGGCATCTCCATGGTTGTTTTTTTTTTGTCTCCCGTCTGAATATATATGAAAATACACAACAGAAGAAGAGTTAGTATAATGTGTGTAAAGTTATTGTATTAGAGGCAACATTTCGACAAATATTCGTAGAAAACGGCGTTACTAGCGGACTAAAGAGCGTGTGAGGTGAGAAACGTTCGCGATTGGTCCGACGGGGCGCCTTGCTCGAATCGGATTGGACGTTGGAGGATCCTCGAGGAGAGTGAGTGTGGGAGTGTTCACGCACGCGAATGTCAAACATTTATTTTTCGCCGGCACGAATGATCTCGAGCGGTGGGTGAGATGCAAAAACTCTCCACCGAGACGCTGTGGATGAGCCAATGAGTAAAGCCCGGGTGAAAGTAAACATGACTTCGCAGTGACACATAATCAGAGTAATTATGTAACCCGGGATTTTTTACCTCAAGACCGAAGACATTCCCGCAGTGACAGATGGATCATTAAGCTATTAAAGCACAAAAAAACTCTTCTGTGATTTGACTGGAGACACTGGAGCCGATTTAAACCGGTAAATATGTCAGATATTTTTCTTTTGGGAACACCATCCTCCTTCCAGACAGCACAGATATTGCTTTTTTGTTTTGCAACCTTGCACTGCAAGATCAGAGCCAGGTCTGTCACAATAACCTACTTCAGGAGTGCCGCACCACCGTGAGCATCCAAGTTGGATTTTCCTCCTCTCACCCTAACTTGATTGTGTGCCGGAGAAATGATTTCAGTAGACGTCACTCATCTGCATAGGGAGTGAAATGCAACCGTACTGCAAGGCTTTTTTTAAGCGCCCTGAAACTCTCAGTGTCCTCGCCGCGTGATTAATAAGGGACCTGCTAATTGCTGCGTAACCGAAACTACAAACATGGAAGGTACAGTTTGCATGTAGTGTCATGACAAAAATATATATATAAATATATATTTATATCCACAGATAGGAAACACATCTGGGTTGCAAACTGTCCAAGATGGATGCAGCGCCGCTGTGCGCAGGGATGCGCGGCGGAGCGGCAGCGGGGCGTCTTTAAATGCCCACCATCCCCGCAGGTTGTTTGTTTTATTTTTATTTATTTATTTTTTTTTTTACATTTTTCTCCTCCACCTTCTGCAGGAGTAGGATGTTACTAGCATCCGCCGTGGTGGTATGGGAATGGCTGAACGAGCACGGACGCTGGCGGCCCTACAGCCCGGCTGTCTGTCATCACATCGAGGCAGTCATCCGGAGCGACCCGCGCTGTGGTAGCGTCGTCCTCGGCCAGGTGGACTCTCGCCTCTCGCCCTACATCATCGATTTGCATTCCATGCACCAGTTCCGACAAGACACAGGTGAGAAGCGGGGAGACGCGCGCGCACACACACACACACACACACACACACACACACACACACACACACACACAGGGGCGGAGGGTGTTAACGGTGTAACCGGGCCTAAGGTGGAGGCCTTTTTTTTATTGTGTGTCTACTTTAGCTTAATGTGGATTCTGCTCCAGAGGCTTGATGCCCTGGTGGGAGTGTTTTGCTGCAAAGTGGCTTCTTATTTCTGCAGCAGTGACATTGATGCCAATATTTTTATTTTATTATTCTAATTCCCCAATATTGTCCCCCTAGGTTACATATTTTGTGTGTGTGTGTGTGTGTGTGTGTGTGTTTGCTGTATTATGTTACATTTCATTGACAGAACAGGGAAGATGTGCTACTGAAAGGTGTCAGCTATGAAGTGAGTCATTCTGGTCGGGCATGTGTGTGTGTGTGTGTGTGTGTGTGTGTGTGTGTGTGTGTGTGTGTGTGTGTGTGTGTGTGTGTGTGTGTTTGGGGCCACAGTAGCAGCTGAAGTGTCAAGTCATAGGCACAGACACATTTTTTGTTTTTGCTGCAAACACTGTCATCAGCACACCGACTCTCTCTCTCTCTCTCTCTCTCTCTCTCTCTCTCTCTACAGCAGAATATGAGCTTAAAAAAATCATCTTTCACAAGTCAAAGCTTCACAAAAGGGAGGCAAGCAGAGCGGCTAGACAAAGCAAGGAATTGTCAGTTGTCAGATGTCTAACTTTGGCAGAGAACCCAACATTCCCCCCCCCCCTCTCTCTCTCTCTCTCTCTCTCTCTCACACTGGCTGACAAAAGCCTTTGTGAAGTTTGTTTTCCAAACCCAGCAGAAGCCGGTCTGGGAGGTAGGCAGGGTGCCCCAGTCTAAATGGGAGACAGGGTGAGGAGGAGAAGGGGGAGAAGAATTTCAGGAGTCTGAGGTCATTGATAAAATGGGGTCGATGGGAGCAGCATCTCATGAATGAAACCCCTTGTTGTCTTGTTAAGTGTCTAAGCATACCGTGCCACACATGGTACAAAAGCTTTATATCTAATCGTTGCTATGCGAGCTGTGTCATATACGAGATTATCTCGGTTGTTGTTTTTTTGAGAGGGCTTCAGAGATGTCTTGCTATGTGTATTACAAATAAACAGTCAAATTTACATCATCTTAAAATCCTAAATCATCTTCTCCTCAGAAACGCTTGCGCCCTATTTTTTTGGCTCTCAGACGCGGGAGTTGATATGCGAAAAAAAAGGCTCTCACAGCTACGAAGGCTGTGGAGTTTCTCTGGACACCCTGGGAAAGCAAACACAGCCAGCTTTGGGTCGGATCAAGGCTGCCAGCCAATCGGAATTCAGAGCGCCGTGTGCTGTTACCAGGGGCAACCTGCTAGCCCAAATTCTTAGCAAGCAAACACAGACATGTTGAATTTGTTAGGGTTTGCGATCCACTTGTTCAGTCAACAAGCGCCGCAGTCGGCCACTTGCCTCACCAGCGAGCGTCGTGGCGATAGTTCAGAGGTGGAGAGATGACCAACTTTTATAGTTGGAGTAAAATCAAAACCAGTAAATCTGTCCAAAGTGGTCCAAATGCAACAGGTGTTGCACTGTGTCAAAATCTTAATCATGCACGCCTCTCTTGTCTCCTCCTGACCTCCTAACCCCTGCCCCAGGTACCCTTCGACCGGTACGACGTAGCTTCTACGACCCCACCTCGGCGCCGGGCCAAGGCTGGTTGTGGGAGTGGGAGAACGACGCCGGCAGTTGGACGGCGTACGACACGGAGGTGGGCATCGCCATCCAGGCAGCGCGTGACCGCCAGCAGCCGTGGCTGGACCTGGCGCCGCTGGGCTTCTGCTACCTCATTGACTTCGAGAGCATGACCCAGATCAACGGGCAGACGCAGCGCTGCCGACGCATCCAGCGCCGCTCCGACCTGGCCTACCCGCTGGTCTCCGGGCCCCTGCCCAAATCCCACCACGCCTGGGGGCCCATGTCTATGCCGAGCCACGGCGGGCTGCTCGGCGTGGACGTGTCCGGCGTGGGCATGGGGATCAGGATGAGCAGCAGTGGGACTGGCAACGGGAGCGCTTACCCCAGTGGGGCGCTCCCCGCCTCCGCCATCACCTCCTTGGGACAGCCGTGCGCTTGTCAGCAGTGCATGTTGGTGCTGAGCGTCAAGGCCGGCGCCATGTCGGCCCACACTCTGGGCCGGAGACCACCACAGACCAAGCCACCTAGTCCCAAAATCAGCAGTTACCCCGTCCCAGGAGGGTCCTACTCACTCACCCTCCCTCGACCGCCCACCCTGTCACGGTCATTCTCCCCCCACAGGACATCCATAGTGGGGGCGACAGGTGGCTTCAGCGTGGGTGGGATGGGTGGTCCAGGAGGTCTAGGTGTTGTTGGTGGCAGCGGCGTTGGCAGTGCCGGCCTCGCTTACGGAGGAGGCTTCACCCACTCCCTCTCCCTCCTGGGCTCAGCCACTGGCGCCCTCTCCATCTCTTCCACCCGTCCCCCTCCTCCACCGCTCCCCCCTCCCCCACCGCCCCCCGCTCCACCTTCCACACTCTCATCTGCCGCGACCTCCCCGCCTCACCCCTCCACCTCGTCCTCGCTCTCCGCTCCCTGCCCCGCCCCCGCCGCGCCCGCTCCGGGCCCACCTCTCATCTCCACGGCCGCCTCCACCTGCACGCCCTCGCCTTCCGCCCGCGTCCTGGGTCCCGTGTCTTCGTCCGGCGCCGCCGCCTGCGCCGCCCCTCTGCCGCCCCGGTCCAGCCTGGCGGGGCTGAGCCGACCCGCACTGCAGCGCATCGCCATGGCTCAGTCACGCGCCCTTATTGCCTCTGGGTGAGTACACCTTATCAGAACACTCCAAATAAAAATGTTCTATAGTCCAAGAAAAGGTAAGGAAACCTCAGGTATAGTAGTACTAGTAGTTGTAGTTCTTTGATGTGACTACACCCCCTATCCATCTGCTGCATATGAAACTACTGCAACTAAACAAGAAATGCAAGACAATCAATTTAGAGAGGAGTTTCCAATTTGTTTGAGGCCCTCATTAGACGTTGTCTGACACCAGCACTCATTAGCGTTAATCAGCTTTTAATCTTGGTGACAAAGTCCGTCAGGATTCGGGCTCGTTCATGTCGACGGAGCAAACAATGACGAGCATTCACACTGAACAAGGTCTCACGGGTGTTTCACATTCCAGACATTCGTCATGCGACCGCTTCATGATGGTTTAACAGACACAGTTACACACACGTAGATACAGTACATAGTTTGTATATGGTTTTCATGTAAGTAATTAGTCTCTTGGGGAGAAATCAGATATACCTGGAGATGCATTTGTGGTTATGAATATGTAAGAAGGGAGCTTGAGTTATCTGGATAATGTTTTGGGGGGTCAAAACCTCACATTTAAAACATGGGCTGATTGTAAAAAAAAAAAAAAAAGACACGCCACAGGGTTTACTTAACAAACCACATCTGGAATGGGTCGGTAACATCTGGGATTTCCCCATCGATATGGAATGCTTGATATTTCCACCAGTTCGTCTTCATTCTGAGCACAATCTCCACATAAAATCTCCTGCCAATAGATCCCCCCTCAGGTGCTTCTCACTGTAAACACTCTGTGTGTCGTGTCACTGGTTAAACTACCAGATGTTATCCACTGGGAATAAGGTTGATTGTTTGGTGACAGAAGCAACATATTGCCAGGGTGTTTCGTGTTGTTGATATACTTCCTGAAAGTGGAGAAATAAAAAATAAAAAAAGTATTTTTAACCATTAAAGATCAAACCCCTGGTCATATTACGCACCTATTTAACAATATATGCAACAAAAATAACAATTTCTTCATATTTTTTACATTCAATCATCTTTTCTTCCTATAAAACAAAAATATTTCAACCATTGAAGTTTAAATCATGGCAATGGAAGTGTTCGTAGTGGGAAGTTGATTTACCTTAAAAACATAAAAAAATATCTCTACAAACATCTCTATTCCACTGTCTGTTTATGAGAAAAGGTCTTTTAAGGGCCCAATGACGTCACATGACAGCCTGGTAAGTTGTAATTCCACCGTTTGGCCACTATGTAACATTTGCTTTAAAGCCTGTCTTCAACACAAAAGTAGCACCCCCGCCCATTTATTAATGAGGCAGGAGTAGGTGCGATATTGTTTACTAGTTATTAGACATCTTTATACAAAGCAGCTTTTTACTTCCTTAAACAGTTGTTATCATCAGTGTTAATGACCGAAGTATGCAGGTGTCACAGCCAGAGGGCGCTGGTTAGTAATATATCTCTGGTCAGTGTTGAGGAGTGGTTCCCAGATGACATTTGGACTAAGTTGCACTGCTGTTCCTTACTTATTTTAGGATTCCTTGCTCTTTTTGCAGCTGGTTCTCTTTTGGCTCCTCGTTGTGAGCACGCTTCACGTTGAAACATCCGATTCCAATTATAGCCTTTCTGTTTTTGAACATTTCCCTCACAACTGTTCTGTCTCACTGTGAGTGATCTGGATTCTGCTGCTTATGCGTTTGCCTCAAATATAACTTCCCACATGAATCAAACACATGCAGTCACTTTGGCAGATCCGCACAGAGCAGCTTGTCCTGTGATTAAACATTGAAAAAAATGACCCCCATGCTGGAGAGACTTTCCATGCGAGCAAAGCCAACATCGCTCCAGAGAGACGACCACAACTTCCCAAAGCAATCCGACTAAACCTCAGATTAATAGCGGACACCAACACCACAGGTTTAATATTCTCGCCTCAGTAATCTGTGTGTTTTGTGTCAGGTGAGCTGTGCGAGCGACCCATCCTTTCAGCTGCTGCTGACGGTACAACGGCCGACGTCACAGATCAGGAGTCTCTCTGATCCCATCAGCCTGGGATTCTCTGCTCAGCCCTCTGCTGCTCCTCCTCCCTCCTCCTATTTCCTCCCAGCATCCCTAAGCGCTGCTGCTGTCATCCTCTTTTTGCCTCATCCCTAAATTAATAACGGGACCACACGGGTACTGGAGCAGCAGGCAGAATACGCTTTAAACTCTTAAAATGGCACTAAAACATACTGGAATCACTTTACATTTTGTTAAAAAAAACACTTTTTTAAATGAACAGTGAAAAAAATAATACCATAAAATAATCTCAAATCAGATAATCATATATCATCAGGTGTCCCTGCATACATTTTTAAATAATGTGGGTTTACTTAGCCTGTATTTTCTTTAAATCAGGCTCTATTTTTCCCTTTTCTACCATGATAGCGAACTAGCTCTGTCATGTCACTGGTGAATATATTTTTATGATTATCCAAACAATAGAGTGTTTTTTTTTTATTGTGATCCATGATAAAATATTATTATACTTTGTTCACCAGCTGGTTTCTAACTGTACCTGTCTGCCATTTTCTAGCTAATTGTAATGCTTTTTTGCAGTTTGAACAGAACCTGTACCAGGGTTCCTAAAATTCAATAATTTATGAGTCAAGATAAGGTCAGATTAACATTATTGATCCTGTAAACCGAAGTTTCAAACCAGCACAAGGAAGTAAAAGATGCTTGGTGCAGATATGTAACCTTTAAAAGATCGAATACTTCATATAATGAGCGTCAAACTAACAACCACACAGATCAAAATGAGGAAGAGATGACTAGATACTGACAGCAATATTAATAGCTTGTACTATATTATGATTCTACGTGGAGTCGATGGAATAATGTGTTATTGTTATGTTGTGAGCCGGCAGTGAAACGGAGCAGATGGTTTCCACGTAAACGCGTTAAAGGGGTCGCAGGCGTCACAGATTATCACAGTGAGGAAAGTCCACACACACCTGTTGTGACGTTTTTCTGCTCTCACTGGTTTGATTTCGAAGTCCACGTAAATGTGTGTGTCGCCATATGCTGCAGCTTGTGCGTTTCCATCGTCCAGCGGTCCAGATGGAGACGAATCTAATGCCGCTAGATTAGCCGGGATTAAAGAAACGTGACCAATTGACACTCCTCTTGTTTCCCCCGTCCTTTCTCTGCTTCCCCCCCCCCTCACCTTCCTTTAATCCCGTTCTATCACATGGCACCAAGATGTCAATTTGATTCATGCTCAGGTTTGACCCAGTCGGCCAGCACTGTTTTTTTTTTTTTATTGTGACTTTGTGAATCACGTATGGCACGCAGGGAGCCGATACTACGGCTGTGACGCTCGGCCTCGCTGGCAAACAGACCAATAGTAACAGAATGCAGAGTAAGCAGATTGTCGGGTCCAGGGAGCGCACAGTTTAGCAACACTTTAGTGTGCGTTTTTCTGTGTTGTCACAGGATGCAGGGAATCTATCGTCGCTGTCACTGTTTATACCAGAACACAAGCCTATATTACCTTATTTCTACCCTTTGTATATAAACAGGGATCAGCTATGCATTTTATTCAGTCGTTACAGTAAGTTTTAAATATGTTGCCCCAAAAAAGAGGCTTTGTGGACAGTTGAACAATTTTATTTTATTGTTTAATTTTTGTTGTTGTTGTTTTTTACCATTACAGTCAGTCAATTGATAAACCAATAACTGATATACATACATTTCTTCACCGCAGTCATGATACCAATTTAAAGTTTTAGTCTGACGACATAATCTATGGTAAAATATAAAATAAATATTTGTAAAAGCAGTACCGTGTGCTTTATAAAACATGACATATACTCACAATAAGACAGATGCAAGTAGAGCAAATATAAAAACACATCATACGAAGGTTAAAAACAAAAATACATAATGAAATGAACTGAAATTAAAAAACAATAAATAATGTAGGTGGAGAGAGACACTCTAAATTAATTCTAGGGAAAGCATTATTTGTTAAAAAATAATGACGTGTGCAGGTTTTTTATTTTTTATTTTATTATTCCCATCTCACAAACCAAGAGGAGAGGCTTAATGGCAACAATACTGTGTCAGTAAGATGGAACTGCATGAATAAATAAAGGGTAGAGGGTGTGCTGAATTCATGAAATACATAAAAGACAAATAGATTCATGCAAATACTTCCACAAGGTAGTCAGAGTGTAGCTGTTCCATATGAAGGGCCTTGTTTGTTGTTAACATTGCACTTACAGTCATGGGACAACATTAACGGGTTGCTTTGATTGACGTAACTGTGAACGGCACATCGGAGGTTAGGATGGCAGCTGGGATGTCGAGCATCAACCAGTCAGCGCTACGGCAACCTGACCGTGTGACATGGTCACGGACAGGTAATCCCCGCTGTGACGAATCTCCGGCCAAGAGTTTAGTCAACAGATGGAAACAAGGTGGATTAGCCCTATAAAAGGAGGACGGAGGACCTGACACCAGCACACAAGAGGAGGAGAGAGACGGGGACACACGCGTGTTATTGCTGGGACATCTTGAGTCGGTCTTTGGGCGCTTTCAAGCAGGAAAAATGACTATTATCAGAATTGGCAGACCGTAAGTATGCACCTCTGGATAGTAATAGTGATTATAATGTGTTTTGCCTGAAAATGAGCAGAGGTACAGTTGATGTGTGACTTTATTTAGTAATAATAGTAACTTTAGATTTGCAGCGTGTGGTCAGTTTATCCAAATAATGGCCATTTGGAGATTTTCAGCGATGGTTTTTGGGGATGTGAGAGCAGCGACGGGGTACATGTTGAACCCATGTGTGAGCAGTCTGCTGGTTGATTCCAAGGTTATTCATATTGAATGTGTTGCGTGTCCAAATGGAACCAAGTTTGAAAAAGCAAGTGTGAACTAGACCGGATAACACACAGGCGGACGGAGATTCCTTGGTAGGGCATCTTTACTATTACAAATATATATTTTCGTTCAGCTGATTAAAGGAGTTCGTCCTTGTGTTTGTTTGAAAATTAAAAATGGATGGTGATGCCTAATTTCTGTATAAAATCAAAGCTTCCTTGGTTTGTGTGACCTCGTTTTAAGGCCTTCATTTTTGAGTTCATCATGATTAATATTGTTCCTCCTGGGTTCTTGATAAGCGATTTATTAGCTGAACCCACACAGCAAATGGCAAAATAACTTGTTTGCCAAGTGCCAGGTGGGGATAATACTGCCATGTACATCCTAATCTTAAGCCCCCACGCAGCAGGAAGTCCTACCTGCATCTGTTTTTGTTTCCTCGGCATGACTCGGTGAAAGCTCCTTAGCCCGCTGACATGGGTTGAGCTCGAAGCTCACGTACGCCGCGTGTCATCCCACCTGTTCACATGTGACTCATCTGACGCCATGAATCTAGGTTGAGGTGACCGGGGCCAGTCTGCTTTAAGTGTGTCAGCAGTCTGTAGGTTAATAATGCTTTCTTGTGTTGCAGAGTGCCAACTGTTCCAGTGAAGAACCTGAATGGATCAAGCCCTGTACACCCTGCACTGGCAGGTAAATATGCTGCTTCAACCCATTTTCTTCCCTCATATTTGATTGACATTCTTCAAAATAAGTCTGCTTTTAAGACTTTGATCTTTGCTCTTTAAATAAAGTTTCACTCTGCACTGAGTTACTGCCCTGTAGACACCACAGTCAATGACATTCAGCCCCATATATATCATATATATATATATATATATATATAACCTGTATGGTTCATAGATAATTCCCTGGATAAAGACCTCTTCAGAGTAAACCCCAGATACAATGTCTAACATTCCCCCTCTGCTGGCCGCTTCAAGGCATTACAGGCATCCTCATGAGTGCAGCAGGACTTCCTGTCTGCCTGACCCGCCCTCCCAAGCTGGTGCTTCATCCTCCGCCTGTCAGCAAGAGTGACATCAAGCCGGTCCCTGGTCTGGGCCACTGCTGTCGCAAGACCACCAAGAAGCAGGCTCGTAAAGGTGTGTTTGATGAATAAGTCTTGTGCTCTTGTTAGCTATCGTGCATTTTTGTTTGTAAACAGATCCTACTTTGTGTTCCCGTCTGGTAGGAAAGACCCCTGAGGAGGTGGTGAAGAGGTACCTTCAGAAGGTCCGCAATCCTCCAGAGGAGGTGGGCTCCCCTTCTTGATTATTTGTATTTCATTCATTTAAAAATACCTGTGTTAAAAAGCAACATAAGCAAAGCACACGTCTATTACAAAAATCTAAAAATCTCACTTGTCTTCCCATCTCAGGACTGCACCATCTGCATGGAGGCCTTGGCCGGACCGTCCGGCTACAAGGGCCCCGGCGTGGGCGGCATCTCCAGGGCCGAGTCGGTAGGCCGCCTGGCACAGTGTGGTCACCAGTACCACCTCCAGTGCCTGGTCGCCATGTACAACAATGGCAACAAAGACGGCAGCCTGCAGTGTCCAACCTGCAAGACCATTTACGGGGTGAAGACGGGCAACCAGCCCCCGGGCAAGATGGAGTACCACGTCATCCCCCACTCGCTACCCGGCCACCCGGACTGCAAAACCATCCGGATCATTTATAACATCCCTCCTGGTATCCAGGTAGATTCTCACCCATGCTTGCATGACACCGACGTTTAAATGATGCAGGAAGTGTTGTTTTTTGTTGCATTAGCTGATGTGATGACCTTTTTGCGGTTTAGGGCCCAGAGCACCCAAATCCAGGCAAACCCTTCACTGCCCGCGGGTTCCCCAGACACTGCTACCTCCCTGACAGTGAGAAGGGGCGCAAGGTAAATGTGAACTCCTCTCTACAGTCTTAACTTCCTGTATGGTTTCCGAATTTGACTGAATTCTGTGATGACACATTATTGTTTCTTTCATTCCAGGTTCTGAGGCTTCTGCTGGTAGCGTGGGACCGCCGGCTCATTTTCTCCGTGGGCACATCCAGCACCACCGGCGAGTCAGACACAGTCATCTGGAACGAGGTGCACCACAAGACGGAGTTCGGCTCCAACCTGACGGGCCACGGCTACCCCGACCCGGGCCACCTGGACAACGTTCTGGAGGAGCTCAAGGCTCAGGGCATCACCGAAGAAGAGTGCCTGCCCAGAGACTGAACATTCAAAAAACACTGAAGACACGAGATTTACAACACAAGATCCCCGGGAAAAGGATCCACAGCTGGACAGACTGATTTAAAAAAAACCAAAATGAGCAGAGAGAACTTTTCACCACCGGACACGGGGGGGAAAACAACGGAAAAAAACAGAACTCTTTACAAGAACGTGACAGAAATTGTTTTCAGCAGAATTAGCTGAAAATATCAAATTTCTCTTATGACTGCATGAGTCAGTTTCGATACATGGGAAATCATTTTTTTTTGTTTTTCTCTCTCGATGCAGTAACAGTGTCAGATGTTATTCAGTGAGACATTTGAGACCACTGTGCACATACAAGTCAGTGTTAGATAAAAAAAACAAAACGACAACAACAAAAAAACACGTCATTTATACTGTGAGACTTAATTTCAAGAATGTAACTATGGTGAATTTTGCTGAATCGATGAAGCGTTTTTTGCCACCGCTGCCGCTGCTGCTATGTGGAACAGAAAGGAAGTTAAACAGAGAAGCGGAGGTTTGCAAGTCGTTTTCACGTGTTAGTCCACAAGCGGAAGAGACTCGTCATTGCAGATAAACATTTCAACCGTATAACTGGATATCTGAGCATGAATATTTGCTGACCTCTAGTGGTACTTTTCCAGAACGACATTCCTTTTTAGGTTTGGTTTTTATTCTACTGTATTATTGTACATTACGGATACTTGATATATAATATTGTTTCCATTCAATCATGTTTTTTATATTTTAATTAGGCATTTCGTTTTATATGGTGTGTTTCTTTGCATTGTTTTTGGGGTGTGGGGGAAGTTAAGATAAGCTGCTGGTGTACCAGAGTTTGCCTGACACTTTATATGCCATATACCAGCCCCCAGTTCTTTAAAAATAAAATATTTTCAGTATTTTGTATTTGATAGGTTCACAAGCTGACATTCCTTAATTGTTCTGCCCTCAGAGCATGGGTGCATTAAATAGCTTTCTATGTCTTCTTGTATCTGCATTAATGTTACGGACTGATAGAGGAAAAGCTACCATGGATTACCCCCCCCCCCCCCCCCTTCAGGAGGAGTAAATACCCAAAAAGCTAGGATTAGACCTCCTCCTGCCTGAGCTCAGACTTGCACAGAGCTCTCTACTTAGTATCAAAATGAACTGGACAGCTTGTATCTACTGTATTATTGTGTAGGACACACACACACACCAGCCTCAAATGCTCTAATCACACTACAAAAATGAGCTCATCTGTTGTTTTTTTCGTCATACGTAGTTTTTGCCAGGAGCAGGTGCAGAAGACTCTTGTTGCGGATCCAGCTTTGGCCAAAGTGGTCCAGTCAGTTTGAACCGGTTTATTATGAGGCACGATAGACGACATGTACAAAAGTATGTGTTGACATACTAATGTAGGCCAACATTAAAAGCATTTATACTTTATGATACTTTACGTATGCACTGTACTGTATGTATGTGTTTTATGTGCACAAAATTTGCATTAAACGTTTTTCTAAGGTTGACAGAGAGGTCAGAACTCTACTCCTTTAAATTATGTAAGGTTTATTAATGTAATGTGTTTTTAAATTTAAGTTGCAGCTTTAGCTGGAGGATAAACAAGAAAATACAAATCACCTCCAGAGTAGTGGGCTCAACTTGCACATCGGAAATGTTGTTGGGATTGAGATGGAGAAAAAAGGTTGATAATTCAGCTTAGCCTCCAGCTAACATGCTTTATCATCACTGCTGAGCCCACTGTTTGCACAGAAGGCTAAACGGAGAGGTGTTGTTACTCATTTTACTCATTTAGCAGCTCGCTAGTTAGCTAGCTACCTAATTCCTTCATGCTTTCATGCTAAGCTCCCCCTGCTGGACAGAGGCAGCGGTAAACAGGTAAACATCGTTATCTCTGTTAGCACTCTTAGCTGCTAGCTGCAGGCTCAATATGCTCTGAATTTCGAAACTTTAAAATAAGATAATGCAACTTTTGATAAACAGCAGACACTGGGTCCAGATAGACAACACTAAACTACTTAAACATGGTGTAACAACTAGAGAGGAATCTGTTTGCTAACATCAGCTAACGTTGGCCCCCCATAGCACTTCTGGTCAAGTGCTGTGTGTGCTTGTATATGTTAGTTACACTACATTTATTTAGCCTTGACAAAACTACTTTTTTTACCTTTGTAAAACTGTTCAGTGGTCGCATTCACTTGCAAACTTTAAATTACATTTTTCTTTCATTATGAGAGATGAAATTAGAAATCTATAAAAGGCTCATGGAAAAAAGATCCTGTTTAGCCCGTCATATAGTTAGATTTTCACAATGTGGTGGGATTTTATAGACGTGGGTACATGACAGACTTTCAAGACATGAGCGTTACATGACCAGTTTATCTGTAGATTAGTCTGGCTCCTGGTTTAGGAGCCTGGATTACTTCACTTTAATGAAAGACAAAAATGATGAGATAATTAAACACAATTATAATGGACCCCAGTAATAGGATTTAGTCATGATATTGAAATAGACATGGGTTAGTATGCTGTTTATCTCAACATAAGCATTTAAGGCTCACTTTATGTCTTATTTAAGGCAATTTAAAGCAATCACAACACTATGAAAATATTATTTTACTCTAAAGAAGTCAAAAAGCAATAAATATGAGCATGATACCCCAAAGACCATTCACCTTTTGAGACACACACACACCCGTTCACACAACTTTCATTTACCCTTCTATTTCTGTAACGGCAAAGCTTAATATTTGTCTTATGTGACAGAATTTGTATGAAAATGCACCAGTCGCCTGTCAGGTTAGCGAGGAGCAGATGGGGTACAGGTCTAATCAGACTCGGACTGTGTTAAGCCGGAATAAGAGCAACTAGTGGCACTAATAATGATGAAGTGAGGGTGGGCTCGTGTTAGCGCATCATCATTTCTGTGTTGTATTTTTTTCCTTCCATATATCTCTTTTTGCGCAAAAATATTTCAGGGGAAGATTTTTTCATTTATTTTTCCTGTCTGTTTATTTGTGTAAAAGACAGTGTGTCTTTTTGAAAGAAAGATGGGAAACAGAGGGGGAGAATGAGGGAAGTCAAGACAAAGGGACATGAATGCAAATAACAGATTAGGGTGAGTGAGGTGGGGGTAGACGGAGATCCACCCCTTGCTGGGATCGGAATGGGGGAGGGGTCTCCAACTGGCCAGAGAAACCCCTCCTTCCTTTCTCAAACCCATGAATAGAAAGCTGATTACAGATTAAGGGGCAGGTTATTCACCACATGTTGCCATTTTGTCTGTTACCTCCACACAGAGCATTTCACAGTGTCTCACTGAAAGGCTTTTGCTTCCTTTTAGGTCTAAACTGCAGATTGAGAATGTTTTCCTCTCGTCTACATCGCACCACATAAAACAAATCCTCCCTCCCCCGTCCCAAAAATGCATTGTCTATTATTAAAAGCTTTTAAATGGAGCAGCGAGTTGGCTGACGACCAAACCCAGTGCCTTGTTGCCAGGGAAACACCCTCAGCTCACCCCCCTCCCTCCCCCCCTTCTGTCCCCAGAGGCTCATATTTCAAAACTGTCAGCAATCTCATGTGCTCACACTGCCGCCTTTCAGCTAAAAGCTTTTTGTGCTGCCAGCGGAGCAAAGTGGAGGGGAAAAGGAGAGCGGAGAGGAGTGGTTAGAGGAGAGGGAGGGAAAACGAAGTGGACTGCCTCCCCGCGCTGTTGCCAGGGCAACTTGATGTCACAGTGACATCACGCACCGCTAAAAGCTTTTAACCGGATTCCTCTCCCGCCTTAGGCCCCATTTTGAGTCCTCTTTCAGCGAGGCTAGGGGGAAGGGCACAGGCAGGAAGCTGTGTGTGTGTGTGTGTGTGTGTGTGCCTGCTCGCATGTATCACTACCTCGCTGACTCAACACAGCTCCTAGCACAGTAAAAGACTTTCAAACCACCACCAAAAAGATCCTGTTTCTGCAAACACAGCCGGCGTGGGCCAAGAGACGCCATTTCAACAAAAACACAACAACAAAAATGGCAACGGAGGACGGTTTCAGCTACCTCATGGCGGGTCACAGTGAGAAACACAGGCGGGCCCCGAACTGGACCGACGGCGAAATGAAGGCCCTCCTGTACGTGTGGGAGGAACACCACCATGAACTGAAAATAAGCAAGAGGAACGCCAAGGTTTACGAGAAGATGTCCCAGAGGTTCTTCCAGCTGACCGGAGAGCAGCGTTTCAAAGAGGAGATCAAGATGAAAATCACCAACATGTCGTTTCAGTACAGGCAAGTAGACCGAATTCCCAAATCAGAGGTATGACTTCAAACTGTTGCATGATTGTTAATGTCTCTTTTTTTTTTTTATCTAACAGGCGACTGAAAGCCGTAGCTGGTGAAAGCGGGGAGACGCCGGATTGGCCGTACTACAAGGCCATCGAGAAGATCCTCTCCAAGCCGCTGGAGAACGGACGGGTGAACTCTCTGGACTTTCAGGCCTCCGCTGCAGTTCCCTCCACTTCCTCCCAGTCCACAGACCTGCCCCAGTCGGAGGAGGGAGCGATGGGCTTCCTGCCAGAGTACACCGGCTCCTCAGATGAGATGGAGATCAAACAAGAGCTGGACTCTTCTAGCTCTGACAGCGAGACGCAGGGCTCCAGGTAACAGGAACTACTCAATGTATATGTTTTAAAGAAGTGGCGAAAACTTTTGGTTAGCTTTTAGCCTTAGCTGGTGTTTTTCTCAGCTGATGGAGAGATTTATATTATATAATTATAAGATATTGGATAATTTCATATAATATAATGCATTGATATGGTCACATGACAATAATTTGATTCACCATACAGCCACCTATCACCACGTGACTGTAATGGGTTAAAACCATCTCGGTGACATCATAAGAGGAAGGCCAAAGGTTGTGACTGAGAGCAGTAGGATTTGTGACTGATGGGGCCTAATTGCTCACGTCTTGATCTGCACAACAAAGGGGCGGTGAACGACTGCAAAAACGACTAGGGTTGAGGGGTTTCAAATTGTCTCCTTAGAGAAAAGTTTTAGATTGTACAACAAAAGGACATTTTGGGAGAAACCTTTAATTTCCTTGATAATGACCCTGAATCTTAGTAAATAAAAATAGTAAAAAGCTAAGAGTTGCTACTACTCTGCTAAGCTAGGCAAGTTACGTCTTTAGCTGCTGCCTTGGATGATAAACTAGATCACTTTGATGTTGAAATTCAATTACAGGAAACAACTGGAGGGAAAATAACTAAATTTAGCTTTAGTAAATTACATAACAGGGGGAAGGGGGGAAGTGTTTGACCTTATTAGCCAAGACTGACTTATATTTGATTATCTTTACCTGTTTAACCTTTGGCTTCTGGTTTGGTGTTTAGCTTTGTTTAGCATAGCTATGGTAAAACATTTACTTTGAGTCTATCTGCTTTTTCTGTTCGTAACTGACTAGGTTACAGTTGCTGATATTTTGGCTTTTGCACCAATGCTAATTGGGTTAGTTGAATTTTAAAATAATGTTGATACTTTAGTTCTGGGATTTACAGCTTTGGGCGAGGGTTGCTGATTAACAAACTGTTTTGGATCGAAGGACTAACACTGACCTCTTGCACCCAGAAGTGATCTCTTTTGACAAGGCTGCTCTCATAAAGGTCCATTCTCTGTTCCCCAGCTCTCACCCTACTTCAGCCAGGAAAAGACATGCAAACAAAGTGTCCATGAAGAGAAAGAAACTGCGGGTGATGCAGGCCATGTTACAGCAACAGAAGAGGTCGAGTCGGGCCATAGAGGAAACGTGCAGGGAGGTCCGTCGAGCCATGCAACAACAGAACCTCCTGCAGGTCCAGTGTCTGCAGCTGCAGGAGCGCATGATGAACCTCCTGGAGAAGATGATCCAGCCTCCCTCTGCCACGTCAGGGTCATGGGGTCAGAGCAGGGCCAAAGATCCAGTGAAGCCATGAAGTGGGAGGATTACGGCGGTCTGGGAGAGATAACGGTCTTGCCTCACCTATAGCCTTGTTGAAGCAAGAATAAAGTATATTTATTTTGTATTTCATTTCGATATGGAAGATTTTTAGGGTTTAGCGTGTTGCGTATGTCAAAGTGTAGCTCTAATGACTGCAGACGGGTACAAAACTGCTGTTTTGATTTGTGAAGGTTTTCCAGCCTGAATAATGGAATAGACCATGTTAATAAACATGACATATGCTGACACCTAAGCATCTACCCCAATGTAGAACAGCTGTATCAGAACTTCTGTCTTGATAATTTGTCAAGTACATATTAAAATCACTGTGGGAACAGCAGACTTATGTCGTCACTTTATATTATGAACACAGAATTTGAGTTGTTTTTGAAGTCAGCGAATGGCAACACAATCCAACTGCCCCACAAATCCGATAAATACTGTGTCCACTGACTCATTCGTCTATTCATACATAGCAAATTCATCACAAATTAGCTCTCTGCCTGCACACTAATTGAACTGACTAAGGACAAAGAACACATAACAAACACTTCAATAGATTAATCGTGGATGGCATTATGCTTTTAGAATCAGATAAAGTCCCAAAATAAATGTTTTCAATGCTTATTTCAATGCTTTAATATGCAAAGACATTATGTCCTTATTTGCATTCCTGCTGAATAAAATAAAACACACTCTCACCCATTTATTGTCTCTCATTGTGACTGCACAGTAATCACTGACATGCAAAAATACACAGAAGGTAGGGCACGATATAAGGAAAATGTTAAGGTCTTTGCCTTTCAACTTATTTTAAGAGGATTTGGAAAAACTGGGGATTAAGTTAGCTTCATCCCACAATACACCGACTCCATGGAAGTCACCACTTCATGTAAATGCATTTTATTTCTTGTTACCAAAAACTATACAAAAAACAACAACAAATTGCATCATGTGAAAAAAGCATGAGGCTGTTCATCAGTAATTATATTGATCCTTTTTCAAACCCTCTTTTTTTTTGCTAATGTGTAGGCTGCTGCTGCACGTGTGTCATAAAGCTATGATGTCACTGTGTGTGCAACCGTTGCAGCCCTTTGACCAGAGAGTTATTGTTTACAGACAATCCACAGTCGAGTGCTGCTGCTGCTCCAGTGAGGAAGACAGACAGGTGGCTGGAGACCCCCATGCAACCTGATTGAGAGACAGTAACAGAAAAATAATTTAGGTAAGACTTGTATTTGTTTACATTATATTGAGGACTTATTAGCATTGAATATGTGTGAGGCATATCGACGGTGCTTACAGATCATCCAATGTGGTTTAAGTCGCACTATTTCCATATTATATGGCGTTGTTTAGAAAAAGAAAGAACAAATTAAAACGCTAAGCTTTTAAATTCGATTTCCTTGTCTGCCAACTGTCAGCCAATAGCGTCACTCCACTCGTTTGAATATTGAACGCGACGTGCGTGCTGATTGGCCGGGAAGGGAGGTCACGTGTTCCGGAGACGTTACGCTGTCATGGTTACAATCAAAGACGCTTTTGTGGTCTCCGCGTTGGCGAATGGAGGAGGGTGGTGTTCTCGCGCGGTTCCATATGGTCAACTGAATCACGGGAAATACTGCTTTTGAGTTGTAAAGAAAAAAAAAAGAAGAAGAAGAAGAAGGAAAAAATATACGCGGAATGTAAAAAAATGTAAGCGTTTGGACTTTTGGCAGCGTTATCGTGAATCCGCGGGAGCGTCTCTGGAACTTTCTTCTCCCGTAAAAGGTGATTTTAAAAGTCTTAACAGCCTCGTTGTGGAGATAGTTTCGCATTTAGCGTAGCTTCGCTTTAAGCTAAATGCTTCTTTTATAACTGGTACAAAACAAAGAGCGCCACACGAATTCGTCAGGTGTTTCTGTAGAAAATGTGTGACTCGCGTGGTTGTAACATTTAGACACGGTGGTTGACCGAAACTAGAGTGCCTGCTTGTCATTAAAGTGTTGCTGGTGAGCGGAGAGCCAGCTGGCACTCTGTTTTTGGGGGGTGGGGGCTTTGCAAGCTGTGTTGGGGCATAAAGGCTGTTTGTGTCGTATCCCTGACAGGTAATTGCTTAAATAAGATTGATATCGGTGTTTTATTTGGCTTTTAATTTACTTAAGTTCGAGTTAAAAAAAAAAAAAAAAAGCTGGAGAAACACCTGCCTTATTTCTTTTTTTTTTTTTGGCTTTAAAATGTTTCTGTTGCAAAGTGTATTTATAATTGTGTGTGTACCAAATTATGTTAACAAGAAATATACAATAATACTATAATATACCAGTAAACTATAATACTATAATAATTAGTTGATTACCAGAAAATAATAAATACATTTGATGATTTATTAAATTAAAAAAAGCCTATATTGCTGATTACAAGAACAATTGTGATGTTTTGTTGTTGCTATATTTAGTCTCAAATGGCTGTAAACTAAATACTTTGTTGTTTGGACATAATGGGAAACTGTGGTGGTTATTTTTTCCACTATTTTTTAACAAGAGCATTTTATTATTTGCCTAGGGATTTGTCAGATTAAGCAATAATTAAAATAAGTCTCAATGTCTCTGTTGAAAGCTGTTGAGCAACTGAATTGTTGTGCCATCCTGTGTAATGATTATTCTGTGTATTCTTATGTTTTTTGTAACTGCTTTTCAATTTAATTTCTCCCTGTTTTGTCCACTTTGCATGACTGCAGGATGACAACAACACAATAGTGTTGGCAACCTGCATCTGTTTCAGTTCCCACACACTGGATCTCACAGCAGCTGACAACAAAGATGAGGATCCAGGGGCAGCCTGAGGG
This sequence comes from Chelidonichthys spinosus, assembly GCA_029853015.1. Lineage (NCBI taxonomy): Eukaryota > Metazoa > Chordata > Actinopteri > Perciformes > Triglidae > Chelidonichthys > Chelidonichthys spinosus. Next base: position 9,014,925 of record CM056843.1, on the reverse strand, counting down.
CGCGAGGAGGCGTCTGGACTTAAACGCCGCCGGTGAGCTGAGGGGTGTGGAGCTCGTCCGTGGTCGGGCAGGGTACGGCTTTACAATTTCGGGGCAGAGGCCGTGTGTGTTGAGCGGCATCATGGAGGGAAGTCCTGCAGACGTTTTGGGGCTCAAACAAGGCGACCACATCATGGCCATCAATGGGAGTGACGTGTCCACCGCTTTGCACGAGACTGTGGTGCAGTTGATTGGCAGCTGCAGAGGACCCCTGCAGTTGGTGGTGCACGCTGCAAGCCGCATCATGGGGAACCCCATTCTTAATGATGCAAAATTTGGGATTGGCCAGAAAAATGGGATTTTCCAAAAGGCGGGTGTTCTCCGAACGATCTCATGTGATACGAGCAATTCCTCCTTTACCTCAAGCCGTGCACTCGGCAGCAAACAGAGGCCTGTGTCAGAGCCTGACATGTCGCATTGGTCGCAGCAGTGGAACTCTTTAGCTGAGAAGCAAAAGGAGGACTCGTCCGGAGTGGGGGACACGGACTCTTTGTTTACCGACACGGACGAAGCTAATCCAGACTGGAGTATGTTAAATATGACCTTGGTGGTGGGCTACCTGAGCTCAACAGAGCTGATTTTAAACACGACACAATCAGAGGAGGACTGTTTACAAGCCATTCGGGAGCGGATACGACTGTTAGGAACGGAGCAGAGTACCCATACTCTGGTGATGATGAAGATCATGTTTGACTGCATCCGACTTTGCGATGACTCGGGAGCTGTGTTGGCAGCCTTGCCCGCTGAGAACCTGGTTTTGGGGGCCGTGTGTGCTGAAGATCCACGTTTTTTATGCCTGGTCACCACAGCACATATCATCGATGGCCAGATACCTGACGATGGTCCTCTACGGGCCTCCTGCCATGTTTTCTTCATAGACCCAGAGCTGGGGAATCATGAGGACCATATGGGTATTGCTGGACGCTTTGGCTTTGACTGCACTCAGGATCCAGATGCCTTGGGGTGCCTGGAATTCCCTCAGACTCCCCCAGATGTGCTTCACTTTGTCACAGTCCTGTACAGTGACATGGGGGAGGCTGTGGAGAGGCTTCGAGCCAAACTGGACATGGAGGCTCAGCAGCAGGCCAAGGAGATCGGCAGCACAGGCAAACAAGGCAGCGCCAGCAGCAATGGGGACAGTGGAATTGGAAATGCATCACCCCCCGAGGAGAGAGCAGACAGGGATTTCCCTTCTGCCATCGGAAACCACCCTGGGACCCACCTCCCCAGCTGTCCATGGGATTATCCTCTGACTGAAGACCTCACCACAATAAACCTCTCCAAGAATGGCCAAAAACTGAATCCCGAGAACAGTGCCAGCACACATTCCCTTTCAGAGTCACTACCTGGCCCTGATTCTCTTCACAGCTTTTATGGAGGTCCTCCACCCAGGCTCGAGTTCCAGTTTAAGCCCCCACCACCTCCTCTGCCTTTTGGGAAAAAAGGAAACTCCTTTGGAGACCATCTAAGGAATAGCCAAAGGTGGTTCTCAAAGCCAAAGTGGCCTAAGGTCCTAAGCAGCGATCCTGAGCTTCATGTGACCAACAGTATGTCGTCCTGTGCAAATAACCTGCCACCCCCCATGAGCCAGATCCCCTCAGACAGGTACTGCTCAGCAGAGGTCATGATGCTCCCTCCCAGAGACGAATGGACCAAACAGTTTCTTGAACAAAGAGAGAAACAGCGGAAAGATGGTGGTACCAAAAATGTTAGTAAGACACTTTCTTTTTACATTTTAATACTGAAACCTGCACATTTGTCATAGTAGATGAAGTATCGACCAGGTTTGTCACACAGGTGACCTGTGGTTTAAATAAGTGGTTCCCTGCCGCCTAAACACAGTCTAATGAATTATGACTCACTTATTATCCTAGTTAAAGGATGTATGTGTGTTAAGACCAGTTCAACTAAACAATGATTCTCTATTATTTTATTTTTAGAAGCCTGAGGTAGAAAATATCCAATAATTCATTCAAACAAAGGCGAATATTGGAGGAGTCTAACAAGACAAACATGATTCGGTGCAGTAGAAATATGTTTTATCCAGTTAGTCAATGCCATTTTCACTTGGTAGCAAACAAGGAACCAGCTTAAAAAATCAAATTGCTCTGCAATTTGTGCTGCAGTTTGAATACATGAATAAATTACAATCTTGTTTTGATAATCCAGAAGGTGAAAACATTTTACCTATGCTATATATATGTATGTTTCTATTATTGGATTTGGGATACTGCCGAGTCTTGTTTTTGCTCAAACTGTGTCCTTCCAGATACTTTTTTTTAAAGCCACATGTTAATGAGAAATCCTGACACAGTGACATGAAATAGTTCCATTGTAAGCGCAGTCCTGCTGAGACATCTGTTTCTGCACTTCATTCGTGTTTAACACAGAGACACAGGAAGTATTAAATGGTCACACAGAGTTGACTTTCCAGACACTGAGGGGGTGTTAGTTTCTGGTGGCACCTCAAATGAAATACAATGCCACTTTTTTTCAATAGTCATTTGGTGCCGAATTTAACTCAAAAAGCACCTGTTTTAGGTCAATGATGTCATTGTCATAAACGCGCAGAGAAAGTGAGAGAGAACTGATCTTTTAAATATGTTACTGTCCTCTCTGCCCACAAGATGGCCCTGTATGTCCATAAAGTCCCGAAAATGAGAGTCCCTCAGGAAATCCATGTGTATGCAGCGTCTCTGAATGTATTTATTTCTCCCAGCCACGGGGATGAAAGTAATGAGTTGACAATTATGCAAAACATGTTTCTAAAAATCAATATCCAGGAATGTAGACCCCCGACATGTGGTCAAAAGACAGGACAGGAACCAGATAAAACATATTTCTACTGCACCGCAAAAATCTTTTTCTATAAACTTCTTTTTAAAGTATTAATTGGTGCTTCAACCTTTTATATAAGCAAAGTTATTTTGCTTTGTTTATAAATCAGAAGCAGACTGTGTCCTGCATTAGATCAGAAAGGAGACAATCTTGCACAGGAAGCCAAGCAAATTACAGGGTAGAGCCCGTGTCATGCCGAGGTAATTATCTGCAATTCTTAACTCTCGTTCAGACATTAGACACAGCCGCTCCAATCATAAGAATGGGGGTGGCTGGTGAAACCGCTTCATCTTTTCCAAAGTGATCACAGTCGGCAAACCATGGGGGGTTCTGTCTGATCTCTCGTGGACATTTTTGACAGTTAGACTGTGAAATTAGCGTTAAGTATCATGCATCTCTGTACTGTTGCAAACAGGATCGTAGAAGTTCAGGTTAACCTGTTGTCAGAGGACTGTGTGCCCATTATATATATAAAAGAGGTGATTATCTGTTACACTTCAGACTTAATTAGCAATATACGCCATTCAGAGCATAAATATAGCTGCAAAGATGTATTCGCTAAATATAGAGTAGAGTTACGACAATGATAACTTGGACCCTGTATTATCGACTGACTATCCATTAATTCACATAGAGTTATGCAAGATTAAAACCAGAATAAAATACAACTAATGCAAGGATAAGGGTGTTGATGATGCTGTGTACAATATTGGTATCTGTCCTTGCTCATCTGTCTCTCCTTTATTCTCACAGGGCTCCAGGTTTTGGGGTCTGGGTGTTGCTCGTGCCTCGAAACGCCGCTCTGCCAAACGCATCAGCCTGGCCCGATCACTGGATGACCTTGAGGTAGGCACCACGTTTTGTTACTTTTTCACTGATTTAAATTTCTGTTTTTTTTATTGCGTGATTTGAATCGGAACATTGATATTTTTCTTAGCTTCTAATATGATTCATGTTGCCATTGTTCAGCTTTCACAAAAGTTGTTGCAAAATAGATCAACATCAGTGGTTTTCATTGTTTGCATTAATGTGGCCGTTCAGTTGAACCATCCCCCTTTCTCATTCTGCACCACTTCCAGCTCTTTTTTGTTTTTTTTCAACCTTTCATTTCCGTTGCCTTGAACTCCACGTTTGCTGCTGAACTTGTGGCACGGGGTGGCTCACAAAGTGGTCTTTGTGTGGGCCAGAGGCGCGGTCCTGTTTGTTTGGCCTTGCTAATGAACACTGCTGTGCTGCCCTGAATATCGTGCTCACATTTTCTCATATTATTGTTGCCGGGGAACTCTCTGGCATGCATGCATTACTCATGCACGCTGATTCATATTCACAAAAACCGCATGCACACTGGACCGTACCCACAACTCATAAAGGCTCCGAGAGCACACGGACAGACACAAAACCCAGACCGAAAATAAACTACACACTGCTTTGTGTGTATGTTAGTCACAGTCACACGCGGACACACCCGCAGACTGCGCGTTGTACTCGATGAAGATCATCTCAGGATCCTCCCAACACACTAAAAGGATTGTCCCGACACACAGGTCTACCCCAGATGTACAGCCCCATGATTACGGCTTTAAAAGTTGCATAGCCTAACTTTTATGCCTTCTTTCAATCCTAACTGTGTGTTCAGATCGCAAGAAACCGGTTTGGGTTCTGACTCATTTGGGGCAGCGTGTCTTCTGAAGCGACAAACTTTGAAACAAATCGCATATTTCCGTTTCTGTGCTCCAAGTCGGCTAATGTGCAGAGATCCCCTCACCGTGTTTTTTGGGTTGGTTTTGGTGATGTGTTCCATTATATTTAGTTGCTATGGTTAGGACTTCCCAGCAGTTGGAAAATTAGGTTGCATCTGTCAACAGTATAATTACTTCTGGGTTCAGGAATATCCCCAGAAAGTGGTTGTTTTCCAAGCTGTGTCATATGTTATATATGATACATGAACATGTGAAGGACTGAGAAGTGTCAGGCTGTTGTAATCGGTTTTCTATTTTACACTTATTACGAGGAAGCAAACAACATTGGCTGGACAGAAAGCTGGATGTTTTCACACTTCTAGTATTGTGTGCTGATCCTCTTTCTTACACCTTGAGTTTGCCTCGTTGCATATTGTGCACACGTGAAAACTGGACTCCACACACTCCACCAGGAGCTGCTAGGGCAAGCTCAGACCGGCCTGATATGTTTCTCTCATATCGGAAATGTCAGAAACGCCAGCACTAACGTGCAGGTGAAACGACTTTATCAAGCCCCAACATGTCGGCTGTTGAAAGAAAATGGATGAAAGACTGACTTTACAGCTGAGTTTGGTTTGGTGTCTTACCCATTAAGACAAGTGGATAACAAGACAATAAACAAGACGTGGATTGGACTAAAACATATATATATATATATATATATATATATATATATATATATATATATATATATGGCATTTCTGTGCTGGGATGTTGGCAGACAAACACTGATAATATCTGAGCTCATATCTGGAGATATTATCACTGCATTTCTGAATCAGAATGATCTGTTCTCGTGGTGCATCCAGCTCATTCAGACTGCATCTAATCATCACAAGCAGTTATTTTACCCGGGGCGCTTTTAAGCCATGCTATCCCTATTCATTCCAGGTAATAACACCACGGGGAATGTTTTATGGCCGCCAAAAGTCAATTAGATCCTCACCTAGCACTTGGCCCTGGACTCTTGTTTCAAGGGCGTAGCTTCACAATCAGAGATCTAAAGGTGCACAGACCAAAGCCCATCCAATGGCATTACCAAGTGTGTCCTTAGAAATTCTTGCACATCTGCAAAAGCGTCAGAGCTTCTCTATGAGGAGCCTACGCATCAGACAGGAGAGACGGATGAGAAAGCAAGGCCTGAGGACATCTTTTCTGTCCTGAAGGCTGTGCTCTGCTTCGGAGTGAATGCAAATAAAAAAAACGATCAAGCATATGCACTGCACAAAGCCGTTGACCTTAAACGAGTCCTCGCTGCTGCGTTTCCAGTGTGCGGCCGCGGCTCGAGTGGTTGAAGTGTTCCTGCTCTCTCTAACTTATATAGTGTTGTGAAGGATGTTCCCGAGGGACCGTTCTCATGGCGAGTTTAGTGAAAGAATACGTGATAAGCTCTCAGCGCATGCATCTGGCCTCACAAGGACACCGTGAGACTTATTTCGGAGCTCACCATCAGTGCTCGGGGCAGACCCCTGCGGCTAACCCCCCGCATGTGGCCTCGCTGCATGTTGCGGACCGAGCCCCGGACCGATCTGGATGCGTGTGGCTCTGTTGCTTTTTCCACGGCCGTAGTCGGTGTGCGTCACAGTGGCGAGCAGAGGAATGAGCCGACGCTTGTTATTTCTCTGCACATTACAAAGGCTCTGACACGTAGCTCCAGCGACCCACGCACCGAGTCCAAACAACACACATGTAATCCCGTGCTTCTTTTGATGCGTTTCATTTATGTCGTACTAGTCAGCTGAGGGGGGGTTAGGGGGGGAACTGCTGTATAATTCTCTGTTTGCGCTGATTCGTTTCCCCTGCGTCTTGTGATGATGGGTGTTCTGATGCACGCCGCGCTTTTGTTGTGAGATCCCCTTATGTTTGGGCTTGTCAAAGAATGTGCTGCACGTCTTATTTCCATGCAGAGCTTTTCAGAGCCGTACCGCGAATGCCCCCACATCCCAACGCCGCCACTCCTACACCATGAGCCCACTTCTTACTCATCACTAAGCTCCGAACAGATGTTTTGTGCCGGGCGACACACCGCTGATGACGGTGTGTTCAACTTTGCAGAGGTGACACCATTAGCAGGGTTGGCCGTGCCCGGAGTTCACACCGACCCTGAGGTGTGAAAACATCTGTTAATGTGAGTTTTGTTAAGGCACGTTGTTTTAATCCGGGCGCACTCCTGGTGCCTGCTGGGAGAAAATTTGGAGGGGAACCACCGTGTGAAGTTTCCCCCCCCTCTCCTTTTAGGTGTAGCTCTTGTTTGCACGCCTGTGGGTAATAGATCTATCTTGTGGGCGTAGCAGAGACCAAGAGAAGGCATGAAGACGCAGAGAGGGAAAGAGGAGGAATTTACAGCAGAGAGATAGAGAGAGTGTGTGTGTGTGTGAGAGAGAGAGGCAGGGAGAGAGAGAACCCAGCAGCAGAGGAAGAGAGAGGGAGCTTTTGAACTCCCTGTAGCTGTCAGGATTTTTCGGCTCTCCTGCACACTCTCTCCTCCCCCGTTGAGCTCCGTCTCTCTCTCTGCGCTGCAAACACCGACTCACACACGCACCGCGGTGCCCCGGCGGATGGACTGGTTTACACACAGCAGGCGTGTGGAGCAGCGCTGAGGACGAGCCAAACGCACGCACACAGCGCCATACATGGAGCAAACTTTGATTCTCAACTCTGTAAGTCTCGCCGTTGAAATCTGAAATTGACAGACTCCCAGGGTTTCATGACTGAGATCTCTGAGGCTGTGATTATCTTGTCTTCTCTTCTGTTTGATTGGTGCCATCCTCATCTTCCCCGCTGCCGTTACTTCTCCGTCTTTGGGCTCTTTGTCGCTCCCCGTTGTAGCCTTTGAGCGGCATACAGTGGTTAGCTTGTGTGGTCTGTCAGAGGAATGTTTTGACCCGTGCCAGCTGAACTCTCATGCGCCGCATGACACATTGCGCTGCTCTATACAGCAAAATGTGGTCCAGCATCTATATCAGGATGCACGCCGACTTCAAATTAGACGTTAAAGGGTCCCAAAAGCATGAAACGGCACATCAAGGCTCACTCATGGGCCTTTTGGATGCCCTGAGAAGTGACCCATTTTTGCAATCGCATGGTGGCATTCTGGGAGAAGTTGGATTCGGTGTAAGGGACGCGGAGATCAAGAGGTCGTTGTTGTCAGACGGAATTGAATTCTCTGTGAACGTTTCCTGGCATTGTGTTGTGATCTTGCAATAGTCGCTGTTTGGTTTGAACTTGAAACGGTTGCCTGTGGTTCTGCCGTGGCTTTGCGCGGGCATGTCCGCGCTCTGATTCACCAGCTCTCATATTCACTTATCTCAAAAAGGCGTCTTTTGTTGTTGTTTTTTTGCCGCTGCTTGACGACTACATGATCTTTTGTTGCTCGTAGGTACGTTTTTAGAAGAGCAGCCACGCAGTTAATCCAAGCAAAGTCGATTGATTTGTTGATGATGATTATTATTAATATTATGACAGCTGCTCAATTAGATGCCATACATGATATGAATTCTTCCCTCTATTTTTGGTGTGGGTGTTCTGATTTGAGAAGATGAGTAGGAATAGTGCGTGCCCGGGGGATTAGCTGCGGAGAGGCAGGAAAACACGACGCACTTCTATCTGCCTGGCATCACATGGCTCCAGAGTGTGGGTGGACAGTGGCGCTAACGAAATATGTCCTCAGGCTGGTATAATAAGATGCAAAGACTAAACAGCTCTTTTTTTTTTTTTTTACATGACTCCACTATCCTTCCTTCTCTTCTACCGCAAGTGTTTTTTTTGCAGCTCCGCAGGCTCCTTGCTCCAATCCCACTGACTGGAAAAACAGTATATTAACACAACAAAATTTTGAGTAGAAGTTATTTAACTGTCCAGCTGCTCGGAGTACTGAATACACGACAGCCAATAACCCGATGACCAGATGTGGCTGCGGTTGCTGAGTTTGCTGTTCAACCGAACTGTGACCACGGAAAATACCCCGCTGCCTCGCCATCTCCTGGACGGAGACGCACTGCAGCTCTCGTCCATGTCACGCCAATGCTATGACATCATCCATTGACATTCGGTATTATGATGTTTTAAAAAAAAAATGGAAGTTAACCTCACAGCTTTTCATCATCCCGTGTTGATTGGCTGTAGGAAAGAGTGCACGGCTTCTGGAAGTGATTCATTCCCCCACACACTGTTTACCTTTCTCAATCGTACTATTATTAAATCTCTCTGCCTCACTGAAGGGGAATCGACTGCCAAGGGTGTGGAGGTTACTCAACAAGGAACGGCTTTAGAAGTGCCAAAGTCTTGTATCACCTCCCTAAGTAACAGTTTAGACATGTCTTGGACACAGTGGGCCGCTCAGTGTGCTCAACTCCTTACCTCGCACCTGTAACTCAGACTTCTGCTTCATGCCTTTTAGAAATTGAGTCTTGTTTGAAATGGAGACGTTTGCAGGGAAGGCTCAAAAAGTGAACGTGGTCGGTATCTTTTTTGACCTTGTGTTGGCATAAGATGCCGCAGGACCAGGCCAAAGCCTTGTCTACTTCATTTTGTGGTCATAAACATGGATTGTCGGGGTGGCCAAGTTGATATTGTGAGGGATTGGCTCGGTGCTCTGTTTTGGAAGTCCAAACACAAACGTTTCCCACATGAAATATTCGTATAATGGCTTCATCCCGTGGTCAACATGGAGATATATGATATATCTGGTCATATAGCTAGGTCATTGCATGACCTCAATGCTTTAGGTTGGGTAAACCGTCATGCATAGTTCCTGTTTTGACTTCCACCATGTGTCATGGCGTTTCTAAAGGCAGTAGATTAGACCGCTTTGAAATGTAAACGCTGCTGCATTAAACGAGCGTGATAATATGAAATGCGCCTGTAAAGCAACCCGACCAGCACAGTTGGTACATATGATGGAATCTTTAAGGACAGTTGCACACACTGTACACATTGTGTGTAGAGAAAGGGTCACACATCTCAACTCATTTCTGCATTTTTACCCATTGTGAGGGTTACGGTGAACTTGTCGCCATGCCAAATACCCATAGAGACAAAATGCAGTAATTTAGCACTTAGCCTGGAGGGATAAACTCTTTCCCAGTCTCAGTCAACCAGCTCGGGTTACCTGCGTGACCAAAAGGATTAACAGCGGGGTGTAAGCTCAGTTGGACTTATGCAGGGAGTAAACAAATATGACAGTTCCTTGTCGTTGGCAACCACCTTGTACACAGATATTTATTCATGGTATCATCGCACAACAAATGTAAGCACCCGCACTTTTTTTTACAAAACTGTGCACGAAGCTTCCGTTTAAGTTTCTTTGGCGTAAAAAACATCACAGGGGTAATTGCATGTGTCGGGTTTCAGGTTGGAAAGTCCATTTCTGGTGTTTTTTATGGAAGAGAAAGAGCGCAGTAATAGGGTGTGGTGGTATCTCATGTGGTTTACCCACCTCAGGCCCTCCTGGCTTGTGTGAGCACAGCCCTTTCTCTGTGATAATACATTGAAATGGGAGGGGTCGTGGTAACTCTTTCTAGTTTCCCCTCTCTGAAGTTATTCTATTTTCTGTCTAGCTGCGCCTTTGTAAATCAGACGCATTTTAGTTGTTACTCGTTTAGCATTTCCTCCAACCAATTCCTTCTTGGTACTCTAACCAACAACAAAGGGTGTTAACAGTTAAGCCCCAGGTAGCAAGTCTGGTGCAATGAGCTGTGCAGGTTCAGGCAGAGTTATCAAGATCTGAATTCACATTGTCGTTGCGAGTTGGGAAAGACAAACTCTGATATTGGTTAAAGCACCGCGTTCCTGAACCTGCGAGAAGTAGGGCAGCAGAGGGAAAAAGGTAAACATCTCCATCCAAAGGAATGCTATTACTCGCTGTCAGCAACAAGTGGCAAACGCACACACCAGCGGCACTGCAGAACCAGAGTAATGCCACATTAATCTAGACTAGAGCAGAGCCGTACCCATCTGCTGTGGCTCAGCGGTTGCTGTTGGGGAACAGAAAGTAGATTATTGCCGATAAAGGGGATTAAGAGATGAAATGATTTGTGGCCATGGCCTCTATTTGCATGCAAATCTCTGCTGTCTTTAAAGACATTGAGAACATTTGTGAGATGAGGGGATTACACTTAAAAGACGCCTCGGCACATGTCTGGACCCCTGTGGCTCAGGGCCGAGGTCCAGACATGTATCCACCCTGCATCATTGAAATATTTGATTAAATATCTTTGTTTATGCGTTTAAATATTACCACCCTGCTTTTTATTACATTACTGTTTAAATAAACTCCAACATGTCAGTTTTGTTTGTAACATTTTAAACAACACACAGTTTTGGCTAAAATTGGAGGAAGAAAACCCCTTGGCAATACCAATGGCTGCTAAAAATGTACCCTTGAATACCCAAGTCACATGCCCTTTACTGTCCACTATGTCAGTAAAACATAAAAATCACATTAATTCCAAGAACATGTGACACTAAATCAGATCATCACTTAAGTGAAGTTGAATTACGCACTTCAGCATCATTTCTGTGGCTCTCATGACCAAAGTAGGATTTCACAGCATGACCGTAAGACACGTATTAAGATATGCTTTGAAGAATGCGTTGTTGTCTGGAGGGATTCGACATGGACTTTTAAATCCTTTGATCTATGGACAATGCAGATAAGAAATCTAAGGGGAATTCCTGCTCCACTAGCATCACATAAGCATGCTGACCTCATCGGATCCGTGCTAATGTGATAGAGCGTCTGACAGATTTGTTGCGACAAACAAGATTTCCCGACAGTCAAAACACTGGATCCTCCTTAACACGCTAAAATGAATGCACCCGGTTGTCTGTCTGCACTATCTTTCACTTAGTTATCGCCATACACACACTCCCAACCCCCCCTCCTCCCACACACACACACACTCCTTGCTCGATTGGGAAAAAAATGTCTCTTCCATCTTATCAGCCACCGCACCCATCGCCCCCCTTTTTTCCCTCAAAAGGAAGTCGCCTCAGTTGCCTCCATGCAAGGCCCGTTCCTAGTGTTCTTGTCAGGGAACAGTTTGTTGTCTGCCACAGATAGCAGGCCGAGATTATTTCCCGTCTTTGCTAACGATCGCCTGGCGGAGAACTTGACATGCAATTAGTTAGGTCTTGTGACAAGCAGCGCTCATTGTCGCGGTAAAGGCCGCCTAGAAATGTTTCTCTAATTGATTAAATCAAATGAAGGCTCGAAGCGCACGAGAAATCTATCTACTTTGTGGCCGCAGACTCTTCTGCTCTGGTTGTGTGCTTGTAGATGTGCTCACCTGGCTGCAGTTAGTGCTCAGGGTGGTTCAAAGGGCAAAAGTTAGACATGAAAGGCTGAAGTAGACTGTTCAGTGTCCTGTGATTTTTTTTAACTGCGGTTATGGACGACTCGGCTTAGCACCAATAATTATTTCTAATTACAGTGTTACTGATTTTATCTGCACATGAATGCACACATTCTGTCTTTCTGTGTTGAAGCTGTAGCATTGTGTATACATTCAGCAATTATCTGAATAGCACTGTGTTTGAAATGAATGTGCCATTTTGTGCAGGAAATGATCAAACTTGTGCACCGATGAACTGCTTTTTAGAGCCACCGCCAATTCCAATTTGGAAAGAGAAAAGAAGATGGTCCTCCGGAGGTTCGATACTGTATTTTATATTTCTGAGATTTTCCTGGAGCTGTACGAAAGCTGCTCGCAATTAGTTCTCATTTTTCCAGCTGTGATCGGTTCTTTCTTCTGTGCTTAGCTTTGTGGGACTTGAGTTTGCATCAAAAGCAGCATTGAAAATATCTGTATGTATAGTATGTATGTAGTATGTACTCTAAAATCCAATTTGAAGTAGTATGTAAAATAGAGCTGGAACAGAAATCACATTAGTCACTCGTATTAATGCGACATGAATACATACAGATGTAGAGGGAGAGTTCAGTGTGTCATATATAGTCCCCCGGCAGTCTAGACCATTACTATTACCATACCAAAATTTCCAGTAGGAATATGTGTAACCCTACACCCCAAATAATTTTGTATCATCAGCATAAAATTAAAGTTTTGCTAACTTCTTTAAGGAAAAACATATAGGGTGAATAGAATTGCTCCAAGCACAGAACCTTGTGGGAAACTTAACTTTGGCGTGCAAGGAGGAATCATCGTGAACTGGGATCGATCCGATAAATAGGATTCAAATGAGCTTAATGCGCTTCCCTTAATGCCTATTAAATGTTCCAGTCTCCGTAATAGGATGTCAATGGTGTCTAATGAAGCACTAAGATCTAATAAGATAAAAGGCCGTTGTCTGACGCAAAAAAAAAAACTGGGGAAACAATGGTTTTGCTGGTTTGATCAGCTCCCGTAGACTTTTTTTGACTCCTGTAGACAATTTTTAAAATCTTTTTAAGATCTACAATTTAAGAATCATGCACATTTCACACAGCAGTCGACTAAGTGTGCAGAGGAGGTGGGAAAGTATTCAGGATTGAAGATCTATTGAATAGGATGAAGAGAGGCCGCCAAGAAGTGTGCATTGTTGTTAAACCACACTTGAACAATTCAGTGTCACTGGACACGTTATACAATCGAGTGTGTTTCGAGCACCTCTTTCTTCTTCCCAAGGGGGTCACGATGTCATCTGCGATCGCCCCCTCTGCGTCATTAACACGACCGTGCACATGTGACAAACATCTAATTTCCAGAGTGACAGACCGTGTGAAAATCCAATTAAACAGGAGAAACCTACCGTGAAAACCGCTCTGTTAATAAACGCTGTATCTCATCCCTTATTTACGGCGAAATTAAGGAGAAAGAATGCCTGCTCATGTGCCATGGGAAAACCTCAGAATGAGACGACGCTTTAAGAATATTCGTCGGTCCAAAAACAGTCTGCACGCTGATGGTAGAGATTTGCCACAAATGTGGAGGCACAGTGCTGCGGTGGAGACGAGGAGTGATGCCAGAATAAAAACACAATTTTCTCATGCCGGCACATCAGCGAAAATTGCTGGTAGAAAACACCAATTGACATGATTAACGTCGGGGAGGGGGAGCGGGTAATGAAGCTCGGAGTTCAACTGGTGGTTGACCAAACTTTTATTTTGATTAAACAAAAAAATTCATCTGGTTTCCATTTAAACTGACTGGGTATTTCTTCTCTCTTTCAAGTAAAGAGAGAAAGAGAGAGAGAGAGAGAGAGAGAGTGCCCCAACTGGAAACAAAAGAGGGGGGAGGCCGATGTGGTTTTGACATGGCCAGTGTGTGTGTTTCTGTGAGGGGAATTAAGGGGGGAGGAGGGCTAGTTCATCTGATTCCTTCATGCCACTGTGGCAGAAGCTGGATATATTGTCGGTTTGCGTTTCCATGGCAACAGCTGCGGCGTAAGGAAATCTTTCTTTACTCCTTCTCACCCCTCTCCTTCTCCTCCTCCCGCGCTCTCTTTTCTGTCCGGTACCATGTCAGATTTCTGCCTCGCTCGCCCTCCCTCCCTCTCCTCCCGCCGACTTGTACAGACACGGTGCTCAGGGTTTTTGGGTGGGGAATGTTCAGGTATGCGTTGGCGCACACACACACACACACACATAATTTGTCTGTGCGCTGTTCGTGTAGCAGACTAGGGAACAATGAGTCTCAAAAAGAGACTTTCCTTCAAGAGGACCTGGAACTTCAACACTGTAAGTAAAGCTCTGTTTGCCAAGCGAGCCTCCTCTTCCTCCCGTGTGTGTGAAGCGGGGAGAATCCTTTTGTTCAGTCAGCTGCTTCTCCCATTAATCTCTTTCTTTTGTCGCTCGTCTCCCTCTCTCTCCCACTCAGAACAGCTGTTTGAAGCGGTGGGAGACTCGCGGTTGTTTGTTTGTGGGATGCTAGAATTAGCCTTGACTTGTGTAAAAGTTTCGAAGAGGCTTATTTATCTGAATGTGGTGAAGTGTTTTGAGCATCTTAACCCAGTTTTCTGAGGGACGGAACGTGTCTAAACAAGCCCAAAAGATAAAAGATGTCCCCTTTTTGAAAAGATCAGCAACACACTCTACAAGAGGTGTTAATGGGTGACATTAGCATTTATTTAAATGTGGCTTTTCCTCGAACCGATCAAACCGCTGGTGAAAGTTTGTTTTTTTGACACGGTGGCTCACTTCAGAAATCCCACATGAATCTGTCTCGGTGGGATCGTCCACGTTCCTCCAGCATGTGGTGTCTCGGGATGCCAGACTGTACGACGTGGGGGCTGTACCACAGTGAAGCTGGGGGAGCCGTTTTCCAACCGGAGAGCCAAATCCTGCCCCGTTTGCAGCCAAGGGTACTCGCCGTGACTTGATTTGTGTGTGACTTGGTTGATAACAACCTAACGTTGGAGCTTTTCGGAGGGATTCCAGCTGGGGGAAAAGGATCTCTGCAATTCAGCCTTATGTGAAAAGCATCAAAGGGAGTCTGTAGGAGCACAGAGCCACCCGTGGTGGACCAGCTCGTCACCAGAGGTGTCAACAGAGGAAGGGAGCGTGTGGACAAGAGGTGATGGTGTGCCTCATTGTAGGGGACTCATGGCCAAGGAAGTAATAACAAGTGGTTTGTGTGTGTGGTCTAACCTCTGCAGCCTCACAAACAAACACACCACCATCTTTATATCTGCCATCCTTACCTGGTCAACCTTATAAGGCCCATCATTCCTGAGAACAATTTGTATTTTAGAGTGTAGTGCTTTTTATTATTTATTTACAAAAAACTGACAAAACACAAAATAAACTACAATGTGCAAATGTCTGGTAATCATGCAAGCAGAGTCCTACCTTATTTCGGGTTGGTTGGGTTTGATTTGCGATATAACGGTGGAAACGGTGCAACCAAATCTCTCGGTGGACACGTTTTCGACCATCGTGCAGTGTAAACATCACATCGCCCAATCATATGTCGCAGACTAGTTTCAGGATTTTGCAACAGCAACGTATGACATAGTCCTCATCAACATAATTCTCCGCTGACAGAAACATGATTTAGAATATGAGACGGTTCATAAACTATGTCAAGAGGGTGTCCACTATGATTTATCTCTCCCACTCATATCACATGTCTGGATGCTGACAAGAAGTGGATATCTATCATATTTGTCACCAGTCGTACAATCTCTTAAAGTAGCGTTGACTCCCAGAGATTGTGGGGAACAAACCGAATCTCAGATTTCTGCCTGGAGACCTTTTGTTTGTTCCAAACCAACGTTTACGTCACGTTGTGTGACGTCTGTCTGGTTCTTAAAAATGAAACCACTCGCTCGATATATTTAAGGCTTGAGGTTTGGCCGTATTTAGACCCAAAGGGACGGACACATGGAGTGGGTGTTCTCCAGTCTCTGTTTGGGCTTCATGTTGGCCTCCCTCCTACCCACCCATGATTACTGTACACATGCTAGGTGGCTTTGGGTGTTGACTGTATCGGGTCGGACCCGGCAGCAGCAGAGTTGTAAAAGAGGCTGTGAGGGACAATTAGTGGCTGGGCGGTCTGCGTCTGATAGAGCGCTCACATGTGGTCGCTCCCAAAATGGAACGCAGTGTCACGTCAGTGCACATGACCGCGGTTACATCCCCCGCCTTCAGACGACCAGAACTATAAAGAACGGGCCGCTCCGCAACAAGTCTGAGCTTGTTCTTTTTGTGATTGATCAAGCTGAAAACGAGTAATTCCCCCCGACAGTCTCATCAGTACGCCTACTTTTTTTCATTTCCATCAATCTGTAATTCTGCATCCACAGTATTATGTAATTCCGCTAAAGTACAAACTGTATGTTCTGCCAGAACCGAGGAACCAGCCTGGCAATAAAAAGTCTTGTTTAGACGTATTATCAGCCTCGGATATTCACACGTCTAAGTGGCAGCACAGAAACACTCTTCTGGAAATAGTCTCCCCTTTTCAGATGAATCCTCCAACGCACCGATTCCGAGTGTTCTTGGACCGAACCCTAAAATGCGCCTCTCATATCCTCCCCTGCAATTAAATATATTTGCGACAGCAGCCGCGCCGTTTGGTCTTTAAATCTCTCTTTATTAGTCTGACCCAAATGATGCCAACTGGTTTTAAGAAGCCCGATGCTCAGGCAGCGATTTCAAACTGAAACCTTGCCAAGTAAATATTTGTTGATCCATCATAAGATCGGTGTTTGTATTTAGCATTATTCTTTGGCTATAGTGACACCCAAGTATGGAAAGTCGTGACATCTTCGTGCCCAACAGGGGATCCTCCTGTTTGCCTATTCAGGGACCTCTACACATGCATAAACCCCTGTAGTCCTTGAATTAGCATGTGAAAAGAGGACCATTATGGCCAGTGATGGCCTCTCAAGGAGCTCTGCCTTGATGAGCTCTGATCTCTGTGAGTGCATTTAGCAGGAATGCACACATTGTGTGTGTGTGTGTGTGTGTGTGTGCATGTGTGAGGGAGGATAATATAAAATGAAGGGTGGGTCCTGGGGTGGAGGTGTGAACAGCTGTGCGTGGTAGAGGACTGGGGTCCACCCACTTACAAATTAATGGTCATGTGTAAAGGACCCAAAATGCAGCCCTTTCCCAGCAGCACACAGACACACACACACTCACTCTCACTGGAAAACCACAAGGACACACACACACACACACCTCAGAGCGACTGGTGGGATGTCTGAAGAGGCGCTGCTACCTCCAGTCTCTTGCCTCAGCACAGGAGGTCATGAGGGCAGCCTTTCACTCATGTCTCTCTTTGTTCTCTTTCAGTCGGCTGCTTCCTCAGATGGCGGTGAGTGCAATTCCTTTATTACTACTTTTAAAAACACTATTTTTGTTGGGGTCTAAACATGATTACTTTATCATGCGGTGTTGACAATAAGACATCTTAATGAAGCGTTTTACTCCTAAAGTGGAACTGTTTGATGTGTGTGTGTGATGCGCTTTTTTTATTTCGGCGTCTGCACTTTTACTTTCTGCTCTGCCCCTCAATGCACAACTCTTTAGTCGCTCAATAACACGCTCTAATAAAAAAGACTTATTGAGGATGATGTTTGCATTGTAGGCAGCAGCATGCCTCATTAACAAAGGGTGTTTACTGAGCGTGTTGTGGGTTACAGTCGGGACTAGCTCACATGCTGTCTGGTCCTTCCTTTCATAGCAGTTTTTTAATAACCTTCGCTAGCAGGCCGGCCAAGGCTGCGGCGAGGAGGGCAGCGCCGCTCCTTTCACTGTGGATGCGCATCAGACGTGCAAAGGCTGTTTGCTTTCTAAAGCCATCTCATTAACGGGGCAGCACACAATGTGGTAAACACGTCTCCCGAAGCCTCAGAACTAATACATTAAACCAAGTCCAAACAAATGGCTTGTCAGCAAACTTTACACAGGGACTCTGGGATGAACCGACCATTTGGCCTTATTGTCCGAAAAGACAATCGCAATACCTCCGATTCTCATCCTTAACATGAAGCCTATGCAATTTTAATGACACATCCACTCAAACATGTGGGTTAATCGCTGAGAGACTGGGATACTGTATATGTGAAAAGGTCATGTAGAGGCTGCCTTAGTAATAATCTGAAGTGATGTCATGTACTATTTGCAGTGCTTCTATTTCGCCACAGTTGAACTGCACCTATTTGTAAATCCACCCTGATTCCCATGCGGGCGCGTTGGCAAGGGGAAGATATGCAGCGCTGTACCTAACTTGACCCGGCTAACACTGTTCTCAGCAAAGATGCACTGTTGATAGCGGTTGCCCATGCCAACCAGTTGCCTCTCAGCAGAATGTAACTGTAAGAAATCTCACCGTGACCCCTTTTGTTTGTTTCGTTTTTACTGTGCGTTCTCTGCCTGCTCAGCTCTAAAGTGGCCATCTGCTGCCACGATAGCAGGTACTGCACGGGCCAAAGCCCCCCCTAGTTGACCAGCAGCCCCCCCAGATCTCCTTCCTTGTGTCCCTGTAATCATCAACGTCTCCTCCTCTTCTCGCCCCCTCGTCGCTCCTCTCTGAGTGACATCTGCCGTTTCTCCGATGCACTCAGATCTGCCACTCGCTCCACACACTTCTCCCATAACATATTTTGAACTCTGACATTCACTTGTAAAACATTTATCGGCAAGTAAAGAGCCATTAGCGTTCCTTTCAAATCCCTTGACCTTTCTCTTATAGCCCGATACATTTTCTGTTTGTAATTATGTTTGGTGCGGATCGAGGGAACCTTTTGATACCCTATTATATCTAGATCATTTTATGGCAAGTTGTTCCCTCTCTGAACTCTTAACGGGATCACCGCTTCATTTAATTGCTGACAAATTATGAACTCTGCAGGAAAGCGTTGAAAAGTGTAGTGAGAGTTTTAACTGTATTAGTATAATTAGCAGCAGATCTTTCTTGCAAACACATAATAATGTCTTTGCATGTTTTTTGAAGATGTGCACCAACGCGAGATATGTTTTTCTTGTTTTCGAAGAGGATTTCTGGGAACTTTTTAATAAAAGCTCCGTTCTCCACAGATTAAATTACGTCCGTCTTCTTCTCAAAAGGAAAGCACACAAAATAATGCCAAAGTCCGCTATTTTGAAGGTTAAAAGGGCACGTAGGAGAATGGCTCACATTTCCTCTGGCTGTAATTACCCTTTCACATCAGAGCCTTCTAACCTTTGCATTCTGCTCTCGGCTGCTCGCAGACTATGGTGGAGTCCAACTGCAGGGATGCTGCAGCCAGAGCAGCCTGAACAGCAATGGCAGTCTCCCAGGAGCAGGCAGCCTTCGAGGGGTTCCGGAGCAGCGCGTGGCGAGCTGGGCCGCCTGCTTCGAACGCCTCCTCCAGGATCCAGTGGGCGTTCGCTACTTCTCGGTAAGAAAACGGCTGCTTTATCTTGTCAGACACTCACCCCTATCATGACTTGGTCTCGGTGACTTGGTCTTGACCAACATAGACAAATTGGAGACTTCATAGAACTGAAAAGCACTGCAAATCCTAGGTTCATATACAACAGGTTGGAAAAGGACTTTATATTACCTCCCACATAAAAGATGTACCCTTTTGAATTCAGCTCACAGCACCTTCAGAAGGCTTCACGTTAAGTTGTGGCATCCCAGAACCCCCTCGCTGCTCACCTTCCCTCAGCACCGATATGAGCTCTGCGCCTACACTATCCCCTCGCCTACACTTACACCAGTCTTGTTCACAACATCACACCCCGAGAGTTTCTTTCCTCGTTGCAACAACGGCGTCGAGGAGATGTAGAAAGAATGAGTTTGAGATCATTTAGAAACTCTGGTACTGTGTGTCTCCGCAGGAATTTCTCAAGAAAGAATTCAGTGAGGAGAATATCTTGTTCTGGCAGGCCTGTGAATACTTCAGTCATGTCTCTGCAACTGATAAAAAACAGGTAAGTCCACAGTAGGAAGCCATCGCTCCAAACGTATACACTGTTTGGAACGGTTCCCGACCTATGTGTCAAAGAAATATGCATTGATATTAAATAATATCACATCGTCTTTTCTCAAATTCTATAATTTGAATAACTTTAAATGGGTCTGGAAAAAAATATGACCGCCGTTAACAAAGAGGCAATCTTGTTGCTTATATAATAAAATAATAATGATCCTCACAGAGAAGATAGGATGACATGTTTTCCTGACATTCTACCCCATTGAACCTCTGTGCCGCAGCTGTCCCAGAGAGCCGGCGAGATCTACAACAGCTTCCTGTCCAGCAAGGCCACCATGCCGGTCAACATCGACAGCCAGGCCCAGCTGGCGGATGACGTCCTCACTTCCCCGCGGCCCGACATGTTCAAGACGCAGCAGCTACAGGTACTAACGGGGGAGTAGTCGGCAATTATTTCAACATTTGGCTTGGATCATTAAGACTTTCCTCTTCTTTTTTTTTTTTTCAACACTGACGATCAAGACATTTTTTCCTGACCGTTTTGTTTCTCATTTAGCCTTTAGTCACTTTGCACAAGTATATTTGGGGTTTTCTTCAGTGGCCATCTGGGTTTGTTTACAACAGGGCCCCGAGCCTTCACCAGAGAGATAAACACAAACTGGCACACACCCACAGAGAACGGAGCGTGTACTGTACACACAGACGCGCAGTCAGTGAGCTGTATGTTTTCAGCCTGCACACGAGCTTGATGAAATGTTAACTGCTTCCACTGTCATAACATCAGCTGTGACCATATGTTATCGTTGTTTACGTTTCTTTTTCCTTTCCTCTCCTGCTCATTTCACTCACCAACACCATTCTTTACGTCACATCTACAGATCTTCAACCTGATGAAGTTCGACAGTTACTCGCGATTCCTCAAGTCCTCCCTTTACCAAGAGTGCATGCGTGCCGAGGTGGACGGCCGGTCCCTGCCGGACCCCTACCAGATCCCCTGCAGCCCGGCGCCCTCGAAACACAGCGCCAGCTCTGACCGCTCCACCCTCTCCACTCCCAAAAAGGTGCCACTATTGTTTTCTGACTGCATCGCAGCAACTGGTCATGGTAACACACCACTGTTGACATTTCTCACCAGATAGAATCATTGTTGTTACTCTCCCACCCACAGGAGGCCAGAAAGCAGAGGTCAGGGAGGTCACTGAATGAAGAAGGCAGGGACGAGAGCGCGGACAAGAAACGCGGCATCTTCTTCTCGTGGTCCCGCAACAGGAGCTTCGGGAAGGGCCCGAAGAAGAAGGAGATAGGAGACATTAACCTTGGTAACAATTTGATCGACGCGCCTTTCGCTGTCGGTTACAGACGTCCCCACAGTTTTGTTATTGTGTGGTTTTGCAACACACAAACTTCCAAAGCGCTGGCAGCGATTTGGCGTCCTTGAACAAGACACTAAATCGCCGCCAGCTCCAGGGTTGCCATGCGCTCGATGTGGGGGAGGCATGTAGAAACACAGCTGGTCCACAGTCTTCAAAGTAGCACACAGTACTGGAACACTCGCAAAAACATAGTTGTTGCAACACTGGCATTTTCACACATCGCAGAGAATGTTACCCACCAAAATGAGCTCGATATGATATCTGGATGTTCAGTTTCCTGTCAAATTAAATTATCACAATTTCAATCATGTGGCTTCTTGCTAAATGGAATGTTATGTCACACTGGTGCATACATAAATGTAGCTGCGCTTCAGCGTGATGAACACCTACTGTTGATTCACAAGCCTTTTAATGACACTTCTTTGTCTGCCAAGATTTTTATGGTGTCAAGCTGCGATCATAAATCAAAACACCTTGTTATAACTTGTTCTCCAGTTTGACACTGTGTTGCTGTTGTGTCATTAAATGCAAGTAGTGTGCAAATGTCTCTTATCTGCATGAATTCCTCATCGCCTCTGTGGTTTTGTGCAGACTACTGGGGCAGTAATGGGCGGAGGGAGTCCCAGGGCTCCCTGTCGTCTGGTACCAGTCTGGAGATGGCCACTTCCTGCTCTGCTGGCAAGATTGAGGTAAGATTCCTCCGGACAGATCACCATGCCAACACAAAGCCACCGTGTCTGGTGGTTGACATCAATCAGAGTAAAGAGAAAACTACCATTCCAGCTGAATCTATGCAAATTAACACATAGCCATGATCTAGATCTTGACTCCTTTTTTTAAAATCTTCCATCCTTAGTCTGACAATCGCCACTCCGTGTGGGAGCGTTCCCCCAAACACTGCAGCGTGATTCTGCCCGACGGTTCCTGCTCTTCAATCGGTCTCCGGCCCGGTGCCTCCATCAGGGAAGTCCTCCACGATCTCTGTCATAGCATCGGTGTCAACATCGCTGCTGTCGACCTCTTCCTAGTGGGAGGGGAGAAGGTGAGATACATTTAAAAGAGGGGACAGTATGTCTTGAGTTCTTGTATGAAAAGTTTACGTATTTATACTGTATTGTTTTTCCTCATAGCCTTTGGTGTTGGACCAAGACTGCATGACCCTCTGCTCACGAGACTTGAGAGTGGAGAAGCGCACCTTGTTCAGGTATAAATGATCGATAAAAGTTTGATTGGATCTGTCAATTTCCTTTATGAAAATCACATTTTCCATCAATGCTTTTTTATGCCTTACATTTTCTCCTGCTCTTTCTCCATCCCAGATTGGACCTGGTACCTATTAACCGTTCCGTGGGTCTTAAAGCCAAACCTACCAAACCAGTCACTGAGGTCCTGCGTCCCGTGGTGGCCAAATACGGTCTCCACCTCAGCGATCTTGTGGCCAAAATAGTGAGTAGTCCCCTGTGGCGACAATTGCTTTAATCTCTCCGGAGCTCACGTGTGTCCTGGGAGCAGCCTGTGCAGTGTATGACAGTGCCACAGGGTGGAGTATCATGGTTAGGGGAGGGAAGCGACCGCATCCTTTTCCATCTCTACACGGTGGTTAGCACTCTGACTCAGCCCGGCCTCCGAACGTGGAGCACCAGGGCTATAATCAAGAATGACGACACCCTTCAAACATGCCAAGTCCTCCCCTAAACCCCTGCTCCATGATTTATTTTAGTCTTGTGTGTTTCCAGGCATTATAACTGCATTATACAGATGACCGGAGCTGAAAAATGGTTCATAAATCAAGCGAAAGGCTCAAATATCAGCTGCTCAATATACTGTGAGAAATTCTACCATGTGTCGATTTATGCACAATAGGCGAAGATACTAACGTGTTGACCATCACTTCTATTTTTTTCAGAGCGGAGAAACTGAGCCTTTGGACCTGGGTGCCCCCATATCCAGTCTGGACGGCCTACGGGTCGTTTTGGAGCGAGTCGACGCAGCTTCAGGGAACGGTAAGATGTGATAAGTGTAACTGCCAATCGTGAATCATATCCACCTCTGATATTCTATCGAATCATTGATGATTTCCTCTCTTCTGCATCTCTCCCCATCCTCTGATTCAAATAGACAAACCCAAGTCTTCCTCCCTAAAGAACCACCCTCCATCCAGGAGTTTTTCTGCTGCGGTAAGTCCTCCCGCCATCTTTATTCTCATAAGTGTTGCCCTAAAAAACGTCCAGGTGTGGTGTTTCATGCCTTCCTACTGCTGCACTGCTTCTGCGACATTCCGTCACATTCATTAGAGGCCCACGACAACCTTTGACCTTCACTATCTTTGATGAGCTTTTAAACGGATGGGTTCCTGATTTGTGTGTATCCTCTGCCCTAACACTACCTGTGGCTGACTCACTTGCTCACGTCTTCCACGCTCAAGTTGTTGCACTTTATGTAGGCGGATAGCGCTCGGTCTAGAGGCGAGTAAAGGTCAGTACAGACACAGAGCCAACAGATGGACGAGGCGCTTTACATGGGGGTCTCAGTAAATCCGGACACTCTGCTCAGTAGGGTGCTTGGCAGCTCATGCTTAGCCTCCCCTTTATGCCCCCCCCCCCTTGCCCTCCCCTCCCAGTCCCCCCCCATCCCCTAACAGAGTGCATTGTTATTGTTGCATCTGCAGGGAGATGAGAGGTCAACACCAAAGGACTTTTCTGTGAGAGCAAGTGGACCAGACTCAGCACTCCCAGGGGAAAAGAGAAAACAGAAAAAGATTAATATAGATGAAGCTGAAGGTAAATCGCTCTTTTCCTTCCTTCTCTCTCTCTCTCTCTTTCACTTGTTGGTGGATTTCTTAGCTTTGCTTTGCTTTGCCTCAGGACTAACCAATATCTGTGGGAGCTCTGGAGGTCGTTGTTTTTTTTCTTTTTCTCCGTCAGGTGTGAGGCTGCTACGCTGCATGTTAAACCTCCACTAATGGTTTTCTTCCAGGCGCCCACCTATTTGGAAAGTTTAAGTAAGGCAACTTGTTTGGTCTGTTTTGCAGAATTCTTTGAGTTGCTGAGCCGGGCACAGAGCACCCGAGCCAACGACCAGCGCGGACTCCTGCGCAAAGAAGACCTGGTGCTTCCCGACTTCCTGCGGCTAACCCCGCCCGCCTCCTCCTGCTCCGTCTCCTCTAGCCTGGCCTGCTCCACCCCCGACTCCCTGAAACAAGGCAGAGAGAACGGCGTCCCCTCTCGGGGGGCCCTCACTGCCAGCCTTCGTTCGGAGAGCCTGGACTCCTCCCTCAGCTCCAGTGCCAATGGACACTCCGGGAGCAGGCGGTGCCTGATGCCCCCTCCTCGCCACTCGACATTTGGCACCCACCTTTCCCCCATCCCCCGGCCCTCGGACACCCGGCCAAGCCTCCGCACCGTGGAGGAGGACGCCCACACCGATCTGACTCTCGTGGGGGAGGGCGACATCAACAGCCCCAACAGCACCCTGCTGCCCTCATCGCCGTCCCCCATGCCATCCTTCGACAGCAGCCTGCCTGCAGCCAACTTCACCCCGCCGCCGCCTTGCTCCCAGTCTCAAGACGCAGGCGGAGAGGGAAAGTCCAGTTCAGGTATTTCTGCAGTGTAACAAACCAGTGCTCCGTGTGTGTGTATGCGTGTGTGTGTGTGTGTGTGTGTGTCGTATGTGCATGTGTGTGCTGCCC
The DNA here is from genome assembly GCA_029853015.1 of Chelidonichthys spinosus. NCBI lineage: Eukaryota > Metazoa > Chordata > Actinopteri > Perciformes > Triglidae > Chelidonichthys > Chelidonichthys spinosus. The sequence continues at coordinate 8,989,879 of CM056843.1, read as the reverse complement.
CCGGTGGTCTTAACCCGACCACCTTCATGATTAAACTCCTTCTACACTGACTCTGATGCACTTTAATGACAAATTGATACTGACTTTATTTTCTCAGTTTGCCATTCATTTAAACTGACTTGTTTTATTCAACTTAGCCGAGCACGTGTGTGATTGACCTTAATTACACTCGGACCAATCTTGTAAATAGGGATGTGTATATTTGTGTTCAGTGAGTAACATTTACTTGGATGTCACTTCCCCTGTTGGGTTCGCCACATGACTGGGATTCGTTCATTCCAGTTAAATATTTAGTTTATTTTGTCGTTTTTTGGGGGGTGCACGAGAATGTCACTGATTGTGGAGAGCTTATGAATATTAATAATATATGCATAGTGCATACGGATTAATGATCAATATTTGACAGTACTGTAGTCTGGGATTCTAGAGCGGCTGAACAATTGAAAGTAATGCTATTAGCAGCCGTGTTTCCCGGCGTTGTGGGTTCATGATGTACAATCAGAAAAACATCGTAGCAAACCTGAACCGTGAAATTGTTTTTACAGCGCTGGACCTGCGAATGCCGAACAGTCGTTAACAAACAAATGCTGTGTTCCTCTCCATCCCACCACCTCAAATTAAGAGCAATTCAACAATGTCAAAAAAGCAGCATTTTTTCTGTTTTTCTGGTATCAGCTCCCACTGTAGCAAATTGAGCAATGGCTAAAATAATTAGTCATGGGAGGACAAGTGCTCCTCAGCGCTGGTGACATTGTTGAATTGCGTGTCATTCTCTATCTGGGTCATTCACTCCTTCTCTAGATGCCTGTTGTAGATAATCACTGCCAATAAACTCTGTACCTGTGATTGAGTAGATCTAATAAATGTTAGAATTGGAAATCACTCTCGTCTGTCTTTTTACACGTTTGTGAGCTCAGTTTTCTCTCTCCCCCTCCTCCTCCACCACCTCTCCGCCTCCGCATGCCTCCTCCCGCGCTCCCTTAACTCTGTCTCATTTTGTCTTGTGGCTTGCTCCCACTCCTTTGTGTGCTTTGCTGTGTGCTACTCGTATCATCGTGTCGCTGCTTGCTTGTGTGTGTGTGTGTGTGTGTTCTGCTCCACATTTGTTCAGTGTGGCTCGTTTGTGCGATGGTTGTTAAGCGTTGCTCGGTCTACCTGCTTGGTGTTTTGATGTTGGGATGGGGGGTCACCGCTCAGCGCAGCGTTGTTGACCTTTTTTTTTTTTTGACTCCGTATCCTGTTAAAACTGGTGTTTTCAAGGCTCAACTCATGGAGCGCAACACCATTATCGTCTCCTGCTGATGGATTTCATTTTCTATTTCCCTTCCATGTCATTTCCCCCCCCCCCCCCCACTCCTCCACTGTGTTTGTTTTTGTGATTTTAAAGGTAAACCATCAAGTGGTGAATTGATTTTTAATGGTGGTGGGCTTTTTTCTACAGTAGAGATACATCCATGAAGGCCTTCTGTGTTGTTTTTTTTCATACGTGGCTTTAAAGAAAAACCCAGGAAACCTTGTGAACTCACGGGGAAAGGAAGATAATCACCCTCCACATGTTTCCCAACAACAAAGCTGATGAGCATCTCGCACTTCAAAGCACTTTTGTCAAAGGTGCACGAAGATGTTCATCCTGCGCTCACGGCCTCATTAATAGCGAGGAGTGTATGCAACACGGTGATGAGGAAGGATCGAAGCTCCTCCACAGGCACGCTCCCCTTTTCTGGTTGCTAAGTGCATCAGCCTGATTCTTCCCACCACTGGGCGCCATGGTAACCTTATCCGCGAGTTGACTGAGCTACAGATAGAAACTGTCACTGTTGGTTTTCATCTATCTCCCAGCCTACTTATCTCCGTCTCTCTTTCTCCCAGCGACTGAAACAGGCACATGGCTATGATTCAATATGCCCGTATCTCTCACGCCGTTCGCCACCTCGGCGAGGCTGAATCTGCGAGGGGATCTGCTAAACGTGGAAATGCAGCCAGTTTATCACGCCTCCACTTAAGACTTTATGAAGTTGTTACTTTTAAATTCTGGTGGAAAGTCATGCTTACAGGCTTAATAATGTGTTTAAGAGACAAACACCCACTGAATAAGTCAGATGCCACCAGTCCAAACAAGTTAACAATGGCTCAGTAGCAATTATGCTTTTTTACTGTGTGAATCTGCTTCGTTTCAGTCACTAGATGTTAGACTGACGCCCTCTGCTGTTACATGGGAATAAAGAATTGCTGCTGATGTGGCTCAACATAATCCTCCCTGCCACTATCTCATAAATACTGTAGAAAGGAAGGGGAATTAAGTTCAGCTGCTTTAATTTTTACTTGCATTACGTTATGTTGATAAAAGGAATGCTTTTAAAAGAAAAAGTTTCCTCTAATTTACTGCAAATTCATTAAACTATAGCCTACAAGTTTGTATTTAAGGAGCAAGTTACAATTTGTGTATAGACCACACACTTTAATTTACACAAGAAACCAACAAACCTTGACATCTTTAAAAGCATATGCATCTAAAGCAGTGGCTCTAAGAGTCTGCACAACCAAGAGTATTTCTGTGCTACAGGTGCTTTTACTTGGCATATCAGGTGTAAATTCACATACTGATTTAACTGTTAAAAAAATAAAATCCAAGCCAGAAGGCCTCTGGTCTGTCTCCAGAGTACCAGGACTGAAAACTGTGACCATGATAATTTCCTCATCATGGCTGTGATCACTTATTCCCGTCTGGCACGGTTGGCTCTGTAGGCCTGGTTGGTAGGGATCAGGACGTCCACTAGGTGGCGGTGTCACACAGTGTAACTCCATTCATATGACTGATTTGAATTAATGCCTGGAGATCTTTTAGTTTAGTCCGACACCGAGCAAAGAAATGGTTGCAATTATTAATTCAGCAATTTCCTCTTGAAATGGTGTTTACGTTTCCTTCTCTGCAGCTGCCGTCAGAACTTAGTTGTTCATGGTTTTAAATCAGAGGAAAATGTTTGGCCTGTACGAGAAGATTAAAGGATTCCTGGGAGTAAATGAGACATCAACTTTAAAGCCAGGCTATCAGCAAAAAATGCTCTGTAATGACTGACCGTACACCTGACCAGAGGGACCATATGGCTCGGTTTTCCTTCGGGCCGTATCTTCCTTGTGTCAGATCTCGAAGCTGGCAGCCTCTGACCCAGGGCCAGCCTTATCATCCATATGTTGCTCGACTCAGATCTTTTGGCAACCAGCCTCGGTGGGGACATCAGCTGGGTCCGCTCCAGTCCGGCTGGTCTGTCCCAGCTCCTGGCCGCTGTCACGTCTGCGGACCAGACTCGCCACAGGGACACGGCTGTGTTAACCAGCCAAAAGAAAGTATTTCTAAGGTGGCTCAATGGTTACAGAAGGATCACCTTTGGGCAATGCATGCTGGGAAAGGTTGTGACCCCCTGCCTAACACTTAACAGTAATAACTGGGTACAGAACTGTGTTTCCTGATGTTTTCCACTTTTGACTTGAGCTGAAACTATTGATCATTGATTTGTCTGTTGACACGAACATAATTGTCAAGTAGCTTTTTTTTTTAGGCATGAATGTGTAAAAATTAGATAAGATAAGTGAAGTCATGTGAAGACGTCGTCTTGAGTTGTGGGAATTTGTGCCTTTTTCACAATCTTATGACATTTTAAGGACCAAACAATTGATAAAGAAAATGATCAGCAGAGTAATTGATAACGACAATAAACGCAGTCCTACTTGTGACCCTTTGTAAAGATGACCCCAGGTCAAAGGTTAAATGTTTTAATGTTATGAGCACCTGAGGCCTAAAGGTTTTTTTTAAAACAAACATTTTATTAGCCTGATTATGTAAAACTATTCGTGTTTTCACAGGAAAACAAATCTTAGATGATAACGATGGGAGCCATAGTTCAGATGAGGCCACTTCATCAAGATGTGTCATCTCGCAGCGCTGCATTCTCGCATCAATACATCACATCCTCTGGAAAACCCTGTGATGGATGTTTATGTTGACACGCCATCAATTACATTTAATCCTAATCAATGTTAGACCTTGATTGAACAAACCAGTCAGCATTCGTGTACTTAAACTTCCCACAAGACGTTGGCGGTTGCTGAAATGTCGTCGGCCGTGTGGGGCGTTCACCTTGGCGGGTTAAGTTGTGCCGTAATGGTTCTGCTGAGGGGGGCTGTGTAAGGTCAGCTGCTGGAGCTCACAGGCTGTGTTTACATCTGAGCCCAGCAGCAGTGAATCACAGTGAGCAGCAGAGTTGGGAGAGCCTATGTGCTGAAGTCACCCGGGCCTCTGTGTTTAGAGTCTGAGGGGCCACGGGGTTCACATGAGTAGTGGACAGTAGAACAGTTTATCAGCTTATCTGTGCATCACAATCGGCTTGCACTTGCATGAAAAGAGGCTTTTTAATGTTGCATTAATTTGTGTCCCCGGACTCCTTCATGTGGCCCTGATTTGTTTGAAGTGGTAATGTTGTAACGGACCACATGTGACACAATGGATTTAATCCGGCAAGTGAGTTGAGCAAGTTTGAGCTGAAGCCGTTACGTCACCGAGTTTTTATTTTTTTTCTCTCAACAGCTGTCCGGATTGCCCAACAATACAACTGTCAGATTGCACAAACGCATTAAGATGATGTGTTCGTTTGAGCGACGTAGAAGTTGAAGTGCATGTGCGCCCACGCCCGTGGGTGACGACGCTTTTCCTGTTTCTTAGATACTTGGAATTCTCGTACAGTCATGCAAAGCATCTGGTCATCGCGCCGTCTAATGAGAAAGCAACGCTCAGTCGCCTAAAGGGCCACATGAGTCAAAGGTGCACCCATATGGAACAATTCTTCTGCATCGCTGTTTAGTCACTGTTATATAAAACAATATTTTTGACAAACATTTGCAAAATGAAGATCGTAAGTTGCTTTTTTTAAGCTGGAGCGATCAATATTTCTTAGAACGGCTCAAGTGATTAATGACAAAACCACAGACAATGATCTGAGCAGTATGATGTTGCTCATGTCCACTGGATGTCCAAAGATGAGCTTACATGTTAGATATTATTACATGTCAATGTATTGTGTTTCTGGCCAAAACAATCAGTGATTTATTTATTATTCTCCCACGCACAGAGGGAAGAACAACTGACACCAAATCGCCCGCCGACAGAGCCGACGCCGCACCGACGGCTCAGGAGGTGATGGACGTGGAGGGGGTCCACCTGGAGGAAGGAACCCCTGAATCGTCCCAGGGGGAGGACACTGAGCTCAGCCTGAGCTTCCAGGGCTACGTGGCCGAGCTGCGGCAGTGCCAGAGCAAGCTGAGGAACGCCCAGATGCCCCAGAACGGACGCAACCCGCCAGAGGGCAAGGACTGCAAGACGGACCTTTACAAGGCCACGATAGTCTAAAGGGAACCCCCCCCCCCACTGCTGCACTTTTTAAATCCTGAGGCACTGTTTATTTGAAAGGGAATAAGTCAAACAATGGGCTGCATGTACACTCCCCCAAAAAAAGAAAATATCAATATTATGGTGATAGATATTGTATATTTGTTACGAATTCTGGCGTCTTTTTTTTTGTTGATTTTTAGTACTGCTTGTAATTTTGGGACAGTGATACGTTTTTGTTATTTAGTTTAATAATGAAGTGCAAAGAAATTCTATTATGAGCCATGTTAGATTGAGGACAACCGCGGGAGAAGCCAGAAAATGAACATTTGGGGAGCAGTTTCTAAGCAGGCGCACAATACAAACGGTTTGTAAGGTGTAATTAATGAGGAAGATTGCGAGACATAAAACTCGTCCGGTCTCACGCTGAGGAGGGCTTTTAAGATGCAGTTGGGAAAAAGAGGTACACCTACAATGACATGCTCAATAGGATCAAAAGGGAAACTGCATATTTAACGATTGCCTGCATTCTTCCTGTGTTTTACAGATAATACATGACGGTACCTTTGTCGCCTGTACTTCCTGCTTCTGTGGTTTTGAGGTTGTCCACATGTTGAAAGTGATTAAAAAAGCTTTAATGGCCGTAATTCCAACAACTCTTTTTGTGCGATTCATTCTGGTGTTTTTTTTTTTTTTTTTGACAGCAGAGAAATCCAAACCATCCCATCCCAACGTCTGGGCCCTTTTCTTGAAATACTCCTTTGTTGTAGTTAATAACCCCAAGTCTTACATAATTCTCCGCTTGTCATAGCTGGCCAGCTAAATGTGTTTGCCAAGTTAGTCAAAATGGTCAATAATTAACGGTTAAGCCTCTGGACAATTTCCTGTTTGCAAACACACACCACCTCCAGCTGGGGGTTTTGGTGCCAAAGTGGACCTTGCCTAGTCCGGCCTCCCCTTTGTATTTTTAGCTCAGCATCTGGAGGGAGATTATAACAGATGGGGGAAATTAGAGGTTAGAATATGGGTCTGGGGAGTTTGGCTTGACTCAGCATGTCAATGCTGGAATGCTGACAATGACAACACCAGCCCAACTGGCTCTTCACTTTCACCCCCCCTTTTTTGTTTTTCCTAAAGTACTGTCATTGTTGAATTCTTCATGAGAAAAGTAGTTCCTTCCATCCGCCCCCAATTTGTGTCTAGTTTATCTTAAAAAGATGAGCTATGTCCCACCTCGGATGTCGTCATCATGGCTAGTCTGCTTCCACCGCAGGTCCCCAAAGAGTGATGGGACATTTGGTGGAAGGCCCCTTAGATAAAAATAAATAAATAAATAAATAAACATTTAATTGGTCTATTTGTGACATTAACTCAACTCACCTTTGTCTGCTCGCATCCTCCGACAGGTACTCAATGTTGATGTTATCAACAGGAAATGGCAGAGTAACATTTTCGATGCGTTAGCTAACTAACTATCGCTAGCCAGCTAACTAGCGAGTTGGCTAACGTCAGCCAGCTAACTAGCTAGTTGGCTAACGTTAACCAATCTTAAATTCACCTAGCTTATCACACTTTAAGCGAACCGCTAAACATGCTAAAAGACCGATAGGGCCGAAATGAAAAAGACTCCCTTTGGAAGTAATTAAGTTATCGTGACGGTTAACATCACGTCTACGTGGGTAACGTTACATTTTCTATCTAGAAATAGCGTTAGCTTAAGTTACCGTTAGGCTAAAAATACTAAACTTCATGCTATTTATTACATAATTTAATCCCCATGTTTGCATGGTGCTTTAGTGTAAAGTCTTGTGTAAATGTAACGTTAATGTATATGTTTCTGTCAATAATATCCTCGCTTGGTGTAGTAAGCTTACTTTTATATTTAAAATTGGCGTTTTTTCTCGTACCTAGCTTAGTAGCTAACGTTCTACTAAACCCGAAATAGTTTAGCCTCATTAGTTAACGGTTGCATTATATTCACTGCTGATGTTAACTTTTAAAAAACGGGCAAAAGAAGACCTTATACACACAAACTTCTTTAATAATAAAAACAACCAGACATCATTGTTTAAACATATAAAAACGTTTATATTATGCGTCACTGACACCGGAGTTGGGCGTTAAGGCTGGTGCGCGACGCTGGAAAGGAGGGATCTCGCTGCACCATCATCTCCACCCGCCTCTGGAAAGTTTTGTTTTTTCCTCCCTCCCCGTGGAAAACGATGGACCGTGGGCGTCTGCAGAGAAAGGTGAGGGAACACCAACCTGGAGACAGGATGCCTCAGAGATAGACGAGCCTAATGACGCAACGGGTTTACTCAATACGGCTCGAATTGGTGAGGGACAGGACAATACTTGCAGGGTTTCCCACGTTTCCTATGACCAAAAGCAGGCTGAAGACTCGGAAGCTGACTGATATAACGTGACAGACCCTCTTCCGACGTCTGGAGACAAGCTTCTCGGGACACCAGGGACCAAACAAATGCAAGCTTTCCTCATGGCATACTTTCTATTACTTTTTCTACCTTGCGTTTTCAGCACAAAGGCGGTAAGTTTTAACCAACAGACTCACCCCCTGTGCGTCGTTTTGATCCATTTTGCTTGCGTAAAAAGTATTCAAAACGTGCACTAACTTCTCTTCCCTGATTTCAGCGCGTATTCGTCCCTGGATATGAAACAGTCATCTCCAAAGAGCCACACAGGGAGAGCCGGAAAGGTAGGTTTTTTACCTCAGTCCCTGTGTTTGATTAAGTGGAGAAAAGAGGGAGGGTGATGCACATTGAACTGGCAGTGAGTGTGAATATTTCCAGCTGAAGTAACAGATAAAGTTGTAGGTGCAGCGTAAATCTGAAGCATGTGGCAGCTAGTGCTTGTATAGGTCTGTAGCTGCCTGCCTTATGACAGCATGATGTAGCTATCTGAGGAGGGGACTGTGGTTTTACTGTCCTCAGATCCGAGCTTGCAGGGGGGGGATGCACAAAGGGAGTTATTAGTTCACATTTGTTCATTGAAAATCACTAACAAGCTACCTTTTTTTGCTCCCTTGCCAGTTCTTACTACAATGGGTAAAGAATGTAAATTCCCATTTCGTCTGGGTGGAAGGATTCATCACAGCTGCCTCACCATCCTATCCCCAAAACCATGGTGAGTGCCTAATTGGACATCCCATGTGCATATGCTGCTTTGATTGCACAAACGATCACTTCCGCACGTATTGACACACAGTTAGCACATACTTGCACCAGTCAGAGACTCCTGGAGAAGTGCTGTGTCCTCATATTTGGTTTTGTTCAGACACTTACTCACAAACCACACACCTTGTCTACGTCTCTGTCATACAAACCGCACGTTTTTACGCCACAGGTGTTTGCGTGACCCGCCCTCGAGTTTGGGATGACATCAAAATGAATAAAAAACACTGGTATTTTCCATAATGCTGTGCAGTGAAATAGCATTGCTGAAGGCATGTTGATGCGGTGTGTAATTGGGTTGTGTAGTCACAGTCAATTGCAGCTTGTGGTAATGAAGGATTTATGCTAATATTTAATGAGCTAATGAGCTAATTTGCGTCAATGAACTGCTTGTTACTGAATCGTTGGTGGGCCTGGCTTGTAGTGACTAGGATATGATAGTGTGATGTTATTATAACCAGCAGTTTTTAAAGGTGAAATCATCATGGGGCATTTTCAAGTGCTTCAGATTGTGACATAGCAACTCCTTTTCATTTGAATTTTATTTTGGGGAAGAAGAAAAAACCCCAAACTTGCTGAAGGGCTTTCCAGTTGTCATTCCTTGGAATTGAGACAAGAAGGGTGGCTACCGGCAGCAAGTCGGAGCAACATGAATGCAATTATATATGGCCCAACATCTCTGGTCCACCTACACATTAAGTTAACACAATATGACTGCATGTTTTCGGGATGTGCTCATGAGCACAGTGTCGTCGCAGGTTTGCCATTATGTACTGCATATTCAGTGAATGGCCGAGAAGTATGCGAATCTTAGTGTTATTTAAGGAGTGGATGATTGACAGAGTGGGTGAGCGTCGGCCGGTTATGCTTTAGAGAGATTTTCCCGTTGCTCACAATCAAACATGGCATCAAGAAGTGCAGCAGATGTCGTTGAGTTGCTTGTTAGTACTTGTAGGTTTGAAATATTTCACTTAGGGTTGGATGAAATGGTATAGGTACAATGTGACTAATACTAAACACAAAGTACGCTTGAGGCTGATGGGAATGGCATTCATTTCTCAGGTATTTCATCAAATTTCAAATGTAGCATGATGATTGTGCAAGAGGAAACATCAGGAGGTCACAGTCACAGTAACGAGAAATCCTTAAATACGTTAATGTCTCTTCCAAATTTCATGGCAATCAACCCAGTAGCTGTTGAGATATTTCACTTCAAAATGATCATTTTGCAAGAAGAAATTTCAGAATTTAGCAAAATATTAGCGTGTATTTGTCTGGGAACCGTGAATGTGTGTCGATATTGCTAGCTTGGCTACAAATCGAATAGTGCCATGAAGCAGTCTTACTCATTACTTAGCGATATTCCTCATAATGGCCTCACACATCCCGAGACGTTGAAGGGAGAGATATCACAGAATACACATGAATTATGATGAATTAATATGGTCATATTGGCCACACTAACTTGATTGCGAATATTTGTTATAATAGTAATAATACTAATAATAATGCTGCTGACTGTAATATATTTCTGTCTCCTCTGCTGTAGGTGTTCCCTCACGCATAACTTTGATCGGGATCGGAAGTGGGGCTTCTGTGCACCAGAGAAAACTCATGGTTAGGTCACCAAACACGGCACATTTAATCCACCAATAACAACCCTATTATTGTTTATCCTCCAACTGTGTTTTCCCTTGTTGTTGTGTTTCAGTTTCGGTCCACGCGTCACGCAGAGTCACAGATCCATGTCAGGTGAATCCGTGTCAGAATGGAGGCGTGTGCATGCCGAATGCACACAGACGCTGGTTTGAGTGCTCCTGTCCTGAGAGCTTCACTGGGAGACTCTGTGAACAAAGTATGTACACTTACTTATGGTCTTCATCAATTAATGAATTTTGGTTGGTTGATTAAAAAAGAAATTGAAGAAATAACTGCTCCTTAAAATTCTGAGGATGGGTTAAATGTATTTATGCTTATGTTTTTAGGGTAAACGCGTTGTGACTGAACTCACAGGTGTGCTGCACATGTAATTAATGTATGTGACAATTTGTAAAGACCTTCAGTGAAAGTCCAAAAGAAAAAAGGGCTTTAATGTTATTAAAAATGTATATTTCATGTGACATGCTTTGCAGAATACTGTGTGCACATGGGTAATATTTCACTTACATCTCCTTCTCATTTGAAATCTTTCTTTTTTTTTTTGGTCAAAGAACTTTTTCACTTGACTTTTTCAGTCTGTCATGAGTCATTTCCAAAGAAGTTTCACTCTCCATTCACAGTCTTTGAACTCGCTCACAACCAAACCTAAACTAAACACGGACATGTATCCACTCTGAATGCATCTCTTCACGCTCCAGCGGACTCTTCAGTGTCCTCTCACATTTCAACCTGTTGCTTTTCATGTCTGGTGTCTGCTTTTCAGAGAAGTGCTATGAAACCGCACACCTGCGCTATTATGACATCGGAGAGTCTTGGGGACGAATTCACCTCCGCAACGTGGAACAGTGCACATGTGTGGCCGGGGAGATCAAGTGTGAACGAGTTCATTACACAGGTGAGACGTGCTTTCAGCTGTTGTTCTGCTTCAATTGTTTTCCTCTGTAGTCGGCTTTTGTTGAGGTGATGAGGGTGAAACCCAACAAGGGAGTGCATACAATGACAGTTTAATACTTTATACACCTGAGATAAAGACTAGAAAAGGCACACAACTTAGCAAGAACAGCACACTATAAGGAAAGGTTCATTATATAACTGGCTTTTTCTTACTCCAAGCCTTAGACGATACAAGTGTCAGGTCTCCTCCCAGCCCGCAGAAACCCTCTTTCTCTTTGATCACAGCTCCATAGATACATGAATAACCTTTCCATGAAAGAAAAAAACAGCTTATATGACTCCCTGTGACTCAGGAATAGTGTTTTAGGACACACCCCATGGGTCCATGAGGTGCTTTCATCTCAATGGGGAAGACGTTCATGGGCATAGAACAGATTCCCTGGCATAAAAGAGAGGCAGCGAGGTGGTTTCATGCTCGCTGAGCCGGAACAGTGTTTCGTCATGATGGTAGGGGCTTATCTTCCAGTAGGGAAAAATGTTTGCCCTTCAAGCTAAATGCTCATGAATGTCCTTTTACTCGGCTGTATAATTAAGTTTGATCAATGATGAGATACATTTTGATATTATGGCTTATTTGAACTTTTCTCCAGGAGAGAAATTCTACTGTTAAAACACTTTTAGATGACACCGATGCTGACGTGGCATCGCTGCTCGTCACTGTACGTTTTGTGCATGTTTCCAAAGTTAAAAGGTGCATTTCAGTGGTGAGATTCATGTTGTTTATCCTGTATTAATTGAATTTCTTGCCCCTTGAGGGCAGCACAGCATGCTGAAGATATAACATGGACATACAGTGTTGTCACCATCTAAAGTTGACACGGCGAACATGTTGGCAAACAGTTTCTCATTTACACAACCAGCAGATTAATACCCGAGGGGAATATCTGGCTCTTTAGCTGCTAGATGTTCTGCTATATTTACCACCTAGTTGCTTTGCCTGCCGGTGTTTGGTGCTGCTGGGAAAGCAGTGAACGGTCAGTTTGTCAGACCTTTTTTGTTGTTGTTGAAAGCAGCTGACGTCTGTGAATTAAGAGCCAGATATCTCCCTCCGAAGTTTGCAGAGACTGAAAGAGGGGGAATAACACTTTTTTACCCTGTTTAAACCATTTGTTATATAGGTTATTATGAAAATATACAGTATGTCTAGTATTAAAATGTGTGCCTTTATGTGTCCAGTGTGCCGTTCAAACCCTTGCCAGAATGACGGAGCGTGTCGACTGATCACTGCCACCGGCGATGAAGTGTGTAACTGCAGACATGGCTTTAGCGGTCCGTACTGTAGCCTGGGTGAGTAGTGATGATCTTAACGTGTGCCCTCTTGTGTCTCTGCATGTGTGCATGCTCATACAGCGCATATCTGTTCGTGCATGCATGCTCATGATAATGGTTTGATTAAACCATTAACTGTTGCTTAAGCATACAGGTTTTAAAGGGCTTGTTCTGGCTGATTTTAGTGTGAAAGAAAGAGATCTTTACACAAAAATGGCTTTCATATTGTTTACTGAGATTTGTTGTGTTTGTTCCCGCCTGTGGTTTGTGTGTATGCATGTGTGTGTGTGTGTGTGTGTGTGTGTGTGCAGAGCCGGAGGCAGAGTGCTATAACAGCAGGGGTACAGATTACAGAGGGGTGGCGGGCACCACGGTGTCTGGTGCCCGGTGTGTGGCGTGGAACTCAGACCTCCTGTATGACGAGCTCCACGTGGGCACGGTGGTTGCCTCGCCCCTCAGGGGCCTCGGGGAACATGCCTTCTGCAGGTGTGTGTTGAGACATCCTGCTAATTCTGCTAATTCCAGTTGGAGAATGTTAATATCGTTATACTTTCCCCATGAATTCTACTTAAAAGCTGCGATATCCAACTTTTTACCCTGAGCTAGCAAAGCTGCCTGCTAGGCCTAGCCTTTATCGGTGAAGCACATGTGCTGACACTTGCCACTCATGTGGACGAGCCCTCAGAAGAAGTTTATTCATGCACAATATGTGTATAATAATACACCTATCTGCTCCACATTAAGTCTCCATCAATTTCTTGTAGCTTCCCTTAGTTGTTGTTTTTGCTATGACCACCCAGAAGCCATAGCATGCCCACAGCAAATGCAATGGGCCCCGAAATGTCCCAAACATCAAAGTAAAACCCGTTACGAGCAAACTCTGGGACACTCTTGTGTCATGTCGCAGCTCTATGAAACGTTATTCCTAATTATTATAGCTGAAACATGAAGTCATTTGAAGCCTCCACGAGCAAAGCTCCTCTAAGTCATTTAGTTGCCTTATAAACTATGGCACCACACCTACACACACTCTGCTGTGTTTCTGTGTGTGCAGAAACCCAGATAAGGACAAGATGCCGTGGTGCTACACACTAAGTGACGGCGCCATCTCCTGGGAGTACTGTGACGTCCCCTCCTGTGTGATGCGTGTCTGTGAGTGTCTTTTTTACAGTTAGTTTTGTCACTCGTCGCTCTGTTATATTGTTTTTTAAAAACCTGACCTTGGTTATTATTGACCTTATTTTTCAATAACACATGCATAAAACAAAGTTGTGATTAATTAAACATATATCTCTTCGAATCAGCTTTGAATTTATCCATTCAGAATAATATAAGATGTTGCAGAAAATAGTTCAGTAAGTCAAAACCCAAAACAAACAACTTATCAAGGTGGACATAATATTTTAGCTGTCCTGATTTAAAGTTGACCTTTATGATTATAATCTATAAAAAACTAGGACCATTCACTGCATCACCTGATATCTTCATTTTCACAGCCTTGATTCAGTGACACAATCGGCCACAAATTCAATACAACTTTTGATGAGAACTCCAGCGTTTGTGACAAAAACAGAAAACCCAGAATGCAGCTCATCTCCATTGAGTCACGCTGCTCCAAAATGCTGAGTTCAGCCAGGTTGACTGGTTTTGGCTTTAAAAACGTGGGCTGGATGAGATAAGGGGTGGACGCGTCGTGACTCACCCTTCATCAACATGGAATGTCAGGTGCAGCCTCATGTTTATGTGGTGAGTGGGATTTGGCAGCGTTGGCCATCTGTCCTGATAGCAGGGATATGCAAAGAATCCACAAGCTTTTTCGCATCTGCTGCTCCCTCCTCAACATATGCCTTTTAGCAGGAGGTTGCTCTGTCACCCCCACATTATTACCATGCAAAACAGCTTTTTTTGGCTTCTTTTTTCCCAAATATAGTTGTAGTTCTTGTTTACAAAATGTACCACTAAGTTTGATATAATCATGTACGTATTCTGTTTCTTCACGCAGCTTTGTCACGAAGGATTATCCCTTTTAATGTCCTGCCCGGCATTAAAAAACCTAAGCCCTCCAAGCCCACCAAAAAGCACATATGTGGCAAAAAACACAAGAAGAGGTTATCGATAGCCAGGGGGCGAATAATGGGCGGAAGCTCGGCTCTGCCAGGGACACACCCCTGGATGGCAGCCATTTACATCGGAAAGTCGGACTTCTGCGCCGGCACCCTGATCTCCTCGTGCTGGATCCTCTCCGCGGCTCACTGCTTCTTCCGCAAGTATGTCACAGATGCACATCAGCTGCAGTGGATGTTGATAAAAAAAAAAAAAAATGTTTTGTAGCCCTTGAAAAAAAGTGCCTCTGAAACTTTGGGACAAAAAGAACAAACGTCTGGTCCTTGGTAGCCGTTTTCACCTTGTATATAAAAGACTGAAAGCGCTCAATTTAAGAAGCATAATCCTTCAGAGGGGGAGCATTATTCAAACGGTTTGCAACCTTTGCAGCTGAACATGAGGTCGCAGCTCAGAAGGCACGTGATGCAAAGACTTTGACTCCTCAGCATCACAGCTTTGTGAAGGCACTATATTTAGACGGGCAGTTCGAGGAAAACCTAAAAACGTCTCGCGCACACATGCTGTTTACATGCAAGTGCATACATTTCCTCCTTTGATGTCAGCCGACAGGCATCTGTTGCCATTGTTCAAGTTCAAAGATCCTGAGCTGAAGCATTACATCATGAACTTCGGGTGTCAGTAGCGGTGAATGGAAACTCATAGTAGTTTCTTTTCATCATACTGTTACTGCTACGCTGTTTTTAGTGTTCATCTTACTAAAGCAGAACAGGAGTCCCTAATGTTCCTATTCAGGTCTGAATTTACAAGATTAGATTTTGATATTTACTGTGCGAAACATGGATATTTGTTGGACAAATGGATGGATGCCTGTATTCTGAGCAGCATGGACTGATAATGGCCGGTCTTCCCGTAGCCCCCTGAGGTCTCAGATCCGAGTGGTGCTCGGCCAGCAGAGTTTCAACGCCACCGGCCCCAACACCAGGACCTTCGGAGTGGAGCAGTACATCTTTCAAAAAGATTTCTCAGTGTTTAATCCAACACTACACGACATCGGTAAGCATTAAACACACACACACACACACACACAGTGACTCACATAAACTAAAAGACCTCCTGTCCCTTTTCAGAAACACACAAACCCACTTAAGGCCCCAGTCTGCGTGCACAGCTGTGCGTCACTGAGCAGCTGTGTCCCTGCGCTCCCCCACATGAACACACACACACACACACACACACACACGCTGACTGTCGGGTGTGGTGTTTTCATTGGCCAACGGAGTCTCCAAGTCTACCACTTGTTTCACCTTTTGAAAGCGTACCTTTCGTTGTCTGTCGGCAGTTCTGGTGAAGCTGGCGAAGGAGGGCGGGCGGTGTGCGAAGAGATCCCCGTTCATCAGACCCATCTGTCTCCCAGACAAAAGCATGACGTTCCCCGATGGCTACTGCTGCACTATTAGCGGCTGGGGACACATGCATGAAAGTGAGTGCTGAGGAAATCGTGGCATCGCCACCACGATATAACCTATCTTCATTGGTGTGGGAGGTTTTAAACTGTCAGAGCCGGTTTGTTCTTTAGCTTCACTTTGACAAAAGGTACTTCTTCACTGTCGATGTACATAAGTGTTAGACTTAGTGTCTGTTAATCCAAAGAAAGGTTCTTCCAAGGTTCTCCTTTATTCAATCATAGTATTTAGTAAATCAGCTTGTACCATTCAAATCTGAGAGCTAACAAATGTCTTGGCTTGTAAATTAAAGTAGTAATCTGTAAATCAGATGCTAGAAGACATTTCTGGCACCAACTTGTGATTAATTGGTGCCACAACTTTTTTTCTGACAACTTTTTTTCTGACGATTCACCAATAAGTTTTCTTAGATATGACTACATATATTAGTATTAAGTACAGGGCAGTTATTTTAGCATTTTGTATTGTATTTATTAGCATTTGGTGATTTTTCACTTAAAGGCAAATTGTGGGAATGCTAAGTAAACACTCAGTCGTGTGGAAATCGGATGGAGCTACACTGGAAAATGATGTGTAAACTTTATTAGCTAATCACAGGGATGACAGTGTAAATCGTTACAGCAGATGGTTACGAAGCTAGCAGGAGGATGAGTGAGATGTTGATCAGTTCGCGCCCACACGGTGCTGGATGAGGTCTCATCAGGGCAACATAAGCGGCAACGCCTGTGGGTGTATTTATGCCTTAACTACAACGTGTTGACAATATAATTGAACAGCAACATTGAACTGAATAATCCAAATAAGAGTAAACATTAAGACGTGGACCGTTTTTTATTATTTGTGCTTTCTTTTGACAGAGGCGGAGGTTTACTCCCGTTTGCAGGAGGCTGGAGTGAGGCTCATCCCTCACGACGCCTGTACGAAGTCGGACGTTTACGGCAACCATGTGACCAGTGACATGATTTGCGCGGGGCTCAACGGCTGTGTCGACGCCTGCCAGGTAGGAAGACTTCTTGAGACATTGGTATTAAATCATTGTGGCCTCATCATTTGTTTCCATCTCCTGATGCATCTTCACACACAAAACAAGGTTGGATTATAGTCTTATTATCCTTGGAGTATTGTAAATGATCGTTAAGTGTTCTGGGCGAGAGAGAGACGCTCAGAGCCCACGTAGTTGTCGACTCCTCCCTTGGCTCTGTAAAGGTGACTCAAGGTATCAAAGTAATGGAACGGCAGCAGGGATTCCCCTGAGTGGAGTGCCACGTTATGGAGGGTCTGAAAATGGTTTCCTCTTAAATTAAATGTCACAGTTATCTTGTTTACCTCGTGGAGTCCAAATTTGAGTAATATGTTTAGGTTTAAAGTTTTGTCTGTTTGCGTGCGTCCGCTTTGATCTGTGCGTACATGTTTATGTGAGTGGAGCGTATCTACTTATGTTTCCCCCAGGGCGACTCCGGGGGCCCTCTGGCTTGTGTGAGGAATGATGTCAGCTTCCTGTATGGGATCATCAGCTGGGGGGAGGGCTGCGGCCGCTCTGGAAAACCCGGCGTTTACACCAAAGTAGCCAACTACATCGACTGGATCAATTCAGTGATCAGCCGCAAGCCCAAGAAGGCGTCGTGAATGAACATTCCCTGGACATTAGCTTTTTAATATATAAGATATTTTAACTATATTATATTCTGTTTTTTATTTGTCATGTTTGTGGAAGTTTATAGGTTTTATATATATTTTTTACTGTGAAACATTGTGTGACTGAATAAAACTTATCTCACTTGACAAAGATTTGGCTTTATTTCACCAGAGAATGCGGCCTTTTATAGCCATGGATGTAATTAAAATAAACATATTTGCTTATTTTTTGTTGTTGCATATTTTCTGTGTGTACCAGTGTTTGTTAAGTTCCCTAAATTGCAGGACTACTTGTGATAATGTGGCGTTTTTGGCACGAGGAGCATGTGATTGTTTCTCCTCCAGTAGTGTGTGAACCAGCCCAGGTGGCAGCAGCGTGGTTGGCTGGCCGCTGCAGCGACAGACAGACAGACAGACGGACAGACAGACAGATAGTAGTCATGCCATTTTCCATGCGCCTTGCTGGGGGGCGAGTTTGCGCCCCACAAGCAGGGAGAGAGGGACGAGAGAGGGGGAGAGAGCAGCTATTTTGAAAGTGACCCCTCATTGAGGCAGCGGCCGTGCAGCTGTCCGGAACCATGACTGAAGATGACGGATTCTGTTGTCGTGGAGGGATATGCCAGACTCCGAGACGGGAAAAAGGTGCTTAGCGGGACTAAATGTCGCTGGTGGAAGTAATTCAACGCACTTGTTCACCTGTGCTTTTTAAGAAAAGAAAGGAAAAAAAGTTTGTCTTTACTTTTGCTTTCTCCCACAGTGGAAAACTAGGTGGCTCGTTCTTCGCAAGCCGTCGCCCGTAGCAGGTAAAGACCCCTTTAACTTTTAACGACGACTGTGTGCGCGCGAAGTGAATGCGCGCGGAGGCTGCGGGGCCGCGGGGCCGGGTAGAGGTCTCCGCGGAGGAAGCTGGTCGCGCGGAGCCGCGTTGCGACGCCGCTTCCTGGTTCGCGCGGTCAGAGTTTGGGCCTCGTCGTCTACGGGTTCTGATAGAGGTCAGGTTTAAAAACATGGTGTTCATTGTGTGGAGGGAAACAAAAACACAAGAGAAATTCAAGCAGCTTGTTGGACAAAATAAGCCGAAATAAAAAGAAATGTGTGGAAAAATTGAGGTTAACCAAAGCTCTGCAACAGCTGTATTTTATGAAGATCTGAGATCAGATTCAAAGCAGAAGTTTGTGAGCCAGTACATTTAAAGTGCAAATGTCTTGATTCCTGCTGCAAGGGTAGAAAAGTTTGTGCAATGTGCTGAATGTCACTCTATCATCACTGTTGATATGATTTATTTTGACATTCTCAAATGTTTATACTACTATTTTCCTCCCCTAAAGGCTGACAAGCAAACACAGATTAGAAAATATGACTGAGCCTGTTTCCACAAGTCTCAACCCTCATTTGGGCCCATCTTCACTGTGTTCAAGACTGAGCCCTTCTGTATTTTTAGACCCACATGAATGTGTTGTAAACTCATTTTGTCACATTTACTGAGGAGGTTTCAGCTCGTCTAAACCTGCCCTCCCTCTCTGCTCTCATTGGGCCTCATTTATCAATCTTGCGTGAAAACGGGCGCAGATCTGAGCGCAGATTTGGTCTTACGACAGGACACACGTGCGATTTATGAAACGTTCGTATCTGACCAATCTCAGCGTACGAATGAGCGGGCCTTGATAAATGCGGCGGCTGAATTCGATCGTCATTAACATGTTACGCCCATAAATATTCCTGTTTCGGAGGCCTCGCCCACTGAGGTCAAACATGGAGAGACGAAACATGGGTCAGAAAAGAAACTTTTCTGACACGGAGATCGGCATCCTGACATCGGAGGTGGAACACAACAAGACAGTGCTTTTTGGCAGCCTGAAGGGTGGCATAAAAGGGGCTCACAAAAACGCAGTCTGGAAAAAGATAACGGAGGCAGTCAACAGCGCTGCCGCAGAGGAACGGACTCCAGCTGAGGTTTGAATATAATTCTCAATAACTTAACCCATGCCTAACGACTTAAATGAATCTTTTCATCCGCAGCCTAAAAGCTTATGTCTGCTAACTGATCAAAACAATTCTTTACATTTAGGTCAAGAAAAAATGGTCGGATATGAAGCTGGCCACCAAGAAACGCGTTGCTGCGTTTAAACGCAGCATCAGGCAGACTGGAGGAGGCCAACCAGACTCCAGCCTGATCTTGACGGGGACGGAGGAAAAAATTGCCTCCTTAATTGGGTCGGAGTCGATCTGTGGCATAAGTGGTGACACAGAGATCCCTGCGGTCCCTGAAAACGCGCTCACGTCTGACGCGCGCGTATTGTTCCTCCAAAATAAGCAAGTCTGCCATCATCAAGACTTGATAACTGTCAAAGCATCTGTTTAAATAGGGGAATGAATAAACATCTGACCAACCACAGTGGAACGATGATTATCTCAACAGGTGCTTTCATTTTTGATCCAGTTCTGTCACACCCATCGGACAAAAACAAAAGCAATTACACATTTTTGCCTTTAGTTAATTTGCAAACACACATTTCTGCTTGTATTTATGATTCTTTCACATTTTAATGTGTAATTATTAGTTGTCATCTTAGGCTATTTATCCCATTGTTTAATTTTTTGAAAGTGGTATCAGTAAAAACATGGGCTTTAAAAGAAATGTTTTCGTTTTAATAATCCGTTTTGGTCTGTTCTAAATATGTGACTGCTTATGCTTAATGACAGCTGAGGTTTGTTCATTATTTTACGCCAGATTTTGCTGCGCTGCACCGCAAATCCACAGACTCCAATTTGCGTACACGAGCTCAGACCTGACGTGAGATCTGATCGCAGCTTCCGCTTACGTCCAAATTGATAAATGCCGAAGTTTGCGTGGAAATGGTCGTACGCACGGTTTTCGGTCGTACGTTCGTTTGATAAATGAGGCCCATTGTGTTTCGATCAGGAGGATATCTGGTGCTGGGAAGCAGGTTACACTCTTTGATGTGTGTGTTATCACAGCTGTGTGAGCCCATGCCTCATGCATTTGGGTTAAGTGGTGTGTATGTGTGTGTGTGTGTGTGTGAGATGCGTGCACACACACTCTTGTTTTGTCAGGTGACACTGATTGAAGGTGCCAAAGGACACCAAGACCGCTACTGTGTGTCAAAATGCATCCTGGCGATGTAATTCAATTAGGGAGTTCGTGGCTGATGTTTCCATTTATTTTTTACTGTTACGTCTAAAATAATGCAATAATACTAGTAATAATAATGCCTTTCTGTCCGACTCCCCCAGACTGCCTGGTGCTGCTGGTTTTCAAAGACAAGTCCGACAAAGCGCAGGGCAACAAGGAGAGGGCCAGTGTCACCTTGGAGGAGATCTGCGGTCTGGAAGCGGGACAGTGGTATGAAGGAGTCTCTTTTACTCTGGCCGTGCTCTGCCTGAACCAGGCTGCTCTGCTGGGCTTCGACAGCAAGGAGGCCCTGCAGGCGTGGGACTCCCGTCTCCGCTACAGCCTCGGGGAAGGTGAGGACAGCGGTCGGTGCTTTGGTTTCCAGGGTTTTTTTCCTTTCAGGAAATGTGAATTTGACGGAATAATCCAAATTTGACCTCACTTTACTGTGGTTAAAACACTACTCAACAAGCTGATTGGCTCATCCATCATGCTGGTTTGTTCCAGTGTTCCAGGAAATTCACTGTAGAAAAAGCTGCAGCTGTTTGATTGATTCATATGCAAGGGAACAATGTGGTATTGAAGTAAGTTCCATAATGACAGAAATATGCATCTGTAAGCAATTACTAATTGATGTTAATGCAGGACACAGTTGGTTGCTGACGTAGTCATGGATGTTTTCTAAATTGCTCTTGGCCTTTCAGGCTTCTCTGATAAAAATGAAATCCATCTCATCCATATTGAAGATATCACCTAAAACAGTTTGCATAATGATGAGCGCTAACGCTAATGATCTTATAGTAGATCACGTTGGGGATGGTCTTTTTAAAGTTGATCATGATGACGCTGATAATTTGTTGTTTGTTCATATCTCCATGCACTGTGACATCATAGAATTAAACGTTTTTACGTTTATAGCCGAGCATACATGGTTGAACCAGGATTAAAAACATTTCGAGGCAAATAAACAAATAAGACAAAATGAATACAAGGCCTAGGCAAAGCCTGCAGTCATGCCCTGTGGATCTATTGTATAATATTATAGAAGCGATCGACAAATAGGTGCTAATAATAGCATTGGACTGGAGTCCAGCACTAATGACAGTGTTATGGGACCTGACTGTGTGTAGAGGACACGGTGCTGAAAGACAAACTGCATCGCGGTTGTTCCTTCGATCTGATGCACGTGAATATATACGTGTCTGTCTGCTTGTGTGGGTGAGACCTGTGTGTCTGCGTGTTGTGAGAGAGCTGGACCAAAAGAGTGTGTGTTGTCCTTGAGTGTGTGTGTGTGTGTGTGTCCAAGCCACTAGAAATGTCACCTGCCAGGCTGTTGGCTAAGGGCCACCCTGCAAAGAGCTTTTGTCGTTTGAGCGATGACGTGAACATTTCCTCATCGTCGCCTCCATCAATCTCACCTGGCGAAGTTTGTCCACAGATGGAAACGCGAATGCAGGGTTTTAATTTTATTATGCAGATGTTTGACGGGCTGCGATTGTATTGGGCTTCAGATCTGAGCCTGCAGCGTTCAGAGCCCGCTGATCTCACCCTCTGTGCTGCAGCTCTTTATTTTGTCGTTGAATGAAATCAAATCGGTGCTGACGTAATCGTTTGTACGCGAGGACAATGCGTTTTCTATCCCTCTGGAGCTGCTCTCTCTTCCCCTCCACGTCGAGGGATTCTCACCAAAATCTGGTCTCTTTGTTTCCCGTCGAGCTGCTTAAATATGGATCGTGACGGTGTGCAACCCGACTCATAAAACACGCCCTTATCTTCCATGACATTTTGACATTTTGAGAAATACACTTGGATGAGAAGATTGTTGACACTGTCATATCAGTGCAGTAAATATGAAGCCGCCGCCAGCAGTTGGTTAGCCTAGCTTAGCATACAGACTGGAAGCAGGGGGAAACGGCTAGCCTGGGTTTGTCCAAATTTACAAGCAACTCTGAAGCTCGCTACTTATACGTAAGATGGTGTTTCTGTGACAGTATTGCTTACTGATCATTGTATATGTGAACATTTGTATGCATGTGGATATTTATATAATATCCACAATAATAATGTTAGGTTATACTAATTATGTGACACGTGAAAACAAATGTTTGCAAGCTAAAAGGCCCTCATCACTTATTTCCATTACAATTTGTACGTTATTGTTTTTGCATAGTTTAAACTATGTTTTCATACATGCACATCCCAATAAAGTGAATATCAAGGTCAAGTAGAAGCATATTTTGCGAGCCTCATCCAGAAAGTCTGTACTGAAGGGATCACGTTTGGAAATGAACCAAGACTTGTCTGCATATTTCAAGACTCACGTCCATCCGTTCGCTCAGTTCACAGATTCAGTGTTGGAGTCCTACCAGGGACCAAGTTGGAGAGCGGACCGGCAACTCTTCATCTGTGCAACAACGTGCTGGCCCTCGCCAGGGACGTCCCCCCTGTTATCATCGGCCACTGGAACCTCCCGGACCTGCGCAGATATGGGCCTGTTCCCAACGGCTTTGTGTTCGAGGGAGGAACGAGATGTGGTTACTGTAAGTTTATTTCCATTTGAATGGGTTTATTGGTAAAAAAAAAAGGGCCATTAAGCTATCACATGGCTTCATAAACTGGCATGTTGTGTTTTGCAGAACGTTATAAAAGACATCAAGATAATTGTTATTGAGCTGCGTGAGGGGAACTATAAACAGATTAGAAAACAACATCAACAGTAAAATGAGCACATAAATAAATTAGGGCAAGGTTGAAACAACAAGACGGGAGGGAAAAAAAGCACGAATCACAAAACAAGTGAAACTGTGTTAAAGCTGTATTAATAAGTTATTGTTAAAGCTCTGTGTGCGTCGCAGCGATCGGGTAAACCACGGTTTAGATCGAGGAACACGCACGCAGAGACGAGTGCATGTCAACACCTGGAGGGGGGCAGAGAGACGTGAAGGGGGGGGACGCCAGAGACATCAGAGCGTCGCAGACACACGATGACCCCGCCGGAAACCCGATACTTCAGTATGCGACGTGTGATTTATTTAGCTCCATTAAATCTTCAGCGGCTGGACCTCAGATAATACGAAGACGGTCGGACGTCACTTTCCTGTGCCGAAAAAAATCCTAAAAGGGCAAAGTGTGCGAACGCGAAGGTGCGTCTAAACGTTGGAGTGTTGAAGGATGGGTGCATTCCTGTGACATGTAATCTCTTAGCACAGTTGATCCACAGCAGAGGGAGCGCGGTGTTGAACCTCTCACTTGTGCTCCAAGTTGCAGTAGTTGGACCTTTTTTTGTCCGTGTCTCGCTTTGTTTATCCTCGACGGTTCTGGTTTTTCAGTAGCAAACGCCAATCAGCCAAACGAGTGCTATAGAACGCACCAAAACACATTTTGATGCCTAGTGTTCAGCTTCTTTTACCAGCAGTGACTGGTGTTTTCTTTTATTCTTATTCAGCTGTTGCTCAGAGGATCTTTGTCTCTTTCTGCCCTTGCAATTCTCAGCCTCGGTGAACTATTGTGAGTTTTTTTCCTCGTGCACAAAAACTTTTTATTTAGCATTTTTGCTTCATACAAAAAATACATCTATTTGTAAAAAGGACTTCGTACACGCTAAAAGCCAAGTTGGAGAGCGGACAGTCTCACTTGAGAATAGAAAAGAATAGAAAGAAAACAGTGTGGTAAGCCAACAACAAACTGTCCCTTTTTAAAAGTTTGCCTGCGTGGATGACGGCTGCTGTGAAAATCAAAAGGCCAGCTTTAGTGAAGACTGGAGCTAAATCACACTTCCCCCTCACTGGTGTAAATATAATAAGCTCTGTTACTTTGGAATGACTCTGTTAGACCAGAAGGGCCCACTTGGATTATTTGTGATCCTATGCAGAATCTTTGTTTTGAACTGAATGAACCACCTGTCCTCTTGGTTTTGCTCTGGGTTCTTTTGTACATTTACATTTACATTTATGGCATTTAGCAGACGCTTTTGTCCAAAGCGACTTAAAATAAGTACATTTGTCGAAAGAAAGAAACCACAACATATCATTGCCGATAAATAAGAGCAAAAAAAGTAGTAATAAATGTCTTAAAATGAGATTCCTATCGTCTACATCAGCAGCCCATGAATCTCTGATTTGTGTGCTGACCTTTGACCCTGCGCTCTGCAGGAGTGTTGGGAATGTGATTGAGGTCTGCCTTTTGTTGGGTGGTCTCAGGGACGGGGCGACACAATGACCCTTTAATGGGGACACCTTGTAAGTGACCACCAGTTGTATTGTCAGCAGGAGGTCAAGAGACCCCTGGGGAGCATGACCTTTCACCTTTGTGTATTCTTACATCACCTTTGCCGACATTCTAAATTGACGTGAAAGGCGATGACATTTTTTTTTATGGCTTGATATGAAAAGTGAATTGTCCAGTTTTGTGAAATCCCGGTGACTGACAGAAGTTTATGCAGCACTTTAATATTCCTGGCGTGTAGATTTCTTTTCTTTGATGTTACAAAGTGCTCATGAGGAAATATCCCATGATGAAGCATTACTGGATTATTGGACAGCAAATCGACCGCATGTTATGAAATATGACTTCACGGGTCGAAACAGGACGGAAAGCAGGCGTCTTGAGTCACGACTCGCTGGTTATTACTGTTGGATCACCATCATACGCTTTTTAACGGGCTTAATGAACTCAAGTATACAGACACGGATACAAGCACAGCACTTTTAAGAGCTTTTGACCTATTAAATGAATTCCAAAATCCTGCGGTGGGTTCGCTCTCACGACGCAAACAAAACCCTGTCGAGATCAAACAAATAATAATCCATTGAGTGCTGCAAAAAACTAATAAAGTCTGCTTTCCACAGGGGCCGGTGTTTTTCTGCTCGCGTCTGCTGAGAGCGAGCAGATCAGCTTTCTGTTCGACTGCATCGTCAGAGGCATCTCCCCCACCAGAGGCCCTTTTGGACTGCGGCCAGTTTTGCCAGGTCAGTTCCAGAGGTGTTTAAGTCTGCTTTGGAAAAGGAGGGGGGGGGGAAAGCACCATCAATTAATATAAGGAGGTGGATCTTTCTATGCGACGCCCTCGCTGTTGCCGAGGAATAGGAGAAAACACTCGAGTCAACACTTTCAGATCGTGGCAGAGTGTGCACGGCTTCCCCTCCTTCGCCTCCGGGGATCAGCGTCGCTGTGAGGTGCGCTGCCTGCCCGGAATGAGTCAGAGGATCCCTCCGTGGATGGGATTTGATGTGACTAAATTATGACTGACAGCTGTTTTTGACGTAGTTGAGTAATCCCTCCGGAGCAGTTTATAATTTTAGTCAAACGGCCTAACCCCTGATTTAAGTGTACCGCGGTGATGTAAAGCTTAGGGTCACCTTAAACATGGGGAAGAGGATAACTACCGTACTGATTATAGGAGGCAAATTCAATTGTAGTCTATGTATAGAGGAGGGAGTGCTACTGGAGGATGAGGAAGATTACTCTTTTGGCCATTCCTCACTCTCGTCAGCTCGTTTTGGGAAAGAAGGCTCTTAATAAACCCACTGGTCACTCATCTGCAGATAGATAACGTTTTTTGGTGATCATACAGCAGCTTTTAGGAGCTAAAAAGCCAGATATTTCCCTCACCAGGTGGTGGAGACCAAAAACGGAGCTATAAGGAGAGTGAATACTAGAATTGCGTTCGTTCACCAGCGGGCCAAATTAATAATTATTTTGCTCCTATTTTGCTCCTAATTATATCTGCTGGATGTGGATATAAGCAACCGTTTACTGAGACTTGGGGCATCAAATTTATCAGACGATGATATGACAATATTATATTTAGAGCTCGTTTCTGCGGCGCCAAAGTTGCCTCCAAAGAAAGTCAATTAATGCGTTATACAAAATTTAAAATAAACTCAAATAGTACACTAATAAAAGAAACACAGACACAATCAGAAGTGTTGTATTTTGGTGTCGTCTTAACTCTCATCCACCACACGTCCAAAAAGTAGGAATGGTCTCATTCAACCCTCTAATCCCTGAAGCGTATCTGTGTGATTGCTCCCGAGACGCACATTAAATAGTAGGTCTAATATTACCGAAGCCGCTCAACATCGTCTGCTCTCCCGCTGTCCACTTTAACGCCTTCGGTTTTCCACCCCAGCGGTTTTGAAAGAAAAAAAACGTCTCGCCCCACTCGCAACTCAACAGGAAACGTGGAGCGGGCAGCTGCGGGGGTCTCGCGGATATTCTGGGGTTTTCACACATCGCGTCGCCCAATCACAGGTTGAGCTCATACTCCTATTATTGTGGTGCGTAGTAGAATAAATAGCAGGGAGGATGTCTGAGCGAGAGCGAGGGGTCAAAGTCACAGTTCACACAAGCAGAGCAGCCAAAGCCTCCTAATCACTCCGGGCATGTATGTAACCTCATCCACAGGATTCCACTGCTGCTCCCCCCCCCCCCCTTCGTTGCATACTCGGTCACCCACTGCTCCACTCCCCCCTCCTCTCCCTCATTTATTTATTACTCTTATTCGTCTCTGCAGCCCTTAATTGTATCTCTGGTGCGTCTCGCGGTTCACTCCGTCCTTGCCCGGGTCTCCGTCCCACACAGCTCCTGACTAAATAAATCCCCCTCTTGTTTTGATTAATTGCCGTTCTGTTCCCAGGCTCACTCATCCGTTTCCACCTCTCTCTCCACCTCTCTCCACTTTTCTTTTTTTTCTTTCTGTTTGGTCTCCAGGACGACCTTCATCTAGGAAAATTGCAAGTAATAGAGCCGACGGCGGATGACAATATAGGGAATTACAAACGCTGCTTCACTGTAAGGTGGAAAATGTATGCGGTCACCATTCTGTCAAGTCAGTTTTCTTTAAATAGCCCAGCGAGTGTTCAGGTTCTGCCTTTTGATCGCTTATCTGGGGGCCGTAGAGATAAATGTAGTGAAGACTGTTTTTTACTTTCATTCACCAGATAGTCTTATTTCAGTCAAAAGAGGAGGCGGCTTAAGTGGAGCTTAGCGGAGATGAGCGAGCCGCAAGAATACAGCGTGTGATTGGCTTTCTGATCTCTTTGGCTGTCCGCCATTTAGTCATGCTGGTATGCTTCTCGTTGCATAGCGGCGATACCACGGCAACCTGCTCAAATGGAGTGTAGCATGTCATATTATTTGTTTTTAAAGGAAAGCAGAGGCAGGGAAAAAGCCTTTTTCTATTTGGATGCAGCCATGACAACCGATGCAAAATATGTCCGTACATGAGTTTCTGCTGTTTACGGTTCGTCAGGTACACTTTGTGAGCTTCAGTTCTGATCGTTAAAAAAACATTCTCACATTTTGACATATTAAGATGAAAGTACGTCTAATTTTAATGAGTTAACGTTCTGGCTCGGTTTAAGTGCTTTGCGTGACCATCATAAATGTGAAACATGAACATGAATAGTTATTCAGTTCAAAGGAGTTTGAATCTTGACCTCTAAATTAGATGCCTTCGAGGGAGGGTATCGGTTTTCTGAAAATCTTTGAATTATTGAGATTTATTGGTTCCCATGTGTTTTTCAGCAGGCGATCCGTTCCTGCTGATGTGCATGATGTGTTTCTTGGAACACAATACAAAGAGCTTTAATTCAGGGCTCAAAAGGAAGGAGAAAACATGAATACCTTCATGATACAACGGTGTAAATGTACATTTTACAAGTACAAATATTTGAAATATAGTTTTTTTTTATTGCAGATTCATAGTCAACATGTGAGATAAGGGACTTAAAGTCTATTTTTGTGTTAGATCAGATCAGATTTCTGGTCCATTCACCCCCCCAACAAATAAATCGATCCAGCGTTAGTCGACCTTCCAAGGTCCGTAAGCTCCTTGAACAGCAGCAACAATCTTGAGCGGCAGCAGCAGAGCAGCGTACCAGCAGAGCCACGTGGCTGCTCTATTAATACTATTAATAAGCCCCGTAGTGTTGCACAAACACTGAAAGGTGTTCCCTTGCGTGACCCGTTTCGTTTCTCACACGCAAAATAGTACCACGCAACACTCCTGCCAAAGTGCTTCTTAGTTATTCTCTATTATTATTATTATTATTTTCATAATGTCGTGGCTGAAAGTGTCCCTCCTTGTTTTTCTGGCGTTGCCGTCGGCCGTGTTGTCACAGCTGTGCCCGGGTCGTGCAGAATCCTCAGCTGCGTCACATTTCATCCCACGTCTTGGCGACAGTGTGTCGTCACCGTGTCGTGTGTGTGTGTGTGTGTGTGTGTGTGTGTGTGTGTGTGTGTGTGTGTGTGTGTGTGTGTGTGTGTGTGTGTGTGTGTGTGTGTGTGTGTGTGTGTGTGAAATTGAGGCTTTATGGGCTCTTCTTTGTACGCTCTCTCTTAGACCCCAGTGGCAGTCAGACGAACTCAGAGGAGAGGTTGAACCAGGAGGCCCAGGAGCTGGAGAAACGACTGAGCATGCTCTCTCACCGGAGCAGCACAGGTAGAGCGTGTTCCTGTGGCGTTCGCTCAGAGAGCAGGAATAAACACATCTCACTGCTCCGAATGTATCTTTGATAAACCGTTCTTTTACCCACCAGCGTGTAAATGATACATGAGCTTTTAACGATGCTGCATTCAAATGAAGCTGCAGATTCCACATTACTCACAGTGGTGATTTATTGTTCCCGCTATATGATGAGAGAAAACGCACGTAATGTTTTTCCGATGCTTTTACACGTCTCCGTTAAAGCTGATGAGTGAATTCATTAAAATGTCATTAATGTCCTTCCCAGCGGTTTCGTCCTCGTACTGCCCGTCTGCCGGCGGAGACGACCGCAGCATCTCCGGCTCCTCCGACGCGTCGGACAACAGCCAGTCGGACTGCAGCATCGGTAGCCGAATGGCCATTTGGACCGAGGCGGCCTCCAACCCGTCCGAAAGCGTCGGCCACGCGGGCGCTAAGGCGGCGTTGCAGAGCATCGAGAAGCTTTCCGTCATCCAGGGAGGCGGGAACCGGCCGGCCGCCAAGCCCCCCCGCCAGCTCCAGGAGATCGGCCGCCAGAGCTCGTCAGACAGCGGCATCGCCACCGGCAGCCACTCCTCTTATTCTGGAAGTTTCTCCTCCTACACTGGCAGCCTGGATATCACTCCCGGGGAGGACTTTGGCTCGGTTTTCTGCTTGCCTCCCCACTTGGCTCAAGACCTGAGCCCTTGTACTTGCGCCGCCGCGCCCGGACACGACTACCAAGCGCCAACATCGCTCAGGTATCTCTATGACAGCCCCAAGAGTCTGTTGCAGGAGGGAGACAATGAACCCTCCACCCCAACTAAGGATCCTTCTAAGGGGGATAAACGCAGCGCGGCGGCAGCGGCGGCGGCGGCGCGTCACCCCTGAGGGTCACTCAGAAACTACTGAGAGGCCGTCGACGAGCGAACACTTACGAGGCGCCTCGGAGGAGAGTAAGAAAACCAAGGTGTCCTCTAGCGAGCACCCAGACTCCTGTCACATCTGCAGCTCCCTCACATCCGCCTCCAAAACCATCGTGACCATCTGCTCGGTTTGCGGTGGATTCAAGGTAAGTAGAAAAAAAGTCTCATTCTCTCAGCTCAGTTCTTTCTAAAAGTACTTTGTGTCTCTTTATCCTTTGGTTTTAAGTGCAGCTCTGTTCTCCGGACTCCGTTGTATAAGTCGCCGTCATACAGTGGCAGCTTGTGCAACCAGGCCTTATCATCACTGTATCATCTGTTTTGGAGCTCACTGTCAATATGACCTTTGCGGCGTGAAGGCTGACAGTGAAAGTGTTTCAGCGCCCGGTGACGACACAAACAACAGTCCCGTCGCCCATCTGTCAAACAAGTTAGCGTTTCAGCAGCCAACGGAGGCTGACATTTTCATTTTCATCGTATGCGGCAGATTAAAGTCCTTGTGACTTGCATTTTTTACCTCTGATTTAAATGTCTCAATATGATCTATTAGTAAGTAAAGTAAGTTAATCCTCAGCTTGATGATCATGGAGTACGTGATGATTTCATTCAAGTTTGTGACGCCATTTTTAGCAGTTTTATACTCATGATTTCTTCCTCCTGTCTGTGATTTTCAGTAGAAACCTGTTAAACATTATGAAATATCGTATTGCGCTTGTTAAAGCTTGAGTTAATTCTTTTTGGAAATCCCTATCATTTATCATATCAACATGGAGGTACAAATTCACTCAAAGCCGTTTTTTTTACTGGTGCATGTGAGTTTCTATAGTACTCTGAACATATAGCTCCACCTGCTGGTGGTGCATTTAGTTAAGAAAGCAAATTGGATTTGATTAGCTGAACAAATGTTCTCCTTCTCAGTGTTTCCCTTCAGTCGGGCCTCGTTGGAATGAATTAAACATGAGTTATTGGCCAGAAGCTGATGGATCAGACACGTGTGGGAGGACATTTATCACCCTCAGCCTGAGCAACACACTGTAGTGTTTATTGGCTCGCGTTTAAAGGGCCGGTTCATCCGAAAACACCCGACCAAAGCTGTTTCATTTCACATGCAAACTTTTTCTCTAAAAGTATAAAGATAGGTTCATCATTATTAGTTATCACTCTGTTGTCAGCAGACATAAAACGTTTACCTTGGCTGTTTTGACAAGTGGGGGATTGTGGGTAATAAATCCACAAGTAAGTGTGGCATACTCTGTGTGTGATGGATGTAGTCGTCCAACAGCCATTGACGTGACGTTGACACTTGAATTTATTGAAGTTATGAAACAATCTGGGGATATTGTGTATTTTGTTACGTCGCCAAAGCCTGATATATTTTGTTCCTCTGTGCTACAGAGCGTTTACTTATTTATGGTCAATTCTGTACTCTGCACAACAATATTATTAGTATTTCCTCCTGTTTGACGTTTTCCGTTTCATCTCCCAGGGGACACCTCTCCCAGGGGGCGGTTCAGCTGCACCTGCCATACCAGGTGAGCGTAATCCGTCGTTGCATGCACACTGCATGCATGGATTCCTGCATGCACCAACAGAGATGATGCACGTTTAAGATATGAAACATTCTTGCAGTTTGCAGCCACGACTCGCAGATTTGGGGCAGAAATCCAAGTGTGTTGAAGGTTTTCTTTGCCTCCAGAACATCGTTTTTTCAATCCAGCAGATCAGAGTGTTGACAATTCACCTGCCAGTGAACACAATGTTGCGGTGAGGAGAGTAGTGGAGAGACCCTGTGCCTCCCCTGGCTCCGGATGCATCCACGGCTCAGAGCAGCCATCAGCGAGGATGAGCGAGGATCCGTCGCTGCCAAAAAAGGGGAGAGAGAAATTAGCCTGCCTCTTAGCTGATCTGTTAGGCTCTCCGGGCGTCAATCGGCAGCTCGAGGCAAACAGACTGAACCTGTATGAGTCAATGAGCCCCAGATTTGGATGCGAGCTCAAATCTGCGCCGACCGGCGGCTGTTCACCACCGGAGCCGGACGAACGAGCCGTCATTTACGAAAACTGTTTAAAGTGCCAGCGAGAGCGCTGCCACCCTCCTCCGCGGGTCGCACCGGCTCCAACGTGTCGTGACAGGAACACGCCCACTTCACCAACCTGTCACACCGCCGAGAAAGTCCAAGGACACCAAGTAGCCGCTAACGAGGAGCCGCTCCATCACCAGTGTTGGAGTGAAGAGATGAATGGCAGGGCGAAGGCCGGTGAAGGTAAGAGGCCTTCTTCTCCAGTTTCCTCCTCGACTCACAACGACGCTTCCTGCGACTCCTTTCCTTCCTCCGGTCCTCTCAAATGGATCTTTTCTTTGTTTCCGGCCTCTTCTTGTTTTCATCAATAAAAAACACTTTCCTCCCCGGCTTCTTTTGTTTTCAGCTGCTTCTTTTCTCTCTGCAATGGCTCCTTTTGTTGTGTTGCTTGCTGCGTTTCACTGTTGTTACTGCATGACTTATGAAATCATGAACTATTCATATAGACTCTACTAGAGACTGACTGACTGAGTTGTTTGCTTTTATGTAAAGGGTACTAAGCAACAAGTTATCAGTCATTTATGTATCGATAACCATCATTATTACTACAGGCAACAGCATTAACAGCACATAGAAAGGATCAATAAGCGTAGGCGAAAGAACAGAAGCTCCAGCAACACAAGCTACGTCCAAATTGATCATAGAGTTCAATCAATACCTCTTTTTACAACAATTACTGAACATAATAACCTTCTAAACTGAAAGGCTATACATTGACTGTATTAGTTTTAGCTAGGTTTGGTTTGTGATACAGAAAAATGTATGTATGTATGTATTTTTGACTAATAACTCAAACTAAAACGTCTGCATGTTGAACCTCTTTGTGATGTCGGTCCTTTGCACGTTATTCAAACACTTCCAGGGTTTCTATCCTCCTGTTATTTAAAAAAAACTAATGTTTCTATCCCCTGGCTACAGGCACAGAATATTGCAAGTTTTAATTTGTTCCATTTAAAACACACTATGTCTTTTTCTCTCCCACCAGACAAAAGGCTTAATAGTAAAGAGGAAAGACGTCGAGCTGATCCTGCTTATGCGATTATGGAGAGTCGGGCGCCGGAGAGGAACTCTGAGGTAGGCCGGTTCAAAACTCCTAATCCGCTTTATGCTATCGACCACTTACACATTTTGACTGTAGCACACTGTGCTCCGACTTCAGCTTAACATTTTGGGGCCATATCTCATATAATGGGAATAACGGGCTCCAGCGATATCGGAAATACGAGAGAAAATATGCATTTTTGTCAGCATTTTGTGGTTTTGAAACTTCTCGTCCGGTCGGTTATCCCACTTGTGGATTGGACTCAGGATTTCCTCGGCGATGATCTCATGTGATGAGCTGAAATCGCAGCATTAACGTACTGTACTTAGTAGGAAGGGAAGTCCAGAAGATGATATGACCTTTCAAGTACATTTGACGTTCTAGAGAGGAGGAGGAGTATTCTAGCCATAAAGCAGGCTGCTGTTTGTGCTGCTGTTGCATTTTATTGGCGTATGAAAGTGTTTTATAACCCCGCACTTAAAGTGTCCAATTTAGAGTAACCCGCTGATACAGATATCCCCTTTTTTATGTGACAAGGGTGCCGTCAAGGAATCCCTCTGCATGCTCAGGGAGTTCTCAGTGAGGCCGAAAGCAACATGGCGGCACTCCACCACGACAGCTGCTCTTATGTACTTCTCATGTAATAAATGTGCTTATGTTCTGTCTGTGAATCTTTGCAGGCAGAAGAAAAAAGCAAGTACGAGCTGATGGGCAGCTGCGGTCAACAGAAGTTCCTCCCAGAGACGGAAGGTGAGTGGGACCCAAGCGCCGGAACATAATCAGGTTGTTTTTCCAGTTAAATTATGCAGATTGTTGGTTCTGGGCCCCGAACGTTCATTACCCAGGCCTCTTCCAATAACCAGGGCTCGCTGACAAAAAAAAAAAAGATGAATTAAATTCATGAGTCACGCACTCCAACGAACAAGGCTGTAAACACGTCGCCCGTTTCTCGGTGTGCATGAATAAATAAATGAAATGAGGCAATGATGTTCGGAGGAGACCCTCCACACGCATCATCTCTACTTGACTTCAGTCTACGTGATGGACTGGCACGCTGACAGGAGGCTGTTTCATGAAGCACACTAGAGTACCATGGACTAACTAGCTGTTGTTAAATATTTACACCCAATCAGGTAAAATGGTGTTTATTTATGTGATCAGATGAATCAAACCTATAAAATAAAGCAGGTATGAGTCACATGCGTTGCATGTGTTGCCAATAATATCATTTAGAATAAAAGGACTCTGTTTCTTTGTGTAGTGAAGGGCAACGTTTATGTATCCGTCTGCTTTTTTATGTAATGCGCACAAAGTCCAGTTACATAAGAACCCATTGTGTCAAGAGAGAACCAACGGAGCGTGCAGCGACGGGATACCTGCCCTTATGGCGAGGTGAGAACAGCTGTGGGGGGGACGTTTGGCCAATTAAGCATCCCGCGCTCCCAAACGCGTCCTCAGTCTAATGCACACCTGATGTAGGACTCCCAGCAGCTGTCTCGAGGTGGCAACAAACCCACCAGTCAGGCTGCACGCCCCTCCCCCGTCATCGTCTCGCCTCGGCGAGCAGCTAATGGACGGGCACGTAGGGGAGGCAGCCAAGTCCAGAGGCTCCGGTTTCCGAGAGGATGCAGGCTTCAAGTTAAATAAGCGAAGGATTTTAATCCGGTGTGATGGAGTTTGAGCATACTTTCATGAAACTTTGCAGCTATTATGGATATTATGGATATTTTGAGGTATTTTTTGTTCCAAAAAAGTCAGCCTTTTTTCCTGCGGCGCTGATATTCTTGAAGCCATACACACCGTGTAGGAAATGTATGTCACTTTGACGTTGCTTGTGACTAAGATTTTGCATAAAAAAGAGCATAAAACGAGGTATCTTTGGTTCGATCATGCCATTTGATGAGTTTCTGGTGGGAAGCCGGTGTATGGGATCAGGGAAGGGATGGTGAGTGAAGTCGTGTTTTCTCCTCCTCAAAGTCTTGCCTGCCAGAATGACACGTGGTCGGTGGGAAACCAGGTTGAACTGGCGTCTCGCCCTGAAGACACAGCCGTCAATACACCGGTTATGTTTGCCCTCAAAAGCAGTCGATTTTGTGAGTTTGGGTCACCAATCTCAGCCAGGTCTCGGGTCTGAAATGTCCCCTAGAGACTCAGCAAAGTGTGTTATGGAAACGTCCCTCGGCTCTTTGGCTGCGGGCAAACCCGCTGTTGTAATGGCGGCCATTACAACACGCTGCACTTGTGCGAGCGACTGCTTGGTGTCTGATCAATTAGGGGTCAGGCCTCGTAGACGTTGCCGAAGGCTGCGCCCACTGAGACTCTGCTGGCGTCTAATGGCTTCTCACCGATTGTACGGCCGTCCCCCCGGGGGTCGATGCTGCCATTTAGGCAGTCACAGCACATAAAAATAAAAAAAAATGTTCCCCAAATGTTCCACCTTCCCCAGCCTTTGAACAAACATAACATGGTTTAACATAATGCACACATTCTTTCCCCATTTATATCGCTGTTCGGGAGAAATTCAGTCCATCTTGCTTCCCTTGTCCATCACGTTGGTGGAGAACAGTGTTCCGGTTATGCAAATTTCTCAGATATCCTTGAGTGTACTCTCCCCGTTTTTCAAGGTTGAAGCGATCGTCGGCGGATTTATGGAACATGATTCGACAATCGTGTCACCTGAGCTGAAATATGCACATATTTTACGTCCTGAAACCGTAGAAGACATTGAACTAAACAGCATTTACTCTCTACCTCTTCATGCTGGGTGGCTTTGAGGCTTATGACAGGCGACGCCTCCTGTTTTCACTGGAAAACCATCTCCTCGCTGTAGGCAACGCTGTGGCTGTAATTTGTGCGTTTGACAGGAAAAGCTATCGAGTGCAAATGGATTGAGGCAATATTTCTTGTTAGCTTTACTTGACACCTTTTTTTAAAACATTTTTATGACATTGCGAGATGGAATCTTGGAGCACTCGCTGTTTTTACCCAGAATACAATGCTGCTTGTTTTGAGGTGAGTGTGGTTTACTAATTTTAAATCTGCCAATGGTTTGTACCTCGGTTAGTGCTGCCGGTATTGAAATAATGAGCTTATCTGGAATTTGTGTTATTTGCAAAGTTCTTCTGAAAATATTTTCAAAGTAAGAGATTTCTCAGACTTATTTTAGTGGAAAGTTTTCACATGTTTAAGGAGCAGGATATTGGAAAAGGAGCACTGATGGTGAAATTAAAACGGCATTAGGTAATGATTTAACTTCCTCATAATATAAAATGACCATAATGCGTCTCATAACTTATCCCCGGGGCCTAATTAATTATGCGAAATTAGCCTCTGGGGAGGAAGGAGCAATTCGGTGGGATACGCTGTGTGCTGATCCCAGATCTGCCGCTGTGCTTTACTGTTGAACACAATATAGTGACTTTGATGCAGATGTCTGTATTTGAATGACTCCAATTAACATCAAGCTGGCGATAAGGACCGTCGCCTCCAGACTTCCCAACCCTGGAGGGGAAGATCTTCCAGCTTTTGATGAAGGTTAAAACGACAGAAGCACATCCTTGATTCAGTCCTTGTTATCTTTTAATTAAGGTCATAATGATGCAAACAATCCCCTACTTTCAAATGGTGCTATTTCATCTCAACGTTATCGTCAAATCCCATGAAAAGACAAGTGTATCCTGTGGTGTGTCGTCTCTGTAGACACAGCCTGGTGGAGCTGATTCCTCAGTGCCAAAGAGCTCCATTGTTTCCCAGAAAACGATGAGAAACATGTCGTATTACGATGAGCTGTAGGCAGATTGGAAACAAACCCTCCCCTGAGAACAACACTAAGAGAACAGTCTGTTAAATAACTGGCTCTGTTCATTGTAATGGAGAAATAAACCTGCAGCCTCTTTTATGTGTTAAAATGTTTTTTGGATGATGGAGTTGTTTGGCTGTTTAAGCTACCAGACTTCAAAGACAAAGCCGGATGAACCACTTGTTGGCTTTTGTTCTCTTCTGGGATTTTGTTGATTAAAAATAAGTTCGTACACCTTTTTAAAAAAAAAAAAAAAAGCAAATGAAACAAATGAGCAAAACTCCGGAGCTTAATTAACACTCTTCTCTTGACAGGGGCCGTGTTTGTTTTCCCCCCAGAGGCGCCGCTTCCTGAAAGGCCTCGCAGCGACGGCGCCACATATGTGAATATTCCCATCAGTCCCACGTCCAAGAAGCAGCTCAACTACATGGAGCTGGAGCTGCAGGAGGCGGGTCCCGGCCCCCGAGGGACTGTCGCACATCTCCAGCCTCAGAGTAAGGCATTAGAGAGCAAGTATATTTATATTCTTCTATATAGTGGAGGAATACTGGGCCTTTAAACAAGCTGTCATTTAAATGTAAACCTCTTAAATGTTAAAATAATATATTTATCTGCAGAGCAGTGAGTCACAGCACAAACAGCCACAGAATATTTAATATTTATTTGGGAAAATACACTCATTGACAGGAGCCTTTTCTTTCTTACCTTTCACAATAAAAGCCTAGACATAGTCTGTATTAATTGGGCGGTCCACCAGAACATTTTAATTGCTGCAGCGATGCAATTAACAGGTTTTTAGAAGCATATCACACGCGTGGAATAATGTAGCACACATAATTATAAAACCACGATAACAACCATCAGTGACACCAGGTTCTTTCTGATAATCTATAGGAGATGGGCTGATTTTCTAATTATCAAGTGTGGGCATGAATGCATTCATTTGTTGTGTTTTGGATGCCTTTTAATGCATATTCTGATGCTTATCAGGAGAATTTCTAATTAATAGATTAGTAAATAGTTCTTTAATGCAAAAGGTTAAAAGAAGATCCACGTCCTGAATTGATTAAATGCGACGTAAAACGACCTCAGTCTTGCCCTTATGTTCTCGTCTTTGTTTACACGGTGTACAAGGTTTTCTCTTTGTGCACATGTTTCTGCTCCGTGCAGCTCCGTGGAGAGGCAGCATTTAAAGAGATATTCAAATCCTGCAGATATGAAAGAGCCAATTACAACACACCAGGATGTCAACATTTTGTCTCAGAGTCGTCTTAGTGAGCTGTAACTGACAGACTAGTCACCCATCAGCATCACTGACCTCGGGTCCGGACTTTAGAGAGGTTTATATCTAATTTCAGCAATACAGTTTAGATCCTCATGAATCTGTCACCTGGAAGAAGGGCCGTCCCATTTGGCCACTGAACGCGGGGGTCACAGGGCATTCAGGTCACAGTTGTGAATTGATTGGCTCAAATAGGATCCTCCTTCAGGAACTATTGACGTTTACTTGTGCCTGGATTTTACGAGAGCGTAAAACACACATCCCTCAGGGAGATGACAGCGATATTCACGCACATGCCGGGTGATTTCTGTGTTTGCCATTAAATCCTGACATCTCGCTCATTTGATTTTCAAACAAAGAAGGGCACCAGATTATGGTAATGTGAGTGACGTGAATATGGACGACGGTGTGTGAGGGGAATTTTAAAGACTTCCGCTGACTCATATTCCTCTGTTTGTGGAATTCACTGTGGCAGCACAAAGCAATCACGTTGGCAGCAAGGGCAGAGAGCCACTTAACTCTGAACTCTGCTTTGTCATGTTTGTTTGGATGCTTTCTTCTGCTCTGGAAATCGGATTTTTAATTAATTTATTTTTTTCAAACTTGTTCCAGCAATGCTTTCTCTTCCTTGTACAACAAGAATGTCTTCTCTTTTCATCAAATAGTCAAAACCCCAAAGATGTTCAGTTTAATGTTTTAGAGATGACATTTATTGGCATCCATTTTTTCTTCTTTTTGCTAGTTTTGCTTAAAATAAGTAACTGATAATCAACATTGCTGCCAAAAATAAAAGTTCAATATAGATATTGAGAAAATTGATACCAGACTAGTATCAATTCATCTCTAACTCCCGGCAATAAAGTGACAACATTTGTGTTATGAATGTTTTAAAGGTCTGTTTTTGTGCTCGACAGGGAAGAGCTCCACCAAATACGCCCAGATTGACATCACGGCTACAGAGACGGCCCACAAAGTCGGCACCCAGCATGCTCTGGGTCGACAGGAGGGACTGCACACCCTGGAGCTGAGAAGAAAGGGGACGCCACATTGAATTCATCACTGAACTATTTATCTCGACGGGGTGTTTTTTCGCCCGACGCCCACGTACGGCATCAAACGTCTCTCTGACACCGGGTCCACACTTTTTTCAAGAAGCAGAGCCCGCTTGTTTTCGGTGCCCTCGTAAATATCAGTTAGCCAATCGGACAGGATTTGCAGCGGACGCCTCTGCAATAGTTTTGCCGTCTGTTCAGCGCCACCGAATTTGGCAGGAAAACACACCACTGATCTACTATTAACGATATAAATGATCCGATACTGATACATCCCCTCGCACCTGATCAAAATTCAAATTCCATTCACTATATTTATTAAAAATTGAGAGATGAGCTCCCTAGTTTGAACTCTTGTCAAGTGGTTTTCAGGCGAAACTGTTCATCACATCATTTTTCTTAGATTCTGACTTAATCATAAAAAGCAACTTGAGGTTCCTCAGAAAGGTTTGTCACAGGATTCGGAGCAACGTTTCAATCTTGCTCTCCTTTGTGGACTTGGGCATCTCATTAAATGGCATTATGTCAGTACGGGAGCCTCAGGCCAACTTGGAAGGAAGATGTGCCAGTTCTGAGCTGAGTCACTGGTCCCCCCCCCCCACCACCAAAAAAAAGCAGAGGCATTTCACAGCTCACTCGGGCCAGCCCTAATAACATGCAATATGCTGTTTTTGTCCTTGTCTGGGAGAACGAGGCAGGAGAGGAAGCAGAGATGGTGTTTATTTCACAGTCGTGTATTCCTCAGTGACAACCACATCAGTAATTCCACAAGTAGTTGCATGAGACTCTTTAGTATGTTCATATTCCATCCAGTCTTACTCGGCATGCTGCAAATTTCAGTTAAATAATGTATAGGTACATAGAGGATAGTCAATGCTTCTGCATAATTCTTCCTTGCCTGGGTGTAACTAATGGATCGGTGTTCATGAACAGAATCTCAATGCTGCTATAGGATTTGCTGTAGAAACCTTATAAATAATGCAAAGCTAGATTTTCTTCATCACTCAGTCACAACAAACGTATCCCAGAACTGACTGCCATCATTTGTCAAAAGTTTTTCTTCTTCTTTTTTTACTCACTGAAGTGGTTAATTCTTTTTATTCCTACATGTCTGTGTGCACATGTGCATTTTTACTGAAACTAATAAGAATTTAGTATGCGTTTGTAGAGCTATTTTAGTAGCCGATTTTAGCCAATATATTGTTTTAGTCTCATACTCTATTTTCATATCTGTAAATACATTTTCTATCTATTTAGGTGACGTGGATTGATATGGTGTCCATGTAAAGACATAATTTATGTACATAAAAGATGTATTGAAATAGTTCAAGGACAGTGCCTGATTCCTAAGGCCCTATTTTTTCTTGTAAATTATTTATGACGTTAATTACTGCTTTGATGTGTTTGATGCTCAATTTTTCTAGAACTACAGTAGGTGGTATGTGGGACCCCCCCCCCCCTCCCCCCCTCCCCCCCAATACAGTTGAAAGCCTGTTTGATATTATACAAAACAGCCTTACATTGATGTTTCTTTTCATTCACTAAACTACCATATCGCATTTTAATGGATAATCTACAGTATGAAGGCAGATGTTGGCGATCATGTTTTCAAAATATGAGACATTTTGAGGTTTAGTGTGCCCCTGGAATAATTTTAGATTTTATAGTGATAGATTATAATCAATTTTAAAGTGATGTAGTGTAAATGGTCATATTATTTTATGAATAACATTTGCATTTAAATAATGCATTATAAAAGTGTTGAAGTAAAAAGAAAATTAAAAGACTAATGATAAATAATCCAAGTCAGTATATAGCCCAGTATCACCAATCTGTGTTTGAATGATTGAATTTATCTTTGGATTCTTTTTTCATGAAATAAATTGAAATGCTTTCGAATTTAAATTTTTAGTCCTTTTTTTTAGTCCTTATACTTATGTATATGTATATCTCAATAGGATGTTGTAAAGTATTATTAAAAAAAAGTCAGTATATATATGGTGAAAAAAGTGATTAAAAAATGTTTTATTAATTAATAAAAAATATTAAAAAGTCATAAAAATTGCTCGCATCGCTTTTTGCACCAAGACTGAGTGTAGTGAGTCCAAAACAGGCATAAAAAGCCATTGTGAAATTTTTCAGGAAAAAAAAAGTCATACTATAGCATGTCGAAAAAAAAGTGAAAAATCGAATGATTTAAAAAGTCATAACATATGCTTGTATATCGAGTGCCAATCAAAGTCTGAGTGTTTTGAGTTCAAATTAGTCATAAGAAGGCTTGGTCATATTTTCCTAAGAAAAGTCATACTATAGCATGTTGAATATTCACGAAAAAGTCAGTCAAAATAATTTCATGAAAAATTAATAAAAAATATTAAAAAGTCATAATAATTGCTCGCATCGCTTGTTGCACCAAGACTGATTGTAGTGAGTCCAAAACAGGCATTAAAAGCCATTGTGAAATTTTTCAGGAAAAAAAAAGTCATACTATAGCATGTCGAAAAAAAAGTGAAAAATCGACAAAATTCATAAAATGTTATAAAAATGATTCAAAAGTCATAACATATGCTTGTACATCGCGTGTCAATCAAAGTCTGAGTATAGTGAGTTCAAATAAGTCATGAAAAGGCTAAGCCATGGCTTGCAGATGGTTGAGTGGTTAGAGCACATGCCACTACCTATGTACACATATGCAGACGACACCGGTTCGAATCCCAGCTAGAGGGTGTTTGCTGAATGTCTCGTCCCCCTCTCTCTCCCATGTTTCCTTTCTGTCCTCTGCTAAATAAAAAGGTGTCTACGCCAGGAGAAAATCTTGAAAAAAGTCTCTCTCTTTTTTTTGAAAAAAGTCACACTATAGCATGTCAAAAATTCAGGAAAAAGCCTGTCAAAAATAAATTCATAAAAAATATTAAAATGTAATAAAAATCACTCGTATCGCTTCTCGCGCCAAGTCTGAGTGTAGTGAGTCCAAAACAGGCATAAAAAGCCATTGTGAAATTTTTCAGGAAAAAAAAAGTCATACTATAGCATGTCGAAAAAAAAGTGAAAAATCGACAAAATTCATAAAATGTTGTAAAAATGATTCAAAAGTCATAACATATGCTTGTATATCGCGTGTCAATCAAAGTCTGAGTGTTTTGAGTTCAAATTAGTCATGGAAAGGCTAAGTCATGAAAAGGCTAAGCCATGGCTTGCAGGTGGTTGAGTGGTTAGAGCACATGCCACTACCTATGTCCACATATATGCAGACGACACCGGTTCGAATCCCGGTTAGAGGGTGTTTGCTGAATGTCTCGTCCCCCTCTCTCTCCCATGTTTCCTTTCTGTCCTCTGCTAAATAAAAAGGTGTCTATGCCAGGAGAAAATCTTGAAAAAAGTCACACTATAGCATGTCAAAAATTAATGAAAAATCAGTCAAAAATAAATTCATAAAAAATATTAAAAAGTCATAAAAATTGCTCGCATCGCTTGTTGCGCCAAGTCTGAGTGTAGTCAGTCCTAAACAGGCATAAAGAGCCATTGTGAAATTTTTCAGCAAAAAAAAAGTCATACTATAGCATGTCGAAAAAAAAGTGAAAAATCGACAAAATTCATAAAATGTTGTAAAATTGATTTAAAAGTCATAACATATGCTTGTATATCGAGTGCCAATCAAAGTCTGAGTGCAGTGAGTGCAAAAAAGTCATAAGAAGGCTTGGTCATATTTTCCTAAGAAAAGTCATACTATAGCATGTTGAATATTCACGAAAAAGTCAGTCAAAATAATTTCATGAAAAATTAATAAAAAATATTAAAAAGTCATAATAATTGCTCGCATCGCTTGTTGCACCAAGACTGATTGTAGTGAGTCCAAAACAGGCATTAAAAGCCATTGTGAAATTTTTCAGGAAAAAAAAAGTCATACTATAGCATGTCGAAAAAAAAGTGAAAAATCGACAAAATTCATAAAATGTTATAAAAATGATTCAAAAGTCATAACATATGCTTGTACATCGCGTGTCAATCAAAGTCTGAGTATAGTGAGTTCAAATAAGTCATGAAAAGGCTAAGCCATGGCTTGCAGATGGTTGAGTGGTTAGAGCACATGCCACTACCTATGTCCACATATATGCAGACGACACCGGTTCGAATCCCGGTTAGAGGGTGTTTGCTGAATGTCTCGTCCCCCTCTCTCTCCCATGTTTCCTTTCTGTCCTCTGCTAAATAAAAAGGTGTCTATGCCAGGAGAAAATCTTGAAAGAAGTCACACTATAGCATGTCAAAAATTCACGAAAAAGTCAGTCAAAAATAAATTCATAAAAAATATTAAAAAGTCATAAAAATTGCTTGAATTGCTTGTCGCACCAAGTCTGAGTGTAGTGAGTCCAAAACAGGCACAAAAAGCCATGGTCAAATTTTTCGGGAAAAAAAAAGTCATACTATAGCATGTCGAAAAAAAAAGTGAAAAATTGACAAAATCCATAAAATGTTGTAAAATTGATTTAAAAGTCATAACATATGCTTGTATATCGAGTGCCAATCAAAGTCTGAGTGTAGAGAGTGCAAAAAAAGTCAGAAAAAGCCTTAGTCATATTTCCTAAGAAAAGTCATACTATAGCATGTTGAATATTCACGAAAAAGTCAGTCAAAATAATTTCATGAAAAATTAATAAAAAATATTAAAAGTCATAAAAATTGTTCGCATTGCTTGTTGCACCAAGACTGATTGTAGTGAGTCCAAAACAGGCATTAAAAGCCATTGTGAAATTTTTCAGGAGAAAAAAAAGTCATACTATAGCATGTTGAGAAAAAAGTGAAAAATCGATAAAATTCATAAAATGTTATAAAAATGATTCAAAAGTCATAAAAAGCCTTAGTCATATTTCCTAAAAAAAAGTCATAGCATGTCGAAAAAATTCACAAAAAAAGGCAACCAACATCCATTTTCTTCCGCTTATCCAGTATTCAGGGTCGCGGGGGGGCTGGAGCCGATCCCAGTTGTCATTGGGCGAACTGAATAACACAGCAAATATAATTATAAGTGTATACTTATATACAAGCACATAATGAAACTGAAAACAATCTGAGTGCAGTGGTTCTAGAGTGCAAAGGGTGTAGAAATAAATACGAACAACATATTTGTAGGAAGGGATCTGGGAGCCCGGCTTGGCAGCATGAACGCTTTGATAGAGAAACACAGCGCACATTATTTTCACAGACCATGTGCTACAGATCAGCCTGTAAAAGGGCCAAATGAAAAGCTTTCACACAGAGTTACTATTAATAGGGATTGCTCCTGTTCCACACATTTTTCAAGACGGCGATGTATAGTTTGCCAGCTCTCCCGAGCGACATGATTCGCCTCGACTTGTCACACAGTGGCTCGTGCTATGGAAATCGCCGT
This sequence comes from Chelidonichthys spinosus, assembly GCA_029853015.1. Taxonomy (NCBI): domain Eukaryota; kingdom Metazoa; phylum Chordata; class Actinopteri; order Perciformes; family Triglidae; genus Chelidonichthys; species Chelidonichthys spinosus. Next base: position 8,945,121 of record CM056843.1, on the reverse strand, counting down.
CGCTGACCTGGAACGAAACCATACAGGTCAGCGAAGCGTGTCTCGCAAACTCATTTACTCATTAAATGTAGCCAGAGAGCGAGCTTGGGAATGAAGCATAATTGGCCGTCTTTGTGGTCAAATAATGATATAAATAAATTAACGTTAATGCCATTGAGGAAACTGGTGGCAGTAGTTTAATTAATGAACTATGCAAATCCACAGTGTGTAATTGCTGTGCAGATTTCGATGTGAGAAAGGACAGTTTAGCTCTTGTGTGTGGAGTTTTAATGAACAGTGAGTACAGCACAGCTCTAATTCAGGCACACTAGACATTCACGCTTCAGACTTTCTTGAGATGAGATCGGGTTAAATCTCAGGGTTAGAGACTTGATTGGCAACTTGCTTAGACAAGACTTGGACTTAAACGTCACTACAGACTTGAGGCCAGTCTACCATGTTCTGTACAGGAGGCATATAAACGCTACTGTACCGTTATAAAGCTGTATTCAGATTCAAGGGTACATTGGATTCAAAGAATCAAGGCTGTAGACGAGAACGAAGATGGGACATTTTGTTCCGTTCTTTGTCTAGGAGGTAAAGGAGAGTTCAGATAAATGTACAATGACATCTGCTGAATAAGTAACTGGCAAATCAAACCGTCTGCTTTGCGTTGTCAATCTTATTTGTCAGAAAAACAAAATTCAAACAACCCCATCTGTTTCATTATTCATGCAGGGTCATTTCCCCTTTCCTTCTGCTTTTTGGTACTTCATCACTGATCCTGCTGCTCCTTTCATAGGACTCAGAAAGACATAAAGACCAAATCTCATAAATGATGCAGTAGCCAGGAGAAAGGATTATTTTTCAAGCAACAGCACCTCAAAGCCAAGGGCAAGTCTATGGGCACAAGTCAAACAAACACCCTCACGCTGCAGACGAGGGGAAATTAATTGTTTAAGCTATGGTGAGCTAATCATTAGTTTATTAAAGAAAAACTAAATCCAAAGTTCATGTCTGCACTGTGGATTTTGTAGTTTTAGCTTCTTTCAGCTCATTGTTTTGGTGTGTCCACCTCTGCATCATGTGCTTATTTGCCCAAGGAGGTTAATTTAATTCATCCCCACATGTTCACGAGGACATTAATTTTCCCCACTGACTATCGATCTGCTACTTCTCCCCATTATCCTCACAATGATGTTGTTATTCACGCCACTCCTTTCCTCGTATTTCAATCAATTCCCATTCGGTGTGGTGGACTAAATTAGATGCAGCACGTGTTCTTCAGGTGATATCCGGCAGAGCAACACAGAGGATAGGACGCTGTAAATGTTCATTTGTCTGAACATACAATGATACAATGGATGTCGATGTAGCAGTACGTTAACATGAATGTTCATATCATTCACGACGGCGAAACCGGGGTTGTGAGTGGAAAAGTAATTGCTAAGTAGGTCACGCCACACGTGCCGTCCACTAAGTGTCGAACGGCGGCCTCTCAGCTAACGCACCGATGCTTGAACCTACAACCTCGTGGCTTCTGAGTAAATGCTACGCTTCCACAAATAGCGGCCCCGATCGGTTGATCTGTCGGAAGTGATTTGTTGCGAATGGGCCAAACCTGCGGGGTTTAGCAACATTTCCAAACGGCAACCCAATAAACTCCAGCCGCTGACCTTTTTTGCTCTGGTCATTGGCCTCGTTGAGCCCAACTCAATTATGACCCCTAATGTCTCCCACAAAGGGGCCTCATGCAGTCAGTGCCCACAAGGCATCTCCAGAGGAAATCATGTTTTTTTGTCCATTCTCCCGCTTGTATTGTCTTTGGGTTGCAGCTGTTCGGTGGCCTGATGTTGTTTTTTATTTACCTTCCACTTTGAAATGTGCTCATATGCTGATAATAGTCTGAGGACAGTTAAGTGTGCTCACATCATCATTATCTCTGGCGAAGTAACAGCTGAATACTGTGGAGACTCAAACACACTCACATCCTAAACATTTCTCGAAAGTGGGAAAAAATGATTTTTCCAGGGGCAAAATGTAAAAAAAATAAACATTACAACAATCGTGGACATTTGGATAATGAGCTTTATTGTCTGTTAAACTGCTCCAGGCTCTCCTAATCTGTAGTTATGATTTTATCTCTTATAGCTTTGGGAGAGATAATCATGCCTTCAAAATACTGACCGGGCTCAGGCGAGTAACACATTTCAGCTTTTAAAATTCATCATACGGCTGCAACAGCTGCCTCATTTTACTATGTGCAAAAATAATAGTGAATACTCTCATAAAAGTGCTGCGTTCCTGACCTCCATCTTACTCTGCTTTAATAAGCCTCCTTCTGCGTGTGAGTTACATAATGCATCAAATGGGGTCGTTTTTTAAAATTCTCTATCTGTTAGCATTTAACAACAATGAATGAAACACGAACACAAAAACCCGTGAAGTGGCTCGGAGAACAATGATCCACTTAGTGACATCATCACCTCAGCAGTCGGCACTCAGGCAGAGCTTTTTTCTCTTTGTTTTGTTTTTTTCCACCTTTCTCTATCGATTTCCATTCGTTGTTTGTTGAGACAAAAGCAAGCGCTGACGGGTCAACATGATGTTCCAGCTTCTTTTACCCCCCTGTCCTTGTTTCTGAGTTTCACAGCCATAAAAGAGATGAATGGCAAAAGATGCTTTAAAGTGCGGAACAGGTTGGTAGTTATCATCTTTTAAATGACTTGCTGCTTTCAGGGGAAATTAGTCATCACTCCTTTGAAAGGGTTTTGAGCTGGAGGTAGTCTGGGTGAGGCTGGGCCGCATCAAGTATTCCACAAAAAGTACAACCGATCCAATCTTCTCAATCTTCAAACAATTCAGAACATGAACAGTTCTTCAGAACATAGGCTTCCCTTACTTCCTCCTACTAGATACTATATATTATATTCAGGTGTGCTCAATAGTCCGGAAATTACAGTACAAGTGACCAACGTTGCTAATTTGTGTTGTGGTCACGAGCCTGAGCTATGTTAGCCCACAAGTGTTAAAAAATACAAAGTGCACAGGGCAACAACACCTGCTGTAGACACACGGAACAGGAACAAAGATTTTCAGAAACATCTCATGTCCTGCTTGTCATTTCTTGGGATGTTACTTTTTCAGTTGCTTTCCCTCATTAGAATAAACATAATGCATTTAATAGTAATACAGGCATGTCAAGGTGTTTGGAATCGGAATATGGAGTTTTTTCTGAGTTTTTTCCCTCTATATATTACTATATAAACAATGAAATAACATTTGTCACATCTGAAGTGACACAGGGTGCCCCGAGATGCACTTAATGCCCATTGTGCATCAGCGTAGCACTCAGCATCCCCCTAAAGCAAGACCACGACATCCTGAAATGAGGAGGCTTGATCCGCATCATCCATAGATGTGATTGGGGGAGAGAGGGTGGGACACAGCATCAGCACACAGGCTTTGTGCTGAATTACATTACATATATAGTACTGACCGAGGGTGACCTGCACACCATTATCTGTCTGTCCAGGGAAATAGATGGACCTTTACTGTTTAGTAAGTCTATGTAGGACCATCTCTACATAGTTATAGTATTGTGGGAGTACTCCACAGCCCAAGTAGTCTTTTTGCATGGCTGGTTATTATAGAGGCATTAAGGATAGCTTTTTAATTTATGTTATTTGATGGGGTTAAAAAAATCAACCTTTGTCAAGGGACTTCTTCAGGTCCACGTCCTCGGTCTCCCTGTTGGGGATTCTGGCACATCTGCGCGGAGCAGAAGACAAGGCCTTCGATCAGCTCTCCAAGGCAGCATCACTTGAAACCCTCGTCACGCTCCGAAAGGCTCGACATTTCGGAGATGAGTCACAGGATTTCAGCGGGAATAGATAACCATTGCTCAGCAAAACGTTGATGAGACTATCTCTGTTTTGTCATGGTCCAATGTGATGTACGCGTAGATACAATGTTCTGTGGATTCAACTAATGCAAGAGGAGAGCACTCTTGTCTGTTTAATATGTAATATCTCCTGACTTACAGCTGAAATACCTAACACTTTAAGATGCATCTGCAAACAAAACAAGAATATGAAGCTACAATCAGGAGATGGTTAGCTTAGCTTAGCATAAAGGCTGAAAGTGCAGAGAAACCACTAGCTACTGGACAAATGTACAATTTAAAAAGTCTGTAGTGTATCTATTGATTAATGGTGTGACGAAGGTACAAATGGAAGCTAAGCAGAGGTCATTTGACCATGCTCTCAACAAAACACCATTCTTCAGTATTTTCCTTTGATAACGGAACATGCGTCATTGGTTTTCTTGACATTGAAAATCCTTTTTACAGTATTAATGCAGTTATAAAAATATCAACACTATACCTCATTGACTGCTCAGAGTTAAACCTTTTTCATCCATTTCATTCAAACACAGATGCATTAGAATAGTGCATCATGATCTATTCGCCTTGGAAAAAATTGACAAATTAATGGAGTGGAAGGTGGATATTTAACATTTTCTTTTTAGATAATTTGCTGGTTGCTTTTATGTCTTAGAGCAAAAAATGATGAGAAACTGAAATAAGCTTCTGCTGAAAAACAAAGCATCGGTAAACAACACACGTGTAGGACGAGTAGTAAAAGATACATAAAACAAGTGTGAAGTCATGTTGTTGTCTCCCAGTGATGGGACAATTTGTTAAGTCCAGCTCGATGTATTGTGTGCTGCTTAAAAGGCAATTTATTCAAATTGCAGTGTTTTAAAAGCCACTTAGTTCTCCTCTTTTTACCAATTTGCTCTCCACTTGGAGCCGGAAAGAGCGAGTGGGAGTCGTCGCAGCATGCGAGCTCAAACAAACAGATTTGAACGATTGACCTACGCAGCGAGACGCCACCACTGTTTGGTTCTCGTGAATAATTGGACCGCATATAGTTCGATGCGGGGTTTCACAAAGGGATATCGACATTGGCACGTTGATAAAAGATAATGTGTGTTCACTTACACTCGCCGTATTGACGAAACCCACAGTCGTACTCCACATTAATGAGCTTTCGCTGCAGACTGCCCATCCATAGATATAGTTAATACAATTGTAATAAGTGTCTATGGAAACCAGAATTGATTATGTCATAGTGGCTCCACAAATTATGTCAAGTGTGTTTTTTATTCATCCTGTGATGTGTCATTGTCAACAAAGGTGTTTTCCAGGTTTAATATCATTGTGATGTCTCAACTGCAGTAGGATACATGTATTTTATACCTTATAAGGTTGATAAAACTGAAGTAAAGGAACCCTTTAATGGCTCGAGTTTAGAATATGTATTAATATTTCTGTTGGTGTCCAGCAAAACAAAAAAAAATCTGACAATGAGAAAATACAACTCCACCAAATTATTATTCTCGTACTGTAGCCGACAAATGTCATAAAATGAACTGAAATTATCTTAAAATGTTTCATAAAACATCTTTGAATACACAGCAAACAAGATGCATGTGTTAGCTGATGAGATTTCTATGTGCTGGAAGTTAGGCTAACTGTTTGCACAGTTTGTGCTAAGCTAAACTAAGCTAATCATCATGTGACTAGCTCCATACTGAACACACAGAGCTTAGCATCAATCTTCTCATCTTACTCTCGATAATAAAGCCAAAAATAATAAGTGCACTTCACAAAATATTGAAATAATCTCTCATCGTGACTATTTCTTTTCATAGTTTTTCTTGCGGTGATAAATCAGCTCCAATTAAATCAAAAGAAAGACCAGAAGCTATGATAAGGACGCTCAATCAGACACTTTGATTTTTGGTTTAGTAACACTCTCCAGGGAATACCCCTGAGCTAAGAAAAAGGCCTCAAAGTAATGCAAAAGGCAAAGTCATTATGAAGCAATTACAAGACTTAGCAGTGTAATTAAAGCGTAATTAAAGTCCATTTTGGATCACATTTGCAGTCATATGGTGCACCTATGTAACAATATATGCTGGCTCTCCTGATTCACTCAGAAATACGGCAAGCTACCGAAGCAGGACCACGCTTCTGGACAGACCATCACCCACTAAGTGGGGGGAGCGTTAATTGATGCTGCTGTGGGAGGGAAGACAATGACACAGAGACCACCCTATTAAAATAGCTACGTTTGGTGGCTGTTTTCCAGCTTTCAAAAAGGGAAATCAGATAACCACAGGCTTCCTGGTTGTCCCGATAGAGGCTTCATAATGGATTGAATAGAGGGGCAGAATCAATACGGCTGTTCCCACTCCTGGGCCGGGAAACCATCACCGGAGAGCTGCCTGTGTTTTCTGTAATCTACAAGGGATGACCTGACTTGCTCGGGCCTCTCAGCAGCCTTAATGCTGACAGTTTCAAAGCAATCTGTCAACAGCAAGCGGGAGAGTGGGCAGTCGCTCTACTTCCATTTTTGCAAACTGTTGAGATCAGGGGTTCTATCAGTCATCCGCGCTACATGGTATCTCAAGTATCTTCACTGGATCTTTTGGACATTTTCTGCCTCACTGTTCAGTTTGTTATCATCTCTCCTGATCTAAGCAGGCTTCCAAGTGGCAATTTCATATGTTTTAAATATTCTGGAATAGTGTTGTTAGTAGCAAGAGGTTTATATGTATTTAGATACAAGGAAATATATACAAATAGCTAGATAGGTATACTTTTTTATGACTTGTTGACATATAAGAATGCATCTACAGTTAAAAACGGCAGGTTAGGACTAGAATTGATTAAAACTCAAGAGTATAGATTATGAGCAATTAACTAAATCTAATTAAAAAAAACTGTTCAATTCCTCCTTCAAGAAAATATTGGTATAAGGAAGGAGCAGCTAGAAGACTTCAACTGCATGTTGATTTTGTGGAGTTCCCCCTTAAAATTCACCCATTCATGCACACACTGACGGCGGAGGCAACCACGCAGGGCGACAGCCAGCTCGTCAGGAGCAATTGGGGTGAGGGTTCTTGCTCAGGGACACCAGGCACTCAGCTAGGAGGAGCCGGGGATCGGACCGGCAATCTTGTGATTGCTAACCAACCCGCTCTACCTCCTGAGCTAACCCAACCCCCCCCCCCCACCAATAAAACAATAATTCGTTGTTTAAAGAGAATCAACAAATAATCAGATCTTTGAGACATTTATGTCAAAATTATTTTCATTTTCAAATTAGCAATTCAATTTCATTTACTGCAGAATTAATGTGTGTGGCCTCCTTAAATTCCCCTGACTTTATCTCTGCCCTTCCAGTACAGAAAAATATCACAAATCTATATTTCATAGTCGTCATCCTTTGAGCTAAAACTCAAGGCCAAGGGTTCAGAGTGGAACTGAACCAGATGCAACAAATCAACAATAGAGTGTCGCATCAAGCAGATGCATTTCCCATTTTCCAACTCTGGTTTTGTAGGTCAATTAATGATGCCGTCAAATCAGCACCTTCCTTTACCCGAGTAAGACTTGGCTGTGTTTCCCATCATCCACCTCCTCTGTTTCCACTGATACCGTAAAGCTTCATCTCCGATACATTTACATTGTAGTTTGAAGGATTATGAGGTTCAGATTGTGGATGATTTTGGTTAATTTTTTGGTGGTTTGGAGAAGTTGTGGAGTCGAAAAGTTTGTCATTTAGATTCAAACCATCAATGGGTAAATTCAAAATGTATTATTTCTTTTTTCAGAATATTCTGGATATTTCATCATCAAAACTCCAAACTGTCAGCACTGGGAAGCTCATAAGAAGTAAGAAAGTTCCTGGAAACTATTGTGGTCGTTTGTTGAGAAACTTCTACTGTTTTTAATCTCTAGAGAAAGATGGAGGCGACCCCATCCAGAGTCACTAAAGACCAGAGAGAGAGAGAGAGAGAGAGAGAGAGAGAGAGAGAGAGAGAGAGAGAGAGAGGGAGAGAGACCAAGAAATGCTTTTGATCCTCAGGCTGGTGCGACTCGTCCTTACTCAGACATGGTTTGGCACTTAAGTGTAACTGTTGTTTGGGGAGGGTTTGAAGAATCACATGAACCACGATCTATAGCTCTCAGAGGCAGCTGCAAGAAAACAGAGTGGAGGTGATTTGAGTTTGATAGAGAAGAATCGGTTGTTTTTGTTGCATTTTTCTTTTGTGGAAAATAAATTAAATTCATTCCTTAAAAGAAGGAACTATCACAATAAGTTACTATAAGCAGGTAACTCCTATTTCCACACGGCCAACATTAGCTGTATCACTGATTATCCTACTGCTGCTTCTTCACAATAAAAGAGGACTGGTGAAACACAAAGTGGCTTTTATTGTGAAGTAAAATCACAAAAGTATTTGTGTTAGTTTGAGGAACACCAGATAGTTGAGTGCTTCAGACCTGGTGTAATATTGTCCTGGGGAGCTAGACACCTAAGGTATTAATTCAAGGGTTAAAAAAATATGTTCTCTCTCTCTACGCCATCTGGGTTTCACTTCTTCACCAAGTGACACACACACACACACACACACACACACACACACACACACACTCTGGACTGAAATCTTAAGGATTAGAAATGAGAAGTAACACAGTTTTCGGCACCAAATCTGAAGTACGGGAGGGGACTCGTTAATCTTCTCCGCATGAGTAGAAACAGCTTGTTTTCCAAAGCCGATAAGTGGCAAGACATGATAGCAAATGATTTTGTCATGATTCATTTGCGATCACAACTCATCCCACATTACTACCTGGGAGCATTTGACCCGACTTCCATGGAAAACATGATAAAAATGCAACAAAAAAATAGTGAAAAGTGCGCAGGGAGAGGAGAAATTTCAAGATCCCACAGCAATTAATCTTAACCAATGTCTCCGAGGCTGAAGCGAACTCTTCATTTCAATTACATCTTTGCTTAACAGTATGTTTTGTATGTATGTTTCCAATTTTACAATTACATGACGTTGGCCAAGGTTATGTAGAGTGGTAATTCTAAGAGTTTTCTTTGCAGGAATATTAGCTGACATTTCAGGGAGTCAACAGCTATCTTCATTTCCAAGCCTGGCCTTTTGGCTTGACATTTATCCTGCACTTGATTGGTTGAAGGAGAGGGAGTACTCTAACCTCTTATGCACTCCCTACCCCTTGTTCTCCTTGTCTCCTCGTATTAAGGATTCTGCCCTTTGGGCCGCCTAGTAAAGGCTCTTAGGCTCTAATGTATTTTAGTAGTCTCAAAAAGGGCACAATTTCAAAATCGCGGCATTTCTACCTTCCATGAAACGGCTTTAAAGCGCAATGACATGGTTTTTGGGCGAATCAAGCAGAGACGGAACGTAATGGAAAGAGAATTTCATCTCCAAAATTTCCTGGACCAACGCCGTGGTGTTTGCTTTTCATTAAATTCAATAAAGACGAAATGCATTCTGTGCACAATGTGCCCTGTGATTCATAACAAGCTTAATCAACTAATAATCATCTGAGTGCGTCTCTTATCAGGCCCCGAGACACGTGGAATAAATTTGTCATCAACGAGATTGGTTTGGGGGGAAAAAAATGAGCCCATTTCTCACGTCGTACGACGAAAACCCCTTGAAAGTCGAGAGCTCATTTTCACAAACATTCTCGAATCCAGCCGTATTACATTCAGTGCTATTGGAGGTTATTTTTGTCAACGGTGTGCTGATTCAGGATATATTATTGACTTTGCAGTGAAGGTAAATGCCGCTTTATCTAAAATGCCAAACTATCAAATATCAGGCAGATGATTGCCCTCGGAGGCACTTTGATGATTAAGAACATGTCTGATTGTACAGCGCAGCCTTGAGGGGACGGCGTTCACCAACATGAGTGTAACTAGACACTAACACTATTAACGTAACTTCATTTTCACTGCACATGAACACATATGATGATGAATACACCCATAACACTCATATGGCCACAGTACAAAGAACACTTTGACTCTTGGTTCAAAACCCCATCACTTCAATCCAAAAGGGGCAGAATATGGTAATGCTTCTCATCCTTAAGTGGCTGTTTATGTTACTCATAAATCCGATTCACCAAAGCTCTCCACGGCCCCAATAACACATTTATTTGCCTCTTGAAATCAATTAAGAGACCATAAAACCCCCCAATATATATCTATATTTGCTCATTTTCAGTGATGTAACTGCAATCCAACTCAGATTTAAGCTCAAGGCTGCTGCGTAGGAGGCAGAGCGGGCGCCCGGCAACCAAGTCAAAGATCAATTAACCTTCACTCTCTTGAGTGTTTCATTGTGAGCGTGATGAGCTGCTTCTGTGCGAGTGCTATTCAATTCATGGAGCACGGCGGCCCTCGCCTGTGCCGTTTCTCGGCTGGCTGGAGTGATTCCAGTTGGGATGACATCAAGAGTGATTCATTATTTCATTTCCACGCGGCGTCAGACATTATTTGCACAGATGCTTGGATAATCCACTGATGTGTGGCATTGCCGAGCCACTCACAGCTCAGTGAACTGATAAGTGATGCTAGCATTGGGTCTTATTTGCGTTGGCCTGCGTTCCCGCCCTCGGTGGAAGAATAATGTCGGGGCGCGACACTGGACCACTCCTCCTCGCCACCAATCTTCCATTATTTTCTGTAAATCGCCTCTTTTCATCTCGGGAAGACGTTACTCTTTCCCCCGACATGAATAATATACTGGCTTTGTAGAGAGTTGGAGTGTGATTACATTTAATGCATTAAAGATATAATTCTTAGACAGATTGCAGTAGCGTTCTTCAAATGCAGTGGATGTTTATCTGAGAAGATATGCACTTCATATAGAGTGGATATGATGTATTTTTGTGGATGCTGTGGTTACAAGTCTATTCAGAAATGCATTCTTTCCTCTTTCAGGAGAAAACCTTGAAATGTGAGAAAAGAGTCATTATCCGTCTTCCTGAAGTCGTTTTTTGCCGACGAGGAGCAACTTTGAAAACGCTGACAAAACTCAGGCCTCTGAAGTGTGCGGAGTATTTCAAGCCAGCGCCGTCAGCCCATTAACATCGGCGAGTGCATTAATATTCATCTGGATCTGCTGTGATGCTGTGGACTAAAGGACAGCCCGGTGGTTCACGTTTCTAGTGGATCCGCAGCTGCCAGAAACTATTCTTGGACCCGATCAATTAAAAGATCTTAGATCGCAGGTCGCCGCGTGCAATAATTTAGGGGTTTTGTTCTTTTCAACAGATGAATAATCTGAGAAATACTGGACTTTCTGTGGGAAAAGTTTAAAGACACAGACTAAAAAGAGGAGAAAGGCATAGCAGATGGTTAATTATTCTTCAAATTAACATCTTTAGCTGTGATTAATTGAGCAAACTGCTGATTTTTCACTTTTAAGTCAAGCTTAGTGACAATAAACCCATAAATTACTCATTTGGTGTGACAACAACTACATGTCTGTGTCAACCTAACACCTAAACATGTATTTATTGATTCATTGCTCCATTATCATCACTAAGCAGATGACTGATGGTATTCAATGAGGTCCGTGAAAACCATCTGAACTCCACTCACACCGTCTCCACGCCAACGGTCCTCTTCGCTTCACTCGCAGATATTCTGAGGAGGATCATGTGATACGATGATACGAGCCGATGCTGTTTAGATGCCATTTCATGCCCAGTGGATTGAAATGATGAGGCCTGTGTTAAAGCCTAGCAGGCAGAAGGTAGCAGGGAGCAGGTAGAAAGGCAGGAAGCAGGTAGCAGGAAGCAGGTATAAGGTAACAGAAAGCAGGTAGCAGGTAGCAAGAAGCAGGAAGCAGGTATAAGGTAGCAGAAAGCAGGTAGCAGGTAGCAAGAAGCAGGAAGCAGGTAGCAAAAAGCAAGTAGCAGGTAGAAAGGCAGGAAGCAGGTAGCAGGAAGCAGGTAGCAAGAAGCAGGAAGCAGGTAGCAGGAAGCAGGTAGCAGGTAGCAGGTAGCAAGAAGCAGGAAGCAGGTAGCAGGAAGCAGGTAGCAGGTAGCAGGTAGCAGGAAGCAGGTAGCAGGTAGCAGGTAGCAAAAAGCAAGTAGCAGGTAGCAGGAAGCAGGTATAAGGTAGCAGGAAGCAGGTAGCACAATGCAGGTAGCAGATAGCAGGAAGCAGGTATAAGGTAGCAGGAAGCAGGTAGCACAATGCAGGTAGCAGATAGCAGGAAGCAGGTATAAGGTAGCAGGAAGCAGGTAGCAAAAAGCAGGAAGAAGGTAGCAGGTAGCAAGAAGCAGGAAGCAGGTAGCAGGAAGCAGGTAGCAGATAGAAGGTGGCAGGAAGCAGGAAGAAGGAAGCAGGAAGCAGGTAGAAGGTAGCAGGAAGCAGGTAGCAGGTAGCAGGAAGCAGGAAACAGGTAGCAGGAAGCAGGTAGAAGCTAGCAGGAAGCAGGACGAAGGTAGCAGGAAGGAAGCAGGAAGAAGGAAGAAGGAAGCAGGTAGAAGGTAGCAGGCAGCAAAACCAAAACAAGCTGAAAGATGCTAAAACACTTCTCAGAACTTGGGCTAAGATCACGACAAGCAACCACATTAAACAAATTAATTTATTCCATTATTAAAATTTAAAAAACATTGATTAGTGCACACTCACAGATTTCCTTATTTTAAGTCTCAGTAATGAGTGAAGTGATTTGTCGAGTGGGTTTTCCGTCCTGCAGCGAATCCACACAGTCGTCCTCTTTGCTTTCTCCTCTCACAGAGCCGGCCATTCAGCGAGCCCGTTTTATCTCGGCTCACGCTGAGCACAGCTTAGGATGAGTGACATGAACGTTCCAGAAAAGTCATGATAGCAGAGCAGATGCAGCGTATGGTAAGAGTCCCTCTACGCCTGATCAATTATTCATCGAGTCTTGCTTATTATGATAGGGAAATATAAAAGTATGAAAGCATAAGCTCCTCACTTTAGCAGTCCGTTGCTGCTTTATTAATCCCCATAAAAGAAAATATGATAATAAGTCAGATTTTATTGATCTTTAAAACAAGAGGTTTGCAGCAAGGTCGCGCTCAAGGACACTTAAGCAAAGCAGCTGCTTGCTGTAAACATGTCATTATTTATGAATATCACATTCTGAAGGTCAGTGAGGAATATGTTCTTTCATTATGAGCGTGTGCAGCAGATTCACAGAGAAGCTACAGAAAAGGTGCATGAACAAGTGATATCCCGGAGTCCCCAAAGCGTGTCATTTAGCGCGTTACTCATGCATCATCACACGCGTGTTGAAAAGGACAATTAGCATTTGTTGATTGAATTAGAAAGGACATGAATAATACACAGACAAACACGTTCGGCTTAATCTCTTGAATAACAAAAAAATAAATAAAAAGAAAGAACAACTCAAAGCCAAATCAGCGCGAGCTGATCTCCTTCAAACACAATGGGACGGACTGGAGAGCACAAACAGAGGAGGCAGGAGGCGGTCGCACACATGGCCACGCTGAATATTCAATGTGATGTCCAGGGCCTGATTAAACGGTTGAAAGAACACTGACTTGTTTGTGAATTATATTATGCAAATCTTATTTTATCTTATAAGCAAACAGATCGCAGATAATTACATTTATATTAAACACAAGGCTCAATGTTAGCTGTCGTGGGGGTAAAACATCAAAGCTTAAATGACTTATTATTAATAATAAACACTTATACTAACCTACACCACAGGCACTGTGTTCATTTTTTTACATTGTGCTCCATCAGTATGGCCACAAAAATACAGCTGTTTTATTGGCGTGTGATGACAAGTTCATAAAATAATACAAATATTATATTAATATATCAATGTCTGGCATCAATCTTGGATGAATGATGGATGAATATCTGGAGTTATCAATCTTAAGAGACATAGTGACTGCCATCATCTTAGAGAGACCAAGCAGCAATTAAAAGGTGCTGATTGGCCGGTACTTTCATGTCTCTGATGTCATTAAGTGAAAGATGATGCTACTAATGAGGAGGGAGTGGCTCATTTTAATTAGTAAAGAAGCTCCGCCCGGATCACATGATGGAAAATCGGGTGTTTTTCATATCTTCATTAAGAAGAGGAAGAAACAACTAAACAGCTGCATTGTGAAGGATCTTAATGTTGCCGGTATGTAAGTATGTGAGCGATCTGCTGGTCTCTGACATCACAGCTGTGAGGCGTTTAACTGTAATATTTCAGCTGGTGTCGGACACTCGACTTAGAAGAGGAGCTGCTCTTCTTCTCTGGGAAATCCTGCTCCCTTACAAGATCTCTCCATTATTATCGATCAAACCAAAGCAACGCCTGCTGCACTCCATTTACCAAACCCTCCATTTAAAAACCCTCCATGAAGGCTGCAGCCTCCCGAAAATGTAGCGTATACACATCCCAATATCATATTAGGTGCAAAAGTGTTGTTATTCAGTCCCAAAAGAATGAGTAATAACGCACGACCAGCGTTCAAGTCCTTGGCGGCCCCAAGGGAGCGTCAATGCTGAGAAAAATGTCAACTTCCCTCGTATGAGGGCGCCGGACACATTTCTGGATCATCAAGGGAGCCAGCGCCTATTAAACAGCCATCAAAGTGGGCGATCAATGTTGAACACCCTGAAACGGAGCATTAAATCACCCATGGCTGGTTAGATTTATTGGCTGCGGCGCCGGCGGCTCGTTGCTCATCTAGAAGAGTATCCGACAACAGAGATGAGGAAGTAAAAGTCTTGTTCCCGGGAGGATTCATGGGGTTGTGAAATATTTCTGGAGGAAGTCGGCGAAACTCAAATATGTGTGGGATTGTCAAGAATTTATTTTGGAAATTTGGCCCAATCCTGTTACTTTACTTTTTAAAGGCTCTTCTTGAATATATTACTATTCATACTTAATGTGTTGAGGAATAGTGGACTTTGCCGTTGAATAAAAAATGAATGCTAAGTGCTAATAAAGTTATTATTTAATGGTTATAATCATAGATTTGGCTGCAGTTTTTCTTGCTAAGATTCCAAATATTGCAATCAGATCCATCAATCAATCCCAAAGTGTGAGGAAACGTTTTAAAAATAGATCACCAAGCTTGTTAATTTAACTGTGACTTGACTTGTGAATTGAACTGAAGCGGGGAGCTATCTGCTGCTGTCACAGATGGAAACTATATCATAAAGTTTAACTTTAGAGAAATATAGAAACACTTTGAACGGCAGCGAGGCCTCGGATCCTGTCACTCAAACTCTCTCAGTCAGCTTCTGACTGTCACTGTCCATTATTTTGGTTCAGTCTTACACTTTCAATAAATAATGACTGAGGATGCTCCCCACCACCACACACACTCTTTAATTTTTAATCTCTAATATGAAACCAGGTCTTCAGGAGCTTTAAGAACAGACACTGTTTTCATGATGTTGCTCAATGTTGATGTCTGGTGAACTGGACCTCTTTCACCTCAACCGGCCTGGACGAAATATTTTGGGAATTTCTGATGAGAAAACATTCATACATCTTGCATTTAGAATAATATCCACGTTAGTTTTCTGATCCCATGTCAGCCTCTCGTTTGCAATTCCATCCCATCACAACATCCCAAATCTGTCCAAAGTGCATTAATAGCCAAATGACTATAATAAGAACAAAGCAAACCAGCAAACTCTCACATTTGAGAAAGTTCATGCAAAAACCAAGAAAACCAGAGCCAGTGTTTGGTTTAACACTAGTTGCCATAGAAACATGTGAAGACAACCCACTCTGCAATGTAAATATAAACAGCTCATTTTAAAGGTAATGATGAAGAAAACGGAATAACATTATATTCCATATCTGACAACAATCCCCTGATCCTTGGAAAGGAGGATGTACACATGTAGTAAAAAAATAAATAATAATAATACAGGTAATAATAATCCAGGACACCCAAGGTCACCTGAACATACATTACATCATAGGGAAATTCAACGAAGAAGGGCTGTGGTGCCTTGAATGCGACTGAAGACGCGCGTGGGGTCCGGAGCTAATGGAACGGTCCATTTCCTGCAGTAAATGTAACAGCAGAAGGCAGAGTGGGGCCATATTTCATAAACATTGACTGCATCATTAATGCAGCGGCGTCTGTACACTAATGATGATCTACAAAAATGTCGATGCAGAATGAATTAGCTCCCGATCACCGTGGACGAGGACCCACATCTGTAAATATCTGTTGTTCTTCCAAACAATTTGTCCTATGTTTGATCTTTATTATGTTATAGTATTCAAATATTGGAAAAAAGTTTTTAATCAGGTAGTTTGTTATTAGTTGACATATTGCAATATCCAACATATTAAGGAGGCATTAATGAGGCTTTAGACGCTCACAGGTTATCCTGCAGCTCATTAAGTAGGCATTATCAGTTGGGATGTGGGATCATCAGGCTATAATCCATCTCTGAACGAGAAGGTCAGTGTTTCTATAAGTGACATAATAATCCGCCCCGTGATTCAGATCCAGCGATGCACATATAGATGATTTTTGCTGTATATGTTCTGCCCTACTGGTACGTGCTGTACGCCCCTAATAAAGTAGGATTAGGAGATCTGATTCCATCTGCTGATGAAGAAAATGTGACAGAACCACTAAAAAGACTTCAGCCTGAAGTCAATCAACTTTGAAATTCAAGTTATCAAGGCAATAAAATCAACCCCCCTCCAACCAGTAACGGTTCCCACGACGATACTATAACATTCTGCCCTAAAATAGTTTTGCATCATTCCTTTGCACTCATTCCGCCTCACAGTTTATCCGACGTCTACAAGTTATGAAAGCTGATATATTCTTATTTTCTCATGGGCACAAGATAATAAACATTCTGTTAAGGGGGTCTGAAATTGATGGAGAGTGCTGCCCACAAACCTCAGGCTCAACAGCGGAGCAACGTTGAAAGTGATTATCCTGACAGGCTTGGACTGTTCTCCTGCACAGCAGCAACTTGAAAGGGGAGGAAAGAGAAGTGTTGAACACTTCGATCTTAATCGTCGACACTGAAGGAGGCCTGAGGGCCGAAGCCGTCTGGAGCCACGATGTGCTGCGATCAGCACCTTCCTTTTCTAGAATCGTATGCGCGTCGATTACTGACATATGGCAGCTCGTGGTGATGCATGTGCTGCAACGCCATTACATAACCGTGGAGGAGACTCTAGGCCTTTTATTTACGCATCCAGCTGAGCGCCGCGACAAAAGGGGGGGGGAAACACTTTGGACTCCAAATCGCAGACACAATCCGTGAGTTGGCGTTCAAAAAAAAAAAAAGAGAAGTAAAAAAACGTTTTCCTGACACTAAATATGTAAATAAAATAAATTATCACCTGCAAATGCATGTCTAATGAGGGTGGCAAGACTCATAATGATCAGGCAACAAGAGGGTTCATGCTGAGCACTCAGACTCTCACACGGCTCCTCGTCACGCCGAGCAAGTGCTTTTTTTCGGCTCAATTAGCAGTACGTTTGTTCATTCAGCTCTCCTGCACCGGCTGCTCGGCACTCAACCCTGCCGCCGCATCCTCCATACAAGGAGAGAGCTCTATTCTTCAGCACCTTTCGGAGGATTAAATGGTGTCGGAGTGATAGTGACCTCTCCCTGTCTCCTATATCTCAGGGCAAATCCTGTATTTATTGCTATAGACCTTCACTCATCCACTCACACAGTGCAGCTGACCAATGGCGTCACACTTACCAGTGGCAGTAACAACATATGCAGCATTTAACCAGCAAAGGAGGCTACAGCAAGAAAATCAATGCAGAATTTAAAATCCTTTAAATAAAAAAAAAGTTTTCATTGAGGAACGAATGCATTCAACACATTCATTCCCCTCAAGGACAAACGCAAATTGCTTCTTTCACATGGCTGCTTCTGGGGCCGCAGAAGGCTTCCCACAAGTATTTTCATATGTTGCTGTAAACAGATTTGATGTGGAGGAATCAGTGGAGTTCCCCTTTAAGCCGCGCACGGCACCGCATCATGATTCAGGCCGATGTCATGCACTTGTGTTCACCACAGTTTGCTCTGTCGAAACCAAAAATCGGTGAAACCAAAAGCGTGACGCGCAAAATGAAATGTATAGGAAGCAACAGACGAAGCTTTCAAGGTCATATGGAAAGAAAGAAAAGCCATTGTTGCTGCGGTGACACTCACATGACGGTAAGAGCAGAGCGGTAATAATGGCAGAAAGCATCGTTTCACATCACTTCGTTCTGGAAGTCAATGAAATCTCAAGTGTTGCCAGCTTGTTTGTGTGTTTTCATAAGAAGATAGAATATGAATATGAATGATACAAGTGTGGCAATAACGGGATGGAATGACCTTCAATTTGGGGCAGGGACACTGCTGACCAGCTGAGAGAGACTTGAAAGGTCACGGGTCAAGGGTCACGAACAGGATGAGACGGTGATTCGTGCTCTCACTTCCCTTCCCTCATAGACTGAAATGATATCGTTAACTTTGTATTTAATTATTAAACTCGTCTTAATCTGTTTGCAGCTTTTGTAAAGTTCATTTATATTTAAAATAAGGGAAGAAACTCTTCAAAGGCAGATGTGCTGCGTGTATACGATGACTTAGAGACAGAATCACTGCTCTATGATTCACCGATGTCACAGTAAGACTTTGTGGATTCGCTTGTGAGGCTTTTGGGGGGTTTTCGATCCCAGAACTATGTCTTTCAGGCTTCTTTCAAATGAGCCAGTATAAATACATTGCATCAGTCTTGAAATATGAAGCAACAACTCACCCCAACGTATTAATGTGATGATATTGTGTATTGTAGGAAATAACCAAACGGCCAAAAATGCTTTTTTCTCAAGTTGTTTATGTGGATGTTTAAAGTGGATTATTTCCTTTGACTTTTTAAACACATTTTTACCACATTTCTCACATTACTGTATTAGAAGCCAAGACTAACTTCATGCACAATCTTGTTGGGTTTTTCAAGGATCACCATTTTTAATACACACTTTTCTTCTCACATTCACCTCCCGTCTCGTGGACAACCTTCAGGAAAAACTTTGAAAACTATTCTGTGTGGGGACCGTGAACAATCACCCACCGGGGCATTCATACGCTCATTCAAATGTCAATTTTAAAAGCACACAAGCTGTCTGCCAGGCTAGAAACTATATTGTGTAAATGTAATTGTTTGATGTTCTTTTACATAGTTTGTTTAGGCGTCATGCTTTTTGATATTTCTGTTGGGAAACAGGAGAGAAATGCTACAATCACACTCCTCCTCACCTTCAAACACATGTCACAAGATATGCTTTATGTATGTTTGACCTCAAATACCCTGACAGCCTCCTTGCTTTATGATTATTTCATTATAAGAGCACCGACGCTGACCTCCAGTGAGTGTGTGATTTAGTAAAAAAAAAAAGACACTTCTCCTTCGTTTTGAGTCATGGAAGTGAAGTGAAGGGCTATAAAACAGCCTCTGGCCTCATCTCATCCCAGCAGCATGAGAATAATGGTGTTTGGCTGGGGGGGGAGGGGGGCGGGGCGGCGGTGGGTGAGTCTTATGAGAACAACACATGGGGGCATCATCATCATCAGGAGCGCGAGCGCACCATGCTGAGGGGAGAGGAGCTGCGTCTGGACGGCACTCCTCCTGACGAGAGGGGAGACGCGCGGCAACACTATGGAGGAGTGAGAGGAGTTGCTTTTTATTATGTTTTATTCAAGTTATCATCAGATATGAGCAAACCTGCTGCGCAAAAGTGTGGATCTTTCCGTGCGTCGTCAGGTTTGTAAAACCCGGTTCTGATGGACTCCTCGGGCATGAGCGCGTCTCCATGCCGAGACTCCGGATTTACATAAAGCCGCGCGCGCTCGGGATGGATTCGCTGAACGGCAGCGGGATGGACGCGTTCACGGTCGTCCACCTGAACGCCTCCTGGAGCGCGGACAGCGGCTACTCCCTGGCAGCGGTCGCCAGCATCGCCGCCCTCGTGAGTTTCCTCATCCTCTTCACCGTGGTGGGGAATATCCTGGTGGTCATCGCGGTGCTGACGAGCAGGGCGCTCAAAGCCCCGCAGAACCTGTTCCTGGTGTCGCTGGCCACCGCGGACATCCTGGTCGCCACGCTGGTGATGCCCTTCTCCCTGGCCAACGAGCTCATGGGCTACTGGTATTTCGGGAAAGTTTGGTGCGGCATCTACCTGGCCCTGGATGTGCTGTTCTGCACCTCGTCCATCGTGCACCTGTGCGCGATCAGCCTGGACCGCTACTGGTCCGTGACGCAGGCCGTCGAGTACAACCTGAAGCGGACCCCCAAGCGCGTCAAGTGCATCATCTCCGTCGTGTGGCTCGTCTCCGCGTTCATCTCGTCGCCGCCGCTCATCTCCATAGACGGCGACAGCGACAGCGGCTCGCAGCCCCAGTGCGAGCTGAACGACGACACCTGGTACATCCTCTCCTCCAGCATCGCCTCCTTCTTCGCCCCGTGTCTCATCATGGTGCTGGTCTACATCAGGATATACCAGGTGGCCAAAACCAGGACCAGAACCATGTCGGGGAAGGAGCCCAGGCCGGACGGTGCCATGCAGACTGAGAATGGACTGAGCAGAGCCACCTCCCTTTTCCCGGGCGAGAGGGAGAACGGCCACTGCCAGCTGCCGCCCACGCCCAGCCAACGCACCCTCACAGCCGGGCAGCAGACGGAGGACGCCGACGTGGAGAGCTCCTCCTCAGAGGGCAAAGGTCACAAGGCCCAGCAGCAGGACTGCCAGAAAGCAAAGAGGGCCAGCCAGAAGAAACCCCCCCATTCCAAACAGTCCACCCGCATCTCCCGGGTCAGCAACAAATCCATGGACCTCTTCGCCTCCAGGAGGAAACGCCGCCGGAGCTCCATAGCCAGGAAGAAGGCCTCTCAGGCCAGGGAGAAGAGGTTCACCTTCGTCCTGGCCGTGGTCATGGGAGTGTTTGTCGTGTGCTGGTTCCCCTTCTTCTTCAGCTACAGCCTGTACGGAGTGTGCCGGGTCTCCTGCAAGATCCCCGACCCGCTCTTTAAGTTCTTCTTCTGGATCGGCTACTGCAACAGCTCCCTGAACCCCGCCATCTACACCATCTTCAACCGGGACTTCAGACGCGCCTTCCAGAAGATCCTCTGCAAGTCGTGGAAGAAGTCCTTTTAGACCCGGAGCAGGAACTGGGCCGGCGTACCAGCGTGACAATCTTAAAGGATATATGAGAAAAAAAAAAGGTGAATTTTGAAAGACCAAGCCCATTTTTGTCTGTTACTCGTCACTCAGCGTCTCTCCTCCTGTTGTAAAACACCGTCGACCAGCTGCTGGGTGTCTGCAGGCTTCAACATAAAGTGTGTTTCCGTTGCGGGCCTTTCCCAGTCGGACTCGTGAGCACCACCGTTCCTTTTATTAAATGTGCTGTAATGCTTTATAGTGACTGATCAGCTCTTCATACACAGACACAGGGCCCCCCTCCTGTCATTTTGGTGATGGAATACTACTTGGCCACAGATTTGCTGGTGGTAACATATTTATTTGAGTGCACATGAGTGTAACACTGGAATAATGAAGGTTTATAAGGTTTTGGCACAGGAATCCTTTTTACAGACTGAACATGAGCTAAGCTAAGCTAACCGACTGCTTCATTACAGTACGAGAGAAAAGCAGATTAGCCCTTTTTCCAAAATGTCAAACTATTCCCTTAAAAATTTTTTTTTTTGTGTGGAGCCCCTCGTTACACGTTTTATATGTCAATGAGTCAATAGAAGTTCAACCACAGTGATTTTACCATTTTAAGTTATTTCATTTAGATATTTTTAAAAGCCTGAACAGCTAAAACGACAGGGTTTTAGAAGAAAAGGGGAATTATTAGACACTGAGATAGAACGAGGGAAGGAATAGTGAGTTAGCTGCGTTCTTCGAGTGTGTCTGTGGCACCGGAGTGTCGACATGGTAACAAAAAGGCAAAGCACGACAGCAGAATAAATCAACAAGAATCTCTGTTCTGATCTCTGGCTGCACCTTAAAGATCCGAGACGCTCCAGACTTATGAAATAAATATTTTTTTTTACAATGCTTATTTTCACAGTGGCCATAAACCGCTGAGGATGCATTCGTTTTGCATTCATCTGTCAAGAAACTACCTCTCTGTTTTTTTCGTCGTTGGTTTTGCAGATTTTGCAAAGTGCAGTACACATTCTCCCTCTGCTTAAGCTGTCGTGCACAAATAAAAGGTGAAAAGTCTCATGTTTTGGTGTGATGTTGCGATAAAACAGATTGCAATTGTGTCAAATATTGTCGCTGCTTTATTTTTTAATGAGGAGAAGAGACTGTTGGTTTATGACTGTAGATGAATTGCTGTCTGTCAAATTAGAATTCAACACATTAATTAAACCCAAATCGGCAGTTTACTCCTCAGCTGAGAGAGAAAGCCTCTGGTGAAATTTGGGTTTCGTTGTGTTGTGCAATTATTTGTCTTCATTTGGTGGAATAATGAAAAAAAAGCAGAATGGAAAATGCATAACAGCTCATTATTTCTATCAGACTTTGAAATCAATCAGGGTGCCGTGATGGGGGTCACAAAAACAAGGGCTCGGCCCCTCTGATGGACAGTGGCCATGCCTGTTTCCGGGTGTCGGTGACCTTTCAGCACAGCAGGTTTGATGTGAGGTCTGGCTTCATAATCTAATATCCCCCCCCACCCTGAGCTGCGAAACTGAATTCCCCACATCAAACTCTTGTTGTTGTTTCCCCTCCTACTTTTTTATGCTGTGGCTGAGCGTGCACAGCCAAAAGTCATTAGTAACGTGTTACGGCTCCATCTGCCGCTGTTTGTGGCCACCGGAGATTTATGACCCCCCCAAAAAAACAGAAAACATGATCCCGGTCTGTGTATATGAATAATGAGGGGGGCAGGTAGGTGGCTTATGGGAAACAGCAGACAAATATCTCTTGTCACCAGTCTGTGTGTTGTATATTCAGCTTTGTTTTTCTCTCTGTCAAAAACAAACACAATGTATGTTCACACTGTGCTAAATCTTTTTCTATCATTTTGAACCAAAAGCAAAATGTATTTTCCTCGTGAGGCCGCAGACAGATGAGGCTGATTCATTCAGTTCCTCTGCAGATTTATAGGTTTGGTGAGCACGGTGCCTTCGTCGCTGAGATAAAGACCGTGGATTTGGCTGCACATTAACCCCGGCGCCTCACGGGAGTTCAAAAAGCAAACAGACGTTCAACAGGGGCTGCTGATTGATGTGCGGTGACTCAGCGATTAATTTTGCCAGGTAAAGAGATTTTATGGATTTCAAAAGGCTCTCCAGCCTGCACTTTGTTTGAAAAGTCAGTGCTGAAAAAGTAATTTAAAAAAATAGAAGGTGGTTCAGTTGTTCACTGGTTTGAATCAAGGTGAAAGTGTAACCAAAGGAAACGGCTTCCTAGTTCTTTCAATCGGCAAAAACAGGCATGATTAAGAGAAAAACCAACATCATAGAGAGTAGCTCACTTCAATCCACAAGGAACTTGCCTAAGACAGTGCTATTCCGCTGATGGCCACTAGATGGAAACTCAAAAAAACATTTTTGATTGGTGCAGTTTTAATTCTACCTAGAATGACTCATTTTCTATATTTTTCAGGTAGAAACACA
The DNA here is from genome assembly GCA_029853015.1 of Chelidonichthys spinosus. Classification (NCBI taxonomy): domain Eukaryota; kingdom Metazoa; phylum Chordata; class Actinopteri; order Perciformes; family Triglidae; genus Chelidonichthys; species Chelidonichthys spinosus. Next base: position 8,921,604 of record CM056843.1, on the reverse strand, counting down.
TCGGATCCATCGAGGTTTTGTTATTGCTCTCACATCTTCCCCCAGCTTCTTTAAAATAATCATATAGTAGAAATGTTCTAATAGAAGGGTTTTGTTTTGTGTTGATTCCTGCTTGTAATTGCTTGGATTTCTTTCTTTTTTTATCTTTAAAACATTAAACAGCCATGAACTTTGGACATAAATACTGTCTCTCTGATAACTACACTGAGTGAAAGCTTTGAGAGTGAATGTGTTACAACAGATAGGAAATAATAGGAAATACGGCAATATGGACAACTTATCAAACCAAGAGGACTAGTCTGTGTAATTAGCATCTTAAGTGTTTTTCAGTTTCAAGATACACTTGTTGAAAATGACACCCTTGTTTGAGAGTAAACATTGCCTTGATGCTCTCCTCTCCCCGGCGTCCTTCACTGGAAAGCAGATGAGTTTTCTCTTGTCGTCATTAATGCTGGCAGATTTTGTGAAAAGATGAAAGGCCTCCGAGTCCAGTGCCACACCTGGCCGCCTCCAATTTTCTGCCAGACATCAGAAATATGGGCCGGATATCATCCACAAAAAAACGATTCAAAAAAATTCAACAAAAAAAAAGGCACGTTTTCATGCAAATTTTAGCTTTACCTTTGAAAGTATATTTCAGAGTTTCTCTTTGACTTTTTCACTCTTTCAACCCTGAATGCATTAAATCGCTCTTGGTTTGTCCTCAACTTCTGCAGCTGCATACATACATTTAACTAATGGTGTGCTCTGGAGAAGTTATAAAAGTTCTCAAAATAATCCACAGAGCATCATGTGGGAAAGAAGACACACTATATATATTTTAGGGACTATTTTCGGGCATGAATTGATACACATTATATGTGTTAAAGCATAAGTACTCAATGTAGAAAAATGCAACTAATTTAATTGTATAAATGACATTATTTGATTATTAATACTAATGCATTCGTTTGTTAGCAGCATCTTTACTGTTGGGTACTTTAATCTCCTTAATCTTTAATCTAAGTAAATTAATAAGTTTATGACGACTTCCATTGACTTGTTGAACCTTAAAGTCGCAGGTGTAAACACTCACACTGCCTCGCCTAACCAAAGGTTATTTATCTCTGCATTCAGACTGCACTTGTTTTATTATCTTGTGTTCATGGGGAACACTGAGATACAGAAGAACAGGCGGACCCTTCAATACCCCATAAGTCACTTTTATTGTTTTGTTTGCTCCAGTGAGCTCATCCAGCCTCGGGGGGGGAGACGTGAAGGCAAACAGCATGGCCGAGGTCGCCTCCCCGGCATCGCAAAGTCTACTGCGACAAAACCCGGTCCCAGCTGTTCAAATCCATCACACACTATAATGACTCATTTTCCCAGCGTCCAACAAACGTGGCGAGGCGTTTTATTTATTTATTTTTTTGGACAAAATCTAATTCACAATTATAATTATAGCCTGAAAATCAACGCCTGAGGCAGAGTGTGAATTTGGTGATAATGAGTTGTGCGGAGCGAGAGGGCACAGAACAACATGCCAGATATTATCTCGCTGTGCCACTGTTTCCAGTGTTAACATTAGCGCTTTTACACGGGAGAATTGGAGGCTGTAAAGCCAACAAAGGTATGAAGTAAATATGCATGTGGTGTTAAAAAGTTATCATTAAGAGATGTTTGCCAGTATTACATGGCTTTAATAATGGATATCTATTGTCCCAACATTGGAGACGGCGGCTAGCAGCTAACAGTGCTAACAGTTTGAACAGTGCAAAAGTGTCAAAAGCGCCTGACGGGGAAATATTTGACATTTAAACTCAATGCTAACAGATAACCTCATCCCGTAAAAGGGGCTATCCGTAAACGTTTGGTATGATGGCGTGCCAAGGAAGGAACCAAACCGGGTCGCGGTCAGAACGTGGTGATGGTTCGACCCGAGAGGCGTGGCAAAAAGGCGTCTTTTCTTGTAAAATGTCTGGTGTAATTAGCAACACATTAGCATCCTGTTCGGTAACACACGTCTGTGCATTCATCTCTAGCAGCTTTCATTTTCACACCAAATATGTAAAGTAAAGAAAACTGATAGCAGAGGGAGAGGAACCTCCAACAAGATGGTCGCTCCCTGACCAAACACTAAAATCCATCGTACACACCCTCGCCATCAAAGCTAACGTCCCGTATCTGCCCCCAAGGTCCCACGGCGCTCCTGTACCTGAAGTGACTTACTGCTCGGCCTCCAGCGGCGCAGTAGAACATGTGACACATCACACGGTCTCTTAAAATCTGATTAAAAGAGTGCTGGACTCTGAAACAGGTGATTCGAAGATATGAGTCAGGATGAACACCTGAGACAATATATCGATGCCATGTTTCACACATCCAAATATTTAAACCATAAACTCAGAGAAGTAATAAAGTGTTTCTTTTGGTGGAAACAAACACGTCCATTAGCCAACGTTTGCAGCAAAAACAAAAACACTGTCGGGAATGATGAATAAGGTCATAAGTGGGTAAACAAAATTAAACCTGCACCCTTAAAAATGCATTACAGCATCAGATAACGAGGGCTTTATTGCCAGCTGAGCTCAGTTTCTAGCAATGCACAATTCTAGATCTGGATCTAGAATCCCGGATGATTAAGAGGGGTTTGCATTCACTGACAAATGAGTGATACTGCTTTCAGACAGTCGCATGCATCTGTTTATCACACAATGCCCTCTTATGTCAGCTCTCTAAAGTAGTTATAGTGCTTCACATCGTCTTTTTCACGGTGGACAAAAGCTTGGAGTGCCGAGCCGCGGTGGCCTCCGTCAGTCATCCCTGCAAAGAAACGTGTTGATGTGCTCCCCGCTGTTGTTCCTGGCAGGCCTCCTCCTCTCTCCGTCACCCACGCACAGACTGAAGTCTCATCCTGCCACAGCCGAACCGAGGCTGTCGCTGTTGGATCGCCGTATTTGTATCTGCACCTGCAGGCTCCGCCGGTTTGGCTTCAGTGTCCCACTTGTAGCCATCAGGAGGACCGGCGAGTCCAAGAACTGTCCTCAGAAATCAGGCATCTCAAATTAGCCTGAGACTTAATCATTGTTAAGGCACCCAATCCAACATTGTTTCCAAGACGAGAGCCTTTGCTTTTAATATGCTCACGGCATCATTCATGTAGCTGTAAATCAGCTGAGAATGGGTTCAGACGGCATGTGATGTCTGAAGTCAGCTGGGAGTGCAGAGGAATAATTGATGAGGCCGTTTTTTTTTTCTCCCATACATCGCTTTCTGCAACGACGGGGGGCTCGGCTCGGGGGCAGGAATGGGATTTTCCAGCTAATAGAGCGGCTCAGGCCTCATCCAGCGCCACACAGGTGTCTGCGTCTCCATCTTCCATTAGGAATCATCGCGGCTGAAGCACCCCAGAATTGAATATTGCGTTGTATATTACAGGCCGGGGGCCATCAGGGGAAATCAGCTGCAGCCTCACATTATATTACTAGTTCCGAGGTCAAAGGCTGATATTACAAGAAACCAACTTAAACCCTGTTTTACATCACTTTAGATGCATGCTTTCTATTCATGAGGGGTTATTGTTTTAATTCAATTGGAGCCGCTCCGCCGCTGATGTCATCGGAGGAAGACACCCCCGTGTTTCCAATCAATCACGGCTCCAGTCAACATCCACGAGGTCACACGCATCATTCACCTGCCAACGTGCGTGATCGAACGCCTGCGTCCATTAAAGCGCCTCTCGAAAATATGGGCGAGTGACTGTAAACAGCTCCGTATATTTTGCTTCGTGTCACTTTCATCATCATCCTTCAGGATTAGCCACCTTAATAAGATCACATTTACGATCCTTCTACGAAGACGGAGAGCAGCCTTCATTTATGCCGGCGCTCAGGCTTGATTCATGGGATTAAAGAGGAATTTCTATCTGCAATTCATTAAACTAAAGACGTACACCTGATGGAACATTTGGTTGCCAGTTTGTTATTATATGTACATTTTGAGCAATGATGCTCACCGTATCCCAGTGCATGCTGGGACACCCTCGAACCCCGGCCAGAGAATATATTCAGAGAGTATTTGGCTCCTGTTTTGCAAAGAATTCAACTTAATATTGTGAAAAGTATTCTGATGCTTAGAAGCTACATAAAGTGCTTCAAGTGTCAATTAATGCAAGCAAATTACAATGATTTTTGAGCCTTTAAAACATGCAATTTGCATAGAGATATAAAAACTAGTGCACTCAGCTAGATGGCGTACTCAGCCTGCAACAAGGAAGAAAAGCAGCACACAAGTTTGTTTGAATGGAATACAGCCAATATGTTACTGTAGCGTCGTCGCCAGGGTTCAGTCTTTTATGCTGCTGGTTCTCCGTGAACTAAAAAGATGTTTAAAAAGGGTCAATAATGATATTTATGTGCAAAAATCCTCCGGGGATTAATTAAGTCTGACCTCTTCCACACTGGACTCTGGACTGTATTTAAAAGAAATCCAGCGTCTCCTTCAAAGACATTTGCACACATTGTCCACACTGCGGGACAAAGATAACGGTTGTGTTTCTGATTATTTTTTTAAAGAAAAAAAAAAGAATCAGTCTTATGCAACAGTTTCAGGACCTCTGATTAGTCGACAGTGAACAATTCACAAGGTTTCTGCGTCTTTTTTTCAATGCACCTATCACGCTTTTGTCGTCCCAGTCACCAAATTGTATAGACGTCCTGCTGCCTCGTGAGTCTATTCACAGCAAACACACTGCGACCAACCGTGTGTTGTGCATGAATAGCCACATTTCCACATTTGTGACATCTGTGCTTATTTGGCTTTTCATGTCTGAGACCCAGATTTTTAATCAAAAAGTCAAGGTGAAAATGGGATTTCGCTGAACGGCAATGAGGTTAAAACAACCTTATCTTGATATTCTCGCGATAAGATTGTATTAGACTGAATAACAGAATCTTTATCTATAAGATAATAGAATATAATGTCCACGTTGTATTTGTAAATGAGATGTAGAGAGCCTTAAGACACAGGTTATCAGGAGCCAGAAAGAAAACTACATCAGGCAATGATTTTATATCATTTCCATCCTCTGGAGCCTTTTCTTTTAAATAAGTCTCAAAGAATAATTACAACATCAATTGCAATTCATCGGAGGACTCCCGTGAAGAAAAGCAACCAATCCCCTGAGCGCCGGCGTACATCTGGAAGGCATTGGCCATGTTGTTAATGGATGCATGAAAGTAAGAGCGAGAAGCCCCCCGAGGCCGTGCAGCATTCGGTGTTCCACAGCTCTTTAATTACTTGGAAGGCTTGAAATTTAGCAGACGGAGCGGGCGAGACAAATGAGTCCCTTAATCAGGACCTACAGAGCTCTGCTTATCGGCAGGAAGAAACCTCGTAGACGCGTCACGTGACGTCGGAGGCGGGATATCAGACAGCGCGGTAACATAAGAGCTCATATTTGGGTCTACTTTTTAAGTTTTCAAATTCCCGCTCTTTTAATGTGTATAATAATGTATGTAAATGTATGTTTAGCTTTAGGAGAGTGTTGTGAATCTAACTTCCAATGCAACTCCTTTGAGGTAGTCTGAGACACAATCCTGAAACTGAACCGTATTAAATTACAAAATGACTTTTGGAGCCCCGCTCTTCCGCCTGAGGCATTGTGGGGGAAAAACACTGAATGTATGCAAGTATAGGAAATAGCTGGACCTCCAGAGCACGCTGTTGAACAAGTGTTGCGGCTGCTGCATTTATGTAATCGAGTCAATCGGAATAACCGCATCATTTATTACATCGGTGCCAGAAATGAAGAAATCGATTACTTGTAGAGTTTTGGTCGGGGGGGTAAATTACCGTGGCTACAGTGAACTTCCTCAGTATCACCGTGTCCAACTGATGTTACATTTCCTCCTTTAAAACCTCCAGGAGATGGAGATCCCCCACTTTATGTCAGTTTGCTCGGGCTGCAAGCTAATTCCCATACGGTCTGTCCATCACGGCGGGATTAAGAGACGCGAGGCCACAGCTATGATTAATTAACTTTAACGTCAAGACAGCAAGCCTTTCATTCTCTCGCCTAATAAGAGCTTTGTTGCTGCTCAGTGCAGGAAATTGTCAGGGTTTTTATACCGCTCGTAGCCTCGGGAGAGCCGCTATTATTCCAACACCTGCCTCAGCTGTGACTGTTATCTCTGACTGCTTCCTGCAAAAGTTCCACTCAAGTAAGACAGGGTTAGTCTTACCACAGAAGATAGTGGATAAAACTCTCCATCTGAAACAAGACGCCTACCGGACTCCTCCTTGATGCTCAGATATTTTGGATTTGCATTTGACTTTGGTCCCATTTTATCCACAAAGTCATTGTTTGTCCAGAAAGCGCGTGTGTTTCTTTACCTCATGCATAATATAAATCCCACACTCACACACAGTCGGTATCAAGATAAGAGGGCGCTGGTAAATAATTCAGCAGTATGGATAAGAACAAGTCAAGGTGGTGATGGACTGAGAACGGATAGGATGGGGCCTGGGTGCTGTTTCAAAGTTGACTTTTTAGCATTATATTGGACTATCACAGCCAAAGGTTGACGTGTTTTGCTGTGGATTTAAATTGTAAATGTTGCCTGTCATGTTAAGTATGAGGTACTGGACTGAATATAAAAGCTTTCCTTAGGTCAGTACATGGATGGGGATCACTGTCAATAACTCCCCCTGGACCCTCCAGTGGGGTCAGGCATTACAAACTCCAGCTTCTCAGACACACAGAACTTTGTCATTCTCAAGAAGATCCTACATTTCCACAAGCATTTCAGGCTGAATTTAAGGAATTCTTCACACACAAGACATCTAAGAATATTCCCACTTGCTGAAATAATGCAGAAAAAAAATCCTTGGTAACTACTCAGCGAGATAGTTGTTTTTTTATAACTTTAAAAAGCCACTTAAATAAAAAATAAAAGGGAACACTTACTGTATGTAGGCATGCTAATATGTTGCTGGTGTTTAGCAGGCATACGTTTACCACATTGTAAGCTTGTTTTAGTGAAGTTAGGAGGAAAAGAGCAAGGTGTGTGTGTGTGTGTGTGTGTGTGTGTGTGTGTGTGGGTATGCATCACCACCCAGTCACAGGTGCTGCATGCAGAGTGTAAACAGAAGGCTTCTGTTGGATGAGTGAGCATCTGTGATGAAGTCTCCGGTGTGTGACAGGTATGCCGGCCACCTGTGTTCCACACACACACACACACACACACACACACACACACACACACACACCTGCAGGCCGACCAACACGCTGCTGTAGCGGGTGTGTGTGTAGGAAACACCAAACCACCAAACCCCATGAGGGGAGGCTGATAAGGAGGATAATGACACGGTGGTGTTGTAGGGAGGAGGAACCCTCAACTGAAAAAAGGCGTTTTAATTTGGATTTCCTTCTTTAAATGAATGAAATCCTCTGTTTATTCAGAGTAAATGTTTCCATCTGATTAAATACAATTAGACGAATCACTTTCGACACTAAAAGAGTAACAGATTGTTGGTATAACAGCAAGGAAAACACATGAATTGCACAACAACAGCTGGAACTTGGAGTAAAGTAACATTCCTGAACGCTGCTTTGTTCTGCATGTGTTGAGTAACGTTGGGTAATAAGATACCTGGGTTGCTGAAAGAGCCCGACAACTGGAGGCCATGAAAATGACCACGTCCAACTGGACTCACAGGCACTTCCTCCCGGCACAGCCAACACCACCCGCACTCAAATTGACATCATCATGTGTGCATTTCTTGATTTTTTCCATCCCTGAACAAGAACATTGTGACGGGCGATATCCTCGGCCTAAGCCCCTCTGAAGAAGAACTAATTTGATTTGAAAGGCTGGTGGAGGGAAGAGGGATGCTGCGTGCATGAGAAGGAGCCCGCCGTCTCTTTGTAATGAATTAAGCTGTACATTATGCACAGCGGGCCCAGACGCAGCTTTATCCTCAGATGTGCACTCGCCGCGTCTCCAGTCAGCCGTGCATAATCACCAGAGACCGGTGCATGTCTTCATTTTCAACGCCGGTGTTCATTCTGAGCCAAACACACAGGAGAACCCGACTATCTCTGCAGGGCCTCAGGCTCCAGCTGTTTCACTTGATCAGGTCACGGGGCTGCTGGGTAATGTGGGGGTCGCAGGACAAAAGTCGGTTTAATCAGCTGCATGTTTACCCGAAGAAAAGCCCTCATGACAGGAGGAAGTCTGCGTGATGATGCACATTTCTGGAAGATGAAGACTCTCTCCTCTCTGACGCCAAACACCTCGGACTTTATGAGGAGATTTTCTGCTGAGAGACATAATAATCTCAGCTAACACGCGATGATGTACATTTGTTCTGTAGGCGCTCACACTCTTGATAGAGGAGACTTCCCCATTCACCTCCAGTAGATGATCCATTAATGAGCTTTCCATTGATTGTGTATGGGTGTACTCAGGGAAAGGAATAGCTCCTGTACTGTAGAATAAAGGGCTGTGCATGTGACGGCTGCACTTACAAACATTACTACACAAGTTAAATGCTAAACAAATGTTACTTCCTCCCAGAGGGAAGCTTCTTTTGGAAACATATTGACGTCAAGCAATGATTTATTGGGCCGCTAATGATTTATTATGTTGATTTTAATTTGTGTGATCTAAATAATAGACAGTCGCTGTCTGACATGATTAATTAAAGGCTTATGTGTTCCATGTCTCTCTTCTTTTGTTGGGTGATCTAAATCACACAGGAGCAACAGACTAGAATATAACGCTGCCACCTAGTGGCTCAAGAACGGTATTACAGACAAACATGACACATTCATTCAACGTCATCTATTGGCTGTTGTGGGTGGCAGTACAGTGAACTTTTAGAAATTATGTCAAAATGTGTTTGAATTTAAACAATTCAAAAATTGAATTGCCATAATATGAAGTACTTTTCCACAGTTATAATATGCTTTATGTAATTATGAATACAAAAGCAACTCATTTGGTCTCATTTGAATCATCACAAGAGATGCTTTTGATTTCAAATAAAGACATAACTAATATAAATCTCAGCAGCTCTCCCTATAATCCATACCAAATGTAACTATTTTCTATTAATACACTTATTGATGTGTGTTAACTGAACTTTGCTGCCCTCAGCTGGCAGACTGCAGGGGAAAATACTGTAATGAACAATACAATTAGCCTGTTTGTTTTTTTTATGAATGCATTTTCTAATACGATGTCTGGTGCATGTGGTGTTAGTTGAACCAATGACTCCCTTTTGTTTGCATTAATGACTTTCAGCTGCTGTGAAACGGTTAAGCGGGCTTAAACCTTCAAACCGATCAGACCCCGACACCCTGCGATATCTTTCTGGTTCTGGTTCTGTTGGTCCTCATCACGTTATTAAGCGATAGAAAGCAGAGCTACATTCATCACGGGTAGGCAGCGGATCAAAGTGCTGTTTCTGTGTTTCCACACACTGAACTGGAGCAGCAGATTACACTACATGGAGTGTTTCAGGCCTTCCAGCCCTGAATAGAGCTCCAGGCAGTTTAGTGGCCTGACCTCCCTCTGAAACAACTTCACATCAGTCTGTCTCTTTCAAGTCACCCAATCTCAGACACACACACACACACACACACACACACACACACACACACACACACACACACGTTGAAACTAGAGGTGTGCGTTGGCCGTTTCCAGAAAAATTCTCTCATCTATTTGTCGTTTTTTCTTCTTCTTCTTCTAATCAGAAACACATGGCTGTTATAGAATATGGATTTATGCCTTAAATATGAGGAGCTTTACGACTCCGGTCTGTTTACTGTACGTTGGGCTTGTGTTTTCATGTGATCCGTTCAAGTTTGCCAAGCTGCTTGACAGGATTTAATTATATTATGTGTGGAAAAGGGGCGAGCGTTTAGCAGCAATGTAAGTCAGATGCTGAGAGCCTGATGAGCTAATGTTCCAGTGTGTGAGTGTAAACCTCTAATTCAGATGCTTTTTTAAAAATAGGATAAGAAATCTCATATTTACATGTTTAGCCTTGTTTTCTATAACATGATGTAGTTGTTTTCATCAAAAAGCAACTACAAAAATCATTTTCAAAATAAAATAAACTGCTGAGGAAAAAAACGAATTAGCACCTAAAAAAAAAAATAAAGAAATTAGGTGACAAAAATGTGTGTGGTGAATGGAATAAAATTAATTACTTAATTTCCAAAAGAGCACGTGCAACTATACTCTGTTGTATTTTTTGTGTGTGTAAATAAATACACGTTTAAAAAACGAATAAATAAATAAATACATTAATTAATAATCTATAAAGTATGGTAGCCGTTAAAGTTACCTTAAGGAGTACTGATCTCTTCAGTCGGCTGGAACATTAGACTATATAATATAACTGAGTTCAACTTATTTTCAACTTTTAAGTTGAGGTTTGAGAAAAGTTTGGCGGTTTTGTAAAGTGTGTGAAGACTGGCGGGATTGGGCGCAGCTTATTTAATTAACGGCTACATCCCCAAAATATAGCCTAACTGTTATTTAAATAAAATGACGTCATAGGCACAAAACAAATTAAATCATTTTCTCAACGTATCGGTTTGTGTTTTCAAGGCAAAATAATTGGATTAAACGCAGCAGCAGCTTTATTGTTATAATATCAATAATATATAAAAAAAAAAAAAACGCGGGTACAAAACGGACCGAACACGTATTTTAATTGAACATCTGCATTCTTTAAGACTTGGGCTTTGAGTTTGTAGAAGTTTAACCGTCAGAACACGTTTTCTAAATGTTCCTCAACGTAACTTCTCCGTGTCGAGTGGATCAAATAATAAGGAGATAAATAATAATTAAAAAAAAATAGGACATGGCGATGTCAGATCGGGGTTGCGGGTTGGACTCCCGCGGCAGCAGAAGACTTGCGTGACACGAGGAGAGAAAAACACGACGGTGGAAATCTGTCCTGCAGGCAGACATTAAAGTGGACGCTTTCATCTTTCCTGGACCCTTTACATGTATGTTTAATCACATCAGAGACTTCCATAGATCCACCCTTATACTGAAAGAGATTTAAAAAATAAATACATATGGAATAGTAATATTACTCTTTATGATGTGTTTTTTTAAAGAATCAATACTTTTTTTTAAATTCAGACTCAAACTTTTACTTTGGAATTCTACTCAAACAGGAATTAACAGTAATATTAAAGCAAACTACCCTCTTTCAGTAGATTTATGAAGGGAATTCATGAATTTAAATGTTTGAGAAGATAATTAGAAGTTGATTAAAAATAAAAACTGCATCTTGAAAGTGTGTGTGAGCCAAACTGGACCTTTAATCAATGTGATTGTGCAGCAACACTGCAGGAGGAATCCCAGGCAGCCCGTGTGCTCCAGATCTCCTTCAGGGGCCATGATTTATTGAAAATATGGACCCTATGTATAAGCTAATATGACAGAAGTGCTTTGACCTCCGGGGGCAGTGCACTCTCCATGGCAGTCAGCTGCTACGCCCAGAGTATACCTCCTTCTCACGCGATTCCTCTCTCCGAGCTGCACGTCCATCACTTCTGCACATTTATTTAAGTTTGCATATAAAAGTGATCTGAACCTCACATGCAGTGCACTCGGGACACCGTGCATCCAGGGATAAACAAACAAACAAACAAAAAAAGGTTCTATTATTAAGCATCTCTCTGCTTTGAGGAGTTTTAAAAGCCATTAAAGTTTGAGCAGTTATCAACGAGCTTTCCTTCGGCGGTTATTTAGCTGAACTCGCCCGAAAGAATCAAGTGCTGCGTTAACATTTGAACCCAGCTTCCTGGCGCAGCTAAAGACATTAGTGGTATTAAAAGGGGAAGCTGATGTTTTCTCATTGATCTGATGTCCCATAAGCCCCGGTGGTAGTGCTGGGCCTGTAATCCATCAGAAGTGCTTCCCACCCCGCCCCCACAGGAACACGTTTCCTGTGTAGGTAGATTCTACCTGCTGGCGGCCGCACTGATTAACTTGATCACTTTAACCCGGGAGAGATCAAGTAGATTCTTTTATATAATAACATTTCCTGAAGATAAAGGGAACAAGACGAGTAAGTGCATGAAAATGATGCGAAACCTTATTTTTTATCCTCTACTTTTGGTCATAATGGGTATTATTGTTAGGGGGTTTAGCTTTTGAAGGAGAAAATGATTGGCTCTACTCTGTCAGGCACAGAGAAAGGGCCGGGGATGTGTGGCATTAGGCCACAATGTGGTTAAAATATCAAGCCCTCCCCTCCTTTGTGCCGAGCTGACAAGGTGGCTCTAACAGGGGTTAATTTGCCGTGCAAGGGTTAAACAAACAGGCATTAATAGTTTATTCCAGCCGAGACTATAATATATTTTCTTTCGCGGCTCGGCAGATAAAATTCAAGCGGAAAAAAAAACAAGCAAAAAACAACAAGGGTCATTATTTTTGTTAACAGGCTTTTTGTGCGAGGCTCCGGAGGGCTTACCATAAACCAAAACAGCTCCCAGAATGCCTTTTCGCTTTGTCCAGATGAACCGGACTCCGGGTGCAGTAAGGTGAGGGCTAATAGGGATTAAGCAGGAGAAGTATGTGTCAGTTTCGATGCTTGTAATCCGGAGTGTTCCTTTCTGGAGTTTTTCCTGAGCAGGTATAAAACGCAAGATTACGAAGCCTTTCTGATAAGTGGCAGCGGGGGTGGGGCCCGGAGGTCTGTTTTCACGCAGGGTCCGACGCTGACCTGCGTGACACCAGCTGCCTGGGAAATGTGATGTGAACGGGGCTCGGCGTTTTGACAAAGAGAAGTTTAAAAAAAGAAAAGAAGAAGGGGGGAACTGCCGGTGAAATAAAACAACAACAGAAGACGGTGAGCAGGAGTTTGCAGGAGAGACGGAGGAAAAAAAAGGGGACAGATCCGTCAATAGGCCACCACGCTTGATGTGGCATAAAGGGGCCCTTCTGGTTGACCGCCTCTGTTTAGGGCCAACCTAAGATGTCTGGACCTCGCTGACCTCATATACACTATTGCATTGTAGGCCACGGCTTTGACCTCAACAGCTTGCTTCACCACAGTAGCCCATTATAGTGCCCAGTAATGATGTGGAGGATTCCCCCAGCAGGACTATTAATACGGCGATGCTCGTCCCGCAGTCGGACAAACGTATACACTGTTAATGATACAGGATTAGCATCCCGTATGTATTAGAATCATCATGCAATGTTCTTGGATGAGCTGTCATCAGCAAATCAACGTAATCAGCAAGAGATATTTTACAATAGCAAAGAAAATAGTCCCTAAGCGGCGTAACGTGCAGTTGTACAGTTAATGGTCACTTTGCAGATTTGGATTTCACATGCAAAACATATGATTAGCATATTAAATAAACAATAGAACTTAAAAAACAAAATGAGCTGCACCTCAACCAACCAGGCAACTATCATGTCTTCACTCATGAGGGCTTTAACTTTTGAATTTTGCAGAAGAAACTTTTGCATCTTTATAAGTACGATCGTAAACAGAGTCCTTTTAGAAAAGGATCTACTTTATTCTTCCGCCATAAGAGAGAGGTGTTCCTGCAGCAAAGGATCTAATTTAATCTTCCGCCATAAGAGAGAGGTGTTCCTGCAGCAAAGGATCTAATTTAATCTTCCTCCATCCTGTTCAGGTGGAGTCGTCCGTGGCATCATCCACCTCGTGCTGCCATCCTTCATTAAGAGATGCTGGACATGCCCCTTCACAACCAGGCCAGACGGGGAAGGAAGTGAGATCGTTTCTAGCGAGCTTCGAAAGTGACACGAAAACACGTCCGTCCGAATTATTCCCGGGGAAAGATTGTTGGGGAGGGAAGAGAAAGCTAAATTTCCCCATCATTCCGCATCTTTTTTAAATAGCCAAACTGCATGCAAGCATCTGTAAAATGGGCCCCTCCGCAATTTCTTTTAGCCCGCAAAATAGTTCCAGATTAAAGGGATGTGAGGTCATTGGAAGCAATTGCTCCCTTTGATAACATTTCTTCCTCTGCCATGTCTCTGTATGACTTTATGAACCGCTGACCAGTAAGTATGTAATGACACGATGTGCTTCCAGAACGACCGCAGTCAAATTGCGGTGGTTTAAACACTTTGGCTCCAAAACCAGAATCAGTAGAGAGCAATTATAAACCGGATATTAAATCATTTTTGGACTGACTTCTAAATACTAGATTTATAAAAAATGAGTCAGCACGGTGGGAGATCTTAACAGGGCGATTTTAAACCAGCGGTTCCAAACCTGGGGGTCATCAGATAAATCCGAGAGGTCACGATGCAGCAGGAACGATTCCTTTTTAAATATTGGATAGTTTTCGATCTTGAAGGCTCATAAAATGATTAACGAGAGGTTGTGAATGGAGGATGCTACTTTTAAGTCCCCGAAGGTTTTCTCCATCCTCCATCCTTCCACACTATTTTAAGCTATTTAAGGCTTCTGATTATTTCATGAGAGATTAACGTATTTCATTTTTGTATCTGTTTGAGGAGGGCCGGGCTTCATTGGAGGGGGGAAGGTGATGCCTTCAAGGCACCAATCAGGATTTGCCAACATTTGAACCAGAATTTAAGGAGGCGGTTTGATTAATCGAATCTGATTCAAACTCACCAACACAGTCCCGATGAAGCAGATTAGCTGATTTGTGAGTATTAAACGCTGAATAAATTATAGTACAGATCGAATTATTTAAAATACTTCATATTTGAAGCCTTAAGGGGTCAAACACCAAAAGGGCTGTAAACTTTGCTATTAATAGAAACGGTAGTGTGTTTTTTTTATCCTAAATAAATAAATTAACTCTACTCATAACCCTTCTTATGAATTACAAACAACTGTTACATTAAACTGCATGTAGTTTTGACAGACAAATACACAAAAAGCACTGCGAACAATGGGTCTAATCCTGTTTAAATGTTTTAAACTCTCCCCCTGTCTTGGTGAGTTCATGTAAAAAGACCTGTGAGGTGTCAGACCCGAACCAGAATCCACAATATTAGGTTGAGAGGCTATTACTTGCAGAAAGAGGCTTAAATGAAGTCAATTCGGCGCCACAATGGGGAACGATTGTGCCACTAACTCCTCTGAGAAAACAAACGGTTTGTTGTCCGCTGCTCAGCTGTGGAGATTTCACACATGGACAGATCTGCTCAGTTTTCCCCTTCCTCTCTCATCATCTCTCATTCATGTTTTCTTACAGTGTAGAAGGAGCAGAACAGGAGTCTGATTCGACAAAAAGGTCGATCAACGCGTCGCCCAGAAAAAGCCTGCAGCCTGGAATGTTCAGAGCATTTCTTTCAAGGCCGCTTCCCAGATGAAAGCACAGCTTTTCATAGTGTTTAAATCCTATTACGACTCCAAAGGCAGCAGTGTTGTACGCCACCGTTCACAGCTTCCACGCCGACTACATTCTCCAACTTCAGCATTAATTAACTCATGTTAAGCTGGAACACGCTGTCAGTCCATCTACGGACATTTAAGGAGGCAGAGGCTCTTCCCAAGAAAAATAAACCTTATTCTTCGCGGCTAAGCTCCACTTTGAGTGTTCATATTAGGCTTGATAGAGATTTCTATCTCGATTTCTGAGACGCCTGCAGGTAACGTTGTGCTGCATTTGGGAACAAACATCCATAAACTTACATTATCTTGTGAACTACATGTTTATTTTACAGGAGGATCTCTTCATGGTTGGATGTTTGACCTTCAGCGTGCCTCGAGGAGACCGTCTTCTACCTTCAACTGCTAAAAAGGGGAGAATCTGAGTTTGATTTATGACATCAGAAGCCACTTTGGTCCAGCAATCAACTAGGACTATGATGTAGAAACTTGAAGCCTCCACGAAAACACTCAGAATGGATGGATTTCTGTTGTTATTGTGAAATTAGAGACATCTTGTGCCCACTAATTAATATTTGCATATTGATAGATAGATATATTGATAATTTTTCATTAAACCATGAGTAGGCCTTTTTTTAGTAATTATTTTTACATTTCACTTAAAGTGTATCTTCAAGGGGTTTTTAAACAATGTTATTTTTTTAAATGAGGCAGCAAGATGGAGATATTAGATCACAAGCTAATCTCAGCAGATTTATTTATGGGACTAAATTCATAATACAAATAAAATAAGGTTGGCTTATAGGATCAGTGAAACCGATATGTTATCTGTAGGATAACATTTGATTAGCTTCATTATAAACATTTGCTCTTTTTTTACCATTTAGTCCAATAATGAATAAATACTAATAAAAATTATATTAATAATAATTAATTAATAATAATACATACATTTTTAAGTATAAAGTCTAGTTTCATTCACGTTATCTGTCGTCCGTGTGAATGAGCGGATGAAATAAAGGAGGATTGCCGTGTTTTTCTTTTTCTCACCATTTTCAGAATCAGTTTTCATTACATTTAAATTAACGAAAAAACATTGTGTTTATGGCGGTAAGTCAAAGTAGTTTCCACGCTTTAAAAAAAACACACTGATATTGGGAAAATGTAGCTTATATTAATGATTTAATGGTCGTTTTAAGATATTTTTGAAATTGGAAAATTGGATTTGAGTTTTTTGTTGTAGAATTTCTAAAAAAGAAAGAGAATAAAGTATTTCCAGCGTGCACACCACCTAACGCGTGCATGGACAGATATAACCAATAGGCGGTACTGTGCCATTCTCCATGAAGCTTACTCCATCTCCAGCCCCGAGGACAGCGCTGCATCTCTGCCTCGCTTTGCTCCCTAACTGACCTAAATACAGCATCTCCACGCTCCCTCTGGGCAGACGATCACACGGAGGCTCCGGACGACGACACGGTCTCGTGGGGGGGATTTTATTCCGGAGTAATTCCTCCTCTACACGACACTTCTCTCTGGATGTCGGAGGCTTGAGCTCGCGCTGCTCTCGCGTGCTGCGTCGGGATGGTTCGCCCGGACCAGCGGACCCTCCTGGCTGGAAACGAAGACACCTTCCCGGGAAGGATTTAGCAGGTTTGTTTAGTAGTGTTTTTGGAAACGGAAGTAAACATGCTGGACGGGAAGGCGCCGAGCTCGAAGCCGAGAGGTTCGTCTTTTTACATCGAGAACCTGCTGCGGACCGAACACAGGGGGGGTTCGTCTGAGGAGACCCCGGACCTCGGAGTCCCCGGTGGGGTGCTGAACTGGAGCGGGACGAACACATACGGCACCTCAAGAAGTGAGTGCACCTGTCAGTGTGGGGCGATAATCTGCTAATGATGAAGACTACGGGAATAAACGTGTTGCGATGAGGCTGAACGTGATTAGAAAGTATTGTTGCGACTTCAATATAAGCAAAAACATATTGAAAAAGCAACAATCATAATTATATTTATCACTTTAAAAAATAATAATAATAAAACCAAGTCACGTGTTAACCAGGAGCGAAATGAAACCGTATTTTCTTTATTCCCACGCTCCAGGTCCGCCGTATGAGCAAGCAGACCCCGTGCCAACGAGCGGGGACCGGGATTCCCCGCCGGTAACGGGACGGGAGGGGAGCGCTGATCCGGATGAGAAGGGGGACGACAGTCTGACGGATGAGAGGGAGGAGGAGGACGCGCGCTCCTCCTTCTGTGATACAGGTGAGGCCGAAGAAAGACTGCATCCTTAAAAAAAGAACAGTCCACCTTGTGGTCCGCGAGGGCACCGCGCATGCGCTCTCCTCCTCGGGCACACTAGTTGTTGGTCTCACACAGAATGGGAAATGTAGGTGTTGTTGTGTGGAGAACCTTTTAGTCTGGTGTTGATCGATTCGTTTTCTTGACAGATCAGCAACAAAAACACGTTTTCTATTAAGTTGCAGGGGTGCAGCTAAGAGTTGCTGGGTTCACTGAGGCATTGTGGGTAATGTGCGTCTGTAGGCACCTTGATTTTCAAAAATGGCCAAAAAATAAATAAATAAGGATTTCTTAACTTTCCAGAAACGTTAATAGTTTGAACTTATATATAAGCTGCACAGTGAGAGGAGTTGTTTCATTCGGCCTCCTCCTCCTCAGGTGACAAGAAAGCGGCGCGGAAGAAGAAGACCCGCACTGTGTTCAGCCGGACCCAGGTGTTCCAGCTCGAGTCCACGTTCGACCTGAAGCGCTACCTGAGCAGCTCGGAGAGGGCCGGCCTGGCCGCCTCGCTGCAGCTCACCGAGACCCAGGTGAAGATCTGGTTCCAGAACCGCAGGAACAAGTGGAAGAGGCAGATCTCTGCCGACATGGAGGCCAGCAGCACCGGCATCCCCTACGCCGCCCAGAGGCTCGTCAGGGTCCCCGTGTTGTATCGCGAGAGCGGCCTTCCTCAGGCGACGGCACCGGTGGTCGGCTTCTCCGGCTCAATCAACTATCCATTGACTTCACACTTCGCCCGCCCGGTCTCCTTCATAACGCCACAGATGACGGGACTGGTGGGACTTTAAGGGTGGAGGTGGGGCCGGAGAGGGCGAGCACACGTTGACACCAATTCCTCAAATGATGCTGCAAAAATCATATTCACTTTAGTTCCGTTTCAGATGTCAAATTATAATAAAATTTCATGTGTTTAAGTTTTCCAGAAGAAACTCCAAGTGGATCGCTTGAAACAAGACTTTGTAGCTACGACGGATGTTTTTTGGGGCTGTTTAAGTTTCCCACAATGCCTCGGTACGCGGAGGACATGTCACGCCAGGTCACGCGGGTTTTTAGCTCAATTGTGTGATTCATTTTCATTGGACGTTGACCCACACACACACACACAGGGTCAAATAAGGGTCAATAAGACTCTGAGCTTGTGGCGTACTGTATATCAGCGTTTGTGAAGCTATGAACGACAATTTGTGATTGATTTTCAATTTTCACTTCCTGCTTTTAATCCGCTTGTCAAAGGTTTACAAAGTCGGCATACAAGCACTGCTCTCAAACTTTCGGACCCTTATTGAAGCCCCCATATTATGCACCGTGTCTTCAGACTGACCTAACAAAACTGTAGAGGCTCGATTATTTATGAAAAATGTGTTTGTGTCTTTTGATAGCTGTGAGCATGGGTATGTAATAGCAATATTCTTTGACATGTTTTGTTTTTGAGAGGATTTTAATACAGATTTTGTACACAGATTAATAAAACGTATGCACACATTTGTGGTTTCTTACCAGCAAGGAGACATTAGGAGTGTTTTTTTTTTTATCTTCTGTAAGGCTAAAACAGGATTATGGACAAATTGTTGTATTAATGCTGTAATATAGTAGAATGCCAAGGCAAACATAAGCATCAGAGATGTATTATATCATATCCTAGGTTCTAAAGTGTTGACGAGCTTCCATGTGGAGAAAAAAAAAGTTGAGTATAAGAAGAAACCAACTCCAAGTGTAAATCAAAGGAACTCTGCAGACGTCTCGGGTTTGCTCAGCCAGCAGGCAGACAAACGTGTTTAAAGCTCCAATATGGCAGCCAGACGTAGACGGAGTCTGCATCCCGCCCTCATCTGGGCCCAGCAACCTCGCCAATCAAAAGCTGCTAAACCGCAGTCTTCCGGGTCGCCGAAGAACGTCGCGCCCCTCGCTCCTCTGCGCGCGCTAGTCGCAGTCCGAGGAGCGATGGTGCTCGGAGCTTCCGGAGACGTCGGTGTGTCGGGACTCTCGGAGGAGCGGATGACATGCCGGGGAACATGAGCAAAGAGGACGCCCCGAGCCGGAGCGCCTCTCTGACGTTCACCATCGACAGCATCCTCAACCTGAAGCAGGCGGACGGCGGGGACGCGGCCGCGGCGAAGGAGCGCAGGGACCGCGGATGTAACGGAGGCTCGCGGTACGAGGAGGCGTGGGACGTCCGGAGGAGGCATGGCAGCGGAGCGGACGGGACAGGTAACTGGAAGTTAGAGAGGAACCGGCAGAAAGTGTTTTATATACAAGCATCCATAGGTTTTATTAGGAAGAGACGTTTAGACAAATGAATTGTGTGTATTTAAACGGTTTTCAGGATTTAGGAGCGCGGAGCAGTGGTGGTTCTTTATTTGTATTCATTATTAATAAGACTGCAGGGATTATTGTGCAGCTTCTTCGCGTAAAAAGCCCGTTTTTTCGCAGCGCAAACGAAGCCCGG
This sequence comes from Chelidonichthys spinosus, assembly GCA_029853015.1. Lineage (NCBI taxonomy): Eukaryota > Metazoa > Chordata > Actinopteri > Perciformes > Triglidae > Chelidonichthys > Chelidonichthys spinosus. The sequence goes on along the minus strand of CM056843.1, from coordinate 8,901,498 downwards.
AGTCCACCGCGCGGACCGCGGGGACGACGCGCCGCCGCGGACCGCAGGCTCCTGTCCCGGGACGCACAGTGCGCACTCCGCGGAGGACGCGTCCGAGCAGCAGCAGCAGCAGCAGCAGCAGACGCCCAACGCGGACTCTAAAGCCATGGTGAAGAAGAAAACGCGCACCATCTTCTCCAAGAGACAGATATTCCAGCTGGAGGCGACCTTTGACCTGAAGCGCTACCTGAGCAGCTCGGAGAGAGCGTGCCTCGCCAGCTCGCTGCAGCTCACCGAGACGCAGGTGAAGATCTGGTTCCAGAACCGGCGCAACAAGCTGAAGCGACAGCTCTCCTCGGACATGGAGGGCCCGCTGGCCGCCGAGCACCTCCCGGAGGCGGGCAAAAATGTGCAATTACCGACTTTTTACAAAGACAGCGGCTTGCTGGGCGGATGTTTGTTACCCATGCCTTTCCCCGTCGTGTACCCGACTGCAACCGCGGCGCCTTACATCTACTTCTCCAACACTGGCAAATACTTTGGCCTGTTTGATGCGGACTGATTCTCCGGTTGGGATCTGATGACGGTGCGTGGACAGTCGGACACTCTCCCCTTTTGGGTTTTAGGCTTCTTACTTTTTCTTTTTTTTTTTTTTTTCTTCTCCTCACTTCATAAAAAAAAAATCTCCAAACTTTGAAGTCAACATATCAACTAATCCAAGACATGCATGTGCCACTTTTTTTGTCCTTCTCCAAATTGTTTTTATTATATTATGTTTTTATTATTATTATTATTACAAAGCTTAGGGCATAAATAGAAAGTTTATCCTAAGAACAATGTGCATGCATTAAGGTTCATCTGAGCAGTTTATTTCGCGCAGTAAAGTCATCTGAATGAATGTACGATAATTCTGCATCAACTTTATTACTCTGCAATAATAACTGTATTTTTTTTTCTTACTAGTGTTGAACTTTTTAATGAGTTTATGTTTATGTATTTATATGGCCTTATTATTATTATTATGAATTAATTAAATAGTTGTCGTTTGTTCTCACGTGACCTTTCATATGACAGACGGTTTAACTGTGAATACAGTTGGTATATCATGATGAATTTTGCAATAAAAGCGTAATATTTGCAGTTTTGCTAGTGTTTTGGCTCAAGCTGATGAAGTTTCAGATTTGATGCTTCGTTGTGTTTCAGTGTATTTTAATTCTGCATTTGGTCCCGTGTAATACATTAATTCTAGTCTATAAAGTATCAAACTTCTGATGGGAAACAGATGCTTTCTTAAAATAATAATAATAATAATAATAAAGACCCCTTATTGAATTTACAACGAACGAACGGGACCACGTTGCGAAAATTACCCCGAGGCTAAATTCTAAACAATGTACAGCAATATCCTAAGCAGTTTATTCAGAAACTAAGTAAAAGTATAAATAACACACTGGAAAAAAAAGTAGAAAAAGTCCTGCTTTGAAAATCTTACTTTAATAGCCCAGAAGTATAAATATCAAATATATACTTAAAGTATCTTCAGTAAATGACCCATTTCAGAATATGTGTTCTAATTATTGATATATTCACGTGTTCATCACTTTATTCTTGCAGCTTGTAAATAATTAAAAAAATACTTTATATGCTCAAGCTAATGCTACTTCACAGTGTATTACTTGACTTATATTGTAAAGACTTACATAATTAATTAAATAAAAGCAATATTTGTCTTAGATATAAAAAGGAAGGAGCATATAATAAATACTAATACACAGTACAAGTACCTCAAAATTGGACTTAAGGGTAGCTTGAGTAAATGGACTTACCTCAGACTACTTAATGAACTGAAAGTTTTTAAAAAATATTTATTTTAGTGATGCTCACCTAACAAAAAGAAGTCAGTTGTTGCTGTCCGTCTGACTGTTGACTGTTTTTTAACATAAAGTACTTACTACCTGGATCATGTGTCTCCTGGAACAGTATTTAAAGGTTTTATGTGATTATTCTTAGGCTTCTACGGCTCCAAAGACCAAATCTCAACACTCTCTGTTGAAATAAGTTACTTTATTCAGATTAAGTGGGCTGAAGAGAGCCTCCATCTCATCAGTGTTACTGGTGATCAGAAATAGTTGTTTAATTTAATTTAATTTTTTAAAAAGTAACGAAAAATATATATTTAACCTTAACTAAAATATTATTTAATGCTTAATCACATGCAGTCTGGATTGTTGTAAGAATTTAGGTGAAAATTAATGTGGTAGCACTTTTTGACTTGACATCCATTTTCTTTTTCTTTTTTACCATCTTTTTTAAAAAAAATGGTATCTCAAAAAACAAAATGTGCTAATTTTAGATCAACATCTGTAAAGAGAGCGACTGAGCTTTAGTTCAATATAAATGTTTTTTTTAAGTAAGTGAGGGGGAGAAAGAAAATAATGTCCAGAAGAATAATTGACTAAAACCATAAGACGTTGGATAATGTGTAAATGTTTGTAGCGATTGCCAGTGTTGTAAAGAACGTTAGATTACACATCCCTGAAGAACATCAGCTCAAATTTAACGATGACAACAATTAAGATTATCTGTTATTTTTGCAAAGGCAGGTCAACCTAAGTTCAAATTCTTTAGTGCTTAAGAGAAAATCTACATTTAAATATGGCAGTCATCTGCAAGTGGTGAAAATGACAAGTTGTGTTTTTCTAACAGGCCTGTAGACGAGGAACACCGTCAGGTTCCCCCACTATCTGTTTTCCTTTGGCGTTGGAGCGCGCCACCGTAGCCGAGCAACGCAACAGAGGAAGCGAGAGAAATAAGAGAAATGTGTATTTAGGTGGACTTGCATCAGTGCTTCTGGAGGGATTTTTCTCCTTTTCCTAAAGGGCCCAGCGAGCTGCACTTACACACCGTTTCCGGGTCACTTCCCCCTTCAGTGCTGGAGCCTCTCGCTGCTTTCTCCCTGTCACAGCCATTCAGGGCCCCGTCGCCGTTAACCTGTTCACTCAACCACTTAGTCTGCCTGCAGATCTGTTGTTTTCTCGGCTAAATTCCTGTCCACCTTGGCACGTCGAGGTTCTACTGTATCTCCTAATTCCCACCAAGGAGACGGGTTGATGTGTGTGGCGCCTAAAATGCAAAAATGAAGAGAGCGGAAGGAGAGCAATAACTCTTTAACAACACTTTTGATCCTTTACATCGTCATGGAGCTCGTCTGACCCGTCTCAAATACTGACATACAGATATACTGTATGTATTTAGATATTTGGATTTTAGCATCTTGTTGTCCAACAGACTGGAAGGAGCTCTTTGAAAATGTAAATCATCCAACATTGATAATCTCCCTGCTTTACTCTCATTTACATTAATCCCAGATAGGGATTTACATTCGTAGCATTGATTAAACTGCCGTCTGTGTACTTTGAAGAATTAAGGATTTCAACTCTAATAGTGATATGAAGTGAATAATTGCAACATGTATAAGACGATATACGTTTTTTCCTAGTGATAAGAGAGTGTATAAAGCTCTGTGCATATATGTGGTGAATATTCATCATGTTATACAGATAAAATCCTGTTTGCGGCGTCACATCTGGGACAAAGATTCGGTCAAAGTTCCCACTTTGTGCTTAAAATAGCGTTTAGAGTTGTAATCTGAGCTTTGTGAGGTTACACGATTAAGTTTATACTTGTAAACTCTGTGGCTCAAGCTCGTATGTCTGATCGGGGCTTGTGGCATTAGTTTGTGTGAGGTGAAATATTTGTGTTTCTGCATGTAAATTCGTTACGAGTGCACAGATTTACACAATATTTTACACACAAAAACGTAAATAGTCCTTGAAAATATGAGCCTGCAAGCACAGACGTGGACAGGGTAATTTTTCTAAAAGTCAGTGTGTGATTTTTGGGTAAACTTAAGGTTTTAGTGTCAAAGGGCCACATAGATTTAAAGCATATTCACCTAAATGATTATATAGTTGGTGGGAAATCACCATTTTGTGCATTTCTAATCTGATCATTGTTTAAAATCAAGGCTCGTTCTGCTGCAGTGTTTTTGAAATACCCATTTGTATAATAAGTGTTTTTTTAAGTGACATTGTGCCTTTAAATGTAAAAGATGCTACTGTGGATTAAGGTCAGGTCAAAGGTCACGGTTTGACATCGAGCAGTTATAGACAAAAAGAGTCCGCAGACGATGAACGGAAGTCAATGCAAATGTCCTCACAAGTGTAGCAGCACCCGGCTGGTGTGCAGAAGTGCCTGCTTGGCGTGTCTTGGAGTGTGTCTGAGATGAGTGTTGGGGAGGGGAGGGGGGACGGGGGGGTGGGGGGGGGGTCAGGTGGGGTTTACAGTCGCCAGACTTCCTGACTCTCCCGCTGTCGGACACTTGTGAGCGCAGCGTTGGCTCTTTGTGTCTCAGCACTCTGCTCTGCAACCACAAGGTTCAAGTGACCCCAGCGGCCGCCTGCAGTCTGCCCCCTCTCCGCCCCCACCCCCCCACCCCGGCCTCGTCTGTCAGAGGCGAAGAAAAATCCATTAAAATCTCAACCTGATCAAAAAGACGCCCAAAGCCAAGACACCATATGCACTCATTTAGGGCTATCGATGACTGGCGCGGCGCGTAGCGGGGTGGCCTGATACACGCCGTTGACTTACTGCCAACAGTGGCAACAAAGACCGTTTTTCTACAAATGAAATAGAGCTGTGAATTTGGCGGAGCTATTCCGGGGCCGACGTGCACCTCCAGGCCATCCAGAGCTGTCAGCGTGTTCCTCCACTCTGACCAGCAGCGAACCGCGCCGCACATGGTTTCCATTCGCCGCTAGAGCGCACGGATGGCGAGCGCTATTGTTTGAAATCGTTGATCCCCAAATTGCAAGTGATGATGTGGTCCCACTGAATAATTGTGGCCGGGGTTTCTCTCACGCCATTAGCATGCAAATATGGAGGCCAGGCGTGTTTAGACGTCGCTAAAGTCCTTTAAGACGATGTTCAAAACACAGAGAGTCAATGGAGGCCTGTTTGTACTGCAGTCCTATTAGACCGACTTTGTATTGCATGTACTTGTGCATATATGTGTGTGTGTGTGTGTGTGTGTGTGTGTCTGCTGAAGGATCATCTCGTCTTCGTCTCAAACAGGCTGACATGTTGTCGTGTCTCATTTCATCTCCAGAACACCGAGTGACAGATTTGATTGAGATTTCCATATCAATCATCCACCAGTGGCCTCGTCCCTAAGTAGACCTGAAACGTCTGAATAGCTGTCTAAGCAGCTATTAAATCTGTGTTCACACTACTTGGAGTTACGCGTGGAGAAGCAGGCCCGTTTCGCCGCGAGCTTTCTTTGTGCATTTGCCGGCGGGTTTTCATAATTACTATCAATTACCATTAGGAGGCGCCCCGAGGAAGGCTGGTTCCAGAGAAAACGTTAACTCCGAGGACTTCATTTTCTTAAGTGAGCTGCGACTGATAGAAAATACAACTGCTTTTTTAAGGCGGAGATAGTAAACAGTGGAGAGTCGGCAAGAAATGTGAGCAATGAAAGCTGCCACACAGAGAAAGATCTAAACACCAATTTGATGTCAAACTTCAAATCAAGAGTGACGCAGCTTCTACGCCATAACTGTGGTTTGATCTTTGATGCAGAATCCTCAAACCGAGTGTCTTATATGGATTATATTTGGAAGTACAGATGTGGGCCATGACACCAAAACAATGAGCTGAAAGATGCTAAAAAGTCAGGTGAGAGCCACGTCTTTACAAGCAGCTGTGATTGGTCAGATCTGCATTTGTGGGCGGGACTTAGCAAAGGGTCACTTGCCTCAGAACAATCCCGCAGGAATTAGCAAACAATGTTCAATAAAAGCAAAGGCTGACTTTCTAGAAGCAAAAGCTTAGTTTTCCCACAAATACAAAATGAAAGAGAAAGTGAATTAATCAGGAAATATTTCACACATGAAACTTGTTGTTTTGCCATGATGTGCAAATAAAGCGGATTTGGCTACAAAACCATTTTTTAAGTCACCCTTCTTTGATTTGTATTAGCAGAGGTTCATGTTAACAGAGTTTAAACGGGAGGACATTATTATATTTCTTATTAAATCAAAGGTTTTTCAGATTTTTTTCATTTTAAGTTTTAATTACCAATTCATTCTATGAATTGTGACATCTGTGCACCTGTTTTAGGCTTCCATAAAGACTAGTAATAGAGACCATGATTCTCTCTGATCTCTGTGGAACCCATTAATTACAAAGACGCCCTTTAAAAACAGTTTGTACGTAATGGTTGTTATTACTGCTAAATAAATCATTTTCTAATGATGCATACTGGTCAGTTAGAAGCCATTAATAACAACAGCGTTTGCTTGTGTATAAAGATTTAGGAACATTAATAAAGAAAGTCACCGCTTATAAACTCTTCCTAATAGGTGGTCCTTTTTTCTTCCACTTTCTTTGTGACAGTTTCCTCATTACGTCTCTAAAAACACTCTGCAGCGGCGAACTCAACCTGGGCTGAGAGAGTGGTTTGTTCAAAGGACTCGGTGACGCTGCACTTTACAACATAAACAACACCCCATTCATTATGACTCGTAACCTGATAGCGACCAGGGATATCTGGACCCTCCCGCCAGGCTTTCAGAGGGCTTATTGATCCATTAATTTGGTCGACTTTCGTGGTCTGCAGTGACAGAGTGCCTCTGTAAATTGAATGGGGGCTGAGGGATTACAATGACCGTATCTGATGAAAAGCTCCTGCATGAGTGGCAGCGACATAAATAAAGCCAAAGGTCACCCGTCTTCCTCTCTGAGGAACCGAGTGTCTTCTCCCATCCCGGAAGGCCCCCTAGTGGCGAACACGCCACGGCATTGAAGGGCCACTATATGTCAACATACGCTGTTCACACTTTGGAGAAGCACAGTGGAGGAATAGTGGGAGGAGCAAAGCACCTGGAGGGTGCAAGTTCTGCCTTTATGTTATGTCATCACTGATTAATATTAATTAAACCAGGATCATCCCCCAATAATTGTTATTCTCTCTCATATCAAATAGAACCAAAGCTACCAATGAGGATCATTAATCAGAATATTAATGCATGTATGTGTAACTTCATGACTAACTTTTTTTTTGTTTTGTTTTTTTACAAAAATTATCTGACATAAAGTCCATTTATCAGCAGTGTTTTTTTTTTTTTTTTTTCATCAATGTCAGTTTAAAAGTTGAGATTAAAAGTTAATTCTTGCCTTTGGAAATTTCAAAATAATGTCACCACAAACTCAATCAATCAACTTTCATGACTCACACATTTTAAATGTTCTTTTCCTGACCACAGCTTTTTAATCCACGAGTGTTGCATGTGCATAAATATATTTTATAAATATAAATAAAATATATACGATACCTATCCCGGTTTTTCGTATGACCCTTAATGAGTCTCAACCTCAATAAGGCCTGACTCACACACTAACTCACATATTTTATTGCTATGCATATAACTTTTAAATACAATTCCTTATTTTGTTTTGCTGAGTTATTAATCAATTTATTTTAGGAATTTTATTTTTATTGTAGGAACCTCAGTCTTTCCTGTGAAGGAAGGTGAAGTCTGACACGACCAACGTCACACCAGCGTGACACTTTTCAGTAACAGATGCGTGCGAGTGTCAGAAAGCGACGTCCCCGGGGACAGAAGAGCATCCTGTGTTTGCTGTGATATCCCTCGCCGCGTGTCAACAACAGGTCACTTCATCGTGACCTCTGAGATGAAAAGCCTTGGCCTTCGAGGTCACCCCGTCTGGCCGACTTTAACCTACAGGCCATCTGATCCCGGGTCGGATGTCTGCCACGCACGCAGCGGCGGGGCAATTAGGTGCAGTAATAAGACCAGCGGTGCCACTCAGAGTGACAGAAGTTATGAAAATCGTCTCACTAGTAGGATGCGGAAGAAACTTTGCCGCCACCGATGACAGAATCCACCGGACCTATCAAGCCGCGCTCGTCTTTAAGATCGCTCTACATGCTCTGTTACAAAAGACACACCGAAATCAATAGTACAAGTTGGAGGAAACAGATACTTGAGACTAATGGACACTGGGAATTGCGGCTGATGGGCGCAAAAGGTCTGAAATTCATATTGATACGGACATCACAGGCCAGTGGGCTCCAAGGGGGCGAGAGGAGGTCACAGGTTGCTTTGACAGCCTACCCCCTCTTAATGGAGGCCTATCGACTGAATTGGGAAGAAGCTACTGTGACTAACTGGGAGGCACCGAGTCTGCATACGCCTGCCTTAGAATAAATGTGTCTGTGTGGACGCTGGTACATGTGCGTGAACGCAGACGTATCAGTTTCTTAACCGTCTTAAGGGACTGGCGCTCGGATCAATAGCAGGTTATTAGTCACCCAATGATACCTTTTTCTCCTCAGTGCCAGGACGGTGTGCTACATGTTGGGATATGAAAACGTTCATTTGTGATCCATCGTTTAAAAACGCTGCTCGTGTTTCTCAGAACGACAAATGTCATGAAGTAGTCGCAAAGAGCTTTTTATGTTAGACAATGAATACAGAGAACTTTCAATCAATCGTTATTCGTAAAACATGTCTGTAAAAACATGCATCACTGGTCAAATATTAACATCACAAAACTAATTTTCAGCTTGAAAGTTCAGTTTTGAACCACAGCCAGATTTGGAATCACAACTTAAACAGAAATATGTGCAAATTAAACTATTTATTTTATTTCTTTATCCCAAGCAGTATGAACATATATCACCCGTAATGGTAATTAGCAAAAGGCTAAAATAGAAAACAACTCTTTTGCATACAAACTGCTGGCTCCAGTGTGAAAGTGACAGTTAATTGACAGCTGGTGTATTTTCCTGCTGATTTCCTCTCTCCTTCCGCGCAATTGGCGACAGGACGGTAACCTGACCGGCATCTCTCTCCACCAAAAATGTTTTAAAAAAGTGCCATAATTCACGCCGTACCCATTCCACTTCCTCCTGAATCGGCGGCATGTGCTCCCGAGCCCGGCTCGCCCCGAGGGGCCCCGAGCAGCTGCGCATCGCTCAGTTCATCCAGTTTGACAGCCCCCGAAATCACAAGTGCAACCGCCGCGGTCATGGGAATTTATCATCGGTATAAACACACATATCACTGAGCAATCAGCGGCTGAGTGGAACACAAGTCGGGCCCGCGCTTTGGTGCGGCGGGAAAGGACAACCGCTCCCCTAAATAGGGATCATTGGATTGTGGGCTAATAGCCTGAGTGGCAGCCTGCCAGGTAGATGCACCTGCGGCTCTGAAACAGCCTGTCATCACTACGGCGGAACCATTAAACATGGCTGCAGAGCACCGAGAGGACCATTAACTCACAGCTGCTGAGAAACAAGCTTCACGCTCAATAGCACAACAGCTGCTTACGGTGTTGCACACGGACAGATTAAAGATACAGGTATGATGTACGACATGACTGTGCAAACGTATTAGTCTCGACGTCTTCGAATCATCCATATTATATAACTGGTGAGACGTACGCTCCTAAGTTCCTACCTGTTCTCATATTCGCCCATTCGGACTGAAGGGTCACCCTCATCAAGCCCCAACGCGTCGCCCCGTTTGACAATAATACGATGCTACAATATGATTGTTTTGGGAAGTCAAAAATTAATCGGCACTTTCCCGCTCCACTTGCCCTCTTAGGCAACGCCGCCGGTCACACAGGAGCACGCTGCCGCCGCCGCCGCCTCGGTGCCAGAGCTCTGACCCGTTCACCAGCTCTTTGGCCCCCGACCGGAATCCCGAGTGAAACGCAATTTGTGACAGTCCAGCTATTTCTGTCTCAACCGCTCATCTGAAACAAATCCAGTGGCTCTGGGTGATACAGCTACAGATGGTGCAACACACAACTTGTCGTTCTGTTAAATCGCTGCATTATGGACGCCAAAGTAGCAGAAAAACAACCATCTAGGTTAGGAAAACGCCAATAAGACCAGGGAAATAATAAAGAAGGACTGCTGGTGACTCAGGCCTGGAGATCCACGAGGATCGGATCCAGCCAGACAGCAGCCCGAGGTTGAACCCTCAAAAGAGCCTCACACAAGCTGTCATCTGCTATCCAAGCAGCTATTAACACGGCTGTCTCATCAGCTGAGATGAATGATGTGCAGCAAAAGGCCACAGTTCACGGCCACTTCAGGCTGTCAACAAACGTCTCCGTCAAATGCAGCTGCGTGTCATAAGACACCGATTACACGTTATGTTCTTTGAAGCGTTACCCTCGTGACCTGTAATCTAGTTTTATCGTGAATACTGAAGGATTTCATAGACATTAATTCCCTATAAATAAAAATGTCAGAAAGCGACAGCGCTAATGTTCAGGAGTGATAATAGCTTGTATACAGCACACCTTACTCGGAAAGCAGGCTATGTCAACACAGCGAAGAGAAGCTCAGATAACAACACACACAGAGGGAGAGCCTCTTTAAGTCTTCAACTGTCTACATTATTATAGCACTTTTATCAAAGTCTGCCAAAGTGCTGGCTTTTCTATTTCATATATAGCATCTTTATATATTTGTCATATATTTTTTTAAACTACAAAGTCAAAAGGTGATTTCCTGGTTGATCTGCGGTGCTTTTAAAAACAGGTAAGTAACTCCGGTTTGTTCTGAAATCAAACAACACTTCATAAATATCCGCGCTCACTTGCCTTCGGATCGCCTGCTGTCCAGAAGAGGCGACTCAGTGAGACGGATGCTTTCAGCCATGCATTATTCAGCGCTTTAATTCCACATCCCTACAAAAGAGAAAACAGAGGAGTTTGTGTTTAGTTTATTCATCTCTTAAATCCACAAATAGATAGCTGCAAAATGTTCCTGGTTAAAGATTCACGAGCAGGCATCGGACGGTGAACCTTTTGCCGGCGTCGCCCTGAAAGGGTCACGACGTTCGGCCGTCATGGAGAAACCAAACTTCAAACGGACGACTTTTTTGTTTTTCAGATTTGGACTGTTCCAGATTTAAATTAAACTGAAAGAAATCTAAAAATGAATCATCCATCGACTTTTTATATCGTATTTAAAGGAATAGTGTGACATCTCGGGGAAAAAAGTTCAAAAAGAATGATAGCACTCTTGTGCCCGGAGGTGATTAGCCTAGCATAGAATAAAGCATGAAAGCATGGAGGCACAGTCAGCACTAAACCTATACATTAAATTTAAAAAAACACGTCATAACACACAGCATGATGTTTGTTTTATTCCATTACAAATAGTAAAATTCATGGTTTTACAAGGACATGCTGCATCTATTTCTTGGCCTTAGCCTAGGCTAACAATTAGCCTCCTGGCTAGCTAACGCACACAAGACTCGTGCCAATCGTTTCATCTCACTTTTGGAAGGAAAAACTAAATCCCCAAATTTTTGTTACAGAGTTAATAATACTAAATAGGTGGCACATGTTGTGTTTCAGGATCCCTCTCAGTGGACAAAGAGCCTGTTTTATATCTATATTTATTGGATTTCTCTCAGCACATTTACCACTCTGACACGGAGGAACAAGCCAAAACTAAATAAATAATAAAAGCTGTCAAGAGATGAGAGCCGGTCAAAGCCGTATTTCAGACTCGATTGTGTTTAAACTCATTCATACCGAGAGATTTTTCAATCCCATCCTCTCCCGTAGACTGAAGCACTCTCCGGGAGAAAAAAAAAATGCTTTGAGATTTAGAGGGAAGTGGCTGAACAGATTGTTATGTCACCATTAGGGAGCTGTAATAAAGTCATATTTCTTTTGCATTTTGCATGACTGGAGGGCCTTCCACTCTCGCCTGTCTGCTCCTCTCACATCAGCCTCCCTTAAGTGGAGCAGTTCTGGGCTGCAGGTTTTGCCTCGCTGCTGCCAGAGAGTGTCTGTGCCAGATAGCGTTGCATGATTACACTCAGCGACGCACAATTTTGCAGACAGCGCTGCAGCAGGAGAATAAAATATCTCAGGCCTCATTAAACGCCCCCACACATTTGGAAATTAGAAACCACTTATTCGTCATTGGGAAGAGGGTATGGGGATATCAAAATTAAGTGGTTTATAACCGGTTATTTACAAGCTACAAGGGGATCGGCCGCTTAATGAGACCAAACATTTGCTAGAAATGTCCCATAAATCAACAGTAAATGGGCAAATTAAACTTTAAAAAAAAGGTGTGTGTGTGCGTTTGCTTTTAAATAACTGCAAAATAGACACAAAAAGCCCTATAGGAGCAAAACTGGAAATTATTCTGACTCTGATAAGCAGTGACAATGAAGTGCATAAATTCAGTGCGTTCTCTCTCAGTGTGTTAGCCGTTCTGACAGATTTTTCGTTGTTTTTTTGTTGCCAGAAGCCGATGCAAACAGAACAATGATGTTTTCTGCAGCGCGTGTGAACGTGCTGTGAAAGAGCACGCCGTCACATTGATGCTGTTCATACTTTCAAGCAGTTTGTTGAATATTTTACAAGTTGCTAAATAGATGTTTGGAAAAGTCCTCATTGTCAACAGCAAATTATATGGCAGAAAATGTCCTCTCTCTCTTTGCTTAAGGCGAAAAATCTTACGATATAAAACCTAAGAGACAATCATGTTAACTACTTAAGTAAACTACCTCACTGGAAGAAAGGAGACATATTATCTGGCTTATAATTAGCAGGCTTTTAATTCTCAATAAGCATTTATGAATGCCGCGTGGATTAGAACCTGACTGAATGTGTATGTTCCCAAGTCCTGGTGAGATGGTGGTGGATGGAGGGGCAACGTCTCAACAACTCAGACTGAAAAGTCCGTCTCCCATGGGCGACGCATAAGTGACGCCATCTGTCACCCCTGTCAGTTAGCAAATATAAAACATGCTTATGTCCAAGGCTTTATAAAAAAATATGATTGGCAGTGACCACATCTGAAGATTTAAGATGTCATATCACACACACACACACACACACACACACACACACACAGGTAATCAAAAGGCCGTCTCTGTTTGCTTCAAAAAGTCAACCCCCTATTTAAAAAACAAGTAAACAAGTACAAATCGACCACTAATACTCTGCGGCTTGTAGTCCCGAACCTCAACAATCCTCCCCCTTTCATTCAGCATCCTTAATAACCATAGTTAGCGATGAAAATCGAATAGCGTTTGGAGAGTCAGGCCCGTATTACCCACTCTGTGATCCCCAAAAAACCTAATTTGTTGAAGGATTACATTACCGGCCGTCCTCAAGTGGGCACGGCTGCTGCTTTGGCTCTTCCTTGTGCCTCTCTGGGTTTGATTTGAGCCAAAAAAAAGAGCCACAGGATACTTCCAAGGCATTAGCATTCTCAGCAGTCGCCCAAAAAGAGAAAAAAAGAAAAGAAAATTCAGATCACACTAGTTTGAAGTGACAGGGTGCTTAAACTACAGTACGTGGGGGTGAGAAACAACTGCTGCATGCTAACTACAAACACATTATGTAAGGAACAGTGATAGGCTCGTGCCCTTTCATCTGCACGGTCTGTTCCTTACAGTATTTCCCAACACTATAGTGTTACATCTCCTGGGTACGGGGCATGCTAATGGAGGTTTATGATGTGGTTCAACGCAGATTGGGATGCTGCGATGAAAATGGCCGAGGGGTCGGACGGTTGAGCTCTAACTCATTGTCCGAGGGTTTAGTCTAACTCGAGCGAAAGAAACCTGCAGTGTTTAACTCAACTTGGCTGTTTATCTTGCGTCTGTACGTTCTGTCGCTTTATTTTGAAAATCTTTCAAATTAATTAGGTTAATTCGACCTGAAAACAACATAAATATATGCACATTAATTCACCAGCGCTAGATTTGACCAAATTATTCGGCAAGTATTCATATTTGCTAAAACTGAAGCCATTTTTAAGCAGTCATTATTATTCAGTTCAGTTCCATTTATTAAAACGTAGATTTTCACCAGCTTTACTGTTTACTGTGAAAATGTTTTTTGGTTGTCGTGGACAAAAGTATCTCTTCAATCATTGTAATAAGATGTTTTCCCATGAATCTGTTATGTGGGATACTTTTTGTGCGGAGCCACGACATGATGGCATGTTCTCCCTTTTTTAACCATCGTTTCCACAAAGTTTCAATTGAAATCCATTAATAACGTTCTGAAACATCCTGTTTACCAGCAGGGCGAGTTGGAAACAGAGCCCCCTGACTGACTCGCCAAATGAGAGTAATTTGGCGTAATTGCACCACGGGTGAAACCTTTGAAGACCCAGTTTGCTTTGTGACTGAAACAATGATGATTAGAGCTTGTTCACTTGTCAACTGCAAATAGGAGATCGACCGCATTTAAAAAGCAGATCTTTCTATCATGCAAAGCTTGGTGCCCATTGTTAAATATTGGTTTTTAAAAAATGCTCCTTTACAGTCTTGTGTTTAACCAATAATACGGTTAATATTAGCTTATATTCTTTGTTTTTTTTTGCATATTTAAAATAGCCACCAGGCTACTGCTCACACCACATGATTTAGATTACCAGTAGAGAAATCTGGCCACCTATTAACACCGCTGTTTGATCTCCGTGGCACAAATTGATCCAAGGTGAAGAAATTGTGGCGTAATTATGATTGATGATGACAAAAAGGGGAAATGATTTGTGCCTTTAAATTCTCAGTGAGAAGGTTGTTCCTTTGGTAAAAAGTGGGAACTTCAGGAAGCCGTAATGATGAAATGTGAGGATTCGGCTGATGAGTGGTATTTTTTTTTTTACTGTTATTAATGTCACAATCACTTAAGATTTTTTTACAGTGGTGCTTTACATTCTACAAAGCATTTCTGTATTAGATATTTATAATAAGATAAGATATAAGATATTTAATTTAGGAACAATGAAGTGACCCTCGCCACTGAACAAACATTATCTCAACTGCAGTACAGAATTATTATGCATGTGCTGAGCTAATATTGGCCATTAATACCTGCTAATTGTGGGTCGGGTTCAGAGAAAAAGCTACATGAAGGGAAATTGTGCAGGAAATTGACAATATGGAGCACATTACACCCCACGCACATGTGAAACACATTAATAGAAGTCCATTTAGGTTTATGGCCAAGCCCCATGGCCAAACATTAGTGTGAACGAGAGCACGTTTCATGAAGGATGCTGCTCGTTAACAGATGCATTAAAAGTTCACACACACACTTTAATTGTTCCATCAAGTAAAAGGGAGAAATTCACACTGAAGCCAGTCTATTTATGTGACATTGTGTGTATCCTGCTACCTGACGGTTTAGGAGGGATTAAAAGCCCAAATCTGTGACATATTTACAAATAAAAAGCCAGTTTGAGGCATGATGGCTTTCCTTTTTCCCCCCACAGAGCCTTTAACAGTTCTCCTCCGACAGCCTCAATTGAGCAGGAAGTATTTTCATGATGGCTGTGCATCTGTAGGGCGGCGTCTAGAATAACTCTCTAAATAAAGAATAAAAGCAATCTGCTCTCGTTTCACTCAACGCACCTCTTCCTTCCCCTGTTGCCAGGGGGATGACCCAATGCATTTCATATGCAGGCGTCGCGCTTCGCTGCCTCCTGAGCACAGAACCGAATCATGTTCCACTTTAAAAGATGTTAATTTTACATTTTTAATGAGCGGCTGATGGCTTAAGTAAGTGAGTGCCGCTTACGAGGCGAGATGGGATGTTCTGGAAAATCCTCCTCCGCACACCTCGAGAAAGAAAAGTGAGCTGGGGGTGCGTATTTGTATTCCAACTGATATAAATGTTGTTTTTCTCAATTTAAAAGAAAGATCATGTGTTAACTTGCTGCGGTGGAATTCATACAAGGAGATTCCTCGATTTCACGGCTGATTAGCCTGATACCAGGATTATCTCCTGTTATTTTAAGGCAGATAATACAAGATTATGACTTAATGGGATCTGTGAAATCAGCTGGAAGACAACGGGGCCCTCTCTCAAACACACATCTGCAAAACGCAGTTCATGCCACACTAACTATGAAATAGATGACCAAAGCTCTATATTTAAAGGGATATTTGACACACAAATCATCTCTGCACCACACATTAAGAGTTCACAGTAGTAGTGAACATTGGTCACGTGCACTTTTTTGTAAACACCTTCATGTTAGCTAGCCGGCTTCCCGGTGTCTGCTAAGCTAAGTGCACGCTAAGTGGTTTATAGCGCAAATTCTGCTCTTTTTTTTTTTTTTTTAAGGTAATTAGCTTGTGCTCAACGCTGTCATGTCCATAAGTGCAGCTGCTCTTGAGAAAACAGGGCAAGAAAACAAGAGGCCAAGCCTCCCCAGGGTCAGTGCCCACCACAGCCTGGATTATGGCACCAAAGGAATCCTGGGAAGCGTGTATTGATTTGGCCTGACACTTGCTGCCACATTTAGCTTTAGCCGCCGCTGACACGCAGAGGCTCCAAGCGGTTATCTGCCATATTCTCTACTATCTTTAAAGAGCAATGAGAAATTACCTCATGCCATCGAAGGTTTATCATCACGTAATTAGCTTGCTGTAGCTAACGGCACATCTGTTTCCATACGAGCTTGAAAGTTCATGTGCAGAGGACTACACTTAATTGTAACTCGTTGGTAGGAGCATGCTGAGGAAACAATAGCCTGAACCCGAACCAGGACTACATCGGCACTGATATATAAATTACCTTAGCCAAGTGCAAATAAACGTCACCTCATGGAAAATGCACTAATAACTCTTGTTAATCACTTTCTGTGCAAACATTACATTTCCTAAAAGTACAAGTAATAGTACAAAGTAGGAGTTGGACATAAATCAACTCAAGGACTCAAGGTCCACTTACAAGTTTCTCTGCCAAGTTCAACAGCATCTCAGAGTCTTCCTCACAGGTGTGGGCGGCGCCCTCCGTCTTTATCCGGCTGTCCATTGGCTCCTGGTCAATAACTCCGCCCCTTGTTGTTGTCTTTGGGCACGTGTTGATATGAGAGCGAACTCCACCTGCTGAAGAAGAAGACAGGCCGATGAGGTTAAAAGCTCTGGAAAAAAGCTAATAAGCAGAGCTTAAAATTTAAAGGCTAGTATGAGAATTAATGTATTTTAGACATGTTATTAGTACGCAGTATTGGGAGTTTTTCTTTATCTAATGTACAAACCCAAACTGTTGACTGTATCAGCCGTTTAATGCGAGCA
Source organism: Chelidonichthys spinosus (assembly GCA_029853015.1). Lineage (NCBI taxonomy): Eukaryota > Metazoa > Chordata > Actinopteri > Perciformes > Triglidae > Chelidonichthys > Chelidonichthys spinosus. Next base: position 8,884,348 of record CM056843.1, on the reverse strand, counting down.
CAGGCTTCCACTAACATTGTGGCGTCACCTTTATTCCAGTTAGTGTGTAGGCAAGGTGGAGGATTATTGCGTTTCCATTGGATGTGCAGCATCAGAAGCTCGCCAACAAGTATCTCCTCTCAACGATGCAAACAACCGGATTCACGCTAACGAAGAAGATGAAGATTTCAGATGTGAAGGCGACATGTTACAGCGTTTGGGTTTACAAGAAACTCACATCCAGAGTTACACTTGAGCCTCTACTGAATGTAAACTGTCGGTTTGAGACGAGCAGCAGCCATCTTTAAGCTCTGCTCTCTCCTAACGTTTGTGTTCAGTGAAATTCGGTCCAGTGTCGTGAGCAAATTTGACTCCTCGCATGCCCAGTGTTTACACTTCCACTCGGCTACAAACATCTCATCACCCGGCGTTTGCTGCTCTGCGTGATTCTGGGCAACTGCTGTACGCAGAGAGCAACCCCCGAGCAGATATTTGACTTGAATCATGTAACACTTTACCCTTTGGAGCACCCGTTGACTTTAAGTGGCCAAACGCCGTCTTGTTTTATTCATGTTACGGCACTTCTGCACCCTTTTGGTCTGGTGTTCTCTCCGAACAAATGGTATGACTCTCAGCCCTCTTTTTCCTCTCTGCAACTGTCAGCCGGATAGGATTTCGCTTTTTTATTTTTGTTTCCATTTAATTAAATTCTCAGCGTTAGCAGTTGTAACATCAGGATGCATCTTCTTCTGCATCTCTGTCAGATACAAACGCAGTCGTGGGACCGGCGCTCGGAGAAAATGGGCAAAGACAGCTTCACAGTCAGCCAGGGGTGTTGTTCTAAGATCAGGCTGGAATCAGAAGTTTTGTCGGTTTCAGTTAACCAGGGCACTGTTAAATGGCTTAAGCCAAGCATCAGTGCACCCGGCGAGGGCTCGGCGATATTGCTGCATGACAGCTAAAGTAGCCGGGCGCATCACAGACATGTACCCAGCCTAAAGAGCCCTCGGGCTCTGTCTTCTCCATGGCTGACTTTTAAGTGTTTTATCCCTGGGACACAGCGATAATGTGCATTAAGATCAGGAACACTTATTTCAATTGTGCTTTATGTTTTATTCTGGCTTTGAATTCTGCAGTGTCTAGACTGCGCTTCGCTGTGAATAGCTCACATGGGAGGATCCCATGACTTTAAATACGCTAACATTAGTCTTCGGTTTTGTTTTGACACAAGGAAGGGATTTGTATTTTACAAATGTAGTTAAAAAGTCAAGCAAAGCCTCAGATAAACATGTTAAATATAGATTAGAGAGAGGAATCATCCTCGCCTCTTCATGGAGATGTTTATGCTGCTCAATGCCAGATACATGGTTTAATACATACGACATATTGTGGTTTAAAGGAGGAGGTCGATGTTTTTCCATATTCTTCTTATTTTGCATTGAAAAAGACCAAAACCAACAATCTTTTGTCTCTCTCATCTCCATTGGTTTAAATAAGGATTTGTATGTGATATTATTACATTAACACCTAAAATTGCACAGTAAATAAATCATAACAACGATTATGAGTGAAATCTATTCAGATTATAGAGACTGTATTCTTATAGGCTGTGGTAGACTCAAATTCCAGACTCCCCTAGTCCCCTAAACCCAGTCTGTGCACAGAATCACTTCCCTTCCCTAAATCGCTCCATGAATATTTTAGTTGAGAGTCCAAACGTAATACACTCGGCTGTTTTAGACTAAAAGGAAAAGATGCAATACATGCGCCAATGCAATCAAGACGTCAGTCAAACTGTGATCTCCCAGATATTTTGGTTATTTAGATTTGTTTTTGAATTTGTCAGATGCCACTCCATTAAACGTGTGGAAACCTGCTGTTACTTCTAATAGATGCTCACAATATTCTCAATATGACAATGCATTAATAAGAAACACAAGAAGAACGTAGAGGATCTTTTCAAAGTCTTTTCAACAGCCCACAGTTCACGGCCCAAAGGCCCGAAGAGACACCCAATATGAAAGCAGCGTAACACAACACCTGATAGTGTGCCAAAATATTCCCACTCTCTGACACAACGAATTTCACTCCACGCAGGAAAGGCCTGCGTATTAATATTCATACATTCATGGAAAAGCTCCAGGTACTGTCATTACCCGAACACACTCCCTCAGACTTGATCAATCAATCCCACGGCCTGGGAATCTTCACAGCTTTCATGATTTCACATATCAGAGAGACACGCTGTTTGATGCTCACTCCGTTTGGAAAATACTGTCAGAAACAATCTAGATTGGTTTTGTGGATCCTTTAGTCCACGCAGCTTTACATCAAAGCAGACTTTAGTTGTCTGTACCGACCGACTCAACAAACAACCCACTCTGCCATCCATGCATGGGCTTCCAGGCTGGAAATCACACCGAATCAGAGCGAGACACAGGAATCCAATTAAATGTGTTCAAATGAGGAAACACTTACCTGTTTCCTTTATTTTTGGTTAGAAGAAGTTTGAAGAACCCCAAGAGATTACCACTTCCTGGAAAGCAGTCACTTCCTGGACAGTGTCATGCCAAGGTGGGCGGAAACAGGAACAACCAATCAAGTCATTACAACATTGTCAAACATACAGGACATTAAAAATGGCTTCTCAAACACTTTTTATTAAAAAAAACACACAAAAAGGGCCAAAACAAGCAATTAGTCGATTAATCACCAAACATTGTTTGGTAAATCATCCAAAGTCTTGGTGTTTCTGTTCCATTTGCATTCATATTTGTATTTTTCTTTTCCTCAGTAAAGCTTTTAATGTTTCCTCGGCTGTCAGCGTGCAGCTTTATTGTGTGAACTTGGTCTGTTTCTATTCACTCGATGAGTATTGGATGAGACAAGACGTTGAATTATGACCTTGCAATAAATCATTGTATGGGCTCAGATTAAATACAACTAATCAATCATCTTGATATGAATGCAAATCATTTCCACGCAGTTAAGCTGGAGATGGGAGGGATCTTTGTGTTATGTAGATACGGTTAAACACAACAACTAAAGAATGGGATTGCCATAAAAATCTGGTGCAAACGTCCATGTCTCCCTCAGGATTATTTGGACTAGTTTGCAGTTCAAACTGATAACCAAGAAGATCAAGATCGTGTCCTGGGACCATAGGGATGACTCTCACTGTGGGAATGTTAGCATGTTAGCTCAAATCCCCAATGTGCCGAGTGCAGCCTCACAGAGATGCTAGCATGGCTGTAGACTCTTATACCCAGGAAGTCATGCACGACAAATCGGGGGAAGTTCTGGACGTTTGAAGCTAAAGTTCACTGTAAAGTTCACAACTAAATGAAAGGGTCGGGGTCATTTCCATCCAGATCGCCCCTCTGATCCCTCCTTGTGAGAGAGTATCCGAGCGTTGCGAACATAAAACCAAAACAAATGAACACAATCAAACTCGGGAGGAACATGTCAACAAACACGAGTCTTCATCTGAGCCCGCAGGTCGAACCCCGAGCCCGACCGCTGACCTCCGACCGTCACGCTGAAGGAGAAACCCCAAACATACCAACATCCCAACGTGACAAAGAAACTCTCCAATCCTCCACATACCTCCCAGGTTCACAAACACCGATGGGCGGTCAACCCTCTGATTTTCAAAAAGGGGAAGTGACTCGCAAACGAGCAGCTGTACTTCCTATTTTTATATTTCTGTTGTGGTTCGGGATCCCAACACTATTAAAGGGGAATCACCTTAACCCAGTTGGACCAGCTTTTGTCACAGCTGAGGCGATCGGTGGGGTTTTGTATACACTCAGGCTTGACTGGTCGCATTATCTTTGCTTCATGTGCCCCCCCTCCCCCCCACCTGAAGTTTGCTCAGGGTCCGTAACAAAGAAAGTGGCTTATTATCACCCACCGGAGGAGACGTCTGCACATGTACGATCTGGTAACTGCTGCCGCTTAACAAGGAGACCGAATTGGACGTGACATTGAGCCGTTATTAGGAAATGAAATGCTGTTTATGCAATTATGGGAGTTTGGCAGGGCCCGGTGAATCTCCCCTGTAAGGATCGTCAAAGAGAGAATTCAGTTGAATCCACAAATATGCAGAAGGTATGTGTGATGGTTGAGGTTTTCACTTCAATAAACTGGAAGGCAGGAGATGTTATTATTACTCAAACCTGATTCCTGCACGAGGCTCAAGAAGAATGAACAAGAAAACCTCCGGCCTTTCAAAAGGATATGCTTGTTGCAGGAACCCGTTCTTGTGGCTGAAAACAAAGAAGGCGGTTCGACCTTGAGCTCTCAGCAAGACAAATCAGAGTTCAACATGGAGACACAAACTAGTGGCACTTCATCAAACAAGAAATAAGAACATTTAAAGCAGGTGAGACGAAAAAAACAGGATGGATGGATGATGGATGATGGATGATGGAGGATGATGATGGATGATGGATGGATGGATGGATGATGGATGGATGGATGATGGATGGATGATGGATGGATGATGGATGGATGGATGATGGATGAATGAATGATGGATGGATGATGGATGAATGAATGATGGATGGATGATGGATGAATGAATGATGGATGGATGGATGGATGATGGATGATGGATGATGGATGGATGGATGATGGATGGATGATGGATGGATGGATGATGGATGGATGATGGATGATGGATGGATGATGGATGGATGGATGATGGATGAGATGATGGATGGATGGATGGATGGATGATGGATGGATGATGGATGATGGATGATGGATGGATGGATGATGGATGGATGATGGATGGATGGATGGATGGATGATGGATGGATGGATGATGGATGATGGATGGATTGATGGATGGATGGATGGATGGATGGATGATGGATGGATGGATGGATGGATGGATGGATGGATGATGGATGGATGGATGGATGGATGGATGGATGGATGGATGGATGATGGATGGATGGATGATGGATGGATGATGGATGGATGATGGATGGATGATGGATGATGGATGGATGGATGATGGATGATGGATGATGGATGATGGATGGATGGATGGATGGATGATGGATGATGGATGAATGAATGATGGATGGATGGATGGATGGATGGATGATGGATGGATGGATGGATGGATGATGGATGATGGATGAATGAATGATGGATGGATGGATGGATGGATGATGGATGAATGAATGATGGATGGATGGATGGATGGATGATGGATGAATGAATGATGGATGGATGGATGATGGATGGATGATGGATGGATGGATGATGGATGGATGATGGATGAATGAATGATGGATGGATGATGGATGGATGATGGATGGATGGATGGATGGATGGATGATGGATGGATGATGGATGGATGATGGATGGATGGCAGAAGTGACAAACTTACCATAAAGGCTGAAACACACGGCTGCTTGATGACGTTCGTCACCAGGATGCTCCTATAAATTATAGATATATAGATTATTTCATTCATTCATGAAAAGCCACAAAACAATCAGCGTAACATTTCCAGCATAACTTCTGGTGATTTTGTGATGCATACGATTCGATGATGGAAAGTGATTCAAATGAAGGTGAATCTAACGGTGAATGAAATAAAGTGAACTCCCTGCTGTGACATGCTACTATATTCACACTGAGCATTCATATAGTCAGATAGTAGTAGGACATACGCGTATTAAAAGCTCCTCTGAGAATAGCTCCACTGAGCTGAAATGAGGCGTTACCTACCTCCTTGCCAGCAGCATGATGCTCACACCACATGGCAGCTCGGGGCGGCTCTACGCTACTTTCCCAGCACCCCACCTGACATGGGCGGCTCGAGGAAAGCGGTCCCAGGAAAACGCAAACAGGGTCAATCCTGCACAGGGATTGTCGTAGGTTCCCTTAAAAAAAAAAAAAGAAGCATGTGACAAGTGAAAGCAGTCATTCACACAGAGACAGGCACAGGCCTGTTTGACACGGTGTTTTGCTTTTACACTTCAGTCCCATCATGCTGAAGCGTTCCGGGCGAGGGGATTGCGGCGGCATTAACGTCAAGTTTCGGCATTCCTGAAAAGAGGCTAATTTGTGGAGCAACGGAGCGACCTTTTCTTAGCTCACTGCCAGATGCACTTACCGTTCCTGCACCGAAATCCTCACATTTTGAATCGAATAAAGAGAAAACATTGCAATGCATCCTCCAAAGTCAGCGAATGTTCAGCTAATCCGAACATTTAAAGAGTGTAAAGGAGACGGTAGAAGCAGCAAGAAATCAAATAGAAATGTCCAATAAATACTTTGCCTGTTGTTCTCAAGATCTTCACTCAGACACAAAAGAAAGAAGATGCAAAAAAAGAAAAAAATGGAGCTAGAAACAGAAAGCAGCACATCCATCTCTGCTGGTCTACGAGAAGATGCTCACATACTTTCTAGGGTTGTGTGTCGGCAAGAATCTGGTAATAAACTCTCCAAACTTAAAGCCAGAACTTATCGGTCCTCAACTGTTTAAGAAATAATCATATTTTGGCTCATTATTCGGCTTGGAAACATCAGTTTGGCCCACTCACTCACTCACTCACTCACTCACTCACTCACTCACTCACTTTCCAGAACTTTGAGTCACATCTTGCATCCTTCCACTGCAAGCTGTTTTGTTGTCATGGAGACGGGGTTAGGAGACAGCGGTTCCTCTCCTCCCACATGCAACCACCTGTGATCACATGATGACAACCCAAGGCATCACTATGACAACTGAGCAACACTGTCGAATGAGGAAGGCCACAAAGGACCCCATTGAACTATGATATTGTTGCCTCGGTGACTACACATTAAATGCTATTAGGGAGATGGTCCGATTCCAACTCCCAGGCATTGTAATGCCTGTAGTTTATCATGATTTCCAGTATTTAAAACATTTGACAGTCCCTCCACAGAAGGTTACGTGTGACTGGGACGATCTCGGGTATTTTCCAGCTCTGCTGTAGATGGAGGTCTCTCCTCTGATGTTTGGCTGAGCCGGTTTAATGCCAAATCATCTGTTTGTGTTTTTGTAAAAATCCCCTGAGAAGCCTGGTATTTTTTTTTTTCACTGCCCCCTCACGGGTCAGCTAGCAGACTTCTCACTACGATTGTGTAATAGCATTCTTTGACCTTTATGCGGGGCTAATTTGCTTTTCCCATGCTTCCCAGTGACCTTACAGAAAAAAAGGCTGTCGTGTTTATTAGTTGTAGGACTCGGGCAGACCCTGGAGCTGGCCGTGCTCTGGCATGATTCATTCAAATTTGTGGGACTTTTCATTGAGGGATCCACCTGGCTTCATTCAGTTCTATCAAGCACTCCACAAGGTCAGGTCTCCATTGCCCTTTTTTCATGTTTGCTTCCTCCCTTTTTCTAAATAGCATCAGGTAATCTTCTCACTAATTATTGACATATTTCTGATATAATCTATTACAATGCTTCATTTTAAGGGGTCTAAGGTTTTAAAAAATTAACTTTTTTTACTGTGATATTTGTGTTAAGGGCTGCACGGTGGTGTAGTGGTTAGCACTCTCGCCTCACAGCAAGAGGGTCCCGGGTTCGATCCCCGGGTCGGCCCGGGTTCCTTCTGTGAGGAGTTTGCATGTTCTCCCCGTGTAAGCGTGGGTTCTCTCCGGGTTCTCCGGCTTCCTCCCACAGTCCAAAGACATGCAGGATGGGGAAAGGTTAATTGATTACTCTAAATTGCCCGTAGGTGTGAATGTGAGAGGGAATGGTTGTCTGTCTCTACATGTCGGCCCTGTGATAGACTGGCGTCCTGTCCAGGGTGTACCCTGCCTTCGCCCAATGACAGCTGGGATCGGCTCCAGCCCCCCGTGACCCTGAATACAGGATAAGCGGTAGAAAATGGATGGATGGATATTTGTGTTAATAGTCAATTAAGAACTAAGATGTATAACCTATACAGCACAACAACTGAAGAGACAAAATAAATGCAAAAGAAATCAAGAGTGCGTCGTTCCTGCAAAACTCTGACTCAGCATAATGGCTGAAGACTCACCTGCATAGAACTGTCATTTTACACATCTCAGTGTGTGGAAGAAAATTAACAAACACCATGGTTTGCAGCGACTTGGGCCAGAGGTTGATTTAGCCTGCCCCCTAGTGGCTACCTGGTTAAATTACAATGTCCCATTATTTTAGTTTTTTTGTGTGTTTATTCTTGTTTGAAAGTAGCTGTAAATAATAATCAATTCAGTTACATTCTATAAAAAATAAACTTCCCAAGAGATTTAAATGAAAAGTGAGTTCCTGTATAAACTGCATCAATCAAACAATAATTGACACAAAGGTGACTTCTGCTGTGAAATTGGTATAAAAGTATAAAAACTTTTATTTGATCGTGATAATTAACTGAAGTTATGTAGGGCGTGAAAGCAAGCATGAAGGCCAGCCAGCTAGCTTTTACACATTTCTGCGACGTAACATCAACAACAAAGCAGCAGGTTCCCGACGCGATAACTGTGGTGTGAATACTATAGAAACTCTAAAGCTGTTTGAGCAGCCAGGTGGGTGCAGGGCCTCCCGGCAGGACGAAGTAGCTCCACCACCAGGGCTTCTCCGCCCTCTCCTCGTGGTTCTGGCTCAAGTCGGCCATCAGGGTGTATCGTTCGTACTGGTTGTAGGGGTCAAAGCGGTCGTAGGTGATCCTCGCCAGAATGGCCTCCTCTTCCTCGAGCGCGTCGGGCTCCGGCGGGGCTTTCTGCAGCACGAAGTCCACGCGGCCCGCCGTCTGCATGCGGCGAGGCAGGTGGACTTTCTTCACGGCTCTGGTGTAGCCCGGGGCCGAGGCGGTCACGATGTGGACGCCGTGGGTGAGGAGGCGCCAGTAGTCTCCGTTTTCAGCTGGGCAGGGAGGAGGAGGAGGAGGAGGAGTGGACTTACATGCTTATATGTGAGTAGCTGTACTACACAGGACTAAAAGCAGGGTATTTCTGCTACTAATCCTTTATCTCTAGTCTAGTAAATCCTGTTAGCAGCTGTAATACCTGTGGTAATGTCGTGCCGTATTCCTTTGACCGATATCCGCGCGCCTCCGATTGCGTTTCCCGCCTCATCTTTTACGAGTCCTTTGATGCCTCCGTGGACCTGAGGAGTGACACAAGACAGGAAAAACAGTTTGCTTGAGTATTAAATATTGGTTTTGTCCATGAAGACCAACTTGTAGATCGAACACACCGATATTAACAAACTAAGAAAAACGATCACGCTCTTACCGCTTCCATAAATGTTATTAAAGCCTCGTGGTTTTGATGCCAGGCGAGGAACAGCTCCTCCTCGGGGGGGAATTTATCACAACCCAGCTCCACCGTCACCTCGAAACAGTTGGTGTGAAGATAGTTGAAGTCTTGCATACCTGACCAAACACAAAAAAACTTATATTTTTACCCAGAAATCCATGAGAAATAGTGTTTCCTCTACACCTCTGCTCACCGCTTTCCCTGATTCTCCATCATAACTGGCCTTACAGCGACCTCTAGTGGCTCCATCTAACATTTCACTTACATATACACTGTTTTCAACTCACCCCCTGTGATGCTGGACCACTGCGCTCCGTTCACGGTCCCCTTCACGCTGTTACTACGGGACGCAGGTCCACACTGGGCGTTTTCACTGGACATCGTCTCGTGGGCGCTTGCATAAGTCTCTGCAAGATGCTTGAATATCTTCAGAATAAAAGCCTGAGGGTTATTTTTCTTTTCTTGAAGTTCATTACAGATGAAGAGAAACATTGACGTTACGTTTTTAAACATAGAATTCTTTTATTCTGTGGATTTCGGTGCACTTTGGACTGGCGTCGTGTTTAAAGGAGCCCGTTCACCTGGTCGTCCGGCGTTGAGGAGAACATGTTCTGCTCCAGCGGGTGCTTGGACACGTCGTAGGGGTAGGACACCAGCAGGTCCCCGCCGTGGAAGCTAGCGGAGAGCACGAACGGGATGGAGCGGATCCATTTCATGACGGCGTACGTCTCCGGGGCAACCTGGATGTCAGCATTGAGACTTATTGGGACCAAGGAATGAAACAAAGCAGGTTTATTTGATTTAAAGCCCATCAATGTCACCCATCGGGCTATTAAATCAAATCCTCATGACATCATGACACATATGGGTATGGATTCATACTGTACCTTACCAAACCAGTAATAGTCTGGGATTGGGACGTGGTCGGTGCGGTAGCGCTTCTGTCGGCGTCGGCCGTAGACGGTGGACGTCAGATCGGGGAAGTTTCTGTTCAGGTCCACGTTCTGAGCGTTGTTCCGGCCGATGTTCCAGGAATCATATCTGCGACCCTGAGGCGTTCACAAATGTGAGTTTCAGAAAAAACTGTTATTTAAACATCGTATATGCTCCGTTACGTAACTCCGGACTAGGCTGTGTGAGATTTAGGATGCTCGGTTGCACAACAAACGCATGTGGAGAACTGACCTGCTCCTCCTCGTCATCGCCGTAGCTGTTGTCCTGGAGTCCAGAAACCGCCAGCTCGTATCCATCAGGGTTCATGGAGGGCAGGATGTGGATGCGGGTGGTGTTGATGAGGGTCTGGATGCGCTCGTTGCCCATCAGATACTCCATGCACATGTACTGGGCCAGGAAGATGAGCAGCTGGCGGCCCACCGCTTCGTTTCCATGCATGTTGCCGACGTACTTTATCTCCGGCTCCACTGCAGAGGGTCACATGTACGGCTGCTGGTTGAACTCCCTTGATAATGAAGACAAAATGCAGTCTATCTACGCAGACTTTGGCGAGCTCTACTCACGCAGTTCGTGTCCGCCGGGGTTCCCGGAGAACTCTATCACCAGCAGCTCCCTGCCCTCCATGCTGCGGCCGATGCTGTAGGTCCTGGCTACGTCGGAGCACTGCTCCTCGGTTTTCTTCAGCACGCTGACCATCTGGGCGTTGGTGTGATAGGTGAACTGCACGTCGGCGGCCGGGTCCTCGGGCGCCTCCATGCTGTCCACTTCCTGCTCCGCTGTAGAGGAGAACGCAGCATCCGTTTTAGATCCAACGGCCACATTTTAGATCCATCGAACCCAAAAAAAAAACGGGCCCTCTGCATTCTTGTAAGGCTGCCATGCTATTAATAGAGCGTTTGAAGAGTCTGGTATGTACAGCAGAAACCTAGAAGAGTCGATATGCAGCAACAGTTTTTCTTGTTTTTCTATTCACACTCAGCAGATGACAGCTCCAAAAACCATTAAAACTACTGTAAATGCATGATTTGTAAAGCTGTTATTATAGGTGTATAATTATAGCTTCAATCTTCTTCCTATTTATCCAGAGCGTGCATGTAGAGCTGACACTTTCCCATTCAACAGTATGCACTAGTTCATGGAGGCAGCAGCCATTCCCCTCTTTATCTCTAACATGTGACAATGTTTACATTAGTAATACATAACTATGTGAAGAGCTTGAGGTCGCAAATGAATGTATTTATGAGGATAATAATACAGGTCCAACCTGCAGCCAGACATCTGAGCTAAAATCTACATGGATGAAACACATGTGTAGTAGAATAAAAGGTGGATTACTTGTATTTAGCAGCACAGAGTTCCTTTAATTGGCTGGCTTGATGACCATGTGGGCGTTTTTTTACTGTACACAAACGGCTCCGTCTGTCCTGCATAAATTCCTGCTCTCACGTGGCTCACACATTTCCTCCCTGAGTGGCAGCGGAGGATCTCTTTTTTCTTTTTTTTTCGTCTTGAGAAACGGCTCTTTGACTTTACAACTGTTTTTTATAAAGTACTCTCAGACAATGCTTAGCCTTTCTGTGGTGCATTAAGGGCCCGTTTACACTGACAGGCTGCTAATAAAAACACATGACGATAGCCACAGGACCCGGCTAAGTGAGGGCTTTATGTGGGGGAGGAAGGCGTTGGAGTTGGGTTTTATTTTGAGGTGAGCCACACCAGCATGTTTGTGAACCAGATGCTCCGTTAGAACTTGTGTTTCTCCTGTGGATAAACACTAAATAATACTAGGTTAAAGGATGTCACCTGTGAGGCCCTCCAGCGGGTCGTAGCATCCCTCCTCTTCGCTGACGAAGAAGCGGTCGCAGTCCAGGAAGTAAGGCCACGCCATCGCTATCCTGTCGAAGGCGTGGCCGCACCTTTTCTGCACCGCCTCGCAGGTGCTGCGGCAGGGCCTCAGCACCTTGTCCTTCTCGCAGCGCGGGGTCAGCACGGAGCAGCCCAGCATCCGGATCTCCGGGTTGCACTCGCCCCCGAGCAGGGACTCCACCACGCTCATGAGGAGGTACTCGGCGCCCGCCTCGGCGTCCTCGCGGCTCTTGTGGCCGAGGATGTTTGGGAACATGGTCTGGGCGTAGGACATGTCCTCGCAGTAGGAGAGCAACACATCTGTGCATTTGGCTGAGGGAAAAAGACAGAAAAGTCACATTTTAAAATGATAACAGGAACAGTCAAAATCTAAATGGATCTTTTTTTTCACCCTGAAGGGATCCAGACATCTCTATCCGTCACACGCTTAATGATGAGCCTCACTATGATCTCTGGAAATTAGAATGTGAATATTTTATACTGCCATTGCTCATCTAAAAATACAAGACGGTCTTATGGCTTTTCGGGGCCAGATCCCATTTAGACTACGCCCCAGTGTGACCTATGAGCTCATCTTTTCTGTGTGTGTTGTTGTGAAAAACATGATGTAACTGTAAAAACACTTGTCAGGGAGACTCAGAGCCTGGACGTTTATGTGATTTTCAAGAAAAAAAAGTATCCCATTTATGGAGATTACAGCCCAGGGAGAGGATCAGCTGCTTCAACGTGATGACACAAAGCTCTTGAGAGACGACGAGCACAAGGGTACTTACGTTTTTCCTCCACTGTCGCCTTGCAAAGCCCTGAAAGACACATCAGCACGTCAACAACAAGCGGACACTAGGGGGCAGTGTTGTCGCTGCAAATGCTTCCAGCGCGGCCTGCTCTGCTAGACTGGTTATGTTTCTGCAGCTCTCTAAAAAATGCCTGCATGTCTGCAAAAACACCATCAAGTCAGTAGAAGTGCAACATGTTTGATTTTTATTATGAATCTGAATCATTGACGTCATTTTCATCTGGATTATTAATACCAGACACATAAAAAAACAACAGGTCAACATCTGATCACTATCATTTTTTTTTTTTTTTTTTTTTTTTGTGGATTAAAAGTTACACACAAGCAAGTTTTACTCCATCAAAGTGGGTTTCTGAATCTAGAAAAACTATGCGCAAATTACGCGCAATTCGCGCAGCAGGTTCCCCGGATTTGCGCGCATCATAATAAAGAAAGTCATCGTATAAAGGTGAAACAAAAACAAGCTTTTACCTCGAAATCCTGGGTCACACCGTCGAGGGGCACACGACGCGAGGACCAACAACTGCGCCAGGATCAGCAGCGCGCTCATCTTCCCGTAATCCCGTTTCGATGTGGCACCTCGCACGCGCGGAGCAGACGGTGAGCGTCTGTTTCCCTCAGTCTGCAAGGAAAACTTTCCCCCCAGAACTTGCCTCACTTTATTACACGTATTACGGTCAACTATCAAATTACATAGGAAGTGACTCCTGAGGTGAAGTTGCGCCATGTGCGTGGAAATGAGAAAAACATGAGATTTAGGCGCACATTCACGAGATTTCGTTGAATTTTAAAAGGTTAAAAAAGTTAATGTTTAGTTGTAAAGGGTTTTTTTTTACTCTGGATTCCAATGAATGATGATTAATGCAAATGAGTCCCCTAGACAGGCTTCATTCATTAAGATTCTCACCCCGCTTAATTGATTAGTCCCGCCCCTCGGACGCTAACAGGCCAATCAGAGCAGCATCAGCCTGCTCTGCTCTGATTAGAGCATGTGTTGTTGGTGGTACTTTGTCCTTCCATGATGGTTCACCCTCTTCCTCCTCTTCCTCCTCCTCATTATCAGGTATCTGGGTCTAACTCCCTGATGTAGTCCTGGTTCTTGGTGGTTTCACCCTGGATAGTGGACTCCCTCCTTCTTAGTGTTAAATCTCAGATTGATGGGACTTCCATGATGGTTCTGGGTGGCGGCTTTTGTGTGTCCAACTTTGTATCCGTAGCAACGTTGTTATACCTCCATCGTTCATCGTCGGCTTCAGTCCTGGGATTTTCTTTCAACCATATTGCTAAGTAATCAACTGAGAAAGAAATGATGATATAATTTTGGGTCGAACTTCCTCGTTAAATCAGAAAACTGAAGCCAGAACATTAACGTTAACATTAAAGTAAAAAGGAGGAAGCTGCAGTCCAAAGTCTCCTTGATGAGTCAATGACTCAGAATCACTACCAAGACAATCAGAGAGCCAAACCTTTCAATGTCAAGAGAAGAGCTCATTTGCTTGGAAACCCGGTGGAGGTGATTGCCACCTGACCTGATTTGGATCCATTTAACTTCAGGTGAACGGCTCCACATCCATTCAATGAGTGAAAAAACATGCTATCTTCGAGCTTCATTACACTGAGCTTGCTTTACTCATCCAACTAATTATAGGGTCGCCTCTCCTTCGGGCTGAGGCCGTCTGAATTAGCGTAATGGGAAGCATGATTATTCATCAGGCAGGCAGGCGGGCTCGGCACCCCTGGGTGCGAGACCGGATGGAGGATCTTCAACGTGATCTCGGCCCTCTGGCTGTAATGAGCAGCGTGAGTTAAGATACTACCGTGTCATAAATCTGTACCGTAACTCACTCAGTTGAGTAAGTTATTTCCCTTTTAAACTTGAACAGATTTTTTTTTTTCTATGCATACATTTTCCATTTCAACGGTTTTAATCGCCACTTTCTCCTTGAGCCGTTTTTCCAGTGACCGGGGTTAATTAGACCACATGTTATAGCCAAACCCCGGCTTCCGTACGACCTTGAGCTGCATTGGTTGAGTTAGCCACAAAAAGAAAACGGTGATCCCTTCACGTCTCTGAATGATGACTGTTGGCCGGTTTCCATGCATGAAATGAAGTAGCAGTCAGAATAAATCAGATTCACTAATTGGCAAAAAAAAAAAAATGATCATTGACCCGTCCCTTTAATTACACTTGGCAATAACGCTGCTGCAACAGAGACATTTACACCATATACCATCTATGATAGAGAATGAGGCCCAACCAGGCAGCTGGAGACCAAACAATGTGATGGAGGAACAGATGAGGAGCTGGTGGTGAACGTCTACAACAAGTACACCCGCATCCATCAATTTAATATATTGAACGGATTTTCCCCCACAATCGTTATCTCATTTGAATAAAACTCTCCCCGTTTAGCGTCTGAGACTTTTAACTGCATTGTTTGAATTTGATTTGCAAACAACAGAAGAAGAAATTAAATAAAAAAAAAGGGGCCATTATCTGGATTGGCATTACTGTGAAAACAGAATATTTTTAATAGCTTTGTAATTGACAGCTTTTATTGCACATAGCCTGTTCCACTAATAGCTCATCACACTGCCAGAGAACAGCAAGTGGTTGCAGGAGGAAAAAAATACATGTGCGTTAAGAACATCGAAAAGAAACCGATGTTTTTAATAATAAAACAGCTATTCTGGTTAACTTGCTGGAAAAAAAGTCATATATTCAAATCCGGCACAAACACAAAACGGTGTGTTTAAAGCACTTAGAAAGCGTTCCTATGCTACATCACATTTGCTTCCCTTTTATCTAGACAAAAAGACTTGATCCTGTACAGTGCAAATATATATAACAACGTCATTTAAATACCCATAGAAACATCTCCTCCAGTCAACTGGCAAAAAAACGAAAGCACAGTTGCACAAATGCGTTTCCAGTCAAAAGTGGGCTACCTCTAGTACATTCAGTTAGAAACTCACACTGAAAAAAGGGAGAAGTCGGGTGATATTCTGAGGGACTTTCAACAAATCCAACGAAGACACCGAATTATGAATTGATCTAATTGGATCTAATTTACTACGGCATGCTTGAATCGTGGTGGAAGCTGATCCTGGACCTGTGATGTCAAATAAAGGGCGACATGCAACAAATCTAAAAAAAAAAAAAAGCAAGATTTGTTGAAGAAAATCCCAGAATATCACCAGCCTTTCCATTCAATATCATGGCGTACATGGAATCTGCCTTTGGCTCCTGTGACTATAGTAGCTCTGAGAGAATCGGACAAAGTGCATCGATATTCAGTGACTGACACGAAACTGTAAAGCAGCCTAACATGGTCAATACAGAACACAGCAGTAATGTGCAGCAGTCGGGTCTCCACCTCTACAATGCTATCCAGGATGGGGAGCCACCGAATCCCCTCCTCCTCCTCCTCCTCCTCCTGTCTTCGCTCCGCCACCTATCGACCATCGGCCTGCGTTTTTGTGGTGGAGGAAAGGTCACTGCATGTGGATTTTGCCAAAATCATTACAAAGTGGTTGGCAGAGTACAAAAGGCCACTTTATACACGCCGCTCAAAGAGAGGGGAGGGAGGAAGAGGAGGGGGCCCAGCATCCAGCTGTGTGGCCCTCCGGTTTTGAGATGAATCTGGACCCGTGACTTATTCGATGAAATTGATTCGTCTGATCTGCGTGTGCACTGGTGCGGTCGTGAGTGTTTCGCCGATGAATCACGCGTCCCTTGTTTGCCAATACCGTCTGAGGCCACATGGTCCCCGTCGCTCCTCCTTCATCCTCCCCCCCCCGACATTACTGTCTCCTCCTTCTCCCCCCTCCACCCACTATCTGCTCTATTTTCCCTCCCGAACAATATCCTGTCCTTTTTGTCTCGCTCTCTTCCTCCGCCCACCTCCTTTCCTGAGAGGCAACCTTTATTTTCGGCCCCGCAGTGCGCGTCCGCCACGTCCTCGCGCTCGCCATTAGCTGATCCTCTGGAGACAGTAGTCGTTCTCCGTGTCTAAAGAGCTGTTGTGGCCAGATGAGGGGTAGAGTTCGCGGCGGAGCAGCCTGTTGACGACAGTAACCAGGACTTTCTTGTACTGCTGACGTAGGAGGGAGTAGGCAAAGGGGTCGGACGCAGCCTTGCTGTATGTCAGGCACTTGCTGATGATCCCCCAGTGGCGGTTGACGTCCACGAAGGGTAGAAGCTCGGCCAACCTGAAGGGGCGGCAGCAGAAACAGAATGGGTGTTTTTTTTTTTTTTCTGACGTTTTTAAGTCGTTGGATGATGAGGTGAGACTGAGTCTCGGGGGACAGGAGGAAAGTTATTAGGCGAGGTCACAAAAGGGAGGATTTCTACATGACTTCAGCCTTTCATGAGTTCGTTCACAGCAGTAATAACTGTGTTCACCAGCATTTCTTATATATCAGATATAGAGGAAAATATTGCTGCACTTTTGAGTTTCAAACAGCACCTTAAGATTATGTGACATAAAAATAAATCAAACAAAGAAATGAAGGAAATACAACATGTATTGTGATACAGATTTCCTTCTACTACGTCCTAAATTATTAAAAAAAATGTATATGTATTAACTATTTAGCTTTTTTCAACTTTAAACCTGCCAATATAAAAATGTAAAGAACGATCATTACTTTCACATTTACTTGATTTCTTTGTTTGGCTTGTTTTCAAATTCCTCACAGTAAATTCTAATGCAACACCGTCACGCTGATGCACAAAAAAATGCTAATTCAGACCCACAAGGATGAATAATCATAAGTGGCTATTTTGGTTTGGACCGTTCTCTTCCAGTGAGCGAGGGTCACGGGGTCGCTCCCATCTCCTCAGACACTTTTATCCCCGTTAATGCATCCTCTCTCTTCCCACCCGTGAACCACACGCGCGTCAGACTGATGGATCATCAGCACCACATCCGGCTGACGACTGGCTTCCAGGGGCCCCTCAATCACTTCCCCTCTTCTCTGAGAGCCACTTATGGCTGTGTACCTTTATTGTTGTTGTGCGGTTGTGTTTCAGTGGGAGCAGTCACCTGTTTGGTTGACTGATGAGCAATCTCAGACTGTAATGTGACCAATCTAATGGTGATGAGTTTGGTGTATTAAATGCATTGTCATGTATCTTTTAAATGAGGTTATGTTTGATTCTTACCTTGTGATTACATAAGGAGCGAAGCAGATGATGAAGGAGCCGATGAAGATGCTGATCTTCTTGGTGGCTCTCTGCTTCCTCCTCTTCTGCTCTGCTAAACATCTCTGCTTCACGCTGCAAACAAAATCAAGACTTTTAGATGATGCATAACAATCTTATGTATTAAATGAGGAGTGCGTTCGGTGGAGGGTACCTCGGGTGGATGTCCACCAGCAGGAAAAGCGTCTGCATGGTGATGATGTCGATCCTCTTGCAGTGAAACCTGGCGACCTTCAGCACCTTCAGGTAGGTGACGCACAGCGTGAGCAGCGAGAGCGCGAAGCTGGTGGCGTGGAACGCCACGGTGAACACCGTGAACTTGATCCGGTCGCCCTCGGCGCGCGGCTGCAGCGTGCAGGACGCGTACACGCGGCTGTAGTCCACCCAGGAGGAGAGCAGCGCCGTCAGCGAGAAGGTGAAGGAGTGGAGCCACGCGTAGCACACCATGATCAGCGCGTCCTTGTAGCGCATCTTAGCGGAGTAGCTGAGCGGGAAGACCACCGCGATCCAGCGGTCGATGCTGAGCGCCGCCATGCTCAGCATGGTGTTGGCGGTGAGGAAAGTCTCCAGGAAGCTCACCGCGTGGCACACGCGGTCCCCGAACGGCTGCTGGCCCCGGACGATCCCCACCAGCGTGGCCGGCATGTTCAGCACCGTGATGAGGATGTTGCAGAAGGACAGGTTCATGGTGAACACGCCGGGCACCTGCCGGCGGATCTCGGTGCTGTAGACGAAGCATAGCAGCACCAACAAGTTGGACGACAGCGAGACGAGCGCGACCGCGATGATGAACAAAGCGAGCAGGGTTTCAGCAAAGTCCATGTCTCAGTCCGGGGGGTCCGCTCTCGGGTTTACCTGCGCCTGTTGTGGGTAATGCGCGCTCCAGATCCACCATGGTCACCCCGTGGCTCGTCTCCCCCAAACAGCAGCAGCTGGATGCTTTCTCCCCGACACACACACACACACACAGTTAAATCCTCGCGCGCCGCCGTCCTCTCCAACTTCCACGAGCGCTGTCCAGCGTGCTGAAGCGAGCGGCCGCCACCATCGCGCTCCAAGAAACTTGTCGTCGCTTTGCCATCCACGCAGGTGCAGGTGGGGGAGCTTTGGCAACGTGATGCGGGCGCGTGAAGGCGGCCCACGCGCCCGGGTAGATCTGCTAGAGGGGACTGAGGAGGACCAGCATGCTCACCGAAGTGAATGCGCGTTTTTCTTTTTTTCTTTTTTTTTTTTTTTACATATCACGTGAATAAACGGCGCTCTCGCCCCGAATCCATGGGAACAAGTTGTACTAATCACAAAAACAAGCGCACTTCTTTCCTACATATTGGAGAACTTCTGTGATTATTTCGTTGCGCAAATACGAGTCAAATTGCGCCGCAGTTAAGTTCTTCACACGCGAGTTTCTAGAGTTTTCGATGAGCATTGACCTGGAGTCGCCCGCACATCAGTGCACATCTGGAGGCAAATGGGTGCCGCGAAAGAAAAGAAGAAGAAAAAACACACACACACACACACACACAGGGATGTGCTCCGGGATAATTGGAGACGCTTCTGTCGTGACCAACCAAATGGCAGCAGGTGCACGCGCGCGCGCCGGAGAGGCACGGGGGCAAATAGATCCTTTTGCAGAAATGAATTATTAATAGGTACTGTTCACTGTGCGCGATGATCATAATTTGTGTCTGGCATGCATAAAACCACACACACACACACACACACACACACAGGGATGCCGTTTACAAGAGAGCGTGTAACTCAAAACACTGATTGTTTGTTTGTTTTTGGCCAATATGATTTTGTATGAAGACTGAATTACAGACAGCACACATATTATAATTATATATATATTAATATTATGAATAAAACAACAACACTTTATCCCCTCTAATCTAGCAAGCTTAGACTTTTTACCCTTTTTTTTCATCAAAAAGATATCCTTTGTCAATCTTTCACCACTGTCCTTATGTTACATGCAGCTCCACCTGCATGCATGGTTGTGTAATAAAAGTCTAAGAGAAAGAGTGTTGGCTCACAACACTGAGCATCGCGATCCAAACTGGAGTAACATGCTGCAGCCAGCAACAGAAGTGCACTTCAGAAATGTTTGTGCTCGTTAATGAGTCATGCCCAATTCTGGACAAGCCTGTGTAGACAGTGACTCACTGGGGTCAGACACAGGCTGCAGGGCTTTTATTTATTTATATATATATATACATACATATATATATTCTCGTTTTAAGATGCTTCACACTCCCACTTGTTATCAGGCTTACAGGCTTGTGCCTGCATCCCCATCCCTTCCAATTAAGTGCATTTTATTTACGCAACAGTGATACAGTATCAGAGAATCCGCTTTACTCGGAGCCCGTCTGCTGGTGGCAATAAATATTGAAGTGATTTAATGTGGCTTATAGGGGAAAACCCGAGGTGAACCGCCTGCAAAGTGACGGCCTCTAGAAAAAGCATCATAATCACTGGTGGAAGTCTGTCTCACATGCTGTGAAGCTGCTGGAGGCGGGCTTGTGCTGGTGTGTGTGTGTGTGTGTGTGTGTTTTGGAGTCAGAGACAAAGCAGCGGTTGGGTGATGTCGGTCCCCTACAAACAAGTGATCAAATGCCTGGGAGAAGCTACAGCTGGGCTCCTGAAGGGGGAGTGAAAATCTATTTATAGGCCTGATTGGGTGTCACCTCCAATATAACTCTCAGCGCCGGTGTATTACCTCACCATGAGCACCGAAGCACTGAACGCTCCTTCAACAAACCCGCAAAACGAGGTGGCTTTCAGACGATGCTTTTATGCACGCGGAGCAATCAGCCTGCTGCAGTTTTAGGTTTCCTCTAAAAGGCCTCAAGGACCTGTTGCAATTTAGCAAATTAAGTCAAACGCTGCAGGATACCTGCTGATTATAGAGCGGCCAACTCTCCACATCCAGCAGTAAACTACAGCTGGTTTGTATGTCAGGATGCAGTCATTTCAGTGCAGGAAGAGAGCAACACAATGGATGTGGTATTTTCTGCAGGAGGAGCACACAAATGGATCTCGGCGGTCACCTAGCGACCTCAGCCTTACAACAAAGATTGCTCTGAGAGCTTTCAACGTTCCAATCCGAACCGATGATCTGACCTTCTCACAAACAACATCCTGGTCACCTTCAGGCAGGAAGAGAAGCACCTCAGATGTTCAGGGGGAGAGGGAAAAAAAACAACCAAAGTGTGATCTCAGCACAGTAATGAAATCCCCCCGTGGCCCTCCAGGTGCCTGGGATGTCACTCGGAGCTTTTACCTGCACCTTTTTGAACTCGCTGCCTTTACAGTGTCCCGAGAGTCAGAGTCCAGCCCGAGGCCAGGAAGGAGGGGAGGAGGGGAGGAGGGGGAGGGTCTGAGGTCAGGCGTTGGTAACTTGGCGGTTGCTATGTCTCGTCTCGGAGTCACAGCACAAGATAACACAATGCCTTTGGACGGGCGTTGTGTAATAAAGACTATCTAGCACAGTTGTTCCTGCGCTCCAAAGAAAATCAGCAGCTTCAAATATGTTTTTCCTTTTCCAAATAGATATCACTCGTGATATAACACAGTGTCGTCTCATTTTGTGGACCCAATTATTTGAAGCCGTGTTCGCGTTGACCGCAGGTCAGCTCCCATCCAGTCGATAGGAGGATGGAGATACAATAAGGGTAAGAAAGGAGGTCAGGAGTCATTAACCTTAAAACGTGCTGCGCTCGCACTCATACTCCAATGATCCATCATGTACGGATCAATATTTGATCTTAAGGTTAGGGATAGTTTGAAGGAGAAAAAACACAAAAGCAGTAACCAATCTATCTTATAAACACCTGAACTAACACACCGTGCTGACGGTCACAATCCAGAAACAGACCCTTTCTGACGCTTACTGCTCGTTTCTTATTGCATACATACATATACAGTATATATATATATATATGTATATATGTATATATATGTATATATAATATGGGTCTGTTGTGAAGGACAGCAAAGGATTCTGTTTACAGGGTTAGTAGTGCGACAGATGGGCCTCCTCCACACTTCCCAGTGTATGACAACATGCCTGAAGCACCGCACAGACACACAACCTCCAGATATTTACAGTGTGTGTTATAAAAAATATGAAACCGTTTGATCCCACCTCATATTTAAAGTGAATCATGTCCTGATTCTTGTTATAATTTGCATGTATCCATATTTAATACATTTTGTGTTCACTTTTCTCATTTTCAAATGTTAAAAACAACAATCCCATACAGAAATCACTAAATATTTTTATTTCAGCAACAAAGTGTGACTCATTCACTCCCACTGTATTTACAACTTAACAGCCAAGCTCTTTATGAGGACATGTATAGGTTGTGACTTATTATGTGTAAGATTGGAGGCTCATTTAATGCAAACTTCAATTAATTATATTTAAGATAATTATGAGGACATAATAGGGTGTTTAAAGTGCTCCTAATATACAGTACCTCCGGGATTTAAAAAAAGAAACTCCTGGCCACGACAACCTTTTTAGCGCCCGTGTGTCGCTGTGTTTTCCGCAGACATCTGATATGATATGTTATTGAAAATCGAGGCCGGGCTCTGCCGGTTGGCAAACAAAAGGAGCATGAAATAGCTTCCGTGAGCACTGTGCAGCTGCCACAGGTAAAGCAGGACGGACCAGTGATGAGTCACGTTCCCATGGCAACACCCCCCCAGTCCTGGAAGTTATCGCACCATCTCTGGCAGCGCATGCTCTCCATGTTGATGTAAATATCATTTACATGGGGGCCATGCGAGGAGATCTGTTCTTTTTATATGTCTGTGCAACCGGAGGAGGGTTTTTTGACAGCGTTGGAAAGGTTTAAATGCTGTCCGTGACGTGTAGCGTCGTTATAAATTTCTCATGGGACTCACTCATCTCTTCCATAAGCGAATTGGTCTCTCCCAATCCCTCTGATAGCGTGTTTCATCCAGCCGGGCCAGGCGGAATGGTTCGCTCCCGCTGCAGGTGTCCAAAGCTCTGTCAAACCCTTTGCTTTGTTCACAATGAGCCCTCTTTTATCCGGAGACCTAAAGCAGTGGATGGAGAGGAACAAGCAATAAATAGATTGCTTTGACCCAATGAGGACAGACCACATAAAGCCACATCTGAAAGGACTCCTTTAGTGTTTTATTAATGACCCAGTGGGCTTCGCCCTGCCTATCTATTGATTTCTTCATCACTCCTTTCATATACAGTCGTATGCTTTCCCCCAGAACACTTTGAAAATATATTACACACTCCTGGATGCCTTTGCATACGAGGAAGAACAGCTGACTACACTGGCTTTAAAGACCTTTTGATTGGGACCACGGGGTCACAACCACGCCGTTACTGCAGAGGGATCGCGACCGCCAGCAGGCAAGCCAACCCAGGAACGCTGTCTTTCTCTTGGCAGCCGGTGTCGGAGCAGACTGTAACTCGAGTCTGAGTGGAACAGATTGACAGGGAGCCACTAAGCACAGCGAGCAGACACACTGCATTCATTATCATTAGGCGACGCAGACGGCGCTTTGAAGCCAGCCGGGGCTCCGGCGGGCAGACGGGGCAGCGCGTGGCGGAGGCATCGTAGCATCGGCAGCAAACCTCGGAGGGACCATCCCAAACATGAGGAAGAAACGGCACTAAATGAGCCCAGCCAGAAAGAAAGTAAAAGAATGGGCTTCTGTTGGAGTTGATTATAGTTTAACACAAATTGATTGATCCAGCATCCACTTAGTGGCGTCTGATGTCAAGGTCTTCATCATCAGTTATCACAGAAATTCAATAACGTGACCTCTTGCCACAAAGGTCAAGGTTTCCTGGGTCACTTGGTGAAAACCGAACCTATCGTGTTTGAAAGATCTATCAAATTATCAAGGTTCTCATTGAATGTATTCTCCAATTAGATCCAATTTTAGTTCCTTATTTTAATAAAAATTAATAATAATTTTGTGGTGGTTTTTTAAACTTATTTATAACATACATTTACATTTTCTTAGATATGACTGATCATTCTTACAATGTCTACTCAAAGAAAAGTAGGAGTGAAAAATGTTAAAGAAAGTAGTTCTGGCCAATTAAATGTGAATATTTTAAGACCTAACATCAGTGTTTATAATAATTACATTATATTTATAAAATATAAATAATAAACTGATGTCATTCTGGCACCTCCAGCATGAGTGGAGTCCTGGAGCACAGTGTGTACTAGTGTACAGTACGTCTTCCTAAATGATCCATCGCTCTGTCCGATAATGATCCCATCACAGTTATCCATAAAAAAAGCCCACACGTTAATGACCCTCTGCAATTAGCCTCCACCATTACACCATTACACCGTGACACAGATGGATTTCGTGGTGTGCATTCTGCTAAACGGGTAAATGTTCATTGTTATTCATTGCTGCTGTTGGAAGAAAATCAAAGCGTCCTGCATTCGGCCAGAAATATATTATATATATTATAATATGCTGTGAATCTCACTCAGACATGTAAATCAGTGTGAATAAAAGAAAAAGTTCTAACCCCAGGTCTGAGCCTAACTGTAGCCCTGCATAATTATTATTATTTTTAATAAATAAATGTTTAAAAAGTGGATTTAGGGCAGATTTAAAACAGTAGAAGGCCATTTTCAATCCATGAAATGCAGATTTTTTGCAAGAACAGAAGTTTGCCCAACGACAGTTTTACAGTTAGTGGAGATGAATTGTTTACAATCACGTTACCATTATCTCTACTGCCAGTTATGATATTATGGGATTTATAACTTCCTGCTGTCTACCTGTCCTCCAGCCCTCTGTCATAATAACCACAGTCTAAGCATTGACTCACTCCTTACACACACACACACACACACACACACACACACACACACACACACACACACACACACACACACACACACACACACACACACACACACACACACGGGCTCTTACTCATCCCCGTCTAACCTTTGCTGCGACCCATCCGCCCTGAGGACAAGGCTCCCCCCCTCAGAACAGGCTGTATCAAAAAAAAAAAAAAAAAAACACCTGCTCCGAACCATCCTTCCGGGCATTTCCCAGACTCCACTGGCCATGCAAAATAAGTTGCATGAGTCACGGCGGGGCCGAGCAGGGAAAGTAGTCGCTACACGCCCGACACGCTTTCTGACACAGCAGAGGCACACGGCCATTGGATATTTATGAGGATCTGAAGGCTGCATGGAGGTAGCGTGGATCCGTGTGTTGGGCGTTCAACCGGATGAGACAGCAGAGGCATGAAGCTTGCATCGCACAAAAATCCTGCAGAAGTTCATGGTTCAGTTGCCAGAAGTGCAATGGAATGAGTCCTAACACCCAAACATTAGTCAGCATTTTTAGCACTTCCTGTTCCCTCGTCTCGAAGTCAATGTGTTTTTAGTTAGACGCCTGAAATACGGTCTGTGTTTAGGAGTTTTTAATGGTTTGTTCTGTGGCATCAAATACTCCAGTAAACGCTTCTCTTGTGAATTTTGAGGATTTGACGTCCCTGAGTTTTACTCCCATAAGTGCTGAAAGCAAGACATTTAAATGAGCTGGTTATCTAACGACTTCAATAATGTAAAATGTTGGGGAGCTATCATCAGCATAGTGTACGTGGGCAATTAAAAAAAAATAAATGTTGCTTTTAGGACTTTATTTTATTACAGGAAAGTTATTGTACAGAAGGATGTTGTAAAATAGAGCTTGGTGTAACAGTAGCATAGCGTTAGCTCTCAGTTCGCCATGAATGAGGTCCACTGCTCGGACCTTTTCCTGGGCGGTTCGTCATTAATTCAGACATATTTTCACATAAATCCCTGTGATTTAGCTGTTATCAAGCGGCCTGTTGTGGCGGGGATCGATTCTGCCACACTGGTGGATGACTTTTCTTTTAAGTCCATGCAGTATTAACACGCAACCCTACACTGCAAAATTTTACGCTGTGAATTCACAATAAATTATTGGATAAATTTTGCATGACTTTCACAGTAAGGATTACAGCAATATACTGTGAATTAAGTCACAGCAATTTACTGTGATTTCAGTATTGTGATATTACAATGCATTGTTGTAAAAGCACAACTGTATACTGTAACTTTACAGCTTCTATGGCAATGCAAGTACTGTGATATTACAGTACATTACCGGGGAATTACATCCTTTTGCTGTACATCATTACAACAAGGCCCTGTACTTTTACTGTGAATTCACAATAAATTATTGGATAAATTTTGCATGACTTTCACGGTAAGGATTACAGCAATTTACTGTGATTTCAGTATTGTGATATTACAATGCATTGTTGTAAAAGAACAAACAACTCTGAGGTAAAGTCAATGTTAGCCCAATGGCATATTTATTTACAAATAAATATTTTTCAACATTAAGCAAATGTCAAGAAATTCAAGAATACAAGAAATTCAACTTCCTAGTCAAACTTTCCAAAGCCATCTTAAAATGCAGAGAACTTGTGCAGAAACTTGCGAGTGAACTACCTGTCTCACTATGATGGCCACTCAAAGTCAATAGGTTTCCTCAAAAGGGCGCTCACATGAGGGTTCATTTGTTGTCCGCTCCTTGGTCTTTGAGCCTCTTCGAGGATTGATGCCCAGGAAGCACCTGTTAATAAGCAAAGATAGTTTCAGTTTTTAATAGATTTATGGATGAGTTTGCGAGATCAGGATGGTCTCACCAGGCTAGCCTCAGGTACCTCCATTGTCAGCAATTTAGAACTCAAGACAATCATTGAGTTGGAAGCCTGTACTATAATGTGAATTACAAGGTTAAATGAGATCTTTATACAATACCTTTGAATGAACTCCAGCGTCGCCGATCCAGCAGCAGGATACTCGAGGTTGAAGACTTAATAGCTGCTGAAGAAAGCAGCTACTCCGTGTAAAAACAAAGGGTGTGGTCCCATCACGACATGTCCCTCGATGGAAATCAGCCATCCAGAGGGCTTCATCATGTCACCTGAAAATGAATAGATACAACATCATGAGCACTTTGAGATCTGCTTCAGATACAAAGGGCTATACAAATGTAATTTGTTATCATTATTATTATTTATTGTGGTGATGTAGATTTCTAGAATCAAAACAAAATACTGAGTTAGAAATGTCGACACTAGATCCAAGTAACATTACCTTGAATGATCAAGCAGGAGGTGCTGGGGCGTTCTGGAGTACTAATGTCCACAGTAGTGGCACATGGCTGTAACATAGTAACACACAATAGCATGGATTTAATATTAAAGGATAAATATTGTTCATTGTCAGAGGTAGTAAATCATAAAAGGTAATCAATGGCTTCTAATGTAATCACTCATTTTACATTTTAAATATATAAAGGATGCGTCAGGTGGTAGAGCTGATGGGTCAGGTGGTAGAGCTGATGGGTCCAGTGGTAGAGCTGATGGGTCCAGTGGTAGAGCTGATGGGTCAGGTGGTATAGGCCCAGCAGCCTGCAGGTAGGACCCCTGCTGCCTAAACATGAATTTGCAGTCCTGTGTGTTTTCTGTAGCAGTCAGTCACCCCACACTAGTAATAATAGGGGGCATTAGTATGTTGTTTTGTGTGCTGAACAAAGTTATACACATTCTCATACACACGCTCACATCCAACCAATTTACAGTGGAACATTGTGGTGCATTTTAACTCGTCACCTACCTGATCTATTTCTCCTCACTCTAAGCCGGACACTGAACAAGATAGCCTGATCTAGAAAAAAAGAAAAAGGAGAAATTACACAAAGGCAACCAACAATATGAATTTCAGTTTGAATGCAGATTATGATCATGAGTATGTTGTAAAAAACATGATCTGTACATAAAACGTAATGGACATTTTTGGAGTTGCATCACCCGTGTACTGCGATATTATCCCTAGCTGAAACTTGATCGAGAGCAAAAACGTTTTTGCAGAATAGTAGCCTATCCATGCATGGAGAGCAGCTGGTCTATGTGGAATATCTCTAACGATGCAGGGAGCCGCTACATGCCCGATAGACTAGCTAGTCATTAGCCCGCTTAGATCGGCTACCGTTCGGCAAAACCACTTTTGCTCTGGAGTAAAAAACGAACGGGAAAGTAAGTGAAAAATTGGCTAATGTTGCTACGTGTACTTTTCAGTGCGCTATGTTCGGCCAGTCCCGTTTGAAGAACGAATTTGAGATTTTCGTAGGAGATGAATTGTTTACAATCAAGGTTTCCTGGGTCACTTGGTGAAAACCGAACCTATCGTGTTTGAAAGATCTATCAAATTATCAAGGTTCTCATTGAATGTATTCTCCAATTAGATCCAATTTTAGTTCCTTATTTTAATAAAAATTAATAATAATTTTGTGGTGGTTTTTTAAACTTATTTATAACATACATTTACATTTTCTTAGATATGACTGATCATTCTTACAATGTCTACTCAAAGAAAAGTAGGAGTGAAAAATGTTAAAGAAAGTAGTTCTGGCCAATTAAATGTGAATATTTTAAGACCTAACATCAGTGTTTATAATAATTACATTATATTTATAAAATATAAATAATAAACTGATGTCATTCTGGCACCTCCAGCATGAGTGGAGTCCTGGAGCACAGTGTGTACTAGTGTACAGTACGTCTTCCTAAATGATCCATCGCTCTGTCCGATAATGATCCCATCACAGTTATCCATAAAAAAAGCCCACACGTTAATGACCCTCTGCAATTAGCCTCCACCATTATACCATTACACCGTGACACAGATGGATTTCGTGGTGTGCATTCTGCTAAACGGGTAAATGTTCATTGTTATTCATTGCTGCTGTTGGAAGAAAATCAAAGCGTCCTGCATTCGGCCAGAAATATATTATATATATTATAATATGCTGTGAATCTCACTCAGACATGTAAATCAGTGTGAATAAAAGAAAAAGTTCTAACCCCAGGTCTGAGCCTAACTGTAGCCCTGCATAATTATTATTATTTTTAATAAATAAATGTTTAAAAAGTGGATTTAGGGCAGATTTAAAACAGTAGAAGGCCATTTTCAATCCATGAAATGCAGATTTTTTGCAAGAACAGAAGTTTGCCCAACGACAGTTTTACAGTTAGTGGAGATGAATTGTTTACAATCACGTTACCATTATCTCTACTGCCAGTTATGATATTATGGGATTTATAACTTCCTGCTGTCTACCTGTCCTCCAGCCCTCTGTCATAATAACCACAGTCTAAGCATTGACTCACTCCTTACACACACAACACACACACACACACACACACACACACACACACACACACACAACACACACACACACACACACACACACACACACACACACACACACACACACACACAACACGGGCTCTTACTCATCCCCGTCTAACCTTTGCTGCGACCCATCCGCCCTGAGGACAAGGCTCCCCCCCTCAGAACAGGCTGTATCAAAAAAAAAAAAAAAAAAACACCTGCTCCGAACCATCCTTCCGGGCATTTCCCAGACTCCACTGGCCATGCAAAATAAGTTGCATGAGTCACGGCGGGGCCGAGCAGGGAAAGTAGTCGCTACACGCCCGACACGCTTTCTGACACAGCAGAGGCACACGGCCATTGGATATTTATGAGGATCTGAAGGCTGCATGGAGGTAGCGTGGATCCGTGTGTTGGGCGTTCAACCGGATGAGACAGCAGAGGCATGAAGCTTGCATCGCACAAAGCAGGCTCCCCTTTTCTAAAAAAAACCTGCAGAAGTTCATGGTTCAGTTGCCAGAAGTGCAATGGAATGAGTCCTAACACCCAAACATTAGTCAGCATTTTTAGCACTTCCTGTTCCCTCGTCTCGAAGTCAATGTGTTTTTAGTTAGACGCCTGAAATACGGTCTGTGTTTAGGAGTTTTTAATGGTTTGTTCTGTGGCATCAAATACTCCAGTAAACGCTTCTCTTGTGAATTTTGAGGATTTGACGTCCCTGAGTTTTACTCCCATAAGTGCTGAAAGCAAGACATTTAAATGAGCTGGTTATCTAACGACTTCAATAATGTAAAATGTTGGGGAGCTATCATCAGCATAGTGTACGTGGGCAATTAAAAAAAAATAAATGTTGCTTTTAGGACTTTATTTTATTACAGGAAAGTTATTGTACAGAAGGATGTTGTAAAATAGAGCTTGGTGTAACAGTAGCATAGCGTTAGCTCTCAGTTCGCCATGAATGAGGTCCACTGCTCGGACCTTTTCCTGGGCGGTTCGTCATTAATTCAGACATATTTTCACATAAATCCCTGTGATTTAGCTGTTATCAAGCGGCCTGTTGTGGCGGGGATCGATTCTGCCACACTGGTGGATGACTTTTCTTTTAAGTCCATGCAGTATTAACACGCAACCCTAATCAAGAGAAGTAAAGCGAGGCTTTGAGAAAAACCTCCACGCCAGCGAGCAATTCCTCGTTAATCTTTAATTAAGCACAAGGTGCAGCGTTGATTCGTCCTTTTCTAAACCGACGAGCGCTATTTTCAGCCGCCGTCGCCCACTCTGAGCTCACATCCAACCAATTTACAGTGGAACATTGTGGTGCATTTTAACTCGTCACCTACCTGATCTATTTCTCCTCACTCTAAGCCGGACACTGAACAAGATAGCCTGATCTAGAAAAAAAGAAAAAGGAGAAATTACACAAAGGCAACCAACAATATGAATTTCAGTTTGAATGCAGATTATGATCATGAGTATGTTGTAAAAAACATGATCTGTACATAAAACGTAATGGACATTTTTGGAGTTGCATCACCCGTGTACTGCGATATTATCCCTAGCTGAAACTTGATCGAGAGCAAAAACGTTTTTGCAGAATAGTAGCCTATCCATGCATGGAGAGCAGCTGGTCTATGTGGAATATCTCTAACGATGCAGGGAGCCGCTACATGCCCGATAGACTAGCTAGTCATTAGCCCGCTTAGATCGGCTACCGTTCGGCAAAACCACTTTTGCTCTGGAGTAAAAAACGAACGGGAAAGTAAGTGAAAAAGTTCGTGCTTAATGTTGCTACGTGTACTTTTCAGTGCGCTATGTTCGGCCACGTAGCCCCGGTTTGATATGAAGCTGAACTGGAGGATGCGGGTGTATTGTTAGCTTCGGCTAACACGGGTAACCCACTGTCTCGGTGCGGAAAGACCACTCATGAGAGGAGAATAGTGACGGCGACGTTACGCTAATATGCAGCAAAACACCGCCGCCGCATGCGCTCACCCAGAGCAGACGAGCCCCGCGAGCGAACATGACGACAACAATACCAGTAACAGTCCGTAACGAAAAGACATCCGAGTGGAAACAACGGCCCGCTACTGACCAGTTCAGCTTCAAATCAAACCTGGGCTACATGGTCTAACCATATGACACATTGAAATGTACACGTAGTGACATTAAACACGAACTTTTTTACTTCCTTTCCCGTTCGTTTTCCTTCTTATTTCTCTCTCGTCTTATTGTTCTTATCTCACGTAGCAAATCGTTGCTAATCGTGCTAGCAGCCGTTTGCTAGCTAGTATTATTACTACTGCTATTAGCAAATGCTGTGAGATAACGTTCAATAATTTCGGGCAGTAAATATTATTATCATACTACAACAACATGGGTGTAAGTGAGTTATGCATGCTGCTCACCTTCTCCATTCAGTCGGGATGAGAAGAGGGAAACCGCCGCGCCTTCAGTTCAAACCAAGTTCGGTTATGTCATGTGACTTCCCAGGGTATAGTTCAATACAGTATTTCACTGTAATAATACTGTTGAATGCTGTGAAATCCTTGCATTTTTTACTGTGTTGCTGTGATATTACAGACCTTGTTGTGATATAACAGGGGTTTTTTGATTGCAGGATTTTACAGTAAAATTAGAGTTAGATGCTGTAAAAATCCAAAGATACTGTAGTTTTTACAGGTATTCATTGGGATATTACAGGGGAACTAAATTACAACAAGTTACTGTAAAATAATACTGTTATTTATTGTGAAATGCTGGTAATTTCTAACAGTGTAATCAAGAGAAGTAAAGCGAGGCTTTGAGAAAAACCTCCACGCCAGCGAGCAATTCCTCGTTAATCTTTAATTAAGCACAAGGTGCAGCGTTGATTCGTCCTTTTCTCCGACGAGCGCTATTTTCAGCCGCCGTCGCCCACTCTGAGCCTCTCTGGGGAGGCAGAGCCGGTCTTTAAAAGCAAAGAAGAGGCTAACAAGCATCCCTGTCATAGCGCGATTACATCGAGCAGAGCCATTTTAAAGCAGGGGTGCCCTCTTTTGATTGTGGAATCACAGGCTGGCTTAAATAATGAAACTGTCCTCTATGTTGGGCTTTTGGTCTTTGGGATCATGTAAAAGATTTAAAGAATCTCATTAGATGAGGCGGGAGGGGGGATTCACTCATGTAGTTACACTGTGCATGTTATATATTACTTATTTGGGGAGTTTACATGTTTCTCTAAAGGTTCTGTCCATCCACCATACAACAATGTGTTCAATTAAAGGTGTGAGATCTGAGAACAGACTTCTGGGTAATGCAGTGTAGGTGCCTTTTTTATCCCCTACTTTCTACTCGCCGTCAAAGAACATAGGCTCAGCTGCTTTTGTGCCATCTGGGTCATGGCGGCCCGTCGCCCATGGTAACAGCACCCCCCCTCCCAGTTTCACTTCACATCAGAGCTGCCAAGCTGGTCTTATGTTGGTCGGATTTCATTTTTTTTCCCCCACTTTCGCAAGTTCGCGAAGGCGGGTCATTTAACTCACGGGAGCTGGACGCTCGCAGCACTTTAACGCTCTTCACATGACCAACAGCTAAAGGCGTGATGTCACACTGAAAAGCAAAAAAAAAAAAACAGATTATGTAATATTGCATCATGAAAACCCAACGTGAACGATACGATACACTTCATCCCTGGAAGCTGCTAAGACAATAAAGGTGACATAGAAGAAGTTTGGGACATAATCCTGAATATGTTATGAGTTAAAGCAGTTACTAAAGCATCATCTCTGATCATTCAGCTACCATGTTGTTGCTGCAACAGTGAAGCCAGGTGCATCATCACCTTGTGTATCTGCTGGCACACGTCTTTGTCAGACTAAGAGAAGAATACCTGCGAACAGAAATCAGAGTTTTTCATCCTTTCGGTTTGTGTTCACATGGAGAAACGTATTTCAACAACCTGAATAAAACATCAGTCTGAATAAGAAATATGTCATGCTGTGGTGGTGCAGAGGGTACAGTTCCCCGCCTCTCTCAAACACTAAAGAAAGGGGCGTCGTCACACTCTGATTGGCCGAGAGGGGAGAGGCACACCCTGCAACAGGTGATCTGAATAATCCTCCAATCAACAGACATTCAGCTAATTGGTAAAGAAAATGTAAAAATCTTTAAAAATTCTATTCTGTTTTGTTTTTTATAAGAGAGACTATAAAAAATGCGTCATATAAACTCGTAACACTATACAGTTGCTGAGATATAAACAGGCAGTCATTTCAATAGTGCAAGAAAAAAAAGAAAATGTATATTATGATCTGATCTGAATTAAATTAACATCTCATCAAACATGAATCCAGTGGATCGGTTCCCAAGTGGTTCATTTCAACAAGAAAATAAAGTTCGTCTTCACTCGGATTGTGTTTGCAAAAAAAAAAAAAAAAAAAGGTGTAATAAATGAGATGAATCCGTGAATATAGGAGGGGATCGGATAGCAATGCACTCGCATGGAAAAGCATAAACTGTTCTAATTTTACCTCCATGTAAATGAGTGACTTGGGCAGATGCCACGGCTCGTGTGTGTCTGTTGTGTATTTCCACACATTTCCATTGTGTTGGGATGAAGCGCCGTCCTCGCTTTGCAGCTTTTAACTGCCAACTTCCCCAAGTCTGTGAGAAATGGTGAAACATCAAATGAGAAACTTTTTCCAAACAAACCCTTATCTCATCTTCCGTCTCTCCCATTTCATGCAATGACACAGTGAGGGAGCACCAGGTATGTAAGCTTGAGAGCCTTACAACTCCCTTATCTCACCCAGTGAGGATGAGTGTCTCTTCAGGTCTGATGAGGAACCGGGGAGGGGGATCCAGTCCAGTATAACACACTGTGAGGAGTAAGTACACAAGATGAAGACCAGAAGTCTGTTATCTGCGGCGAGCATCCGCTTGTCGGCTTGGAGATATCGATCGGCGGTCTGGATGAGAATATCATCCTCCCACTTGTGGGAGAGGGTTTAAGACGTGTTGTGGACTCGTCGGCGGTCCTCCTAGGAGCTCCTTCTTTTCAAGTAAAGTTCAAGGATAAAGTTAGAAAAATTGCTTTATTACTGAATATGCTTTTAGTGATTAAAAATGGAGTGTGAGATGAAGAGAAAAACGAGTAAAGTGATCAAATATAGTAGCTTCGATGGGTTATACCTATATTTAAAGGGCCATACCGGCAGAATCTACTGTATATTCGCCACGTAGACTTGGAGCTTCCCTTTGAATACAGCAATAGCAAATAAATAGACACAAAACAATGAAGCGAAACCACGTCTCTCTCTCCAGAAAACCCTCAAACAACTCAAAACTAAGGAGAAACAGCTCTTGTAAGGCAGCAGGAGTCAAACAAAC
Source organism: Chelidonichthys spinosus (assembly GCA_029853015.1). Classification (NCBI taxonomy): domain Eukaryota; kingdom Metazoa; phylum Chordata; class Actinopteri; order Perciformes; family Triglidae; genus Chelidonichthys; species Chelidonichthys spinosus. The sequence goes on along the minus strand of CM056843.1, from coordinate 8,849,652 downwards.
GAATCCCTGGCAGTGACAGCTGTCAGCGTGGCACTCCTACAAGGCTCGCTTTGCTGAGAGAGACTTTTGTACATCAGCGAGCCCCATGGTGCCACCATGAATAACGCATGAGGAAAACAGGGAAAAGTTGTCGGCTTAGGCAAAGAGATGCAGCCACTTCTCCCTGACCTAGATTCCAGGCATGGGGATTCATTTTTGTCCGTCCCCCCTCTGTCCTCTCCCGTCTCTAATTCCTCCGCACCGGGACGGGAGATCTGCACAGCTGACGGAGATCGTTCAAACGCAGACCAAGGGACCGAAACGCGGAGTAAACAACCGGAGGCCCTGTTCATACGAGACATTATGTAAAAGACACGCAGATCCACTTTTAAAGGAAACCGTCTGTTTACATAGTTGACATGATTTTCCACTAGAAAAAGGCAAAAGGATCCGGATGTCTGGAAACAAATTCAACTGCACACACAGGAATTCATGTTCCAAACAGCCTCCCTAGTTACTGCTTCTCAGGAAAAAAAGTTCTTTAACAGGTAAATAAACACGGTTTTAACGTCTAAATGAGCAAAACCAGGCTCACGGTGTCTCTTAGATAAACCAGCTTCATCCATTGTGCAGAGAAAGCTGTTTTCTTGTTTGTAGACGTTGTTTTTTGGCATTCTGATGCATTCCTCAGTCGTGCGAGCGTGCAGTGTTTACGTGAGGGTCGAGAGGAAACGGGATCTCCAGGACAACGGTGCGAGGCGGTCGTAATGATGGCTCATTTAAAAGCGGTCAGAAAGGGTTCGGGGTCAAAAGGTCACGGCTTTAAGTGTGTGCGGAGTGGGGAAGGTGAACACCTTCAGCTCCCAGACCACGTCACACACTAGTCGGAGGCCAGCAGGTCGATTGCATCGATGATATTTTGCAGCGCCGGAGCTCGGGGAGCGTTTTCATGGACTGATTTCCTCTTGGAAGCATAATGACAACGGCAGCAGGGCAACGCAGGTCAAAACGATGTGAGCGGTTCATTAAAAGCCACGTATTATGACGGAGCGATGCCTGTCTAAACAATTTTAAATCCACTCCACAACAGCTGAAGCATCATTGGCGTCTAAAAGGCCTGTTATCGATGGTAAATTAGCTTTCTTTGTTGTCGGCTTCTTCTTGATGTGTTGATCTTGTGGTCAGACTGAGATAATACATATATTTATCAATATTCAATGACACAGGTGGAACACGGGGCATCGAGTCTACCGATATGCAACTAACCTTAGGATGTCTCTTAACCACAGTATGGATTTTATCGTCTGAACAACAAAACCAGGGACGGTTTCAGGTCAAATGTCATAGACCCGAACCTGAGACAGGGCTCTCAGCCGTGAATATATCAGTCAAAATGATGATAGTAGGGTAGAAATGGGGATATTATTCAATACTTTAAGTAAAAAATATGTCACAATTTCGTGTCAAAATATTTAAGATATCAAGATAAACGTAATTCAATTAGGAGATAATTGACTCTTTAGTCATAAATACTGCTTAAATTGAGGGTAAGAAACTATTAAATAAGTCATAATTTAGATTTTAAGTCAAAATGATGAGATACTAAGTCATTGGTATAAGTGAATAACTACTAAATACAGTATTTTTCAGTTACAATGGTGATCATAATCAGTAAAAATCATATCTCATGTTTCCTTTTCCTGGCAGAAATGGGCTTCCATAAGATACATTGAGAAAAACATGTTTATCTGGATTTGGGTGAACTGATCCTTTAAGCTTCAATAGAGAATCTAGTCTCTATAAATAGAAATCCTATCACGTAAACAGCAAACAGCACATTCTTACACCACCTTAACCAAATTATCCCCAGTCTTCACATCTTTCATCTGTATAAGATTGGAAATCGGATCCATTTGTCTGCCCTCATGCTTTATTGCATCAGCGGTGTAATTGTTGTAGCACACATAAACAAACAAAGCCCGAGGAGACTCTCCCCATCGCTCCGGTTCGCTCCCCGGGTGGGCCTTACTGTTTTTGACATTTGAGCCACGGGGTGATGGCAAACTGTGCCAGAGAGACGCAGCAGCCAGCAGCGGGACGACACGGAGCTCACCCCTCAACTCCTGCCAACAAATAATTCATACCGCTAACATTTACTTTGTTAAAACGCAGTCCGCCCCGCCTGTTTACCTCAAAGGACCTGTCTGAGGGGAAGCTTTTAACATTTCGCTGCAGCGGAGGGAGACGTTAAAAAGACTTGATCATCTTCCAATACATAAAAAAAGATGGAACTCCAAACACACTTTAATATACAGCAAGTTTAGGAGCTTTACAAAACTCCCCTTCTTAAATAATAATAAAACAGAAGAACAAAACCCAGGGGTGTCCCAGAGTCCAACAGTGAAACAGTGAAACCTCAAGCTGCCCCAGGATGCTTCACATTCTGGCAGCGTCGCACAGAAGAAAGAGGAAACTGTGAAATTTCAAGAACCTCAATTCCCAGAAATTATGCAACGTGGCATCAATAAAACTCACACTGCTTGGACGTGAACTCCTTGCTCTTTGTGGCTGCAGAGCCGGCTGTGGGGACTTTTTCCATCTTCAACGGATGCTGTGAATTACAAAAGTATTTTCATTTTAAAAGTCCAAGTCCAAATTAAGTGTTCGGAACGAGCCGATCACAAGGCGTTTCTCTTCTTCTTCAGGGGTCTGGTTGAAGGCCGGAGGTCAGCAGGTCCGTGGGCGAAGGCACAGTCTTCAGCCTGCAGGGGGCAGCACTGACGGTGGTGCTCGTAGAACCAGCAGGGGCGAGTTTTCAGAGCACCAGAGGCAACAGGCTTCCTCTTGGTATCCGCCCTGGAGGACTTCCTGTCCCGCCAGTCTCTGATGTGCACCCTCCCTCCTTCCACTGCAAGAGAAGGGAGACAGGAAGCTACAGCGACTCTTCAGAATAAAACGCTCCAGAGTTTCCAGAAGTAAACAAGTAGTGTATTTTCTACAGACAATAAGAGGTGCATAAAGCGTGGAGTCCATCTACCTCGGAAGACTTGGTGGTTGTTCTTGAGCAGCGTCTGAAGGCCTCCGCACTCCTTCTTCAGGAGCTGCAAGGTTTCCTGCTCCAACAGACCGGCGACCTCGCCCACAGAGAGGCTGCCTGAGGAGGAGGAGGAGGAGGAGGAGGAGGAGGAGGGCAAGAATGATGCATTCATCATTATATTTACACGCTGCTTCAGACAGAATACCTCCCACTACAGAGGAAGCTGAGCGGCTCGGGTCAATGTCGCCAGTTGTTTTTTTGTTTGTCACATTGAAAAAGCTACAGGATCGAGGCTAAAAACGGAACATTTTACAGGAAGAGAGTTGGGGGTCTAAGTCAGGGCTGTGAAGTGTGCTCAATTAAAGCCGCTCCAACAAGCTGTCAGAGCAACCAGCATGCATTTCACCGCTGCGACTCCCACCGGCCGCTCCAGAGCGAGAGTGAGTCACCATCGCCACTGCCCCACTGGGACATTCATTTGAGATGCCAAAGAGAAGAAAAGGTTAAAAAGCAGGATACTGAAACACACCATGCTACGAGTTCAGGGAGTAGAAAGCTGACGTACCCAGAACAGCGCCCCCCACCTTCGGGCTGAGGTTTTTCTGTATTTCTGGCGTTGCCCTTTTTTCCCCCCCAGAAAAGAATGAAATCAGAAGTGACCTTTAGTTTGTATAAAAATCAGACTTTTCTCTGACATATTGGAGAGGGACCTCTGTGCCGTTTCATAACAAATATTTGACCTATATCTGCAGACATCATAATGCGATCTTCGTCATACTTTTGGACAAAATCTCTGGTGGCACGTCAGGCCGCCGCTGTTGGCTTAGGTATTAGTGAATATGAGAAACATATTGTCTTTGGCTCACATCCAAATAAATCAATGTGCTACTTCGAGGCTCATATTAGAAATGTATTCATAATTTGACACTAGAGCTATGATGGTTTCCCGTTTTCTCCAACATATCGTCCACAAACACATGTTAAACTGGTCAAATTGCTGAGTTAATGCCTAAAATATGCAACACACCCCCACGTTAGCAGACACTCCCGAGGCCAGGGAGCCCCAGGCCTTAATATAACATCAATACAGCGTTTAGAGCTGCCCTTTACATCCCACAATGTTAATGGGGATTAATGGGAGGAGGGCGGTACTGACAGAGGAGACTCTGCTCGGACTGAGACCGGCAGAAATGATTATTAATGGCCCGGCTTGACGTACAGTTGGACTTTTTAAGGTGGAGTGTCCCCTGTGCATGGCCAGTGGTTGATTGCTTGTTGTGGAGGATTGTTTTTTTTTTTTTTTCTTTGTTGTTTTTTTTCGCATCCCGAGCCAAATCAGAATCAGGCTGAGTGGAGAGAATTAGCTCTAAGACTGCTGAGTGGTGAATAAAAGATTATAAAAGGGGATCATAACCTTTAATACAGGTTTTCTGATTATATTGACCTGCGAGTCAAAATCAACCAAAAATGATTAACAATCTTTATGAAAAAAGAGGGCGAAAAAACATATTCTGCAACACACAATTGTTATAATGGCTGCAGTGAACACAGGAACATCATTACATTCCTATTTAACTCCCAACATATTATTATGCAGGGCTGCTATGTTCACTCTAGAATAATGTGCCTAGATTATTCTAGTAAACTGTTCGGTGTCTTCAGTGTCAGGAAATAGGGAAAACTTTCAATTATGTTAAAAAAAAAACCCTCAAACGACGGCTGCTGCCTGACTTCCTGAAATAGCCTAATTGCTGTGGCTCTGATATAATGAACAAGGTGTAATCTTATGTGTGGGTGAGTGCGGTTCATCAGGGAAGACTGCAGCTGTGGAGGAAGATGATGATGATGATGATGGCCTGAATTGTTAAAAAGTGTGATGGGAGGCGTTCCGACGTGAACACAAACAACAAGCATTCACAGGAGACTCGGGTGTGATTTCTTTGATTGTCTTTTGAAGGAATCGATCGGAGGCTGGGCGTCGCAGCGTGAAATGCAGGTCAGACGTACAGCGACGCAGCGTTCTCAGCAGGATTACATAACTACCTGAGCAGTCGGCAGCATCCATGAATTAATAACATTACTCAACGCTAAGGAAGGCAGCTCCACCCGCTTGCACATTTCACATTAACTATCCGAAACGCGATATTTTCAATGCTTAATGTTCAAAGAGCAACTGTTAAATTCAACAAAACTCATAATAAAACCAGGAAGTTATCCAAGCAAAACTCTGCTTAAGCACCACTTCAAATAAACTAATAGGTTAAAACATCCATTATTCTCATATTCTTTGAAGATGCAATAAAAACGGAGAGAAACTGACTCCCCTGGAAATGTTCAATACGGGGCGGCTCACCCTGAATTTACCCTTTGTTCTCTCATACCTAAATACAAACGCATACTCATGCATAAGTCATAGACGGCGGTCCATTATTCATCAACTCATCTCTGCACAGGGTCACAGACTCCCTTTATTTGCTCTCCCTCATATTTCCTACCTGTTTTAATCATAGGATCTCCTTATGTCATTCATACTGTGTGTGTCTGTGTTGACAAACCCCGTGCATGTGTGCGTATTAAGCGCTCCCCTGCGGCAGGAAGTGGCTGGCAGAGAGTTCAAAGTGGCGTCACCGTGTGTCACGAAGGCCTGCCGACAGCTGATGCAGAGAGGGGGACAGGGTGTTGACGAGGGAGGTGGGGGGCTTGATGGCATAACGGAGGGGGTGGGGGGGGATCAGAGCAGGGATTCAGGCTGCCAACGCACCACGAGGTACATGGAAATATATTTTAAGAAGGTGAGAAGTGATTCATCCTTCCCTGCAAAGACAGCAATAATTAATTCAGTCTAAATGGAGTTTTAAAAAGTACTTCTGTTAGTTTTTGAGGGGACTTTCATTTGTTTGCTCACTGCTTTTTATAGATACTGATCTCTTGGACAGTAAATCGTGCACAACAACAGGAAGAAGACTGATAATGTGTCCTACTCTGGATTTAATCGGAACCTTTTTTTCATCACTAAGCTCATGTCCAGGGAGACTGGAGTGATTTGTTTGAAATCTCATGTGTTTGCGGTTTTACCTCCTCGATTCCAGTCGCCGGAGGAGCCGCCGCCGCCATCGCCGCCGCCGCCGTCCCCTTCAGTCAGTCCCAGAAGGACATTAGCGACCTGCAGGACGACGCCGTCCACAAAGTCCCGCGGGAGAGCGGCGCAGTTCCGGACCGCTTCCACCCTGTCTCTGGGCCGGAACCCGGCTCCCCAGCTGCTGCCGGGGGTCCCGTCAGGGTCTGCGTTCCCATGGCAACAGTCCCCGTCATTTCTGCTGGCTGACTTTTGAACTGCGGCCCCGGAGGCGGTCTGGCGGCTCTGGATGTAATGAGATCGTCGCTGCTCTGCTTCGGCCTCGTCACGTAGCTGGTAGTTCCTCGACTTTCCCACCAGACACACCTGCAGGAAAAGGAAACAACAAACACTAGTAAATACTTGCTTGGTGTCATTATGTGTTCATGCGTATTAAAGGGATTAACAGCTTATTTTAAATCTATATTTAGTCTATTGAGCATTTATCAGGAAGGAAGTTGCACTATGGGAAATGTAGGATGTAGAGTTTTTTTCTGCCTACTAGGGGTGAGTATAAAAGTGAGGATACATCAGGACGTACCCGCTTGGTGGACGGTATTCTCAGGCAGTCCTCCTCCGTGTTGAAGCCACTGACTCGGCTGACCTCCGTGATGAAGTCGATGTATTCCTTATACTGGGACTTCTTACACTGGCGTCTCTGGTATTTGGCGTAGAAGTCGAAGAAACAGCAGGGGAGGACAAAGTACCGGCAGGAGTAAGACGACCTGCAGCGAGGGCAAAAGACAAATCCTTACCAAGTGCCAAAGAAAATGTTTTTAAATGTATTTATATATAATTTTTTTGAGATTCTGAATCTGTTCAACAAACAGGAAACAAGAATCCCAGACTAGAGCAGAGATTCATCACTTGTAGTCACATTGGAGGACACTGAGGCTCAACATCGCCATCAGGTGGTCGCCACAGGAAACACAGCCACGCGAACAGACGTGCAGAAACAAACACACACACACATCCACACGAGCCTCCCTCTGCCTATAATGTTATTCCAAATTGGAGAGATCAGCTGGCACTTGAGCTGCTGAGTGAGATTGTGTCTGCTGATGACTCGCCTGGCAGCTATAACGGGGATCCATGGTGTGAGCTCGTCCGAGTGGTTCCCAATCAGCCAGTCGGTACCCGGAAATAAGAAGCTCTCGCTGGGAGTAATTGCCTTTTCCTGAAATAGCAGAGGCCCAAAGATCACAAGAGCTCCTTAAAGCAGAGAAGACATACAACCGCTATGATTTGCTTCCAAATCAATTTATGGAAATGTGTCTTAAAAGAAAATGTTTTTTCTCTCCTCAAAACGCTTGAGATATCACAGACAAAAAGGATTATTCACACAATTCACACAAATGCAGAGTTTGTATTCATATTGGGCTCATTTTAGCAGACGGGTCCATTAACCGACACGACAAATGATGTAGGTTAAGAGCACGGAGGACGGCGAGGTTCAGAAAGAGCCTCCGAATAAAGGTTGAAGTGTACAGCACCCCAGGGGGCCCAGGAAGATTGGTCGACCACATCCGCTCCCAAAAAAAAAGAAAATCAGTCAATAATAGATGACCTGAAATGGAAGCAGTCAGCAGCTGGTTGTGATGAATGAGTGAGTCCAGGAGGCAGACGAGCAGAGTGCAGTGTTTCGGGGGAAAGTTTTCCCTGCAAATGTGTGTTTACACGGACGTGGATCCAGTGTTGGTCCCCGTGTGGAGGAGTTCTCATTACAACAGGAGTGTGAAACCAACCATGTCAAACATTTTCTTAATAATTAACAGTTAAAGTGAATTCCACGGCAGCCAACTGCTGGTCATTTTCACTATTAATTAATCTGCTGTATATAAGGATGGAATGATGTAGGATTTTAATTACAGCTCGTGATAAAAGTTGATTGTGATGAATATCCATTAGCTGGATAATCTTATATATATATATATATATATATATAAAAAGGTAAACTAAGACAAAAATTAGACTTTTTCCCTAACCTAACTCTACCATAGTTTTGGCTTTTTTTTTTGACTATATATATATATATATATAGTCAAAAATCTCCATCTGTGACACAATAAAAATATTTTTTTTCTAAACATAATGTAAAGTCACATCATCATGTTTAAATGTCATTTTAAGCAGATTTTGATGATTATCGGGGTAATAACGTGAATAATATTGGCCAAGATAATCATGAAATTATATTATATATTTCCATATCGTCCCATGCCTGGCTGCATACTTGGTTTATCGATTGTCAAAATTGTTGCAGATGGATTTTCTGATCCATATGCAACAATAATTGATTAGTGAACTAAATGTTTCAGCTGTTGTTGTTTCATCATCTGAGGCATCATCAAAGATTAAAATAAATAATAAGATGGGACATATTCAAGTTTCAGTGGTCAATGTAGTGGAAAAACTGACATTTAAAAAAGTCATTAAAATTTAAGTAAATTAGGAAAATAAACATGAATTTTAATTTGTTTTAAGTTATTCATGAATGTATTTATTTTGCATTCAACCTCATCATGTCTCCATGTGGTGATGAGGACGATATAATGATCAAATAAAGTGATATAAATACAAATAAATGAACCTTGATGTTTAATCAGCAAGCTGATTTAGGTTTTGTCCTTTAATACAAAATGATTCCCTTATGATCTAAAATGTGTATTAATAGATCAGTGGGTTTAAAAGTAGAAAGGCTTCCCAACATTAATCAACACAGAAGGCGACAGCAGCAGCAGTGAGGGGGCGATGCCAGCTGAAAGAACACCTAGAGAACATCGTTTCGTGTGAAAAGATAATAATACTCATTTGACAATGAGTCCGCCTTGTTGGCGCTCACCTCTAGCAGAGTCTGGGGGCCGTACATGTCCCAGATCTTCCTCTTCCGAACGTCGATGCCCTTTCCAGGATGCTGTAACACAAGACGGCGTGACGGTCAGCGGCTAATCGCTCTCAGCCACATTCACACTCACACCGTCATTTCAATTACACCTCTCCTAGCCTGTGATTGGCCAATTGGGCGACATGATGCAGTAGATTTTATACATTCAGAGACATGAACTCGCTCACCTCACCGGCCTGTCATTGATTGAGCTGCCAGGGCATTTTATTAGAATGCTATTAAGCTAGTGGCATGTAGCGGTCAGTCCGTTGGTCCACTGCTGCAACAATTACTCAATTAATTGATCAGTTGGACAAAAAGAAAATGTATGGGCAACTATTTGAATATTCAATCAATTGTTTCAGTCTTTTTTTGAGCAAAAAAAGCCAAATATGTACCGAATTCGGCTTCTCAAATGTGAGGACTTGCTGCTTGTTCTTAAAACCAGGCCCACATGGTCTCGGTTTATAAGGTCATGAGGTCAAAAACCACCTATCTGCATCAGACTTTTCATATCGTGGTTGTTTTCTGCAGCCGTTAACCAGGAAGTAGCATAATGAACAGTATATAACAGGCAGCCAACCAGCTTACCCCTTCACCAGCCAGTATGTGAACCAGGAGGCCGTTTCCACACCCCAGGTCCACAAAGGACTGTCTGTCGGTCAGGCCTTTCTCCGCTCGCTCCTCGGCCCACAGCACCTGCAGCACAGGGACGGCGTGTTTGTGAGAGCGTTCGATCACCAGCGGAGCGACACCTGCAGCTGCTGCCGACACGTCCCACCTGCCTCCGGCATGACATATGAATCAATTTACAGGGCCTGAGCCCTGTTTCACCCTCCAATCAATTGAGCCAGATTTGGTTGCGTGACCCACCAACGTGTGACAGATAAAAAACGAGCTTCACCTACACAAACATCTACAGCATCGACATGTTTGTGTGTTAAGTGCAACAAGACATATGAGGCTCGAGGACTATTCTTCCACAGATGAATCACTCATTGATTTTGATGTGTGAACTCACAAGGAGATACGTAGCTATGGCAACATCTTCATAGACAAATTTCTCCGGATCTGTAACCTCGGGCCAAATCTAGAGATGGGAGAAAGAAATATCAGCACTCAGTGATAAAGATCAAGAAACAAGCATTAATATCTTCTCTTCTAATAATATTAGAAGAGTTAACATCAGCAGCCTTGCCCTGAGCTGACGTTACCGTGACCATGGCCTTGTACTTCTCCTTCAGCTGCTGGTACGTGACGCTGTACTTCTCCACCGGCAGCAGCGACAAGGTGCTCTTGAACTCGCTGCTCTTGCACTCGGCGGCCCAGCGCACCAGTTTAGGCAGCAGATCGGTGGACAGCCAGGGCAGCCTCGGGTACGCCACGCCATCAGAGAACCACGCGTCTGATGCCAGAACGTGCAGCTCCAAGGCCCTGGAGATAAGGGCGTTGTCATCTGGATTGCTTGTTTCTTTTACTTGTTTTATGTGAACAATTGTTTTAATTAATAAATTCTCATTTAAAATCACAAGTTTAATTTCTGCCATGAAAACTACAGGAGCCCAATGTGTGCCAATTTGAATGACAATTTGTTATAATAAAAAAAAGTGCTAATAAAGAACAGTACTGGGATGATAAGGGCCTTAACGTGGGTCCTGTGTCAAAATCAAGTGTTAAGTTTTAGTTTAGTTTTGTTATGTCACTAGATATCATGTTGGATTTTGCTTATTGTATGACAATAATCATCCTGTATGAAAAAAAATCTGCATTAATATTTCCAAAAGCATGGTAAAGCTATCAAAAGAGAAAGACATATTAGCTCATGAGTATTTCTTGAGTATGTTTTCTTCTGCTCACCATTCCTCACAGGCCTGATGGAGGAGCTGCAACTGATAAATGTTGCCCCTCTTTAGAAACACCTGCCCCTCTGAATCCTCTTCAAACGGAAGAAAGGTCACGAGTTGTCTGTCGAAATCTTAAATGGAGAAATATATTTGTTGAATCATTATAAGAGAAAAGAGTTGTTAATTTAACTGCACTCTTACCTTTTAGTATGACCTCTTTATGCAGGTTTGTCCCATAGCTGTTTACTTTAGGAATGACTGTTCTGACACTAGAGGACCAGGGCTTCTCCTTGTGTGCGGCTCTGCCGGGGAAACGCTGCTGTTCAGGAAGGACAACACCTCGGCAGCGAGGTCAGCATCGTCCAGCAGGAACAGCAGAGCCTCTCTGCCCACATCTTCACACTCCGTCTCCTTGACGCCGCAAAGACGCTTGTTTACCACGTTGGGTTTCTTTATCCACACGTCCACAGCCGACCAGAAGCCTTCGGGAAGAGTCTTACATTCTCCTGGGAACTTTATATCGAAGAGTTTGGGCATAATTGAGCAGCAGGCACGAGCACACGCCGTGTGTTTACACACAGAGCGGACTTCCGGGGTCTTTTATTTTGTAGAAGTCGGCCGATAGATTAAAAAAAAAACGTGCTTTGAAAAATGAGTCCGCATATTTTACAAGAATTCTCACATCCTTGCATTAGAAAAATAAAACAAATGTTGAGCGTTTTTATAAGCCTATGAAAATATGAGTAAAAAAGAAGCTGTCGCTAGATGATGACGTAGACAGAGGCGACAAATATAAGTTATTACAGTCAAACAGTAGAGGGCGGTGTTGCTATTCAATCTGCAACCCATAAGCGGTAATATTAATCCTTTTGGAGAGAAGAACAGTTTTTTAAAGACCACTCTTTTTCTTTTAAATAAAAAAAAACATTACCATACTATTGTGATAATTGTTATTGACACATTAGTGGCTGTCAGTCTTAATAATGTGTGTAATAATGTAAATTCAGGTTGCAAAGCTTCCTCTTTACATGTTTCACATATTTTTTTACATTATGCATCATTGATATCTCACTGAGGAAATTCAGCCTCAGAGATTTAAGAGCAGAAGGAGTGTAAACGCCCGCTCCTTGTACACTCAACTCATCATCAAATCCTAGAAATTGCAGGTTATTGTCTAAAAACTTGTCCGGTAGGTTACGGATGATTTATGTATTTATCCCCTTTGTGTGTGTCATTAGCATTTTCCAAAAAACACAGCTGATTGCAGGTTACTTTGAACAGCTGCTTCATTGGAATCTATTGTGTGTGTGTGTGTGTGTGTTGAGTAAATCAGGAAGGCCAGCAGGGAGGAGCAACTATAGGGGAGATACTGTACTAAGTGCAAAGTACAGGCAGGTCCTCCACAGCACTGCCTGCCTGGTTTGCATTCAAATGAACAGCCACGTGACAGGCGGAAAGAAATCCTGTCAAACTTGCTTGGCGACAGCAGGTATGGAGGAGAGACAGTAACTGAAAACCCTTTGAGTTTCTTCATTTGACGCATGGCAAGTTTCTGTTGAGTCCAAACTTCTGAATCAGACGAGGCTAATGGAGAGAAGTAATCATGTTAGCCTATTAATAGACATCATAATTGGGTGTTACCCGAAATCATTGTTAGTCATGGTTAAAAAGTTGTTGACGACCTCTAATCAATTAAGGCAAACAACACAACACATCGTGGCAAATTCAGGTGGAAAATTACCTTTTTCAAATTCAAATTCCCATTTTAATTAGGCCTAAACTCGCTCAAACTGGCTAAAACTAATGCAGACTATTACAGCAGCCCTGCAATAAATTATTTTTGTTGAAATAAGATTTACAGATGAGTTGATTCAACTTTATTATCCTTTTGGGATTTATTGTGGTACTGTTGTACTTAACTGAGGTTCTTATGAATATCATAAACATCAACATAACAATACAGCCTCCACAATGGTCATAAAGTTGAATTAACACTTTAAAAAAAAAGTTAAAAACAAAGACTAAACATTTACAATTTATCATTTACTAAATTTATTGGGTAGTCCCTTCACTAGCTAACACAATTAGCATTTAGTTTTAGCTTGCTAATGTTGAACCTAGCATTTAGCTTTAGCTAGGTAGCCTATATTTGGTGTGTCCAAACACTAGCACTTAATTTGAGAAAGGTACATTTGGTTTAGCGATCCAAAAATACCATTTAGGTTTAGCTCAAAAGTTTGGGTAACCCACAAAAAGTAGTATTTAAGTTTTAACTATGGAGGCTACATTTGGTGTATCATTTAGTTTTAGCTAGGTACATTTGTGCACTTAAATACACATTAAATTACGTTAATAACGTTACATTTTAGCTTTAGGTACTGAGAACTGTACTGAAAGAAATAGCATTTAGCGTTAGCTAGGTACATTTGTGTACTTAAATACACATTAAATTACGTTGATAACGTTACATTTTAGCTTTAGGTACTGAGAACTGTACTGAAAGAAATAGCATTTAGCGTTAGCTAGGTACATTTGTATAACATTGAGTTATACAAGTAAGTACATTTGGTGTAGCTAACTATTCACTTGATTCTTTGAAAGTGTGAAAATATTCCTACAATGTGTGTTCAACTTCCCTGTCAGGTTCAACCACATGGCCACTTTTTTTATTTTTATTAATTGGTGACCTACATTAATGTTTTGTGCTGAGGATTTACGTCATCAGCGCATATTGTCTGGAGGTTCGTGGTGCGTTCAAAGCTCAGGTGAGTAAAGTCAGGAAGAGGTGTGGTCAGCGGTGAAACTGGAGGAGGAGGAGGAAAAAGAGCAGGTAGATCACAAACTCACACATACATGTAACATACAAGTCGGGGGTTTCGTTTTTTAGGTAATCCCGCAGGATCCATCAGATGGTGGATTATTTATAGGTATATTTCTAGTTGAGGATTGAGAGGGGAGTTGTGATTTGTGCGGGGAAAGCCCTCCGTCGACGTCGCCGGAGGTTTCAATGCCGGCATGGATCACTTGTCTCGGGACGTGTGTGATCAAGAAGTATAGCTGTCAACAACCGGGAAGTTATTAAGATTAACGGTAAGTTTCACCGGTTCTATCTGTCTGGGATCGGGTTTACAGAGACGCTGCAGCCTGGGGAAATATGGAAAAAATAAAAGTTATGAACATATCAGGTTTCAATATTCGCATGTTTATTGTTAAAACACGTCAAAACGTCAATTAAATTGTGTTTTAATGGGTTTCTTGTAATTGATTCATATGTACTGTTTTTTTTTTACAGATAAGACTAAATTGTTAATGTGAGATTTAAATGAATTAGGCCTACATGTACTCAAGTATGCTCCTGTATTTTATTATATATATAATACATAATAATAGCATTACATTGTAGATAACTTGAGGTTAAGTTGTATGCTTTTTTTTTAACTCCCTACAGCTGTGGTTACTTTTCAGGTTTTATATGCAGAACGTGACAGCAAATCCAATACGGTGCATTATTATGGATTATCAGTGCATTTGACTGAAAATATGTAGCAACTTTAACATGATGACTATTTTGAATGCAGTACTTTTGCACAATTAAACCATGTTAATATATTTCCTCCAGAGCTGCTCCGTGTCTGAAGAGTTAATCTTGATTTCTCCCCTTCGGCCACAGGAAGCATGCATCAGCAGTGTAAACACATGCTCCCCCTACAGAAGTGCAGCTGGGCATGATAAACAGAGCTGTCGCTGGCCATTTGAAGCTCCAGATAGTGTGTCTTGCAGGATAAAAGTCAGGCCGGTGACCGCTCATGCCATCGGGGCTGAGAGGGGTTTCCAGTAGTGAGGCAGGTTAAAGATTGATCACTCTGTACATAGACAGAGAATGATCACAGACGTCCCTTTGTTTACCAGCGTGCATCTTTTCCTTTTGCATGTGCCCTGCAGGGAAACGTGGGTGCGTATTAATTGGGAGTTGTGCCTGGAAATGAATGCAAGCCCAGGCTAGTGCCCTGTTGCCTGCGTCAGTTGACAATGTGGCTCTGCTAGTTGTTTAGCATAGATGTTAATTTTTCCCAGGGTAGCTGACAGGGAGTGTAGGAGGCCTCCCCTGGCACATACCTGCTGGGCTGATAACAGCAGATTTATGGCTTTGCAGCCCTCAGTGACGCTCACACAGGAGGATGTTAACTTCTTTTAGTTTCTCTTAGTAATAAAGTATTTTAACAACATTGTTATTGCATATTGTCTAATTGTCAACATCAGAGACATTAAATGCAAATGAGAAAGGAGGTGGTTGAGTTTAGAGTGGAAATAAGTCTCAAGTGAGCGTTACGAGAGCTGTCACGCTGCTGTCAACACGACCTCAGCAGCGACACACTGTAAATATTGTCTGACGAGGATCCTGTCTGACTGGAACCCCCAAACCACAGACGAGCTAATGCTTCCACCTCTCCAGTTTTTCACACTACCGGCACTCTGAGGCTCAAAATCAGTCCCGCTTGTTCACGGTTCTGAGGAAAGAAGATGTTTTCATCCACCTGTTCCTCTCCATTATCGGACTGTACTGGTAGCGAGTTGTAAACGACGCTACGTTTCTATTCTCTTGGTTATAAAAACGATGAGAGATGTAGTAAAGTAATTCAGCAATAATTCATCAGCATTCCATCTCATAGAACTCAACAACAAACTTTTAAATAGTTGCCACACAGCTAAAAGGCGAACAGCTCACACCGAGGGCTTTTTGTTAGGTCTCCATGGCAACCGAATAAGGCTGAACAGGCCCTTCAATGAGATGAGTGCTGGTCCTTGTCTTTCGTCTTTGGTCCCCAAACTGGAAAACATTATTAAGCATTTAATTAAAATATTTTGGGTGAAGAGAAATACACTAAAGGTCTTATAACTGTGGTATAACCTCTGGTGCTGAAGGCAGGTGGGCCGGGTGATGCTGATGGACCAGGACACTCAGTGGCTCTACCATCTGCTGGCCGAGGTCCAGCTGGAGAGGTTCTACCTGCGCGTCAGAGATGGCCTCAACATCACCCGCATCGAGCACTTCAACTACGTGAAGGAGTCGGACCTGGAGCAGATAGGAGTCAGCAAACCAGGTGAGCCAGATTGTCTCCTTTGATCATCCGTCGCTGGCTGTCTCAGACGAGGAGAATTTCCTCTTTGGCTCGGTGGCAAGATAATCGTTTCATCACAGAGACGAAGAACAATGGTTCAAATTGCTTCTGTTACACAAGCAGTGTCGACCCATAGTAGAGCGTGGATTTACAGTATTGAATAAAAATCTTATCGCAACGTCCACCTATGATTTAATCTAAAGCCTTCAGCCATGATGATGATACAAGACATGTAAAAGAAGGTGGATTCAGTTCCTGTCCGACCTTTTTACAACTCTATGAAGCAGAACAGCAACTTATTAGCAACAGTTATCTCTACAAATATTATTATTATTTATTTAGTCTATAAAATGTCAGAAAATAGTGAAAATATGTCCCATAAATATTCCAGCCCTGTTCCTCTTCCTCCACCATCCAGTTTCCACCACAAACCATGAAAGGAGGCTGTGATAAAGCTGGCATTTTGTAATCAGAAGGATATGACCAACCTTTTTTTCTTCTTTTTATTTCAGCACAAAGAAGATTATGGGAAGCTCTCAAACGCTACAAGACAAATTCACGAGGGCGGTCATGGGTGCCCAAGGTCCGTTGTGGTGACCTCAGCTCTGTTCGTTCATGTCTGCCGTGTGAGAACTGCGTGTAATCATTTATTGGCCCGTTTAGGTGCCCGGGGGTCGAGGACCGGAAGGAGGGGAGCAGTGGAGCGGAGGCGGCCCGGCTCCGGGTCCGGAGGGAGGTAGCCGGGCCCTTCCTAGTCTGATCCAGGACAGCGAGCTGATCCTGGGAGAGAAGCTGGGCTCCGGCTCCTTTGGGGTGGTGAAGAGGGGAGAGTGGCACACGCCTACTGGGAGAGTGGTGAGGGACTTTCTCTTACATTTGTATTTACTTGTGTGTGGTATAAAATCTACATAATGAGCTGTATTTAACTCCTCTCAGCTGCCTGTAGCAGTGAAGTCCCTCAGGAGCAGCATGTCCAGGCAGGCAGACACGCTGACGGACTTCCTCCAAGAGGTGACCATCATGCAGTCGCTGGACCACCCCAACATCATCCGGCTCTACGGCGTGGTGCTCACGCAGCCCCTCAAGATGGTGAGATGTTCAACAAATATGGATCTGTTCAAACGTTTAGGAGCTTGACTACACGGTGACCTCTTTCCCCCTTCCTCCAGGTAACGGAGCTGGCCCCCTCGGGCTCACTGTACGACACCCTGCGCTCGCGTCAGTATGAGTACCCTCTAGTCCGCCTCTGGCTCTTTGCGAACCCAGATCGCGGCGGGGATGGAGTACCTGGAGACCAGGAGGTTCATCCACAGGGACCTGGCGGCGAGAAACGTCCTCCTGGCGTCCCGGGAGACGGTGAAGATCGGGGACTTTGGCCTGATGAGAGGCCTGAGCCAAGAGACGGATCACTACGTGATGACCGCACACAGGAGGATCCCGTTCGCATGGTGAGGACCGTCGGGGCGGAGGAGGAAATTATATTTTAGAATTCTCACTAATCACGTCTTTTCTGGTTTCCTCCTGCAGGTGCGCTCCCGAGAGTCTCCGTGTCGGCTCCTTCTCCCATTCCTCCGACGTGTGGATGTTTGGCATCACCCTGTGGGAGATGTTCACCTACTGTGAGGAGCCCTGGTTCGGTCTGTCAGGCAGACAGGTACACACACGTCCGCCGCATTGGAACCATTCACGTTATGCCCTCGTTGTGTTCGTATCCATGCCAGACGGCGTATTTGTCCTCGTGTTAGGAATGTGTGTCCCCGCCCTGATACGCTCCGTGACTCAGACGTTTACTGTCTTCGATCCAGATTTTGTGGCGCGTGGAAAGGGAGGGCGAGCGCCTGGAGAGGCCGCCCGATGGCCCCCAAGAGATGTACGCCATCATGAGGAAGTGCTGGGCCTGCAATCCTGCGGAGAGACCCAGCTTCGCCCAGCTCACCACGATGGTGGCAGAGGTCTGCGATTTAACGTTGAGCTTAAAAAGCTTGAATTCATTCCAGGAACTGTTGATTTAGTCTTATCGGGAGAATCTGTTTGATAAAACGCTGCAGAAATGCATGATTTTTTAGTAATTCCTCACTTCTGTGTGCCTTCGCAGGCCAAACCGATGGAGGTGGTAGCAACCAGAGACTTCGCTGAACCCAGGAAACTTGCACTTGCGGCCAATGACCTCGTGACCGTCGTAGACCACGGGTGGGTGAGAGGAAGGAGGGTTGACCACCACAAAGGGCCTTTGTTAAGAAGAAACGGGAGTTTAAATCAGCCCCTTTAAAGTGCATTCCAGCCATGATGTCACAGAGTCCTTGAGCGCATTTTGCTTTGTTTGTTTAAACTAGTCTATCAGCTATGACACACTTCTGTTTGCAGGGGGGTTTTTTTTTTTCTTCTTTCAGACACGCTTACAGAAACCATTCAGGCAACAAAAAGTACACCTAAATCCATAAAAATCGACAGGAAATAGACTACAGTGGAGTCATGCATTGGAAACACCCAAAGTGAAATTAAAAATACCATTAAAATTAAAAACTAAACAAAAATAATGAGATATTTGCTCATTATAGCCAGTAAAACTTTAACAATTAGAGAAAATAGAGTCTGGTAACACTACAAACACAAACCGTTTGAGTACATTGAAGGGTTTTGCTGCTACAGGCAGACCTGGTCTGGTATGACCAGTATTTGTGGTGTTTTAAGACTGTTGTTGGTCTCTCCGTGCAGCCTGGAGCTGTGTGAGTGGAGAGGCCAGAACCAGAGGACGCTGACAGTCGGCTGGTTCCCTGCGAGCCTCACCGTGCCGTCGCTGTCTCCCGCCGTCGCCGCCGGCAACGCCGAGCCAACCCCAGCTTCTTCCTCGGCTTACATCTCCACCCCGTTGAAGGGCAGCCTGCAGCACACCGGCCACGGGGACATCAAGCCTGATCGCTGCTGGGGGACACCAGAGAGCGTTGACAAGTCAGTCTTTTTTTTATTTATTCTAAATGTACATAAACTATATAAACTTGCTTTACTGAGCTTTCACCTGCTGTCAGCCGATCTAGTTTGTGATTACTGTTCTGACCCGTGCAGCCCCGGCAGCTGGAGGACGGGCCCCGGCAGGGAGAGGGAGGCCTCCAATCTGCGGAAAATGGCAGGTAGGTCACTAAAGATAAAAAAGCAGCTGCAGAATGTATGAATTAAAGCTGCAAGATAAACTTTATGCTGCTAAGAAATAACTTCTCACCAGTCTGACCTCTAGTGGCGTTATCAGGCTTCTAGCAGGACCCACATGCTCTACTAGGAACTAGTTTCTATAAAAGGTACCTGTGTCTCAAGGTTTGTCTCAGAGCCTGGAGTCGGTTCTGAGTGGACAGCGGCCCCGGGCTCACACCGTCGGGGCGGTCCGAGTGGACCAGCAGGGCAGACTCATGCCCCCCGTGATGGGAGCTCGCAGCGTGGTGGTGCAGCAGGACCCGCGGCGGTTCAGCGAGGCGAGCATCGCCCCGCCTCCGAGGCCGCCGCCCCCTAACCTGAAACGTTTGAACATGAAACCCCAGAGGAGGCCCACGATCCACCCGGTCCCGGGCAACTCGTGGCCTCCGCAGGTGGCCCCGTCCCCTCCACCGCAGACGCAGCCTCAGGCTCCGCCCCAGGGCCCACCTCAGCAGGGCATCGGGGGCTCCAACCTGGCTAAAATGGCCAACCTGGCACGCTCCACCCCGCAGCTGGACGAGTACACCGACAACCGGGAGAGGGAGCGAGAGAGGGAGCGTGTCAGAGAGCGAGAGAAGTCGCCTCACGTTCAGCACACCAGAGACTCTCTCACCGCACAGGTGACGAGACACTGCTTTTATCTGTATCTCTGATCTGTTTTCAATGGATCCAAGTACAAGCGTTGCTCTGCTCTTCTCAGGTCATGGATGCGGTTCACGGAGTGACCATAGAAGAGGTTCACAATGCACTTCAGCGTAACGAGTGGAACCCAATGAGAGCTCAGCAGCAACTCAAGGTCAGACCATGACATGGGAGGGAAAACCCCTCATCTAACCGTATATACGCTGCAAAGTTTAGCTTGTGGAAGTGTAGCTGGTCCTCCTGACCCTCGTCTCCTGGATTCCTGTCTTTTCAGTTGGAGCAGCTGTACTCGCTGAGCCTCTGCTCCAGAGAGGACTGCCTGAAGATCCTCTCCAGGTACCAGTGGAACCTGCAGCTGGCCAGCCGCTACCTGATCCGATGGTCACGGGACGAGAGGCCGGGCCCCGGCGACAGGGAGCGGCCGGTAGTTAGTGCAGAAAGACGGGTGTGAAGGGAGTTTCTAATGCATAATGGGACCAGATAGGAGGGCCGGTGCATATAAGAGTAGGAAGATGTTTGATTGTAAAAAGGTAAATATGAACAGGAATTTTGTGTTTTTAACGAGACACTGTCCAGCACATTTTGTGCTTTTTGCAAATAGAATTTTGTATCTTAATGATTTTGTATATATTGTACTAGAAGTTATTGTTTTTACTGAATAAAATGGTGTTGATGCTGAGCTGCTGTGGTCATGGACTCTGCTGAGATGTATTTTTTTGTATTCTTTTTAGTTAGACCAGTTGCTAAGACACAGATTTCAACCACATGATTACATATTATGGGATGACAGTAAAAGTTTGATTCATTTCCCAGGAGCAGTCATGGATGGACATGTGCAGACAAGTTCTTATAAACACAATGCTTGTATTTCCCACATTCTTCCAGAGGGTGGAGCAGTGTGATATTCAATGTGTGACCAGGGACCAGCATCTGAAGTAGGGCATGGATGTAATCTTTACAGGGGGCTGATACTGACACCACTAAAGTTCATGTTGTGCAGAGAAAACTACCCAGTAACCGTTCTCAATCTGGACTTTGGATGAAGTTGTTCCAGAGAGAGAGAGGTGGGATTTTCCTCTGAACCAAAGATCATTTTTTCCAAGTGAAACCAGATGTTCCACATTCAGACTTTAGGTTTCCGAGGGGCTTCCCAAAAAAAAATCCCAATCAGTGGAGCAGAAGAACATGAGACAATACTATATAACAATGGATTAATAAGGCATTTATTTTATTTCTGATTACTTTTTTGTTTCTGTAAAAATAAATGTGATTCAAAAGACAACAAAGCAGGAAACTGATGCTACAGATCCTGCCTGCTGCAGATACAACATATTTGTTTTTGTAAAGCAACTGCTGTGGATTAACATCAAACTGATACAATAACAAAAATAACTGCAGTAAATGTCGGCTGCTTCCTCCTAACAGAGGTATACAAGAGTATACAAGACGTTTAGTCACAGATAGTGTTGGAGTGAGCGGCGGTTGCAACCAATCGGAGGCACACCCATGCTATCTTAACAAGAACGATTATTAAATACAGAGCAGAGGGTTGGGTTCAACATCAACAGGCAGCATTAAAAATGAACATAAACCTTCCAATTTTCTTCTTTATCCACTCTAAAGCACAGCGATTCAAACAGCGAGATCACATTTCACATGACAGGGTCCCATTCAGGTCTCTTTCTAAAATCAACATGTTTCCTCAAACCCACCACTGACGGGTTTTCCTCCCAACACTGAGGTCACGATCGCTAACCTCAACTTCTGCTTTTTATTTCCTACCTAGTCCTCCTTAACTCGGATTACATTCTCTCTCTGCTATATCCTCTATTACACCAGGACATGTTACAGGCAGTGGCATCTGGAGAAATCAGAGGGCGAGGTTTGGTAGTGACAACAGTCTCCATGGCAACCACCAAACCACAGGGGGGGGGGGGCGTGAGAGCATTGACGCTGTAGCCTATGCTACAGTCTTGTTGGATTATGTACACAAGGGCTTAAGACAGAGGGCTTGAAGGCAGAGAAAGGCAGCAGAGAGGTAGAGAAAGAGCACTTTGGTAAACACTGTCACAACTTGGACTCAAGTATCTCCTCTCACAACCACCACTTCCCTACACGAGTTAACGAATGACAGCCTATCATGCAGCTAATGTCCAGGTTTTATAAAGCTTTTGTTAAGTGTAAAATGAAAAGATTACAGCCACGCTTCCAGCTCTGTGAGGGTGTACTTCAAAACGCTAACTGCTGATGTCAGCATGTTAACCAATCGCAACGATGTTCAGCAGGTATAAGTCTTACCGTGCTAACAACCTTAGTTTAGCTTGTTTGCGAATCAGCACTAAATACAAAACATCCAGTCGCCACAAGCGTGGTTTTAAAAGTACAAGCCTCTATATCAGTTGGATAATATTCGACAAACATAAATATGAAATGTTACTGCCGGCGAAGCATCAAGCATCCACAACACATGCACTGTTATTTCTACGCGTGGGCCCCTGATAAGGACGTTGAGGGTTGACTCTCTTTGGCAGGGATTAAATCTCACAAGGAGGTACATTCACTAACTTACAGATAAACTACAGACAGCAGGGAGTGGAACAAACTCAGTGACTGACTTTGGACAGATTTAAAAAACAATCATCTGGAATGCAGACTTCACCAGCTCATTTTGGTCTGTGTGTATAAAGGATGCTGGGATTGGCACCGTTTTGGCTGGAATCTGGTGAAGGAATCATTTTACAAAAACAAACGAATAGCAGAAGTACGTGAGCGGAGAATTCATAACTGGCACTTGCTCTCGTGCTGATTTCTCCTCCTTCTTTCCTCCGTTATGAAAACACTGTGCTGCGCTGGTTGGCCTCCCCGACCTTCTCGAAGAACATGAAATCCTGCAAAATGGGAACGAAGAAGGAAATCAATTCATCCGCTGATAAGAGAACAAAAAGTAAAAAAAAAAAAAATGTTATTCATTTAATCGGGTTTTACCACGAGGAAGCAGGCTCCCATGAGGACGGCTTTCATCTTCACGTCCATGTCCAGCGGGAACTGGATGCCAAAGTTGTCTGTATCGGTGAAGACTTCCTTCAAAAGGCCGCTCCACTGCTTGCTGATGCGACCGATGGGCTTGTCACTGTCTTTGCCCTTCAGCTGCAGAGCAACAACAACAACGAGGTCTAACTAACGGCATATGAGCGGTTCCTAAAATACAGAAATGATTCGCATTTTGGTTTCCTCATTTCTAAGTAGATGGGTTTTTGGTTTGATGCCCAAAAATAAAGTGTGCGGTTAACACAACACAAGCTTAAGCTAGTTTAACATTTTGCTCTACAATATAAACTGCACCAGCAAGTGTATGAACAAAGACTAACAAGTAGCTAAATGAGACTACAGAACATCACGGTTGCTAACGTTACTTTTGCATTTCAAAAATCCTAAAGTGGTGTTAATTTGTGAGGATTATCTTTCTATCTTTCTGCAATAATCCAAAATCCAATGGGAAACAGCATTGGCACAGCTAGGGAAACAGCTAGCCTGGCTCTGTCTGCTTCACAGGCGGATATGCGATGCGGATAACCCTGCGACCTCACCTCAAAGTTGACGTCCCCACAGCAGTTGCAGGCGAAGCAGGGCCCCTCCAGCTTCATCAGGGTCTCCTTGTTGGCTCCCTGGATGGAAAACTTCGGCAGGAACGGGTGCCAGTCCTGTTTGACGTAGCCTATGGTGGTGCCCGGCGGTGCCTGGACCTCCATCTGTGGGGTCACATACATAATTATAAACACAACCTAACGCACCACAAGATTAGAACGTTTTCCCAGTGAGAAAATCTGTCCTGATCACCGCTGACAGCTACAAATGAAACGTGATGGGGTTAACATGTCAGGAATGATAAGTGAACCTCTGACTGCACCATTGTGGCACCGCGCAAACAACATAATACATCTCACATGGCTCCTATCTGGCCAGGAAACACAGGAGCGGTGTGTGAGAGTGCAGCAGCTTGGCTTCGGGCCAGGGGGAAACGTACTGTAGCCAGACTGGGACGATGTGATTAAACGGAGAGAGAGCGGATCTCAGAGGTGAAGGGATGGCCGAGGATCGGGGAGTCTAGGAGACAGTTTGGACGGACAAAAGGGCCATTCATGGTCTTAACAAACCTCTGCCTGAGCAGACTGCTGAACAAAGGCATGGAAGCGCCACTCGGCAACACAAAGCGACGAGGAAAGACGGTAAATATGAGAGAGGAGAGGCTGCAGGTGATCATGCTTATAGGACCAGATATGTTTCATCAGTTAGCTGCTTCAAGGCTCGGCTGGAGTGAAAACTGACACACGTGTACCTGTTTGGTTAAAGAGCTGGTTTTTGTGCGTACTTTGCGGTTACATGCAAATATATTTAGATTTTTTTGCCTAGATGTGAAGATCAACAACAACAAATGACCCTGTTGTACGCAGCATGGACAGTTCTCAAAGGGACTATTTTTTCAGTAAAAAAAAGTCACCTGAAACACAAGTACTGTTGTTACGTCTCAACCAGTAACAGTAAACCATGAATCAAATGCTAAAGCAAGTAATAGTGAACTCTAAACCTCCATCAGATACTCAGATATTCAATCAGGCTAAATATTAACAACATGAATCATGCAGGACGTTATCAGAGTGCTTATTCAGAACCAGAGGGAGTACTCAGGGTGGGAATTAACTACTTGAATTATTGGTCTTGGTGTGGTAAATCAATAGAATATGACACACACACACACACACACACCTCTTGCAGGCAGCAGGGACACCAGCAGGAGACGCAGCGGAAAGGCCGTATGAGGCGGATGACCTCCCGGTCCATGTTGTCCTTGATCTTCATGTCGAAGCTGCGCAGCGAGCCGCAGCAGTTCCGAGTGCAGCAGTCGTTCTTCTCTTTGGCCTTGTACATCTTTTGGCCCAGGCTGTTCTTTATCTCGTACTGGTTGTTGGTCTCAAAGCCGATGAATGCTGGGCGGGAGAAAGGAACGACGGGTGGGGGCGGTGAATAACGAGGAGGAGATAAGCAGAGAATTTTCAAGGACAGGAATAATTCATAATTTTGTCATTTTCATTAATAATGAAAGTTTGAAAGCGTATTTGCTGTTTACAACGTGGCGAGTGTAGCTATGACTAAGTAATACGCCTTACCTTCTAGGAGTTCCACTTTTTGATGGATCAGGATCTGGTCAATCTAAAACCACCAGAGGAACAGTTAATCACTGTAAAATATATCCATCCTCAAGCCTTAAAACAAACGAACAAGCTGAAGACACAAAACAATCACTTGTTGCAATGCATTTTTTGCTATTTGCTGCATTTATTAAACTATTTTTGAATAAAACGAACTGAAATGTTTAAACAAAGAAATCATGCTTAAAATTGAACACCATATTTCTCCTTTTTCCATCTGCTATAATGGGCTCCAAGTTGTGATGCAACACAGGCACTTTTACTCTGTGAGAGATTAGAGTTCAGCTCTTGATGAGTACCATAAACTAAGCAGTACAAGTACATATGGGGTTAATCAATACCAGCCACAGAAGTCAAGGTGTATTTGTTGTTGTGTGGCGTGACGTTTTATTTCACATGACCTTGTGTTAAAGAGGAAATGAGCAACTCTGTTCCCTCTAGACACACCGCTTACTTTCAGGGTGCCACATAGAACACCCTCATATCAGCCTGCTGCACGATCACAAACATGTCATCCTACCTGTGTGAGGTACTCAAGCCCTGGTGGGACCCCAACAGCAGTCACAGCTGGAACCCCGGCTGGGGCCATCTGGATCCCTCCCTGAGGGGAGCCGTACTCCGGTCCTGGGACTGGGCCTGGGCCAACCGCACCCGGCTGATACATGACAGGAGCTGGGCCTGCATTGTAGCCCATGTTGAAGCCTGGAGGAGGGGCTTGACTGGGGTCTCCGTAACCCCCCTGAGGAACAGGATAAGGGGCTATGTGGCCGCCGGGCTGAGGCATGGGGTAGGGTGCCTGGTTGTGGGGTCCTGGGTAACCTGGAAAAGAAAACAATGCCTTCATGTTTTACAGCTTTATTCTTTTATTTACATCATTTCATCAGACTTATAATAGCTGCACACAGGGGTTTCTTCACAGTACAAAACCAGATGACATTCAAACTGGAAGCAACCAAGGTTCATAACCATGAAACATCAAAAATATATAAAAACATCACTCAAAATAATGTCTAATTCACACAAAGAAACATGAATAAAAACACATATAATGAGCAAGGAATTGGGTATTATGTTGGAAATGTCGCGTTAACAGCCCCTAAGTCATGATCTGTGTGTGTGTGTGTGTGTGTGTGTGTGTGTGTTTGTTTGTGTGTGTTTGATAGCAGCTGCTGCATGCTCCCAAGTGTGTGTTTCCTGTGGATCATCCTGCTTTTCCCTGCTGGGACAGCAGAGCCAATAAGCTACTTATTACCCGAGACACTCGCTTAGGATCAAATCAACAGATGATACTGGACTATGCTATACAGTAATAGCTCTGGTGGTTTTCTCTCATTTTCATCCCGTTTCCATGGCAAATACTCTCTTAAAAAGAGGTTTTGTAGTGCAGTTAGATTGAATAGTCCTTATTTGGGCATGAATTCAACAGCCAGAGACTATTTTCAGTGACAGTTTACAGCAGAGGCTTGTAGCTGTGGCCTGGATGCTTCATATTATCTCACAACAAGAATGTCTTTATCTTAAAAAAGCTAATAGAAGACTCTGTTTGGCCCAAGAGAGGCTGAAGCAATTAGAGAAAACTGAATTACTCACTCAACACACAGGCCTTCACACGTCGCTCGAAAAAGTCACAAATAAAATGTGAGAAAAGAGAAGAGCTTAAAAGGAAACCCAACAAGGAGGCGGTGGGAAGGAGAAGTGCATGAGAACGTGTTAAAGTGGAACGCTGACCGTCATGCGTTCACAACAACGCCTTCCTATGGGCGAATTGAGTTCACCTGTGATGAGGTGTGTCGCAGTGCCATCGCCATATCATAAGTGTTGAGTCGAGGAGGATCCATGTGTCATCTACTTGTGTCACATGTGTTTCACAGCTAAACAAACTGGTTTTTCTTGGTATGACACACGTCATTTTTACCAGTTTTAAAGGTCGTTGGACTGTTCCATTGTGAGCTTGCTGCCATACAGTTTTAAAGCCGAACACATTTTGTTAAATCCCAAAACAAACAAACGTGGATTAAAGTCATAAAAACTTTCTATCAAGTCTGACATCAAGAGGAGGACGTGAGTAATGTGTTCTGTGATCCTGGAGACTTGTTTTTGCTCCGCCCCTTTCCACATTCCACTCGCTGCCTCGCAGGAAACAAAAAAACCCTAATTTAAAAAACTGCCATGTTGAAACACAGGCAGCCCTCTGATAGACGTGCAAGCACAACAGCACCTTTCACCTCCTAACCTGCCCTTTTTTTTCCGTTCAGAGGAGGAGCACGCCGCACCGACGGGGGTGGAAATGAGAAGCGTTTTTCACTTCCATGTTTCACGCAAACATTCTGCACATTTCTTTCAGATTTCATCACAACGGGGAGTATTACGTTAGTCAAGGACACTGGAGGAGGGTGTCTGTTCACTTCACAATGATGCTCAGTGAACAGGAATGTCTAATGGAAACTTTTGAGATACAACAACGGCAGAAAACACGCAACAAGCCAAAGAGGAAGTGTTTGAGAAATTATATTATATCGAACATGAAAGGGAAAGCTCTTAACTCTCCTTATTCTCTGATTAAATGTATGTAAATGTGTATGTATTGTGGTGGTTAAACAGCTTACCAGGAGCAGACATGATGGGAGGATTGATGATACTTTTCTGGGTACGGAATAACAGGGAGGTCACACTTCCCAGTCCACTCCCAGCGTCTCTATAGAGGAAACTGAAGCAATGAAAGTGACAGGAAGGGAAGGGGTGAGGATATAAAAAAAAAAAAAAGGGAGGAGGTTGCACAGAAACAAAGTGAGTCTCTAACCTTTATTCTCTTTAACGGTCAATTTGAGAATCCCACATATTTATATCAAGACAGAGACTCAATCAGACTGCCATGAAACACCATAACAGATGGAAGGTTATGACTATTTTAACATTATCAAAGCCTTAAACCCCCTTCTGAAGAGCCTGGTACGGCGTAGGAGCAGCTCAGTGAATAGAAACTGGAAAATTTGCATTGGGTGCATTTTTACAACCACCATAACAAAGTCCATGATACAGTGGAAACAAAGGGGCAGCAAGTAGTCTACACCCTTGAGAGCTAACATGCATGCAAAATAAACGTGGGTGTGTGGTCAACCAGTTTCAGATCATTACAAGGTTAAACTGCATACACATCCCCCAACACAGCCACCAGGAGCCCAGCAGAGCCCCCCCATCTGGTTCTAATGTTATCATCCCACACACGGTGTCTGGCAGAAACATGATTAAAAAAACACATCTCATCTTTGACATATTAAGAGGACAAAAACATGGAAATAACGCAAACAAACTCACCTCCCTGGATGCTGTTTTATTCTTGGTCCCAATTAGAAGAACAGCAATGAAAACAAATAAACTGTGAGGGAGGATGAGGGGAAAAAACTCTATCGCACTCTATCGTTTTCTCCCTAAAGTGTTCCTCGTCGCTGTTGCTGTTACTCCTCCTTCCCGTCGTTACTTATGATATTCTCCTCCCCTTTCACATTCATATGACCCTCATTAAGACATCCGATCCGTGTATCGCCAAATCTACACACGAGGAGAAAACGGTGTTTTCTCTGTTTGTTTTACAAGGTTTCGGCTTGTTCTAGCGTGACGTTGGCGGTCACATATGAGGACTTGAATCGTGGAGAAACATGTTGACATTAGAGGAGGGAGGGGTCTGTAAAAACACTGCTGGCGACAACCACCAGAGGGCGCCAATACCAAAGTAATGGCGTGAAAATACTGTCAGTACTACATCATTATCAGCTAAATGTAATAAATACTAAAGATGACGAGATATGTGATTGTGCTGTTGGGTGTTTTTCATCAAATATATTTAATATTAGTTAATATTTTGGAAGTTACTTGACTTATACACATGGACGGATTTGTTTGATTGGAAGATTGAAGACACCTGTGATGCTAATTACAGGACACACTAAATGGTCCAGGCCAGTTTCATTATATAAATATATTTTTAATAATTCTGTTGAACTACAATTCAAAAGCTGATGTTCATTTAGTTTCAAGTTATTTCAGTGACCATTGTGGGTTTTTCTTCCTTTATTGTAAGGGTGTATGTAGTGAATAACTGTCCACTTCTTTGAAAATTGAGGAAACACCACTAATAATATTTTTTAATAATAAAACCAAATACTGTATGTAACTGTAACTACTATAGTCAACTAGCTAAACTGTTTTTAACTGGACAAAAGACTGGCTTTGAACAGCATTCAACCCGAATAAACTAACCTATTCTGTAAACTATCTTATAACTCAGGGAGTTCAAAATAAAAGCTGCATTGACTAATATTTTTATAATAACACTGAGTTAAAGTAATATGTTAAATGTAAATGAGTGGAGGATAGCTCTACCTTGTGAGCTACAGCCGCCCAAATGTGTGAAGGCTAGTTAGCTAATCGGGTTAGACAAACAATTCATATTAGTGACAAACAAACATTGAAATATCCTAACTGGAGCTTTTGACTAGCTCTAATTTATTGTTTTTTATTTCACAGCAACATAATTTAATACACAACCCCCAAAAAAATCCCTCATAAACCCAATGATATAATTTGCAACTGCCCGGCTAACGTAGATAGCATATTTGCTAGCAGCTAATTAGCTTAAATATCTAGCTGGATTTTTTTTAATCATAAGGTTGGCGGATCAAAAGAAAGACAACAGGACGCCGAATACTAGACTTACATTGGTCATGTGTCCGGAAACACGACTCTGAATAAACGCTAATGCTGCTCCGTGTCTGCTGGATGTGTGAACAATTAACAGTTGGCTAACGTACTAGCATGCTCTGTCTTGAGTTCTTCCGCCCCCTAGCGGCCAAGAATGGAAACGCTTGTGAGCTGTTTAGTGTTGTGAATGTGTATTGTTGTAGGTCTTTTTATTACCTGAGTGAAACATTAATGATGGCTGGCTTATATTTAGGTATTGTATTGTATAACACATTGTTAATGCTATCAGTTACACCTGTGCTTTTTCTGCTTATGTCAAGTCAGTATGTTTGCCATTCATTTCCCAATTTATCACCACTGTCAACGGCCTTATGTAATCCCTTGTTTAGTTCACCGTCTGTCTATCTGTGTTTCTGTGCACGACACAAAAACAAACGGCTGAATTGACATTCCCTTGATAACTTTTTACATTTACATTTTTTTTTTACCATGTTTATCATTTCCAATGTTGTTCATATTAGTGGAGGGAGCCGTCTTTGTTGAGTCTATACTTAGCACCCACTGTAATGCCTGGTACTTATAGGGCGCTGGACTGGGGCGGGGTATGAGATTCAGCACACACACACACACACACACACACACACACGTAAATCAGTAACACATAGATAAAGCATGCCTTCACATCAATGACTATATTCATATCCAAACCTTAACTGTGACCGAAAGTACTACCAAACAAATAATAATAAACAATAATTTATTGCACTTTTTTGTTGTGTTTTCACGACTACTGCTTAATGTAGGCTATTAAGAATATATGATTTTAAGTCATATCTATTGCATATCTTAATGCAATGTAAGTTGTTGAAAATAGTTTTTGTACAAATGTCATCAGACACTTTTGAAGACTTCTTCTTTGGTTTACATCTTCAGGAGGACATTCGGTCCTTATTGCAGTAACACAACACACACACACACACACACACACACACACACACACACAGGCTCCTAATGAAGCTTGTCCCTGATAATGGAAGTAATCAGTGCAGCCTATCTGGCCTCTGCCCCTGCTGACATGCTTGGTTTATTTATACACGCCTGATCTATCAGCACTAGCTCTATGTTTGGTGGGCCTCGGTGTCCCAGAATAGAAATAATTAGGACAGGGCGGGAAAAGAGGAAAAGTGAAAACGTGTGTGAGCGTGCATATACCTCAGAGCGGACCCTCCACCCCATCCTCCGCCAATCTCTCCATCCAGCCCTGCTACACTGGCTCCTCTCTGTGTTGTTGTCTGCAGACGGAGGCAGCGGGCCGGGGTCAGGGTGGAGAGGGTTGTGTGTGTGGTCTGGATTGGGTGGCCGTCCGCCGGTGAAGTCAGGCGAAGCCGAGTGATCAAGTCATCCAGATTACCACACACACTGGAGTCCTGCTCGGCCCCCCCGTATCTGGGATCTCTCTGTCTCCGTGTTTCTCCTGCAAACCCAAAGACAAGAACCGATCAGTTAATTTACTTCATTTGTTAAAATGCATCACAATTAATGAATTAGGACAATTCATTTTTGTATTACTAGTTTGCTGAACATTTTATGCTTAAATATGCAGATTATGCATTATTTTTTGCTAAATAATGTACAGATGCAAATAGACGAAGCTATTTTCTGATGAATAGTTGCTTTCTTTACTCAGTTTCATTTATGTTGTTGTTGTACAGTAGTTTAAATATGTCACTTTCATCTCTAATATTTCTCGATGGTATTTGTCATCATTTTAGACATTCCATGGAAAGAAAATAAATAAAAAAGTAATTTCTTCAAGATTGCAGAGTAAATGTAAAGGATGAGAAAACCTAATTAATTATTAATTAATTTACTTTTGGGGAAAACCATTTAAAAACAGCTTTTTGCCAAATGTAAGTGGTTAAATATGGATTTTTAAAGGAATTGAATATTGTCAAGAACATGTTGCTCATTATTCTTAGAGACTAACTCATAAGAGAGGGTAGGATGTGCTTATTAGGTAACCCCCCCCCCCTTCAACATCCTCAACAATGACCATATCTCGCTCCCATCTTCCTCCTGCTGCTGCAGGGAAGAAGAAAGTGGAAGTATGTACATGTATGTACGTGCGTCGAGGCATGTTGTGAGCACTTAAAATCTCCATACTGATGATGCCAGGCGGCGAGGCGGCAGATGTAATTGCTCTGAAGTCACCTAGTCACACACACACACACACACACACACACACACACTCCCTTAGCCTAAACAGCCTCCGATGCCAGGGCCACAATATAAACCCACCCATGGGCGCGTGGCTACAAATACCCTGCACCCTGGCCAGCACCTCAGAAGACCAAGAGCCTTGACCATCATCAGAACGTCACAGAGAAAACAGGAGATTTAGAGACTCTATCTGACTCTGCCCAGATGTTTTGCTCCAGGTGTGTGCTGCCGTTCCTTGCTCTTTACATGTTACCAGAGGAGACGTCTTCTGCTTTATTGCCAAGCAGGAACAAAAGGGTAAGCCTTCACACACAACGTCTGGATCACCTTTTGGACAAGCATTTTATCCCATGCAGTATTTGTTGTTCCTTCCTCATGTGATTGCTGTCCTCAGGAAATGAAGTGGCTGGACGAAGAGCTCTTCCCCCGCCTGCATGATCCCTCAGAACAGGGAGACCTCTCTGTGGGCGACGCCGGGGACATGGACAGGGATGTGGACGGCCGTCCCCCTCGTTCAGAGACTTTCCTCGCTCCAACAGAGAACCTTTCTCTCCAGAGCAAGAACCAGAACCAGAACATGAACCGCCGTAAAGCCAATGAAAAGAGGTGAGAAGAACGTGAGAGAACGTTATTGTCGTTTCAACGGTGTTGTGGTAATTGGAAACGTAGTTAACTCAACATAAGTCATTTAAATAACTTGTTTTCTGTCAGATATTCATCGCCGTGATAGAATCAGTGCTTCATTATTATCATAGACTTAAATCAAATAAGCTTGACATTTGTTTTTGGAACTTGTGGTGTAAGGTGAATGTATATTATGAATGAAAAGTATAAATTGTTCGCCATTAGTCAATATTGAAAGCAGAAATTGATTGATTTGGACTGCTGTGTCTACAGGAGGAAGGTTGCTCCTCTGGACTCCATTGGCAGCTTCCAAATGTCCAGTTTCCAAAACCGAAAGGTGAGTTACAAAGAAAACAGACTAAAAAGCTGTGTTAAGGTCTCTACTGAGAGAAATTGAGTGGTTCATACATCCAAAAGAATGTATTCTTTTTTTAATTTTTTTTTTTATATATATTTTGAAATACACATTTTAAGGATTACTCTTATTTCCAATTATTGGCACAAACACAATTATCAACTTACATTTTCTTTGACATCAGCTTGCTTTTGTATAACAATACTTCATAATCTAAATAAGTTCTAAAGATTGTATAAACAACTGATTATTTGTGGGATTGCATTACAGGATGAACCTGACCTCTCCTGGGAAGAACACAAGTAATGAAGAGCAACTCCAACAACTGAGCTGCTATTTTCTAAATGCTAATCCATGTGTGAACTTTGTACAACATGTTCAATATTTATTCCTTATTATTTAACTCAACGCCACACCAACATGTGAGAGACCTGTCGACCCACGCCCTCTAGTGGCAGAAGATGCAAACATGACAAACACTGCTGTGTGCAAACATTAAAAGAAATGTGGCAAAATAACGTTTAAACCTCTTCATTCCAGGTGTTTTCAATAGAAATGATTTAGATTAGAAAATGACACCAGCATTATGTTCCCAAAGACTTTTATTTTTCAAGCTACAATTAAAGAAAACAATATCAGACTGCAGAAAATATAGATTTTGCTTGGGTATTTTCTCTCTTCACTTTCACATATGTACAGTTGTCAAAGAACAGGATATGTACACTGAATTGAAGTTGTAGAGAGAGTGCAACTGCTACTGGAGAGTAAGTCTCTCCCACCAACAAAAGAAAAAGCACATGGTAAAACCAAACAAAATAAACTAATGCCACAACCTACGCAGCGTCAACTTATTTTCTGTACACTACAACTTTGTTCTCGACGTGAGACAATCTTATGTCCGTTCTCCGATGCGGGCGCATCCCTATAATCCCGTTTCTCAGAAAGCTAGGAAATAAACAATTACATGAAACGGAAAAACAAATATTTTTTTTTTACAACCATTCGTTTCTGGGCCTCAGAGTCACTTTGATATTGTGAAGCACTGCTGAACCACTCGTCTTACAGCAACGTCACGCCCTCGTATCAGATGAGTTCTTAACATGGAAAGAAAACTAAAACCACACATGAGACGAAAACATGACAATTCCAACAGTTTCCGATGTAAATGTTGTTCATGTTAAATGGCCCTCATTGGTCAACAAGGCAGACAGGGAGAAACAATAAGCGCTCAATCATGAATGTACACAGCTATATGCCAAGTACAGGTTTAAATCAGCTGTAGCTTATCATATCCCAAATACCACCCATAAATGTAGTTGGATGGTATTTGGGTTTACATTTTTAAAAAGTGCACTGCTAAGAGACTCGTCTGTGTGCAATTAAGTTACAATTGCAGATGCAAAAAAAATAATAAATGTTGACAGATTCTATGAATTTAAAGAGATCTCTACAATTTAAAGTTCAGTGATCATCACTGACAGCCGAAACAAAAAAAAAAAAACGCAAACTCAAAAACAAATCGCCAAAATACGATCAAAAATAAAATGAGCTGCCCATCAAGCATTATGACTTCAACAAATAACAGTGACTTTTTTCCCCCCCATCTCTTACGCTATTCATTTTTGCCAACGTGTAAAACTCTCATTGATTTTAAGTTGAAAGGAAATGGCTATCAAACTGAAAGAAAAGGAACTCCTTACAAGTCAAAATGCACCTACAGTGGATATGAGTATACATGTGAACATTTATGTGCACATCAACAGCACAGTATGCAACATGAAAGTCAATCAATGAAGCAATTAATCAGTAACAAATAAATGAATCTCCACTGCCACTGTTGCCTTCAGTCCAGTTCTTCACAGTAGCCAAAGAAAATAAAAAAGAAAAGAAACTGTGGGATAAATAAGAATGGTTGTGATTGTCAAAAGAAATCCTACAAACTGACAATACAGTTGCCATCCAGGTGATAATTTAGGCTGTTTTGGCTGTAGGCATCAAAGAAAACAAGTGTCAAAGAGGACAGCGAAAATCCACGTGGGTGCTCTTTGTCCCTCCCATCGTCTACATGTCTAGGGGTCTTTTTTGTGTCCAGACCGCCGCACGTCCCTGCACTTGTGGCAGTAAAAGATGTCCGGAACGTTGGACTTCTTGATCTTCGCACACGACAAGTGCACCCATATGCCGCACTGGTTGCACTCGATCATTGGCCGCCCTGCGAATGGCTTCCCACAGTAACAGGTGATCAAGTCCCATGAATCGTCTCCTGTGATGAGAGAACAGAGTTATAGATTATACTTTAGAATACAATACGTTTGGAACTAAACATCTCTTATTCGATGCAAAGATGATCCTAAAAAGTGTTGAAAAACAGAATGCATAATGTCACACCTGACTCCACCATGATGTCTTCATCGGCGATCCAGGTCTCGCCCTCACTGGAGCTCATCTCCGCTTCCCTGATGGACTCGTCTTGCTGCATCTTCCCCAAACCCCGAATGCTCGGGGTGGAGCCCCCGAGCTCCGTCAGCTCCTCCCTGGCAGGTCGTACCTCCGTGTGCGTGTGTCGCGTCTCAGAGTCTGTCTCGCTTTGAGCAGCCGAAGTTTTGAGCTTCTTAGGCTTTGGCTGTTTTGAGTTTTTGCTGCGTTTGATGCGGGCCCTTTTCTCCCCTTCACTGCTGCCACTATCTGCCGCCGTCATGGCAGAACCCAGTGACAACTTTTTCAGTTTTTTGTCCTTCTTGCGCTCAGCCTTACTGCTGGCCTGGCTCTCATACAGGGAGTCTTTAAGGCGCATCTTGTCCAGCAGAGTGCTATCAGAGTGCATGCGGCGAATATTTTTGCCCTTGTTTGCTCGAGCTTTGCGGACAAATGTATGGATGGTGTGGATGTCGGAGCTACCATCCGCCCACGCGTTGCCGGCGGAGCTGCTGCCTCCGCCGCCTCCATCTGCCGACAACCCTGAACTGTGTGCAGAGCTGGATGATGTTGGAGACCATGAACTTTCCTACCGGACGACAAGAAAAAAAAAGGCCCTTGAGTATTTCTTTACAACCGAGGCAGGCAATAAGAGTAATTTCTAATATTCACTGTGGCATCAATAGCAGCTTACCTCTTTTGGACTGGGGATGTAACCAGCATATGCCAGGACAAAGCTGCAGAACTTGTTGAAGTCCTCAACCGTCCTCTTTTTCCTCTCTGGGGGCTATAGAAATGTCTTTGTTTAAGAAAATGAAGCTTATATATATAAAATATAATTAAATAAACAAAAAGCAATAAGAGTATTCAAAGCAACGATGCAAAGTACTCACCAAAGGTTCCGTTTTGCACGTCAACAGTGAATCTAGTAGAGAAGAAACACAGTTCTGTAAGTGACAAGCGAACCGTCTTGATTCGCTTATTATTTTCATCTAAAAAACAGCTAATACACAGAATAAAGAAGCACTCGTTTGCCGAGGGGTATGATGAAACATGTGGAACAACGCTAGCATTAGCTTGCTAACACGGCTCAATAACTCGGGTTGTTTTTTTTAGTGATGACCACGTTCAGCCTGTTTAAAAACCGAACGTTTAGAACCGGTAAAATGACTGGCAATGTTAACTAATCACCGTTTGAGCAGAAAAGAAAAGACGTTAACGCAAGACCACTGCGTCCTGCCAACAACCGCAACCGGTGTCACTTGATGATTACCACCTGAACTTTATACGAAGTCAGAGCATGTCGACATCACGCCATGAACACTAGCTCATCGGTGCAATATCAGCGCTCGAACAAGATTTTGTAAACAAGGGTAGCCCACCAAGCTCAGTTTGTTGCAAAGCTTTTAACGTGTCGTTTTGTATTGTCTATATGCTACCTGCTAACGCTAGCTGGCATTAAGAGGGGAAGCTAACAACACGCTATGCCGTTTGGAGCGAGCGGGGTTCGGCTAGTGCCAATCCCTCGTTGTCCGGTATATTTATCAAGTTGAAATTAAGCTCCACGTTGCTACGGGGTAATTATGAATAAAGCCAACTTGTGCTAACCACCAGCCCTTCTGCCAGCTAGCTAATCACGCTGTGTTTCTTGAAATGGAAGTGCTTATTAGCCATGTTAGCTTGGTGTTAGCGATGCGCAACGCGTAACCGGTTTGAAATTATGCAAACAACGGCGTTGTAGGTGGTTGACAAGTCATCTAATTTACCTTAAAACGGTCAAAGTAGTTGACTGTTTTCTGTGAGGTGGTTTGGGTAACGTTAGCTATGCAGCTATAGACGTTCACTAGAGGGATCGGCGCGTTAACTAACTAGCAAGCTAACTTAGCTGTGCAATGCACAGTTTAACATTCGGTTAGCTACAGTGGTCGTAACAAAACGGGAGATATTAATTTAACACCACTTGCAATGCATTTTGACGATGAAACATAAGGTGGTCAAGAGCAAACAATGGTATTAATACAACATACGCAACCAAAACGTAACACCAACGGTAGACACAACTTACGTTAGGATAGCCATCTTAATGTCCGCAAAATACGACAGATTTCAACAGTGAACAGTTTTACATCACACGGGAACAGTTTATTTAACGAGTCGCCTTCGACGCTGGTAAAACATACCTTGGTGTTCAGACATTATGTCAAGCATTGTCGCCTCACCGACAAGGCCCCGATCCAAGAAACAGAAGCAGCAGGCGAGCTAGCCGGGGAGTAGCGGCCGTCGCGCTGTGCCTTCCCCCGGCGTGGCTGCACCTTATCGCCGGGGAACTTTAGTAGCCGACAGCCAAGGGCGCGGGAGACCGAAAAGACTCTTCCTCAAAAACAATCCACCGTGGGTCGAAGTTGTATTATTCCCTCCCCGGGGATCCGGTGCAACGGTAACGTACTACCAGCAAACTGCCTCCGAACTGTCGCTATACTAACGTTATTAGCCCGACAAAATACTAACGTTAATTCCTCTGTCGCTTAACGTGCTGCACTTAAAGCTCCCTTTTCTTCGTCACTACATTTATATAACCATCCGTGTTTAAAAATGGCAAAACCGTAAACACTCCGTAGATTGACGCGATTACTAGATAATGCAAGTCCGTATTGTGAACTTCTCCGATGAAGTTTTTTTTTTCGTTTCTTCGCTGTAGGCACAAAAACGACTGGAGTTTTGACTTTATTCCGCACGGTCTTCTCCGTGCGCGGCAGAAACCTCTTGAGGCTGCCAGCGCAGTGTTTCCCGCAGGGAATGCTGGGTAAGGTAGTTAATTCTACAGCCGTCTAATTTGCAACTCGCACGGGTTGTAAACGTTACGGAACTACATTCCCCACATATGGACCCTTACAGTAAGAGGACTCTGGGATATGACGTTTTTGAACATGTAGTAAAGTCAAAATATGCTACCAGTAACTAGCGAAGCATGTTGGGGTTTGTATGGGCTGAGAAAGCGGGGTTTTTCCAGTGAAATATGAGTTTCTGAGACTTTAGGTGCACGCCATTTTGAAGTTTAACCAATGTCTTTCTTATGTTGTGAAATGATTGCGTTCTTTGATTTCTTGTACAGCCTTCGCGTTTAAATAGGTGGTGAATCAGAGGCATGCTAACTAGCCGAAGCTACCTGGACCTATACAAATTACCAACGTTAACTTAGTGCAATGTTGGCTGAACTAATGCAAGGCCTTGATGCTGGAGGGTTTCTCATAATACAAGGTAAATGTTACGTAGTAGAGTTTGAAGAATTGGCATACAGTAAGGTAATTTAACGTATACTTGCATTGTTAGATTCTGCTAGTTATTCTGGTCGACCCCTCCTGAAGAGCTTCATCAACGCTGCATTGAACAGGTAATTAAATAAATGTGTATTCTGACGGTTATGTGTATGTAGCCTATCCCTATAGTTATGTATTTCCAGGGGAATAAATACGTACCTGAACCTGTGCTGTGGATTTAGGGAGGAAGCTGTCCACGTCCTTGGCTTTGAAGTCAGCGAGGAAGAGCTGAAAGATGGATTGAAAGTATCAACTGGTCAGAGGTAACTAAGAAAGAATGAGTTCATCAACAGGACATTAATAATAATCATTAATGTCATTTAACGAACAAAATGCACGATTAACTGGATCCAATTTTCCCATTGTGAGCATTTGTACTATGAAAATAGTAGTTTGTGGCAGCCCTTTTTATTGACCTATAACCAGCTGCTAATCATCTGTTTTCGTCACTTCAGGCTACACTTTCACGATGCCTATACAGACCCCCTTGGCTGGACCGATCACCCAGCTTTTACAGTTCACCAGTTCTGTTTGGAGGAACTTACAGGTCTAATCAAGCAAACGTCACATCCCAAACCTGCGACCTTAGTGATAGACTCTTTTTCATGGATTTTGAGATGCCTCAGTATGCCTGAGTTCTGCAAGACTCTTCAGCAACTTAGGAAAGGTGATAATAATCCTCTAAATGTGGTCTTCGTGTATGTACATGTTTTTGTAGTGGTATTGAATGAAGTACATTATTATAAGCTTTTTTTTAATTATATTTTGAAAAATCAAGGACACTCAAATATCTATGAAAAGGAGGCCACCATGCTATTGTGAAATAACCTTTCATGGCTGGCTTATTTTAGAATAAAGTGGTACTTTAAGACCATGCAGTTTTTTCACCCAGTCTTTTTCTGTGTTTTCATTAGGGGGAGCTGTGAGAGCTATTATAGGTCTGCTCCATGCAGACATGCATCAGAGGGGTACTGTGGGAAGTGTATGCCACTTGGCTACTTCAGTCATCACTGTAGCACCTGGGATGAAGGGAGACAAAGCTGTGGCAAAGATAACAAAGCGCTCAAAATCGGGGAAAGTTATGCAAGATGTAAGCAATTTTGGGATTACCATTTTAAGTTTATTTGCTGTTAAAATGATTGATAACTTAGTTTTTTGTTGTTGTTGTTGTTTTGTCCATAGGAGGAGATTTTCAGCATCAAAGATGATTTTACAGTTGTAGTACAGGGCAAGTCCAACCAACCTGGACCCAAACAGGCTGACCCTGAGGAACAGGAGGTGCAATATAACACATACCATTACAACATATACGTGGATCAATAGAACAAAGATAGAGGTCAGATATGGCAGGACTTAAAGTGTCCTTTTTGTGTTTCTATAGACGGACCCAACAGCAAACTTGACCTTCAACCTTCGACTATCTGATACAGAGCGGGAGGCCAAAGAGAAAGCTTGCACTCCCCTTCGTCTTCAGCAAAGAGAAGTGAGAAACTTTTCCACAATTGTCATATTTTTCAAGCATTTTTGTTTTGTTAATATATATATATTTTTTTTTAATAAAAACCTTTAAACCGTTTCCCCTTTCCTCTCTCGCAGGAAAACAGCTCTGCTCCACTCAGGCCCAGGTTCAGGACGGATTCTGTATGAGCCTGATGCCAACGATGACTATGATCAGGAGGACCCTGACGATGATCTTGATGTGTAGGCTTCGGACGCAAAACCCACTAAAGGCAAAGAGGATCATTGTTTCATGTCCTCCTTGCTCATCAAGACACCGAGTGTAAATGAACTAAAGACTTGCCACCATCCGATGGAGTTATGAAGATTTAAAATAATGTACAATATTTATGTAAGAAATCTGTATTATCATAAAAATTGCATTGTCCAAGAGTGTTTTATAATTTTATTCACAATCTTTTTTTGATGACCTTTTTGAATTAAACTATGGTTTTATCCAACAGTTAATACTACACTTTCTTTTTTCATACAATTACATTTTGTAGTGTAAAGTCATGTCCAAGCATCATCTAACTGACAATGATTCGTTGCAGTGGTTCTGCACATTGAGATTGGGATGAAATACATATATACATTAATTAATAATAATAAATAAGATTATTAAAATGACCAGAAAGAAAAACTTTAATTTTGCTCTTGCCTTGTAAAATATGGGACCATTTTTCCTTTTTCAAAGCCTCTCAAATATACTCACTCTTAATATAATCTCGCCATACTATCATTGGAGTGAGATTAATTAATATCATTACAGTTGTAAATTCTGTTGATACATTTGTATTTAGATCTCCAATAATAATCCACTAATATTTGCACCAAATTATACCATTCAGTAAATCGTTAGTGCTATTTGCATGGCAGTGCCAGAGGGGATTGTTGGGGAGTTTCCAAAAGGTTTTAAGCAATCCATTAAGCGAAGCGTAAGTAAACTTTTTGCAGTGGGCAAGTCCACGTGTTTACTGAGAGCCCAGCTGTAAAAGCTGCCGTTGGCAAATCGTATAACATCGCCTATAAGTATAAAGCCACGCCCAGTGGTTTTTTAATTTTGTTTTCTTTTACAACTTTGAATTACTGTGGCCTAATTAGTTTTATTGACACCAATCAAGCTACTTTCGAAATTAAAAACTCAAACTTTATGTATCACACACGTCCAGAAACAGTATTCGCCTTAAATGCACCACGTTCACTTATATAGCGGCTGAAAAAATACAGAAAAGACTAAAAATGATAATAAAATAAGTGAGCTTTCGCAGACATTTATCAGGCTTTACACTGTTGCTCGTCCACGTCTGTTTATTTTCTTTCCACGTGGACGTGCTGCGCGCAACCACAGGATTCCTCGCGGAAGTGACGGCAAGGCGGCGATGGCGGCTCGCAGTTTCATTCCGGATTTCAACTGGACTACAAACCGATTTTAACCGGACCGGTTAGACTTTGTGGAACTTTTGTAAAGCCGCCTCTCTTCGGACGCCGCACAGAGCGAAGTCGCGTTAAACCGCTGCTTGACAACGAGCCACCCCACAGCTTTTGGGGATATTTTTGTCCTAGGTTCAAGGTGGTCACCCTGTCGAGCTAGCGGTAGCTCGGCGGCTACTAGCTAACGTTAGTACACAGCTAGCTCCCGAGCTAG
Organism: Chelidonichthys spinosus; assembly: GCA_029853015.1. Lineage (NCBI taxonomy): Eukaryota > Metazoa > Chordata > Actinopteri > Perciformes > Triglidae > Chelidonichthys > Chelidonichthys spinosus. Next base: position 8,807,864 of record CM056843.1, on the reverse strand, counting down.
CTTGCCAACGAGCTGCGTGCTAAGGTCCATACAGCCGCAGCCGTCGTGCAGCCGCTCTTCTTTTGACCACGTCCTCGTTTGTCTTTCACAGTTACAATGCGGATGCACTTTATTTGACGTTAATTGTGCCACAAGTGTGCAGAGCGAGGTACTCACACGTTTGCTTGGCCTCTTGTTAGTTTGAATTGCTAGTTTGGCGGCTGTGGCTAAAGACGGATTTCGACTATCATTAGCAAGCGAATTCCCTCAGTAATCACCTCAACAAATTACGGCAAAGGCGTGCTATCAAGTGAGAATTGAAGTTGGGCTACTGTGGGGTCTTTGCGTGCTCGTCAACATGCTGAAGACCCGGCAGTGTTTACTTGGCATCCGCACATTTCTCGGCGTAACGTCGAGAATATGGGGCTTCATCATGTACATCCTCAGGAAGCACCTACGGACGGTGAGAAGGAGTTTGAAATATGTTTGACTGTTGTCTCTCTGTGGCTAATGGGCAAACTCTTGAAGTTGCCATGGTTCCCCATGTGCCTAACGTTGTTTTTCTTAAATCACATCCACCTTTTAGGGTGTTTCTCACCTGTGCTGTAATATTCTGTGTCGGTATGAGCACCCATCGTGGTGATTTTGCTTAATAACCTGTAAGTGTGTGAACAAATCTCACTGACTAGCATCAACATCCCACTCAGTAACATAGGTCTCAAATGTATTGCTATATCATTCAGCATATAGATGGCTAGGATCATCTTAAACTTCATTCAAAAGAGGCGTTGAATAGTTCAAACACATTTGCAACACAAGAAGTGCCACACAGCGTGTTAAAGTGCACCAAAATGTTAAACTGCAGGGTAACTTTCATTCTTCTCTTGGTGTCCAAGTAAAAAGGATATCTAAAAAATATATTACATTTCATAATTGCATAAACTACTCAGCAAATCCTCACATTTTGAAGCTAAAACCATAAAATCATTGGCATTTAATCCTTGCTAAATGACTTTAATAGATTATGAATTTGGTCAGCTAAACGATTAAAACACTAATTGTTTCAGCTCTTAAATAATTCATCAATGTGCCTGTTTTAGTGTGAATGAATGGCTCATTCAAACAGCGCAAAGTGGAAACCTCCCAGATCCAAATACTATATTTTTGAGGAGCATGAAGTACAAACATGCGGGTCACCTTCAATTGCTCCCAAATGCCTCCACAATGAACATGGCATTTAAGGTGTCAGAAGCCCCCCTGCCTGTAAGCCGCAGACACAGGTGTCGTTGAGTTGTTAATAGACATGCATATGTGGTGTAATATGAGCGAACTTCGATTCCTGCACCGTTTCAAGCCGACAAAGCACGGAGGACTGGCCCGTGTGTCGTAATCGTCTTGCTGTTCGAGGTTTGTCCGCAGTTTATTGTGTGGCAGTAACACTTGCGGCTTGTCAACAGGCCATGAGAGTGAGTAGTCCAGTCCATATTATGGCTGAAGTGAGAGGGATTATGTCAGCACAGAGAGTGTACTGTTCTCTCTCTCTCTCTCTCTCCCTCCCTCCATTTCTCTCATTCTCACTCACAGTTTGTGCTGTTGTTTACAATTTGGGATGCACTGGAACAAAGTCATCATCCAACGACTGCAAATGTAGCAGGCGACATAGTGTCGGGAGGCAGCAGGTGATTTGATGAAGAATATTTGAGTTTAGGAGACCTTCCCTATTAAAAAATCAAGGGGTTGATACAAATGTTGAATGTGTTTGTTAGAACTATGATAACCTCTCTTATAAATCTAATAATCCCCGTGTTAAATCCTTCCACTGTTGTCTGGGAGTAAGGGAGGGCTCAAGGTGTTTCCAATCGGGAGACCATAATCCATTAATTGACCTGATCTAAACATTTGGATCACTAAAAGCTGTATTGGATTCTGAATATTAGGACCAGGTTATAATCCCATGCACGCTTCTCTGTGTGAACTGATGAGATGGTTGTTTTTCAGACTTGAGTAATAGTTTTGCTTATTATTAGTAGCGTGTTTGTAATAGTAAAATTAATATATTTGGTTTTTCGGCTATTGGTCAGACAAAACCAACAGTTGGAATAGAATAATTACAGTCATAAATCCAAGGGCTAGCTATTTTTCTTCCTTATATATTAATGCACTATAAAGAATGAGAGTTTTTTAGTTGATCTGAACAAGATTTTGTTTGAAATGTTGGTTAAAGCCCTAATTTGGAGGCTAAGGACAGGTCTGGGGTCCAGATGGACGCTCTTGGAGGTGAAGAGAGTTGAGTCGAGGGTGAGATTCCCCCCTCCCCCCGCTGTTCAGAAACTACTGGCACCAATAGGCTTCCCCCAGTTAACTCTGCCAGGCAGCAGTGGGAGGGGACACAGAGGGGGGGTCCTGTCCAAGACTTGGGTACCAAGGCTCAGTCAAAGTCACCCTGCAAGTCTCCCTTTCTATGTCTGCCCCATGCTCTGCTGACACCCACTGACAGCTGGGGGGATAAAAATAGCTCTGTGAAGAAAAGTGCATAGGCCCCTGGGCAAGAGCGGCCCTGGAAAGGGTCCTGTCTGCAGTCATCCTGACCGGCGCAGAGCAAGGAAGTTAGAGGAGGAGTCATGGAACGGACACAACCGAGTTCATTTCACTATTTAAATATGGGGTCCTCCTTGTTCTACAAAAGAAGTCCTTAAATGTACATTTTGGGATTGCAAGGCTTAAAGGTTCAGATGTTCTGGAAGATAAGTTTCAAGTGTGATGCTTCTTCCCCTCAAATTGGATTATAGCAGCAATTAAGATGAAGCAAAACCACTTTTCCTTATGCCCCAAAGGATTCCCAAAATGCTTATATTGGTCTTCTGTGTACAATCACACAAACTGTCTTCATCTTGGAAATGAAGTCAGACACTGTCAGTGTTGTATAATTAAAAAAAAAAAAACATAGGAGCTATCTGTGTACTTGGTATCAAAAACGTAATTTCCCCCCTTTTAATCTAATCCAAGTAAAAGGGAACACACACTTGACTCATTCTTGCTCAGTATATGGTAGATGATTTATTGTGTGAGTGATCTGTCATGGATTGACCGTTTCATTTTCCTTCATCTTTTACAGATAATCCAGTATCAGACGGTGCGATACGACACTTTGCCGCTGTCGCCTATCTCCAGGAACAGACTCAGTGAGTACATTATATGATGTCCTAATGTGACAACTCGGCTAGTCCAAGACTGTCAATGATTGCAAGCATATTTGGAAAAATATAGCATATACTGCCCTTGCCTAGACACCTTTCTCTTTTATTGTGATGACAAGATAGAGGGGAGACACCATCACAACAATGTGGAAATTTAAGTACAAGTTAAACCAGTCTGTCGAGGAAGAAGTGATGCGTGAGTGTACAGTAAAGTTATCAGTAACAGAACAACACACTCGTGCTTCTCGAGCGTCATCCCCTCAGTAAATGAACATTATCAGTATTTATGGACAGATAAACTTGACAGGACTCCTATAATATTCTTTCTCCGTGTTTGAAAACTCAGGCCAGCTATTTCCTGTCTTTTGTGTATGTCGGGACTGTGGGTCATAGCTGTATATATTTGTTAAGGTGGATCGGATTGCTGTATACAAACACGGTTGGCCTGCATTTTCTCTCGCAATTGTTTCAGTAAACCTGTTGTGCTACATTGGTCAGTAATTGCATGCTCTTGAAGCTTTTTAATAGCATACAAACAAAGAATGGTTTTACATGCACATCATTTGCATGAAGTTTGGTTCACATCACAACAGATGCGGAGAAATAACATTCTTATTACAATTGGAAACAAGCAGGAAGAAAGGCGTGAAGCCCAACCTTTTTAGATCTGAAGTGCCATTTTAAAATGTTCATGTTTATTAGTCATTAATTATATCAAAATTAAGATTTAATTATTACATGAATTAAGTGTAATTATCACACCACATCAAAAATGTAAATCTCAAACAGAGCTGTATTTTTTATTCCATCTATAACGGCCACACGCAAAGCAACATTCAAAACATTTTTCCTCCACCAGTCACGACATCGTAATTATATATGAGAGCTGTAGACAAAACGCCACATCTGAGTTTAAATCATCAGCCTTACCAACGATGTGAGGTCCCTTTAACATTTAAAAAAAAACTCTTGCCATATTGCTAGTATGCCATTGGCTAAGCTACCATGTGCCAATCGTAGCACATGCGCCTACTGTTGTCTACCCTTAGGCTAGTGTAAAATAGCATGAATGTAGTACCAGTAGTGCATAATGTAAATAATGTTTGACATTACATATTAAACTGCACAGCAAGCCTTTACCAATAAAGAGGCAGCACACACCATGGTGTTTCTCAGGACCTGTAACCAGAATGCTACCATAAAAAGTCTGTCAAATGCATCAACAGACAGTCAGCCACTTTGGGGAAAAAAAGGCATTTGAGTAAAATAGTGAATTATGGTTGCAGGTTAAATCAGGATCCACCCAACACACGGTGGCATGGTGACTGAATAAAATGAAATCAATGTACCTTCCTTCTATGACTAACAGTGACAAGATGTGTTTGGTGTGGAGAGGTTAATGCAAACGTTAAAGGAAGCACAGACTCATTCAAAAGCATATTCTTGACTTGGGGGAAGGATTGCAATTCAGTTGCACTTTCCTCGACTCTTACCCACCTTTAGCTGTAAATGGCTGGTACAAAGACGCTAGCAGCAGATAGCAGCTATCCTACTGAGGAATGGCAGTGAATTAGCAAGACAGCGAGGTCCAGGAGCCTTACCCTCCACGCAGAGGACACGATCAGCCACCGTTTAACATGGACGGATGCAAGTTGTGGCCTGACATATATTTTATAGGTCACGCTAGATGCCGAAGCTGTTGTTAAAACGTCACACCTCTTTTGCTTCCGGCATGCTGTCTGAAATCACACTGTGGCGGTATTATGCTGTGAGTTTTGTTTTCAGTGTGAAAAAGCAAAGTCTGTGTAACAGCGGCTCTTCTCTACGGCAGTATAGTGGAAAGGCTCATCAACAGTGTTCTTTTAGTGCGGTCACATTACTCTCTCATACCTAACAGAATAAGGTCTCCAGAAAATGCTTTTAGGACCACCTCCTAAAGGCAATCTCAAAACAAATAGTAAAAAAAGCTCTTTCTGTAGTTTATAATGGGGGTAATAAGTAAGCTAATAAGAGCTGCCAAGTTAAAACATCCTTAGTTTGGAGATATATTAGTCTCGACTTACTACATTGTTTTTTTGCATGCATGTATAGTCAGTGAGATAAAGTAGCACAAATGTCTATATTGTTTGATAAACTCCAGACGCAGTAAAGAGGAAGATTCTGGTTCTGGACCTGGACGAGACGCTGATCCACTCTCACCATGATGGTGTCCTCAGACCCACAGTGAGGCCTGGCACGCCACCAGACTTCATCCTCAAAGTACGAGCGTTCAGCCACTTGTGCACATGTTTGAACGGCGCAGATGCATTCAAGCCTGAACCCCGTTTGCCTTTCTTTCTCCGTTGCAGGTCGTCATTGACAAACACCCAGTCAGATTCTTCGTACATAAAAGGCCACACGTTGACTTCTTTTTAGAAGTGGTGAGTGTCAAGCTGTCGTCATTTATATCCTAGATTAATATGGAAGGGAACAGTAGAGCACACTGAATTTGAAGTCCATTCTACTGAACTTTCACACTACCCAATGTCATAAAACTATTTGTTTTTGGATGATTATCCCTCGTGACTTATAAAGCACTTACAGTAACATGTTTACTTTATACTATTGTGTGCTCTATATGTGTGTACAAAGGTGAGCCAGTGGTATGAGCTGGTGGTATTCACAGCGAGTATGGAGATCTATGGCTCAGCAGTGGCAGATAAGCTGGACAACAACAGGAACATCCTGAAACGCAGATACTACAGACAGGTACTGCTTGAAACTGTGTTTCAAATGGCGTGTTAAAGCTGATTCTGCATTTTTCTTGTGAAGTCTCTTTATTCTTACTTCATTTTCATGCTGTTATTGACTTTTGTTTCTGTTTCTTTTGCCAGCATTGTACATTGGATCTAGGTAGTTATATTAAAGACCTGTCGGTAGTACACGATGACCTGTCCAGTATTGTCATCCTGGACAACTCGCCTGGTGCTTATCGTAGTCATCCAGGTAAGACTGGAAGTTATTGCATGAATGTATTCAGATGTGTGTAAAAAGCTGCTTGACTTCTTGTTACATTCTTCTTTAATGTTGTACGAAAATCAAATAAGGCTTCATCCTCTGCCCATCAATCTCGTGATGACACAGGAAGGAGGACAAATAACACATCGGCTTATTCTCAGTACAAGGCTTATATTGTAAATGCTGTTAACGGTACATTAAATGTGTAGTTCCACTTACACTCGGTGGCCTCTTTTTAACAGAGCAGCATAAAATCACAGACATGTCCATGTCACTGATCCGACTAACCAGCTTTTTTTTTTCTGCCCTCCAGACAATGCAATACCCATCAAGTCCTGGTTCAGCGACCCTAGTGACACAGCACTTCTTAACTTGCTGCCTATGCTGGATGCACTAAGGTAATTAGTTTCTAGTCCTTATGTCAAGTTGAACCCGTCTAACTTCAAACTTGGAGCACAGAAAATCTCCCCCAAAGAAGATTATTATTAATTTAAATGGCCTCTTTCTTTCTCCTAGGTTCACTGCTGATGTCCGCTCCGTCCTCAGTCGAAACCTCCACCAGCACCGACTCTGGTGATTGGCTGAATCAAGAGGGGCGGGGCTTGTTGACCAGCCTCTTCCTCTCTGCCGGCTTCCATCCTGCCCTCCGTTCCCACACAGGCGACCCCGCCAGCCCTCTCTGAGCCTCTCAGACGTGTCCTGAGGAGATGAGGATTGGGGTGTCCGCCTAACACGGGACGAACAGTATGGGATCACCAGAGCCCAGAAACTACTGAGGAGGGTGGGAGGGGCAGCCAGTTCTTTTCTTCTTCTTGATTCTTTATTTGTATTTTTTTTTTTTTTTTCAAACAAAACGGAGCCTCTCTGCCTTATTGCTCCTGATACTGACTGTGTGCGTATGAAGGTGAGCTTGTATACGTGAGTCGTATGCTTGCTGAGTTCGTTAGTCCTTTTTAAACTTTTTTGAGAAATTGGGAGGGGTGGGGAGAGGAGGATCAGCAAAGCAACAAAGACAATTCTACCTTATCTTCTCCATCATCATCAGACATTGCACTTAAGCAGAAAAAAAGTTATCAATATACTCTTCACCTCTCAGATCAACTGAGCAGGGGAAAAATAGACAAACCGCCCCTTTTTAGATCAACCTCATGCGGTCAGCGTTAATGCATTGATTCCAGAGGTACGGTTATTTTCCCTCCACAAGAATGGATCAATTGAAATGGTCTAATCGATGAACTTTTGCTTGCAACGTACCATCCACAGGTGTTTTTCTGGACAAATAGCCAAGCAGCCTGAGAATTTTTTTTTTTTTTTCAGCCATGACCATCACTCTTTCCCCAAAGCTCCTCATGGGACTCAGTGATAAAAGACTTGACTGAAAAGTTGTGAGAAAAAAAGAATGGCTTGTAACGATATGTGGACTGCCGTGCCGCCTTTCCATATCTGATTGTTTCTCTATTATAATATGTGATAATATGACTTCTGCATACCATGACATTTCACTCTCCACCTTTTGCCAATCTGATGCCATCCTGATTTCATCTAATAGGAATTGCACTTAATTTTTTTTTTTCCTCCCCTTTTTTTGTTTTTGTTGCAGTTGGTTTTGTATTTGATTCAAATTTGCAGCCTTTCCTCTTTTGAGTTTTTACCCGCTCCGCTTACTGTATGGGTTCAGCTATTAGACCCTCTGTCTTTTAATGCCTTCTGAACAATGTCAGTCTTGTCAAGGCTCACACCGGCTTCTTATTGGCTCTGTCTCCAGGTCTGTGTTACTAATAAAACACTTGTCAGTATCGACCCGTTATTATCCAGCTTGTTTTCTTTTTTTACGCAACTCCCTCTGCAGTCTTTGTCATACCCAAGGCATAACATTTTGCAGCCTGTCGACTGACAACCTTTTTACTAGGGTGGGAAAGTTCAAATGGGTTTCCTGCTCAGGCAAATGGTTTTGTTCTTTCTGCTGCTGCCACCATGTGGTGTGACAGGGAAACTGCATTGGTCCACTTAACATTCCTCCTCTTTGGCATCAAACCGGATGTGGCACGTCGACATGGATGTTCTCTTAGCCTTCGAATAAAGGCAACAGACACATTTTGTGCATGTTTGAGAGCTGTGCTGCGTCATATATGACTTCCACTCAGCTATCAGTGCATTAGGTAAAGCTAGCTAAACCTAGCAGTCTAATAAAACATTCATGTGATAAATCAAACCTTCACGTTTCCAGGTTAAATGAGTTGAGTGTGGTAAAGGGCTGATGTTGAGTTGTATTGCATTATACTGATAGGTGTTTCTGATGTTTACTAGGTTAAAAAAACAAACACCAGTCTGTATATAGAATTCCTGTTCAACAGCACCACAAGCTACAGCAGCATCACGAAGGTAGGATGTATTGCAGGCCTGCTTTATCATTAGTAGTACCTAATAAACTGGGGGCTGAGTGCAACTGCTGTGGTAAATGTCACGTTCTAAATATGTCTGTGCACATTTGGGAGTTGTACTTTTTCATGCTTATTTAGCAGTTTGCAAAGTGATGATTTCTTCTTTTTTTTTCTCCATCCCTCTCAGTCATAGCCTACAAGTAAGTTTCACAACACAGGCATATTGGTGATTGCACCTCTAACGATCCGTCAGTGCTGCGAGTCATGAAGTCATTCTAGTGCAGTGGGAGGCCAGAGTGTATGCTCGTATGAATTAGCTGTTGGTTTCAAACACGTCTACCTCCTCCTGATGACGGGGTTTAAAGTCAAACTGGAAGTTTGAAGCAGGAGGCTTGACCTGCATATCTTGTTGTTTAGACTTTACTGCTGTAAGAGTTCCAACCATCCACATCTGTTGCATCTGTCAATGGTTTGTGGGGAAAGGGAAGACTCTTTTCTTACATCTTCCTTGAGGAATGATCCAGAGATGATGCACAGTTCGTCCATTAGTAGTTGCAGCAAGGCAGGGAGTGACCTCTGAGGAAGGTCTGAGCTGTAGCTGCTGAGTGAGACAGTTGCATTTCGCCATCGCATGCAGCCTTTATGGCTTTTGTGGCAGGGAGCAGGAATGGCTCAGTCTAAGGAAGACATGGTACGAAGGACTCTGAGGAGACGAGGCAGACTTTATTAGTTGTGCCTAGGGATGCACCGATGCTGATATTGGTGATACTGATATAAACTCAAATAGATGGATCGGGTATCGGATACCATTATTTTATTAATGTGTATGTATTTTTTGCATTTTGTTTTGGAAGCAATGTTTAGTCAGTGTTGCCTTACACATGAATACTTCCACACAGTGAGCCGGCTTATTAATTAAACACTGTTATCTGATCCCTACTCCATATCGGCCAACACCCAAAGCCCAGGTATCGGTATCAGGACTGGAAAAAGTCAGAATGGTGCATCCCTAAATCTGTCATACCTTAAATCCCACAATAAACCCCATAGTACAAGTTTTACTGCACAGCTTGCATGTTAACCAGAAGCTGCAATCAATAACTAATATTATTAGAAGATAATAAAAAAAATGTAAGAGTCAAGGCTGTGGTCTGTAGACACATAACGGACTTTTTAGATTGATGCAACCTGCCTGTCAGGCAAGGAGTAAGTGATGTCATGAGTGGATAGTCACATGTCCATTATGCAGGAAGCAATTTTAAGTAATTATTTCTCCAACAGTATACATAATTAGAGCAATATAAAAGAACTATAAAATGGAACCTCTGCCCTTTCTACTTCCATAAAACTAATTAGTGACTCGATTAATGATCCAACAAATAGCTTGTTATTCTTTGCCTGATATGGCAACAGCGGGAATTGCGAAGCAGATGTTATCATAACTAATACGCATTATTATTATTATTATTTTTTTACAATATTCCAAATTATGCTGAATGTTTCTTTTTTATGGCCCTGTACAGTCACATTTCCTGATTAATATCGCCGTGTTTTTTCCGTTTCTCCCCTCGAGCTGCTAACTGCTGGGCCGCGGTCATATGACAAGGACAGCTGCCTCGTCACTGCCCTGCCCTACGTCTTTACGCGCAGCGGTTGATCAAAATAAAAAATAGTTCCACGGGAAAATGGCAACCGTATATTAAAAACCACTACAGAACGATTCGTTTTAAAGACAGGCGTTCCGCTTGAGTGAACACCGAATATCGAAACGTCGTTAACGAGGTCCGGCATAGCATTAAGTCTGCCCTGCGTGCGAGACTCTGCAACGTCATGTTGTTATTGTATCCCTCCGCCGCAGTCGCACTAGGAAAACAGCTGTGGTGAGCTAGAAGCTAGTTAGCAATCGTTTGTTTTCGTCGTGTGTGTCAGCGATCCGAGCAGTCCCGTGAGCGAATCGCTACCGTACCTATCGTACTACCTTTGAGTGACCGACTTTGTGTCTGTCATCTCTTAACGATGAAGTTCCAGTACAAAGAAGAGCACCCTTTTGAGAAGAGACGGTCTGAGGGCGAGAAAATAAGGAAGAAGTATCCGGACAGGGTACCTGTAAGTAGCTAACGTTAGCTTGGTGGGGCGGTTCATATCGTAACGTCAGTGTTGTTTAGCCAACTGTACATGACACGCAGTGTACACACATTACACCTTTATGTAATCATGTGGTCTAGTTTTAGCCAGACCCTATTATCCTTGTGTGTCCGCATAGTTACCACGTTAGTAAACAGCAAACCAGTTGGCTAACGAAGCTAACGTTAGAGGTTAACCAGAGAGAACTCCGGCCGCACCGAGCAGGCCAGCTACTGATAGCTTCGTGAGACCCTTCCGTATCATATTAAAACGGGTAATATTACTACGTTATGAAATAATCTAAAGTAATAACGCTATATCTTAGTTATAACGAGCGTGTTGGTTATTTCACACAGTCTGCAGTGTTTACAGGCTGATAATGGTCTAGCTGGGTGTAGTTTTAGGCTGTATGTTGAAACGGCACCTTAAAATAGTGCGAGTCAACAACCGGGATACTTGTTTACTTCGCCCTGGCTGTTGGAGATACGTTATACAGTACACAGCTCTTGGCATTTCGCCACTCAAACTCAGCCAACACGACCTGTCAGCAGATGGATGTGCTCCGGACTTTCCGTAATACCTGGGCTTGATTTCTCTTTGTAATCTGCTTTTTCACTGCCTTTTTCATTTTTTTACAGCCTTTCCCAATAGATCGAACACTAAATTACTGCATACAATGGAATGACAGAAGTGAAATCTGAATGATTCGAGAGCCCAACATGGCATTTGTCTGTCTTGTTTTCGATCAATAGTCCAAAAATATGAATATTTCTGTCCCCAGAGGAAACCAGGTGATATCCACTTTGGAGTAGCTGGAACCACTACATTTGTATTTATTTTTAAATGTCACTTTATTATTCTGGCTGTCAACTAGCTAATCGTTTAAGCTCTACAGTGACGTGCAGTTGCCTGCTTTGTGGCCAGGTAGTGTTCAGGTAGTAGTCTTATTTTAGACTGAAGAGCCAGTCCTGTTACTAAATCCTAGGTCTGAATTGTAAACCTAAATATACCAATGCCTTTCTAGCCGGCAAATTAAAACATACTGTGCTCCAGATATTGTTAACGAAAAGCAATATAATATGTACATCCTCTTTGATCCGTTTAGTGTATTCTCAGATCCCTTTTGTTAGAAAGGTGAAACACTCTTTTAAAGTACTTCCCACTTGAAACACAGCTGTGTTTTGTTCAGTGGAAAATGTATTAGATTAATTTGCTGTATGCAATATTTTTTGATGATGTTGTTGTTGTTTTTCCAGGTAATCGTGGAGAAAGCCCCCAAAGCCAGAATAGGAGATCTGGACAAGAAGAAATACCTTGTCCCCTCCGACCTGACAGGTGAATATTTTATCCCGTGCTAAGCCTCCTGGACAACATGTGAACGACAAAGAGTGCAGCCACATCTGACATTTTGTCAAATCTTGTTTACTCTTTCATCAGTGGGACAGTTTTACTTCCTCATCCGGAAAAGAATCCACTTGCGAGCTGAGGATGCGCTCTTCTTCTTCGTAAACAACGTCATTCCACCCACCTCGGCGACCATGGGACTGTTGTACCAGGCAAGAGTCATTTTCTATCTCCCTGACCTGCTCTCAGACCATATCAGCATATTGTTCCCAGCTTATAATACAGTGAGTGTCCCTCTACACTTTTAATGTCATAATAACATCTTTTTTTTTTTTCAGGAGCACCATGAAGAGGACTTTTTCCTCTACATTGCCTACAGTGATGAGAGTGTGTACGGGAGCAGCCAAAGGGAAATCTGATCCCACTACCACCCCCCCTCCAACCACTACCCACCTTTCTGAGACCTCCGTCATTCATGCATTTAAATATTAAATCCAGCTCAGCAGTCTAGAGTTCCCAGAGTAAATACGTCAAATGCACTTTCATCACATTACCCTTCTCCGACCCATTTATGTCTTTATTATTCTGCAGTCTGAATTGTATTTGCCTCCACTTTTCTTTTCGGTAGGGACTTTGTGAAGTGGTCTCGTGGCCAGTTTTTTTTCTAGTGTCGTATAATTGAATACTTTACTGATGGAAAAAATACGGAGAAAGAATAACAAAAAAATTCTTAGAACTAGACCATAAATGTAGTTACCCCAGGGTTAAGAAAAGAAAGGTACGCAAATTGTCTCTTATTGACAATGAACATGGATTGTTGTTTGTGCACTCTCTTGGCTTGCAGGAGTATAAAGTGTGTTTTGAGTTTAAGTTAGGAAATCTATAGCATCTACCAGTTAAAGGCAGGATATTTTGACTCTGGTGGAGTAAAGGATAACTGTTTTGCAGCAGTTCTTTTCCTCGGAGAGGCTAGATGATTTTTGTCAAATTCACCAATCACTGAGGTTTGTGAATGAGAATTTAGTGGGCTGTCCCGCATCTGACCTAAGCAAGGAGTAGAATAGAATTCAGACTAAACAATCATCCTCTGCTTTCAGTGGTAAGACTATTTAGTTGACTGCTTACTATGATTATTGTTGTTATTGTTAATTTTAGATGGCTTAATTTCTTAAAAAAAAAAAAAAAAAGTGTAAAGCTGAGTGCAATTTTCTCTTTTTTTTAAAGTTTGTCTCCTTTTTTAAAAAAAAAAAGAAAAAAAGATTTGAACTCTGTATACAGCTGCATAACTGGCTCTTTCTCTCCACTCATGACCATACATGATTAAATGTGATTAAAAGCTATTTGTGCCGTGTCTTTATTGAGGACTGTAGGTCATTTTGTTACAGGATTATCCCAAAAATAAAACATTCTTACTCCATAAAACATTAGAATGCACATAAGATCATGCTTTTCATAGGAGTATGTTGAAGAATTTAATTTTATCATGTTGGTATAAACATCAATAACAGATGTCGGACTGGACACAAACGTATATTGTGGAAAGCGGTATGGAATAAGTTGGTAATGACAGATAATAAATGTATGTAGAAATGTCTTTTGTTTGATTAGGATTGTTTACATGGGTCCATCACAACAGTGGCGTGCAGCAGACATTTTGGGGGGCAGGTGCTCAGTGAAAAATAAGGGCACTTTATGCGGCATGTAGAACTGACGGCTGCCTTATTACAGCAGTGTGAGATTTAAAAAATAAATAAACATTACAGGCACATGTTGAACGTTATATGCTATTGTTTTATTTCCCACAGAGCTGCTCCCCTGGGCTGCCTGCTGTAGCTCCCTTTCTTTTCCCTTCTTATCCTCTCCTTTCTAGGCATTATGCTGCAATTGGTAAATAAAAAGAGACCAACAATATGAATAAGACTGTTTGGTTATATTTCAACAAGGCACAGGGCTACTTTTTCTGCAGGCAATTGGGAATTGCCTGTTTGTCATTACTGCAAGTGTTAATTATGTAGGCCTAGCCTAATGTAAACCTACACAATAGCCTACTAAATATTAATCTTAAGTAAATATACAGATAGATTCACATGCTGTAGGATACCAATGACAAACTCTACTGGTGGTCATCATGGGGAGGTTTAGCTCAGGAGGTAGAGCGGGTTGGCTGGACATCGCAAGATTGCCGGTTCAATCCCCGGCTCCTCCTGGTGTCCCTGAGTAAGACACCTTGCCCCAATTGCTCCTGACGAGCTGGCTGTCGCCCTGCGTGGTTGACTCCGCCATCGGTGTGTGAATGTGTGTATGAATGGATGGATGTCAGTCATTACTGTAAAGCGCTTTGGACAAAAGCGCTATATAAATGAGGCCATTTACCATTTATCATCACGTCATATCTATTACTGATTTTGGGTAGCGTCTAGCTTGTTAAGCAGGTGAGCAGCCATTAATTTATTCCCAGCTGTGTGGCGTTGAGACCGGCTACTTCACAGCAGAGACAAATAAATGCAAGTTGCAGCTTGGCAACTAAGGCGCGTTCACACTGCTTTTATTTTGAAAATTGACCGGATTGTCTCGTTTTTCTTTGTGTGAAAAAAACGAACTTTCAAAAGGGCACTTGCTTGGTCCAGAGGGCAAGGGCAGGTGCTTTAGCACCACCTAGTGTCTACCTGTGCACGCCACTGCATCACAACATTAAGATTTCTGGAAAAGTAAATTTCCATATAGTAGAGTTGATTTTGGGGAAAACTCATAATATCAGATAAAACTTTCCCACCAATTACCATTTTCACTCAGGAATGTCTTTTTTAAAAGGGTCATTTTGCAATGAACTGCTGAAGAGAAAAAGTAACTTTGATTATTTATTATTTATAACATACTTGGTTCAGGAGAGTCGGTCTACGGTCCAATCTCAGCATCCAATCACGAGACTCCCTCTCCAATGTCAAGATTGGACGGAGGCCAATCAGAGTCGTCGCTGTCCAATGTCAGATTGGATGGAGGGCAATCACGCTTCGACATCAGCGTGATTGGCCTCACGTCGCTTCTTTCTGGTTACGTTGGCCCGCTTACGTCTCCGTCTCGAAGCGAACGAAAACTTGGAAAACTTGCATCTGATTTACAGTAAATACATTCATTTTTTTCTGATCGAATGGTCATCAATGTTATATTTCCATATTCTAATTCTATGATTTCGTTGGCGAGTCATGAAGTTTTCCAGCAACTTCAGTCATCGTAGCTAGCTACTGTAATAGCGTTACTGTGCTGCGTTAGCGGTCGGAGTGCACTGTAATAGCCCCATGCAGGCCCGTGGACAGACTAACCTCTTTGGAGGGTCCATAGCCTGTAGTTGTGGATTTCACACTGTTAAGGTGAGCATTAGAAAAATCACAATCCCGCATATCTGTTTACATTGCTGTTATGCTGTTGCTGTTACAGCACATGTCATAATGCTGTTGTTTTAGCAGCCTGCCACTCCTCTTCCTCCTCAGTGGCGTGCACAGACATTTTGGGGGGCAGGTGCTCAGTGAAAAATAAGGGCACTTTATGCGGCATGTAGAACTGACGGCTGCCTTATTACAGCAGTGTGAGATTTAAAAAATAAATAAACATTACAGGCACATGTTGAATGTTATATGCTATTGTTTTATTTCCCACAGAGCTGCTCCCCTGGGCTGCCTGCTGTAGCTCCCTTTGTTTTCCCCTTCTTATCCTCTCCTTTCTAGGCATTAGGCTGCAATTGGTAAATAAAAAGAGACCAACAATATGAATAAGACTGTTTGGTTATATTTCAACAAGGCACAGGGCTACTTTTTCTGCAGGCAATTGGGAATTGCCCGTTTGTCATTACTGCAAGTGTTAATTATGTAGGCCTAGCCTAATGTAAACCTACACAATAGCCTACTAAATATTAATCTTAAGTAAATATACAGATAAATTCACATGCTGTAGGATACCAATGACAAACTCTACTGGTGGTCATCATGGGGAGGTTTAGCTCGGGTTGGCTGGAAACCGCAAGATTGCCGGTTCAATCCCCGGCTCCTCCTAGCTGAGTGCCTGGTGTCCCTGAGTAAGACACCTTGCCCCAATTGCTCCTGACGAGCTGGCTGTCGCCCTGCGTGGTTGACTCCGCCATCGGTGTGTGAATGTGTGTATGAATGGGTGGATGTCAGTCATTACTGTAAAGCGCTTTGGACAAAAGCGCTATATAAATGAGGCCATTTACCATTTATCATCTCGTCATATCTATTACTGATTTTGAGTAGCGTCTAGCTTGTTAAGCAGGTGAGCAGCCGTTAATTTATTCCCAGCTGTGTGGCGTTGAGAATAAATGCAAGTTGCAGCTTGGCAACTAAGGCGCGTTCACACTGCTTTTATTTTGAAAATTGACCGGATTGTCTCGTTTTTCTTTGTGTGAAAAAAAACGAACTTTCAAAAGGGCACTTGCTTGGTCCAGAGGGCAAGGGCAGGTGCTTTAGCACCACCTAGTGTCTACCTGTGCACGCCACTGTTCCTCCTGCTGATGTCCAGCCTGTGGCCTCAGTGTCAGCCCCTGGTGATAATGTAGCCCAGCGGTCTTTCCTGCGCCCCCCTCCAAGTTTAGCATTGGTGAATATTGTTGCAGTAATTAATGTCTTGTATGAATTGTTTGTATGCATCGCACCATAATATTAACTCGTTGTTATTGTTTCTCCTTCCAGTTCACTAAATCCCGATTTGGTGGAGCACAGTCGGCCTCAACAAAGCCAAATTTAGTATCTAGAAGGACTCCCAGTCCTTCTCCTTCTCCTCCATCCCCTCTGAAAGCCCCCGGCCCCGCTCCATCCTCTTTGACGACCACCTCTACGGCCTCCATGAGGACCCCTAGCCCCGCTCCATCCACCCCCTCTTCTGCCTCTGTCAGGACCCCCAGCCCCAGCCCTGCTGTGTACACCAGCCAGGCACTATTATAAATGTGTGCTGTGTAATAAATCTATATACACTCCCTGCCTTTAGACAATTTAAAAGAATGTGTAATCTTAAGTATTCCTGTTGTCTAATTCCAGATCACAAAGAAGCTGGCCGGCCACGGCAAGGGGACAGCTCTCTGGGTGACCTCGCTTGGCAACGAGGTTGGCCAGATCCTGACCAGTGTCCTGTCCGTGCAGGAGGGTGCTGGACTGGATGCCATGGTGTCTGGGATCATGCAGCGGTACCGCCAGGCAGCTGTTCCACCCCCTGTGCTGCTATATCTGGACTGTGGCTGCTGTGTGAGTGAGGGGGTGACCAAGCTGCAGACCAGGTTTTCAGAGTGGCGAGACCTCCTCATAAGACTTGACATCTGGCATTTCATGAGGAGGCTGGCTGTCGGGTAATAGTGCATAATAGTCTGTTTAACAAGCATTCACCGCTAGGTGTCTTTAACATGGCAGTCTTTTACAGAGGGTTCGCATGTCTCTGTGGCGCAATTGGTTAGCGCGTTCGGCTGTTAACCGAAAGGTTGGTGGTTCGAGCCCACCCAGGGACGGCACATGTTTTTTTTTTTTTATTTTCATCCTTATAATAGACTGGCAGAGATAATCTGTCTAGAACATACTAATAGCGATCTGGAACGGTTGATTGTTTTTTGTAGAGAAATACATTAGTATACTTTTAAAGGGTTTGATTGCAACTACACTGCAGGGTTTATTGCATATGAATGTCATCAAAAATATGACAGACTATATTCATGGATATGGACGTTGTATTAATTCATTATTGTACGCTTTACAATGTGTCCATACACTGACACAAGCGCCCGAATTCGAATTTATACAGGAGAAATTACAATTCCCAAAATGCAATTCGGTGGGGGGGAAAAGCCGGATGTCGTCCTTGGCACCGGAAGCGCAACATTATCACCCGGGCTGAAGAAGCCTGTCTGTTTATATTTTGGTCGGTTTTGATTCTGTTGAAGCGCTCCAGAAACAGTCGGTTCTCCACAAATTAAAAACCGCAAGACGGTTAGGTTCTTGTTCGACGACCCGGAAATCAACAAAAGTAAGATTTTTTCCCCACTCTGCCGCGATAGACGGACTGTGAACGATAACTAGACTGCAGAATGCGCAACGTTAGTGCTAAGCAGATAACGTTCGCTAACATTTGCTCTTCGGAATGTTGAAAGATAAAAACCGTTACCGCTGGTTAACATTTTTACGCTCCATACATCGTCTATTTTACCATACCAGACCCGTATTATATATTATACCTAAATACCCTATCGGCTAACAGCAGCTAACGATGCTAACTTAGCTGGTAGCCCAATAGCAGCTAGGCCTTGAACGCCTGTGATATGTCTACTCGTTACACTACAAATGAGTTCTAGATATTAAAAGCGGGTATTTCTTCATTATTTCAACTGCTAAACTGAACACTATGTGTGTCCCAGCTGGCCCCGCCACTGCCCGTCACCATGCCCGCCCTGCTGGAGAGACCCAAGCTGTCCAACGCGATGGCCAGAGCCCTCCACAAACACATCATGAGGGAGAGGGAGCGCAAGAGACAAGGTGCACCCTCGCTGTGTGTGTGTGTTTTGTGTGTGTGCTGTAGCGAATGAGCACGTGTACAAAACTGACTGCAAGTGATACGTTTCACCATAAAACAGTGTCATTTTGTATAAATATTATGGTTTTTATATATTGTTAACGGTTTTCTCTGATGGGAAAGCTATGCAGACTGCATATTGTCATATCTAGCTTTATACATTTGATTTAGGGTAATAGATTTCTATAACTTACTCCTTAGCAAGGGGGTGTGTTTTCCACCGCCACTGAACAATGAATGTAATCTTTCAGAGGAGGAAGAGGTGGACAAAATGATGGAGCAGAAGATGAAAGAAGAGGAAGAGAGGAAGCGGACGAAAGAAATAGAGGAGAGGATGTCTTTGGAGGAAACCAAAGAACAGGTCGGAAATATAATCCACCACTTGCGGTCCGTGCATAGGTCACATAATGCTCAGCAACATATATGCCAATTTGTTTTCTTATAATATGATTCCAGGTAATGAAGATGGGGGAGAAACTTCAGGGACTCCAAGAAGAGAAGCACCAGCTCTTCTTACAGCTAAAGAAAGTACTTCATGAAGAGGAAAAGAGGCGCAGAAAGGAGCAGAGGTAGTAAGGATGACAAAGTATTTTTTTATACTTTCATATTACATAATACATACAAAAAACAGTATGATGCAATTTTGTTATTAAACCCAGAAATTTACTCATGTATTTTTGGTATTCAGTTGCATTTTTGTCCTTCCTAGTGATATCACAACCTTGACGTCGGCCAGCTACCAACCTAGCCTCCCCATGCACGCAGGGCAGCACCTCCTCAGCATTCAAGGTGAGGCGGTTTTCACGTATTCACATGCCGTATCTCGTTGACTCTAGAAAATCGTCTTTTGACGTTATTAGTCTGTTCCTAACACTGATCCTTCTGTTTGCCTCTCAGGCAGTCCAGTCAGCCACAGTCGACCTGGTGCGCTTCTTGGAGAACGGAGTAAACAGCTGTTTCCAGCTGCTGTGATTCCAGTGAGTAAAGGGGTGTTTCACTCTTCACTCTTCATAAAAAAAAACACAGAGTGTGGAGTCCTGTCTGTATGTAATTTCTTTCTTTATTGAGTCCTGTGTTGAGAAATGTTCTTAGACGTTTCTCATATTCCCAGTGTGCCTTAGAATATGCCCATTTAGACATCAGTAATGTGTATTACACTGTTTAACCCTCCCTCTCCCTCTTATAGGCACGTCACTATCAGACGCCTGGGTTCAGTTCAGGCTCAGCAGAGCATGGACAGTTCAGCGGAAGCCAGGGGGTCCACGAGTCTTACGGAGTGGCTCAAGCCCAGCATCCCTCCACCTACGCCCCCGGACCATCAGTACCTGTCAGTTTCGCAAGCAGCTCTCAGATCAGAGGTAAAGGACATGTCTCGCATCTCGTCTGCATGGACATTGAAATAACTGTAATATATGGAGCGTAGTTCATACAGTGGGATATTTCTGTTCAGTTTTTGTCATCCGAAGTCTCATGTTTAGTAGACTTTTAATCAGACACTGCTTCATGTTTGTTGTTTTTTTTTCTCTCCCACAGGTGCGTCTGCATTTCAGGCCATGCAGTACATCCCCCACCAGCAGGCTGGCTACCCAGTCCACAGTCACTTCACCTCCCAGCCTGGTATGTTCCTCCTAATGCCGTTATATATAAATATGCTAAGTTTGATTTGACACAGTAACTCCTGTATCTCATGCAGGATACATTCCTGGAGCAGGAATACCTCTCCAGAAGCAGCTGGAACATGCCAATCAACAGTCTGGCTTCACTGACGCAGTAAGAACAGTTGACTGATTTATGAGAGCATTCACCTGCACTGTACTGTAGGATAATCACCTACTTATCTCAATAATGTGTTCTGTTTTGTTGATGCTCTCTCAGGGTGCTTTAAGGCCCATGCATCCACCGGCCATGCACCCTTCTGCTCCAGGACTGCTGCCCACTCCATCAATGGCAGTCCAGATTCCCACCGCAAAGGTGACACACACACACACACACGCGGCTCCTTACATGAAACCCTTTCATTCTTCTTCGTCACACCCTTTCTAATTCAGGTTTATCTATAGCCATGCACGCAGTTTTTGTGGCTTTTCTCTAATGAGCATTACATTACTCATGGCTGTCAGGTTGAGTCACTGTTACCACAATGTTTTGCTTATAAACCATCTTCCATCTTCCAGTTCTGCATGGATTCTGTTCATGAAGTACACTCCACTTACTGGAAATACTGTAAAATTACAAAACAGTTGTGATTTATTTCCTCTCGTTTCTTTCTTTTCCGTCACCAGGCCCCGTTTCAGAGCTCTCCCCAGGGTGCTCCTCGACACGGCTTCCTCCCCCACACTCAGAGTGGGCAGAGGTTCTACCACCACGGCAAGTAAACCACCTTCATCGTCACAGGGACGTAACAGCTTCACTCAAGATCCTGGAGGACCTTCTGGACTAGTAATTGACTCCTTCAAACCAAGTCGTTTGGATCGTGCCATGTTATTCGTGCTTTATTTCATGTACAGTATCTCATTTTTGTTAACGAATAATGAGCCGCCCTCGTGCTTATGTGCTTCTGTAAACACCCAACTCTGATGAAATGATGTTGATTTGTAAAAAATAGATTATTTTCACAGAAGCTAAAGAGAGAGACTAACAGGTGCTTTCAGTTGTGTTTACGAGGTGCTCTTAAATCAAAAACATCAACCGTAGACGAGGGAAGCCTCTGGCTTACATCAGGCCCACGCACTGGGCCGAGGATGAAGAGGCTTCCCGTCGTCTACAGAATATTATTTACCTACACAGTAAAGCTTATCTGGAGGTACGTATGTGCATTAAAACGTTAATATCTTGTTATAAGTGAGACTGCATGAACCAGAGCTTAACATTTTACCCTAGACATCAATCGAGTGTCTCTGGAGTGACTCTGCTGACTAAAATGTAGAGGGAAACCAGAGTAGGTGGATTAAATCAACATGTTTCCACTAACCGCATACTTATGAACACTACTGTACGCATGAACCGAAGAACTCCATTTCATTGTCTTGCTGACTTCTGGATGATTAACCCATTAGGATCGGTTAAGTGAAATGGAGTTGAGCGTTTTTCTTCTAAAAGCAGGAGGGTTTCCGCTGTCTTTTACGCTGTCTCTGCCGTTTTGAAGCTTTTGTTGCTATATAAAATAAGCAGATGCCACAGCCAACAGTTTGTCGTCTTTATTTGTGTTTCCAGTCTGCACAGTTTGGATTTGCTGTATGAACACAAAGTAAGGATATCAAACCGACACAGGTTTCCTGCCTCCTGAATCATCCCTCGGGGTTCAGGAGTACAGCTCAGTGTGAAGGCCCGCTCTTAAGCGTCTCTGCAAACGGATTTTGAAGGACTTTTTTTTTACATAATTTGTTCTTGAAGCAGGTTGTTTTCTTCTCTTTTTTCTCTCCTTTTGACACTTCAAATCCTTGAGACAAAAAGAAGCTGAACCCTGGTGTGCCATGTTGGTAACCTTTCTTTAATAGACACGTTTCAGGTTATAAAGTAAACAGCAGGAGGGGCTGGTTCAGATCTTTAAAAGAAAAGATGAAGCCTAGTACTCAATCCTGAATGAGCCTCAAACAGAATAATGCAGATTGAAAGCCCTTCAAAAAACGGGAACATATAAAAACATTAGCTGTGACATGATCACCGCCTTTCTTTTTCCCGGTGGTAGGCAGCTACTGAATAGTTGTACACCTACTCCATCATTAGGGAGACCTTGCTCTATACCTCCATGTATTTTTTTTTCTTCTTCCACGCTCTGATGCGACTTATTACGTGTGCATGTACATCGAAAATGTTTGTTTACCGTTAAGACAGCAAAAAAACAGTGCGAGGGAGAGAGACAAAGATGGAAAAAGAAGGAAAGAAATAGGGGGCGGGGGGTGGCATTGACGAGGCAATATCCCCTCCTTTTCCCCAGGTCCAGTGCATCTCGTTTGCACCTGAAACAGAATTACAAGAGGGAGGAATGAGCAGGAAGACCGAAAATTCAGAGGAGGAAGGTGGTTAAAAAAAAAATTAAAAAACACAAAAAAATATATTTTAACGAGGAAGCGTTTCAAACAAGCCTCTGCAGAGGAAATGTTTATTTTACGTGGACACTTTATCCTACAGTCCACAGTTTGCAGGTGAGAAAGTGCATTAAAACTTTTTTTTACTGTTTTACTATTACAAAAAAGTGCTACAAGCTTTTCCTTACACAAAAAAACTGGCTGTAAAATGAAGTGCAAACCCACGAAAGAAACCCAACATTGCTAAAAAAAAAAAGAAAAAAAAATACAATATAACCCATAAGCTTTCATTTATTTTCGAATACATAAAAATGAGACGCATACTCATAATAGTGTGAACATGAGACAAAAGGTGCATTAAGGGGTAGGCAAATCCACAGTGGCACACTGCCCAGTAACCATCAATCCATACAGGCTTTAAATCTTCTACACACTAGATTTTTGTTCAATTAGAAATCATCCAAATCAATCTGATCACGTCCAGCTTTAAACAAATATACACACAAAAGTCATTTAACAATAATATGGAGCAACATTGAAGTTTCCAGTAAAAAATGGGTATGCATCATTTCTGGATCTCGTTGACAGGAGTTGCCTTCCCCTTGGTCCAATGGTGAACAATATAAGTGTACATGACCTTGCACTGGCATGGCGCATGCTGGTAGCTTGTGGCGTAACACACACACGCACACACCCTCACACACACACTCTCCTCTTCAGGCAGGCAGGCTGGGATGCAGGTGGTGGATGGCAGGGGGTTGGGGGTGGGTGGGGGCGACAGCTGCATGTCAATACAGCTCTGTATTTACCTGCAGTGGCTTATTTACCCAAGGCTTTGATGCCGATTGCAGCTTCTTCATTCATTGCATTTAGAACAGTGATCTGAAAGAGCAAACAAGACGAGTTAAAGATGTTCAAGTTTGTGGTACAAGTATTCATCATGACAGTGAGTTTTACAACAGACAAATATGATGGAAAACACAGCGCTCACCAGAATCTCCTCCCCGGCTTCGTTCTTGCTCTCTATCTCTTTGCCCAGGTCTCCCTCGGGAATCTTCAGGTCCTCTCTCACCTCCCCGCTGTCCTGGAGCAGGGACAGGTAGCCCTCTTGGATCCCAATCAGCTGGGGGAGGAGGGGGGGAAACAGAAAAGCACGTAGGCATCTTTTAATCTTAACATGTCAGAAAACAGCTGCCTACATCTGTTCAAGCTGCGTCACACGTATTGTATTACAGCCATGTTTTAATGCAAAAGTTGCAAGTCAGGATCTTAACTCTTGACATTGCAAGTTTAGCAAAGCCTTAGGGGCTTTTCTCACAGTGCGGTAGCAGTCACAGGTGTTACTAATAACATTACCAACGGCTCTCTTCTATTCCAGTGTCTCAATAAGTCACGCGTCGAAGTGCATGACTATATAACGATAGACCAGACAAAAATAAAACCATTAATAATGTTCCCTTCATGTGCTCCGGCGCAGCAGATCAAATGCTTCCAACAGATATAAACCACTTCTCTTTCCTTCTCACTAAAGACATTCTCAGTTGACTAATCACCATGGGGCTTTTTTTTTTCAAATCACCAGCCAACTGTTAACTGTTAACCAGCAGCCGTGTACAATTATCTCTGACAACATTGTGCTTATTACAAGACCAAAGCCTATTTGTGAACACTAATGTGATTCCTGAGACGTGACCACTCAACTCATCACAAAAAAAAAAATCCCTCATCAACTCACAATTTCTCACTGACTTAGAGGAGGCAGCCCTCATTTACTGCAACGTGGACTTTTACATGCACTGTATTGGCTGTAATATATAAGTACTGTCTCTTCCGTCCTCCAGTCTCACCTGGTATTCCATTCTCTTGATGTTGGGGACGTCCATGTTGTGGGTGGAAGGACAGATGTCTTCATACTTCTTGCCGGTGAAGATGTCGATACCAACCATGTGGACCTGCATGATGACATAAAACACGCAGATGGAATGAACAATCAGGTTTCTAGCTGAAGTGTATACAAAAAATAATAACATCCACTTAAAAATGTACCCTCTATCCCTTAAAAAACGAGTAGTTGGACTTAAATACTTTTCCAAATACGAAAAAATGTTAGCAATAGAAACCAGTGCGGACACGTTGTCTTGCCGATTCAGACTGAAAGTGTCCATTAATGTGCATTAATATTTAAGTTGCAGTTCAAAAAATATGTTTGAAAATATTTGCTCAAGCTGTCACTATATCATGACAGTAGTATGAGACAGATAGTGTGTGACAGAATCCAGTTCCTCTGCCTCCTTTTAGGCTCCTAATGGCAAAACAACCAATCAGAGCGGAGGAGTCTCTAATGTGAAAAAAGTTACCAACCGCAGCTTTTATGACTTTGACCATGTGTTCATTCCAGACGGATGAATGGATAGTAGTTATAATTTACTGAGCGAGAGGTGTTTCAAAACTGCACTTAATTTTAATCAACGTGAAAACATTTTTTAAATTTTTTTAAAAAAAAATGTCCCTGGGGCATCAGCATCCCTCGTGTCCCAGCACTACCAGATTTAATGACCTTAGCGTGGCCGTGCTTGCCGGTCTTGGAGGTGGACATCTCGACGATCTTGCAGGGTCGGCCCTTCAGCACGACAAAGCCATTTTTACGCAGGGCAGAGCACTGCATGGGGAAGGTGGAGGATGCCCCGGCATCGCCAGTCTGGAAGTCCAGGTCTGCATCTGCCATGCCTGCTATGGAGTCTGCAAAAAAGTTAATACACGTTCATCATCGATTCGATACAATTTTCCAAAATCCAAACTATTTTTTTTATGCATTTACTGAGACATGTGTTGATGCTATTGTGGATTTTTTTTTTAATTACACAAGAGAATACTGTATGAAATTGGCAAAAAATGATTATTTGAAACTGTAAATAACATAAATATGAGCCGGTTTACTTGACAGTTTTACATGAATGAGCTATAGTAGAGTATTTTTGATGAATGCTTATTCAGCAGCCACACACACCTATTGTAATGTTATTATACATTTACTCGCAGGTCAGACTCAATTTTATTGGGGTGCACACACACACACACACACACAAACACGCAGGATGTACATCTGCCAGTATCAGTACCAGTATCAGTACCAGTAATGTTTTGTTGGGCAGGTGATACCAACTCAAACAGGGGGGGGGGGGGCAGACGAGGAAACATCAATTTCACTCAACTGGACAATTAAATAAAGCAACAGGAACACGATACATGTTGCCACAACCGAGTCTACTGTAAAAGTACATCACAAAACAAATGAAAATGTTAGAGTTCAAGTTTCGTATTTAGCTGCGATTTTCTTCAACGTGCGCGCGTGGCAAACCGTATGTCACTAGCTAGCTAACTTTTGTATAGAGCCGCGGTGTCACCTGCCACGAGTACGTTAGTTGACACATAAGATCAAACGTCACGCCCCTCACATCGTATGGTGAGCGTGAAACGTTGGTGTGTCCGGCTAACTAACTTCTCTGGGCGGTGTGATGTCCCGGACCCTCCGCACTAGCGTTAAAAAGAGAAGAGAAGAGGGGGCTTACTGCGGCCTAGTGCGTACAGATCGTTCCGCGGCCTGCCGTAGGTTAACGTCACGGACGGTTTACACACGTATCCATGCGCGCGGACTGACTCGCACTCGGGCCGAGGCCGCTCCGGTGAAGACGTTGGAAGTTCAACAGGCAAAAATTACAAACATTAACGGCACCGTTAAAGCCTGTCGCGATACACAACGTAGACCACCATCCCATTTAACGTCGGCGGTTATTTAAATCTCACGTCGACGTGCCAACTGATTCAATTCTGGCCCGCTAGTGTACAATAATGACTAAGCTAATAGTCGTGATGGCTAACGGCGCGATGCAAAGCAATAACAGTCGTTCTCGGTGTCAAACGCGGACGAATCTCGCAAGAGTGTGCGAAGTTAGCACAACTAAAAGGGTTCTGGTGTTTTTATGCAAGTCAGAATGAAGCTCCCGTTGTGAAAAGTTAGCTAGCTACATCTGCTAGTTGTCCTCTAGCTAAAAAAAAAATAAATAAACAACCCGTTGCTTGATGGGGGCGTTAAAAGAGAATTCGCCAGCTTCAGACACACATGTGCATAGGATAACCCGTCTGCTCAGGCGCAAACACGCCCCGTCTATTGGATGTTATGATAAGGAACTTACCCTAGATACGATAACGTTAGCTCTCCTCTCGTGTTATTTATCAGCTTCCCGATAATTCCTCTTCCTCCTCTTGACTCCCCTCTATCCGTGCACGTCTGGCCGGAGTCAGTCTCCTCCTCGGGTGGCTCGTTTTGTCTCGACGTCGCTGCCCCTTTTTTTCCCCCTTCTTCCTTCAGCTATCTCTTTTAGTCCTCTTTCATTCTCGGCGTTTCCGCTCTCCTCTCTTTGGTACCGTCGATTTTTTTTTTGGCTGTGGTTTTACCTCGCACGGAGGTGTCGTCACACAACCTTAAAAAAAAAGTACCGTCAGCCGCCAGGAATCACAGCCCCGGAGCCCCACTGAGTCTGCACCGTCTGCAGCCTGCACTCCACCTTCTCTGACTCCCCCTCATCCAGCTCCTCCTCGCCGCTGTCAACGCATCAAAATAATGCAATCACGCGACTTCCTGCTGGAACCGCCACAATAAAAAACCCTCAGGAGAGAAAAAACGTTATAACAATGTTATATACAGTGTATAACCTGTGTATAGCTTGTTTTTATATTATGTGTTGCCAGACCCAGCCTGGGATTAATAAAGTAATTATATTCTATTCTTATTCTTAAAAAAAGAAGAAACCTCAAGGTCCGCTTAATAGCTTCCTTTCAACTGCATCTCTTGGTTTTCATCAGAGGATGCTAATTACATTGCGTTTAGACTGGATATATTGCATTTCTGTACAGCTGGTACTTGTTGGTACACATATATACACTGATACAACTTGAACGTAGGCAACACAATTTAAATTCTGTGGGAAATATTGAACTTTTTTACTCTATTAGATTTGTCTGACAGATGTAGTTACATGTCACTTTTCAAATGAATATCGCACATTACAAAATAAGTTCATCACACCCCCCAAAAGTAGTGTCTCCTCAGGGCCCCTTGTCATGTTTGAGATATCAGTCATGACCAGCTCCACCAAAAAGACATCTCCCATCTAAGATTTGTGTTTGTTTTAGTAACAATTTGTGACCCAAAGATATCAAATTACACAATATTTCTCAAAGAGCAAACAGAGTGAAAAATTAAATCAAAGAACCCAGGTCTTTCCATGTTATGGAGGTAGATTTGTGTCTTTATTATTCAATCAAAAAAAAAGGTTGCTTCAATCAAAATATATATTTTAAATAAAAAAAAACTTTTTCAATCAAAGAAAAAAAGTGTTTGAATGCAAAAATAGGGTTGAGACTAAAAAAATGCATTTGAACACTGTTTTTCTTTGATTGAAAAGGTTTTTTTTTTTATTGAAAATATATATTTTGAATGAAGCAACCTTTTGATTGAATAATAAAGACACAAATCTACCTCCATATTTCCCCCCATTCCTACTCCCTTACTCATCTAATTTCTTCAAGTAGAGGCAGTGCAGGTAGTGTGTGGAGGACTCTGAGGAAGACTGGGCTCTGAGGAAGACTGGGCTGTGTATCCAGAAGGAGGCGCTAGTGCGACGTCAAGGATGCCGACAGCCGTGAAAGCTCCAAGAAGAAGACGACGAAGAAGAAAAGTTTCGGGAAGAGCAGGAGGGAGGGGACTCCGCCCGGAGTGAAAGTGTAGTGATCCGACAGCGAGCATGACCGACGCTGAGGAGCAGAGCGCTCCGCCATCGGCACCTGTAGAGGAGAAGCCACAGCCGGAGAGGAAAGTCATAGGTGGGTTAGACGAGGAGATTATTCACACGCGTGTCAAAAGAAACACACTTTAATTTGAATTTATTGGCTTTTTGAGGATGCGGGAGGGGAAACGACACATTTATAACGTCTTTTGCATTGTTGTCCCAGTAATATCCTTTTATCCGTTGGTGAAATTTTTTTAAATCGACAAATAACGGTCAATGATTCGTCTCTTTTGCAGCGACACATGTTCTCTGTTAAAGGTTTTATGGACAGCAACGATTTGTATCAATTAAGTCAAACATCTACTGTGAAACCAAATATTAACTTAACAGTTTTTACTTGCAAAAAAAGAGTATATAATGGAAAGTTCAGCCCGACATTTATTTTTTTGTTTGTATTTTTTGTTAAGTTGAGCAGCTTCATTTTCCCTTTTTGTTTTCTACACTAAGAATAAAAGATGAGAAAGAAGCCTTTTTATTATTTGTTTTTTAAGTTTCTGTTAACAGTGGGAGCACGTGACCCTGTCGTGCGCTCCAACCCTGCAGTGCGTGCGCGCGCGTTCCCACAGGTTCAACTAATTTCACTGAGAAACGAACGCCCCCAATTAGATGCGTGGAGGTGGCTTTTTTCTTTTCTTTTTTTTCCCTGAGAGCCGCTCCCAGCGTGCGATCAAGTTTTTGTTTTTGCTGTGTTTTTGTTTTTATGTCCATCAACCTGCACGCCCCCCCCCCACCCCCCTCCCTCGTGACCTTGTTCAGACCTGGTTTCAAAGTCTCACTGTTAATGATTGACCCAGAGCTCTCATGTCTTGTTGTAAGCAGGATTGCCATTGAGACAAGCCTATAATATGTTGTTGGAATGATAAGTGAATAAGTTACGTTTAATTCTGACTTCCTGTTGTGGTGTTGCAGCCACGCTGGTTCAAGGCACAGTGAAGTGGTTTAATGTGCGTAATGGATATGGCTTCATAAACAGGTACTTTCCTCTACACTGCAAAAAGTTTTTTATTGTATTTATAATCCTTTAGTGAATTCAAAGTCCCATGAGTTTGCTGACCAGGTTTTCTATCTCACAGGAATGATACCAAAGAAGATGTGTTTGTTCATCAGGTAAGGCTACGGGCATTTTCTTGGATAAATGTTGTCATGGTTTGATGTGGATTCTTTTCATGTTAACCTCGTCTCCGCAGACTGCTATCAAGAAGAACAACCCAAGGAAATTCCTCCGCAGTGTTGGCGACGGGGAGGTTGTAGAGTTTGACGTGATCGAAGCCGCCAAGGTGAGAATCGGGGAATCCATTTTAATAGTGCTGTACTTTTTTTTTTTTTTACATTTCTCATTCTTGCCCCTCTCTGGTGTCCCACAGGGCTCAGAAGCCGCCAACGTAACCGGTCCAGGTGGCGTTCCGGTCAAAGGCAGCCGCTACGCTCCCAACAAACGGCGCTTCCGGCGGCGGTTCTTCCCACGCAGCCCGAGGCCCGGTGACGAGGGCAAGCCTGCTGACGGCCAGTCGTCCGCCGTTGAGGGCGAGGGCGAAGGGGAGGGAGAGAACGGTGAAGCTAGACCTCAGCAACGCCGCCGGAGACCCCGCAGACCACGGCAGGAGGCACAAGATGTAAGCTGAAGCATGTGTTAAAGAAAGTAAGGTTGCAACACTGTTAAGAAAATAGAGTTTAAATATACAAAGCTCTTGAAAGTAATGGGAGCAAATGGAAATTAGTTTGGAGCAGACTAGTCTGAGGTTTTGTGTCGATGTTTCAGGGTGAGGTTGGAGAGAATAAGATCGCAGAGGGTGACCAGATGCAGCGACAGCCACAGCGCAGATTCTGGCGTCCGTACCGCAGGTGATAACGCTGCCCATATACACGCATTTTCTGCATCCGTATTACAGAACTGCAAAGTTCAATACATCCTCTTGTCTTGGGATCCCCAGACCGTTCCGTCCTAGGCCACCTCCGGATCAGGCTGCAGACGTCCAGCATGCGGCTCCAAAAGAGGTCCAGGAGCCAGGGGAAGTGAAGCAGACGGAGGCCTGTGAGGGCCCCCAGACCAACGGAGAAACGGATGAGGGCCAGAAACAACGGCGCCAGTCTAGACGGCGCAGACAAAGAAACTCGGAGTCCTCAACCTCAAAAGTGAGTGATGAGCTGCCGTTTCACAAATCTGCGTAAGCAATTATTTTCCTGACATTTTTTTTACATTACAGAACGACACGGAAATGTCTGCATCCGAGCCCGGCACCCCCCCTCAGACCTCCAAGCCAGCCGACCTTAAAGCCGTATCAAAATCACCAAAGGCCTCCCCGAAAACGTCTCCTAAAACACCAAAAGCACCTGAGGTAAGCTCCTACAACTGTTTCCCCATCCCCGTATCTGCAGGATTGCGGGTGTTGGTTGTGTTGACATGAATATCTAAACGGTCTCCTTCCACACAGCAGGCGGCTGCTGCCACAACAGACCCAGCACCAGCAGAGTGACGCTAGTGAGAGGACCGTCTCGTGACCCTCGGTAAGAGATGGGTCAGGCCGGGTGGGAGGCATGAGGGTGTAGGGTTGCACTGGTGTCACATTGGTTCACATCACAGGACAGAAATACAGACAGTCGTCCTGTAAACGGAATTAAGGAAGTAGTTTAATGCAGGAAGCCATTTAAAAATCCATGTTTATGGAGTTTAGTTTCTCTGCTGTTTGTCTCTTAGGTCCTGTTTTTTTTTTTTTTTTTTAATGGTATTTCTTTGTTTTCGTAGGTCCGAGGGTTCGAGGTCTGGACCTTTTTTTCCCAGAACACACGCACTGCTCTCCCCTCCCTGCACTTGCCCCGTCCTCCAACCCACCCCGTCTCGTGGTCGCCCCTCAGGCCGCCTCCCCTCTCATCTCGACTTGTGTTGTCCGGTCTACACGCTGGTGTTTGGAGAGTGAGAGATGGGGAAGGAAAAAGGGGATACAGGTGGGTGGTGGGCGCATATTTAGAAATTTAGAAGTACATCTTTAAAAAAAAAAAAAAAAAAAATGGCCGATCTGCTTGGTAGCCCAGTTATACCAACCCCCCTTTAAGAACATTTTTCTTTAATCGCTTAGATTGGAATCATCAAGAAGTTTATAGAGGAACCAGCCTTGATTTTTATTTAACTTTTTAAAATTTGGTTGAAGAGGGGAATACCAAGCAGGCTCGAGGTTGGTGGTGCATTATGGGAGTTGAGTTCTGTTGCCACCTTTTTGATAGATTCTTAAAACCTACTACTCCCTTCATCTCCTCAGTTGAGGATAGATTTGACGAAAAGAAACTTTATTTTTTTTGTATTTTACTTATTTGCGTGTGCTTTTCTTTGGAGGGGATTATGTGCAATGTCAGTAGTTAAAAAGAAATGCTAATTAATAAATCATGTTTGCAAACCTCAGGATACAGTCCTCATTTCTTCATGACTGGGCACGGATTTGAAGATGCTCTCTTTACGGTCACATTTTGAACTACTAGATAGAAATGACTGGAGGCGTTCACAAGTGTTTTTCAGTCACATTATTTACAGCACTTGCATCCTTTTTTAAGTCACATGATCACAGCATCATAATTCACTGTATATAAATTACAGGTCCTCTCTGAACAACCTCAATAAACATCTCCAGAAGATAGCGACACACCGTTAAAGAATAGACAGCAAACTGCACACGACAGGAGAAAGATGCACCAACACGTTGGTGTGCTTTAAGAAAATCATGCCTGTTTGATTGCACGTCTTGTAAGTGTTAACACCTACTGATGTGCATAAATAATTCACTTTTTAGACCCTCGTACCTTTTAATATAACGCACTTTATGTACACGTGAAGATTTTCTTTAAAATAGCATTTCTGCAGGTTGTGCAATAAGTTCCTCGTGATCAGAAATGTACATTGTGATGGCAGTTTTTGCTTTAACTTAAGCTGGGAACACAACGGTGGAACGCATGATTGAAAGCCTGGTTTGACAGTAAAGACTTCGTACTCTCCTTTCAGGAAACATTGAAGGGAGAGTAGTGGGACGCCACCAACAGCTGGTACAGGGTATTGTTCAAAATGCTTCTACACTGGGCCAAGTAGCTTAATTTTTGTACAGGTGGTGAAATTTTACTTTTACTTAATACTTATTGAAGAGTCAAATACTATACAAGAGGTGACGCTAAATCTATCATTTTAATCTGAATCTCTGATCAAAGAACTGAGTTGCCGTTATGGGGGGGGACGGTTGGAACCAAAAACATATTTGCTTCATACCG
This sequence comes from Chelidonichthys spinosus, assembly GCA_029853015.1. NCBI lineage: Eukaryota > Metazoa > Chordata > Actinopteri > Perciformes > Triglidae > Chelidonichthys > Chelidonichthys spinosus. The sequence continues at coordinate 8,775,156 of CM056843.1, read as the reverse complement.
AGCCTATGTAAATATAAGATTCATACCACTTGGACCCATTACAGCTGCATTTCTATAGCTTTGAGAACATGATCCTGTAGTTTGAGCTGAATGGTTAAAATCTAAATGTCTGTTAACTTGGTTTCAATCAAGTATTCCCCGTTTATATGCGAGCACACGTGCAGGCTGTATATCCTATCTTTTAGGACGGGGGTTACCTTCACACTCTGAAACTTTGGGTGTTTTTGTAGATAAAGTGCAGGAATTCCAAAGTCTCTCCACCTCAGTCTGTCAATATAACCACCATGGAATAAAACCTACCACATGGGCGGCCAATGCCTCAACAGTCCACTTTGTGTGTGAAACTACAGTAGTCGACTCCTCCACGGGTTTCTAGCCTCCTCCAGGCTCAATCGGTGGCCTGGTATTGCAGTGGTACCAGCAAAGGACAATCCCAAAACACCCAAATTGTCACACTTTAACACTGCTTTGGCACCACAATCTATAGGAATACAACAATTGACCTCAATATACATGTCAGAAAATACAGGTTTGGTGTCGGGTCCACGCGGGTTCATCCCAAGCTTTTTCTCGAGTCCCGTCTCTCCTCAGGCAAAGGGACTCATCAGTTGATGCTTTCCTCCCCCAAGTAGTCCAGCTCGGTGCTGGGCTTGTCCAGGTCCATGTCCAGGTCCATGTCCATGTCCATGTCCATGTCCATCATTCCTCCCACAGAGTGCTGATGGAAGTTTGCGGCGATCTGGTCGAAGGTTTTGCCCCGCGTCTCTGGCACCCGGAAGAATGTGAAGATGAGGAAGAAGAGGAGGAGTGCTGCGAAGATCAGGAAGACGTACGGCCCGCACAGGTCCTGGGGAAGGATCGGGTAAAGTCCGGATTAAACGGATTCAAAGCCTTGGACATGTATAAAATATATTCAAGGTTATAACTCACGGCAACATATTGGAAGCCCATGCCGATGATGAAGTTGGCGGTCCAGTTGGAGCAGCCGGCCACGGCCATGGCAGCCGGCCTCGGACCCTGAGAGAACAGCTCGGCCACGAAGAACCAGGGGATGGGACCTGGACCGATCTCAAAGAAGGCCACGAAGCCAAAGATGGCCAGCATGCTGATGTAGCTCATCCCTGGAACGCTATCCTGTCAGGCGGGAGGGAAAAGGGTTCAGCGGTTTGTAGAGAGAGAAACATAATCGTGCAGGACGCTTGGATTTTTAGGGGAGACTGACCAACAAAGCAAGAGCCATGGTCATGATAACGGCGCTGATGCACATTCCACCGAGTCCCAGCATGTGGAGCGTCCGTCGGCCCATCCTCTCTATTAGGAAGAGCTGTTGATGAGAAAATAGGGCAACAGAGAGGTTGTTATCCCCATTAGGCAAACTTATTCTAGGTTATGTTAGCTAAGTTTTATATGTCAATATTAAGTTCACTCCCCATGATGAACGTAGGATTTGCCCTCTTCAGTCAAATTTCTGAACAAAAAAAATCCCCCTTAGTGACCCACTTAATGACATTGAACCATCTTGAGCTGCTAAACTAAACTTGACCTATTTGGATGCGGGACTGTTTGAGAGAAAAAAGCTGCCCCTCTATCTTATTTGTCCTGATAAGAACGTTAAACAGTAATGGAGACACACTTTGGCACATGCTAATCTTATTGTACTCAAAGGAAATTCACAAAAGATTGAACATTGAAGTTCAAGCCAAGACGAAGGCGCGTTACTGACCGAAACCACAGTGAAGGCAACGTTCACCATGCCGGCTCCTATGGTGGCATAAACTGGACTCTGGACTCCTGCCTTCATGAAGATGCTGGTGGAGTAGTAGAAAATCTGAGCAGAGAGGTAAACAGATGAACTCATTCACTGTCCTTTTTGATCCTTTGTGCACGTTGGAATAATGTGATTTTCTGGCTCCAACTTCAGACTCACTGCGTTGATCCCAGACAGCTGCTGGGAGAGCTGCAGCAGGATGGCGATGATGATGGGCTGGCGGTACAGAGGAGAGCGGAAGAGCTCCAGGATGGACACCTTCCTCACCATGTCCATCTTCCTTTTCTCCTCCTTCATCTCCGCCAGCATGTTGCCCACTTCCTGCCGGCCCGTCAACCTCCTCAGGCCTGCGGAGCGGAGGAAAGGGTGAGAACTGAGCCGTACCTCAGAGTACTTTAGTACAAACGGCTAGATACTGTGATAAGTTGTGTAGTAAACCCATAGACAGACTATCTACATCCAAACCATGTGATTATACTTCATAAGATTAAGAATATTCACCTCTCTTGGCTTGGTGCTCCTGGGAGCGGACGATGTAGAGGAAGCGGGGGCTCTCGGGGCAGAAGGGCAGAAGTGCCATCTGAAGTACAGTCGGCACAACGGTTAGACCCAACAGGACGGGCCACAAGTCCGCGACACCCAGTAACGACTCCAGACCCAGGATCTGCGTAGTGAAAGAGCATAGGATTGAAGAAGATAAACCGGAAGGTGTCATCGTCTCTGCATCAGCAGCATCCCAGCGCGCTGTCATACCTGCGCTATGAGGATCCCAGTGACTATAGCCAGCTGGTGCAGCGTGCCCAGTGCCCCTCGCAGACTGGTGGGAGCGATCTCCCCCACATACATCGGTGTTAGGCCTGATGCCAGCCCTGCAGAGAGGAAAAGATGGCTGGACTTCCATCAAGTGCACGGGCAGATCGTGAGACAACAGGCATGAAAAGGGCCACACAAGAGTCTTTTTGGTTGTTTGTTGTTCATTTTGCATCTCTTTATAGGTGTTTTACTCCTCTTTGTGGTAGTTTTGCATCTCTTTTGGTTATTTTTGTCTCTTTTTGTGTCTCGTTGGGTCATTTTGCATCTATATTCTGTGGTTTTGCATCTCTTATTGGTAATTTTGTATCTCTTTATAGACGTTTTGCATCTCTTTTGGGTTATTTTGCATCTCTTTTGAGTTACTATGCGCTTCTTTTTGGACGTTTCCATCTTTTCGTAGTGGTTTTGCATCTTTTTTCTTTTCTTAGTAGACGTTTTGTGTCTCTTTGTGGCCATATTCTGTCTCTTCTGGTAGTTTTTTTTGCATCTATTTTTGGTAAATGTGTCTCTCTTGTGTTAGTTTTGAATCTCTGGTGGATTCATGGTCGTTTTGTGTCTCTTCATGACCCAACAGATGCAACAGAGGAGCGCTCACCGCAGTAGGCGCCGATGACGAAGCGTCCCAGGATCAACATTTCAAAGGAGCGGCAGAGCTTGGACAACCCCATCAGACTTCCACCAGTGAAGGCAAACATGTTGTTTATGAGCATGGCTTTCCTCCTGCAAAACAACAAACACAGAAGCATCTTTGTAGTAATTTACCAGACTTTTAATCAAAGAGTCTAAGAGAGGACGTTACAAACACAAATTTGATAAATTATATATCTAGAGGCTGTTTGGAAAACATGACATACTCATTTAAAATCATGTACAGCATAAAATGATCAACAAGCAAGTTACTGATGGTATTTGGGCAGTACAATGCCTTTGATGCTGATACAGTATGAAGATAGTTGATGAAGTAGACGGACCTCTTTTCGCCTCCAGAGGGCAGTGTCATACAAAAACACTGAAAGGTTTTATTTCCTGCTTAACCCATGGCTCAAATTAGTAGTTATTCTTTAAAACGTATAAAAAAAAACTTCAAATATGACACATTTACCAGCCTCACCCATGGCATTATTCCATTGTATTACTATTTTAGACCATGATCATTAAAAGGCATGCCAAAAATGTATATTACCCACACATTTTCCAGTTCTGGGACGCAAAATGACAATCAAAATAAAAAAAATACAAAACGATCATCATCAAGATGTTTTGGAGATAAAAATACTACACTGTGATTATTCAAGAGAATTTTTCCAGAATCTATGGATATACAAAATGTACAACTTATATAATTATATAATAGAAATATAATTGCTGGAAGATTATCTAACTTCACTGTAACTGAAATGTAAATTGCATTTCTGCATTCAATGTTTTAAGTTTTCACATCACATTTGTGTGAACTTTTGGAACACAATTGACTCCCATGACACGTCTTCAGATGAGCAGAGAGACATTTCCCAGTCTTCTCGTGTCAAACTGCACACGTGCACTGAACGATAAGGTCTGCTGTTAAAAGTGAACTCTTACTTTTGCACTCAAATTGCAACTCAATCCCTTTGACCACCGAGGTCACAGCAGCTTCCACTGTCTCTACCAGCCGTACCAAAGTCTGCTGCTTTTCCTTTTTTTTCTAGGAAGACCTTGTCCTGAGTGCACCCAAGCCCAGCGCTGCCCCTCTACCCCTCCTAACGCCGTGCTGCCAACTCCGTTCAGATCCCCTTTCCTTCAGTGGAAGCTGTGGGCTGCGGTCCAGTCTGCATCCCAGCTCAGATTACAGAAGGGAACTGGGTTGAGGAGTTTCTCCTTAGCGACTAGAGACTGGACATCGGGGTCCATTTTGGATCCACGCAGAGGTGGAAAGGAGAGATGGTTGTATCGTGACTCAGAGAGTACAATTAACTAGATTGTCCAGACATAAGATAGCATGAACTCAGGAAGAATATAGCTTGGTTATGACTAATGTGGTAAATCACTCGTAACCTGGAGTTGACACAATATTTTGTAGCAGGACACAGAAGAAATAACGTCTCCCTACCTGCCCAGCCACTCGGAGACGAAGCCCACACAGAAGGAGGACAGCATGCCACCGATGGAGAAGATGGCCACGGAAAGGGACCAGAGGGAGGTGAGGGTCGCCGCGGGGATAGGCTCGCCATACCTGTGCAGCCACGTGGCGTTGTAGTCCGCCTCAATGATCTGCACGGGATACGTAAGAAAGCATGGGACGTGTTAAACAACGGTAGCCTGGGAGAGAAACAGGAATTCATGGGAACAAATGCAATTTAAAGTCAGCCTTTGTAAATGTAACACAGAATATTCACACCAGGGCCGGGAGTCCCTCCTCAAAGTCAAATACAGTGTACAGTGTGTACCGCCGTATTAATATCTGGCATTATGTGGAAGTATAAGTTGCCTTGTATAATATTTCAGTCCTGATAAAAGAACAACGTAAATACATTATATGAGGTCATAAATCATACGTTTCTAACATGCAGTCCCAACACCAGATGTGTCTGCAATATGAGCAGCCAGAGCACGTCCGCTTTAGAAAAAAATCATGTGCCTCCATCTATATATACATGCAGCGTTTTTTATGCAAAGGCTCCATAAGTGTGTGAAGCACAATGTTGCCTAATCATGTCACCTCCTCCTCCTCATTTCCTCGTAAAGCAGACAGAAATACCCTCCAGTCAAACCCATGGCAGACATGTTTTGGCCCTGCAGTGTTTCCATAAACACAACTTACTGAAGGTATCACCTTGTTATGAAGTATTCATCCGACTCATGCATTTATCCCATTTGCATCACGTGACAGCAGAAGTTTATTTTCTAAACACCGGCCGATGATGTGAAACCATGATAATAGGAGGAAACGGCCGACTGTGTTTGCCTCCCGCATCGTGCATCAGCACTCCTTTTATCACGCCTCCGTTCCTTCATGCAGATTGGCACCCGTTTGACACTTTCATAGGATTTCAATTGTTTTTGCTTCCTTCTTACCTTCTGAGGTGCATTGATGACGCCGATATTGTATCCAAACTCCAGAGATCCCAGGACAGCAGTGAAGACTGAGAGAACAAAGGTTCCAGTCAATGTCTGGAGTACAAACACACACAAAGAAACAGGTAAAAAAACACATATTTTCAGATTGATGAAGATGAAGATGGGGGGGAAAAACAAGCGCTGAAGTGGATGACTAGGACTGGTCTTAGCACGGTAGCGGTGCTCCCTCCAACTAAATATTTCACTCATCCTGATGAGAGACAACCTCGTCAGCGCTGTAGCTTCCCTCCAGTTCCCCATCGGGCTACAGGCATCTGTCTCCACGGTGACAGACGAAACACCCTTTGGGGAGATGAGGTCTTCCCCTCCAGCAACATGTTTAAACCTCAAAGTGTCATTTCTTTAACTGGCAGATGAGTCACCTAGCTCCTCAACAGTCCCACAGAAACATTGTGATTTTCATGGTGATGCTGGAGTTTATGAATTCTGGATAACGAACACCCCCATCATGGCTTCCTGTGAAGTTGACGCGTTGTTGGGGCCTCCTAACAACCACAACGTCATGTGACTTCAAACTCCAATTTGGTCTCAACCTTCCGATTTCATTGCGTTGCATTCAGCTCTACTTGGATCATTCAGCTGCTCTGTAGTTCCTTCAGTGTGCATCTGTAGCACCGTGTCTTGACCTTGCTGTATTGAGTCTAGATAAGTGCTGTTTAGTGTTCACGGACCAAAACAAAAGGGTTGTGCGCATGCACGTGTGTGTGTGTCCTTGCAAACAGTAAAGGTACAAAACCTGAGGCAGTCGGTTCTATCACACATTTCGTTTAAAACCGCCTCACGCTCGGTCCAATGCTCAGCAACTCATTTGCTTTTCACTTATCACAAATGAGATCGTGTGTTCGCTTTCGTGCTTTGTTTGAGTTTCCACGCTGAAGGGATTTATTTGTAACATCCACCTGGAGGTGTTCACATAGCCTCATGAAGAACTTTGTGTCTTCGTGGCATCACAGATAACAGTGACTCTTGTTTTCAGACGACAGAGAGATTAAACTGCCCAGGATTCATACGTCCAACTCACCTGGAAACCATTTCTCAGAAAGGGAAGCTGCAGGGTTTGTTTATGAGGGTGGTGAAGAGGAACCAGTCAAACAGCCTAACAGACCCACAGCACTAAGCTGTAACCTGTAAACTCACATATTTGGCTGGTCAAGGTCACTGCTCACTAATAAGGGCTTCAGATCAGGGCTGATGCTGTTTTGTTAAGCATTTATAGTTAATGGTTGGTGCAAAGGTCATTATTTCATTCTCATTATTCGTTCCTTATAGAGTCTGTTAACCACAGTATAGGTCATTTGCATATTTCCAACAGTATTTGCTGGGAGAAGTTAGAATAATATTATTTAATATCATTCAAAAGTTGACATTATTACGGTATTTTTTGCCCACCAGTTTTTCTTTTTTGATTATACACGTTTTTTTGTGTGCTGCAGGTAAACCCGTAAAATCTCTCCAAATAAAAAAAATACGCACCGAACAGTTAATTGCGCACATCGTTCCCATGCCTCTGCGAGTTTTAAATAATGCAATAAACAGTGTGATAAAAGAGAAGAAAAAAACATACCTCCCCTCCGAGTTGCTGAAACCCGGCCGGCATGACTGACTCCAGGCGCCCGGTGGCAGCGGATGACAGGTGCGTCTGGTGCCAAACGGAGACACGTGAAACTCCCCAGACGGACAACAACTTCACCTCTTTATCACTGTAGCAACAAAACCGACAAAAAAAACGTAAAATCCAAAAGGAGAATCCCAAAGCGGTCAGTCTGGCGTCCCCTGTCCTCTCTCTTCTTCCCACTTTGTGTTGTGTCCGACCAGCTGGGACACCCGCGTGCACGCCTCTCGTGGAGGGGGGGGGTCTGTTGGCCCAGTAGGCTGATCTTGAGGTCCTCTGGCAGAGGTCGAGACTGACTCGAGCAGGAAGCTTTAGTGACCTTAACTACTATTGGCTGAGCATGAGAGGACCATGATGAGAACACTGGGCTGTTATTGAGGTCTGCCTTTTTATTATGGTGCTCAGAGAAGAAGGAGAGAGCTGTGATTACATTTTAAAATTCCTGCTTAAATCAACAACAAATTCGCTGCTCAGAGCCAGAGTTTAGCTGAGGGCCAAATTTGGTCCCCTTGTTTATTAGCCCTCTTACATAATGACCTTTTAAAGCATTATAAACCCTCTAGGGAAGGAACCTCACATATAATAACGTGGTGCATCTCATTCATGTGTCACATTATGTTGAATAACCAGTTTTTACCTACAAATCTGTGAAAAGGGTAAAATGACTGCAGTGTTCAGGTGTCGGACCTTAGAGGAACCCAACGCGCCGCCGGCTATGACTCAACATTTTAATGGGCAGCAGAAAGGGGCTCGTCTTTGACAGCCTGGCTGCCATTGTGTGTGTTTTCCCAACAGCCATAAACCCCTTTCTATTTCAGATCACATGCCAAAGGGGTCACACACCATAGCTGCTGTTCCACCCCACCCCCCTCCTCTGTTGAACATCACAAAGCAGGTCCAACAGGTGGACCCTAAATCTGGGTTGTGCCATCAGAGTTAGCAGGGGGAAGTTTGGGGGGTGGAGTGACGATTTAGATCTGCCAAAAAAAGCTCAGTGGAAATATATCTGCTCCAGATCTCTCAATCAAATGATCCCTCCCCTTCGCAGACACACCTCCTCGTCACGCCACCCTCTCCTTGAGCTTGCCGCCTTCGCCTTTTTCCTTTTCCTGCCCTCACAGGAACATTAGGAAAGAGAACCCGACACCCGTCGCCCAGAGGCAGGGGCGAGGGGTCGTGTGTGTGACTGACTAAATGTAGAGAAACTTTACACCGTCAGTACAGTGGCGTGGAGCCTCACCAGCATAGCTTGAGTTCATTTGCGCAACCGAGGGGGGGGGGGGCAGACAGAGACGATTTCGATTTCCAAAAAGTATCACATGAATTCATACAGGAAGAGCCAAGAACAATGATGGAACTATAAATACTGACTGAGAAAATACATGAATAAGTGCCTGCACGCCACCCTCGCCCCGTGCATGTCAATATTTTTACTCAAAAGCACATATTCAGCAATATTTCACGATGCAAAATGTCACCTGTGTTGTCCCCAAAATGGAGATGGCAGCCACACACACACACACACACGCACGCACACACACACACACCACAGATCACATGGCTGCCGAGAGACAGTCCATGTTAATACAATTCATCCTTGTCACTGTGTGTGTGTGTGTGTGTGTGTGTGTGTGTGTGTGTGTGTGTGTGTGTAGTTTGAGGGGTCAGCTGGTTCAAAAATCATGTTACAGTAAAGTCGCGTGACGGACGGCAGGTGTTGCACGACGTGGTTAGTGACCATGAGCGACAGCCAATAACATTCACACCAAATAGCAAGTCAGTCCAGTCAGAAAACTAGGAGTTCATGTGTTTAAAAACTGTACAAAATTAGACTTCATCTTCGGATCACCAACCATGATTTCACAAAAAAACTACCGAATTAATTGAGGGCGTTTTGACCTCCATTTGGCATGTGAACGGTTATTAAAGAGCACTCGGCCTGCAGTCCTTCTGGATCCTATCCCTGTGGGCTTGGTGAGCACTGGAAACAGACACGCTCATGCAGCCTCTTGTCCTGCAGCACGACACCCCAGAAAAATATAAAATTACATATATCATGTTAGTTCTATATTCTGCTGCAACATTATGCAAATTCTCTTTCGCTCTGCGCTCCTGGCCGTGTTCTGTGAGCCCTCACTATTGTATCTACATGCTACACCACTGGGGTCGAGTTCATAGTAGACTTGATTGCACCGTCAGCACATTCACTCAAAGGTCAAACAGCCAGATAGCCCCCAAAATGGCACCGAGGGCCACTATGAGGGATAGAGGAGAGCCAACTTTCAGTGCGTATGCTTTGGATGTGACTCTCTTAGCCAGTTCAGGACAAGGCGGCGGTGGGGTGGGACAACGGCCCGGTGCGGCTGCAGGCATCGGAGAGCTCCGAGTGTCTCTGCAGCTCCGGTCCCCATTGGTGGAGGAGTTTATCTAATCAGCACAGGGGCATTTGAAGGGTAATGAGATGTGACGTCATCCAGCCTGTGAGAGCAGATCATGCAATCATTAAACCGTGCAAATCCATGCAGAAGGAAACCATCACCTATATTACGTAAGATGGTGACCTTACTCACTTCAAAGTTGACCTCTGACCTCCCTGGGGAGATGTAGTAAGCAATGGGTCGACCCCTCAGAGATAGCTCTTCATTAACTACAAGTGTCAGGTGTTACAACTGATAACTGTTCTTTTTTTATAGTTAAATTATACTTTTGATTTTTAATTGTTCAGAGGACTCTTTAAATTTGAATACAAGAGATACAAATTCAAATGGACCATGATAAAATAATACTAAAAGTAATTAAAAAAAAACAAACTAAATAAACATCTTTTTTAAATTTACACCAAGGCTTCTTTGAGCAAAATATACATTCAGACAGTATTAATACGTGTCTTGGTTTTGATTGTAGATTGTATATGGATGTGTGCTTTTGCCACTTAAAAGTAAAACAATTGCTTGTTGCTGGTATATCCTTATCCATCAAAGTACTGTCTCAACATACATTTTGATCACTTGGGATACATAACAGCTCAGTCATTAACATATATTGTAAATTAACATGTTAAATGTTAAGAAAAACACTATTTCTGTTTCCATACGTCATGAGGGCTTCAGATCAGGGCTGATGCTTTTTTTTTTAAAGCTTTTATAGTTAATGGTTGTTGAAAAGGTCAGCGTTGTTTCGTCAAGCTGCTTTCAAGTGCTCACACGTTTTTTTAAGTATTATATGTGAGGTGTTTTTTTTGCGAATACAAGGAAATAAACTTCAGTGAATTTTTCAACACATAGTTTGAACTTAATACAGCAATGACAAGAAATGAATCCCAATAATTCTACAGATACACAGGCTTAACCTATGCAACTATCACTTTAAAGTATACGGTCATTCTTGAGTGGCAACATTTCCGAGGGTCGTGAATGCAGCATCCTTGTGGCGTTTTGCGATGTTGCAATGAACGCACGTCAGGAGAGCAGGACGTGCTGTGATTGGACGTCGAGCGGAGTTAAACACCCAGCCCCCTCCCCCTTCCCTTTTGTGGGATTCCCCGACAACAACGTGCTCCGCTTTTCCTCAAAATATTTTGACTTTTTCGGCTGCCTCTTCACTCACCAGTGACTCATCTCCCTCTCGAACAGCAGTAGCGGGACTTTAAAAAGGTAGCCGCGTAGTCATCGGTGTCTCATTGTGTCAACAGCGAGCCCCCGATATACACTTATTTGTCCGATAAAGAAAGTTTTACGACAGTTGGCTGACGTTAGTCGGTCGGATTCCAAAACGTAGTGCTAACGTAATTAGCTAGTTAAGCTAACGCTACGCTCGCTAGCTAACAAAACAAAGGCGGTGCGATTTAACTGCTGACCAAACTCTGTCACACAGTCGATATTTTTCGCTTGTTAATTCAAAGTGTATTAATTTAGCTATTGTTATTAATGATTGTGTAACGTGTCGACTCGGTGGCCGTATGAAGGTAGCTTCATTCAGTTTCCGTGGGCCTCTTACTCGAAAGAAAATGGACGGTAACGTTAGCAGATTACACTATTTCTCGCGCTGTTTTGGTTCGAGATGCGCTGATTTTGAATTTAGCTAACGTGGGTTAAATTTCAAACATAGCCAGATTAAATGTGCATATTTGCCGAAACTATTTGTGTGTTATTAACGTGTGGTTACATCGGCTAACATGGAGGCTAGTCGGCTCAGGCCTAACTTATTTCCAACTTCGCCAACTTTCATTTCCTGTATGGCAGCAAAGTCATGATTTAAGCCTTAGCTTTGATTTATTTGCGACACTTGATGTTTATGTTTCACTATTCGATTCCCATCTTTCACTTTAGCAATGATAACCGTGATTTTCTTCTTCTTGTTTCTTTTTTTTTTAACATCGACCTGTAGAATAATTATTCAGATACAGTTTTGATAAGCGACTAATTAAGGTAATTTAGCAAAAAAAAACGTCACTTCCTGGTTTCATCTTAACAAATGTGTGGATTTGCTGATTTTCTCTGTTTTGTATTGTAAATTAAATATCTTGGATGTAAGCCAGAAAAATCAAGACGTTGAAAATGACGTTTTAATTAATTGATTATTAAAAAAAATACAATTGGATCATAACCATAATTGTGTGTCAACATGGAAGTAAAATGAGAGATTGATCCGTTTAACACTTCCTGTCGATCCCTACAGCACTCGGGCATCTTGGCTCTTCCTAATTTTTCTCTCAGCCGGGAAAGGAGGGGAAATAACAATGGAAGAGCAAGGTTTCGACAGTCTGCCGCTGAGCCAGGACTCCTTTAGAGAGCTGTGGGAGAATGTGTAAGTTGTTGATAGTAGATTTTTTTTTTTTTAATATCCATTTACTCCAGGAAAACAAGTTTACCCAGATTATGTTTGTTTTTGCAGGGTTACCGCCTCCATCTCCACCATTCCAACAGTGACTGGTGTACCTCAGGAAACATGGAGGACAGATGGACAATTGGACTTGATGGTAAGCACGCCTCTGTTCATTACATTAATTTGCTGTAGTAGAAAATATTCATGAGATATTTATTTAAAGAGATGGACCACCTCTCTCATGTGCCTCCTTTCACAGCTCATTAATGATCAAGAGCTGGCTGAAGGGTTTGATGAGAATCTGTTTGAGCTGCCCCCGGAGATGCCCCTCAAGGAAGGTGTTACTCCCCCGGCCTCCACCGTCCCGGTCACAACCGACCATCCAGGGGAGTTTGGATTCCAGCTTCGCTTTCAGCAGTCCGGCACCGCCAAGTCCGTCACTTCCACTGTAAGTAATCCCAGGCTTTAGATATCCTACTTGACTAAACTGACTGAGTGTGATGAAGGTGTTTGAGCTAATTTCAAAATGTGTATGCACCAGAAAACGTGTCTTATATAAGTTAGGATCAACGTGAGACTGAAATCTGAACTTATAGCACATAGTGTATAATTTTAACATAATTAAATAAAAATTAAATCGTAAAACACAAATGTTAAAAAAGAACTTTTGATTTTTCTGTGACCAAACATGGCAAGGAGCAAGTTTCAGCCCCTGGTAGGAGACAAAGGGATTTCTCCTCCTTCTGCTCAGTTCGTTCACTGCTCTATAGTTTCTTTCATTAGTGTATTTTTTAATGCAGAAATTCTTCTGTATGACAATGAACGCTTCTGTGTTTTAATTAAATATTCAATCCAAATGAATCATACATCATTTTTAAATTGTGATGTTTGAGAAATTCCGAAGTTTTACTATATTAAACTCCTTATGGTTTTATCACCCAGAAAATTATTGTGTCTAAACATTGAAAAGGTTTTGAATAAATAAATATAATAAATAAATAACTTACTTTGTAAAATGGTTAAAAATCCATTCTTTCGTATGTCCTGGTGGCGTTCGTGTAGAATCTCATTCATTGTGACGATTCGCTAAATTTGAAGGTCTGGAGTCGGTCACTGCGTTTGGACAACCAATGGCGTTAGTGTGACCGCGTTGACTCGCCCAGCAGTGCGTTGCAGTTGGCTAGTTCAGTTGAGGTTAGGGTGGTCTTGCCCTGAAACGCCCGCCCCCCCTGCAACTGGTGCTCTGGTCTGTGGGAGAGTTGCTCTCTGGTTGTAAAGCTCCGCTCTGACATGACGGGACATGTTCCTGGCCGGCTTCCTCCAGCACAGAATGGGTTAAAGGGATGTGAGGAAGGTAAAGGCGCTTTTAATTTGGATAGCTAACATGTAGGAGTTTTTTTTTTTGAGATTTCGTTTTATGAAACTATTAGGACAGTGTGAAACTTATATGGCGTTTTCCATGTGCTTTCATCTCAGTATTCAGAGCTTCTCAACAAGCTGTATTGCCAGCTGACAAAGACCAGCCCAGTTGAAGTGCTAGTGAGCAAGGCGCCTCCTCCCGGTGCTGTCCTCAGGGCCACAGCGGTTTATAAGAAGACTGAACATGTGGCAGAAGTGGTCCACAGATGTCCCCATCACCAGAAAGAGGACGGTAAGCAAAACGTTTTTATGTACAATTGAAGAATGTTTGTCTTTGCTAGAATAATTTGATCATATGAGGTGACGTGTTTTCTTATCGTTTTTCCATTCAGCTGCGGAGCATAGCAGCCATCTGATCCGGGTTGAGGGCAGCCAGAGAGCTCAGTATTTTGAGGATCCACATACAAAGAGGCAGAGTGTGACTGTCCCTTACGAGCCTCCACAGGTACTGCCCCACTCCACCTGTCCGAGGGGGATCTTTTTCTACTACAGCAGTTATTTTTTACCCAACCACATTTCCTAATATGTGAACCTCAAACATTTCTACGTGAGTATGTGAACGAACAGTGTGGCACATTTCAGCCTGAAAATTGAGTGTTCTTAAAGTGCAGAAACTGTGTGGCCGTCCATGAAATAGATAGAAAAGAAGTGCATTTAGCAAATCCAGTGGCGTGGATGAGAAATAAAGAACATTATACAATTGTAACAGCAGTAAATAAAAATGGTTCTACTTTTCCTGGTTCAGTTGGGGTCCGAGATGACAACCATCCTGCTGAGCTTCATGTGCAACAGTTCCTGCATGGGGGGCATGAACCGCAGACCCATCCTCACCATCCTGACCCTGGAGACTACAGAGTAAGTCTTGTTTCTCTTCTTACAGATGTGAGGAGACGGTGTTGGTTGTATCTTTTGGGGATAAAGTAGTAGTTTAACCGTGATATAGCTGGATATTTTACTAACATTTCACACGTCTTATTAATGTGGCTTTTGCTACAGATGTCCATTCGATCGTGCTGCCGAGGAAAGCATCTGACCCTTTCATCTTCTTTGTAGGCGACTGGTTTTGGGCAGGAGGTGCTTCGAGGTGCGTGTCTGTGCATGTCCAGGCCGGGACCGCAAAACTGAGGAGGAGAACAGCACCAAGATGCAGAACGGCACCAAACAAACTAAAAAACGGAGTAGGTTTTTGTTGCATTGGTTTGGATTTCAGTTTCCATCACTGCTGTTCCTGTGCTAAACTCACTGTTATTTCTTCAGGGAGCCTCCCAGCGCCGGCTCCCAACCCGACTTCTGTGAAGAAGTCAAAGACTGTCTCCAGTGCAGAGGAGGAGGACAAGGACGTGTTTGTTCTGCAAGTAAGTGAGGAGACGTACTGTTGTCTGATTAAATGATGATTTTATTTTATTTTTTTCTGTCTGATTGACTCCCCTTTGATCTCTCCTGCAGGTTCGTGGTCGCGAGCGTTTTGAGATGTTGAAGAAAATCAATGATGGTCTGGAGTTGCTGGACAAAGATAGGTAAGGACAAACCGATTTAAATCCTTTCAGTGGAGTAAGTTTGTCATTTAATCACAGTAATATATCTTAACACGGGCCACACATTTGGGCAGTTATATCAACATCACATCTGCTTTTTAATCACTGACGGTCACTGGTTTGTCCTGGTTTTCCCTCCACAGCAAAACCAAGGCTAAGGTGCCGGTGAAGCAGGAGTTTGCGGTGCCTTCCAGCGGGAAGAGACTGCTGCAAAGAGGAGAGCGGAGCGACAGCGACTAAGAAGCTCCTTGTCTTCATCCTGGGATCACACGTCCTATCATTGTCCCTCCAGGTCATTGGGTTTATTTCAGGCTTTCACACGTCATCAGAAGCCCAAATCCCCTCCTGCTTCAGTACGCTGGAAACCTTGTTCCACTAACTTTACTGCCTGATCATTTATGTACTCTTAAGTACTGTACATTGTCTTGCTATTTTTGTCATTTGCAAATGAATAAAGGTTGAGTAGATAACGCAGAGGAGAGCAGTTCATACTGTAAGCAGGTCTGCTTGTCCTCTAAAGCCCCCATTGCACTGAAAGTCCCCGTGAAACTCCGAGATCTTAAACGTTGCATGAAACGGGATATCTGGACGAGACTTCAAATTACGAGGGACTGTATTTAATCAGTGTTAATCTTGGCAGGGATTTTCATTTCAGTGTAACTGATGACATTTTTTTTTTTAAATTCATGTTGTCATTTCTAATGCATTATTTTTTCTTCTGGTCTGATTGAGTCGCTGAAGATGTTTTTTTGGGGGGTTTTTCATCGGCGTTTGTTACGTTTTGTCATCAAGTATTAATCATGATTTTAACAGAGAAACAACTAAAGCAGCAGGTTGGTTGTATTGACTGATATGTGGTTGCAAAGGATCATAAGATAATTACGCGTCACTGCCGTTCATTCAAAGTCACGCTTGTAAAACTTGAGTTAATATTGCTGTCTTTGTGCCACACGCCGTGTGATTTCAAACCTTTACTC
The DNA here is from genome assembly GCA_029853015.1 of Chelidonichthys spinosus. Taxonomy (NCBI): domain Eukaryota; kingdom Metazoa; phylum Chordata; class Actinopteri; order Perciformes; family Triglidae; genus Chelidonichthys; species Chelidonichthys spinosus. The sequence goes on along the minus strand of CM056843.1, from coordinate 8,759,091 downwards.
TCCTTTTGGGTGTCTGTGAGGACGTTGAATCGGACCAAATGTTTCAGTCCATCTCTGATTAGATATCCTATGCAAGCAAACATGTTAAAAACAGGAACTAATATGATTTTTTTGTTTGTTTTTTATATCACAAGGAGCTGTAAATCCATTGTAGCCTCTTTATTTCCACAGTTCTGTTAACATCAACGTTGCCTCCTTTTAAAAGTGGCCGTTCTTGTACCATCAGGGTTTTTTTTTTTTTGTGTGAAATTAAGCAGAAGATGAGGGGCTGGCTGGATCACCCCAAAACAAATCATCTTGTAGTATTTGTAACTTTTATATTCAGCAGAGAGCAGAAACTGAATTTTGACTTAAAGACACAGGATAATTCAACAATTTGGACCCACAATACAACCAGGAGAATGAACTATGAAGTGCAGATATCAGTACGCTACTACTGCCTGTCTAAAGGGATAACGTTTTCAGTTCTGGCCTCTCGCCCTTGGACCATGCATCACCACTGAATCAGCACTTCAGTTCCATGTGACCAATCACTGTACGTCAATGAAACCACTTATTGTTTTTACACTGCCAAAAAAAAAAAAGTATACTAAAATGTATTTCTTTGTTTTATTCCTGTATCTCCGTAGATTATTTTGGGAACTTAGTTTTGTATAAGAGGTTTATCTTTCTATATTTTTCATTGTTGTTTTTTTCATGGCTCATTTTATCTTTTTGTACTAATCGACATTTTTGTTACTCGAAGCTTTCATTCCAAATAAATGTGTCAAAGTAAAACTTCTCTTGGATTCTGTCCTACATGTTTTGTGTTTTAGCATCCGTGTTCCCAGCCCGTCTATTGCACTATTCATACCACCATCACGCTCTTTTTTTCATGTTGGTACTTTGCATGTTTTTGAGACGGATGCAAAGCCAGGAGCATCTAAAGGTATTTATATGATTGTGTATGAATGGAGTCTTGTGTTGCCAGTCAAATGTGCTGTTTGTCACCTGTTGTTCTTCCATGTTTCTGTCCGGTGAACTTCTCTCACCGAGAGATCATTCCTTCAGTATCGTCCGTAGCCTGGGTGAGTAGTGAGACGCTTGCATCCCTTCAATGGTTTGTTGCTACTTTTTAAATGTTTATTTTACAGAAACTGTCCTGAATCTAGGATCCACAGGAATGTCGTCTCTTAAGGGAGAAGTCTGTATTTTAATTTCTTTGGGTGAGTATTTTCTTTCCATAAATATGTGTTTAACTGTTAAATCTGTTAAATTTTTGATGAATAACAAGTTTAAGCTGCAGCTAACGATTATAAATCCTGTATGTTAGAGAACATGTTAAAACCACACTTTAAAACACTGTATTTTGGTCTGAAGTTTACTTACAGCTGCATCAAACATGATAAACTAAAGAAAAAACAACTTTAACTGAGAATGCAATTATTTAGATAACCATTCATTCATTCATCCTGCCTTTATTTAAGGATTTTAAAAATATCTACATATTTTATCAGTTGGTTGGACCAAACAATCAATTTAAAGATGTCATAGAGCTCTGGAATATGATAATGGTATATTTTTCCTCCTATGTTTCTTTCCAGCGCTGGTGTTGCTGTGCAGCACTGCAGAGAGAGACTACTTCACTCTCGACTGGAGGAATCTCACCTGGGACGAGGCCAGAGGTCACTGCCAGGTAGGACCTGGAGCTCAGGTCCAGAATAAGAGGCTGGAACCTCCGGACAGTTCCCCCACCAGATCCCGTGCAAACCATTAACTGTGACCTTTCACATCCCGTCAGGTCTGTTTCACGGAGCTGGCGACGCTGACTCCTGAAAACATCCAAACCATCTCCCAGACTCTCACCTCTGACTGCTGGGTCGGCCTCCGCAAGAACCTCTCCACCCCGACCTCCAGTAGGTTCTGGTCCCGCTGGGCCAACGGGGAACCCCTCACCTTCCAGAACTGGTACCCTGGTTGGCCCGTGTTCAAATCCTCCAAGCCAAAGTACTACTGCTGCAGCAGCTGCTCGGCAGGGACCATGACTACCGGCTACACCGGCGACGTCACAGGAGGCTACACCGGCGACGTCACAGGAGGCTACACCGGCGACGTCACAGGAGGCTACACCGGCGACGTCACAGGAGGCTACACCGGCGACGTCACAGGAGGCTACACCGGCGACGTCACAGGCGGTTGTATACAAGCAGCTGTGGTGTTACCGGATGCCCCAGGGTCTGATGGGAACTACGTGGAAGACTCGTGCGTGGCCATGCTCAGCTTCGGGGCCTGGGTTGAAAAGAACTGCTTGGAGCGTTTGTCTTTCATATGTTATGAAGGTAGGATTCACTTTATTGGTGCCGTTTAGATGACTTGTGCTGGATGAGTGACAGTAAGGTGTCACCTGTCCGGGCACTGCACCCCAACAGTATCTTTGCTAATTAAGTTGAAGCTAAAGTTGGGGAAATTAAAGGAATACAAATACAAATAACGACAACATTTTTCCAAGAAAGATGGTTCCTGGTTTGCTTTTTCTCCTGGGACAATCAGAGAATTATGGGAGATCTTGTGACAAACGGCGTCTGTTTCTGCACCCTTACTCCCTGTTTACCGGTCTCCAACCACAGATCGTTTCCAGGGCAAAGTCAACGTGACCAACGCCACCTCCGAGAGCGCCGTCCTCACATGGCTGCCTGCTCCCGGCCCCATCAGCCATTACCGCGTTGAGGTCGAAACACCGAATAAAACCAAGAGATCCATTCAAATCCAGGCTGCCAATTTCACCTATGACCTTGACGGCCTCGTAGCAGGCACCCACTACTCAGTGAAGGTGTTCCCCGTGAAGTGTATGAGAGACCTCCACCCGCAGGAGAAAGCCTTCTACACAAGTGAGTGTGCCTTTGACTCTATAGAGTGTCATCCAAACAGATTATTATTCATTTAGATAACTGTTCTTATGTTTTAAAAGGTACTGAAGTATGGAATTAATAATGCACTCTCCCCCCCAGGACCAAACAAAGTGGAAAATCTCCAGGTCATCAGTGTGACAGAAACCTCCGTCTTCCTGAGCTGGACCAAACCAGCTGGAAACGTGGCTTTGTACCTCGTTGGGGTCCGAGACCGTGAGCTGGTTCAGAGTTCTGCGGAGGCCGTAGAGGTCGACGGTTTGACGCCCGGAACCCTTTACACATTCACCGTCTTCTCAGCAGTCAACGGCAGCTCCACACGGAGCGACGGAGAGACCGTCCAACGACACACCAGTGAGTTTGTATCACATAAAACATCAGGCATGTAAAAGGGTGATATGTTGCTGACTGACGTGTGCGTTTTCAGACTAATAGCTGGTTGTTTGCCATAAAATTCAAATCAGCGGAGGCAAATTCTTGTGAGATTGCGGTGGATGTTGTTGTTTGTCTTTCAGAGCCTGGGAAAGTGTCTGAGCTGAGGGTGTTCAATAACACCGTCGACTCGTTGGTGATCAGCTGGGTTCGTCCTCAGGGATCCGCCTCGGGTTTCCGGGTGAGGGCTATGATGGACGGCAATGAGTATGTATTTCTAGAATCATTTACTTATCATTCAAGGTTCCCAGTGGTTAAATCCTAATGACTCGTTTTCATCTTCTCACTCAGAGATCTTCAACATCCCTATAATAACCAATTCTTCCCATTTGTTAAATGTTATGTTGGGAAATTGTGATGCAGAAATCCCAAATTATCATGTTTCATTAATATATATGTATAATCCTTCAACACTTATTTTAAAAGCTTAGCATTACATCATTACAAATTACTTTTATACATGGCACTACACATTATTATTGGCCCGTTTTAATAAGCAACACCATATGATATATAATAGGGGGTCCCTACACCGTGTCACTATGAGCTAAGGAGTCCTTGACCAGAAAAAGATCAAATTCTTTTTAAATTTAACGTACATTTTTCTCAACCATCCTTGTAGTCACAAGCAGGAAAGACCAACTATCCTCCAGTAGATGGCGGTAAGTCAGTTTTCCTCTTCCTTCCAGCACATTGTTCAATAAAACGGTGACCCAAACACAAGTGGCAGTAACGGGTCTGCCAAAGGGCACCGAGATCCTCCTCAGCGTGGCGGCACTGATGGATGCCGTCTCTCTGGAGGGAGACAGTGTGACCGTCCTCAGCTACACCGGTAACTCCTTGTTTGGTCGAGAAATCAGCCGTTTAAGTGACCGGACAGTAAGAATAACTCACTCCTGTCTGACGTTGTGTCTCCCACATAGTTCCCGGGTCAATTCCATACCTAAATGTGACCCCGGCGTTCAACTCCATCCGTGCCAGCTGGGAGTCCCCTGATGGTAATGTTTCAACTTTCACCGTGGAGCTTTATGACGGTGAAAACATGGAAACGATACGCAACGTAACGGCAGCGAGTACGCTCTTCGAGGGGCTGAAGACCGCATCCAACTACTCGGTGGTCGTCACCACCTCCAGTGGACAGTTCAATGGCCCGTCAGTGAGAGAGTCCACATTCACCAGTGAGTCATGTTGGCCCTTTGGTTGAGTATTTTCTGATTCTATAAAGGTTGACTTGAACTTGAACCTGAACTTGAATTAATTATTCTTGATATATTCTCTATTGATTAAAAACTATGGAACATTAATGATTCTTTGACTGATAAATTACTGTTTTCTCCCAGAGCCGGCGCCGCCGAGCAACGTCGTCGTGACTTCCTCCGATAAAAACCATATCGCCTTAAAGTGGGACGCCCCTAAACACATAGGAAAGGCAGAGTTCACTGTCGGGGTCAGCTCCAGGTTCTGGAACCACAACTGGTCCGTGATCGTGGAAGACCGAACCGAACACAGGTTCGATGGCTTGAGACCCGGGACCAGGTACAACTTTGAAGTGCGAACGGTGGGGAATAACGAGTTTAGCAAGGCGGCACCGGCGTCACATTTAACAGGTGAGGCTCTCGGACCTTAAAGGCCACAATACACAATAAAGCCCTAAGGCTTATTTCCATTGTGGTCCTCCATAACATAAAAAACAAACATTAAAAAAACAAAAATAATCTAAAACAATATAAAATATATAAAAGCAATTACATTATTTTTAAAACAATTGCATAGTTCTTTAACATAAGACAGCAGAACAGTTGAACATATAAAGTAGATTTCTATATTAATATTTACGCTTTTGAACTAGTTATTAGAATACAACATATAATAATAAAGTTATTAAGCTTGTTATAATACAAACTAATTTAATAGTATTTTGTAGCCAGCTTCTTTAAGCTCCTTTAAAAGCTTTCGCCTGTTAGCAGCTAACAGTGTTATCTGTCGTTTTAATAGTGATTGTGTTTCCTCTCACCTGCATGTTTTACAGCGTAAATAAGAGTCTCTGTGGTTCTAGCTTCCTGTTTGCACATCTCACATTGTCCGTTTGTCCCTCAGATGCAGAGAGGAGGGAAGTCAGTCTGTCCATGCTGTGCTCCTCGGCCTTTCCTCTCTTCTGTGATGAAAGAGCCACGAGGAAAAGTGTATTAGAGCAGGTATGTTGATCACCACATAAAGCAGGGTTTGGGAGGTAGACGTGTTAGTGAAGGCTGGTTGTGTTTGTGTGTTTCGTTGCAGTTACGTAAACATTTCCACGAGCTACTTGGGGACGATGTATTCTGGCACCTCAACGAGCAGGAAGCTGAACACAAAGGAACACAGTGAACTATGTTTCTCTGGAAGTGTTAGTTAATTGGTCCTGGTGAAGGTGTTTAAGTGTTTTCTGTCTGGGGAATTCAGATGTTATTTCAATTGAGTTAGAACTTTACATTTTGAATTTTATTTATACACAACAACAAAGTTTGTTCATTTCCTCTTTTTTTTACATTGTTTTCTATCATTTCTTTTTTCTGGAAGTTTTGTGTTTATGGCTCATTTCCACCAGTAGGGGGATGCAAGACCTCAACTATGGAGCCAACAGACTTCCTTTTTGGTGGGGGCAAGAATGGGCTTTTATATAAGTGTATGAGATAAATACATAAACATATTTTTTTGTTAGTTAATAAGCATTTCGGAAGAATTTCTTAAGTGAAAATAAAACAAATGTATCATGTTTCAGCGATCAATAAAGTTTTCCTGCTGCAACCTTATTTAAAGTCTTCATTGAATAGAGTTTAATAACTTTTTATAACTAAAAGCAATCTTTAAATAAGAATATTTATAATAAACTAGGGTTAAATTTGAAAAAAGGACAATTAATAGTAACGCACCCTCCCACCTCTCACCTTTTTATATATATATAAAAACACATTAAACATTAAAACTGCTTGATTAACCAACACATCTGGTATGTCAGGATTAATATATAAAAAAAATCTTAAAAACTCTAAACATCGAGCGCTACTCCAAGAAGGGCAGGCCATGCCATTTGAAAGTGTGGCACACATAAAAAAAATTATAATAACAATAATATATATAGGTATTTTAAAACCAAATCCCTGCCTATTTCATAGTGCTTTTTGTCCCTGTGAACCACACCTGTTCCGCTGCACTTACTGTATATTATAATAATTAATAATAAAAAATGTTGATTCAGATTTAAAACAGATAAACAGCAGTAAGATGGAAACCAGAGTAACATTAAAAATGGACAAGATCAGCTGTGAGAAATAAAAATGACCCACACTCGTCCCTTTTCCAAGTTACAAACGTAATAACAGACCAAAGTGAGAATCGCCTCGACCTCATGGCTTAGTTTGATGATAAGACGGTAAATAGATAAGCAGGTCGGGTCAGCAGATAAATAACAGTTATAAAGCTCTTTCCTGTTAGAAATAGTTATCGCCCACATGCTAAGTACACCCTGCCAGCTTCCTCTGTTAAACGCCAACAAGTTATTTCAGGCCCAGAAGTGAGTTCTTGTTAAAGTGAAGGGTTGTGATATGAGAGCGGGGTGGGGAGTGTTCACATTTCATTCAGCTACATGTGTGAAAGAGTGGAGGTTTAACTGTGAGGCCACTGGTGAAGTAAGAGGAGAGAAAAGCATCAAACGTCTGCATGGATCTGAGAAACAACCAGCAGGATGAAGCAAAGAGGGGAACTGCAGGTTAGTTATGAAAAGCATCTCTTCCCACCGCGAGTATGAATACATTGTTATTTTATATGGGGAGTTTGTCCAAAGACAGCAGCAAGCCGAAGAAATTTTATCGTCCATATAGTTAATAACCTTCATAAAAGGTCACGATAATGCTGAAAATTATGATTTTAGAATTATGTCTCAATGCCGTTTTTTTCGCCACAGATGCAGGATGCTGTCTAACTTGTCAGCTGATGACACGCGTGGCTGTTGCCATGGGAATAATCCTGGTCATAGGACTCCTGGTGTGTTTGGTTTTCATTGGTGAGTATTCATATAAAATAATGTATATATTTACATCAGTTTGTCGTACACACTTGATAAAGTTATGATTGATTGTTTTACTGCATCCATTTTTGTGTCCAAACCTTAACAAAAAAACTTTATTTAAAAAAAATGGGGCAGGATATTTTGACACGCCACAGCAGGAAAACCATGTGTATATAATAAAATGAAGAAATTGTTGAGCCAAAATGTTTATTATGAAAAAAGGTCCATAATAAAGTCATAAATAATTAAATTAAATAACCCGTGTGCATTTGTCTACAGGAATTCAAGCAACGTGGCCCAGAGCACCAGAAGTGGATCAGACACAGCTGATCATGACGGAGCGGTGCCAGAAAGACCTCCATGACGTCAACCTGATGCTCCTCGCTGTCACTCAAGGTCATTTGCATGATTTGCTTCCTCTAAAGTACTTGTGGAGGATGGCGGATGACCTGTCGCTGCCCTCCTCCTGCGTCTAGACTCCAGGTGCAGTGTGTGTCCAGCAGGCTGGCGCTGGTGGAGGAGCCACTGCTACTTCTTCTCCGAGGGCCTGCAGGACGACCGGCGGTGGAACCAGAGCGCCGAGTTCTGCTTGCAGCACAACAGCAGCCTGACTGTCATCAAAGACGTGGCCGAGATGGTAGGGGAGGGAATGAAACACGCAGGGAGCATCATCCATATTATAGTCCACTAAATGTCCCTTTTCCTCCTCAGGAGTTCATCCAGGCTGTGATGAGGAGGTTCTCCCACGTCCCCTTCCTGTGGGTGGGGCTGACGGACGCCAAGCAGGAGGGTCAGTGGCTCTGGGGGGACGGGACGGACGTCCAGCACTACATGACGTGAGTCCAGATCCAGAATGGAATAACAGAAATGTGAAGTAGGACAGGAGATTATATTTAATATGTGATGCTCTTAATCCTACTTTTATCCTAATATTCCTGAAGAAGCAGTCGAGTGACTTGGATTCTGCTGAAACGCTAAAATTCTCTAAAACAGGGGAAAAAACCCAAATTATAATACTAATACTTTATTTTGTGGATTAGTTATTAATAAATATGTTCCTGCATAGACTACGTAATTTGATCCTGACTACAAGAGAAACAAAAACAATATATATTTTAAGTACATGAATTTACTGTAAACATTGTCCTTTATACTCTGTATGAGAGAAATTTGACATATTTAGTGTATTTACAGTATTTTACCTCAATTATTAGCATTATATTACATAATTATTAGCACTAAACTTAATTGGGAATTGAATAAAAGTGAAGAATAAAGACAACAATAGGACCATATTTTAATATTAAATTAGCTTTTATTACAACATCTCATACATGTATAGAAGCATATACACTGAGTGATTGTAATCTGTAACTAGTTATGATAAAAGGTGTTCCCTTCTGGTTCAGATCCTTTTACTGTGGATTGAAACGCTGAAACGTTGTCGCCTACTGTTCAGGGTGACGGTGGAGTGGGACGCTGATCACAGGGACTGTGCAGACCTGAGGGGAGATGGGGGGCTCTTCGCTGCCAGCTGTGAGGCTTATGGACCCTGGTCTTGTAAGAGAGACTCCTGATGCACATCTAAGAGGATTTTATATTCCTTTATACCAACGATTTGACTCTGAACTGTAATGTAATGTCAGGAAAAAGTCAGAGATAAGCAGGAAAATTAAACATTTAAGACATGCATATATCTGAAAGTGCATTATATAGTGCGCGCGTGTATTTAGATGAAGCATGTTGTCATACTTTCATGTCTAAACATAAATATCAATGTTGAAATTCACATGCCATTTATCCAAAATTTTACAAAAAAATAAATATTACTCTAACTTTTTGTTCCTCGTGGTCTGATAAAACATCTCCACCTGTATCATCGCAGATTTTTAGATTTCTTTAAAGTGGTATTGATCAGATACATCGATCCACAACATCATCAGGACTTCAGGACTTCAGGCTACCAAGAGATTTTAAATTGAGCTTAAATGGGAGAAATTCAAAGCTGCATTTGGAGCTTTAAATCTAAATGATGACCCTACTTTCCAGAAAGAAAACAAATCTTCATCTTTGTGCAGATTTTGGTCGATGCAATTTTTGTTTAGGTCCAGGTGAATTCTTCCAAGAGTCCAATAAATTAAGCCTCATCTCTCTCCATATGCTGGATTTGAATGCGTGTGCGACCATCCAGTGGGGCGAAGATGGGGTACAGCTTCCCTCTGAAGTTCCCGGTGAAGGTGTAGATGTGGGACTTTGTCTCTGCGTTGTAGAAGGAGATCTGACCCTCTTTGTAATCCAAGTAGATCCCCATACGTCGAGGCACGAGGCCGACAGGCAGCGTGGTCTCCGGCTTGGTGCAGGCGTAGAATTGGTTTGTGCTGCGCCACAGGACCCAGTAGCCCTGCTTTGGGGTCATGGGGAAGCGGCCTTGACGCTTGGAGTCGGCGGCCGTCAGTCCCATGCGCCAGTAGCCGTTTTTGGTTATGTTGACCTCCCAGTAGTGGCGGCCGCTGCCGTAGCCCTCCCAGCCCAGCACGCAGGGCCAGCCGTCAAAGCGCTGGGAGCTGTAAGGCAGGTCGGATGCTGACCGGGCCTCCTGGACCTCACGCTGGTCCTCTGACAGCTGCAGCCAGGGGTGGTTGGTCATGGGGTCCAGGACCACGTCAGCTGTTGGGGGGAAGAGAGAGGCACACATGAGCTTGTCGTCCTGGTGTCACGTCGGTTCTGTTAGATGGCATGAATGAAAAGGTGAAGGCTGATCTCACCTGCTGCGCTGCAGATCCAACTCCAAACTAAAATAGAGACACAGACATTATATTAACATCGAATTACTGTATTTAAATATTCAAAAAAATATTCTGAGAATCCCTCAAACCGTGATGACGGATGATTGCATGGAGAAATTACTTTGCTTTGTAATAATTATGTACTTTTGCTTTGGGCAAATCGTTATCAGTTCAAAAATTAAGATTACAAGATTTAATTTATGAACACACACCTGAGTTGGGGATGTATCTTGGAATTCCTGCTTCCCCGGTCCTTTGCTTTGTCAGTAACCACAACTGTGGAATCATTCTCTGGAGAGGAATAAAAGGGGGAAATTAAGCTTTTTAATAGAGAAAAAGGCTCTAAACCAGGACATTTGTTAGGTATGCCACACCATCATCTGCGTATGTGATGATGCTGGATTTGGACTCTGCAGATAAATGATCCGTTATGAAAGACATTTATTGTCTATACTATAACTTATCATATCAGAGGCAGATCAGAGTTATTCACCAAGTTCATTTATTGATGCCCTGCAGGCATTCAAAGAGCAGAGTTCACTCAAATCACGTGTTACATAAAGTCTTTCATAACCACGACCGCTTAGCAGTGAACGTTATCAATGTTTTTTTGTTGTTGTTGCTCTGTGTTTAACAGGTTTATTGTTTATTTGTGTGCTATAATAATAAAATGTTTATCTTTGAATTTAATACGCTTCTGGTGCTTATTATGCCACTTTGGCCTTCCAAATGCACATTTATTTTAAGACTGTTTTTAGAGATGAATGTGACTCGTGGGTTTCTCACCGTGCTGTCTTCTTTGAGCAGAGACCAGGTGATGAACTCCAGCAGAGGCAGCAGGTTGACCAGACGTTTCTTCTTCAGACCCAGCAGACCCAACACCTTGCCCAGATCATCGCTCTCCACACCGCAACTCTGCAAATCAAAACGCATTTCATTTCAGTCTTTATTCTAAGTTATTCTCCTTGATGTGCTGTGCTTGGTAGGTGTTAAACCTCCTCACCTCAGTCGCCTTCTGCAGCTCCTTTGCCCACTCCATGATCCTCAGCTGGGCCTCCGCATTGGCATCCTCCTTTTTATGTTCATTCCCTTCATCCTCGGCTGCGTGAGGCTTCTCCTTCAGGAGCTGAGTACACATGTTTGATTGTACCTTAATCTATGATTACAGTGTAGTCCTTCAAAGCACCACAATACTCTGTTTTGTGTGCGTGCTGACCTTGTCGACGTGGTGGAGTTCGTCAGCCCACTCCATGATCAGTTTCCTGCTCTCCTCGAGGCTGCGCTCAGTGTGCTGGTCTGACTCCTGGACCTCTTTATGACTTGGGCCCTCCTCTGGATCTTCACCGCCCTAAAACACCACACACACACTCACTCAATGTCGTACACTCCTAAAAGTCAGTGCCCACCCTACATGTGTCAACGCTGCAGGGGAGAGGATCGTGTAACGGGGCTGTAAAAGAGCCAATAAACACACACCCTATCAGCATACACCCACCCCAACAAAGCAACGTGATGGTTTCCATAGCAACGCTTATATAATCTGTATAGTGACAAATACACGTGAACGTTTCATTTTTTTTTTATGTTCGGCTGTAAACCTTCAACAGACGATCAACCATAAAAGCATGTGACACCTTCTTCTCATTTTTGCTTTCAGAATCAAATTCAGTGGATTTTTTAAAACATTTTTTTTTTACCTGAAATGTCAAACAACTAGCATTTATATTAAAAAAAGTTTAAAATTAAATTGAGGGTTGAAAATCAGTACTGAATATTGTACACCATTTTATCCCTTTTTACCTACAATAAGACACGTTATCTTTAGGAATTGATCTTTAATCACAGACATCAGATTTTATGTTCCACTGCTTTATTTATTATTTTTTTAAAGTGTCCCATAAAAGTACAGAGACATAAGTAAGAGTACCTTCTGTTTTTATGCCCCTTTTAGAATGGCATCTCTCTCTGTATATTTAAAGGAAATTAAAGGCTTTTTAATTTGGCTTTTAATGTAATGTAATAAGAATAATCCTTAATTTATTTAATTATAGTGACTTGTATTGCTTTGACCTACCTTGCAGACTTGGTCCACTTGCTGCTTCCAGTGGTGGATGAACTGCACACACTCCTGCAGGCTGCGCAGATCCTTCAGGCCGTTCTGACGAGGATGTTGCTGGAGGAAACGCAACAGGTATCATTTCAGTGTTTATTCTCTCTCTAGGTCGTTTACTCCAAATGGGAAATCCATACAGGTAAAAAAAATAATCCCTTTCAACCAAACGAAGGATGTTTTAATGTACCTGTGGGTGTTTGGTGAGGCTGCTGGCTTTGGCGGTTCTGCTGGGGGCCGAGCTGTGAATCTGGACGTCCTCCTCGGGCAGCTTCCAGCGTACGGCACAGATGGAGCTGCTCTGGGTGGTGCTGCTGTCGCCCGCCTTCAGCAAGTTCAACTCTGCAGGGGGACAACATTTCCAACATTGTCACAAAAGCTTTTCTCTTCCAGCAAAGGAATGCGACCCCTCCAGTCGTGAAAATGTGAATATTAGCCGTCCAGAGTGTTGATCGTCAAGCATTTGGAGCCACAATCAAAAGCTTTAAACCACATATATAAGCATTTATGAGCATCTGATTGGGTTCATTGTGGCCACATATGAATGCAGGGGGAAAACAGCAGATATTGAATAAATATGTTGAAGAAAAACACTTTACTTTTAGCAGATTTCAGGATACTCTTCATCTCTATGGGGGCTTCCATACTGCTGTGGAGCAGAGAATAGAAGACAAATGTAATATATGGTGACCAGTGACCAGGAAGAAGTAATAGCACAATATAAAATTTGATTCCAAGTAAAAGTCCAGCATCAAAACTCAAAGTATTAGCACAAAGTACTTCAATCAAAAGTAAAATCGCACCTTTAAGTAATACTTTTGCTATGAAGTGTAGATGTTAATCACTTGTAAAGACCTACAAAAAAAACTAACCCTAACAGGTGATCCCAAAAATTGTATAAATGGTTCTACAGCTGTGTAAATCATCATGAATTCAGCAGGAAATGTTAATTAATTCAGTGGTATCATATGTTCCTTACCTGTGGTCTGAGGGAGCGTGGTGCAGCTCTGCTGGTGGAGGAAACTGGACGGCTCCTGCTCTCTAATCACCGTTTTTGTACCTCTCTCTGTCTCTCTGAGCTTTGGACTTTTTTTATGGAGGAAACTTTCTGCAGACCTCTCTGACACGAACTTGTCACGGCTTCCCGGCAGCTGCTGGCACGATTCCCACGAGGGCAAAAAGGCAAGACTTTTATTAACTAAGGTCCCCTGATACCACTTATAGTGACGCACATGCTTTGATTTAGTGACGGTGTTACTCTAACGATAAGTACATGCATTAACACAACTCTCAGGGTTGATATTCATATAGTGGGAGCTGAGATATAATAATAATAATACAATAGATTAACTTATATTAGACATCAATTTCTGTGTGAAATCATTTTTAACACCTAAATTTAAAGAAACACATTTCTCCATAAAATATGAGGATTCATGGTCTAAACTTGATTTATTAACTATATATTTAATATTTGAGGGTATGTCAAATTGTATTAATGTAAAATTGTCTATCGTAACACAATAGATCTGGATCTCATTTTGAGGCTTAAGAGGGAAGGATTTTCAAACTTTATTGATAGAAAGAAAAAAAAACAGAATAAAGGTTGGGTCATAATTAATGTAAAAGGCATTTTTAAGTCAGATTTCAAGCACAACTTTTTTTTAATGCTCATATTTCCCCCATTTTCTTTATTTTTCTTCTTTCCAGACAAGACGCTCAACATGACACACATAACTGGTAAAGTATGCTTACAACCTGCTGATCACGTGATCGCAATGCAGAGAAATCATAAAAGAATGACTCAGCTGAAAAACCTCCTCACGTTTAACATAACGCCCCACCCGACATCATCACCATGTTTTCTTGACCTGCAGTCATCAGCCTAATACACCATAAATACATCACAATGTCCCAGACGGTGATGTTTGCCTTCAGTAGCCAATCACAGAGCAGCATCATGAAAGTTGAATAAGAGAAGAGGAGGATATTGGGCGGAGGAAAGGGAGCAGCAAACCTCTTTTGGTAAAAAAAAAAAAAAAAAGTGATGTGTGATGGTCAAAATGAAAAAAGTTGGTGATACAAAATATGAAAAATCTCATTAAAACAGGCTTAGATTAAATCTCTTAAATGATGTAATTAAAAATAGTAATTTGAGTGTGTTACAATCAACAAAATGTCCGAAAAAAAAGCAGAAAAATGCCTCCTGTGAGTGAAATAGTCCGTTTTTTCTATTTTATAGGATTATAATTACGCATAAATGTGTAAGCAACAATTTACTGCTGTAATTGCTCAAGGTGGACAAGATTTTATGACCAACGATGCATCATATTCTATAAACAGATCATGCATAACGTATTTAAAGTATCTCACATCATTACATAAGTACAGCGTTTAAGTAAACAGATATTGTTAAACTCCACCGATTAGTCGACCCAGACTGTGACATCATCGTACTCACTATTGTGCACAGGTAACAGTCATGCAGCCATGGCAACGGAGAGGGCATAGTTTAAACATTATGCAAACACCGTGGTGGTTCATGGGTAAAGGCGTGGTGGGACGTCTCACCAGATTTCAAAGAGAAACTTGTCGACGGGGGAAAATGACTCAACGTTCAGCCACTTCCTCTCGCAGCTTCAACAAACGTCTGACACAAGAGTCCAAACTCGTTTATCATCTTTATAATCTCAACAGAAGAAACTTTGCATTTATAAAAGTGACCAATTTCAAAACAAGCTACAGTTTGCTCTTACAAATATGTACATACAAGTAAATGCATATTTTTTTTTAAAAAAGTGGATTTTCTATTTGGTTCTGCAGCTTCTCCTCCTCGTGTGCAGGATTTGTCAAATGTTTCCCCACAAACTGTTTTAGTTCCAGTTTTCGAAGAACTGCTTGAAGATGATGGTTTCCTTCCCCTGGGGCAGAATCTCCACCTGTAACAGCACACACACCTTTACTGCTGAAGAGCTGGAAGTGAAACTAAATCTGTGAATACTCCTTTAATATCTATACAGGAAGTATAAGCAGCCTTTACTGTTTGAATTATGAGCTGTACCTGCGTTTTCATCCTGGGGTACTTCATTTGTTCGATGAAGTTATCCGCCATCTGAAGGGCCACCTGCTTCTCCTCGCCGTTCGCTCCGTTACCTGACAGTCAACATCACATGAGTACTGGTACTTTATAACATGCAGCATGTTTAATAGCAGCTACTCCTTCTGGTGGAGAAAATACCAAAAACATTTCATTTGGAGCCTTGTTTCTTATGCCCTTTTAATTTGGATTTCATTGTGGGAGTTTTGTTCCTGTCCTGCATTCTTTTGCTTTTGTGTGACAAAATTTGTGTTAATTCTGATATTAGCGATGAAAGTCATTTTTAAAATGCAAATCTAGCTGTTGTTCAGTCTCAGTCTGTCCACATCTATTAAAGGCAGAGTAGGTCATTTGAAAAAAACGACAGAGACTTTGACTTTGAATGCATCGCCAAACCTAAAAAGTCCCGCCCCCTTTGTTCGGACCTCAGTTTTGATTGGACGTGGGTTTTTACAGCCACTGATTTTTTTTATGTTAGAGCATTTAATTTATTAATTTCCATCAGTATGTTACAAGGATTTCAAATAATATAGAAAAAGTGTTTCTAAATAGAACCACCCTTTAATTAATGCTCATACTTCACATTTCCAAGTGTGTCTCCTGACCATTATTTTTCAAAATGCTCATTAAAATTTGATCCCATCAGATACCGATTATCGCCACTTTCCTCTATATGCATTTCAGGCGACACAAGTGTGGTTCGGGGGGTCAAGCCGTACTTCCTCACCTTTCCAGACGAAGATCTTCCCGTTGGCGCCGTTGTCCAGAATGAAGCAGTCGTCCCGAACCAGCAGCTCCTTGGCGAACGGGCTCTTCGCCGACACGCTGGTCATCGTCATGGAACCCGTTGCGTCAGACACCTGTAGGGTGAATGCACACAGGTCTGTGTTGTAGCAGTGTGACGCATCCTGGCAGGGTGAGAGGCAGTGGTGTAGTGGAGGGTATACGCAGGTATACGGGGTATACCCACCTCTTTTTCTGGCAGTTTGCAGTATACCCGCCTATCAGCCAGAAAGCCATTGGACTATATAGGAGAGTATACACACTTCCTCCTCTGTAACCTCCCATCTACCTAGCAGTACACCCACCTCATCGGCTACCACTACACCACTGGTTAGAGGCTTTGCAGATGATGCTACCTTGTAGAGGGAGGCTGAGTTGGACGCGTCTGCTTTCTTGTCTTCTTCTGGCGTGCTCTCTGCCAGCTGTGGCATCTGTCCCAGGACCTGCTCGGATACAAGACAGGCTCACAAACCACACCTCCTGGAAAGCATATCCTCACTTGCGTTCTCTTAGGGGGAAATAAACTCTTACCTTGAGCATCTCCTCCGGCTCGTCCCCCTCGTTGCTGTCCACGATCCGGGCTTTCCCGTGTCTCTCCGTGTCCCGAATCAGCGAGGCGATCTCACGCACCTTCTGCTTCTCGAAGATGTTGGCCTGCGACCCGATCCACGACACGATGATCTGGAGGGGCAACCCAAGCGGTCACTACTCAACTCTCACGTTGGGTTTTTTTATTTGTGGTGAGACTGCAGCAGGGTTCTGAGAGACGAGGTCAGATGTTTGCGTCCTCACCTCTCCGAGGTCGAGGATGAAGCAGTCCCCTTTGTTGAAGCTGCTCCAGGACAACTCCACCTCCTTGGCACGGATGTTGCGTTTCCCTTTGATCTGGTACAACCGCTGCACCGTCCCGGAGCCCTGAGGCCTCCTGAAGCCCGACTCCACACCGCCCGCCTGTGGGAGGCATTCATGGGATGCTCATTAAAAAAAATAATAAAAAATGATCTTGGACTTTGGCACCGAGGCCATAATAACCAGGACTGTGAAATGATCAAAGGGATTTAGCCAGCAATATAAAAATATGCTAGATAAAATAAGAGATGCCTGAAGGCTATTTTTTTTAATACAGTTTCTCTTGAGAAAAATTTCCAATTACTGCGTGAGTTTAATTGACATTATGACGGTATGGTGTAATTAATTAATGCAATTTATGTAGTCAGGCTGCAGATCCGCTAACATGCAAAATTGTGAGCCTACAATATATATTCATATATTCATTTTTATTCTATTTTACTCTTTAAAATGCTGTTCATGTGTCATTTTTAACATGCATTTTGTTTGTGTTCCATCTGGTCAAAAAGTCCCTTTTATGTAAAAAATATTTCATTCTTTCCAAGAAATTATTGGAAAAAATTACTAACCAATGACCTGAAATCTAACTGAAGCTGAGGTTAAAAAAAGTTTTGCTTGACAATAGAGATATTTCAACTGTGAATTTCGGTTGATGGTATTTAAAGCATCTGAACATCCAGAATCAGGTCCTTCCTTCCTCACCTTGTAGCTGACCCCTCTGGGGAAGAGGGCCATGAACTCGGGGGACTCGTAGCCCTGAACCTGCCTGTACTGGACGGGGTCTCCGCCCAGATGGTGGTCCAGCTGTGTGGCCAGCATGGCGCACGCCACCTGCTCGTCCTTGGACGACTTCTCGCCTGCGACGGAGAAGGGACTAAATGTCAAGTTCAAAACCTCAAAAGAGAAACTGTGGGTGTTTGAGCGTTACGCAACAGAAGATCCACATCAGAATGAAACTGATTTAAAACTTTTAGAAAACGTCCGTTTCTTCATGCATAAAACTTACATTTGGACCTCTCAATACTTTTTGTTAATTGTTACTTTATCGGCCTTTTGGCCTCTTGGATAAATGAACAAAAAGGTCAAAACAAGGCCTTTTCTCCCACTTTGATCCCTGATGGAGACTTCCAACCAGAGCAGAGAAAGGCAAAGGAAAGAAAGTGACACACGAGGAAAGGTGATGAGAGAACGCTTCAAGAAATGAGGCCAGACGGGCGAACGTGTCACAATATGAGGAGCAGAGGGTCATGGGGTCACGGAGACGAAAAGAGATGAAACCCAATGAATTGTAAGCAAGTTGAAGAAGGGAGGCTTCGGAGCGACGCGTGCTTGAGAGCCCTCTCCGAGCCGTGACAATGGGCTTAGTGTTACCTAAGCACCGGATACATGCTGGAAACAACAGCCACGTTTCAGGACTGTAACCGTGCTGCATTTTTAATGAGCCACTGCTCAAACAAACAAAAAAAAAAAAAAAGGAGAACCCATCCCAGTTCCCCCCTCGGGACTTCTTTCTCTCCCTCTCATCATCCCTCCTTCCCACCTCGGTCCAGCCCCTCTCTCTCTCCTCACGTGATGATGCAGCAGGTCACGGCAGTGTCTCATGTGTCATCACCGTTAGCGGGAGGGGGATCAGCTTTACAACCGCAGCACGGGGGCCAGGATGCAACCACTGGACGATCGTAGATACACATTTCCTAACCCAGATGTTTTCCCTCTCTCTCTCACCTATCCACATGTGGAGGTCGGCTCCCAGCTCGCCACGGTTCTGCAGCACCAGGTAGGAGTCCCCGTTGTAAAAGGCTCCCACCTCGGAGGGACCCAGCAGCACCGCCTTCAGCTTCTCCACCCTCCACACCCGGAGGCCCGGCTCGCGGTCCTCTGGACCGAACTGACCCGGCGCTGCCTTGAAGGGGAGCATGCTGCGAGGAGAGGAGAGGGAGATAAGAAGGGTAAGACAACAGCAGGAAGGACTAACGTTGCTGAATAGCGGAGAGGAGAATGGAATGAAACAGAAAAATATGATTCCACAATCTTCACGCCGCGCTGAGTCACACTCAATTACACAATCCCCCCTTCTGCAGAAGGGGAAGAGGCCGTCTGAAACAGGAAGTGTAAATACATGGAGCTGTGGTCATGGGTAGTGAGGAAGGAAGGAAGTATTTCAGTCATTTCTTGATATTCTTACTTTACAGAACTTTACGGAAACGTTGAGGAAAATGTATTTAACTGCAAAGACCAGAGGTCAACTCTCACACACCTCCGAACCACAATCACTTTAAGACATGGAGGTCGTAGTTGATGCCATGAACACTGAAGCAGGGCTTGTGTTGCTGCTTAACAACCACCTTCATAACATTACGTCACTCACTACAAGACCAAGCAGGCCACGCTGGTGCAACACGACCAGGCGTGGCTATACGTGAGCTCGATCATGTCTGGGAGAAAGAGGTAAAGAAACATCAGGTGTGGCAAAATTAAGAGACATTTACTGTTTATTAGAAATGTCACTTCATTATTTTCAGATAGGAATCGAAATAAAATCATGTTAAAGCTTCGTAAATACACTTTAAAATAAAATCTGCTTTCACCTTTTGACCATATCTCATGATCTTCCTCAGCAGGTTATCATGTGACCTTGGTTAAGTAATGCTCAATTGTCAGATAACTTGGGTAGCGTGATGAACCCACACAGGAAGACCATGATAAGCACTTGAAAACCCACGAAAAAAAGCATTTGACGAAGTACTGTTTCCAATAACAAGAATGTACTTTTACAAAATTATAAGTTTGATTAAAAAAACAACATTAAATTCTTACTTTTTTCCAGGGTTTTCAACTATCAAACATGGTCTTCCTCAATAGAGAGGGAGTTCATCATGTGACATAAGGTGACTAATGGGAGTTTGCTCAGTTGTAACCATGCTAATCTTATCCACAGAGGAGGAAAAACCTGAGTAAGTGGCCCTTGAGTTAACGTATTTTCTACAAGTCCTGTTCATTTTCAAGTACGATCAATGATCAAGTGCTGAAGCTGAAAGAAAAAGACATTTGGTTTTGTAAAAAGTATTTCATCTAAGCTATCTGATATAATAGTGTTATGAATTTGCAGCTTTGTGCTTCTAGAATACTAAAAGGCTTTTCCTGAACGACAACAGACAAACATCATGTTGCTGCTACTCTGCCGAGGTTTCCTCTCTGATAAGAAAGCTTTGTAGGCGTGGCCACATTTTCAGGTCAAACTCTCGGCGGCATCACACACCAATATAAATATCATA
Organism: Chelidonichthys spinosus; assembly: GCA_029853015.1. Taxonomy (NCBI): domain Eukaryota; kingdom Metazoa; phylum Chordata; class Actinopteri; order Perciformes; family Triglidae; genus Chelidonichthys; species Chelidonichthys spinosus. The sequence continues at coordinate 8,738,829 of CM056843.1, read as the reverse complement.
ATATTAATCTTGTGCTACGTTATGTAAGTCAGTTTATGTGGCTGCTAGATTGGCGCCAGGAAGCAACCACGACTGATAACGAGACAAACAATTAGCAGGATTAGAGTCAACTAGGAAACTACCGCCAACTCTACATTATGTGTACTACGACTAATAAACGGAGCAGAAGCAGTTGACACTCGTAGTGCAAACAGACAGAGAGGGGGACAATACAACAGAGTGAATATTTGAACACATAACGGTAGAGGGAGTGAGGAAAGAGAAAGGCCCCGAGTTAAGGTTACAATGCTTGGACAGCTGCTCCGACACAGCAGAGAGAAAAAGGCCCGGTCCACTTAACTGCATGATCTCCTCTGGTACCTCCGGCATGCTGTCTGACTCCGGCTCCATTCTGCGTGTCTACTGGAGTGTGTGTGTGTGTGAGACCCGGTGTGTGAGGTGAGACCCAGCGTGTGTGTGTGTGTGTGTGTGTGTGTGTGGTTGTAAGGGATGGAGAGGTCTGGTGAGGAGGTGCTCACCTGGCCTGGTTAGCTTATATGTGGGACGTAACTGGAGCCTGTGTGATGAAATCCTACCTGCAGCCTGTGTGTGTGTGTGTGTGTGTGTGTGTGTGTGTGTGTGTGTGTGTGTGTGTGTGTGTGTGTGTGTGTGTGTGTGTGTGTGTGTGTGTGTGTGTGTGTGTGTGTGTGTGGTAGAGTCGGGTTCCTGGCTAAAGCTAAACACCAAGTGGATAATTAGTGGGAAAGCTGCCTCCTCCATCTTTCCGCTCTTCCCTCCGACTCCAGCTCTTCATCCCTTCCCCTTTAACCCCGTGAACCTTCCTGCTAGCAAATATGCTAATATCACTTGGCCTTCCTGGTTATTCAATAAAAAGTCAAAAGGCGATAAGTTAACTACAATTCCCAGGGTGCACTCTGGTGTTATTTTGATAACTTTACCACAGACAAATAGCTGATAACTTATGACATCAGAGCATAATATTGGTATGAAGTCACTCTAATGTTATGCAATTATGAAATTTGAGTAAAACAAACACGTGGACAATCTTTATCATTGACCCTTTAAAAAAAATGTTGGGGTTTGGCCACACCCTTAATTTGTAGGCTCTAGTCCTAAAATGATTTGCCCGTCTTACATGTTTTATTACAGTTCATCTTTAGAAAGCACTGATTTAAATCTCACTCATCTCCAATCCAATGTTCCACTGGGTGAAAAACAAAGAGGCAAGATAAGGCAGTAATACATTTAACGGGTCCCGATAATGAATAATTGATGATGAAGCTGGTCTTTGTGGCGTCTTGGTCAGAGCGAGGGGACGTCAGAGAGGTTTCGATGGTCACGAGGTCACCGATAGGCTACAGGGGTCACCGACTCTGCGTTGATAACCGGACAGAAATATGAGAGCGGACGATATGCAGGCGTGGGGAGACCTGAGAGCGACCGATCAACCAACGGGTGAGTGTTTACACTGTGCATTCATATGGCTGCCTGCAGAGGCATGTCTACCAGATTAAGAGACTGAGTGATGCAGATTCAGAGAAACTGAGAGCACAGGAGATCAAAGATAGACCAGACAGGAAACTAGACTATGATGTGAATGTTTAACCACACTGACAGATTCAGCCCCCTGACTTTTAAGAGAAGTTACTGCAAATACGATCAGGGTGATGTGTAGGAAGTGAGACTCTAGGAAAAGCAAATTAAAGGTTAGGTTTCCTCCACCGGCAACAGAAAAAGGGTGGAGCAGAGAATAACTCTCAACAGAAAGATGGGTGTCAGAGAGTCTGGCTGCAGTCGAACTAAAGATTCATTGTCCCGCCGTGAGATTACTCGGCTGATTCCAGGCGAAGGAATGTGACGAGCAAACAGGGACAGAAGTCAAAGGGAGGGAAGAAGCTTCAGGGTAAAAAGGATGAGGAAAGGAACGAATCAGACCGTAGAGCAGCGACTTACCTTGTAGAGTGAGCTGGCAGAGGGGAGACAACACGTCTGAGCTGAGCGAATAGAGTAAAAAGTGTTCATGCAAGAGGAGACACGTCCCTAAATACACAAATTACTTCCTCTGTCTGTGGAAGTGAGGCCCAGCCCTCTGACTCAAACACAAAAGAAGTAAAGAAGTGCGGAAACGTGATTGGGTCGAGGCTTAAAGTGGAAGTGACACTCACACTAAATCATTGTTCATCTCATAAAACAGCCTTTTTTTTTTTTTACTACTTAAATTCCATTCGACTTTCTTTAAGAAATACAAAAATGAGATGAAACACAAACACAAACGACAAAAAGCATCTTGTATATCATTCACTTGCATATTATAGTCCGGATTCTTTTCTACTCTCTTTGTACATAATATTCAACTTTTTAAAAGATTAACTCTTCTCATGACTTCCCTCTCTTTAATGACTCAAAATATATCACCACGGCAACACCTCATAGCCCCCAAACACACCCATGTAGTCACAATCACAGCACAAACTTGGATGGAAACCTGTGAGTCAACGTTTCCATGTTACCCAACATATCTTATAGAAGCTTTATTTCATTACCAACTCATGCTGTGCAGCTAAATGTTGTTCAAACCCAAAGAAAACACACCACATGTCAGCTAGGACTTTGAAAATATTCCTCAAAATGACTTCTGGGCCAGAAATCTCCACTTCAGGATCACCGAAACTCACCAAACAGTCCCGTCTCTTTACAAGTCGGATTTATCCCTCATTTTATTTCTAAAAACACAGCAACATTTTACATTTTTTGATGGCTTTTGTGATTTAGGGAGTGATAAAAAGAGAAATAATCCCTCTGTATTGAAACCAAAACATGTCAACAAAATGACCTAATGATCTAATTTCTGCACATATTTAAGCAGGTAATCATGAGCTCTAGTTAAACTGTTGTTCATTCACTTTCAGTCTCCCCTTTAGGCATACATGTGTAAATGCTAGAAGTGCACACTCAGTTGATTACAGCCCAGGTCAAAGGTCAACAAGAGGTGACTAAAGTCAGTTATTGAGGTACTAATTACAGCCTTACCTTAAGCTTGAAGCGGTCCCAGTGCAGGCTAGCAGAGTTTCAAGTCCTGTTTGAGTGCTTAACTTCCTGTAGGAAGCAGGGGGAGAGCGCCACCAAGAGGAGGGAGCGTGCTGGCTTTCATTTCATGTGAACAACAGGCCATGTGGTTTACTGGCACAGGTGTTTCCCCATCAGGACTCACCATGTGATTGTCAGTCCTCAATACACTCATCAGCAACGTGTGCAGTCAGTCATTGTGGAGCTAATTTGACCCATTATTTTACATTTTAATAATTTAACCTAAATCTATGATCACTTTTTTCATTTTAAATCCTAACTTCGTCATGTAAGTGGAGCAAAACTGGGACAAAATTCTATTTCACTCCAAAACAATAAAGGTTATAGTGGCATATAAACCAAGAACATCGTAAGAACAGGTATGTCTCAGTACCTCATACATTCACTATTTTCTTCACTCCAAATAGCACAAAAACGACATTGGCAAATTAATTAAATAAAACAACAGGCATGTAGTAAAACTTTTATTCATTTTTCCCCCAAGTCAAAAAACAAACAGAACAAAGATACAGAGAGTGAGATAATGAATTGATTTCTATACAGTGGCAATGTCAAGTCAAACCTTCTTTTGCCCAGACGTGTGAAGTCTTTCCTCAGTTTGAAACCCTGTCTCGCCCTCGGACGCACACACGCACACACACGCATTCACACAACCTGGGAGTCCCGACGTCCCGAATCGACAGGACAGCACGCACTTAAGACGACAGGATCAGATGCAAGCATAGTGGACAAAAAATATCACAATGTCTGGGGCTTGGGTCCACTACGATATTTATAAGTGCAATTACCAAAACCTGCTTTATCTCAGAAAGGCCAGAGGAGGCGGTCCGATCAATTCAAGACTAAATGTTTCACAAAATCAGGACAAATCATTTCGACATTTTCAGAATGTAACACAAAAGATAACTGGCTGTGTTTTTATCTCCTCAGGACTCCCAGGCAGATCAAATACACCCCCCCCTCCCGCCTCCCGCCCCACCCCCATGATTCCCTCGTCACAGGTACATACACTGGTAGAAAAAAGAAACACTGATTTGAGAAATGAGGATCACTTGTGGATGAAGAGGGAAGAGGGAGGAGACCCAGCTAGTCCGATAACAAGGAGGGGAAAAGGGAAGTGTTTCCATCGTCGTCGTCAGGCGTACAGACGGTTCCCCGAACACAGTCAAACTAGGCGGAGTCACGTGAGAAAGCAAGAAATCACCCATATTCAAAAAGAATGTTCGCACTAATGTAGTGGGTAAGTTGGTTGTTTTTTAACAGAGGCCGAACGTCCCGTTTTCTTTGGACAATCTCTGCTCAAAAGGAAATCAAACCGTTTCATGCCGTTGTAAAGAAAAAGGCCAACAGGAGGACAAATGTTGCCCTCTGGCGTCCCGAGAAGTGAAATAAAAAAACCCCGAACTGAGCACTGAACTTTTAGCCCCTCTACGTTTAACTGAAGCGTCGTCACGGTGACGGCGTGTAACGCGTCGCCCTCAAACTCGTTAGTGAGACTGGGGGAGAAAATAAAGAGCGCCTCCCCTCCTTCCCCTCCCCCTTCATCCACAGTACAGGAACGCGAGACGGCTGCAAACAGGTTTACAAAGTCACAAAAGGCAAACGAGCCAAAAGCCAAAAACAAAAATTTGAAAAAAAAAAAAAAAAAAAAATCTTAATTTTTCCTCTATTCATATTCACACAGAATAGTATTTTACTTTCTTTCTTAAATAAATTGAATAGTCCAGATACACCGGTGTACACATCAGCTATCAGAAATGGGACGAAGATTAGCAAGTGGGAGGGATTTGGAAAAAAAAAATAAAAAATTAAACCTAAAGCTTGATTAAAATGTATTAACATGTGCTACTCATGCAAACAATGACAAAAGCAGCAACGCCAAACTAGCCTCCCTCGTCCACGTGTGCCCCGTTTCCTCCTAGAATCAAAAATTAAAGACAGAATAATCATTCTATTTTTTTTTCTTCGTATAAATCTTTTAATTCCCCAGTGTCGAGGGAAGAATAGTATCTTGGAAAAGTTTGTTTTTTTTTGCTTTTGATGCACAAGTCTCTAAAATGGTCGAGGACAAGAGGATGCTGGTGGGTGTTTTTCATGACATCTTTCAGGTTTTTGTCTTTGGGGTATGAAGGAGGAAGAAGGGAGGGCGATGATGTGGTACACACACACCTATGTAGTTAACGATGTTCAACACTTAAATCTCCTTTTCCTGCGAGCCAGTTTCTCTCTCCTATCGGGTAAGCACTCCTACTGACCATCTAACCTTCTTCTTTGGATAATCCCACCCAACAATTTCAATGTTTCCAATACCTAAAGCTCCGTCTTTGCTCCACATCACGCCCCCAAAAACTGACGGCAAACTGCACTTTTACAAAAGCAGCAAACAGGGTTTCACAAGTTGTGGTGAAATATGCAGTAAACAAAGTCAGAACCTCATCAGTTTGCTTTCTGAGCTCACGCTTTAGTGATGAATACGATCCTTTACGAACCTTTCAGAATGACTTTTGGCAATATGTACGCTGTCCGCAACTATACACCCAACATTTAGAGAATGAGAGAGACTGGTGCAGTACACATTAAAGTTTAAAAAAGGGACGTTTTCTCCCCGTCATGTGTTCACTACATCTTCCTCTCCTTTTCATTCCCTCTTGGGGTTTTTTGCACCAACACCCAGTGTGAAAATTAAAAAAAACTATTTCAAAAGGCAGCCTTTTTTTTTCTCCTTCAGGCAGAGCAGTCAAGTCTTTTACATAATAGTTTTAACAATTTCTTGTGGTAAAGAGGGGGGATGGGGGTGGGGGTCTCAGATGGTGAAGACAGGAGCATAACAGAGGTCCCAAAAGGAGAGGAGTTCCCCACAGATCTTAATTGGGCCCCCTGTGGCGAGAAAAGCCGCCACCTCCAGCTGGTGAAAGGAGCTGTCCTTCAGGTGTCCACCCACAAGGTGATGGGGGTTCCTTCAAGTGTCCACCGCGAGGCGACGGGGTCTCTTCAGCTGCCTCCCCTTCTCCTCCACGGCTCCTCAGTTGTTCTCCTCGTCGCTGTCGTCGGGGCTGATGGCCGGGCTGTAGGTGGGGGAGGTGGGGCTGTATCCGGGGGAGGTAGGGCTGTACGTCGAGCCTTTGGGACTAGTCGGCGAGTACGTAGGGGACGTGGGCGAGTACTTGGGGGAAGTTGGGGAGTAGGTGGGGGAGGTGGGGGAGTATTTGGGGCTGGTGGGGGTGTAGGTGGGGGAGGTGGGGGAGTAGGTCGGAGAGGTGGGGCTGTATTTGGGAGTCGTCGGAGAGTAGGTGGGGGAAGTCGGGGAGTACTTCGGCGACGTCGGGGAGTACTTTGGCGAGGTGGGGGAGTACTTGGGAGAGGTGGGGGTGTATTCTGGGGAGCTGGGGCTGTATGAGGGGGAAGTCGGGGTGTATTTGGGGGAGGTGGGGGAGTAGGAGGGGGAGCTGGGGGAGTAGGAGGGGGAGCTGGGTGTGTAGGTGGGCGACTGCGGGGTGTAACGCGGGCTGGAGGGGGAGTAGGACGGAGAGGTGGGGGAGTATGAGGGAGAGGTGGGGGAGTAGTTGGGGCTGGTGGGGGTGTAGTTGGGGGAGGTTGGGGAGTAAGAGGGCGATGTAGGGGAGTAGGAGGGAGAGGTGGGGGAGTAACTGGGCGAAGTGGGCGTGTAGTTTGGTGAAGTGGGGCTGTAGCTCGGGCTGGTTGGCGAGTAAGAGGGAGAGGTGGGCGAGTAGGATGGGGAGGTGGGGGAGTAAGACGGAGAGGTGGGGGAATAGGAGGGCGAGGTGGGGGAGTAAGAAGGCGAGGTGGGCGAGTAGCTGGGCGAGGTCGGGCTGTAGCTCGGCGACGTCGGGCTGTAGCTCGGCGAGGTGGGAGAGTAGGAGGGGGACGTGGGGGAGTAGGACGGGGACGTGGGGGAGTAGGAGGGAGACGTGGGGGAGTAAGAGGAGACGTGGGGGAGTAGGATGGAGAGGTTGGGGAGTAACTGGGCGAGGTGGGGGAGTAGGAAGGGGACGTTGGACTGTAATTGGGGCTGGTCGGGGAATAAGAGGGAGAAGTGGGGGAGTAGGAGGGGGATGTTGGGGAATAGCCGGGGCTCTGTGGGGTGTAGCCTCCGGGGGAGCGAGGCTCGTAGGCCGGGGAGGTGGGGGAGTAGTTGGGTGACATGGCTCCACCTAAGGACAAAAACAGAAAAACCTTTAAGCACTTTCAACCTGCATGTTGTCAAAATCTCCCAACAGAAAGGTGTAATGTCTAACCTGGTGATGGGATGTATGGGCTGGCCGGTCCCGGAGACCCTGGAGACCCAGGAGTGGGAGACCAGGCCGGGGAATAGCCTGGGGAGAAGCCACTTGCGTCCGACGCCGCGCTGGGAGAGAAGCCTGCTCCTCCAGGTGTCATGCCGCTTCCTGGAGGAAAAAAACACAAGAACTCAGAGAAGGAATCCCAGCAAAGAAACGGATCCAAAGCAACCGGAGCTACACTCACCGACACTGGGGGACCAGGCGCCGTAAGCTGGCGTCGCTCCTGTGTTCCACGGGGTCATGGCAGGTGACATGCCGCTCATGGGACTCGGCAACGTGCCGAAGAACATTCCCGTGGCTGCAAACACACAACAGAAATATTACAGCTATGGCACATTATCTATAAAAAGACACAAGTTTGCATCATATATCTCCACTTACGTCCAGCCACGCTGATGCCAGGTATGTTCGTGGGGATCTCCATGCCGTATTTACACTTCTCGGCATCCAACAGCAGGTCAAAGCATCCTGTACCAGCCGGGGCGAGCTGGCCGAGCATGATGTTCTCCGACACGCCCTTCATGGGGTCGCTCTCGCCATGGGACGACGCCTCCATCAGCACATCCACCTGGAGGAGGAAACGGGTGGGAAATCATTATTAAAATTGTTGTTTTTTCCCCCTTCAATCAGCAGTTTAATTTCACTGATGATCCTCTCACCGTTTCCTCGAAGGAACACTTCATAAGCGGTCCGGTGTCTTGACGGTTGATGCCGTGACGCGTGATGGCCATCAGGTGACCGCGGCAAGTCATGGTGTCACAGAGCAGAGCCAAGTGACGGTAGTTGACGTAGGAGCCGTCAAAGGAGATGACGTGGTACAACTCCCTCTCCAGAGCCTTTCGCACCGCCTCGATCCCCAAGACCTACAGAGCAGAGGAGGAGGTTTGTAAAGATGCTGCTGAAATTCTACCGCTGAGCTGACGCTCCGTTTTATGCTTCCGTACCGTGAATATCTCCACGATGTCGTTGGAGGTGGTCCTGACGGGGTCGACGTCCTTCTCGCTGAGGACCCTCATGAGGCTCACGCCGTCCGTCTCCAGGATCCACTCCTGCAGCGCCTTGAACTCGCCGTCCTCCGTGATGATGATCTTCTTCTTGTTGTCCGTCTGGGGCAAGTGCATGTACACCTGGGGGAGACGGGGGCGTGACATTTGACCTCTAGCCACAGGCGGGTACATCCATTACCGATGAAGTGTGTGTTCGCTGCGTTACCTTGCTGATCTGCTCGATGCCTTGCAGGGTCATGTCCGTCAGCATGTTGGACTCGATGCACCTCAGGAACACGTCGTCGTCCATTTTGTCCACCACCTCCTCATCCTAGACGAGAAGAAATCCAGGTATTTATGATTCATCTACATGACTACAGATCTGTGTTTAATACAAGTATAATATCAATGCTCACCTCTTGGAATTTGTTCTCGTCGCTGTTCATGATTCGGATCCGCAGGACGAGCTTCTCGGCGTTGTCGTCGTTGAAGATGCAGTTCAGGTCGTCTCCGAAACCCGCGTTGATCTTCTCCGCGATCTGCTCCATGGTCAGCTTGCGATCAGTCATGTGCTTGCGGTCGAGCTCGATGCGCAGCAGCCACGGGGAGATGCGCGTCACGTCGAAGTCGGGCATCTCGTAGTAGACGTTCACCCACTCCTGGTCCTCGGCCACCACCGTGTTCTGGGGGTTGGGGTCGTAGTAGATGGCGGTGTTGGCCGTCACCTGAGGGAAAAAGGAAAACCTTAAGTAGCTGCTTCTTTTAAAGAAGGGTTGTGGCTCTAAAACATTACTTTTTAGTCCTCTCACCTTTCTCAGAGTGGTGTGCTCCAGTCGACAGAGGATGTCCTTGGCCCTCTCGGCGTCGCGAGCCGCCTGGCCCAGCAGGAAGACAGTCAGCGAGGGCGTTTTAGGCCTCTTGGAGATGTTGATCAACTCCTTTAGACGAGGCACACCCAGCGTTACGTTCTTGGCCGACACACCGGCGTAGTGGAAAGTGTTCAGGGTCATCTGGGTGGCCGGCTCTCCCAGCGACTGAGCAGCCAGAGCGCCGACCATCTCCCCTGGGTGGGCCTGAGGGAACAGAGCAAAACATGACGTTCACCGCAAAAAAGAAACGACTTTCAGTTCGGTCCGACAACTCCAAATACAACGGTATTCTAAACTCACAATGGACTGATTGAATTTGGTCTCGATCTCTCCCAGCAGCCAGTCGAAAGCCTCGGTGGTGAGGCGGAACTCCTCCGTCATGCGCCTGGAGCAGAGTGTGGAGCGCAGGTGGATGTTGAAGAGCAGGGTGGCGTTCTGCTGGGCCTGTCTACTTAGCGGGTCTTCGCCGTTCACAATCACCAGCTTCTTGCTCAGGTCATGAAGACCTGGAGAGGCGAGCACGCACAAAGATCGACATTTAAGGCCTTTTAACGGTTGTTTTTGTCATTTTTTAAGAAAGATCCTTTGGGGGGGGGGGTTTACATGGCGGATAAAGGAAACAGCCAATTAGGTTGAGATGTGCCTTTATTTATAACACAGCAACCCAGAGGCTCCTGCTGCTCGTTATGCAACACACAGGGATTCACCAGGTGGCTTTACGAGGCTTTAAGACGCCTCTGAGGTCAAGTCACCACCTCCCAGTTCTAATTCTGCAGTTCTAATTCTAATTCTAATTCTAATTCTAGTTCTAATTCTTTCACGTGGTTCACAAAATCCTGTAATTAAACTGTCCTGAGTCTGTATGAGTTAACAGATCATTTTAAAGGAGGAAGGATGAACATATTACTCGTAAAAGTTAATGAGCTCTGTTCGTTTTCTTACCCTCGACCACCCTTAGAGGATTGAGGTCGGTCGGGGTTCGAATGTTGATGCGGAAGATCTTCTGAGCGTTCCAGATCATTCTGGCCAGGTTGCAAGGCAGCACCACCTGCAGGCAGGGAGAAACATTGCAGTACATTCATATTTCTTGATTCCATGTGGCAGACCAAGAGTACGAAAGACGAGAGGTCCGTCTATAAATGTGACACACACCTTACTGTCCCCAGTGGGGAAGATGGCCCGGAGGACCTCCCTGTCCTCCTTCATCTTTTCAAACTCCCTCTCCAAGGAACTCTGCACGAGGGCATTGGTCATGACGTCTTTTACTACGTCCTCCTGCAGCATCCGCCTCAGCGCTCGCTCATTGGTGCAGTCAAACTTAAACCTAGACAGAAAATGAGAAGAGAATTAAGCTGCTGATTATGGATGAAAACTCACTTTGAGTAATCACAAAAAACATCAAATATCTCAATAAATGAGGAGGTTTTGCATTAAGTTCGTCAAACAATAAGCTACCAACTGTTCACACGTCTCCACATTTACACCGACTTACTTCTTTTCAAAGGCTTTGTGCGACGGTTTGAGCGTTGCCACGTTTTGGAACTCGACGTTCTCTCCCGCCAGGCCGTCCTCCCCGTAACGCAGCTGAACCACCTGGTTGATGGAGTTCCTCACCGTGCCGTCGTACTTCACCATCACCGACTCCATGGACTTGATCAGACGACGCTGGATGTAACCTGACGGGGGAGAATATGTTAAAAACTAAAAAGGCTTTGAATGTATTTTGTGTGTTAAAGCACATCCTTGTATATTTATGCAACATAACCCGACTCATTTCTTCCCTGCTCACCAGTCTCAGCAGTCTTGACAGCTGTGTCGATAAGCCCCTCTCTGCCTCCCATGGCGTGGAAGAAGAACTCCGTTGGAGTCAGCCCAGCCAGGTAGGAGTTCTCCACAAAGCCTCTGCTCTCAGGACCGTAATCATCCTTAATGAAGTGAGGCAGCGTTCGGTGTTTGAAGCCAAAGGGGATTCGCTTACCCTCCACGTTCTGTTGCCCCACCACAGCAATAACCTTAATAAAGGGAAGACAAGTGGTAAGGATAATGCAGAATCAAAGATATCCTTCATTTATTGTGAGGTAATGATAATAAGATGGATTCTCTTACCTGTGAGATGTTAATTTTCGAGCCCTTAGAACCGGCCACCACCATGGACTTGAAGTTGTTGTACTCGGACAGAGACTTCTGGGCCGAGGATCCCGTTTTGTCACGAGCATCGTTGAGGATACGGTTGACCTGGTTCTCAAAGGTCTGCCTCAGTGTGTTACCGGGGGTCGGCTCAAGCTCGTTGTTGTGAGCTTTCTCGATGACCTGGAAGACAAAAGTAAGCATGTAACTTCTACGTTTTGGGGTTTCGTAACTATTTAAAGAACCAATTTTGATTTATCATGGGTTTGTTCTTACTTCTATCACATCCTGTTTGGCTTTCTTGATGGTGTTCTGGATGTCGAGGTAGGTCTTGGCATCAGCAATGGAGTCACCAATACCAATGGAATGACCTGAAGAAAAATATCAAAGAGTAAACGCATAAATATTAAGACAAAACAATGGCGTCATATAATTTATACAGCAATAAAAGAAGGTCCACTAACCCTCGATGAGCAGCCAGTTGTTGACCACAGTCTGAATATTGGAGTAGAAGAGTCTGGTAATGTCGTGGCCCATCTCCAGGTAGGAGATGTGGACGAGGGAGCCGGCCGAGGTTCCCAGGGATTTCTTACACAGGATTCCCATGATCAACTCGCCGTTCTCCACTATCACCTGTGTTGAATGGAAGGGGGGCAGGTCACTTGCATTGTCATTCACTTCATTCTAGAATCCATACATGATACATCAGACTTGTACCTTGGTGTCCCCAGGTGAGATGTGCTTGTAAGGGCCACTGTCTTCCTCGTCGGGATGGGTGCTGTGTGTGCGGATCACGTTGATGTGTCCGGGAATGATGAGGCTGAAGATCTGCTTGCCTGTCCACAGAGGACGGGGCTTCAGAATGGCCGGCTGAGGCACTTTCCCGTCCCACGTGGAGAGGAACATGAGGAGGTTCATCACTTCACCCTAAAGTGGAGAAACAAACAGCGTTAAGACCCTTTCAAACCAGAAAAAAGAAGCAGCAGGTGTCCCTGCTACGATCTCCTCACCCTCTCTAAGAAGACGTCTCTTTTGGTGAATTTGCGGACCGCCGTGAGGGTGTCCTGCACGATACCCATGACGGGCCTATTGGACTGGGGCGTGACGATCATACGCGGCACCATTGCCAGCTCCTGGATCTCCGCCCTCGTCTCAAGGGACTGAGGCAGGTGGAGGTTCATCTCATCCCCGTCAAAGTCAGCATTGTATGGGGTGGTGACACTGGGGGGAGATGAGAGGACGGAATGTATTTCAACATGTCGACAGTAAGGGCTGAGGATCGAACTTCTAACCTTGTGAATAAAGCACGAAGCTACAGTTGCCCTGTAGTCACTCTTAAGTAACATTTAGTAAAGCCAGCTGTGTGTGATACCTAAGGTTAAGTCGAAAGGTGGACCACGGCAGGATCCGGACCCTGTGCCCCATCATGGACATTTTATGTAGTGTAGGCTGTCTGTTGAAGATGACGATGTCGCCGTCACACATGTGTCTTTCCACCTAAATGGGGAAAAAATGTTTCAGTCAGTATGGAAATATATTTTAAATCATCATGGAACAAAATACCTTGACAAAGTTGTAGAGTTGCATCTTGCCTTGTAGCCAATCTGCAGGTGAAGGTCACTTGGTTTGGGGTGGAATCGCAAGTCAATTCTGTCTCCATTGTCACGGATGATGTATTTGGCTCCTGGGTACTGGCTGTTGCCTCTTCGCACCAGCTCTTGCAATCTAACAGGGTCATCGGAATGAATTAGCGGCCATTACTTTTGAAACATGTTTTTACACATTACATTACGTTAAATCAGCTAACTGCGTTGCACTACCTGTCAATATTAAAGGGCGTGACAATTTCTGGGAAGGTCATGTTGGCTGCGATGGATCGCGGTACGCCCACTTGGTCGATTTGCAGCATGGGGTCCGGGGTGATGACGGTTCGGGCGGAGAAGTCCACACGCTTGCCCATGAGGTTACCTCTGACTCGCCCCTCCTTGCCCTTTAGACGCTGTTTTATGGATTTGAGTGGGCGGCCTGACTTTTGCATCGCCTGCGAGAGGAAAAGTTAAATGTAATTTAAAATCTGCACATTTCAGACTAATTTCCAGTCATTATTGTACAAATCTGTGTGTATACATACCCGTGGCAAGCCTGGCAATTCGTTGTCCACCATGGTGGCTACGTGAAACTGGAGCAGTTTGACATCCTCAGCTATGACGTGAGCGGCGGCACCACTCTGCTCGTTTCTTCTCAGCTGGTTGTTGATTTTGACAATGTCCGCCAGCTTGTGGGTCAAGTCATCCTTGAAAAACACAAGTCAGTCGATGATTAGTTATTGTCGGGTATGAATGTTATTTTTACACAGCTGGAAAAAACATGAAGGGACAAAAAACAGCGAAACATTCAGTCTGGCGTCATATTACTTTACCTGGTTGCGAGCAGAGCCTTGCATGACTACAGCAGGCCGGACAGCTAGCGGAGGCACAGGCAACACAGTAACAATCATCCATTCTGGCCGGGCAAACTTGGGGTCCATGCCCAAGATGACGTCCTCTTCATCTGAGATGCGCTTGAAGATCTCATGCACACGCTCGGGACTCAGCAAGATTTTCTTCTCCTGCGAATCCTCATTGACGTGCTTCCACTCGGCGAACAGCTCCAAGCCAGAGCGCCTGATACGCGGCTGGTAGCGTCCACAGCCCCCGTGGCCCTGCGAAAGTCACATTGTTGGGAGTAGAGGAAAGAAAATAAGTTGGGCATGGCTGTGAATGTTGATAGTGTCCGTTAATAACGAACAAAAATACTCCTATCCAAATACCTTCTCCTTGGAAATGTCCTCCTCAGTCTCCTGCTGCTCCATTCCAAACTTGTTGTCCATCTCCTCTCCTCCTTCACAGATGTTTTTTCCTTTGCACAGCTCGTAGACATGTGTCAGGCGTTTCCTGGGCTGTCCTTTTGATTTTATCAGGATGTCTTTGATCTTTGGATTGTTCTGGAGGTAACAGTAATGGGAGCAAGTTATATATCACAAAAAAAGACTGAAGTGATGCTTTTATGATAAAATATCATTATTATTATTGTTATATATGGTAATATGCTGAATATACTTACTGAATCCACTAATAACTTTGAGCAGAAGAAGCAGACGCATCGAAGAACCTTCATGATCTTTGTTACGAAGCCGACGTGGAACACCGGCTTTGCCAGTTCTATGTGCCCAAAGTGGCCTGGGCATTCTGTCATGTTGCCTAAGGAAACAATAAAATCAAGTTTATATCATTGCGCCATGAAAAAAGTAATGATCAATACTATAGTTTAGCATGAAAAGCTAACATGACATTATACCTGCACATGTTTGACATCTTCCAGTTCGTTCTATGACCCCTTGTCTTGGGTCCATAAGGCCACCAAGTTTAGGACGTCCGCCTTCTGTTGTTTCGGGGTATTTGATGCCCCCTTCTGTAACGGACATCCGTTTCTGGGGACAAAGACATATTTAAATTAAATATATAAAGAAGATGTTTCTGCAGTTATCATCATCTACAAACATTCATCCACATCAGTGATTTAATCTAAATTTCTATAAACCATCATCCACTATCAATGCTAAAAATCACTTAAATTAATAGTTACAAAATTTAGACAATCGAAGCTAGGCTAACAATAGCTGAGGATGGCTAAAATAAAAAAAAGTTCTGTAAACAACTTACTAGAATATGAAACGTTATACTCAAATTACATAAACATGCATAATCAAGTATTCATTAATCCATAAAAAATACAAGACAACCAATCCTGAGTTAAAGAAAACATGCATATCGGACTTTGTTGAAGTACCCTTTTATTCATTTATTGTGTGAGAAACAGACCAATGCGTACAATGCGACTAGTGGTAATAAACCAAGCGAGCTGTGTCCACAACGAAAAGCTACAAAAGTTAGCACAATGTCCATTACTTATGGGCCTACAAAGTACGTTGCATAAATTAAAAGGGGGTTTAATTCATGTGATAGCATGGATCCTTTTTGAGAATGTTGTGCTTAAAGTTTTTCAAACTTCCTGCAACATGCTAGTTAGCACGAGCTCGACCAGCCTGACACAGCTAGTTAGCTAGGCTAGGCTAACAGCGAGCATTTTCCGTTGTAAACAGAACCATGTCTTTGCCACATATATCAAACTACAAGATTAGTCTAGAAAATGTAAGAGTGATGTGTGATATGTCCGATAAGTAATAAAATACCCAACTCCCCCCCAAAAGAAAACCTACAAGCTCATCTGGGCTGATGATGCCGAATTGAACTCTCTTGATCGTGCGCAATGGGCATGCGCTGTCGCCGGAGGGCGGTCCGTGCATCCTGTGTATTCAAAGAGACGCGTCCTTCCTCGGCACGCCGCTTTGTGAGCAGGAACAGCCTTTAAATTGTCACCACGACTCTGGTCAGGCCGCCAACGGTGACCGGAAAGTCTCCGAAGGCGATATCCCAGGGACCTCTGCTGTCGGTTGCCTTTATAGTCGAGTTATTTGCGTTTCCTTCCTAAGTATAACGGCTACCGACTGCTCCCTCCCCTTTTTAGGTCTACACTCTGGAGCGCTCTAAGCGCTTCTGAGCATGAAACGGCTCAACGCTTGTTTTTATAGACTGAGTGCATGCTACGGGGTTGCTCACTCAGAAAGACAGGGACTGACTCTTCGGAAGGTGGGACCTGGATCTCTGTAGTAAAACGCTCATTGGCCATTCAAGACAGTTACATGAATAATTAATTTTGTGATACGTACAGCCAATTAGAGAGCACGTTTATTCTTTTAACGAATCAGAACTATAGGCGGGTGTTGAGTTAACGTCAACTAGTCCTGATTGGCTTTATTAAAACAGAGTGGGCGGTGCGGCGTATATTTTGCATGCAAAATATGAATATTCAACTAAAATCCTCTCGATTCGCCAATGGTTTTATTAATATTCAGGATCATACAATAACTGACCAATGGCTATGGAGAAATGAACCTTCTTTGAATAATTTCAACAAAACCCGCCCTGCTTCCGATATTTGCCGAAAGTGGCCGATGTGAATTTCTCCCCTCAGAGCAAAATTAAAAAAAATCTCTGTTCTCCCGTTCGTCTCGCTGTAGATCAGCCCGGGCTCTAACAAAAGAGGCTCAGGGCTGAGGCCTGTTAAGACCATTGATGAAACAGGGGAAATGGTCGAAATACATGACATTTTCATCTCGAAACACTGTATTATGGATTATTTTTGGGCTGCTTTAGAAATACATCGACTTTTCGGGTTTTCACCCTTTGCCTTTTTGGATCGCTGGGACTTTGTTGCAAGCCTCGGGCTCGCCTGAGAGTGATGTCCGACCAATGGACTGGATTTTCCGTACGCTCTATAGGAAAGTCTGGGGGAAGCCTTAAGTGTTGATTTAACAATTGTTTTTATCAACAGCTTTGAATATTTTCTTTGACAGACATGTTGTGTGTCCAATGTTGATTCAATATTTTTGTGCAGTTATTATGTCGTTCATATTTTTGTGAAAATGTAGAACACTGTCGTAGGCCACATTTCGAAACCAGTCTGGAATACCATCATTTTGGCGGTTAACACGAAGTAACGTTCGTTCGCTATTCATTTAATTGGCCACTATATTCAATTACTCAAAACTGTGATTGTTGAAAGTAATTCTCTAGTTGGTAAGATATCTTTTTTTTTTTTAAATACTAACGCACGATTTGTTATTTCTTAGCATTACAGCCGGTGGTTTCAGTAGCTTTAGCTTAACTTAACATATGGCTACTCTTCCGAGAACTACGGTATGTTCCCTGCTGTTCGTCTCTAAAGTTTACACGTTATTAACATGTATTGTGCGTAGCTAATACAGTTAGCGTTGAAAGTAATATAGACCGAGTTTACGTTATGTTCAGGGGATGTCTTAAAGTGTCGGTTAAGTATAATGAACGTTACGAGACAAAACGTTAAGCTAAGCTAGCTGCTTACCAGTTAACCTACGTGTTAGCTACGTTAGCTAAGAAAATCCCTGGTTTTGCGAGTCAACTTTTACCTTGGTGTTAACGCTGTAGTAAACGGGTGTTGTTTACAAACGTATTAGGGGTATACACTGTACTGTAATGTTACAGCGAGGATAAAAATGAAGGCTATTATAGCTAGCATTGTTGAAGTCCCTTAGCACCCAACATGGCGGTGTTTGACGAGATGCTTCTTGTTGTGAACGAGAAAGATGGAGTCTGGGACATTCTTGTTGGCTAACTACGCCGGTCGCATAGCTGCGTATTTTCAGAAAAACTGTCGAGGTAAAGTAAGGACGTGTTATCTGATTGTTTAATTTCACCAAATATAACGCAGTGATATAAAGTGACGAGACTTTGCTAGCCAGTATTTCCATTGCTCGACTCTTCGTTGGTTCGAAGTTGCCATTTTAACGATACGTGCGAATAAGTGTGTTATTGAAAGAATAACGTGAACTTGTTTTAGTCGGAACTCTATTTTTACAGCTGGTTTTTATAGTAATTGTGACGAATACTCGATGTGTTGAATACTTAAAGTTCGGGTGTTATAGGTTAGTTAAAGTATTACTCTTTTCTCCAGGGACTAAGAGGTGCCATTAGCTTGTTACACAATAGATTTATCCGTCGAGCTCTCGTTAGTTGTGCCCAAGGGAAGGGAACAAGTCTGCCCGCTGTTAATGGCTCTATAATTGTCCACAAGCAGCACCGTACACCGTGTTAATGTATGATCATTGGAGAGCCGTACAGTTCCATTGTCCCACAAGAGGTGCTACGTTGTGTTTGTGTATTTTGTCTTGTCATACATTTAAAGAAGTGGAAGTTGGCGCCCAGAAGGTGGTTGAACCACATTTTAATAACATATTTCTGCTATGATTGCATTAGCTCTGATGTGACGTTAGTGTTTATTCAATGCAATGACAATGTGACAACTTATTTTGACACTTGGTGCTATATTTACCCCCTTTTGTTTAAATAAAGACACTTGACAAACACGATGAACTGTGGGATTGTTTTATTCTCAAAAAACAGATGTTAAATTAATCCATTCATGTTCAGTCTTGGCAGCTTTTTACGTGTTGCTTTCAGCATGAGCATTTCTCTCTGCCATCATCTCTTGTTTGGCAGGTCCAGCCGAGAAAGGCACCACTGGAGCCCAGAAGCAAGAATAGATGCCACATCTGCAGTATCCTTATGGGGGTCAGACCGTGTTCTCTCCCGGGTGATTTCAGGAAACTGCGTGCATGCCAAGTTGGACGTGTGCAGAAGAATGTGACAGTGAATCACTTTGTTCACCATGTGTGCCATGCAATGCAACGAGTATACAAAGGATTCATTATTGACCAGCTGGCTCCCTCCTCTGGCTCGTAGTGAGAACGATCAGCGTTTGCAAAGACATTGCACAACCACGTTTTCAATGCGGAAGCGAGTCCCACCAGACTGTCAAACGTGCTCCCTCTACTGCTGCAAGGAGGTTAGTGCATTGAGGCCCGACCATGGTCTGTAGTTTGCTTGGAATGAATCCGCATGTCTTGAATGGCTGGTCAATCTAGAGCACTGTAAAGGATTTCTCACAAATTGAGGGTAAACATTACACTACAAATGCGCTCAATAAACACCAAAATATTCAGAATTTACAGACAAATAGAACAGTGTAGTCTATGACCATATACTCAAGTACTGTACGTTTCAAAGGGGAAATATTGCAATTATCATCTTGTTTTTTTTTTATAACCATAAGTTCTTGAAAATTAGATTTTTGATATAAGATATATAAAATAACAAAAACTTGCCCACCCTCCACCCACTATTATAAAACGCTGCTTACATAATTATCTAACAATATAACAGGAGCCATTCAGTACATATACTTTTACTTTTGATGTTAAAGTGTGTTTTTCTGGTAAAACTTGTTACTTAGCTATAGGACTTAAACTTGTAAATTCTGAATATTTTTACTCTTTTAAAAAATACTTTTACACCAACTGATTTCTACTGTACACACATTTTTACTTTAAACTGGATGTTGGCAAGAGCTAGAAAAGCCTTAAATATATAAAAAATATGACTTAGAATTTCAAGGCGATGATGAATGAATACAGTTGAATTCTTTGGACTTACTTTATGATATGTTTGTATTTGCTTACATTTTCATTTCCCCATGATTTTAGAATTTGTCATATCTTTATTAAAATAGATTTTTAATGGTATTTTAAAGAGATGAAGGTCCAAACTGATGAAGCACAGTCGATGCTTTGGGATGCTGGACTTTTTTTGCAGAATCTGTGTGGCTCGGCGGATATAGGTTGTCCACAGTTGTTGCTCTTTTAGAGCAGGCATCAAAGTGATGTACTGCTTGTCATTTATCATTTATATCATTTATTATTAGCTATATTTATTTGCTGTCTGTATAGTGTATACTGGTATACATGTTGCAACGTTTTTTTATTTTTTTCTCCTTCCAGAGGCTTTAATTCCTGGAAGGGGCGAGGATGCGTGTATCTAGGGGGAGCTCTTGTCTGTTGATGTCAGAGCCCAGTGTGTGTTTTCAGGGGTTGATGGGGATGTGGGGAAGGGGGAGGAACAGACGGGCAGATGCAAAGCGTGGTGGGAGGAGCAGACTTTTAACCTGATATATACAATCAAAAAGCCTAAACTACTCGGATGACGTATTTATCTAGTGAGCACCTGAAGCGCAACCCACCCAAACAAAAAATGTTAACATATAAAATAATTAAATTACTGGTGGTGAGCATGGATAATTTTCTCTAAAAACCAAGACAAGGCCTGAAGGCTGTGATGCTTTTCTTTAAATAATACACCCCTGAGATTTTTTTTTTGGCTTCGGTAAAGTTTGAGAATCAGATTCTGGGAATATATTGCTGTAAAAATAACCAATTCTTATCTATAATATCAGTTTAATATGAACCATCAAAAACAGACGAGGAAATTTGCTTAGTCATGGCAGTTTTGTGTGCAGTCTTCGTACGCAAAATCAAAGTGAACTGGCTGCTATGTGAATGAGATGATCTGTTCTAGGATGTATTTCCCCTTAAGTTATGCACCAGGATGTTGTTCTTGCAATAAAAATGTGTGACGCAGGGCCGGAGGCATGCTGTCTTTGAGAGCCCATTGGAACCGGACAGGACAGCCCTTTTCTATCTGCAAGAGAATGTCCTGTTCTTTGGGTGTTTGTTTTGGCTGATGTCATCCCCTGCCAAGCATCTTCATCTGTCTTTCATCCTTCCTTTTGTCACCCACACACCCTTTCAGACCTCTCAGATTCTCATCTGCTCCCTTTTACACCGCTCCGCCGGGCCGTTTTACGCCGTTTACGCCAGCTAATTTGCAAGCGAACGAACTGACGCGGGGACGTTAAGTCAGCTCGTATTTGAGTTTTGCTGGAGATCTGTGTTTTGTTAAGGTTCTTTCAGCCTCTTCCTGGAACTATCTGGGTGCTAAATTAATTGCTCTTGATCCTACCTCGCGTTGCAATCGGCTTAGTGTTAATCTGGAGTTCTCACAGTACAGCCAAGTCTGGTCCAGCCACGCTGCTGCACTGAGCCCGTCTACCGCGCTGTTCTCCCAAGGTTGTGACCTCTGGCACCGTGTGTCATGCACCTCTTTGCCACACACCATCATTCTCCTCTTTTGGGAAGCCTCATTTGCATGCCTCTGTGCCAGCGACAGCTGTGACCATTATGTTTTCTGGTTGTCCATCCTTCCTGTCTCGTACTTCAGTACGTCTGTACGTTCATCTGTCCGTACATCGGCACAACCGTCCACCTAAAATCAACGATGAACTGATTTGATTTTGGAGGTCAAAGGTCAAGGTCACTGTGACCTCCCATTCTCCATGAACGCGATATCTCAGGAACGCCACAAACGTTTTCAAAAGGTCACCGTGACCTCACCTCAAAATAAAGTTTTGGGCCATAACTTAAGAATTTGTGTGCTAATCGTGACACTTTCTCACAGACGTCAAGCTGAGCGTATGAACTGTGACCTTGTGGGGGGAATACAACCACAAGGCGTTTAATTCTAGTTCAAGTTTTCGTCGTGAGTCGACTTGGCCTCCCTCCTTTTCGCTCCAGTCCACCCTCGCCGTCACATGATTGCTTTTCCTTCCTCGCCGAAGCGTCTCCTTTATTGTCTGAACCTCCCACTTGCTCTCAAACCTTCATATTTTCATACGCCCGCTTCGACTCTCTCATCTCCCCTCCTTTTGCTGCATTTCCCTTCACCCCTCTCTCATGCACATTAGGCATCAGAGATGGCCACATGCTGCCTGCAGCGGCTCCCGATCACACCACTCACCCTGCCTCTTTTTTTCCCCTCTTTTCTCACTTTTTTTTTTCTGTGTGTTTAGTTTCTCTGCTGTTCTGCTGTTTTGTTTCCGCTGGCATGTTGCCATTGCCTCTAACCATCTGTCTTACTTTCCTTTTTTTCCCTCTCAACCTTTTCCCTGATTTCTCCCCCCCCCCCCTCCTCCCCTCCTTCTTCTGATGTCAGTGCAACTATTAGTGATGTATTATTATTTTTTTTTACTTTTGATCACGGAACAAGTTCCACCCTGAGCATCTTTTTGTTTTCTCTCTGACTTTCTCAGCTCCGCGTCTTTCCGGGCGGCTCTGATTGAAGTGTCCGCGCGCTATTTAAAGAGGCGAGCAGGGTTGTTTACACTACAGTGCCCTCAAAATACAGGCTGTCTAGAAACAGGAAGTACCGTCGCCCCGGAGCGCAGTAGCGAGCAGCGTCAGCCAACATGCGGCCACTTCCTCCTCCTCCTCCTCCTCATAACTGAACAGAGGCTCCAGCAAAACAACCCCGGAGCTTATCAGAGAATTATGCACCCCTCCCCTCCGCTGCCCATCCTGCTGAATGGCGCACATACACAGCGGGCTTTTCACCCCTCCACCGTGTCCTATCTCGCTTTCTCCCATTCTCTTATGCCAGCAGCAGCCCCCCCCCCCTCTCCCTCTCCCTCTGACTGTCTCTCTTCGCCAGTACAGCATGCCTGAGTAGCTGCCTGGAGATGAAGGAGCTAATTAATTTGATTTAGCCGTCCTCTCTCTCTGGCAGTGGAAAAACCAGCCGTCCGTCCACCCCCTCCCTCCCTCCCTCCCTCCTCGCCGTATCAGGCACCCCTCCCAGATGATTTTCCACCTATCCTTTCCAGTCTCCTTTGGCAACGTCCACACTCCGAACCCTCTCTTCCTCTTCTCCGTTGCTCTCTCTCTCTCTCTCTCTCTAGTTATACAACCATATTTTGCCAGCTGCTTATTGCCTATCAAACTAATTGTAAATTGCATTCCAACTGTAACTCTATCACGCGGCATTTTATCCGTCGTGTTTGTGTGACTCAGCAGTGTTCACAAACACGCTTTGGGACAGCTTAATGCTTTTGAAGTCGGCCTGCCGCGCGTCATTTGATATTCTGGAGTTATATCACAAAAAAGTCCCAACTATATAACTGTTGAGCATCACTTGTCAACGCAGCTCTATGAGGCCTTTCAGTGCTTCCATCCTGGACTCAGGATCAGCTCAGAATGTGTTTTAGTCCTTTTAGTCCCTGAATATAGCAAGCTGTATTCCTATTATTTATTTTTATTTATTTATCTTGTAAATATAGAAATATATTGTGACAGACAGGACCTCTGGATTGAACGTTTAACTTCTGCTTCAGTTCAGACAATCTGATTTGACCTGTTTCCACATGAGAAAGGATGTCGGGGCAGAACTGTAATATCTGAATTTTTAATTAAAACATTACTAGTTGAAACTCTCTTCACCCGGCCAAAGTTGAAGCACGGTTGACTCAAAAATGTCTCTGAATATTTAATTAGATGGGTTTTCTCCACCCTTTGATGCGTGAGGAAAAGATTTTAACACATCACTGGGAATACAAGCTCCTTGAAGAAAGAAATAATATGCATGTTCGATGTATATCTGGTACGTAACGATACACAGTGGAGTGAGACAGCAATACAGCCAGCTGTGTAGAAAAGCATGTCGTCTGCTTAGTTTATTTAATTTGTGATCCTTCAGGTATAGATGAGAATGTATTGTTTAGATATTATTTTTTTTTATTTTTGCTGGTCTTATTACATCTCCACACTAAGTGGGAAATCCCACTACAGGAGGTACATTAACCCTGTACTTCCGATGTGAACTGTGGGGGACCTTTAACCTTTTCAGTGAGTGGGCATTCACTTGTATATACATTCTACATTTTCGTTAATATTAATCTACAACATATTTTGAGGAAGAGATTGTTAGACTCCGGCCCTGACGTTAGTTTTTGTAAACAGCAGAGAAGTGTTAGATCAGAACGTGCCCCGACACGCTCATCGCCACAAATTACCCACTATACCGGCTCTGTGTCTGAAAGACAATGCTGAGGGCTCAAAGTCCCCATTCACATGCATCTGTGTCTCCACATGTAAACATCTGTCACGCTCACCTGAACATGCACTTTGCAGAAAATGCATGTGGCGTGGTTTCACCCGATCCCTCCGTCCTTCTGTGTTCAGGCTGCAGACGGAGGAATCGCCGCGTCACCCCCTTTGCAAAGCCACCGCTTCTTCTTTAAGAAAAAACCGCTGACATTTGAACTCCTCAAGCGTCGTTTGACTTCCCACTTTGATCTCCGGCCAAGTCAGCTGCAGAGCAGGTTAGTCATCCCCTTCTTTGAGAGCACTGAGGATGTGTACTAACCCTTGAGCGCGCCTCAGGATATATTCACACACACGTGTATCCGTAGGAATTCAGCCGGATTTAAGAAGAACCAAACATATACAGACCCGAGCACTGTTACTGCCGTCTTCATACTGTATTTTTGTTTTTCTCTTCTCCCAAATGAAAGCCAAACTTAAGATTTGATACCTGATCTGCACGTCAAACAAAGCCCTTATTGAGTTTAGCACATTTAGTGCTCAGCTGCACCAAAACCAAAAACAGCCTGCCTTGCGGGCGCGGCGCTGCCTCTTGGGAACTGACAGAGATTGTGAACTTTTCCTTCCTTATCAAATGTAAGACGACTGGCTCACTATGATTTTTTTTTTAATATTTTTACTGGAAACACAAAGCACATTTAGCAGGTCAATGTGAGGCCATTGAACTCTGAATTCTGAAACTCCTTAAGTTACCCTGTAGGGGTTTTCATTGTAAGCAAACAAAGTTTTACTTGGAGGTAGTTATAAGCAGACTCTCTGCAAAGCGGTCCACTTTTGACGCTCTAGTAGCGTTGATTTGATTTCAGCTGCAGCAGGCAGCTGTTTTGGCCCTTCCTACCCAGCAACAAGCAGCAGACAGACGCAGTTAGCGACTAACTGGTGCACATAGAGGAGCATTAAGCTGCTAATGAGCCCGAGATTTCCCTCAAGACTCGGTGGAGACCAAAAACAGAACCAAAATGAGAGCGAGCGTTGGACGGGGAGAGAAACACGACGCCAAATGAAGGATAACGTTGCGAGTTTTCCACATCAACTCAAATATGTCCGTGTCGTGTCAGAAATTTTAGAAACGTGTGTTCAAATCGGCTCGTCACATTAAGGTCATTAACTGATCCAGCTCTTCACGGGAGGCAGAAAAGCAGCCTTTAATAGCACCATTTACGTAAGTGTGTGTGGGATTAATGATACTAGTTGTGTACAATTGTGTGGAAAAAACACATGAAGAAATGTTATTTTGCATGCCAGAAAGTTGACCGACACCCCCCATGAAGGCCCTCCATCAGATTAAGACCAACGGTTTAATATTTAAAGTCTCGGCGAGCTAATGGTTTCAATTTTCCGGCAAGATGGCTTCCTTAGTTTCTCCATCCTTGTGTATTCAGATGTGTGTGTCGCTTGGAAGCACAGTATGAAAAGCTATGATCACGTTTGGCCAAACACCCGTGAATGGGGACGGGCGGGACAACGGGGGGGGGTGCTTCTGAATACAGAGTTTGTAGCTGGCTGCGGCCACGGGACAATGCCGGCACACATGTGTGGACCGAGTGATCGCACTCCTGGAACACACACACACGTTATTGTCTTTGCCAACGGGCAATCTGCTTCACACACACACACACACACACGCAGCCTCACTTTCTTTCCCCTTTTCACACAGACAATTTGTTCCTTCTAGTTTTTAATTTTACTGTCCTGAAGCTACTCACAACTGCTGTGATGCGTTCACCTCCACGGGAACCCAGCGTGCTTTGAGAGCGTGCAGGAGTGCATGAGAGTGGAGGGGGTGTAGGGGAGGGGGGGGGGGGAGTTCGTCTAACTCCAACAGCCAGAGAGGTCACAGGAACAACACCCAATCCCCGAGCGGTTCCCATGGAGACAAGTGTGGCAGTGTACAATGAGGGCAGGAGAGAGTGATGAAAGAGAGGGAGAGAGGGAAAGGGCAGGGGAAGAGCAGGAGGAGGGCGGGTTGTTGGCGTCAAGGTTCAGTTGGTGGGTACTGGGGGGGTTTGGGGGGGGGGGTGCTCCACTCAAAAGGACAGTGAGAATTATAATGGTGCAGAAGCATAACAGTGTTAGGACATTCTTCCAACGCTCCTCTTATTTTTCTGCCTTATTGTTCCAGCTGATAGTGTCTGAGGCCGCCGAGTGGCTCACGGCTGACGGAGGGTGGGGGGGGGGGGGGGATGGAGATATGTGGAATTTCCGCTGACCGTGACGTGCGTGGCTGAGAGCAACCGGAACGACGTTGTTTTTATGTGGCATTTTGCATGGAGACGGATGAATCAGCAGCGATATCCCTCCGCATGAACCCGATGACAAAGCGGCGGCACCTTTGTGTGTTTTTTTCGTTGAGGCGAGGTTAGTTTTCCCGTAAAAGAAAACAGGAGTTTTACTTTAGCCACATTTAGCCACATGGTTCATGGGCCGCCCTAAAAGCACTTGATTGACCGGCATCGTCACCTACAGCACTTGAACCCTTTTAGCTGAGCTTCGGCATGGACAATCAAAGGGTTTCCTGCCCCAGGTCTTGTCTGTCCACCTTTACCACCTCTCCTCTTTCAAATGGGCACTCCACTGGTTTTACATATAGATTGTTTTTCTTGTCATGGGGAGTCTTAACATCTGGATGGAGCTTTTTTTAGATTATATTGTGTTCTGGCTGCCGTCATGGCCTGGAAGCAGAGGGCTCAAGCCATAAAAAAAACCCCAATCCTCAGTCTCATTTCACCAAACGTGCAAGCTGGCTCAGCTTTTTGTGCAACCAAAGGCAACGTCATCTAGCACCATACTGTGTTGGGCAATCCACTTTGCAGTTGTCGGGATGGAGGATAGAATTATTGTTGCAATAACAAAGTGATCCCATCAGCGCGGCCTGTTTTCACACAGCGCAGATTCGGATCCGAACGCCCGTCAAGGTTAGAGACCGAGGACGTTGAGTATGAAAGCCAGTGAAAGAGTCTAGTGAAAGATCAAGTTGCATCTTGGGAAATGTAGGCGTTATTGGAGCTTGACCCGCGCTAAAGACTTCGAGTCGGGATATCTCGGCCTCTGCTGCATCGATTTTGCCCGCTCTTTTTTTAATCCGTCCCTCGCACGTCCTTCAACTTTATCAAAGTGTGGTGCTAAATCGCCGGACTACCCCTTTAATGCCTCCATTTTTTTCCCCCCTCAACTTCCCCGGTTCACAGAGTGCTCCCATCCGCCATTTGACTGCCACTGTCCTCCCTCTGTCTCGCCGTCTCTCTCTCCGCTCACTCTCCTCTCACTCCCCCGTCTGTGTGTCTGTCCGTCCGTCCCCGTGCCCAGGTTTTTTGAGTTGGCGTGGTTCCTGTTTGTTTTCAGCCATTTTGGGGACTTGCAGTGCTCGTAACAAACTGCTTAAATGGCGTCCTCTTGCTTGCTTGCTCTCCCACTCTGTCTCCCTCTGCCTCTCCCTCCCTCTCCCTATCGCTGGGCTTTGTGTATATAAAGTAGTGTGAGTGTGCATGACTGTGTGTGTGTGTGTGTGTGTGTGTGTGTGTGGGAGAGAGCGAGAGAGGGAACAACACTTCCAAATAAAAAGAAGATTGGATTCAGTGGGGAGGGAGGGGAGCGAGGGCAGAGTGGGGGGGGATTCACTTGCTGGAAAAAAAAAAGAGCAAAAACACTAAGAATCGTGTGTCAGAGGCAAAAAACTGGAGTGAGAGGGAGAGAGAGCAAGAAAGGGGGAGTGAGTGAGAGAGAGCGAGCAAGTTCGAGTGTGAGAATCGCTCCTGCCCTCTGTCTTCACACACTGCTGCCTGTATGTGTGTGTGTGTGTGTGTGTGCGCACCGCCTCTCCCTGCGCTCTCACTCTCTCTCTCTCTCTCTCTCTCTCTCCCTCACTCACACACACACACTCAGACGTGCGCATACACAGACCAAGGGGGAGAGAGAGAGAGAGGGAGAGAGGGAGTGTGAGGGGAGAGAACACATCGCAGCAGAGATGCAGCAGGAGGTTTTCCGAGGTACGTTCTCTTGTATGCTTGCCTTCCTGAGAGACAGCCAGAGAGAATAAGAGGAAGAGAGGCTGAATTCTGTTGTTTTCCTGCTTGTTTTTCTGCTTCACTGCTGCGGCGGCGGTGGTTGCTCTGCGCGTGAAGAGGAGGAAAAGGTTTTTATTTTACTGTGCGTGTGCTGGGGCGTGAGTGTTAGTGGGTGTGCATATTTATGCAGTGTGTGTGTGTGTGTTTGTGGACACGTATTTGTGTGTGCTGGGTCTGTCCGTGTATGTGTGTGTGTGTGTGCCAGTTACAGGCCTTGTCTCCCTCATCCTCCCCTCTGTTGCTTGCACACCACGCAGTTCCTTTTTCTTTTCTTTTTTTTTTTTTAATTTCAAGAGCAATGGCTCGTTTTTTTTGGAGATTGCGATGAAACTTTTAATTTGTCCGAAAGCCTCTCCGTGATTCACCGCAGACGGGTGGGCGGCCAGCACACGTCAGAACAGATATGAGCTTTGTTGTGTTTTTGGGGGTCTTAACATGGTGGGCCAGTCTCCCCGATTCCTGCTCATCAAGTTACTGCCAACATCATAGGAAGTGTTATGGGGAGGGGAAAACTTGATGGTAAACATCTCGAGTTCTGCCGAGTGGTTCCGTCTCTCGTTCCGGTCCCGGGCCGCCCAGTTGGTCCTCCATTTTACCAGCTTGTTGTTTAGCTGGAAGTTGTCTCTCGTAGAGCAGCAGAGGGCATATTGATGTCACCAACGGCGTTGTTGCTGCTGCCCCGATGCCTTACTTTTTTTTTTCTTCAAAACAACACAGCATCTGCTGCCAACTACTCCACATTCCTGGTTTCCATGGATGCCAGGCCAAGCCCCCGTGCTCAATGTATGGATATATGATCCACGCTGCCACAGGGGTAAGGGTCATAGGTCAGGCGATAGGAAGTGTAGTTTCTCGCTGCTCCGTGGTGTCACACAGACGATGTTGTCATAGTGGTGGCATTGTGCGTTTGGGTCCCACATGAGATGAATCATGTCTGCTTTATTCGTCTTTGGGCCTTTTTTTCCCCCGTATAAATAAAAAGTGCTAAGATGCATGTCTTGCTGATTGCGAGTTGGTTGGCTTGGTTGGTTTACGCAGTTAAATCTTTTTTTTTTTTAAATGCCACAAACGTAAAGGATGTGGACGCATTCAGGAAACTGGTGCAGGGCTTCATCTCTTTAACCTGCCGTAGTTCTACTCGCAGTTTATGGTGACTGTTGCAACGCGCCGCTTCGCTAACGCTGAAATGTTTCTCGGTTTGTTTGAGACCCGAGAACTCCAACGGGGCTTTCACACACACACACACACACCCCTTCTACAGGGAGTGCGCGTGAAATTGAAAATGATTTTGGGGAAATTACCTCAAAAAGGTCACCGGTGTAGTGTTACTGCTCTCCAGGGGTACTTTTTTTTTTCTTCTTCTTTTTCTCGTCCTTACTGTTTCCGAATACCTCCGATGATTCCGTTCCGAGCGAGGAGAATTATGAGAATTACTTGCTGGGCTGAGAGCTAACACGGCGTGGAGAGTATGGTGTTTTAGACATGGGCAGGTTCACTGGTGCGTGGAGCGGCATGCGAAAACACCACCATACGACAGTTTACGCGTGGGGAGGGGGGAACGGGGGGGCACGCAGTCAGTCATGCTGAGGGGATCTGAAAGACAAGGAAACCATGAAATGTGAACATAGGCGGAGACATGTTTGAAGTCCCCCCCCCCTCCTCCCACCACCACGACCACGGCTACCACCTCCGCTCAACCACTCCCCAACCCATACCAACTCACCTCCTCCCTCCCTCTATCCCATCTGGCTGGCTCGACCACGCTCTCTCGGCCAGGGGGGTTGTGGAGAGTTCAGTAGCTGCTCTTGCTAACGATGCCCCCTTACTCAACAACACACACACACACACACACCCTCCCCTACACAGACCAACTGCTGCTCCGATAGTTGGGCCCCTCTGGCTGCCCCTCACTGGGGAGAAAAGCCCAACCGACACCTTCCTCTTTCCACATGCTCCTCGCCGCTGGCTCACCGGCTGGAACACCGAGGCCCCCCACATTCTGCCTCGCAGGCACTCCCCTTGACCCCTCACACACACACACACACACACACACACACACGATGACGGCACATCGTTGTTTCTTATTTTTAGAGTTTTGTCCGTCATTCATATCAGAAGTAATTACATTGCACTCTGTAGACTAATTGCTTGGATCTGTGAATGCAGAAACGCCAAAAAAAAGAAGTGCCAAGAAGAAATACGCATATTATAAAGTGACTTCCTGGTTCCGCTCAGACCTGCAGTACTGTGAGTACCAGTGTACCCTGTTGCAGTTACTGTAGCTCCGTGAAAACACATGTTTTCTGTGCAATGAGAGATTTTTTTTTACCAATGTTATTGTCTGACCAGCGCTTTCCTTGCCCCAATCTGATTATTCCTTAGCAACGTTGATGAGTTCCCAGAAATGAGC
The DNA here is from genome assembly GCA_029853015.1 of Chelidonichthys spinosus. Classification (NCBI taxonomy): domain Eukaryota; kingdom Metazoa; phylum Chordata; class Actinopteri; order Perciformes; family Triglidae; genus Chelidonichthys; species Chelidonichthys spinosus. Next base: position 8,708,522 of record CM056843.1, on the reverse strand, counting down.
AGCGTCTTTGGTCAGCACGATGATGGCCACAGTTATGAAAGTAAGAACCAAGATGGTCCTTTAATGGTGAGAGATTGAATTATGGTTTTAGTTTATTTCATTTTAAGGAGATTTTAATACAAAGTGCTTGCGTTCGTATTGAACTGTGCAAGTGATTTAGGTGGAACTAAAACAGTATTAAAAAGCTTTATGTAATATAAAGTATTGAACCAAATAGCGTAAAGCTGTTTATTTTAGAGGCAAATAAAGTTTTATTTTGAACCGCATAATTTCACAATACCTGTGGTTGGAATTTCCTTTTGAGACGGAAGATGGCAAAAAAAGAAGGAAACATGCATGGTAATTGAATCCCGACAGTTATTTGTCTGCACGAGTACTAGTTTCAGTGAGGAATAAACAGATTGCTCAACGGCTGGTTCAAGGCCTTGAGCTGGCGAACCCGCCAAACTCCTCTGCCATCCTGCCTCGCGTTATGCAAGGCCACTTTAGCAGCGATGTTCCTAGTGACTGATTGACCATTTAAACTCAGCGGATTACTAACTAATGGTTTCCAAGGTCATGAAGGGATGCATGTTTTTTTTTCAGATGCTAATGGCGTGTGTGTCACCGTCAAATATAAAACTTCTGTTTTGAATTGGTCCCAGACTTCTAGCGGACAATGTTAGGATTGCTTAAGGCGAGCAGCGCTTTTCATTTCTGCACAAACTGCACTTGAGGGAGACTAATCTGCTATTAGTAAATAGTATCTGCTGTCTCTAATGGTTGAAAATTAAAATAATTAAATACGAAAAATAAAAAAAAAAAAACAGCTGTGTTTAATTTATGTTTCTATTGAATACAAATTGAATCAGTGCGTAACCAAATGTAGGCCTTTGTTCCCCTCTTGTCTGCCAGTGAAGAGCCGTTAAATGGAAGCCAATGCGTTTTGGTGAAATGTGTTTCATGTTTACGTGGGCCTGGTTAATAATTTGTCCTGCCCCAGCCGAGAACCTGTTCTCTGCTGTGCGGTTTCTTCATGCCACATGTGTAAAAGGATTACCGCTTTATAGTTTGACCAACATGTTTGTTTGTGCCGAGCATCCTGTTTACGAGAGGTGTGAGAACAAGGTCGCCGTTTATTTTGATTTCCCTATACGGTCCTCGCCACGTTCACGGTCACATTTGTTTGTGTGCCGCTTCGTGAGTTGTACAGAAGGCTGTGTGTGTGTGATCTGCTCATTTGCACAAATAATAATGATACTAGAGGTAGGTAGAGGTTTTCTGCATGCACACACGTTACTTTGCATACCATCCAGTACATTTGAAGCGCGTTAAAAGCTGCCTGTCACAGTCAGATGGCGAGTCGTGCAGACTCTGCTTGTGCAGCGGCTGTGTGCGTCACAGGGAGATAAAGGGAAAGAACGAGGGTGCGTCATACGCATTTTCCTGCCTGTGGCGCGAGCATTAGATGAGATGGTGAAATTTTTAGCCTTAGCCGTGTCTCTCAGTGTGTCCGCCCACTTGTAGCAGACTGGCGCTTGCCATAAGGGATTTCCTGCTCAACATCTATCGCTTGGCGAATGGGAGGCCTGTTTCAATACAGGGCAACAAAACACAGCAGGCCCGGCTCGACAGGATCATGCATCCTTGTTTTTTTCCACATCTTGAAGAGACATCAACTGATTTGTTGTCCCCCGCACAAAAAGCACATACGTCATGAATTCTATCTTCCTTTTATTTTATATTTTTTTGTACCATACTTAATTCCACCTGTGCCACTCGGATTCACCTTTTGGGTTCTGAACGTCATTTACAAGTGTTGAACTACTTTGTTTATGTCTGTTTTGCCCGTGGGCATGTACGAGTGTATGTGCACACACGCATGTTTGTTTGTGTGTTGGTGTGAGTGCATGTGCTTGGTTACGTGTTTGTCTATGTGATTGTTTGCCCGGGCTCCTGTCTGTCTGACAGAGCAGCGTGTCTGACTGTTTTAATACCCCACCTCCTCTTCCTCTCTTCCTTCTCTCCGTCTCCTGCTCTCCCCGTCTCTTTCTCTCCCTTTTTCTATCACCCTTTCACTCTCCCTCATCCTCACCCTCTCTCTCTCCCTCCTCTTCCCTCTGCAATAACAGTGCTGACCTAGTTTCTGCCTGTTCAGGGCTGCCTGTGGAATTTTACAGAGGCCTGCCTTCCTGGCTGCTTTGCTGCTCGAAAAACGCAGGCAGAAAAGCATGACTGAGGATTTTTTCTTCTCGTCGCATCATTACGGCCGTATACCGTCGCCGTTCTTCTCCCCCAATCTGCATACCTAATTTATGGACCCGTTTTTTTAAATAAGTAATAACAGCAAATTGCCTATCACGCGAGAATCTACCGCTATCTCGCGCACGGAGAATTTGTAAACGGAGAACGGGACTGTAACCACCACCATGGCAGTCAAATTAAAATGGAAATGAGAATAGCATGTCGCTCATCTTCCACAGCTTAGCTGAGATTGTACCGGATGCAGAGGGCGGAAAAACACCCCTTTCTCTGTGCACATGCATGCAATCTCCCTCCCTTCTCCTCTTCCCCTCTTTCCTCCCCTCCCGCCTTAGCCTTCTCAAATAAATGGTTAGAGTCATGCCCGGCAAACACTAGCCACTGCCAGGAATGGCTAACAAGCCTCTTGCTCAAACAGCGAGAGAGCGGGACTATTTTTGCGTGCGTACTTCGGGACATGGATCTAAGTCAAGACTCTATTCTTAGGGAATCTTGATTAAATCTGAACGCCTTCCAATTAGGCATAGGGAATGTTGTGTCACAGCCGAGAGAGATAGATGTCTGGAATGCCTTTCTGAAGGCTCGGTTGTGGCACGCTGAAATCTAAACCAGCACTGCCGCAGATTCATTCCTTCCCCCCTACCCTCTCCCTCCTTTCACTCACCATTCCTGGCTGAGCTGTTGGAGTTCAGCATTGCTGGGGCATTCAGTTTTCTTTTCCGTTTCTCAAAAGTGTTCCACGAGCGTCACGACTGGTACTGCGAGAGCTTTGGGTGTATGTTAACCTCGATTCTTTGCTTTATGTCGAGTGATTATTTCGGAGTTGTGCGTTTATTAATCGGGATGTTTTGAAGGCTGACGTGTACTTGTCTGATTTCTCTGTTTCAGATTTCGGGGGCTGGTCATGGTGTCCGGTGAGAAGGTGTGGGACCCCCTCCATGCGGGCCTTATTCAGTCTCGTCTGAGTGAGCCACACCTGACTGCTGGGCTAACTCCCTTCTGCAATATCAGACGTCGTTCAGCTAAGGACGCCACGTGTCAACAGAGTCAGCCGTTGTCACCTTCGTCTTCCCCGCCACTGTCACTAGTGGCTGCAGACACTCGTCGTCCAGTTCACGACTCCTCACCTGTCAACTTCTGTGGACCGAGCAAGATCCAAGGGCTATACAAACCAGACCGCTGTCTTGGAGTGGCCTTCCAGCCTGAAGAAGAGGAGGAGGAGGAGGAGGAGGAAGGGGAACCCCAGCAGTTGGGGATGAAGGGTAAAAGGCACGGAGGCCGTGGAGAGGCCATGATAGAGGACAGGCTGGAAGACATGGCTGATGGACCTAAAAATGCAAAAATCACCTTAAGCTTCCCACTTAGTGCCGCCCCCCTTCCAGCCTCCCTCACATCTCCAAGCCACTGTCGTAGCTCCTCCTCGTCCTCCCCTTCCCCTCACCGCCGGCGGCCATCCTCCAAGAGCTCCGACGAGGGTTCGCTGTGGAAACTGGACGCTACCATGGACGTAAAGCACAGACCTTTTAAGCCCCCGAGGCACGACAGCTCTCCGTCCTCTTCCCCTTCCTCCTCCTCATCTCCCATGACGACTCATGCACTTAGTCGGAAGGACATCAAATCCCCACCTCCTCTGAAGTGCTCCAAACTCAATCCAGAGACTCAGTTTCACAGGTCGCCCCCGAGATCCTCCAGCGGGTCTTCAGGTGGCTGTTACGGTAGCGATGGGTGGGACGACAGGCACAGAGTGGCCAACGGTACAGCCTCACCCTCTCAAACCGCCCAGATCCTCTTCAGTTTGGGCACATCCGCCTATCAGAGAGGCGGGGACGCAGAGCGGAGGGAGAAAATAACAGGGAGACCTGCTGGAAAAGTGGGAAGCCCTCATGGACCAAGTCTTCACCCACCCACTCTACACCTTCCTCCCCCCTTACCACCACCTCCCCCTCCCCCGTCTGAGGGTCTTACCGCACCCCCTCACTCATCCTCCTATTCCCCTACTGACAGCCTGAAGCCCGAGCTGATTTGCGGGGTGTGCCATCGGCTTTTCAGCTCGGCTTCCTCCCTGACAGTCCACATGCGGCTGCATCGTGGCAGCCGTGCCCTCAGTTGCTGCTATTGTGGCAAAGTCTTTATCCACAGCAAGAGACTGCAATCCCACGAGGCCTCCTGCAGGGTGCCAGGCCTACCCTCCCACAGCCTGGGCCCTCCCTCTCTCACTGTGCAGCCAAAGGAGGAGCCGCTCGAGGAGGGCGAGGTGAGAGTGGAGGGGGGAGTGATTGTGGGGCAATCAGACATCGGCAAGGCACGGCCGGGGAAGAAAGCACGGAGCCTCCTGGCACGTATCCAAGGTGATGATGCAGCAGCCGCAGAGCTGTTAGCGGGTGATGAGCACCATTTTGTGAAGGTGGTGGATGGCAATGTCATTTACTTCTGCTCCGTGTGCGAACGTTCCTATATGACTCTATCCAGCCTGAAGCGTCACTCCAACGTGCACTCCTGGCGCCGCAAATACCCGTGCCATTTCTGCGACAAGGTCTTTGCCCTGGCCGAGTACCGCACAAAGCATGAAGTGTGGCACACAGGAGAGCGCCGCTACCAGTGCATCTTCTGCTGGGATGCCTTCGCCACCTACTACAATCTCAAAACACACCAGAAGACCATCCATGGGATTAACCCCAGCCTCATCTCCAGTGAAAAGACAGCTAATGGGGGCTATAAGCAGAAAGCCAATGCCCTCAAACTCTACCGCCTCCTCCCCATGCGCTCCCAGAAGAGACCCTACAAGACTTACAGTGACAGTTTGCATAATGGCCTGCTAATGCCACCAACTGACACACCTTCCCTCTCCCTGCCTGGCCTGGGCTGTGCTCTGGGCCCCGGGGACCTACAGAGCCTCATCGGTGGGGGCCACCCTCAGAGTGTAAAGCCTGACCCAGATGACTTCCCCGATAGCTTCCCTGTGTCTGCTGAGCACGGGGACCTCTCCGCACTTATACCCCTCCCCCAAGCAGACATGCCCCAAGTTAGAAAACACGAGAGTGAGGCCCCAGAGTTAGAGCAGGGGAGAGGCAGTGGCAGCGTCAAAATGTCTAGTAGCAGCAAAACCAAAACCCCTAAGACCGGTAGAGGCACAGAAACTAGCATGCCTTCTGTAATAACATATGGCCATACGAAACCCTCCGTCATAGTTCATGGAACAGCAGTGTCATCCTCTGTCATTGTGCATAGCAACCAGGTCACCTCTGGGAGTGAAAAGAGCCCGATGAGCAGTCCATCCTCCGAAACCAGCAGCAGTCAGGCTTCACACAAGGGCGTTCCCAGACCAATTAAAAAGCAAAGGGATAGTGCAGATAACCACAGGAAGAGGTCAAGAGACAGTTCAGACACGACAGAGGAGGGCTCCAGAGGTAGACAGGCTGAAGAGACAGGCAGATTATTTCACAAATCACGCAAATCCCACAGCAAGGGGGACATGTCGCACTCAAAGCTGATGTCAGCATCGGTAGGGTCACAGGTCAAAGAGGCAGGCCCCCTGTGCCAGATTACTGTACGTATTGGTGAGGAAGCCATAGTGAAGCGCAGCATCTCTGAGACGGACCTTAGGAGAGACAAGAGCCTCTCTCCGCCTAAAACCAAAAGGAGTGAAGCGTCATCTGTGCGGGAAGCCAAGGAAACACGCCACTCACACTCCCACCACCATCACCATAAACACCGCCTCCACCGCCGAGTCAGCCTGGAAGAAGAAGACGACAAGGAAGGAGGCAACTGTGAGGAGGAGGAGGTCAGGAAAAAGAGTTCCAAATCCCCAGACGAGGTGAGGGAGTACTACTTCCGTCGGGAGGTGCGTGACCAGGACAGCGACCATGACACAGATGATAATTTATGGCGGCCTTACTACTCCTACAAGCCTAAGAAAAAGGCCCAAGCGCATCTACAGAGGGTCAAGAGCTGGCAACGGAAACTGAAATTCAAGCGCTCCATTCGGTTGAAGAGGAGGACGGAGAGGCTCAAGAACCACGTGACTAAAGAAAAAGAGAAATCACAAGATGAGCAAGAAGACAGGAGTATCGAGGAACCAGAAAAGCTGTCAAAAGTGAAGAGAGATGAGGGAGAGGAGAAAAAGAAAGATTATCTCCCGTCCCCGCTGAAGGAGAAAAAAAAAGACGCAGAAGAACAAGTTAAGGAGGCCCATCGCGAGGTTTCCACTCCTCCTCTGCACTCTCCAAAGCCTCCTCTGTCTACCTCAGTGGCCCCTACAGGAATAAAGAGGCGGCCTTGGACTAACGGGAACGCAGCAGAGTGTGGTACATGCGGCTGCTGGTTCTCCAGCCCCAGGAAGCGAGACAAACACGAGCTGAGCCATCTGCTGGAGTTTGTATGCCTCTTCTGTCGTGCCACTTTTCCCTCAAGGGATAAGTTGGAAGACCACCAGAGAGCCCAGCATCCCAGGCCCACTGAGGCAACCTCTGGACCCCCGAAAGTGGCACTCGGCGAACAAGTTGAAGGACTCGGGGTTAAAGCCGTGCCAGAAATGGCAAATTATGATGAAGAAAGGGGGGGCCAGGGAGGCTTAGTGGGGAGTAATTCTAGTCCAAGTCGCCTAAGCAGAAGAGCATTATCACGACACACCTGTCCACAGTGTCACAAGGTGTGCAAGACATCCTCAGCACTTACTCGCCATATCCGACGCCACGAGTTAAGCAGTTCCCCGGAGAGAGAAAAGGAAGATAAAGACCCGGAGCCAAAAACAACCGAGACAGCTGTTAACACTGTCAGACGAGGCCCAGAGACTGAAAAATGCCAGGGTCCGAGCGCTCTCTCGGTTTCAGTTATCAGCTATTCAACGCCAGACCCGCCCAGTGGTGGTCTGGCCTCGCAGCAACACCAAGACCATCTCAGCAAACTGACAGACGAACATCAGACGTCAGAATCCAGCGACAAACCGGAACTGACGGAGCTCGCACATCCAGCTCTGTTGAAAGAGCCCAGTCCACAGATTGCAGACCCTCCATTAGAAAGCCCGGTTAACCTTACACCCACCAAACACGATTTGACGCCTGCTGCACCCTCTACCCTCCAGAGCGTGCTAGTCATGAATGGACCCGAATGTCTGGACTACCGCACCCCCAGCAAAAAGCACCTCGACAGCCACATCCATAGAATACCCAGCCCCGTGCACACCGTGGCATCCACCAACACCTCTCAAAATGTGCCCATGACGTCACAGACCAGAATAACCACTGCTGCTCCTCCTGTTTCCATGACAACGGCTCTCAGCTCCGAGGGGGGATTCGTGAAACGGGATGGGGTCATTATGGACAGGGAGAGGCACGGTGGGAGCGGTGTGTTTCTACACGTAGGTTACGAGGAACCACCCCGGGTCCAAGACCTCAGAGTTCAATCCCTGTCCAGGAGTCCCTCTCCCGACGAAGCACAAGACCTGACCATGTCCTCCATTCTAGCTCGAGAGAGGGAGATGGAGAGGCAACGAGAGAAAGAGAGGGAGCTGGAGAGGCAGAGAGAAAGGGAGAGGGACAAAGAAATGGTGAAAGAGAGAGAGAAAGAGATAGAGAGGGCCCATCACATGAGTAGAGTTGCACACGACCCGCAGGAGCAGATTTCTCTGTTGGTCCCTAAAGAGGAGCCCTTGAGCCCCGTTCCGTCTCCCCAGCATATCCCCCCTCAAACCACTATGAATGGATCCTCCTCACACAGGCACACTCCCAAATCTCCCTGCCGGCCCCCCTCAACTATTGGCCCTCTAGCTCAAGGCAACCGCCAGGTTCACTCCAGTTCACAAGGACTCGACAGACTTCCACTGCCCACTGGAGCAGCTGGTGCCGGCGACCGCCCCTCTGCCCACGCTCTGCTTCTCCCCCGAGCCCCCCAACCACTTGAGCCGGAGCACCACGATACTGTATCTTCCAGAGATTCCCAGCAGGGGGATGTCACCCCGGTGGGCTACCATGCCCAGAATTACCCCCTACCCCTAATCGTGCCGGACAGCTACCGCTCCGGTAAGAAGCAGGAGGAAAACTTGCTCATGTCCGCTTATCCTGCTGGAGCTCTTCCCTTCGGCCCGCTGGGGAAAATGATGGTCCCTAATGGCGGGGACCTGGCTAAGCTGCCGTTTTATCCAGACCCTTACCAGCTGCTCTACGGGCCCCAGCTGCTAGCCTACCCCTATAACCTGGCGGCGCTTCCCGTGGCTCTGAATATGATGGCGCCTGGGGGCGACAAGGTGGAGCCTCTGCCTTTCCTCCCCGCCATCTTCAACTACGCAGCCACTGCCGGGCCCTACATGGGCTCGGCCCCGCACCCCCTTGTGGCCAACCCCAGCCTGTACAGCAGCAGCGGCGGCGGCAGCAGCAAGAAACAACGAGACAGCAGCAACAAACCGTAGGACACAGAAGCACTGTAAGGAATATATTTCAATGGGGACGGCCTGGCCTATTTAGGACAGGAGCGGGAGGGGTGCGTGCTCACTGGGTCACTGAGTACACTCGCACAGTACCCCTGCCTCTCTTTTATTCAGTAGAGATCAGAGCTAGGCATTAAACCAGGATTAGGTTGAAGGGAGGAGAAGGAGCAAAGAAATGGGGAGAGGGGCCCGATATTATAGTGACGTGTCATGTACTCCCCTCTCTTTACTCTTGCTCACCTTCCTCCGTGTCTCTCCCGTCTTGCTGTAGTGTGTCGTAGTTCTAGAGCTTGATTAATCTTCCTCCCCGTACTCATTATATTATCTATAAAGAATAAGAACTGCTAAAGGGGGGTGTGTGTGTCGTGTGAAAAAAAACAACCAAGTTTCATGCTGCTTCCCTTTATAGTCAACACGTAGCGAGGATAAAACACTCTTCAGGGAAGGGTTTGCGTGGACAATGATGAGAGACGAGGCAGAAGAGTCCTCGCCCCAACACAGTCGGAGCGTTAAGCAAACTCGGAAAAAAAACGTGCGTCGTGTTTGCGTGAGCGAAAGAGAACGCGGGGTGCTTCCTGCCGTTGAAACTGTCCATGGAAGTAATACAAGCATGTACATGCACATGTGTGTAGATGATTTGTGCATGCAGAGGTGGGCTTAAGCAGGTATCACTGCTATATGTGTGTGAAAGTGTGTGTGAGTGTGTGTGTGTGTGTGGCTAGATCATTCCGTGTGAGACTCACACAGCGTTCCTGCTCTAGCTGGGATAGCTACTGTCGGTCAATATATAGAAGTGCATTTAGAAGTGATTCCTCATATCCAAATCATTAAGAAGTCAACGCTGTGGCTGGGACGGATGACAATGACGGGTCATCCCAGCTTCTAATGTCTCAACTAACCTGGCGACTTTGTGGCCAGGCGGGCACTATAGGATCTGTAGAGCATTCACCATAGTTTATACCTTATGTGCACAAAGTAGGAGAAAAGTTGTGGTCACTTAAAAGGGGACACTTGTAGCTGCTTGGGATATGTAGCTGGCCACTGGGTAAGAATGAGAGGCAGGTAGACCATTGCACTTCCGATTTTCATCTCGTTTCCTTCACATAATAAAAAAAAAGGAAAAGAATAAAAAAAAACCGCCAACCTTCATCTTGCGTAGCTTTTTCCCTCTTTGATTGGAGGGAAAAACGGCCCATTTCTTAACCCAGGAAGAAGGAAATGATAGCGAGGATGGGAAAAAGAAAAATGGATTCAGGGTATTGAGATATTTCTGTATAGGAGAAGAAATATATACGGGCACAAAACTGTTTGACTCTTGAGTCAGAAGGACCCAGAAATGACTTTGGGGACAACGCGTCCTCCTCCCTTACTAAAGGGCGATTTCAAATAGCCTAAATAATTTCCCCTCCTGCCCCGTGTCGTTTACTAAGAGGTAGGAAAAAGGCTGAGCTTAGCAGCCAAAGTGGCGGCCGAAACTCCCCAGGTGACCACCCGGGGCCTTTTTTTGTTACGTGTAATGTTATCTCTATATGTTTGTTCTGTTGTTTATGTTGTTTAGCCCTCTTACCGGATGGACATGGCTTCAGTGAAAAAAAGGGGGAGTAAACTTAAAAATACGAATGTAAATTTAGTCATGAGGTTAATGAAGTACAACTGCATTAATGGTAGAGTTGGTTTCAGTTCCTTCTTTTTTGTTTTTGTTTTTGTTTTTGACACAAATAACCTGTTAAAGAACCGTATAACGTCTGGTATGCATATATACAGTAGTCCTAGGAACATGTCAGTAATCTTGGGTTCTGTATCCACAAAGCATGAGCAACACTTGCTTCCTAACCGTTTATATCCTCAGCAAATCTGGCATCGTGCGCACAGCTTTTTTTTTTTTCCTGACTCTCTTCATCTTCCATATCTCTTGTTTTTTTTGTTGTTTTTTTATTCAATATAGACCGCAGTTTGGAACAATTCCACGAAACTAGCTGCCACATTTACGTGTCACGATCACCGTTTTTAGGAGCTGTTTAATTCTCCCTCTTCCCCTCAAACACACACTGCACCTCCTCTGAATGAAGTGTTTCAGTGTGTGTGTGTGCACGTGTGTGTGCGATGGTACCGGGGCGTCTTTTTTGGTTTCGGGCAGGAGTGTTAAAACACATTGTGACCAACTGCAGGGGCGCACAAGCATCCCCTCGGGTGTGGTTACAAGCCTTTTTTGCGTGGAGGCGTACGTGTTGTGTGTACGAGAGTGAGTGACTGCGCGAAAAATGAAAAACCAAAATAAATCTGCCTGAGCAGCATATCCCTTGGCAGTATATGGGCCACCTGTTTTTTTTTCTTTTCTTTTGTTCTTTGACACTTTTCTGTGGGTTAGTTTCAGTGTAAAAAAGCCTTGCTGTCTCCAATACACTATCTCAAGCCATTCCTGTAGATGTTTTTTGAACCATTTCTTATGCCATAGTTTGCCATCATGGTTACCATACCGACCAAAAGCATGCAAATCGACGTATCGTAGTGACTGGACTGGAATCTGGTGGTAATATACAACTATTTACTGTATGTTTTAGTTTAAATGAATGTGCCTCTGCTTTGATATTTAAATAATTCTCTATAGTAAGACGTGGATCTGCCAGATTTCAACCTGTTAAAGGTGCCTTGTTATGGCATAAGAAATTTGAATAGCAAAATGGGACGTTTCCTTGAGAGATGGCAGTATGGTTTGGAGATAGATTTCATGGCTTTGTTTGCTATGAAGCTGTTCATAGATGTAGGGGTGTGGCTAAACTGTTTTTGGTATCGTGTACATGTCTAGGGTAATACTGTGCCATATAGAGCCCACAAAAATATGTTAATGTTATTTTTAAAAGATGTTTTAATGTTGCCTGATGACTTTGTCTTTAGATTTGATACAAAGGCTTGTAGCCACAGCTCTGTAGTCTCCCTTTTTTTCCCTACATTCTTCTCTCTCTCTCTCTCTCTCTCTCTCTCTGCCCTCGTTTCCGTCTCCCTCTCTTTCTCTTTGCTGCAATCAAACAAAAATAAAGTATTAACCTGATGACCCAATGAAATCAACTCTAGTCTGGACTCATGTTCTTTGTTTTTTTTTAAAATGATGTATCTATTAATCTTTACAAATTGATTTAGAGCTCTTTAATGTGAACCATGTGCTTAAAGTTGGCCGATTTCACGTCGTTTGATCCTCCCCTCATGAATTCTCCTGTGAAATGTTCATTTAACATTCAGTGAGTCTGCTGAAAGCGGAACAGACAGCGGTCATCCTTTGCACTTCTTTCGAGCACATGCTTCACTGGTTGATACTTCTATCACTCTGCATTCAGCGTTCATTTAAGATCTGCTCTGTTTGAATCGTTTTTGGGGGGTTGGATGATTTCTTTTACATCAAATGAACCACTGCACCTTTAATTCTAAATATAAAAAAAAAACACACTCTGTCCTCGAAGAGATTCTTGCAAAACCAGAGGCTATATTCAGCCTCTAGTTCCCCACTTGTGACGTCGTGACAGCGGTTTGAGCAGAAACAGTCCACTCTGTGACTCACTCATCCCTCAAAATAGGAGAGAGGAACTGCAAAAAGTAAATGCGAATTCAATAATTTCGGAAATTGAATTGATTTATTGAAACATTTAACCGAAAGCGCCGCGTTCGTGGCCTCGGCGGTGGCTGGGATTTAAACCTCTCTTGCCAATAATAAATTCAGTTTCACAGCAGAGCAAATCATTGGTTTACCTCAATGAGCGTTTATCACGGCCAGTAACAATAACTCTGTTCTATCCGAATGCCCCCCTGTAACGCACGACACTGGGCCATTGTGCGCAAATGCATAAATTAACCCAGCTAAATGGAATGCAGCCATTGTTGAGGTTATTGTTTACACATGTTCTTGTCCTAAAGTGATATCAAGATGTCTGCTGTGAACACATGAGGAAATGTTGTGTTTTGGTGTGATTTTACATTTCAGATCAACTTCAACAGCTGAATAACAGATTGTTTTCTGATTGTTCCTCTTTGTGTGTGTGTGTGTGTGTGTGTGCGTGTGTGTGTGTGTGTGTTTCGCAGCCTTCCTGGAAAGAGACTATCACAGGAATCCAGCCAGCAGGAGAGAAAAAAGAGTTTTTGGGACATGAAGCACAGTTCTCTCATCTCTTTCTCCTCTTTAGTCTGCAACACACACTGAATCATAAGCCAGCCGTGATGAATCAAGGTCCCTGTGTAATGGGTAAACACACATCAGTGGTCTGGTTAAGGTCACTCACCTGCGCGGTGCGGTCCACTCTTTCAGGCCACAAAGCCTGGGGATTTACAGGCTGATGGAAACGGACACTTTCACAAAATCACCAGATTCTGTTTGCTGAGTTTGGAAATATATATATATTTTTTAACATTATAACAGCTCCTAATTGTCATTTGTGCCTTTTTACGCTACTCTGTCTCTCCTCTATCTTCTGTTTGCCTGCGGCCCACTCTTTGTCTTTCATCCACCTACTTGTTTGCAAAGATCTGCTCACAGGCAGGAAGTGCCCCCTCCTGGGGATCGATAACCTGCACTAAGCGTGGTATATTTGCCCTCTGGACCGCCGGACAGCACCACAGCACACACCCCCACTGTTGCAGAGTCTGTCTGCTCCTCATCCCACCGCCCGACACCTCAGGGTAGCGCCGAGTCAGCGGACCACCCAAAGGGCTCAGGACAACTGTACACTGGGAGGCCCCCCCGGGTGGATGAATACACTGAAGGATGGCCACGTTTTGGAAAGCAATGGCAGGTGGACTGCTGCTCGCTTTGAGCCTCGCTCTGCGGGGGAGCAGGGTCGAGGCTCAGGGGAACGGACGGGGTAAGGTATGTTCACATGCCTGGTGTTAAATGCTCTAATCTCTATAGACTAGATCATGTCAAAAAGAGCAGAAATCCTAATTTAGATGTGTATAAATGATGTGCATTTTGTAGCTTTAAATCTCCTGAATGGTTCCTGTGATATATTCCATAAATAGTATGATATATTAGTCTCTAATTAAAATAATGTAATACTTTTTTTTTTAAACATCCATATTCATTTTGTTTTAAGTTTTGAAAGACGGAAAAACAAAGCAAAGTATAAAACCCTAATATTTACCGATTACAAACATACTGTATGCAATCAGATGCCAGGGAAGAGGGGTATCCCAGCATGCTCTCATGATTTATTTAGACTTAGGACTTTGCTCAGTTTGTTGGAGGACAAATCAGCGCCATGCCCACAACACCACCAGCTGCTGTTACCCCACTGGAGTTTTTTCCCCCCATTAGGTTTCCTGATCGCCACAGTATCCTGATATACTGCAGTTGGATGCCATATGGCTGTCTTGTCAATGACTTGACATTGATTTTGCACTTCATTACCGCTCCACATCTCTCTTTTTTTTAAACAGATAATTACGTATTTAATTTGAGGCCAGTAACTGAATACAGTTTAATATGGCTTTAACCATTAGGCGATTAAGATATGTGACGACGAATTGCAACCCGGGGGTTTAATGAGGATGAACTGTGCAAGAAAAAAAAAAGAGCTGATTTTGTGTTCGTATTGTGTGTGACAGAAAGAAGTATCAGGCGGTTCTACCGTCTACCTCGGCCAGGACAGAGACATCTGGAGGCCGCTGATGCACACAACAGTAAACCTCAGTGAGATCAGCAGGTACGTCAGCAGGAGAGAACCACTGCTCTGTGATCAAGGAGGCAAAAAAACAGCAAAGAAGGACTTGGCAGTACATGTGTAGTCTGCATATAAAGGGGATTCCTGAAGACTGTTGATCCTGCCCTTCTTTCTGATAACATACAACCCTTTATTATATTGTCTTTCTCCAACTGTCTGCCCCTAGAACTATTAAGATTAAACAAAACGTAATAAAAATGGGCCATCAGTCATTTGAAACTGTTCTGTTCTGTTCCTGCAGTATCAAGTCATCCTTTGGTTTCCGGACGTTTGACCCCGAAGGTGTCATTTTCTACGGAGACACCAAAAACGGGGACGATTGGTTCGTTTTGTCCCTGAAAGACGGCATTCCCCTGATGCAGATCAGCAGGGAGGACATCCTGGTCAGCGTGGCCGGTGGTCCCCAGATCAATGACGGAGCATGGCACACAGTGAGTAGACTTAGATCTGTATAGTGGACGCAGTAGACCGTATGGTAGTCTGAATCCTTCTTGTGCTCCTTGGTGTCACCAAGCTGGAGGTGAGCAACCAAGAGAACTTTGTGATTCTAGAGGTGGACGGCTCCAACAAGCTGGTGGTGGGCATGCAGTCCAAGCGGAATATGAAGGTCCTCGCAGGGAAACTGCGACTGGCCGTTGGCGGGATCCTGGTCGACAAGTCAAAGATGATTGTTCAGGTACGGCGAGTCCACCGGTCTGATGAAGACTGGGGGATCCAATTCAATGTTGCGGGGACCTTGAGTTGAGGTCATTTGGTCAAACGAGTAACGCTTTGTTGGCTGCGTTGCATTCTGATTTATTGAGGCTTTTGTCTGCCTCTCTATCACTCTCATTTTGGCAATATCCATCGTTGAATGTCAGCGCAAGGTTACGGGTCTAAAAATAAGCTTTTGTTGTTGTGACATTCTGAAGGACTAAAACCAGGAAGGGGGGGGAGATCACTTTTCTGTTGCTGTATAGCTGTAACATGACTTGGTCAGCTATCCGTGGTAATAAAACAGACGAACTACCATAAAATGCAGCTAGAAATCACAGTTTTGTGCCCGTAAGATCTGACAGTACAGTAACAGGAAACGATATTTGGGTTCATTCCAAAAAAACAATGCGTTCTTTGCCGTAGTTTGACCCACGCATGGACGGTTGCGTGCGGGAAGGCAGCTGGCTAAACCTCAGCGTCCCCTGGGAGGCCGAGGTGGAGGAGCTCTGGCCTTGCTATCAGAACGTCCAGCCTGGCAGCTACTTCCCTGGCACCGGGTTTGCTCTTTTCAACGCCTCAGGTGCAAAATATTGTGCAGGATTATCCAAGAAATGGACAATTGTTACGTACACGCTTTCCAGCTGGCATTCTGATTTCATTTTTGTGAGTTATTTTTTTTGTGCTCTGCAGTTTTACAGTTTGAGGCTCACCATGAGGTCAAGATTGAATTGTGGGGCGATTTCACTAAGATGGCTGGGACCATTTTGAGCATCAAGGCTCCTGGGCGGAGGCTGGAATTCGCTGTAGGGGCCAGTAATGACACAAAG
This sequence comes from Chelidonichthys spinosus, assembly GCA_029853015.1. Taxonomy (NCBI): domain Eukaryota; kingdom Metazoa; phylum Chordata; class Actinopteri; order Perciformes; family Triglidae; genus Chelidonichthys; species Chelidonichthys spinosus. Next base: position 8,692,632 of record CM056843.1, on the reverse strand, counting down.
GTATGCACATATATCAGACACCAGCATCTTTTAAAACGGTACATGGCACTTCACGGCTTGCATGAATATTTACGTCATTTAATCCCCCGTTCTACACACATAGATTGGGGACCGCTATTCAGTAATGTTACATTATTTCTTCTCTCTCTCTTGAATTTGCAGGAGGTCACCCTTTTTTTCGGAAGAGAAGGAATCGCAATGGAAGACACTTTCAAGAGACTGACGCTAACCTTTCAGGCAGATTCAGTGCAAGTGGTTCAAGATGAATCAAGGCCCAGGACGTTACCTATGGGCGAACCCGGTTATTTGTCCACATGGAGAGACGTTCACGTTGCTGTTGGAGGTCGCCTCGGTGAGATTAAACAGTGATGATGTGCAGCGTGTCTCAAAATCATCCTTACAGTCTTCATATCTTACTATTTAAGGCCATAGCTTACTGTACAGAAAGAGGGATTTGATTTGCAGACATGGTCTTTAGAAAACATATACAATAAAATGTACAGAGATACAAAGAAATCCATCAGGGAGCCTGTGTGGAGGGCAATGCAAGGTCACTCATGTTTTCTTCCTCTTTTTCATTTTTCAGGTGAAGACGATGTTGTCTCCGAGTTCCTGGCAGGCTGTCTAGAGAAGATCCGGATTCAGGGGAGGGATCTGGACCTGGATTTGGCTGTGAGACACGCGTCAATCTCCTCTCACAGCTGTCCTGCATAGACCGCGAAAGTATGCATGTGCAATATGTGGACTCGATGTCTGCAGTGGATGCCTTTGGGTCTGAATCACAAAGATTCAAGGTGTGTTAAGTGAAATATTGTTTGCTAATGGCCAATCAGTAGTTGAATGTGGTGTTTGCACAAATGAACCTCTAAAATACTGAAATTTACAATAAAATATGAATATGTTAATCCCCATTGGCCTAATTTGAACGGAATATGCAAATTACTCTGAGAAATGTGAGCAGTTCTGTGACCTTGATGCATGCAACAGTCAATTTCTAAATAAAATATGAGTCTCCGTAATATGGCTATCCATGGATTTGAATTTTACTGCTGCATTTAAGGCAATATAAGCCAGTAGTGCTTCCAGAAGATTTAAACACTGTGACGAAACATTAATGGTAGATTCTGAGTGGGGGTTTGAGTGAGGCTGAGATTTAAGACATGGATTTTGCTCCCTCTAGTGGATTGTTAAAGGTAATGTTATGAGTCATAGCTGTCTATGATGCTACCCAAACAATAAATCATCTCTAGATTCATATGGAATCAAAAAATAATGTTTAAGATCACAGAAAAATAGACTACAATCTTTAGGTGTAAAAGCACAAATTTCACTCTCCCAGAGAGTCTGATGTTATTTTGTTCTCTCTATTAAATCTTTATAAAGTTTATTTATGCATGTGCCTGTTCAAGTCACTGTTTCAGTTGATTAAGCATGGAAGGAAGAAAAATAATGACAGTATTAATCAAATGACTCACAATCATAATCAGGATTTTAAATGTTTTGTGTGCATATTTTAAAATTATGTTAGATTGATGAGGAATATACATTTTCTGGTGTCTAATTCATGCGGAAAGTTTTAAGGCATTATGTAATATCGTTAGTACAGTAATACTCATTATTATTATTATTGAACTACTTCCATGTTAAACAAAACAAAACATGAAAAGAGATAAAAAAATAAAAATAAAAAAAAAAAAACATTATGCATGTTCGAGTAATTTAGGGAATTTCCATTCCCATTTTATGGATAACAAGGTCAAAAAAAAAAAAAAAAAAAAACAGATTTAAGAACGATATAAACCTTAAATAAAATGACAGTTGAATTGGTGTTGGAACTATGTTCAAAACAACATTATTTTTGAAAAAAGTCAAATTAATGCTGCATTGATTCCTCTGCTGACTCAAACTAGGTTTCATGCGTTTTGTACAGAAACGATGCGGTGCAGGTGCAGCCCGTTCGAATCGATTACGGTAATCTACCGGCTGCCACAACGTTAGCAACTGTCGCAAAGCCCAACTGTCGTGAATACTGGCCGCCCACTGAAGATGGCGGCGGAGCTGCATCCGCGGAGCGGAAAGCTGATCGGCCTGTCCAACTCGAACCGAACCGCCCGGCGCAACCAGCCAGTCCAGGAGTTCAACCACGGCTTGGTGCTGAGCAAAGAGCCGCTGAGGGACCGGGATGTCTTCACCGTCCGCATTGACAAAAAGGTAAACAACAACAGGCCCGCCGCTGCTGCTGCCTCTCTCGGACGGGGATGAGAGCAGCGGAAATGCGGGAGCAGCGCTCGTCGGACGGGCCGGGGGTCCGCCGCTGTCCGCAGTGAGGGGCTTCTCCTACCCAGGGCGGTTCACACCGCCTGACAGCGACCTCGGCTCTGGCGGTTGCTCAGGGGCGCATTGCATACACCTCCATGTAGGAACACACGGACTTAATGAACACACTGGTGTGTGTGGATGGGTTAAACGGATCACTCGGCTAACGATAACCTGCTTGTGTTGCCTTGGTACCGTCAGTTAGTCATGCTAATGAGCGGCTAGCAGCAGCGAGCGGCGTGAGCTCGGGCTAGCCGGGGCTAGCTTGTCTGGAAGCCGCTCTCTGCTCGTGTGTTGACAAGGACTCGCTGCCGTTAATTGCACCACAAGAGCTCAGCTGAGCTCTTTAACGTTGGCTTCGTGTTGTTTAGTTGTGGAGGAGTCGGCGGCAGTGGAAGGTGGCTGTCAGCCCCTCTGCCTGTCCCGGGGGCTAATAATACTGCAGCGCTCATATCGGTTGGGGCTGTTATGACTCGACGGCTACGTGTGATCCGAAATAGGCACAAATGCGTATACTTAGCCGCCGCTATCTGTTACAAGTGTCATTAATAATGTCCAGAATGGCATGTTGCTCCTCACACACATTGTGGTCCAAACACAACACTCCTGCTGCTGTCGCCTAATACATGGAGAGTTTGACCACTGAAAAGGTGTAACTCATTCATCACTTTTGCTTTAAATTTTTCTAATTTTTAAAATATTTTATGAGCTTACACTACTGTCTTTATGTCCAGATGGTCCACCATGTATAATATATATTTAAATTCTCACTTTCCCATGACTTAACATGTCTATTTGCTGAAAGAACAATTCTTCCATGCATACTTCATCCATGTCCTTGAATTTGTAGCTTGCATATCGCTTAAAAAACACAAGTGCTTATCTGTCTGTGGCTGTTCTCTTGTGACTCGGGCCCCTCTGTATCATATTGATGCCTGTGCACAGTGTTTACATTTTGGTTGTTATCAGCGTAGGATAGCTTGTCTGTTGTAATGGCTTCTTTCTGCCTCCGCAGTCTACAAGCATACTGGGGTTTGTCAACAACATGGCAGCTCCGGTGCTTGTGCCGGTGCCAACTGGGCCACACGCCCTCTGAATGAGGGCCGCGTCGTTAAGTCGTCCAGATAAACCACCGTGCTGAGACTAAACATGGTGGTGTGGCAGAACCTACTGTATGGAAATGGTTGTCCATCCCTTATGGCACTCTCAGCCTGACGAAGGCTCTCATAAACAGCCCTGACATGCTTTGCCGGTCTGAGAATCAATACTTTTTCCATCACAGAGCAGCCAGATTGGCATGACTGCCCGCCCTGTCCACTGAGCTACAGTGGATGTTGGAAAGCGAGTGCAAGAGATCGAGCAAATGGAGATAATTAATTAGATAAACAGTTTACCAGTAGTTCAGGGTTTGTATTGAGTAGCCATGATCTGTATAGTGATAACAGGAATGTTGGTCATATTCAATCAGAGCTGAAACAATGAGTGGATTTAATCGATAAATTGATCAACGGATAAATATCGGATGCTCTACATTGATAGTTGATCAAATACTTTACGTTACGACATTCTCTGCTCTGAGTATTTACTGTCTTATATGATTGTAAAACTGAATGTTTTTGTTGGATGTGAACAGTATTTGTCTCTGTTTGCGTGGAAAATAATCATTAGTTGCACTGTTACAGCCAATATTATCCTAAAAATGATTATTCTGTATTATTATGCCAACTCTTGACATTGTAAGGATATTTTATATTCTAAGAATAATAACCATATCATCTATATGGCATCTAATGAAATTAGCAAAGGAATAAAAATAGTGTTTTTAAAGCCTAACTTGTTTTTTTTTTTTTTTTATGAGACTATATTAGAGTAAATATCCATAATAAATATACACTTTTCATTGTCAAAAAAATATGTCAATATTGTATATAATAGTGGAACCCTGAAAATGTTAATTTATTCCAAATATAGTTTATTAATGAGAGCCTTGCGGTGTTTCTTACGCTCTGCTTTTGATGTAATTATTTTTTGCATTCATATCAAAAGTTGTCTAGTCATTATAATCAGCATGTATCCTGTAGTTATTGGTCTTTAGAGAGAGAGAGAGAGGCTGAGAGGCATAGAGAGAGGCTGAGAGGCAGACACCCACAGGCTGCTGTTACATAAGTGAATGAGCAAGGGAAGGAGATGTCTGTCTCCTCCACACAGCGACCCGGTCAGGCAGAGTTACTACTAAATCTGATAACCCAGATCCCCGGACTTTCGTAGCACACTGCCTTACATAGCACCTGCCACGGAGCTGAGGAGGGACGCCGCGGGAGCAGACGGGACAGAGCAGCCGTTAGAAAAGACGGGATTTTTTTTACAACAATGACATCGTCCCGCGGGAAATCTCATTTTGTTTTCTCCTCAGCACGGAGGTGTGCTGCAGGAAAACATCACAGGAGCCGGTAAGGCTTCAATGTTATGCTCAAGGTCACTTCATCGGGGAGGATTTTTGCCAACTTCAACTGGAGTCCTGTGGAGTACCGGGGGGGGGGGAATAGGGAGAGAACGGCAGAAGATTGATTGAGATTCTTTACAAATACTTTCGACTTAATTCCTCGAGGAACTGCATGGCGTTTTGTTGGATGTCATTCCCCGGGGGAGGGGGAGGGGGAGGGGGGGAGTGCAGCAAGCCAGGGGATCGCTCCTCAGTGGGATGACGTGGGTTCATGCCCCGGTGTCGGCAAGCATCTGCTGGGCTGAAATGACTGTGAATCTCCGCCCGCTGCACTAACTCTTCTCCACAGCTGAGGCTGCACTCTGTCATCCGACGTTATGGGAGGCAAAACGCATGAAAAATAGAATTCACCCCCGGAGATCAATAATGTATCTCATTATTGTAGAGCTGATGTGGAGTTTTGTGTTTCTGGGAAGCAACGGATATCTCCGGCTGCGTAGTTATGTGATATGATTCCAATGTCATGCAAAGACAGGATGCAGTGGAACATTTAGTGTTTTCATGTCTTGAACCTTCTGGAAGATCATGGAGGTGAAGATTGTTTGCTTGGATTGTGTGCACAGGTTTAATCCTCGTAGACGGACCGTAGAGTGTTTACATGCGAACCTCTTGTCATAACTTCAGTCACAGTACAGTGGATAGAAGAAATCAGGATCAAAGAGGCAGGGGCGTTAGCTATTACTGTCATTCGGCAACTCAAGTACCAGAGGAATTATAATAACTCCAGTTTTGGTTGAGTATCGCATGGATCTCCCCATATTTTCTAGGGATTTAATTTAAAAAAATGTAGTAAAGGAGAATCTACACTGGATGAAATCTTCCAAAACTTTCTTGAACCAAAAAAATAAACATTTAAACTTTTTTTTTATGGTTTCATGGTCAACCGAATAAACGGAACAACACTTGCACGATGACATCAAGTGTTGCAAATGTTGCATACTCTCCATTCGGGTCTTGAATCTGGTCTCCTGCACGGGGTCTAAATATAGTACAGCGTGTGCCCTCAACTGGCTCTCTGCATCAATATGTATTGAACATCTAATTTTGGAAGTTGGGTTGCTGGAGTACTCAGAGATGAGGAATGAATTAGTTTGACCCTGGCTGATTTCTTTTTTTAAACGCAGGCTTGCAAGTTGATATTGGAGATTTCTGCGTTCTGCTTGACATGATATCATCCATTCTGCACGCACATCCTTTGTGTGTCAGCTCTGTCCTGCTTCTTTTTCAAAGGAGCACTTCCTGAGCTGCGTTCTTCACTGACAGAATGCCTAAAAATAACAAGATTGATCATACAACAAGGCGCTGTGTTTTCCATAGATATCCACCTGCGGTTTGTAGCTTCGCTCACATCACAGCTTAGAGTCTTTGTGTGATCAGCGTTGCCACTGTCTCCAAGTTTCACATCCTCTCCGATTTCCCCTCAGGTGAACTCGTGGAGCGGTTCCATCGAGATCGGGGTGACCGCGCTGGACCCCGCCGCGCTGGACTTCCCCAGCAGCGCCACAGGCCTCAAGGGCGGCTCCTGGATCGTGTCGGGCTGCTCGGTGCTACGCGACGGACGCTCCGTCCTGGAGGAGTACGGCCGCGACCTCGACCAGCTAGCCGAGGGCGACCGGGTGGGCATTCAGCGCAGCGCCCGCGGGGAGCTCCACCTCTGGGTGAACGGGCAGGACTGCGGCGCAGCGGCGAGCGGCTTGCCGCCCAAGCTCTGGGCAGTGGTGGACCTGTACGGCAAGTGCACCCAGGTGACGGTGGTGAGCTGTGAGCCGCCGCTGCCCTCCACGGAGAAAGAGACGATAGAGCGGGACGAGGAGGTGGATGATGAGGAGGAGGAGGAGGAAGAGGAGGAGGAAGAGGCGGTGGTACGTGGGGATGCAGGGATCACAGCACTGATGAATGTGGCAGCGATGAATGGAATGATGAACGGAGATGAAGGTAGGGGCCTTTTTTTTATCAGTATGATTCCTTTTCCCCATTTATCGTCTGGGATTTGTTGTTTTCAGTGACCTTTCACCTTTCTCCCTGTCAGTGCCTGAGCTTAGCTGCAGTCACAGCAGACCAGACAAGTTCCCCAACAGCCTGGAGCCCGACACGGGTAAGAAAACCCCGCTCTGATCAGTCGATCGGCAGTTGTGCAACATTGACAACCTCGTCTTCTTCTGTCTCCCTTCAGTTCTAACGGAGCACCAGCTGTTTGACGTGTTCAACAACGCAATAGTATCTTTTTATCGCTCTGAGGATGAGGGCGGAGGGGAGGACGGTGGAGGTGGAGGAGGAGCCGGGGGCGTAAACCCAGGACCTGATTCCTCTTCCAGAAATGACAGGGGGAGCAGCAGCGGAGGAGGTGCCGTCAACAGCGACAGTGGGACGGGGTCAACGGGCGGAAGCGGCGGAGGAGGAGACGGTGGAAACACGAACAACAGTCCCGCCGGCAACGGCGGGCTCGGGCTGACCGCCATGACGGGCGCGATGACCACCAACGACGCGCTGCTGTTCCACGAGAAATGCGGCACGCTGATCAAACTGAGCAACAACAACAAGACGGCGGAGCGGAGGAGACCGCTGGACGAGTTCAACAACGGCGTGGTGATGACCAACCGGCCGCTCCGGCACAACGAGATGTTTGAGGTGGGATCACACGACTCTGTGTTGTGGTGTCTGGTCATACGTGAACATCACAGTGATATATAGTGCTCGTCTTCATCATTCAAATAATGATTTTCAGATCCGCATTGATAAGCTGGTGGACAAGTGGTCAGGCTCCATAGAGATCGGTGTGACCACTCACAACCCCAACAACCTGGACTATCCTGCAACTATGACCAATCTGCGCTCAGGTAGCCCTCGCACAGATGCACGATAACGCTCGTTGTTCATTGTGATGTCACTGACGTGATCCCGGCTGCTTGTATCAGGTACAATCATGATGAGTGGCTGCGGGATCCTGACCAACGGGAAAGGGACCCGCAGGGAATACTGTGAATTCAGCCTCGACGAACTCCAGGTTTGTGACGTTTGGAGACACGCATGTCGCTCCGCCGCCTCTACCGTTTTAATAATCTCCTACTCTCATCCACGTCTCCAGGAGGGAGATCACATAGGGTTGATGCGCAAAGCCAGTGGAGCACTCCATTTCTACATCAACGGCATCGACCAAGGTAAGGCACATTAAGACGAGGGGGAAGGAAGCCCACCGCTCGGGGAGGAGGGTGGTCTCGTTGGTGAGCTAGAATTAATGACTGAATTTACTGTTATTTGTGATTTTTAAGATGTGACTGAAGATGTACGATCTTTGTAGTTTTAATACATAAAACGTTGGCCATAAGAAACACTATAACTGAGGCTGGTGGCTGTGATTAAATGACCTCGGCTCCCGCTCCTAACTCCTCTGTGTCTTTTCCCAGGTGTTGCGGCAGCTCAGACCCCCGCCGTGGTCTACGGCGTGGTCGACCTCTACGGCATGGCGGTCAAAGTCACAATAGTCCACAACCACAACCACAGCGACCGCCTCAGACGCAATAACGCCATCATGAGGGCTTTATCGCCGGACGTGGGCCGGCCCAGGACGGCTCTCTCCCTCACGCCGGACTCGGAGGGGCCCGACCGGCTGCTCTTCCATCACAACTGTGGCCAGAAGGCCGCCATCATCAGCGACGGCAGGACAGCGCTGCGGCCACAGTGAGTCCATGCTGGTGTTGAAATCTTAAACATGACCATCCAGACGTGTGCTGTCGAGATATTTATTGTGGAGGTTGACATAAAGTGTTGATGCTGTCTAAAACATATTAAAGTGTTTTGAATTCAGATAGAATCAACTTTTTAAACATTTTTTTATTGGATTCATGAAAAGAAAAGGGTTTGGAAAAATTTTAAAAACAAAAGAAACCCTCTCCAGCCACAGAATGTTCTGCTGTCAGTATTTTCAAGTAAATTTAAGGGTGAAAAAATACCAAAAATCGCAATGACAGAGGTCTAATTTAACTCTTACAGCGCGACCGATGACTTCAACCACGGCGTGGTGCTGAGCAGCCGGCCGCTGCGCTCCAACGAGGTGTTCCAGGTTCGCATCGATAAGATGGTGGACAAGTGGGCGGGCTCCATCGAGATCGGTGTCACGACGCACAACCCGGCATACCTGCAGCTGCCCTCCACCATGACTAACCTGCGCTCAGGTAAAATCGGATGTGTTAAAGTGGGCATTCTCTTCTGTCTCTTCTGAGATAACAGTTGTTTTATTTTCGTTCTCCACCTTTCAACGTTTGCTGTGTTTTCCAGGAACGTGGATGATGACGGGAAACGGCGTAATGCACAACGGAACGACAATACTGGATGAGTATGGACACAATCTGGACCGGCTCAAGGTGAGTTGGTGGCGTTATCCCGGTGTTTATGACACCTCCGGCCTCCTCCCACAATGACCTTCTTATTAACCCTCTTGTTTCCCCTCTTGCAGGCAGGTGACACAGTAGGTGTAGTGCGGAAAGAAGACGGTAGCCTCCACTTCTTTGTAAACGGTGTGGCTCAGGGCCCGGCAGCCTGGAACATCCCCCCCAGTGTGTATGCCGTGGTGGACCTCTATGGCCAGGCGGCTCAGGCCACCATCATGGACGACATGGGTGAGAGGGGGAGGCAGACAGACAGTAGCTAAGATGTTAAGTTTCTTTAAGACGGTGTTGACTTCTTTTCATTCCCTTTTCTGTTAGTGGACCTCCTGCCTCTCCCAGAGGACTGCTCAGACGGCCCCACAGCCATGTCCCCCGGGAGCCCCTGTTCGGTGGGAGGGGCCATAACCACCAACGACCTGCGTTTCCATCACCTGCACGGCACCAACGCCGTCATCACCAACGGGGGGCGCACCGCCCTGCGCCAGAACTGCCGGAGCGAGTTCAACGACGCGATTGTCATTTCCAACAGGTGAAGGAAAAGAAATAACCCATACGTTTTAGTGAATTATATCCATCTATGGATCATAATGGTTCTGAAACTACAGAAACTAGACTGAAGAGCATTCAAAATGTGTTGTGGAGGAGCTGCCTCCAGATCTCAACCTGTTCCCTCCTCGTAGGTGCCTTCGAGATGGGGAGCTCTTCGAAATCATCATTCAGAAGATGGTGGACCGCTGGTCGGGTTCAATAGAAGCAGGTTAGGTATTTCTATTGTGCCTGTTCTGCTTTTCTGTGTCTCTTTTTTTTTAGAAATGTAAATGACTCAAATACCAAAAAATGACAATGAAAGCTTCTGCATCTTATATAACATTTGTCTGTACAACTGTGTTTTGGACATCATGTGTAAATGTATTTTATGTGTAATCACCACAGATTTTCTCCTCCCCCCTCTGTGTCCAGGAGTGACAGCCATCAGACCAGACGAGCTTGAGTTTCCAAACACTATGACCGATATTGATTATGACACTTGGATGCTAAGGTAAAAACAAGAGACCCAAACGTAATTAGAAGAAATTGTGTTGAACTGGAGACCTAGTTAACGTCGAACAGAGCAAAGTATTAAAAGGGGTTTGAATAGGAGGACCACTTACACTTCGCCCACCACATTCATCAGCATTCTTTGGTTTTATCTGAAAGGTCCTGTGATGTTTTCAAAGAGTGATTGTAGGGTTATGGACTTTGTTCTTCTGGCCTTTTTTCTAAGAGAGTGGGTTAACTCTTTGTTAAGGCAGCATTATCTGACTTGGATGATGTTTATCAGCATGTGGACCTAGAATACAAATCTTTGTTTCCTAATATACCCCCAATAGAGCCTGTTTATCACATTGGTTTCTGGAAGTTCAGATATTTCAAAACTCTATTCTTTTTTTTCCACAGTGGAACTGCCATCATGCAGGATGGCAACACGATGCGCAACAACTACGGTTGTGACCTGGACTCCCTGACCACAGGCTCACGGATTGGCATGATGCGCTCAGCCAGCGGTGACCTCCATTATTACATCAACGGCGTGGATCAGGGAGTGGCCTGCACCGGTCTGCCACCTGGTAAAGCTTAGTCCGTCCGAGTCCGAAATGTGAAATCAGGTCACTGTAGTGCTGTCGTGAGTTAAGGAGTTTAATTTGATGTCTCTCTCTCTCTCTCTCTCAGAGGTGTATGCTGTGATCGACCTGTATGGTCAGTGTGTTCAGGTGTCCATCACCAGCACCTCGGGCCCGCTGGACAACAGCCTCTGTACCAGCAACATCACTGAGAAGAGCTTCCCCATCCACTCCCCAGGTACACGTCAGAGTCCCCACTCAGGTCTGCAAAGCCTTGGGATATATTTATAGAAATGCTTTTATTTTTCTATAAGTGGAGTTGAGACTAAAAATATCACACATCAGTTGTCCTCAAAGACTCATCCCCGTACTCTGCCTCTGTCCTGTGTCTGTGGGCGTGAAGTAGCAGGCGTCGCCCATCGACTCCACAGTAAACACGGCAAAAACGTGGTGCTGCTCGGCGACGGCTGCCAGGGCATCAGAGTCGGAGGCTACGCTCACGGCATCGTGTTCAGTGCGAAGGAACTCAAAGCAGACGAGCTGTTTGAGGTAAACAAATGAATGGAAATGAACCTGCTGCCTATCTTGTCATCTTTTTAAAAAATAATGAGCATCCTCTTGAATAATTGTTTGTTTTTCCCATAAAAATGAACATTTTTTGATTATTTTTTTTATCTGTCCTCTGCAGGTGAGGATTGATGAAGTGGATGAGCAGTGGTGCGGTTCGCTGCATATCGGTCTGACCACACTGGCACCTCCGGAGCTGCCGTCCTGCCCACTGTCGGGCCTCTCCCCCTCCCTCCCGCAGCTCCGCACCAAGGTCACCTGGCTGCTCTGCGGCTCCGAGGTCCGTCGCAACGGCGTGCTGCAGCGCCAGAACTACGGCTGCTCACTGGACCGGCTGACGGTGAGTCGCATCGCCCTGCTCCGCGAGCACAGTTAGATTAGAGGTCGTATGGAAAACCCCTCAAGGGAGCTCGTCTTCTGTCTCAGAGTCATTCTCTGGCTGCTTAAAAGCCCTGAAAGCTTTGATATTGTCACAGAAATCAGCATCTTAAAACTCTAAATCTATCTTTTTTAAAAACATACACTATATATTTGTAATAGCTTATTGATTTAATTTGATGTCCTTGAGTGTATTATGAGGAAAACAAAGTAGTTTATTTCTTACCTGAATGGGATTGTTTCTTAGGTGGGGAACCGTGTGGGTGTGAAGAGGTGCAGCGACGACACCATGCACATCTTCATAGATGGAGAAGACATGGGACCTGCAGCGACTGCAGTAGCCAAGGTACACACACACACACACACACACACACACACACACACACACACCTACAGTATGCAGCTACTTGGCCCCACGCTGCCATTCAGCCCCTCTCTGGCTTCTCACAGAACGTGTATGCAGTTCTGGACCTGTATGGGCGCGTGACAGCGGTGTCCATCGTGAGCTCTTCGTTGATGGAGGACATGGAGAGCGTGAAGGCGCCGTCGCTGTCCTCCGAGAGCTGCAGCGAGGGGGAGGAGGACAGCACCCCCGTAAGAGAGGTAGAAGCACCGGTCTGTTTGTTAAGAAAAGGTGTTGCATCGTCAACAGACTCTTCACGTCGCCTCTTGTTGCCTTCAGGTTGAGACGGAGCTGTGTGCACTAGTGCCCACCGCCATCGCCTTCCTGGAAAACCACGGCAAAAACATCCAGCTGTCCAATCAGAACCTGACGGCAGCCAGAGTCTCCAGCTACAACCAGGGCCTGCTGGTCACCGCCCAACCGCTGGCTCGCCAGCAGCTGTTCCAGGTAATATACCATGCATTCATTATACTATATAATGCCATACCGTACTAGTAGGATAGACAAGATCATTCAGGGTGACCAGTCTGCCAATAGCCTCCCCTTTTCGTCACCAGTTTCAAATCGACCGTCTGAACCCGTCATGGACGTCGTCGCTGTCGTTAGGGGTGATAGGTCACTCCCCCGACCGGCTCAACTTCCCCTCCACAGCCTGCTGTCTGAAACGCTCCGCCTGGCTGCTGCAGAGAGACTCTGTCTTCCACAACTCCCTGAAGGTATGAACGCGCTACATCTGTCCATCAGGCCGTCTATGGATTTGTGTCTTACACGACAACGTGAACGTGTTCTCACTGGCTGATCCACCTTTTGTCATTTCCTCTGATTCACTGATGGGTTAGGGTCCCCAAACCCCTCCAAACACTCCTCTTCCTCTTTCCACAAATCTCTCTTTTCTCCTCTGCCTCCTCGTCAGATATGCGAGAACTACGGTCCTAACCTGGACACTTGTCCGGAGGGGACGGTGTTGGGTCTGCTGGTGGATGCCAACAGCTGTCTCCACCTCTACGTCAACGGCATGGACCAGGGCGTGGCGGCGCAGGACATTCCTTCGCCCTGCTACCCCTTCATCGACCTCTACGGCCAATGTGAACAGGTCAGTGATGCAGACAAACAGCCTAAAAACAGCCATGTCACGTTTGATGAAGATCAAAATCCCAAGATGATGCTAATGAATGTTTGTGTCGTCATGGCAGGTTACTATAGTAACGAACAACGTGCCAGCTGTGGGTGGAGAGAGTGGGGAGACCCGTTGTCAGGGCGACATGGAGAAGGCGGACATGGTTGACGGTAAGGCCGGTTCTTCTGTAGTTCCTCGTAGCGGAGCCATCTACACAAAACACTAAAACACTTTTTTTTCCCTTTTCCATGCAGGAATCAAAGAGAGTGTGTGCTGGACGCCCCCTCCAGAAGTCAATCCCAACAAGACCTGTGAATACCAGGCACTGTGCTCACGCTTCAAGGACCTGCTAACGTTACCAGGTGAGTTTAACCCCCCGAACCTTTCCGCTGTGATATTTGGTTCAGATCTAAAATCATCTAATGAGCCCGACCTCTGTCTCCTGAAGATGGCTATTTTAACGAAGACGCAAAGTGCAACCTTTGCTACTGCGAGTCCTGCCACAAGCTTCGGGGTGACGAGGCGTATTACAAGAGAGGAGAACCGCCCCGGGACTACGCCCTGCCCTTCGGATGGTGCCGCTTCGCTCTCAGGTGAGAAGACGATCCCTCAGATATAGAATGACTGTGTACAATAATAGTACAAAACATAGCAGGTTTTCATCTCCTTTCGTTGTTTGAGTGTTTACTTGCCAATGTGTAAAGTTAATGTGTTTATTATTACAGTATTATCAATTTAAAGGGATGAAAATGGCCCGACAGAGCTTGATATTAAGACTTCCAATATGTGACTGGAAGAGCTGCATTCATATTTTCCTGTCGGCCATAAAACCATGGGAAATTATTACGATATTATGTGTTCAAATGTAAAATATTGATTTTGGCAAGAATGATATTTAATTAATTAATGTTCATTTAATAAATACAATAGTTTGTAGATGTTTTCACAGCAATATAAAACATATTAAAGAGGGAATTATGATGATTATGTTATAACTTTGAACACTATTTGTTAGCCGTTTATAATAGATAATTAAAATGAGTAATACTAAGGTGTGTATTTAATATTTAAATAAAACATCAACAATAAAACAATAAAACAACACAATTTATTTCCTTATCATTTGAATTGTGTGTTTTTATTCAAATAACTAATAACTATATACACTACTATATATTTTTTTTATCTCCAATGTCCAAACCCTTGTTGATTTTATTTATTTATTGATAGGCTGACATTTTCCAAGTAAATTTGGCTATGGGGCAAATAAAACCTCTCAGCTACTTGCTGACCTACAGGCTATGTACAGTATCTGTTGCATGTGTCTATATAAGTGCATGTGTACTCTTTGCAGGATCAAGCCCCACTGTGAGGTTTCTAATGCACTGAAGAAGTGGCACATCGCGTACCACGGTACCAGCGTCGGAGCCCTGCGGCGCACGCTGGACCACAGCGAGCTGCTGCCTGGTAGGAAAACCCTCTGATTCCTTCTTCCAAAGACAAGTACTCTGTTTTACTCTTTAACGTCACCATTGTGTTGTTGTAGGGACGTCGTCTATCTTCTCCGTGGCCCCTGTGAAGACAGAGGGGCCTAATGGCTACAGTGAGCCAGAGGAGAACAGCGCCCCCGGCAGGGAGGTTCCCAGAGTGCGACTCTCCCCCACTATGCGCTACTCCGGCATGGAGATCTTTGCCCCCAAAGTGCAGTAAGTCCACTAGGCTCAGAAAACCACACAGACAATGAGGGGAGAGGGCACTTACTGATGGTTCTCCTTCTCCTCATGCAGATTTCGGGACCCCCGTTCTCACCGCAGCCACCAAGCTCAGGTGGGGTTCCAGGTGTGTGTGCGTCCGGGATCCTACAAGGTGGGACCGCAGACGCTTGGCCACAGCGAGCCCCTGGACCCTCGCTTCAGCAACTCAGAAATCGAGTGGATCACAAAAGAGGAGGGCGGCACGCTCCTCTACGGACTGCTGATCCGGATCGAGTGAACGGGGGCGGGGGGAGGCATTCGGGTGGAAGTGGGGAGGGCCCGTGTGGCGCTCTTGTACTTTTAATAAACTGACAACCAAATCCAACCCCTGCCTTGAGCGAGAGACTCCTCCGGAGCTGTTCCAACTGTGGATTGTTGACAATTCAGCATTATTGATTTGTTTTGGTTTTTTTTTTTTTGGTTTTTTTTTTGCTCTTGGACTCTTTTAACGGCCGGGAGCTACGGCGGTTTCAAAGAAGAACAGACACTGCCTGCACTTTACGTTTCGGACACTCGTGGGCGATTTTTAAACTAACTTCTCATCGACTCAACGCAACACGTTTGTTCATCGGGTTTAGTTAGTTTTTTTTGCCAGGTTTTTGTTCTCATTCTTCCCAAAAATATTTCCTTCCACACACACACACACACAGCTATTTTTTCCTCTACCTTTTGGCACTTATTTTAACACACGTCACCTCTGCTCTGGTCAGTGTTTTTTAATTTGGGAGGAGCTGTCCCCTGCCAACCTGCACGTTAATGGACTGTCACCTAAAAAGACTGAAACGTGGGTCCAAAAAAAAAGTGACAATGTTTTCACAAAAATGTTAAAAAAAACAAAAAACAAGACACTTGAATCTGAGAATGAACCCTGGAGTGTCTTGTGATTGTGACTTGTATTTTTGGGGCAGGGGGGTGATTTTAAAACTGGAGGAAGAAAAAATGTTTACACAATTTCAACCGTACGTTGCTGTTCTCCTCATGTCTCCACATTAGCAGTTTGGCTACTTTTATCAATCCCGTTTGCGTTTCTTTTGCGGCCCAGCATTACATGTGACTCCTGTCACGTCCAACGGAACAAATTCACAGGCTCTAACTCCGAGAAAACTGGATAGCTGAACAGAAAAATGTACTCTTTGGAAGCAAAACGCTGATAAAGATGTTTAAAATGACGTGCATTTGATTCTCGACGTGGAAGGTTTGGATACACGAAAAAAAAAAAACGGGTAAAAGTTAAAACATTTTGTGGAAAAGCGCCTATTCACTTCCGTGCAGAGTATGAAGAGAAGGTTAATGCCACTCTAATGTGTGAGTTGTATCAGTCTTCTCATCAAGAAAGTGAACGTCCCATAATGTTGAACTTTAAAAAAAACAGTTGTTAAGTGGTTTTCCACATCACTCCCGCTGTATCACTTCCCCCTCATTGTTTACTCTAGATCCACTCACACCTCCACTTTGAGCTATCCATCAGTCACGTCTGACTGTTTACCCGGCAGGACCTCCAGAGCCAACAACGTTTTAATTTCTATGTCAGCAGGACGTCAAGTCATCTGCATCCCAAGACCCACGCTGGTGTTTACATGTGAATGTTGTCCATTAGGGCTCTGCAGTTCTTTTATGTCGACTAATATCATTGATTTACATTTTGTCAAATGTTTATACGAGGGTTTTACTTCATCCAAAACCTCCACCTAACGATTGATTGTATGTGAACAGCTTTACAAAGTGTTTCTTTTTCACCGTTGCCAATTTGTTAATCTGCTACAAAAAACATGAAGCGTCGTTCAAGGCACAGTTTTGACGATTCAAACTCAAAAAGTTATAATTGAAGAAGCTCCGTCACCTTCTAAGAGCAGCTGTGATCTGACCAATGGAAGATCAACGGGGTTTGGCAGAAGGAAAATCAGAAAATGTGAAAAAATATTATTATAAGGGTTATTTACGGCCCAGTGCTGCTTTGTACAATTTAATTTGTATTGTTTTCTTTATTTTTTTTTCTGTATGTTGCATTGTACAGGCTGTTACATAACAAATCATATCTTCCTGATTTATAAAAAAATTAAATAAACTGACGGACAGTATGCACAAAATTCTGGTTAAATTTGAGGTGTTTTTTGGGTACATGTAAATCAAAAATATACCTTGAAGAAGAGACAACCTACTGGTCCAGTCACTCAATCACACCCTTTCCAAAATGCCGTATGCTAAATATTAAGGCCAAAAGTGATATTTTTCATATGTTTCTACAGAATTAGTGGCTGCTTCTTGAGTAGTGTTGCCCTGCCATGTCAAGAAAGATAGTAACTTGTAGTGTTCTACTACTACTAAAACATTTTTATGACTTTATTTGACAAACTATACAATGTTTTTTCTCAACATGCTATACTATGACTTTTTTGGACAAACTACTATTATTTTTTGACATGCTATTCTATTACTGTTTTATGACTTTTTTCGACATACTATGACTGCTTTTTATCACAAAAATCCCCTGTATATGTAAAGCAAAAAAAGGCACCCAACCAAATTTATAAAATATTCTAAAAAAAATTACAAAAAATGTCATAAAAATCCCTTCTATCATATATCGAGAGTAGGAAGTCTGAAATAGTTATAAAAAGCCATAGTCGCATTTTTTTTAGGGGGAAAAAAAGTCATAGTATAGCGTGTCGAATATTCGGGAAAAAAAGGCTCCAGACAAAATTTATAAAATATTGTAAGAAATAGATAAAAATCTTAAAAATTCTTCGTATCGTGGGTCAAGCATAGTCTGAGTGTAGGGAGTCCAAAACAAAAAAAGGCACCCGACAAAATTCATAAAATATTCTAGAAAAATATTGAAAAGTCACAAAAATCCTTTGTATCGCCTGTCGCACCAAGTCTGAGTGTAGTGAGTCCAAAACAGGCATAAAAAGCCATGGTCAAATTTTTCGGGGTGAAAAAAAAAAGTCATACTATATAGCATGTCGAAAAAAAAGTGAAAAATCGACAAAATTCATAAAATGTTGTAAAAATGATTTAAAAGTCATAATCTATGCTTGTATATCGTGTAGCAATCAAAGTCTGAGTGTACTGAGTGCAAAACAGGCATAAAAAGGGTTAGTCATATTTTTCAAAAAAGTCATACTATAGCATGTTGAAAACTCACGAAATGGTCAGTCAAGATAAATTCATAAAAAATATTAAAAAGTGATAAAAATTGCTCGTATCGCTTGTCACGCCAAGTCTGAGTGTAGTGAGTCCAAAACAGGCATAAAAAGCCATGGTCAAATTTTTCGGGGGGGAAAAAAAGTCATACTATAGCATGTCGAAAAAAAAGTGAAAAATCAACAAAATTCATAAAATGTTGTAGAAATGATTTAAAAGTGATAACATATGCTTGTATATCACGTAGCAATCAAAGTCTGAGTGTATTGAGGTCAAATAAGTCATAAAAAGGCTAAGCCATGGCTTGCAGGTGGTTGAGTGGTTAGAGCACATGCCGCTACCTATTTATACATATATGCAGATGACACTGGTTCGAATCCCAGCTGAGGGTGTTTGTTGAATGTCACATCCCCCTTTCTCTCCCATATTTCCTCTCTGTTCACTGCAAAATAGAAAGCTGTCTTTGCCAGGAGAAGATCTTAAAAAAAAACCCTCACTAAATTTTTTTTGAAAAAAAAAGTCATACTATAGCATGTTGAAAACTCACGAAATGGTCAGTCAAGATAAATTCATAAAAAATATTAAAAAGTGATAAAAATTGCTCGTATCGCTTGTCACGCCAAGTCTGAGTGTAGTGAGTCCAAAACAGGCATAAAAAGCCATGGTCAAATTTTTCGGGGGGGAAAAAAAGTCATACTATAGCATGTCGAAAAAAAAGTGAAAAATCAACAAAATTCATAAAATGTTGTAGAAATGATTTAAAAGTGATAACATATGCTTGTATATCACGTAGCAATCAAAGTCTGAGTGTATTGAGGTCAAATAAGTCATAAAAAGGCTAAGCCTTGGCTTGCAGGTGGTTGAGTGGTTAGAGCACATGCCGCTACCTATTTATACATATATGCAGATGACACTGGTTCGAATCCCAGCTGAGGGTGTTTGTTGAATGTCACATCCCCCTTTCTCTCCCATATTTCCTCTCTGTTCACTGCAAAATAGAAAGCTGTCTTTGCCAGGAGAAGATCTTAAAAAAAAAACCCTCACTAAATTTTTTTTCGAAAAAAAAAGTCATACTATAGCATGTTGAAAACTCACGAAATGGTCAGTCAAGATAAATTCATAAAAAATATTAAAAAGTGATAAAAAAATTGCTTGTATCGCTTGTCACGCCAAGTCTGAGTGTAGTGAGTCCAAAACAGGCATAAAAAGCCATGGTCAAATTTTTCGGGGGGGAAAAAAAGTCATACTATAGCATGTCGAAAAAAAAGTGAAAAATCAACAAAATTCATAAAATGTTGTAGAAATGATTTAAAAGTGATAACATATGCTTGTATATCACGTAGCAATCAAAGTCTGAGTGTATTGAGGTCAAATAAGTCATAAAAAGGCTAAGCCTTGGCTTGCAGGTGGTTGAGTGGTTAGAGCACATGCCGCTACCTATTTATACATATATGCAGATGACACTGGTTCGAATCCCAGCTGAGGGTGTTTGTTGAATGTCACATCCCCCTTTCTCTCCCATATTTCCTCTCTGTTCACTGCAAAATAGAAAGCTGTCTTTGCCAGGAGAAGATCTTAAAAAAAAACCCTCACTAAATTTTTTTCGAAAAAAAAAGTCATACTATAGCATGTTGAAAACTCACGAAATGGTCAGTCAAGATAAATTCATAAAAAATATTAAAAATTGATAAAAAAATTGCTTGTATCGCTTGTCACGCCAAGTCTGAGTGTAGTGAGTCCAAAACAGGCATAAAAAGCCATGGTCAAATTTTTCGGGGGGGGAAAAAAGTCATACTATAGCATGTCGAAAAAAAAGTGAAAAATCAACAAAATTCATAAAATGTTGTAGAAATGATTTAAAAGTGATAACATATGCTTGTATATCACGTAGCAATCAAAGTCTGAGTGTATTGAGGTCAAATAAGTCATAAAAAGGCTAAGCCTTGGCTTGCAGGTGGTTGAGTGGTTAGAGCACATGCAGCTACCTATTTATACATATATGCAGATGACACTGGTTCGAATCCCAGCTGAGGGTGTTTATTGAATGTCACATCCCCCTTTCTCTCCCATATTTCCTCTCTGTTCACTGCAAAATAGAAAGCTGTCTTTGCCAGGAGAAGTTCTTAAAAAAAACCCTCACTAAATTTTTTTTGAAAAAAAAAGTCATACTATAGCATGTTGAAAACTCACGAAATGGTCAGTCAAGATAAATTCATAAAAAATATTAAAAAGTGATAAAAATTGCTCGTATCGCTTGTCACGCCAAGTCTGAGTGTAGTGAGTCCAAAACAGGCATAAAAAGCCATGGTCAAATTTTTCGGGGGGGAAAAAAGTCATACTATAGCATGTCGAAAAAAAAGTGAAAAATCAACAAAATTCATAAAATGTTGTAGAAATGATTTAAAAGTGATAACATATGCTTGTATATCACGTAGCAATCAAAGTCTGAGTGTACTGAGGTCAAATAAGTCATAAAAAGGCTAAGCCATGGCTTGCAGGTGGTTGAGTGGTTAGAGCACATGCCGCTACCTATTTATACATATATGCAGATGACACTGGTTCGAATCCCAGCTGAGGGTGTTTGTTGAATGTCACATCCCCCTTTCTCTCCCATATTTCCTCTCTGTTCACTGCAAAATAGAAAGCTGTCTTTGCCAGGAGAAGATCTTAAAAAAAAACCCTCACTAAATTTTTTTCGAAAAAAAAAGTCATACTATAGCATGTTGAAAACTCACGAAATGGTCAGTCAAGATAAATTCATAAAAAATATTAAAAAGTGATAAAAAAATTGCTTGTATCGCTTGTCACGCCAAGTCTGAGTGTAGTGAGTCCAAAACAGGCATAAAAAGCCATGGTCAAATTTTTCGGGGTGAAAAAAAAAAGTCATACTATATAGCATGTCGAAAAAAAAGTGAAAAATCGACAAAATTCATAAAATGTTGTAAAAATGATTTAAAAGTCATAATCTATGCTTGTATATCGTGTAGCAATCAAAGTCTGAGTGTACTGAGTGCAAAACAGGCATAAAAAGGGTTAGTCATATTTTTCAAAAAAGTCATACTATAGCATGTTGAAAACTCACGAAATGGTCAGTCAAGATAAATTCATAAAAAATATTAAAAAGGGATAAAAATTGCTCGTATCGCTTGTCACGCCAAGTCTGAGTGTAGTGAGTCCAAAACAGGCATAAAAAGCCATGGTCAAATTTTTCGGGGGGGAAAAAAAGTCATACTATAGCATGTCGAAAAAAAAGTGAAAAATCAACAAAATTCATAAAATGTTGTAGAAATGATTTAAAAGTGATAACATATGCTTGTATATCACGTAGCAATCAAAGTCTGAGTGTATTGAGGTCAAATAAGTCATAAAAAGGCTAAGCCATGGCTTGCAGGTGGTTGAGTGGTTAGAGCACATGCCGCTACCTATTTATACATATATGCAGATGACACTGGTTTGAATCCCAGCTGAGGGTGTTTGTTGAATGTCACATCCCCCTTTCTCTCCCATATTTCCTCTCTGTTCACTGCAAAATAGAAAGCTGTCTTTGCCAGGAGAAGATCTTAAAAAAAAACCCTCACTAAATTTTTTTCGAAAAAAAAGTCATACTATAGCATGTTGAAAACTCACGAAATGGTCAGTCAAGATAAATTCATAAAAAATATTAAAAAGTGATAAAAATTGCTCGTATCCTGCATGTCTTTGGACTTTTGAAGGAACATGCAAACTCAACACAGAAGGAACCTGAAACCTTCCCAGGGAATTGAACTCAGGACCCTCTCGCTGTGAGGCAACAGTGCTACCCACTACATCACCGTGCAGCCCTCAAATCATAGTATAGTATGTCGAAAATTGACACGCAAAAAAGAATCCAGACAAAAGTGCATCATGCATCATTTTAAAAAGAGAACATTGAAAACTCTGAAACCTCAACGTAATAAAGATAATAAATGGCAAACTATGTTTCAGTGCATGTTATATTGTGTGTGACGATCAATGGGGTTTGGCTGAAGGGAACATAGTTATACGAGTTATTTACAGCCCAGTGCTGCTTTGCACAATTTCATGTACATGCCATCCTCCCGATTCATAAAAAATAAAAAATAACAGACAGTATGCACAGAAGGACGGTTGAAGTTGTATTTTGGTGTACGGGCTATAAAACAAAAATATGTCATGAAGAAAAGACAACCTACTGGTGCTTTTGGTTCCTTTTTTTAATTGAATTTTATTTAGAGTAGGAAAAAAAGTCCGGTCACTGACATGTTATTGCAGTGTTGCATACTTACTCAATCACACCTTTTCCAAAATGCTGTAGGCTAATTACTCATTAAGGCCAATAGTGGGTTTTTTCATAGCTTTCTACAGAAATAGTGGCTGCTTCTCGGGCAGCGCTGTCCTGCCATTTAAGAATAGACACACACACATACACACACACACACACAAAGTGATTTAAAAACGCAGAAACTCAGCAATGAACTAAAAATAAACAGATAACTACTTCGTTGTCCCACAAACATAGACCTATAATGATGCCATAATTGTAAAGAAGTACCGTAGCATACCACGGACAAACTGTTGGGTTGCATAGTCGGTTTTGTTTAATAATCTGCCGCAAGCTTTAAAATCATTTCTGCACCAGCTTTGACCTTTTTTTTCTTTTTGGACCCTGAGTTTTATTTTGTGATTCAAATATCTAACTTAGAGCTGCCAATCTGGTCCCGAGCTCTTCCTGATCCTCTCAAATAATTTGACATTTTGAGAAATTTGCTAACTTTCTGAGAGGTAAATTATCAAATTAAGATTTTTTTAAAAATCTAATTTTTCAAATGTATCTCATTTGTTTAAAACCATGTTAAAATGACCATTGGTTTGAGGTTAATCCACCTGCCCAGTAGTTCTGCTGGAAAAAAAAAAATTGCAGCACATACGTATTCCTATTTCCACTTTACCATTAACAAGTTGAACCTAATCGTAATCGCAGACTTGAGAGTGATAACAATCTCCTTAGATTCCAGGCACAAGGAAGCTTTGATTTGGATGAAATCTGGGCCAATTGTTGGATGTAGCAACAGTAGACAACGTTTTAAGTGTCAGAAATGGGGGAAAAAAGAGGCAACGAAAAGGTTTTTGCTACAAAATATCACAAAAATATATATAAAGCACTTGTATGAGAAAACCAAAGTGCAGCTGTTGATACTGAGTTTGTTTTGTAGTCGGGGAGGACAGATTTTAAGCAGCATTACGTGCACAATGACAAAAAAACACCAGTGTTAATGACAATACGAGGTTACAAAACCTCTAAATGAGCTCTGAGAAGAGAGACAAACGGACAAACACTATGTAAAAGTTTGGTTAAGCTTCATTCAAATATACATCTTAACTTCCATGCACACGCACATACATACATACATACATACAGTCCTTCAAATATGCCAGAAACCAACAACAAATAATTCCACAGTTTAAAAAAATAGCGAAAAGTTCTTTGTACACTTACACATAACTGTTCACATGTTCCCAACCCTGACGTACGACATTCACTCCAAACATAAGGTTGTAAGCATCAAGCTACAGTGGTTGCTTTTATATATAAAAAAAAAACAACAAAAAAAACGCATGATCACAGTAGTTCAAATAAAATGTCTCCTTTTCGAATAAATAAACAGTGACAAAATGACCTTCAGTACAAAGAATCGGTGCAGGACGTTCACATCTTCTGATTCATCGTGATTTAAAAAGAAAGAAACACCAGAAAGTTGACCACAGCAGCTGTTTTTGCTCCCAGCTCCGACATAAATAAAACGGGGATCATCAAACACTTGTGGGTGAAAAACCTCTCCTGAACCCACACCCACACCCACACACACACACACACACACACACACACACACACACACACACACACACACACACACACACACACACACACACACACACACACACACACACACACACACACACACACACACACACACACACACACACACACACACACAGCTCATTGCCTCACCTGCTGCACCACATTAGTGACCGGAAGGTTGGGCCAACAAGTAACCTCCTTGTAAAAACCACAGAGAAAAGAACCTTAAAACATGTCGTTGTTTACAAACTCTTCTTACGACAGTAAAACACAGATCCCTCCCCCCCCTCTTTTTTTTTTTGCTTAAAAATCCAACATTTAGCATCGTTCCTTGGATACGCGACCGCCACCTCTCTGAAGGCTTCAGGATATTTTCCCCCAGTGCTTTTTTTGACCCCACTTCTCCGATTCAGCAGACTCTGAAGAGTTTAAACATTACTAATGTACTGCAGTGAGAGGAAAGTGAGGAGTTTGGCAGTCGGAGGTGAAAAAGGAGGAGATTCTTTGAAATATTTCAGTGAGACCCGCAGGGGTGGTGCAACCGAGAGGCAGAGCAGAACAGCCAAACTATGAAGAAGAGAGCACAGGATGTTCTGTTTTTCTCTTTCAAGGGTAAGACTAAGAGGAAAGACAAAGAAGGAAAAAAAAAATAATGAATAGTTCTCCCAGAATTCATTGTAGCTGGTTATGGGAGGATGGTACAAGGGGTTTACGGAGAAAGAGAGACAAAGGGGAGGCTTAAGAGAAGAGGAGGGAAGGCGAGCAGCAATTTGATTAGAGATTCACTTCATCTCTTGTCATCTACTTTACAGAAGTTTTTTGTTTTTTTCCTCCAGGTGAGCGGCTTCAGAACTTCTTGGGACCCCAGGCGGATGCTTGCTTCGGGGCCACACCGGTCCCAAACGTGGGGAAATCCTCCGCACTGCTCATGTCTGGAGCCTGGAACAAACGGACAGAAGACGTTTGACACACTGACTTCACTAATAACATATAAATACACTAAAGGGTCATTTTATTTCCCTTGGACCACTATCCCGAATACTTCCACATTCATAAACCAGTATAAGGAAGGTTAAATGTCCAACCTTGTTCCCTCCTGCATTCCAGGGGGCGTCCCGCACCACGAAGCCCTTGGCTGGACCCCCGCTGCTATCATCCCCTCCTCCTGCTCCACCTCCTCCTCCATAGCGAGATGGAGGCTTCATGTAAGCTGCCAACGTCTCCGTCTCCGTCACGCTGAGCATCTGAGGGAGGCGGGAGGAGAAACAAATTGCTCTTCAAACTGCCTTGGAAACCAACAAACATATTTTGCACTTCTTTTGCTCACATATTCCTCCTCCAGGTTGAGCAGGTGGTCGATGGCGCTGTCCACAGTCTCAGGAAGACCCATCACCGTCACTTTGTCCGGCTCGTCGGAGCCTGGCTGAGGGAAGCGGATATCCACCTGAACAGGAAGAACAAGGGAAAACAACAACAGGTGAATATCAGAGAAGATCTCATCAAAATAAATGTTCTCCTCTGTATTCAGAGTAAAAATGATATTATGAACCGGTCTAACCTTGAACTCCTCCATCAGCTTGCGGATGGCTTTGCCACGGGCTCCGATGATGCGAGCGTGGGTCCTCGGGTCCAGATGAACATCTTGGCTCACCATCTCCTGCAACTCGGCCACCAGCTGCTGGATGGCTTGACTCGCCTCCTCCACATTACGCTCGTACCCCGAGATCACGATCAGATCCTGGGAGTGGAAGCCCAGGACGGAGAAAAAACTATCAATTTTTTCACATTTTGGGACGGTTTTTCTGTTGGTTGCAACTTCATTACTAGATGCCAATCAAAGCTACACATATAAGTGAAAAACTATATGGAAATAATTCATAATCTCCAATTACTCAAACACATACAGACCTGCTGCTCGTCTCCTTTGTCGGGGAACTGGATGCTGACGTCGTGGTCTTTCCTGATCTGCGAGATGACTGCTCCTTTGCGGCCGATGATCTTAGGATGGAACTTTGGCTCCACAGACATGGTCACCTTGAAACTGCGAAGAGCCTGAAAGGGAGACAGGGCAGCAGAAACCTCAAACACTCAAATATCTCCATGACATGATGATAAGATTACGATGATGGAGCCGGGGAAATATTGTTTTTTACCCTGTCCTCCTGCTCTGCCTGCAGTTCTTTGACCCTCTCATGCAAACCCAGCTTGGCTCGCTCCACGTGGGCTACCAGGCCCGTCACCTTGATGACATCCAGCTGCTTCTCCGGCTGTGGCACCCAGATGTTAACCTGCGCATGCGAAAACCACACCAGGCACGTTTGAAACCGATTACAGCTTTTAAAACTCACGGACAGAAGATGGCACCAGAGAGTTCCAGCTGACCTCGTACTCCTCCATCATCTTCCTGATCCCGCTGCCCTTCTGCCCAATGATGTAGCGGTGCAGCTCGAAAGACACTTCGACATCCTCCGTTATGGGCACCAGCGCCTGGAGAACAAAGCAGTGACGGGAATATTATTGAGGATAAATGAACATCATGTCTGTAATAGAAGTAAAAAAGGCCTACCAGCAAGGCCATTTTTGCTTGTTCACACTTCTCGGCACGGCCAGCAATGGTGATGATGTCACACTTGCGGGCGACAAACTCCGCCTCTGGACTGACCTCACCGTTTTCCTGGTCAGGACCTGTAATTTCACCCCAGATAATAGATTAAAAGGTTAAAAGTCAATCCCTGTGGAAACCAAAATATACAAAATAATTTAAAAACAAATTCTTATTAATATGTCCATCACTGTGCCACCAGGCATCATAATTCCTGCGCTCAGAGAGCCGAGGTGGCATCACATTAACAACAGTGTAAGTATTGTAGCCGTCAGTACACTTCTCCTGTGCGTTATGTTTTGGACCTGCGGCGCTGTCGTCTCTCTCGGGGAACTTGATTTGGACCTCGTTCTCCCTGGTGATGTGCTGGATGCGGCAGCCTTTGGGCCCCATGATGGCTCGGTGGTAGCGCTGAGGGATGGCCACCTCCACACTCACCTGCGACTCCTGAGAGAGCGAGAGACAGCTGGGTAACAACAGCATCGACAGCAAACGCACACGTGATTCCTAATCGTTCTCTTACCAGGTCCTCAATCATCTCCTGGATGCGTTTCTTGGCGGCCTCCACACAGTCCTTGGCTCCCTTCAGGGTGACCCGCTGACTGTTGGCTCCCGTACGAGGGAAGCTCACGGCCACGCCGCCGTACTCCTCTGCTAGCTCCCGCAGCACCTGACCTCTCCGACACACAAAGTGGCGGTGGTGGCGAACATCTACTACCATGGTGTCCTCCACCACGTCGTCCTGGAGGGTGAGACGATCGCAATGTAGGAAGTGGAGTACGTTTTTTATAAATATCTCCACAATAAAAACACCAAGAAAATCTGACAAATATCTAAGAAAATCAATAAATAAACAGTGTAGTGTTGTAATAACCAGGTTTTTGACGAGACTTTCCAGCTCCAGCTGCGCCTGCCGAACGGCTTCCTCTTTCCCCACGATGGTGATCAGTTCCTGCTCGGAGTCATCCGGCGACGGGAAGATGATGCGGGCCCCCGTCTTGTCCCGCACACGGCGAATGTTGGCCCCTCCGCGGCCGATGAGGAATTTATGGTACTCTGGTTTGGCCTGGAGCTCAGCTGTGAAGTTGTTGACTTGCTGAAAAAGGAGCGAGGACAAGGAAAGGGATGTAAGTACTCTCCTTCTCTTCAGGAACCCGTTTCCCATCTCAGTTTTAGTCACCTCTTGTGTTCTTTCACTCTTTGTATCCATTCTTCAAACTTTTCTATCCCCACCCACCTTCTCTTCAGCCAGCTGCAGAAGCTGTCTCTTGGCCTTCTCCACCTCACCGACAGGCCCTCTGATGGTGACCTTGTCTGAGCCCGAGCCCTCGGAGGGGAAATGGATGTGGACGCCGCCGCAGTCCTCCATGATGGAGCGCACCAGGCAGCCCTTGGAGCCAATCAGAGAGTTATGCAGCCTGGCAGGGATGGCGATCTCCGCCTCCTTAATGTTGGCCTGAAGGGATGAAGAGGGAAATGAGAGGCAGGGAGAGTACTCTTTCACATCATCAACGAATATTCCCATATTAATCTTTAATTCGTCTTAAGAAAAGGTCCTCTTACTAGCTATTTGCAGATTATTTATTGGGCATTTTTGTCTCTATTAGATAACAACAGTGAGATGACAGGAAATAAACCACACCACATGGTCATCATCTGATAAAGAATGCAGGATAGAGCTATTAATCCCTTTGGGGAGGACCATGAAGTAAGGTAAAAACGATGCCCTGGAACTCTGGAAGCTGCAACCAATGATAAAAACAGTTCAAAGCTCTCACCAGTTCTCGCTGGATGGCGAGGATTCGCTCTCTGGCTGCATCACAGTTGTTCTTCTTGCCGGTGATGACGATCATCTCGGAGTTACTGTTCTCTGTCGGGAGGTCGATCTTAGTGTTGGTCTCTTCACGGATCTGGTGGCATCAACAACAGCTCTTATTTTGTGCCTTTATAATGTTATACACAGTAATATAAACATTGTTTTTCTGGCGGTAGATAAAATACCAATTTCAGTCATAAAGTACTGTTTTCACTGTTGGTTCATTTTATAATAAAGTTTAAATTAAATTAAAAATGAATGCATAATTTGAAGTGATGGTATTTCAAATTTTCCAAGTCCGCTTTAAAAGTCTCACCTTTTTGATGTTGGCGCCGCCCTTACCAATGATGTTTTTGTGAAACTGCTTAAAGATGGGAACAGACAGCGAGAAGCTATTCTCAATCTGGAGACGGAAAGAAAAGCTGCTGTGATGCCATGTGTAGGGAGACGGAGTCAGCCTAAACGACGAAGATAGGAAAAAAAAAAAACATACCAGGTCGGCAATGATTTTCTGGAGGAACTTCCCACATTTCTCCACCTCGTTCTTCGGCCCTCTCAGCTGGACAATGTCGCTCTTCTGCGCTGGGTCGGGGAAATTGATGATGACCTAGAAGCAGATGAGATGATACTCCTCAAATTAAATCAGACCCGGATCCAAGCGAATTATTTCACGATGATGAACTGTGAGATAATGTGTCACCTCGGGGAACTTGTCTCGAACTTCTTTGATCTTTTCTCCCTTCTGACCGATGATTGTCCGATGGAACTTCTGCTCCACGATCAGGTCTTTGGTGCGCTCATTTTCCTGGAAATCCGTAAAATAAAAACACGTGTGAGCGGGCCACTTTGGTGTCTGTGTACAGAGTTTTATAAACCAGCAGAATGAATGAATGAACCAACCTAAACCTTGACCCCATTCTCACCATTCTCTGGACCATCTCGATGAGCTCTCTGCGTGCCAGCTGGACCCCTTTAGGGTCTCCCTCGATCCGGACCAGGCCACTTCGTTCGGAGTCCTGGGGTATCCGTACCGACACTTTGTACTGCTCCTTGATCCGATTGACTGTCGTACGGGGATGGATGGTGCGACAGGATGCAAAAAGAATTGAGAGAGAGGGTTGCATTTTCAAAGATGTCTCCCAAATCTCGATGAGGACATTAACGCGCTGCAGAGGATGCAGGTTTGTCCCCGTCAGAGCACACCCTTCCTGCATCATAATGCAATTATCAGCTTGACACCACAGTCCCTTGTTCACCAATATGAATTGAGGCTACTTTATTACAAAAAAAAAATTAAAAATGTATTTTGGTTCAGAATTCGATGGTCGTTAAAGAAGCAAATAAGTATTTTGCCACAAGATGTGACTCTTCTGACTAAAAGTGTAAAAGGCAAAAAAAATGTCCTGTGGCTTAAAATAAAACATAAAGTTAAACGGCTGCTCCCACTGGCATTTGAACTCCCAACCGCAGAAGTGTTGACGTGCCAGTGTTTTTCTGTCGAGGTCGGCAGAACTGTACTCACTGTTGGCTCCGTTCTTTCCGATGAGGTGTCTGTGGAAACGCTGATCTATGATGACTTCAGTGTAGTCCATCCTCACCAGCTGGACACACAGGGGCAGAGGGAGATTTGTAACAGAGCTTTGTTCCTGATCTACAGACCTGAACCCCGTCAGATCTGTCTTCAGTGTCTTTATTCTAAGACCGAATGGGAGGGATTCTTCAAATCATCAACAAGCTTGATTTGTCTGATAATTAACTCAATAATTGACTAATCATTTCAGCTCTAAATAGATATGAATATCAAACTTCCTGAACAATGTTAAAATGACGATGTCATCGCCATTCTTACCTATTCGGACACATTTAGAATAGGAAAATATGTTTGCGTGCGAGGACTCACCAGGTCCTTGATGATCTCCTGTATCTGGGCCTGGGCCAGCTCCACTTCCTCCGTTGGCCCCTCCAGACTGATGCGCTCCTCACCATCCGTGAACTCTATGTGAACCTACACACACACACACACGTGAATACAGATGATCCTGCACCACCCAGCGAGGATTCCCCCAAGCCCTCCTCCTTCACCCCCTAAAAGAGGAGCAGACTGTCTCATCTCATGTCTTACCCGTGGTAGCTGCTGTGTGATCCGTCCGATGTTCTGCCCCTTCTTGCCGATGATGAAGCGATGCAGCCAGGCCGGAGCGGTCACCTCCACCACCATCACACTCTTCGCCTGCACAAGTTAAATTAAACGTAAATACTCACAGAAATCTCAAAACTGATGCGATGACGTCTTGTAGTGCACCCATCGCGTCTCCCCTCTCCTCCTCACCTTTGCATACACCTGTGTGAGCGCCGGTCCCAACTTGTCGGGCTCCCCCCGGAGGATGATGGTCTCTGAGCCGGAGTCCAGCGGCGGCATCTCCACGGACACCCCCGTGGTCTCCAGGATCTCCTGCAGGGTGTTGCCCTTTGGGCCGATAATGTACTTGTGCTGAGACTTCTTCACCTCCACGGAGATGGTGGTGGTCTTCCTCTTCTGCAGGGTGGACGGGGAGAAGATTAGAAGTGATGACGGAGTGAAGAAAAAGAAAACGGCGGTGAGAGGAAGGACAGCGGGAAGCGGAAAAAATGATGGGATACGACCACAAGGAGATGGGAAGAGCAGTGACAGACAGGAAGCAGGAAGGACAGAGCAGATGAAAGTGGGGATGTGTCGGCGGAAAAAGGGAGGTCTGAGTGACAGTAAGACAAGACAAGGTGGGCAGAGAGGGGGAGCGGCTGACAGCCAGAGAAAATATTTGTTTTTGCCTCTCATGCATATGCACTAAATGACATCTAGCATTCTCATCCTGTTGTTCTCTGCCCAAATCCAATTTTCTCCCCACATTATCTCCGGTCTGCCTATCGCCAGCACTCATCTGACACACACATAAAAAACACACTTCCTCTCAATCTTCCACCCTTCCACTGTGTGTGGTAGGAAATAAAAAACAGCACCACCGTTGAAAACATCGATAAAGGTCACAAAATGAATATCTGCAGTCACTAAACTAAACCCCAAGTCTGGCACAGACAAACAAGTGGCATAAATAACATAATCTATAACATTTCTGATTCTTACTTCAGAAAGCTTTGACATGTGAAAATAAAAAGTACTTCATCAGTAGCGATAGAATGAAAACCTAAATATAATACATTTAAAAAACGGATTAAAATATCAGCAAACATTAATTGGCAAATAGACAGTGAGCATAACGGGCAGAGAAAAGTAAAGTAAACAAACTTCCCATCTGCAGCTTGAACATTAGTCTAAATAGATTGCAGACAGATTAAAGACTGCTTGTATAAATGGAGATGAAAGCTTCGTTATTTAAGCTCTGCAACAAATTGCTTTAAAAAGAATCCATCAAACATTAATTCCAGAATCACTCCCGACTTAGTTGGAATGGGGTTTTATGAGCTGTGTGGAACAAACGCACCTTGTCGTCGTAGATGGCTCGGATGCGGCTTAGTGCCAGGGCCACGGCCTCTTTCTCCCCGGTGATGACGATCTCGTCCTTGGGCAGACTGGGTGGGGGGATGCTGATGCGAGCACCCGTCTCCTGGCTCAGCTCCTGCACCAACCGGTTGTGGGCGCCGGCGATGAAGGGGTGGAAGGCCTTCTCCAGGGACAGACGCTCCACTGCACGCTTGTCCTGGTGAGTGGGTGAGTGGGTGAGCGTGAGTGGAGTCGCTCAAACAACAGAAGATGTATATACTTCCTGCTCTTTCAAGATGACATGACGAGCCCACAGCTCACCTGCTCAGCAGAGATCAGAAGGATTTCATGGCGAGCCTTCTCGATGCCCTCCTTGGTGCCGGTGATGCGGATGTTGGCGCTCGGGTCGTCGGAACGTGGAATAGCGATCTTGGTGGCGGTCTTCAGCTCCAGCTCCTGCAGCTTCTCGCCGTTCTTACCGATGACAAAACGATGATGCTCCTTGGGGATGGCGACCGTGGCTGAGGCCTGGGGGGGGATCACTGGATTCATTAGCATTATATACACCTTTCTTAAGCGTCAGACAAGTGCAGCAGCCGTGGTTCAACAATAAAGTCATATTAGAATATTCATCGTCAATAACGATGAAATATGTGAGCTTTCAGGAGGTAAACAACAACAACGGGATTTGACCTTGCAAGGAGAGTACTTTTACTGCACTGTTGTATCAATAACTGCAGCTCGGCTATACAGCTGGACCTCGGTGCACCAACTGAAGTGGAAATCAGCATGTTTACTGCTGAAGCTCAGAAAGGCCACCCTTGGGAGCTGACGGTCATTTTCCAGCTCAACTTTTTGTCCTAAACCGGGCCTGCCTGCACAGATAGGATTCTGGCTGCAGCGAGAACGAGCGACGCTATATCATTTTTGTGAGAATGTAAAATAAAAGAGTAAGAGATTTGACTTTTTTTCCCTCCACATTAAAACCTCTCTGATCCCATTCATCCGTTTAAGTGATGTGAGTCATTGTTCCTCCTCAAAGAAACATCTGTTACTCGGTGGCATTTTTCCAACGGTATTCACTATCAAGACAAAAAACCCTTTTCATCTTTCAGTCGCATAAAGATAGACTCGGTGAGGTTCCTAAATACCAGATTGTGTAAAGGCTAAAAAAAATCTCATCACCCGCACGCAATGTTAGATTACAAATTAAATCTCAACGTCATGAAAATTAGTATCATTAGGAAAGATACTAAATGATTTCATAATACAACTGTACTTTTCTTATTATATCTAGTAAGAAATCCCCCCTATCATGCACTTGGTATCGCCCGACCCACCAGTTTGAACATATAAATAATATATGAGTACATACAACTGCTGTGAATTTACCTGCGTCTGCAGGCGAGCTACGATTTCCTTGCGAGCCTTCATGACGGAGTCCAGTTTGCCGGTGACCATGATGGACAAGCCCTGGTCTTTAGCCAGGGACAGCTCAATATGGGCCCCCGTCCGCTGCATAATGTCCAAGCACACTTTGGCCTCCTCACCTTCCCCGAACTGGCTGTTGTCCTTGTAGCGACGCTCCTCCAGCGGCACGTGAAACACCTACACACACAGCGGGTCAGAAGGGGGGGTTCACATTTTAGGCAACGCTGTCTCACATGCTTATTTCCCTATAACTGGTGCATTCTTGTGTTTATGTATTTGGTCAGTGGCTGCCTGACCTGGGTGATGACAGAGGCTTTGATGGACCTGATCCGGCTCCCCCACGCTGAAGCCGGCTCCCCGGCCTTTTCCCCTGGTGCCCCCTTCTCCGGCAGCGGAGGGAAGGCCTCTAGGTAGGTGGGGATGTAGGCCTCATCCTCCGGGACGCAGCCTGACTCGGAGAGACACAGAGAAATAAGGTAAGGATGAAGGTAAGGGTGGAAAACACAATGAATGGATGGATGATATAGGAGGATTGTAAAAGTTAATAGTATCGGGGGGTATTTAATACGTATGCTGGGACAAGAAATACTGTAACTAAAAAAAATATGACATTCTTAGAGTATAATTTACGGAACAAGAAAAAGGAGAATAAAAACAGGTGGATAACAGGCGGACTTTACCTGTAATCTCCTGGTCCTTGAGGCCACTGCGATGCTCCGCAAAGCTCTCCGGGGTCAACACTGCCACTGAGCTCATGGTTTAAGACTTATTCCGCTATTCCACTACGACAGAGAAGTGGGGAATGCAAAAAATATATATAAGAATGAATCAAACGAGGAAATGAGTTGCTGAATCTGCAGGAAATTGTCATTCTAAAGTATTAACCGGACGATCCAACATCGAAAAGACCTCAGAAAGCTGTTTCAAGCCATGTCTCTCATTATTCTTCTTCTTCCCTACCTCCATTGCACTGTATATTCTCTGGGATTGCTTTCCACAAGCCCCAGAAGATTAAGGCTGCCCCAGAAGATTTGTTCCACTGCACCCATGCTGCACTTTACACCTGAGATGCTCCAATTAACACTCCACAACCCTCAGACAAACACACAGTGCCACGGAGCCTCGGGGACAGGGTTACACAAGTGAGCCACTAAGAGCTGTTTTAGTCTTAAAAACAACTGCTGCGAGCTCTCCTTGTGATTGAGAGTCACAGGATCTCGTCAACAGTGGGTCTTCCCTGAGTACTTTGAAGATGTAAAACCCCAAGAATACAAATCCTTGAACTGCTCCTCTGACTACACATGTCAGACCATCTTAGTGAACATGGAGACAATGTTTTTATTGCTTGTGCAACAAAATATTAATCATTAAAATCACATATTTTCGTTGATCTCTTATTCGTAGTTCAGGTGTGTACCTTTAAGATCCAAGTCGTGACACAAAAACAACGGATTATGGGGGATCACTCATTTTTACGTAATATTTTTGCTTCAATATCTCGGACAAACAGGATCTTCTTCTCACTCATAATCAGGCATGCAAATCCATCCGCTTCCTGTGTGACGCTTCTGGCCGAGCACAACAGTGATATTGTGTTATTATCTAATATCTGTGACGTCCTCCAGTAAGGATTTCTTTCTCATGAAATGCTACTGTGTGCTCCCAGTGTCTATTAAGATCAGAACCGCCATGTGAAATCTGTCCCAGCTGGTAAAGACACTGTTCTCTCCTCTAAAAGCCAAGAAAATGCAGCTCAACCGAAAAAAAATATGTCTTTCACAGAGAAAGAAGGAGTTACATGAAGTTAAATCTGTGCAGAACCGTAGTAGCTTAACTGTATTGTGCAAAGTAATCTCGGACTTACCTGCAAAAGGTCAATTGCCAGAGAGTCCGTCCAGTTTGCGGCTACCGTAGGCGCTTCAGTGTTAGTGTGTGTTTCAGCTCCTGGGAGAAGAAGAGGGGGGGAAAAAGACTGAAAGTGAACACTGTAAATCAGAAAATGTACAGAGTGTGTAGGCTGAGTTAATACTGCGAGCACACACACTGCACTGCACCTTACACTGTCTGGATCACTCTCCTCCTTTCTCTTCCCCTCCCCTCGCCACATCTCCCTGCTCATTTTCCCTCCTTTATAGTCATCTTTATAGTACAAATACAATACCTACTATTGTTCAACGTTTGTTTTTAGTTCCAGAATGGATGGAAAAGTTTCAGTGTTCAGTTTAATGTTCAGATACGTACAAAAAAAAATGACGCACAAATGTGGAATATGTTCATTTAATGGCAATATGCAGCCAACAAAACAAATTTTGTTGAAACAAGCTTTTTTGAGAATATTTATTACAATACTGTCAACCACTGAGTATACAGTCATTGTAATAGCTGCATCTTTACATCGTTATAAAACGACTCAACAGCAATAAGCTCCACCTAAACTAAATAATACAATAAAAGAGTGCTTACACATCAATGCAGCAATATTAACTGATGCAGTTTTTACCTGAGATCAGTGTCATCACACAATTTATACATTTAGCTGTGAAATTGCATAAACAATGCACACACAATTGCAATTATGAACGCAGGGCATTTAATTGCACAAGTAACGTTGATTGATCACAATACTACTTCCGCCATTTGTTAAGGGATTAAAGGAGAAAAGTGAACAAACTTCACGCGAGAAAGAAATGAAGGAAACACACGAGCGCCTCGTTGCAACGCAGTTTGACGCGAACTCTGCACCTGCTGCGACCAGCGACTGTTCCCGGTTCTCTACGGGCAAATGAAGACACACAGACGGGGGGGAATTAATCCAAGCTCGCGCCGTGCTAGCTAACAGCTCCGCCACGCGCATCTCGCTCTCGAGCCGAGCGTCGCCTTCACTGCTAGCTTGAAGATGCGCTGGTCCCGTTAGCTGCGAGGCGGCGTTAACCTCCGCAGACGTAGCGGCACAAATGCTACAGGTTTCAGTCGTTAGCTGGCCGCGTTCGCTTAGCTAGCACATATCGCGGTGCTCCGACCTCAGCCGGGGATGATTAAGCGCCAGGACTTTCTTATAATCGGCTAAAAAACAACCAGGCGGACAGATAACCAGCTCCAGCTCTCCAGCTCCGGAGGCGCTAACCTTGCTAATCCCGGCTGCTCCTCGTCACAGTCGCACCGGCTTCCTCGCTGCCGTAATTCCACTTTGACTGCATCCACAGTGGTCACATTTAAAAAATGTTTAAATCGAATATTAAATAATTAGAGTATTCCTACCTTTCAGAGAGAAATATTGCAGAGGGTGTGTGTTTGACAGGTGATGGTGTAAACACAGATGTGATTGGTCTAGCAGCATTTCCTCTGCCCGCGGAGCGATACCAGCGTTGCACTGCGACTCACCGAGTATAAAGGAAATGCCGCAGTATCTTTGCGCAACAGGAGCATCCAAGTTAAATAGATCCGCGCGACATTACTTTCACTCAATTTGCTGCGTTGTTATACCCGGATGTCTAGACGTCAAATGTGGTGTTCGGAATGCTAATCGATAAGTGATATAATATTTCGAGTTATCAACCATCGCAGCTTCTCACGTTCATCAACCTGACCGGGTCTACTTACCATTCATAATAGCCTGTGTGCTCCACAGAGTCAGTGCATCATACTTTTTTGTAAGTTGTATGCACGCTAGATATTATTTAAGGCCAATTTCACCAAGAAAAGACAACAAATATGACGATAGCGCTTTACTTTTGAAAAATCTAAAATATGATGGAAACTAATGAGATATTTAGTTAAAAGTTTGGATTACTAAGTAACCTTTTTTTTAAATAGTAAGCCACATTTTCAAATAGTAAACTCAAATTCTAAGGCACAAAATCCAAGTTAAAAAAATTGACTTACCAAGAGTACTTTTGGGGGTTCCTCATTTCTTACTTCATCGATTTATTTTTCATTTCCTGGCAGAAAAGGGCTTCTATAAGATATTGATGTGTAGACGCATTAAAATCTTATGCCACCATTTCCAATTTTTTTTACTATTTTTTTTTTTTTTTTTACCATTTTTGTGAAACAATAAAACATCTAAAATAAACTTGAATATCCCGTTTCTCCATTAATGAACACTTCACGTCTGTTCCGATCTTAGGCGCAAGGTGGCAGTAGGATGTGAAATATAGAGGGGAGGGAGGGACGTGTGCATCCAAGCACCTCCTGCAGCACCTGTTATCTACCGTAACGAGTTGTATTATGTTCTCGATATCCATCCCCACAGCATATTATGTCGTTGAGTTGATCGTTAAAAAAAGTAATGATTAATATTATAATAGAGCTCATTAATATAATCATAATAGGTAATATAATGCTTTTGCAATTAAATTAACTTTTATTTATAGTGTGGTATCACAACAGAAGTTATCTCAGGACACTTTACACATTGAGCAGGACTAGAATGCGCTCATGATTTTCAGAATCAAAACATTTTCAAAGTCCCAACATCACCCACATATATTATTATTTTGGTATTTTCTATATTTTGCTGCTGTTGTGAATTTCTAAATAATCTATGCACTCCCTTAATGTTATATAGAGTTGGAATTGGCCAAAATTGTTGTTGCACCCCTCTGAATGGGTAGTTGCATTCCTGCCCTAACCCTTATAGCCTGATGCTATCTGGTCAACAAATCCACAATCATTACCAATATGGGATTCACAGGATGTTTGTATCACTATGAGGATTTTCTTTAGATATTAAATATAAAGCAGACAACAACAAAAAACAAACAACAACAAAAACAAATGATATTAATTTGGGTTGCAACCCAGAGTAGTCGTAATAGTAGTATTAACAGTAGTAGTAGTATCAACAGTAGTAGTCCATGGTTGCAGGCACAGCCACCCTGAGATGGATCCATCTCAGCCATGATGCTGTAGACCAAAAAGCAGTAGTTGTTGATGGTGTTTCCATCATCAGGCCAGTTAGCAGCCGTTCAGGACC
The DNA here is from genome assembly GCA_029853015.1 of Chelidonichthys spinosus. Lineage (NCBI taxonomy): Eukaryota > Metazoa > Chordata > Actinopteri > Perciformes > Triglidae > Chelidonichthys > Chelidonichthys spinosus. The sequence goes on along the minus strand of CM056843.1, from coordinate 8,654,302 downwards.
GTAGTGGATTCTGCTGAGGTCCGCTGAGGTAAAAGTCATCCCGGGAGGAGTGGAGTTAGTAACAACGCCTATAGCAGCATAACTCACTAAGAACTGGTTCAAGGCAAACCTGAGCCAGCCCTAATTATAAGTGTTGTCAAATTGGAAAGTTTTACTCTTAAACTAGAAGATGGTTCCACAGAAGAGGAGCTTCATGGCTGAAAGCTCTGGCACCCGCTCTAATTTTGGAGACTTTAGGAACTACAAGTAACCCTTTAGTCTAAGCGTAGTGCTCTTGTAGGACTGTAGGGTTTAATGAGCTCTTTAAGATATGAAGGTGCCTGACCATTAAGAGCCTTGTAAGTGAAGAAAATGATTTTAAATTCTATTCTGGATTTTCTGGATATTGGAAGCTAATACAGGAGAAATGTTATCCCTTCTTCTAGTTTTAGTCAGATTAAGGGCTGCATCCAACATTGGAACAGCCTGATGTAAATGTGCGGACTAGTTTTTCTGCATCTTTTTGAGACAGCATTGTCCTTTTAATAATGTCACTTAGGTGAAAGTAGGCTATCCTTGTAGTTTGTTTAATATGTGATTTAAAGGACAGATCCTGATCAATAGCAACCATAAAATATACTGAGGTTTATTATGGATTCTGCCGTTAGTATTGGAAGACTAAAGATGCATAAAGTCTACAATAAACACCCAGGAAATGCCAGAATTGTGATAGTCTGCCCTTCAAAATAAGAGAGCTAGAAAAAAAAAAGCTTAATCATCAAGCAAATACATGATCACACAAGATAAGATAATAGATGCAAGAATAAAACAAGCTCCACAGGGTTGGAAATACAATTGCTGGTAAGATATTCAAATGGTAATCTATTTGAACATGACTATTTGAAGAGGGACAAAAGGTAAATTTTGAACCCTGTGTGCACAGTAAACATGTATAAATTTTTGCGTGCACAACTCTTTTTTTTCTGTTCAATTAATTTGAATTTACATCTGAAGTGCCAACACTGTAGCACTACAATCTAGTTCCAGTCTTTTTTTCTCCTTTTGAACCTATCCCTATATATTTTAATTTTACTTGGTTTAAATAATTTTTTGATTATTGCTATCAAAGATACCAAAAACAAATGCCTATTATATTCCATATAATAAATATCTGTTAATTATAATCAGTGTTATCTCTATGGGGGAACATTTTTTATTTCATTAATCTCTACTTGCAGTCTACTTGTTTTGCAGTCAAAAACATAATAAAATATGTAAAACAAATGCTAAAAGCCAGCACATAGGCTTCCATCAAAGTAGATGCATCATGTGATAACATATAACCTGCAGTAGCTACATCCAGTCATCCCCATCCAACCCAACCATCAGTTGTTAAAATACAATACAATATAATAACATTCATATCACCCACCAAAGGAATCATCATTTCCCAATTTTTCAGCACGCTTCCTCAAAGATGTCGATGAGTCGATTGGTGCTAAAACTCATTGTAACGTACATTTTTAAACAATAGGGCAGAAGAGGGTGACTGCTGAGAAAGATATTCTAGGAATTTGCCTATGAATCTTAGTTTGAAATGAGAGTATTATTTTGAAATCCCTTACCGGAACCTGCTAACTTGACTGCGCGTGACTTGGCAGTTTGAGCCCTCGCGGGGGTTGTTACACTCCTACCTCCCCGTCCTCTCCTCTCCTCACATACATGCTGCTGGTAACAAAGGAGGCAACACAACAGGGGGATGATGGGTGCTCTGGCAACAAGCGTGTCACTGAAACAATAAGAAACTGGTTCACTTCCACGTCGCGGATACAGAATATTTAGCGACCGTTAAATATAGTGCTGGAAGGGTTAACGTGTACGTTACGATAACGTAGCTTCGCCCGGAGCTATCCAACCTAAAGGGTTGTGTGTTTTTTTTCTTCTTCTTTCCTCCTCGGCAAAGCTAACCATGTTGGACTGCCAACACTAGAGCCGAATACGTGGAGAGACAGAGCCACACATGCCTGAGTAACATCGGTGAGTTTTCTTTGATATAAAACCGGATCAGTCCATTTTGTGTAATTTAGCAGGTGCGGTTTGGTTGACGGTTGAGTTTGGAAGCACCTGTTCTCGTATGGAAAACCATTGTGACACTCGCTAAGGTGAACATACGATTACAGTGACGTTGTCATGCTGAAAATAAATTATTGTAACCCTTCTGGTGTTACTATAGATTAATGTAGTCGAATATGTTGGCATATGTTCCCATTTTTTGTTAATGTATAGGTAACAGCATACGGGACTACGTCATGTACAGTACTGAGGTGATTTAGGGACAAAACAGTTATAAGCTAACTTTAATTAGCTAACTAAAGTTTCATGTTGCATTTTTGTTATAATACACATTATATGTTATATGAACATTATATCTACATATCTATAAGGTGGTGTGTGTGTGTTTTCCTTCTCGACACACCTTTTCCGCCCCCTCTTCCTGTCCAATGGAGCTCGCATTCACATCACATGTATTGTAATAGCTCTCTTAAAGCCCCCCTACCCGGTTTGTTACTGTATGCACACACTGGCCCATTAGTGTCCGAGCAGATGGCAAACTGTACACACACACACACACACACACACACACACACACACACACACACACACACACACTGGGTTAATGGGGCGCCCCCTTTCAGCACTTAAGAATCTGCTCTCCAGCTGATTTAAGGGATCACACCATATGTGATATTTATTGACAAATACACTGGTATGAATGACTGGCCCACTGACCCCGGCCCCAGCAGGGTTCAGCAGACTGGAGGATCTGGCTATTCAACTAACCAGGTCAATAGAGCAAAGGGGGACAAAAGACGAGTGAAGTCCATTTGGGGGGGCTTGATTGAAAGAAAGTCACTCTCTCGCTTGGTCTATAAGTGCATTAACACCCAATCAGAACGTGTTATCCCCCACTGTGTGGAATAGTGCTTTGTGAGCGTACACGCCCTCCTCTCTGTGAGGTTTGTGTGTCACCCCGTGGACAATGATAATAACCAGAGGGCTCAAACTGAAACCTGGAAAGAAACACAATAATGGTGATGTCAGAGATTATAAAAGTTGTACGCCAAAATCAACAATTCCAAGAGGAGAAAGAGTGTTAGAGAATGAGCCGAGGTCGATGGTATGCGGTTATGAAGGGACAGGTTTTCAGTTAAGGTTTGAGGTCTGAGGTTTTTTGGACTGTCGGACCAGAAACATTTTTCCTGTCAGGCTGAAACGTGAAACCTTGTCTGTCTTTTTTTTTATTATAAGCTGCAGCATGCACATCCCTTCCTAACTGGTCCGACTAGCTGGTGCACTTTCTCAGCAACAAACAGCTACTGGCTGCGTGTTATTGACTAAAGCAAGCCGTGCCTAAAAGTAGACCATGATTTTGTTTACTTGCTGGTAGTAGGAACTACGCTCCATTAATTTCCTGAAAAATGCTCTCTGGTCTGGTCGATGTGAAATTACTGGCACTTTACATTAAAAACGAACAGCCTCTAATCTTTCATAAAGCAAGTAAACACTTTGTGCTCAAACAGGTCAAACTTGATGCAGCAGGGACTCCAAAAAACAAGGGACTACATTTCCCCCTCCATATTTGTGGTTTTTACAGCAAATAGCAATTCATTTGTTGGTTAACATGCCACCGTTTCAGTTTCAATTTCAGAATTCATTCTGGAGGAAGCAAATAGAGTACTGCAGGAATGAGCCTTAAAACCCGGCAGAATAAACCCTAACTTCCAGGGTTGGCCTATAAAAATACACCATCTCTGCACCACCCTGAGATATTTCCGTCCGGACCAAAGTGGTGGACCGAGCATGAACCTCAGTGGAGAAATTCTGCTAGTGAGGCTAAAATCTGAATACTTTCTGCCAGCTGTTTATCGGTCTCTGTGACCAGCATCTGTCATTACACACTTATAGACTAAATGATCTATTAATTAACCCATAATCACTAGATTGTTCATCAGTTGTTTGTTGCAGCCTTTCAATGCTGTGCATGTAATCCTATCTATATGCAGCTACAGTGTGCAGTCCCATATCTCTGCTCTGTTTTGCTGCATGACTAACCCTCCTTTGGCTTGGTATTGCATCAGCTGTTGCACACACATCCCACAAAAAAAAGACCAAAAAAAAAAACCACATTGGGAAGAATCTGCAGCATGGCCATTTGGTCGCCTAGAATGGAAACTGAAATTCACTTAATATTCATCAGGCTTTATAGACGCTTATTGGCTGAAAGAAGTGTCTTGTTTGGCTGCTTCATTTGAATGACTTGAGTGCTTTAAATAAAGGATTTGATCCGTGTGGATTCATGGCAGCACACACTTCATTTCATATTTATATTAAAAAATGAAAATCTCAGACCATGTTGCTCAAGAAAGATTACAACACTTTTTTCAGTGCTCTTGTATCTGGAAGGTGAAGGATTACTGTTTGGGCAACAGATGAAAGGGTGGAGTGATGATAAATGTAAATTTGTATTGAAACAGTGGTTAAATATTAATTGAAATACAGGAGTGCATCATGAATCATATAATACCGTTCAAAATAACAGCGCGCTACACAGGTATGAACCAAACGAACAGCAAACCAATGAAGAATTTCCATTTATATCGAGTTTCAAGCTGTAAAAACATCAAATATGACTGCAAATCAGCTGTGAGTCGTTAGTAAATAACAATTTCAGACACTATAGCTGGATTTCCCTTCACTATGACACTTTGTCGTGGAGTAAACAGACTTGTCAGCTGATTGGAGGTTATTGTATTTTCCGTGTGGGAATGTGTTCTCGCTGCATGAGTGGGCTCCTTACGGTGCAAAGTTCATCTCTGAGCTCCTCGACTGGGGGTTTTGTAGCACATGAGCTCATGTCGGACGTTAGGAACAGGATCATACTGTAATGCAAACACTATATATGTATAAGTAGTGCATTTGAGTGAGTCACAAGTAGTGTTTAATAATTGAGCTGTGTGTATGGTTTTAAACCGTCTTTACCTTTCTCGTCACTCATCAGGTGATGATGACATGTTGACCTTTGCCCTCAAAGCCTGACCTCTGATTGGTCGGGGCTGGGTGTTCAACGCCTCGTAATAGAAGACTCCAGCCACCATGTCTGTCCAGGAAGCATCCCGGCGGCCCGCGTCGCCCCTGAAAGCCGAGGCCAAACCGAGACCGGAGATCCCCCCGAAACCGTCATCGCAAGCCAGCTCCCCTCCCCTGGGAGACCGAGGTAGCGGCGCCAGGCTTTCCGGAGGGAAGGTCAAGAGGATCGTGAACAAGTTCAGCAGGAAGGAGTCGAGCGATGCGGGGGCGCAAACCACCAACGGCGCTGCGAAACAGAAGTCGATCAAACGTTTCAAAAGGCCGCCGACGGTGAAGCCCAAACCAGGCCGAGCCAGTCTGCAGCTCCAGATCGGGGGGGAGAGGGCGGCGCCGCCGCTGCCGATGAAGAGGAGCCGCATCCTACAGAGGCAGAAAGAGGGCAAGGGAGAGGAGGAGGGGGACAGCATCAGTGCAGAAGGGGGTCGATCAGGTACAGTCTTACTTTTAAATTTAAAAGTTGAGTTATTTCTAATAAAGATATGCACACATTAAAGCGTAAAGAAAAGAAAGCGTGATAAACATCACAAAGCCGCGTCACGTGATTTCTCAAAAACTCAATTAAAACATTCAGAGCTGGCAACATTTAAAGTTACTCATTGCAGCTTTTAGTCTGCAAGATAAAGATCAGACGTCACGATAACCCCTCTGATATGGTAGTTAAGAGTGTAGCTTTAGTTCAAAGGTCATCCCATTGATAGAAACGAAAGAAAAACTGAACTCTTTGGACATTTGTGTGTCTGTGCACGTCCAGAATTTGCATGCGAGTGTGTGAGTGTGTGAGTGTGTCTGTGTGTGAGTGTGTGTGTGTGAGTGTGTGAGTGTGTGTGTGTGAGTGTGTGAGTGTGTGTGTGTGTGTGACTCAGTCGAAACATTTAGTTAAATCTACAGCACAGCCAGGATAATTGAATGTGTCTGAATGCTCAAACAGATAGGTGTGGTCCCTCTGGCTGGTCTGAACCGACAGCCATAAACAGGTTTTATCAGTCAGCTGATCACGTTTGTTTTGTGTGTGTGTGTGTGTGTGTGTGTGATAATACACAATCATTTCCATCTATCACCCTTCATGTCTTCGTAGTTGTTGGGATTAGACGGTGGCACATTGAAAATTCAGTTTAATCTGTAGCTCACTGACTCTTTGCTGTGTCATGTTCAGCCTGAGTGACTCAACCAAGAAAGACATTTTATTAGCCGTCCGTACAGATGTGTGTGTTCCCTCCCCTGTTTCACTTCTTTGTTTTGGTTCCGCGTCAGCAACAAGAAGCCATTTAGGACGTCAGATTAACAGTAATGACCAGAGTCGGCTTCAGAATCATCCAGAGAATGTTTGGCATGCGTGCCTGAGACTTAAACCAGTATCCAAACACTTGGCAGTGCATTCTCTGTAGGTTTATTGATTAATCCATCGTTTCAGCCCTACTCGTGATATTGGAGCAGCTATGGAGATGGAATTAATGCAACTTCTACACAAAAAAACTACAGTATCATGGATTTTCAAAATTAAAATGATGCAATTATCTTAAAAACATCTGGAAGCTTTTTTGCATCTTTATTTTTTAAAAACATATTATTGGCTGCAAAAGATCATTTAGGAAAAAAAATAAAGCACTACCTTTTTTGCCTTTTTTCTTCTCCCATATCTTTATTCACTGACCCATTTAGCCTCACATCCATCCTCTCTTTCCTCCACTTCCTTTCGTCAATATTGGATTTTGGTTCCCCCCCCCCCCCTCCCCCCCATCCAACGCTTCAAACTTTCCATGAATATTTGAAGACACTCGCAGACATGCTGTATTTGCGTAGTGATTAGCTGCTGACTCAACGGTCTGGCTCTTATTGAGAGCCATCTGCCCTATCTGGGGATACACATGCAGGAAAGAAGTGGACAGGAAGCAGCTCATTCACTCCGTGTTTCAGCCTGGAGGAAACATTAGCATATATATGTTTCATAGGAAGAATTAAAAAAATGTTTCTGGACTTTGTCGCTTCTGTTTGATGCAGCGCCTGATGGAAAAGAGGTGGAGACTCAGCTGGTTGGCGGCGACGAAGCTGAGGCGGAGCACGGCCCTCACACGCCCGTCACTCCCTGCTGCGAGCCGAGCTGCAGCTGCGTGTGCCACCGCCAGTGGCCCGGCATGAAACTAATATGGGTACCCGTCGACGAGGGCGGGGAGGAGGATGACGAGGACTGGGAGGAGGAAGTCGAGGTGGGGAGTGGAGGGGAAGGGGACAGCGAGCCAGAGGACGAGGTGGACAGGACGTCTGCGGTTGACGAGAGTGAAATGATGAAGCATGAAAAGGCAAAGTTCCACCAATGTTTGGACATTTTAATGGCCGATGGTCAGAGAAGACGTTCTGACCCGGGCCCTCACTCTGTCCTCGCCTCTCTCGCTGTCACCCGCTCGCAGTCTCCCCCGGTTCCCCCCAAACGGGCTCAGTCCCCACAGATCAACTACGTGAGTGCTCAGAGCGAAGAGGAAAATATCTACGAGGCCATTCTTCCGATGGCTGGCCTCGTTTCCCAAAAGGCCACACCTGCGTGTAAGGAGCTGGATGTTCCTTTAATCAAGGTACGCAAGCCGGCCCGCCAGTCTAAACTGTCCTACAGCACCTCAGATCCCACAACAGAGTTTCAGACGGACATCGAACCCACCTCCAACCCAAAAGAAAAGCCGCCTGCCGTCCCGCCGAGGATGCCGGTGAGTCATGATAGCCGCAGCCTCACGCCGGTACACCGAGGAGGCGCCCCGTCCCCGAGCAGCTCCCAGTTGGCCGTCACTCCACCCCCACCCAGCCCCCACAGACCCCCGCCTCCACCACCGAAGACGGATCCCAGGAGGCTCAGTAGTGCATCAATGCAATCCATCTCACAGAAGAAAGGTCTGTACTGAACACACAGTATCATCTCTGCCTGAATGAGCTATGCAGGATTTATAAATTCTTCATTTTTGGTGTAATTAAAACTAACAACACCATTTCCTTTTTCAGAAGGAGAGGAGAATGGAGGGAATGAAGGAGAGGAGGACACAGTTGAAGTACCGTGAGTTATTACCCCCACTTTACCTCTTACTTCTGTTTTTAGAAGAATAAGGCTGACAATATTGCTATATTTGTCCAAAAATCCAATCACAATGTGAAAAAACAAAGTCCATTATAATTATATAAATATGGGCCACACTGTTGCACTGGATATTTATTTTTATTTTCTTTTATTATTATTATATATTACTTTACTTTCAATTAATTCAACAAAAATCATCCTGCTGCTGTAAATACTAACCAGCACTCCAAATCTGTATTCATCCGCAGCTGAAAATAGTCCCTGTTTAGTCCTATTTGAGAAGATCACTAAGCTGTTTTAGGAAACTATTCAGCCTTTTTTAAGAGCTTTAAGTCTTCAGTTGGAACAAATGGGCATCGAGCTGCAGAGTTCAGACGTGGGATAGTATTCAGTCACACATCGTTGGGTTTGGGCTTTTATGGGATTTGTGGACAATTAGAAAAATAGAGAATTTCACCAGCCTTATCCTTTAGGTCAACATTGGTATTCCTGTGTGTATGAGGTAATCATTAACTGTATCATTGACTCCATTCTTGGAAAGTTTGCTTTCATATCACCCTGGTTGTTGATCCCTTTTCTTCTCCGTTTCAGGCGTCCGGTCAGGAGCGACTCCCTCAGGAGGGAGTCTTCGTTCAGCTGGGAGTCCCGGCTGCAGGATGGTAAGGCTGACACCTGCAACAAACAAAACATGAAGAAAAAGATGGGAAATGTCACAGTATTGCCCATAACGGGATCAAATTCAGTTAACCTTCATGATTATCCCCTGCCTTGTTACTTGTTTACCATCAGAGCCTCTGTACCAGACGTACCGCGCCACCGTTATCACCAAGGAGATCCGGCGTCAGACAGTTTGCCGCAACATCAGCAAAACTAGCGCGGACTACGCCATGGATTGGACAGCCCATCGTCGCGGGACGGGGCCCGCAGCGGTGACTGGAACGGCGAGCGGGAACGGAGCCCCCAGGGTGAGCCCTGTGCCCACGCCGGGCCAGAGCACCCTGTGGCAGGACCTCCCCGCCGTCCGGGAGGGAGGGGTGCTGGAGCGGCTCACCCCGGAGCAGTGCAAGTACCAGGAGGTGAGGGACCGATGCGGGGGGAGGAGGGAGACGTTCATGTGCTGCGGAGGGATCGATGAAATGGGAGATGCAGTATCACGTTTTAAATCGCATCTTAAAGTAATAATGTGATGTTTTTATATGAATTAAGGTCCACTCCGCCTCACACTCACTGCTGCAATACGATATTGATTCACTCGGTTCATGAAAGCTTTAACAGTCACTCTGTAACCTTCCAACATCAGGAAAGAGTACAGTTAGTGTTAGATAAGAGATATTTTAAACGATGATGGGGTCATTTACATTCCTAGAAAGATCACATTTGTGCTTACAGGTTGGAAAATCTTAATAAGAAAGGGTTCTGTTTTTACATTTTAAGGCTGTAGTTCATACTTCTTTTTTCTCCCTGGCAGAGTATGTTCGAGGTTTTGACGTCTGAGGCCTCTTACCTTCGATCCCTGCGAGTTCTGACCGAACACTTCCTGGAAAGCCGGGATCTGGAGGAGACTATGATCATCCGAGACAGGAAAACCCTCTTCTCCAACATCCTGAGGGTCCGTGAGGTCAGCGAGAGGTGAGGAATGGCAGAAGGAAGGATGAAGGGAGATAAAGTAAAAAAGGAAAAGGTTATTTATGACTTGAACTCCCACAAGGTGGCTTGGGGAAGCGATACCAAGTGATAGGAAGGAGAAACACAACGATCTCACGACTCATTTCCTGAGTCAATTAAAGCTTTGTCTTTGTGTCACTCTTTCATGTTTTAATGAACGCTCTGCCGTCTCACCCCACAGGTTCCTGAAGGACCTGGAGGAACGCATATTCAAAGAGCTCGTCTTCTCTGACATCTGTGACATTATCCACTACCACGCCCAGCACAACTTCCCAGCCTACATCGACTACGTCCGCAACCAGATCTACCAGGATAAGATCTACACCATGCTTTCGTGAGAAATTCTCTAAAATTATCTCTTCGACGGCATTTTGTACGTCAGGGAAACTAAACGCTACAGCATGACGATGTTGTTTTATCCTGTATATGAACAAAACAGCTGCATTACATACCAATTATATGTGCATATATATATATATATATATATACATATATATATATGCATTGATGTGTCTACAGGAAGAACAATGTGCAGTTTGCTACGGTCATCACTCGTCTCCAAGAGTCTCCTAAATGCCAGCGGCTGCCGTTCATGTCCTTCCTGCTGCTGCCCTTCCAGAGAATAACACGCATCAAAATGCTAATTGAGGTGAGCGTCATCTATTATATAACAAATACCATTATTAATAAGTCATTATGGAAGCGTTCTTGAGAGGTTTTTCTGCTGCGCTAAACTAACTGCTTCATGGCTCGAGCTTAGAGCTTCATCGATTAAATAAACCTATTTGAGGAATAAGAAATTAGGCTCAGGATCGGTGAAAAGGTCATTTCTGCACTCTAAACTACTGATAAGAAACTGCTTTTTTTTATCTTCCCGTGAGTAAAACTGGTCTTCGTCTACAATGCAGTTGAATCCTTCAACATCAAAGTGTCTAAACTGAATTCCACAGTACATTCTCGATAAGTGACCCATCTCTTTTCCTGCTCCCAGCGAATAAAAGGCACCAGTCCGAGTTCATCGCGGCGTGTCGCTTTGTGGAATGTCCTCATTCCAACATAATCTGCCCCGCTCAAACCCGTCACTGCCTCTTGTCCTATAAGCAAACACACCTCGCCTCAACCTTTCCACCTTGTTTGCATGATGGATGGAATGGGAGATGGAAAAAAAAAAAAAAAATGGATCCTGTTGATGCTGTTTGCCCCGTTGCAGAAATAGAAAATTGTTGTTTGTCGTCTCAGAACATCCTGAAGAGGACAAAGGAGAGGACGACAGAGGAGCAGACGGCCTCCAAGGCTTTGGCTTCGGTCTCCAAGGTAAACGCCCCTCACTCTTCACTCTTTCTTCCGCCTATAAATCCGTATAATAAGACTCCCGCGTGCTTCGGATGCCTCTGGATATTGGACGTCAGCTATTGTCTGAGTGAAGGATTTCCTAGTGACAGCGAGTCATACATGTCACTAAGGACAAAGGCAGCGTGGAATAGTTTGCTCAGACGGGGAGACATCCGTCAAAGGAATAAACCTGATGCTCCCAATGAGATGCAGCCAGTTTTGTGAGCGTGTTAATTGTCGTAATCACACAGATCATCGACGAGTGTAACAGACAGGTGGGGAAGATGAGACAGATGGAGGAGCTGATCCACGTCTCTCAAACACTGGAGTTTGACAAGCTTAAGGTAAACATGCATGACTTTTCTTTTACATTTATTTTGAAAAAACACAGATATGTTCTTACCTTTGCTCGCGTCTTCTCCAGGCCATCCCCATCATCTCCCAGACGCGGTTCCTGGAGAAGAAGGGAGAGCTGCAGGAAATGTCCAAAGGAGGAACTCTCTTCAACATGAGGGCAAAGTTCACCCCCGTCTACCTCTTCCTCTTCAACGATCTGCTCATCATCGCTGCCAAGAAAGGGTGAGGCAGAAGTGCTTGTTGTTCCGACACCAATTAGAAACAGATGTGGCTCCTCTGGTCCGGAATGAAGTATCTCAACAACTATCTGATGGATTGGAAGGGAATTTTGAAATCACAATGATCCGTGGTTTACAACCAAATACCTGCAAAAAGTGTACCATGATAACGCCTTTAGTCACACAAGCACGACTCAATGAGTCTTTATCTGGCGACATTGATACATTTCATTGCATTCCTCTTACATTCCTGCAGAAGTCAGCTTGTGCCAAACCCTCTCGCATCACAATGACCTACATATAAAGGTGTGCGTGCCACACAGCATTTATGATGCAGAATCAGCCATGCACCAGCCAGAACAGATATAATGCCACTTTCCTTGGAAGTTATTATGTTATGCATTTGCCTCTTTCAGTTATGCACTGTTTTATGTATCAATTATGGTTTATCGTTAACCTCGTTAACAATAATGACAATCATTTATGAGAGGGTGGTGTTGACACTGTATGAATGTACAAACATGAAGCGTCCTAATGAACAATCGCGAGTGCACTTCCCCTTGGAAGCAGTGGAGAGAGAATGTGGCCGCTGACCGCAAAAGCAATCAACAGTCTTCAACATTGTGCCCTCGGTAGTGAAATGACTCGAAACTTCCTCAAATGTGGCAGGAAGTTGTATTTATAGGGAACTAAGAGGAAGAGAAGAGTAGATTGACGTGTCATGACATGGATAATAGTGGCATTATATGAAATCGGTACATATTACTGTAAATGGCTCAGAATTTAATCGCTGCACCCGATTATTTTATTAAACACCTCGCTCTTCTTTTCTTGAACAGCGCCGAGCGGTTTGTGGTGCTGGACCACGCCCACCGCTCTCTGGTGCAGGTGCAGCCGATAGATGAGGGCGGGGGCGGCAGCGGACCCTACGAGCACTGCTTCAACCTCACCCTGCTCGAAAACCACCAGGGGCGCATGATGGAGAGGCTGGTCAAAGCTCCGTCCCAGTGAGTAGCACACTAACTGACCCCATTCCCCTCCAGGATCGTCTCAAGAGATCAGGATTCGGAGTGGCATTCCTGATTCACGGTTTTTTGTCGACAGGTCAGACATGCACAGGTGGATGGCTGCCTTCCCCAACCCCACCAACCCTGACAGAGATGAGGATGAAGTGATTTATGAGGACTGGGGTGAGGACACAGCTAAACTACGGGTTATGGATCTGTATGTGTGCCGTGGTTTCTGACGGCTGTGTGTGTGTGTGCGTGTGGGTCAGACTGTCCTCAGGTGCAGTGTGTGGAGCAGTACATCGCCCAGCAGGCAGACGAGCTCGCCCTGGAGCCCACGGAGATCGTCAACGTCGTCCGCAAAACCAACGAGGGTGAGAGGGGAAAACCTGGAGCCAGGAGTTATTTATTATTACAGCTTAACGTGGAGTTTAAAAAGATGAGATCATACAGGATTGTGATCGTTTCCTCTTTTACAGACCACACCTACACAGCTGAAACTGCTCAAAAGTGATATGAATCTGGACTTGCGCAAATGTGCACATTTTTTACACTAATTTGAATTTGGCTTTCCCAGAATCAGTGATTCTAAACATCTAATTGAGATTTTGTATCATTAACACGCCTCTTCCTTTGACTCTGCTTGTTTATACACCCTGATCCTCATAACCGCCTCATTCCTAATCCCTCTCACCGTAGCAGTTTATTGATTTGTTTTGATTTTTCTCGCATGAACGATACAGAAATCTATCCCTCGTTTGTTCTCCTCCTCCCACCCCCTCCTCCTCCTCCTCTCCTCCTACTTCTCCTTTCTCGCAGGCTGCTACGAAGGCATCCGCCTGTCCGACGGCCAGAAGGGCTGGTTCCCTGTAGGAAACGTCATCGAGATCACCAACGAGCACGTGAGGCGGCGAAACCTTCGAGAGCGCTACAGAGTCATGCAGGCTGCAAGCATGGTCGCCAGCAGCAAATCCAACACCATTCATTAGGATGGATCGACGGATGTTTACAGTAGATGTTAACTTTTATATAAAAGGGACTATAAACGGACACAAACTCTTCAGACGTGAACTCCAAAAGTCCAAAGACGAGTGGGTTTCTACCAGGAAATGAAAGATAAAAGGAGAATAGTGACAGACCTGCAATCATCACCTCATCGATGCGACTGTTGAAGGCCAAGTGCAGCCGGGAGCATGAAGATAAATGACTGCTGAGACAAACGTGTGCACGTCTAACAGCAGTAGAGTTGACTTCTCCTTGTAAGCATGTAGCCCTGCATTAACGTCCCCTCTTGCATCGCTGTGAAACCGCACATTTGAAATTCCAATAATGATTCTACAGATTCTACAAATATCAGACCTGCTGCAAAGAAAATGAGTGGGCTGTTCCTTTAAATGCCTCACGTGTCACAGCTGTCACATGCACAGACAAGTTCAATCGTTCCATTCTGCCACGTACAACAGCCTTCCTGTGTCACCGAGGTTACAATACAGGATATAACGTGTTTTTAGGATAGAAAAAAAGCCACATTCTTACTAAAATCCAACATTTAAAAGGAAATAATCTCACGACAAAAAGTCTAATTAGGAAGTGCCTTTGATTGAATAAACTCAAAATAACTGTGGCTTCTATTGGGATCATATCAAGCACAAGAGCTTTGAATGCATGTAAACGTGGGCTGAGCTGTACTGCCATTATGACGTTTTAGCCCCCTGTCCACCACCTTGTTAGCTTCAGCATCGTGGAACAATACTGCAGCGCACCCTGCAGGATATTATTATTTGTGGATAGATAGGTAAAATGTACAATATGTTGTAAATAATGAGTGAGGGAGGTTCCCTCTTAAAAAAACAGTAGTGGTGGTTTTAATAAAAAAAAAACTGATGGTTTTTATTGGACACTGAAACAGTAAGAAAATTACAAGGCAAATATACATTACTCAGGTGGAAAATAGATCCTCAGTCTAAAAAAGTAAAGGGAACCTTCAATGGTTGTTTCCATAATGAGAAAGTCCCTTAAAAACTCACCCAGGGACAAGATGACCCTCAGGTTTGCACGATGTCAGACGCTCCTGTGTTTCCCAGGTTCAGGAGTACATCCACCGCAACTCCCTCAGAATCTGACAGCGTCTCCTTCACTTCTGAAAAATCTCCAAAGTGGCTCCTTGCCTTTGAGTCCGAGTCACAATCAGAAGTTAGCAACGCAGGAAAAGCCTCAGATCCTTGTTGGATGTCGCTGCTTATTGATGAATCATTTTTCCTGACCACTGATTTATTGTGGTCCTGGCCCAAGATGTTGTCCTCCTCCATCAGGCTGAAGCAATTAAAGAGGGTGTTAGCGGCCTCCAGCTCTGTGTGTGACCACCCCCTCCCCTGCTGCAGCCCACTTTGCAAACTGGCCTCCCTCGGATACTGCACATCGCTACAGGAGACGTCCTCAGATGAAGTGGCGTCCATAAGTTCAGGGTGAAGGAATGGGATTGGATTCAAGTCTACAGCGGGAAAGTCCATTTGCAGAGCGGCAGGGGTGTCATCGCTGCGTACAGGCTCTTGATGGTGCAGTTTCAGGAGGTTGGTAATGGCTTGGTCCTCCTCCTGGGTAAGCTGGAGGACAACCTGCCTTGGCTGGGTTGGACGGTGGAGAGTATTCATTTTAAAGCCGAGGCTGCCCAGATCCAGGGTTGGGTGTGGTGCCGATCTGAAAGGGTCTTGATGGATGGGTGGAGTCGGGCAGGTGGACATAATTGGTGGAGGGGTGCTGAGCTGGAAGCAATCGAAAACCTGACGGAGAGAATTCAGAATGGAAAGCGGTTTTAATGCAGGTTTGATGAGACGACTTAAAACTGCACGCAGAAAATCAGAACCAAGGTTTCTTCATTGCTCATATTATAAACTCTGGTCCAGGAATACATATTCCATGTCTGGGGAAATATTGATAAAACTTTTTTATTTGACAAATGAATGTGGTTGGATTCACTCTCATTGCAGAGAGCACTACATGCTAGTGTATTTAATTAAAGTGTGTTAATGCCACTGTTGCAGTAAGCTGGAGTGCAGTAACCCTTTTCCAATGTCCCTTGCATTCAATACACACCAGTAATCCCAATTTATTTGTTTGTGCAATATTTGCCCATGCAGGGCCAGATTTAATTGAAGCATTTCCAAAACTTTTACATTTTATGTGGTAAGGAAAACGGATGATGTGGGTTTAAGAAGTCCACTTACCCTCAACTCACTGACTATGTTGGGGATCCGCCTCCCACAGCTCATGGTGGGGTCGGAGTAGAAGAACTCTGCTGGGATTATTGGGAGGACTGGGGAGAAGACAGTTAGTGGTCAACTGGGAGATTGGCTGCTGCTTGGAAGCAGGTGAGAGTGAACCGACTCACCGGTTTGGTCGCTACAGTCGATGCGATGGCGAGCGAAGCCCGCCGCCATGTACATGGGCATGAAGGAGGGGTGGTGCAGGGTCCTGTTGGAGCAGGAAGGCCGGGTGTACCGCCTGGACCTCTGACCGCAAACAAGGGACAAGTTCACAACTTCTGTCGCTAAAGTACTTTTTGGGCTGGAAAGCGAATTAAAACTCACATTTTGTCCTTCATTGTAGCTCATGGCTATCTTCACATGTGTAGGGAGAAGACAACAAGCGTGGGCTAATTAGCTAGCTAGCTCACGTGTTGCTGTCGAGGAGAAATAAAACGCCATCACGCTACCTGGTGGCAGCCAGCGCCCCCTGCTGGTTGACTGAAGAGACCCGTTCATTTGGCTGCCTTGCAACAATAAAAGGTTTAAAGATATTAAAAAAAAAAAAAAAAAAAAAAAAAAAAAAATAGCCTCGTACAATTCCAAGACAAAAACGTGGTAAATTAAAATACCATATTACGTCCAGATTAAATGGGTCAAGTAAAAGTGTACCAATATCGCTTTGATCATTGCAACTTTAGTAGTCCAGTAGTTTAAACACTACTACTTTCTTAATTTACTACCATTTACTGTACTTTCAATAACTTAATTCCATAGTTTCATTCAACCACAATTTCTGAAGCAAGTGTGAATAACTTCATAAACAAAAATTGTACTTTAAGAACAACTTTTATTAAATTCCACATATTAAAAAGAATTACACTCAAGCAGTTACTTTAGTTTGAGAGGATCCTTGTACTCCTGTGAAGAGATGTCAAAAAGAAGAAATTATACAAGTGAGCATATGCATCTTAAATGTGTTAATGATAAAGTTCTCACCTTTCCTCATACTATCGAGAAGACTATGATATCGGGCAACTTTGATGTAGCGAGCAGGGGGGTGGATGGCCGGCATGTAGGAGACCGGTCGTCTAGCAGGTGTGGTTGTTAGCGCTGCAGTTGGCTTGATTGGGAGACCCTGCATACCTACAGCACCCAGGGGAGAAATGCACAAAAATCTATAGGATGTTTGACAACTGGTCACGTCTAAATGACCGAGCCAGATACTGTACCCGTTGTGTGCGGCATAGAGTGGATGATTGTGCCGACGCCGGGTGTGTCGGACTCAAACTTGTGCACAGAGAAGAGGCGATGGAGACCAGCAACGGGATATGTACACTGGATCGTCACCCTGGAAGACGAGACGTCACCTCATCATTTGCCCCTACCAATATTAAAGTGCTACGCAGCATATCACACACACCTACCGGTCAGTAACGTCATCATTAAAAATGATTTTGTTTAGGTACTTCTTGCTGCTGTAGAAAACCTCGTTTTGATAAGTCACATTTTCTCCGCTGAGCTGAAGGGAAAGAGACAGTCATCTGTTCAGTTAAGTCATGTGAAGCACTAGTTGCCAGGGTAAATATGTAGCAGCAGCAGCACCTTGACTGTGGAGCCACAGCTGTTGAGCGGAAAAGAGAACAGAGCCCTGGCACCGTCCGTCTCTTTGGGTCTGCAGTATTGGTCTACCAGGTTGAAACTAGCAGGACTGCTTCCAATTGGGACGGCCAGAGACGAATCAGCCACCGCAGTCATCCTCCCATCAGTGGAACACACTAGAGAAAGGGGAGTTTGCTCATGTGTGAATTATTAAAAGGAAACCGCACTGGCTTTTATTTTAAAACCAGGATTTCCTTACTGATAAATTCAGTCGTAGAGAATGGACAAGTCTTGATAGTTGAACTCTGGACCTCTGATGTTGCATGATCCCGCATGAGGATCTCGAAGGTGCCAGAGAAGCCCTTCAAAGTAATGTCCTTTATATTATTAAAATAAAAAAAAACACATGCAGATTAGTCATAGTCTTCATGTTCTCCATCTTCTTACAAGAAAAGTTCCTCGTCTCACCTTGTAGTCGTAGCCATGAGAGAAGAGCGGCACATCAAGCAGCAGACTCTGGCTATCGTTGCTCATGGTGTAACCGTGCTGGGCTGCCAGCTCTGAGGTCAGCGGGTCTGAGCCGATACTGATCTCCCACAGGTAGTCAAAAGGCCGGTGGTCCAGTTTGAAGCTGATGCCAGACTCTGAACAGACGGCATCGAAGGCTGGAGGAGCTGTCAGATACAAGGTTTGTAACGCTATCATATGCATGTTGGGGAAAATACTATATGTAGTCACTGTATGTAGACTTACAGACATCTGTGACCAAAGCCACAATAGACACCAGGTGGCAATGAGGCTCATTTTCATGCAGGACTGTCAGTGTGTAGTTGACGTCCAGCACATACTGAATAAGTGCCTCTTCTTTAGAAAGCTAGAGAACAAAAACACTACAATCATGTCTGCATTCAAGTGACAGTTTTGTCCGAATTGAGCATTCTGAAATACTTTACCTGCATCATGACAACAGGGTCATCAAAAGGCACCTTCAGAGTGTAGCCATGAGTGTTGTTGGGATGAACATCATGTGTGATTCTGTGGCTGCTTGCATTTGTGAACGGAACGGCAAATTCATGTCCGTTCAAATGGACAGCAGCCAACTGGACGTCTTCAGGGACGTCTCCCAGGTAGACGGTGAACACTTGTTCGTCGAGAACCGTTTGGTTTTCAGTGAAGACGGGGCGTAGCAGCAGGGGAGTGGCAAAGGACCTGTGAAATCGGAGCCTGGTTTCTACGTGGTCCTCATCCGCCAAGATTTGTTGAAAGTAGAAATGGAAGGCGTAAAACTCATAGAGCTCGCCAGTCACAAAGCTCTGAAACAGACAAAACATGCAACAAATTCAGATAAGAGTTCTATTGCATTTACTTAATGTTCATTATTCTACAGTGACCAAGATAATCATACGGGGAGTTTAATCTTATGGGTCATAAAAGGTAGCACAGTTACTCAGTGTGCATGTACTCCAAGTGTGTGCCTCCTTACCTTCCTGTATCCTCCGTCAGCATTATAGGGGATGCTGATCTGGACTGTGGTGTTGTGCTTCTCCACGATGTAGCCCCTCTCCTCTGCAACTGGCTGCTCCACAAGGTCACCATTGAGACCAAGGTTGAGTTGCAGGCCATTAATATTTGGGTACAGCGCCTCAGGAATCGCCCAAATCATGTAACCACCATCATCGTAGGATCCGTCATCTGTGGACATTACAGCTGCATTGTAGATTTACTTGTTCGAAGGGAAAAGAAGCCACAACATGAGAGATGAATACTGACACATGGAGCAAGCAGCCACCAGGTCCACCATGAGAACCACCCAGCTTTGTCTGGAGAACAGAGTTGCATGGACCGTCTCTACTGGAACACCATTCATCTGCAGAGAGACCCAATTAAAACCCACTTTGGACCACATCTTTAACAGGTCAGGCATTTATACATCAGTGGTTTACCTCGGTGCTGAATGATTCAGGTTGTCCATAAGGAGTACGAAATAACAGCCTTCCAGCGGTCAGGTCAAACACATAACCCTGCTTACGAACGTCACACAGGCTCATGGGGGGCAACTGCTCCTCAGCCTTCTGAAACATCACCTGCCAGTCTGAAGTTTTGGAGCCATGTGCCTGGAGAAAAAAAAAAAAAGAAAAAAGATTTAAAATCTTGAAAAAAGTGGCACTTGACTGTACAGAACAAAGTCATTCAACATTTGAAACCCACAGTATTAAGAGCGTTCCAGTCATCCTTCATTGTCCCCGAGGGACAGGTGATTTCACTCCTCACAGACACCTACACAGGAAACCAGGGTTAGTTAAGGTTTGAAGTCCCAGAATATTGCAAGATGTAAACAAGCTGACCTCCATGTAGTTGACCTCACAGGTCACCTCTCTGGGAGACCAGGGGAGAGAGGGAGAACAGGTCTCGTTCAACGCATAGGTGACCTCCTTTCCTTCATGCGTGGTAATCAGGTTGAAGTTGAACGTGAAGACTTCGTCATCCTGAAAGAAGCAGATGACATCATGCAACACCTAGTCTGCACAACAGCAATAACCGTCATTTGGAATTTTGCACACACCTTGTTGTCGGTGTGACAGCTGAAGTAAGACGCTCGGAGCTCCACATGGCCAGGTCGAGGAAGAACGTTGACACTGTAGCCACACTGAGCTGCATACTGCTTAGTGATGGCGTACACACCGGTCCCATCTGGAAGGGAAAATACTGCATGAGGCTTCAGCACATTTACTCAAAAGCTGAACGTAAAATTAGGAATTGCTCAGTGACCAATAATTCAAAATGTGACATTTCTCCAACTACAGACTAAACAATGCTGGCCCAGCATGATGAAGCGGTGCAGACTCACCAACAGCTTCAAAGTGGGGTTCCACTCCCGTGGAGGACAGATCAACAGCTATCATGAAGTAACGATCATGACACTCCATATGAAGAGTTCCTGTGTGTAACAAGTTAAAAAAAAAGGTTGAAAATATGGAAATCTAAAAAAATATAGTAAGCATCATTTTTTTAATTACCATTGGGAATGTCAGCACATTGTGCAGTTGACAACACAGACAGAAGGAAGGCAACACTGGAAGACAAAAACAATGCAGCTCTAACATGCAGAACTGTGACAAAACCTAGAATAATAAAAAAAAAAAAAAAAAAAAGTCTTACCCAAAGCAAAACAAAGCCATAGCTATTGATGTGTTGGCAGAGTCTAAAGCTAGCTAATCTGCTAGCAAACTACACCTGCTAACCGCCACAAGCTAAAGCAAACCACTTCCTTGGTGTATATCCTGGCCAAGCTAGCAGTATGTTGCTGCTGTCTGCTACACCAGCTTTTATGGTTACTTTCCTCACCCTGAGGTTGATTGGCAACGCTGACCTCACCTGCAACTGATTGGATGAGAGCTTGATTGCCGATGAGCTACACCTGTGGCTGTGATGGTTGAGGGCCTCTGGTTGGTTGCTGGAGATGAGCATAAAAGCTGGTGTAGCAGACAGCACCAACATATTGCTAGCTTAGCCAGGATATACACCAAGGAAGAGGTTTGCTTTAGCTCGTGTCGGTTAGCAGGTGTAGTTTGCTAGCAGCTCAGCTAGCTTTAGACTCTGCCAACACATCAATAGCTATGGCTTTGTTTTGCTTTACGTGAGTGTATTTCATGGCAACTTACAAGCTATTCCTTAATAACTTGTTTGTAATGAATGTTTTTATCTTATAGGTTGCTGCTGTCTGTGTGGGCGACTGCAAAATGTGATGATATTCCCAAGGGTAAGGTGTTAAATGTCTACTGAGACACAGGTCTAGTCATTGGTACGTTTGATCACATCTGAACTCTGGTTCATGCAGAAGTTCTTCATATGGAGTGTCGTGATCGCTACTTCATGATAGCTGTGGATCTCGCCTTCGCTGGGAATGAACCTCGCTTTGAGGCCGTTGGTGAGTCCTGCACAACTACATTAAACTACAACAGGTCTGGTCTTCAGTCTTCAGCCGGTTCTAGAGGCTGACCTGTCCTGTTCCAACTTGGCTGTATTGTAGTGCATCTTAATTAAACCCAAGTATTTCACTGAGTGCAAACTGACACCGCTAGTGATGGTCTTCCAGATGGGACCGGTGTGTACGCCATCACTAAGCAGTATGCAGCTCAGTGTGGCTACAGTGTCGGCATTCTAACTCTATCTGGCCATGTGGAGCTCCGAGCGTCTTACTTCAGCTGTCACACCGACAACAAGGTGTGTACAAAGGTTTTGGTCCCTACATTAATCAAAATCAGATTAATGTAGAAACTTTAATTCTACTGGATCATCATTTCAGGATGACGAAGTCTTCACATTCAACTTCAACCTGATTACCACACATGAAGGAAAGGAGGTCACCTATGCGTTGAACGAGACCTGTTCTCCCTCTCTCCCCTGGTCTCCCAGAGAGGTGACCTGTGAGGTCAACTACATGGAGGTCAGACTAATTTATTTGTAGACTTTTTAACAAGACTACTTCAGATGCCTGCTAACCCTGATTCTTTGAAGGTGTCTGTGAGGAGTGACGTGGTGTGTCCAACTGGAACCAAGAAAGATGACTGGAATGCTGTTGTCCAAACGGTACATTTGGCGTTGCCTTCTGGGAAATATGTGGATTGTCATTTGCTGGAATACCATGATTTATAATTTGATTCATTAAAATCTTTGTGCCTTCAATTCTTTCCAGGCTTATGCTTCAGCTGCCTCTGACTGGCAGGTGATGTTCCAGAGGAAGGAGCAGGAAGTGACTCCCATGAGCCTCTCTGACGCTCACGCGCAGGGCTATGAGTTTGACCTCACAGATGGAAGGCTGGTATTTCGTACTCCTTATGGACAACCTGAATCATTCAGCACTGAGGTAAACCACTGATGTATAAAGGCCTGACCTGTAAGGATTTAGTCCAAAGAAGGTTTTAATGGTGTCTCTCTGCAGGTGAATGGTGTTCCAGTAGAGACGGTCCATGCAACGCTGTTCTCCAGACAAAGCTGGGTGGTTCTCATGGTGGACCTGGTGGCTGCTTGCTCCATGTGTCAGTATTCATCTCTTGTCCTGTGGCTTCTTTTCCCTTCGAACAAGTAAATCTACAATGCAGCTGTAATGTCCACAGATGAAGGATCCTACGATGATGGTGGCTACATGATTTGGGCGACTCCTGAGGTGCTGCACCCACTGGTGTCTGGTCTACACGAGATGCAGGTCAACATCGGCGTCAATGGTGAACTTGTGGAGCAGCCAGTTGCAGAGGAGAGGGGCTACCTCATGGAAAAGCACAACACCACAGTCCAGATCAGCATCCCCTATAACGCTGAAGGAGGATACAGGAAGGTCAGGAGGCACTGATGTCAAGTTGCAAATTAGTGTCTTATAAAGCAAAGATCTTTCTGCATCTTTTTATTATTTATTTCATGAAGTTATCTTAAATGTGTACATTATTTCAGACTGTAGCACTAAGAGTTAACATTTTCCCCTGAAATTCTCTTGCAGAGTCTTGTGTCTGGCGACCTCTACGAGTTCTACGTCTTTGAACTCTACTTGGAGCAAATCTCGCTGGATGAGGACCAGGTTGACACAAGACTTCGCTTTCACAGGACTCTGGCTACTCCGCTGCTGCCACGCCCTGTTTTTACCGAGAACAGTAAGTCTGACAAACGCATGCGTTTTAAGCTGAGGCAACAATCACCTGACTGGCTTCATTTCAGGAACCGTTCCTGACGAGCGCATGTTCACCGTCTACCTGGGAGACGTCCCTGAAGACGTCCAGTTGGCTGCTGTTCATTTGAACGGACATGAATTTACCGTTCCGTTCACAAATGCAAGCAGCCACAGAATCTCACATGACGTTCATCCCAACAACACTCATGGCTACACTCTGAAGGTGCCTTTTGATGACCCTGTTGTCATGCAGGAGGTAAAAGGTCTTTGCTTCGTCCAGTGGCATCTCCACATCTCATGCTTGTTCATAGATGGGAATGGCATTCTGCTTGGCTCAAAGTATTTTTTGGTTTCCAGTTCTACAAAGAGTCGGCAGCGATGCTCCACAGGCTGGACATCAACTACACACTGACGGTCCTGCCTGAAAATGAGCCTTTTTTCCACCTGGCATCTGTCATGGCTTTAACCGACGCCTGTAAGCCACTCCCTTTTATATCTGGACTTGGTCAATCCTACTTGTGCATGAAGCAGAGTTAATTGTCTCGTATCTGACAGCTCCTCCAGCCTTCGATGCCGTCTGTTCAGAGTCTGGCATCAGCTTCAAACTGGACCACCGGCCTTTTGACTACCTGTGGGAGATCAGTATCGGCTCAGACCCGCTGACCTCAGAGCTGGCAGCCCAGCACGGCTACATCATGAGCAACAATAGCCACAGTCTGCTGCTTGAGGTGCCGCTCTTCTCTCATGGCTACGACTACAAGGTGAGATGAGGAACGTTTCTTATTGTAAGATGGAAGACATGAAGACTATGACTAATCTGCATATGGTTTTTAAAGGACATTACTTTGAAGGGCTTCTCTGGCACCTTCGAGATCCTCATGCGGGATCATGCAACATCAGAGGTCCAGAGTTCAACTATCAAGACTTGTCCATTCTCTACGACTGAATTTATTAGTAAGGAAATCCTGGTTTTACTATCAGAGCGGTGAGGTTTCTGTATAGGTGCATGTGATCAAACTCCTCTTTCTCTAGTGTGTTCCACTGATGGGAGGATGACTGTGGTGGCTGACTTGTCTTTGGCCGTCTCAAGTGGAGCCGTTCCTTCAAGAAGCAACCTGGTAGACAAATACTGTGGACCCAAAGAGGCAGACGGCACCAGGGCTCTGTTCTCTTTTCCACTCAACAGCTGTGGCTCCACAGTCAAGGTGCTGCAGCCTCATCTAACTGTTGGATTCAGTCACTCATGTTGCCAGATGTAAATATCATTGGGATGTCGGAATGAGTTTAAATACAAGTTTCTTGCTTTTGTTTCTCCAGCTCAGCAGGGAGTTTGTTACCTATGAAAACGAGATTTTCTTCAGCAAGAAGT
The DNA here is from genome assembly GCA_029853015.1 of Chelidonichthys spinosus. NCBI lineage: Eukaryota > Metazoa > Chordata > Actinopteri > Perciformes > Triglidae > Chelidonichthys > Chelidonichthys spinosus. Next base: position 8,629,663 of record CM056843.1, on the reverse strand, counting down.
TTCAAGGGCTAAAAAATCCAGCAGACTCCAGCATTGATGGTGACGGGTATGTCAACACAACTAGCCATTTACTCTCCTCTCTGATCTACTTTCAAAATGTAAACCTATCCCTCTGGTGTTGCAGGTTGACTATATCATGTACGTATCCTCTGGCTGGACTGTACCGCCTCTTCTCAGTATACAGATTTGAGTCGGACACAGCTGGTGTCGGCCGTGTCGTGCATTCTGCTCGCCCCGCTGAGGGTAGGTAGACCTGAATGAACCACATCCTCAATGTATCGCATGCTGATAATCTGTTTGGTCTCTACTCTAGGTCTACAGGGTCCTACCATCACACCCACTACAGTGTCTACTACCAGGCGCACCAGAAGACCAGTCTCCGTAAGACCTGGTTACCACCCCCCTGCTTGGTACATCAAAGTACCCAGCTTTCTAAATACTATCTCAAAGAAAGGTAGGTTGTTGCATATTAAATTCTATTAAATTACAGGATTTTTTTTTTTTAAATCTTGTCTTATTCTCTTTACAGGCAGCAGAGGATTGTCGCAAACTAAAATTACTCCATATTGATTGTGATTTAATTTTTTTTTAACGTTCAATAAATTTGTCTTTATACTCTTTATTGCCCATTGAGCCTGTTTTTTACCAACTTTCTAAAGGTGTTAAACACTACTTTGGTAGATGCTCAGGAACATTGAGCTGCACTGTTGAACCCAGCTTGAGACTGAAATGTAATCAAGACTTGTTGGGTGTACAACTTGGGAACTCCAGTCTTGAGGAGTACTTGAAAATTAAACCTTTTTGCACATTTGGGGGAAGCGGAGCCAAATCTCAGGGGGCTGAATCCAACTACATGACTGGCTGTATGCTGTCCAACACGGCACTAGCTTGGCTTAACAGTTCAAGGAATTGACAAATGAAGTTATAACTTTAAATGGGGCTATTCAGACATGGTGTAATTAAACTATAGGCCTACTCAAAGTATTTTTTCATACTGAGGTTTTTGATATTTCCAATGCTGATTTTGGTACATTTGGTCAGCATGTAAATCTAAACCAGTGTAAACTGCATTACTCCAGGGGCCAAATCTTATTGCATCTAATGAGTCAAACATTGCTAGATCTAAGCTGTAGTGTTGGCAGACTGTGCACATCTGCAATAAGTTCTTCCCTAGATGCTTTGAATAATTTAATGGGGAATTCACTTGGCAACTCTACTAGGAAGTGTTAGAAATATGGCTCCTGACTCAACACTATCAGGAGGTACAGTAGTTTACATTGTCAGACATGAAGGAACAAGGTTTTAAACTATCTAGAATAAAAGCATTTTTACATCTGTTAAATATTAGCATTGCAAAGATTGTGAGTGCATGAGCCCTGGAAATAGTCTGTATTGCCCATCGGGTGTCCTAAATTTTAAATATACAGCATGTAGGTCTGACCTCTGTAGTACCATCAATAGCACAAGTGCCTGAGTGGCATTATTCTCATGCCATGTTGAAAACCAAGCAAACATAGTTGGATCAAACTCATTTTCACAGCTAACAGTTCATTAAACATTTGAGTAATACAGCAGTAAGAGAATTGATTCATATTTTATGAACACTGCCTAGTTTGACCTGAATTCAGAACGCTGACGGCTGCATGACTCCACTCTGGTTTCTTTCAGGCACAGCAGAATCTTGCAAATGCCATTAGGATACTAACGAGGCATCGGAACTAGATTTCTTCATAATTTATCCATCCAATGACAAGTGTGAGAGTTTAATTATAAAGTTAGCAACTGCCATGTTGAGTTAAATGCCCAACAAGCTTATGTGACCATTTTCAATCATCACATCATATGAGTAGTAGTGACTGATGCCAAATTTAGTTTCACTCAATTTATCCCTGTACTGTACCAGATGTGGCTCATTGATAAGGTTTTTAGGTCTTTGCTATTCAGTAGCAAAAGCCAATTTCTAATCTTCAGACAATGTTCCTTCAGAGTCACTGTAACCCCTTTAATTTCAAATTTAGGTGTTCAAATGTCAAGTATTTTTAAAGTTCTGATCCAATTTTGTACAAACTACTACAGACAAACTAGTCTGCCTATAACTTATGAGCACCACCTTAACTAGAATGTGGCATATTATTTTGTACATTAAAGCCCAAGTTATGCTTCCGTGTCGACACAACGCAAGGGGGCTTGCGGACCCCTTACATCCTTGCGGACCACTTACGTCCAATGCAAGGGCCTGACGTGCACCTCCCAAAAATCCTAGATGCGCATCAAGGTGACGCAACACCAACGCAATACCAACGCAGCGGCATTTGCTGCGATTGGTCCGCTAACTACATCCGCTGGAGACCGCTTTTCCGGTTTCCACTCATAAACACCACCATTTAAACTTTTAATACTTTTATTGTTTGCACCTTGTTGCTTTTGCACAAAGAAATGAAACACTGAAAAATTGTGGATGTTTAAAGCCGGAAGGTAAACAAATAGGCTATAACGAGGCTATAGACGATATACGTCAAGAGTCTCGGTCAGTCAGTCTTTACAAAAAACATAGCACCCTCTACCGGTGTCGCATTGGATTGCATTTTGACACGTAAACCCAACGCAGAACCATGACGGTCTCCAAGCAACTGCGTGGCCGTTGCGTGATCACTACGCGGAAGCATAACCGAGCCTTAAGACAGGTTCATGCCCAATTTGGGTTAAATGGTGTCCTGTAGCTCAGTTCTTTAAGTAAACAAGCAAATCAAAGTGATTAACCAGATTTACTAAACCGATTAGTTTCAGTACTGAAATAACAGCTGCAATCCAAATATTAGGAAGTGAAACACTCGTTCCCTCTTGTCATGTCAGCTACTCAACCAAGTTTGTCCTTTTCATATTCGTTTAGGTCACCAATGACAGGTTTTGTTTTTAAAGACACCAATTTATTGATCGACAGTTAAAATACACAAGTCACTTTAAAACAAGGCAGCATGTACTTTGGATTGTGCAGATCGTCTGGCTCCTGTGATGAGAACTAGGATTTAGGGAAATGCATTACTTTAAATTTGGACTTGGTTTTAATGAAGTACTGACCGTTCTTAGGAAGATTCTTTAGAAAGCTGGATACTTTGATGTACCGAGAAGCAGGGTAATAACCAGGTCTTACGGAGACTGGTCTTCTGGTGCGCCTGGTAGTAGACACTGTAGTGGGTGTGATGGTAGGACCCTGTAGACCTAGAGTAGAAACCAAACAGCATCAGCATGTGATTCATTGAGGATGTGGTTCATTCAGGTCTACCTACCCTCAGCGGAGCGAGCAGAACGCACGATACGGCCGACACCAGCTGTGTCCGACTCAAATCTGTATACCGAGAAGAGGCGGTACAGTCCAGCCAGAGGATACGTACATGATATAGTCAACCTGCAACACAAGAGGGATAGGTTTACATTTTGAAAGTAGATCAGAGAGGAGAGTAAATGGCTAGTTGTGTTGACATACCTGTCACCGTCAATGCTGGAGTCTGCTGGGTTTTTTAGCCCTTGAAACTTCCTGCTGAAGAAAATCTCGTTTTCATAGGTAACAAACTCCCTGCTGAGCTGGAGAAACAAAAGCAAGAAACTTGTATTTAAACTCAGTCTGACATCCCAATGATATTTACAACATGGCAACATGAGTGACTGAATCCAACAGTTAGATGAGGCTGCAGCACCTTGACTGTGGAGCCACAGCTGTTGAGTGGAAAAGAGAACAGAGCCCTGGTGCTGTCTGCCTCTTTGGGTCCACAGTATTTGTCTACCAGGTTGCTTCTTGAAGGAACGGCTCCACTTGAGACGGCCAAAGACAAGTCAGCCACCACAGTCATCCTCCCATCAGTGGAACACACTAGAGAAAGAGGAGTTTGATCACATGCACCTATACAGAAACCTCACCGCTCTGATAGTAAAACCAGGATTTCCTTACTAATAAATTCAGTCGTAGAGAATGGACAAGTCTTGATAGTTGAACTCTGGACCTCTGATGTTGCATGATCCCGCATGAGGATCTCGAAGGTGCCAGAGAAGCCCTTCAAAGTAATGTCCTTTAAAAACCACATGCAGATTAGTCATAGTCTTCATGTCTTCCATCTTAACATAAGAAACGTTCCTCATCTCACCTTGTAGTCGTAGCCATGAGAGAAGAGCGGCACCTCAAGCAGCAGACTGTGGCTATCGTTGCTCATGGTGTAGCCGTGCTGGGCTGCCAGCTCTGAGGTCAGCGGGTCTGAGCCGATACTGATCTCCCACAGGTAGTCAAAAGGCCGGTGGTCCAGTTTGAAGCTGATGCCAGACTCGGAACAGACTGCATCGAAGGCTGGAGGAGCTGTCAGATACGAGACAATTAACTCTGCTTCATGCACAAGTAGGATTGACCAAGTCCAGATATAAAAGGGAGTGGCTTACAGGCGTCTGTTAAAGCCATGACAGATGCCAGGTGGAAAAAAGGCTCATTTTCAGGCAGGACCGTCAGTGTGTAGTTGATGTCCAGCCTGTGGAGCATCGCTGCCGACTCTTTGTAGAACTTGAAACCAAAAAATACTTTGAGCCAAGCAGAATGCCATTCCCATTTATGAACAAGCATGAGATGTGGAGATGCCACTGGACGAAGCAAAGACCTTTTACCTCCTGCATGACAACAGGGTCATCAAAAGGCACCTTCAGAGTGTAGCCATGAGTGTTGTTGGGATGAACGTCATGTGAGATTCTGTAGCTGCTTGCATTTGTGAACGGAACGGTAAATTCATGTCCGTTCAAATGAAGAGCAGCCAACTGGACGTCTTCAGGGACGTCTCCCAGGTAGACGGTGAACATGCGCTCGTCAGGAACGGTTCCTGAAATGAAGCCAGTCAGGTGATTGTTGCCTCAGCTTAAAACGCATGCGTTTGTCAGACTTACTGTTCTCAGCAAAAACAGGGCGTGGCAGCAGCGGAGTAGCCAGAGTCCTGTGAAAGCGAAGTCTTGTGTCAACCTGGTCCTCATCCAGCGAGATTTGCTCAAAGTAGAGTTCAAAGACGTAGAACTCGTAGAGGTCACCAGACACAAGACTCTGCAAGAGAATTTCAGGGGAAAATGTTAACTCTTAGTGCTACAGTCTGAAATAATGTACACATTTAAGATAACTTCATGAAATAAATAATAAAAAGATGCAGAAAGATCTTTGCTTTATAAGACACTAATTTGCAACTTGACATCAGTGCCTCCTGACCTTCCTGTATCCTCCTTCAGCGTTATAGGGGATGCTGATCTGGACTGTGGTGTTGTGCTTTTCCATGAGGTAGCCCCTCTCCTCTGCAACTGGCTGCTCCACAAGTTCACCATTGACGCCGATGTTGACCTGCATCTCGTGTAGACCAGACACCAGTGGGTGCAGCACCTCAGGAGTCGCCCAAATCATGTAGCCACCATCATCGTAGGATCCTTCATCTGTGGACATTACAGCTGCATTGTAGATTTACTTGTTCGAAGGGAAAAGAAGCCACAGGACAAGAGATGAATACTGACACATGGAGCAAGCAGCCACCAGGTCCACCATGAGAACCACCCAGCTTTGTCTGGAGAACAGCGTTGCATGGACCGTCTCTACTGGAACACCATTCACCTGCAGAGAGACTCCATTAAAACCTTCTTTGGACTAAATCCTTACAGGTCAGGCCTTTATACATCAGTGGTTTACCTCAGTGCTGAATGATTCAGGTTGTCCATAAGGAGTACGAAATACCAGCCTTCCATCTGTCAGGTCAAACTCATAGCCCTGCGCGTGAGCGTCAGAGAGGCTCATGGGAGTCACTTCCTGCTCCTTCCTCTGGAACATCACCTGCCAGTCAGAGGCAGCTGAAGCATAAGCCTGGAAAGAATTGAAGGCACAAAGATTTTAATGCATCAAATTATAAATCATGGTATTCCAGCAAATGACAATCCACATATTTCCCAGAAGGCAACGCCAAATGTACCGTTTGGACAACAGCATTCCAGTCATCTTTCTTGGTTCCAGTTGGACACACCACGTCACTCCTCACAGACACCTTCAAAGAATCAGGGTTAGCAGGCATCTGAAGTAGTCTTGTTAAAAAGTCTACAAATAAATTAGTCTGACCTCCATGTAGTTGACCTCACAGGTCACCTCTCTGGGAGACCAGGGGAGAGAGGGAGAACAGGTCTCGTTCAACGCATAGGTGACCTCCTTTCCTTCATGTGTGGTAATCAGGTTGAAGTTGAATGTGAAGACTTCGTCATCCTGAAATGATGATCCAGTAGAATTAAAGTTTCTACATTAATCTGATTTTGATTAATGTAGTGACCAAAACGTTTGTACACACCTTGTTGTCGGTGTGACAGCTGAAGTAAGACGCTCGGAGCTCCACATGGCCAGATAGAGTTAGAATGCCGACACTGTAGCCACACTGAGCTGCATACTGCTTAGTGATGGCGTACACACCGGTCCCATCTGGAAGACCATCACTAGCGGTGTCAGTTTGCACTCAGTGAAATACTTGGGTTTAATTGAGATGCACTACAATACAGCCAAGTTGGAACAGGACAGGTCAGCCTCTAGAACCGACTGAAGACTGAAGACCAGACCTGTTGTAGTTTAATGTAGTTGTGCAGGACTCACCAACGGCCTCAAAGCGAGGTTCATTCCCAGCGAAGGCGAGATCCACAGCTATCATGAAGTAGCGATCACGACACTCCATATGAAGAACTTCTGCATGAACCAGAGTTCAGATGTGAACAAATGTACCAACGACTAGACCTGTGTCTCAGTAGACATTTAACACCTTACCCTTGGGAATATCATCACATTTTGCAGTTGCCCACACAGACAGCAGCAACCTGTAAGATAAAAACAGTCATTACAAACAAGTTATTAAGGAATAGCCTGTAAGTTGCCATGAAATACACTCACGTAAAGCAAAACAAAGCCATAGCTATTGATGTGTTGGCAGAGTCTAAAGCTAGCTGAGCTGCTAGCAAACTACACCTGCTAACCGACACGAGCTAAAGCAAACCTCTTCCTTGGTGTATATCCTGGCTAAGCTAGCAGTATGTTGCTGCTGTCTGCTACACCAGCTTTTATGGTTACTTTCCTCACCCTGAGGATGATTGACCGCATCACCTGCAACTGATTGGACGAGAGCTTAATTATTATGCTCGTCTCCAGCAACCAACCAGAGGCCCTCAAGCATGACAGCCACAGGTGTAGCTCATCAGCAATCAAGCTCTCATCCAATCAGTGGACCTTCCCAGTGGGAAAAGTAGATGACAGTAATGATGGCTTATCTCCATGTAGTCGTCTGCATAAATACCAGGACCCTTTAACTAGAATGCAGACATTAATAATGTTATTTAACCTGCTATGACATGGTCAACAGTTTATTACAGCTAATGCCTCCCTAATTCACCTTGTTTGACATGAATCATTGGCCCTGATATTTAAGGTGTTTAAAGGGTCTCTATTTTATTAGTAAATGCTTGATATACACAACACCAGTGTTTATAAGTAGTCCATAATTAATAATTAAAAACAAAACAGTTTCATGTCATTTCTTCTCAAAATAAACACTTAATAGGGAAACACATAATAACTGACAGCAAAGACTTAATAAAAATATAAAATAAAACCGTGTTCATTTATTTAATTTACAGGTCAAGTATGCAGAAACCCGCGTGCAGAGCGTCAGTAGCAGCAGCACGGAGACAAGTGTCCATGTGGTCCACACTGAAAGTCCAGATAAGACGAGACAAGAGGTCAAACATCATGTTCTTACACCAACTTCAATGAATGATAATAATCCATTATATGACTTATTAGATTTCCACTATATTTACTTGTGACATTTCAGTTCCAACACAAAGTAATTTGTGTAGAACATTTTGTGAACAATTATTTATATACAGTTTAAATAAAGTTTCACTACACACACACACACCTGTGTTTGCAGCTTTCCTGCGTTCTGGTTTGACAGGTTTGGGTGAAAGGTCCAGAGTGAAGTTTACAGGTTGCTGGATAGCGAGAGTACTATTATGGATTGCTGGGTAGCGACACTGGATTGTCAGCCTAAAACAGACACGGTTTGAACATTATTATCTGGTTTGAAGACAGGATGAGTTCGGTATGCAAGTTTCTCACCTGTATGGAGAATCTCTGTGTATGACAGGATCACCCAAAGGCAGAAAATCTTGAGTGTAACTGATCTGGTTTTCATAAACGAGGACATTCCCCTCAGTCTGAGGAAACATGAGATCAGAAAACAGGCCAGAACACATTTTTTTCTGCGTTAATTTGATTAATTTAAGTATCTTACAGTTACAGTCGTCCCACAGGAGTCCAGGCTGAAGTTGAACAGGGCTCTGGCATTGTCCGTCTCCATGGGAACACAGCTGGGGTCCAATAGGGTCGTCCGGTTGGGGCTAGTGGGCGGGATGGTGTGGGTGGTGTCGACTACTGCCACCATCCTTCCTTCTGGCAAGCATACTGTCAAAAAAAAAAAAAACAGAGCGAGGGCGTCAAGATTATTATAAACTCAAACAAAAATGGTTACGCTTCAACTTGTACCTAGAATTTCTCTAACAGGAAAGCTGCATTTATGGACAAGACTGTCTTTCACTTTCAAAGACTCTGCGTCCACAACGGACACTTCCACTCCAGAAACAAGACCCTGCAAAGTCAGCTCCTGCATGGGAAGTGTTAAAATGTGTTAAAATTGTATTGAGAAACAAAGCCTGAGGAGTGTTTCTAATCCTTGATTAAATGAAAAATGTAAGTCAGGATCACATCAAGAAAAAAATGCTGATTGATCACCACATAGTCCAGCCCAGGGCTGGTGGGAGGGATCTCCACGGTCAAGTAGTCCTCCGCCAGCTCCACCACAAACCCACCCATCTCCACTAGGTCCCAGTCCAGTTTGTGAGCCCCGAGGACCAGCTCCCACTGCAGCTCAGCCTGGGCCCCGTGGCGCAGCAGCACCAGCAGGCTACTGTCTGTGCACTTCCCTTCCAGCTTGGGGGAACCTGGAACTAGAAGGGAATCACCAGTAAATTGACTGAAGCTGCACCATTATCTGAATCAGTCACTCACCTGCGTATTCAACCATCTGTTCTATAGTGGCTTTATGGTAAAACACCTCTCCACTGGGTAAGATGTTAAGAGAAAAGGTGAAGGAGAGGATGTATGTATCATAGCCACCACCTATATCCTGGGATAAAACAGTGTTTCAGAGAGAATTACTCCACATAATAACAACAGCTCGGTGCTGGTTGATCTCACCTCTGGGATTATTTTCGGGTGCAACAACAGGAAACGGAGCTGGTAGGAGTGGCTCCCGTTGGAGTGGGAGACCCTGGACACACTGAGATCGACCGTGTCATTCTGGGTCCAGGTTAAAAGGTCACCACCACCGTCTACCGTCACCGTCTGAAGGGACACATCGGGTGCAAAGAGGCCTAAGGTGACGGAGAAGAATCCCTCTGATGAGACTGTGTCTGGAGGGAGAGAGAGAGGGAGCGAGAGAAGCTCTATGTGTGGAACTTCAGAAGTATAGAAAATATCACTGAATTATCACCAAACCCTGATACAGAATCTGTATTTTTTATTATTATTTATGATGAAATATGCATAAATAAGTAAGTAAACATGCTCTAAGAAAGCCTTACTGTTGGTGAAAACTGGGAGTTGTGGGATGAACGGAGTCTCGAGGAGCCTGAAGAAGCGGTGCTGTGTGAGAGGCCAGTGTTCATCCTCCCACTGACTCATGAAGAACAGATCCACTGACATGGTCCGGCTGTACCGTCCCCTCACAACTCCACTCTGGAGAACAAATCAGATGCATTTAAAAGGGAAAAAAGCAAAAGGGTAATAATACGTCTTATTTGCATACCTTAATGTGTCCACCATGTGCTCCTAAAGGAATCCTGAGCTCCACTCTCCCCTCCTGCAGGTCGATCTTGTATCCCCTCTCTTTATGGTCGGACTCATTCAGAGCCCGGCCATTCACTCTGATGCTCATGCCTCGTTCCCTGACCTGACCGTGGAATAACGCAGGCAGAACGTAAGGGAGGGTCCACAGCAGGTCCGACCCATCAGCTGTAGCCTCGTCTAGGTGTGAGAAAGGAGACAGAGCAGCGAGACCTTTCACTCTGATGTTTTACAGCCTCCAAATAATGTAATACTCTTAACAGCTACTCACTCAGTGGACAGGCAACAGTGGTGTCAACAGCTAGGAAGTAGCTCTGGAGTCGGTACAGGATGGTTGCTCTGACAATCTCGAAATCCACTCCCTTCTCCTGGGAAAAAAAGACCCACACATGGAACCCAAAAAATAAAACAACAAAAGCACCGACACTAAAAGCGAGGATTTTAATTTGAATATGCAGCCCTAATCCCCTGGGAAGAACATCGTCTCTGGGTACCTTGACAAAGTATGAGAGAGGGGAGGAGTAGGGACAGCGGAGGTGAGGTGTGAGCCACGCAGTGAGATGTGGTATCCCAGAGCAGCAGCCTCCATCAGGGGAAAGACCCTCGCTTCCTCTGGCAGCTGGTCACCTCTGTGGAATATCACAGCCATGTCTGCCTCATCAGCTCCCTGCTCAGGGACAAAGAGGTGTAGTATCAACTTGTTTGTGAGCAAAATATAATTTAACAACATATATCCGTTCTGCATAAAAGGAAGCAACTTTTTGTCACTCTTATTGTCTTAGTAATTCTGTCATTTACTCACCTTTTTCTCATTTTTGGAAGGAATGGGCAGGCTTGGGTGCTGGATGGACACCTAGAGAGGAAAAGACGAGGCTCGTTATACCTTCATGAAAAGCTTAATCTTCCCTCAGCCCTCGTGCTGGAAATGTAACATAAAAAGTTAAACACTAAACAGCATATCCTCAAATATTATCCCTCTCCACTACAAGTGTAGATATGACGGCATGACTACGCAGGTTAGTAATTCACCTCCATGTAGTTTTCCTCACAGACGATCTCTCTGTGGCTCCACCGCCCCCGGAGTGAGCAGCGGAGCTGGAAGGGATATGCCACCACCTTTCCATCCACCTGCTGGTTCACAAACCAAACGCGTAGGTGATAGTCTGTGCCTCCCTGCAGAGGAGAGATACAAACGTTGTGTGTGGTTCAGATTGCCATCTTGCAATTTGTCAAAGCACAAAAAAAGAGAGATATACCTTGCTGTGGACGTGACAGGCTAGGAAGGAGGCACGGAGCACCAGATCCCCAATATTATTGATTAAGATGGTGTAACCACATGGAGTAGCCTCCTGATCAGACAAGAGGTGGGATCCATACTGGTCTGGTGGTTCATACAGTAAAAGGTCATCAACAGGTACTTCTTAGACACCTGAACAGAACCATGTCCATCTACTAAAGACCTCTCTGGTACCCATTTTCTCAGGCATGATAAAAGAAACCTACCTTCAACGAGAAAATGTATCATCCGGCCAAGGAAGCTGGACTTGACAGAAAGCAAAAAGTGACGGTCCAGACATCCGATCTCAAAGGTTCCTGGAAATTTTAACAAAGGCATTAAATCACAACTCATTAATTTTTATTTATTTTTTTTTTTTTTTGTTAATTGAATTTGAAAATGTCAGATTGGGTAATTTCAGCGCAGCTGAGACTTCTTTATTACAAATAAACACATGCAGTAGGGCTGGTGATATAGACTTTCTGTGATATTTCATCATGATTATATAAAAAAAATATATACTAATTCTAATTTAAATTTTTAAAAAAATATGTTTGACATCTATTACAACACTGGTTTGTCCAATTCATTGCTGTACATACATTTTATTATTTTGATGATTTAAGTGGAATTTTGCACAATTTGTAATCTTATAAAAAGCATATTTGACATCATAAAATAATATTAATGTGGTAATATGCTCATTTGAGCCATATCACTGCCCCATACAAGCATGGTGCATTAAGGGAAGCAATAAAATAACAGCAGCTTACTATATAAAGTATTTCTTTATCTCATTCACACTGTATTGCACACCTGTAGATCTCCCGTTTATAATTTCAGACAGGAAAACAATATTTCCCCCGACACATAAAACCCTGTTCATGGGGAAGTAACATATTAAATTGAATGAAACCGATTTTATTAGCATTGCTGAAGTAATCTCCACCCCAAGAGTCTGGCCCAGTGTTTTTGACACAGGTACTCTAGCTTCATGGTACCAGTTAGTGCTACTAAACTGGTCTTACCTGGCGGAACTGGGCCGGTGACAGAGAAGGTTGAGGCGGGCAACAACGCCACACTGAAACACATAACGTCACAAAGGCCTCTCAACGAATTTAAATTAAACCGTGCGTTTATCTTTCACTTGACACTTACCCACACAAAATATAGAAGCACATTTTCATTGTTTTAAGGAGGAAACATGTACTGGGCTGATTATACGTTGTATATTTCTCGATTTGAACGCCGTTAGTCGTGTTTACCTTCGGAAAGGTCGCCATTTTGACTGACTCACCTGTTAAGCAGAAGCTAATTAGCGGACACACGCACTCCGTTTTCTCAGGCCTTCATCTTCATGAACACGTCCAACCCTCAAAGTTAACCAACAAAACTCACACTGCCGGCTGTCATGAGCCATTGTGTTGAATAGAGTGAGGCTCTGAATTAAAATGCGGTCTATTAGCGACATCCAGTGGTGTGAACACACCGAACACACCAACGGCTGGCCGTTAGCCCGGATGTTAGCGTTGGGCTAAATAGTATGCTAGGCTACTCAAAATAGAGTTTTTCCCCCTAGGATCCGTAGTTGGTCGGGGGAATATATGTTATTGTTGGTTTTGGATGTGTTATTTTAAATATTCAATAGACAGGCTTGCAGTGGGACTATTGGAAATAAAATAATTAAATATATATACACTTTAGAAAATAGATATAAACTTCTTGTTTAGGTTGAGATCTTTCTGCTACTTCTATAGGCTGAATAGAATATGATGCATTGCTGTAGATACAACTACTTAACTAACTTATCAGCCATGTTAATTCATCAGAGCATCTGTTGAGGGCCTCTGTTTTGTACCAAATAAATGTACTGAGCAGCTTGAGATAACTCAGCAATAGTTGGATTTCAATGCAATGCATTTATTGTCATTTTATAAGTTAAAATCATAAGAACAGAAACAAAAATGTAAAGAAGATTCTAAGCCTCACCTTGTCACCTGATTCAACCTTTTGATCTTTCATCCGTATTTGTATGAAACTGTTAATTGTAAAGATCTAACTGTGGTGTAATTAGCCTCTCCAGATGGGAATAGTGCTTGAAATGGAAAGCCAATATAAAAAAAAGGAGGAATTAATCATAGGTGAAGATGATGAATTAACCCTGACAGACTGCAGGCACGTTGACACTATTTCTGATCACGTAGCAGCGGGTGTGGAGGCGGCGGAAGTGTGATTTTGTGTGATCATCACACCGTTGGGACCCCTCTCCTTTGTGCCCGGAGCAGCACAGCTGGACGCCTGCGGTCGCGACATTCTCACCGCTCTGAAAATGTTACTTAAAGTCAGATTATCTCATGATTACGGACTTCCCGGTGACAGTCCCGTGGTGACGAAAAAGGTCACGATGTAATTAAAGACTAAGATGTGGAAATTATACGTCATTGGGTAATGCCATTATGAATGGTGACATGTTCTCTGAGGGGGGGGGGGGGACCCAAGTTATCAGTTATGTGATGTACTCTTTTACACGTGTAATATTTCAAATAGCTGGAGTGTTTATTCTTTCCACTGAGTGTTGGATTCCTTAGCTGCCTCATTCACATTGTGTCATTAACAACACGGCACAGCGTGGAGGCCTCACGTTGAGTTCAGGACACCTACCAAGCTGGTGTTCCGGTGACGGAAGTAAAGACATGTTACCGTTAAGTTTGATCATTAATATCTTGCGTGTTAAGTTAGTCATCAGCCCTACAGTCAGATCTTGGGGGGGGTTTCGTCGGACGTGTAACACGAGCGGGGTTTCATCCACGTCGTCGTGGCTAACGATGACCTTATCCCGTCCGGTGACACTTCTGCTCACCGCACACCTCCTCGCCATTCTTCTCAACCAATCACATCCTTTTGTTGCCTTGAGGATGAGGAGGATTTGAAGATGAAGACGCCTATTTATCAGCTCGACACATCCTCCTCAAACGGTGAAAAAATCCAGCTCTTCTAACACTCCTACCTTCTGATTGGCTACATTTTGGACTTGCAGTGTTGAGAAGAGAATATAGATTTGGTGTTTGCCGTTTGACATGGAGATGCTTCGCTCTCAGGTTCAGATACTTCTTGCGGCCTTGATTTCCTGTGTGCTGCTGGCGCAGGTCAGCGGTGCTCCACACAGAGACACGCAGACGTTGGGAGCAGACCTGGCCAACGACACGGTGAGTGACTTTTTATGTGGTGGGATGTGGTGTTTAACAGAAGGCCTCTTTCATAGGGAACACATTTTAATTTGCATGTCTGAAAGTGCTTATTTTAGTTCCTTCTCTGTCCTCCGTCAGGATCTCGCTCACTTGCTTTTGCTGACATTTCTGTCTGAAATGACGGCGGCGAGAGGAGATGAGCTGTTCCCCAAGCAGGAGGAGGGAGTCAGGGAGCAGGTGATGAGGCGACACCTCCCCTTCGCCCAGAGAGAGCGGAAGGCGGGCTGCCGCAACTTCTTCTGGAAGACGTTCACCTCGTGTTAACGCAAGGAAAGAGCAGAAGTGCTTTTTTGTTTTTAAAAACATACTTTTTGAGGATCAGTTAATCCACGTCGGCTCACTTTGTTGTAACCCAATCATTTAGTGCAAGACGTCACATATACAGGTATTTTGGCAATTGTAATAACAGTAATAAGGTTGTATGTTTGGAGATTGGCAGGGATGTGTCTAAAATAAAATTTTCGGATTTAAAAGGGTACGTTTGTTGGGCAATATCCATATTTTTCCGTAAAGTTTGTAGATTTATTAAAGTTTGTCAGAATTGATGCAAGAAGGTCAGGAATATTCCTACTTTTACTCTCATTTCCCATAATGCAACTTAATTGCTTATTTAATTTGTACCTCCTGACCTGTTGATCTGAAGACATTAATATTGTAGTACTTTCACCTTTAAATTTTGATGTTTGTATAAATGTGACAAACAAAGTGACTGTATTCTGAGAAAATCCACCCATGAGTTCAACGTGCTCTTCCCATTAATGTAACTTAACTGCCATTTATACTTCAACAACCTTTATTCAGTACAAAATGACCTTCTTCTCGGCGTGAATCCCTCAGCTTTGATCTACAAGCTCCAAGTTACAGCATTTCAAACTGAACAGAAAGAAAGGATGATAAATGGTTCGAGTGTAACAATAACAAAATGATGCGCGTGTGAGTTGGCATGGGTGAGGATTTTCGCATGAATCACTAATAACCTTGAGGATAAAAAGCAGATTAATACAGTAAATAAATAAACAAGAGATGGGAAAAAAATGCTACTCTGAACCATTTTTGCACGATCACAAAAAAAAGCAGAATTCACAGACAAACCCAGTTTAGGAAGAAGTCATTATTGTGAAACTGAGCGACATCCTTGAGATAAGGCCTTTCAGATTTCTAGCCCTTTAAGTTACACAAAGACAAAACCAGGACGGAAAGACGGAGGTTCAATACTGGAGTTCCAAAGTGTCAGAGAATGACAACTCGGCCCACTCGAGTGCAACGATGAACAGACATCAAATCCGCAGGTCCGAAAAAACAAAATCACAATGTTCTTTGGGGAAAATAAATCACATTAAATTCCACTTTTATTCCGTCAAATGTAAAGAATAACTAGCATGTTAAAGAATCTGTCGAGTAAATCAATCCAATATACTTTTAAAAGGAGTATAATTTTTAGTTTCCTCTAAATCACACATGTATTAACTCTTTACACAAATCGGATGTTTCCGAGCCACGTCGGCGACCAACACCCTGATTTCCTAAGACAAAAAGTAAGCGTTTGACTTCATTGCACCATCATCTTCATCAATGTAACAGTCGAGTATCAACAAATGTTATTCTGGATGATTTAACAAAATAAACAAATGGCAACAATCCTGTTGATTAACAACTAGAAGACATGATATTGTGACGTTGACGTGTATGAGAGATATGTTCTAGTCATTATTGTACATTTAATAAAAGCTAATGAAAAAAAAAAAAAAGGTTAAATACACATTCCTTTCGTCTACATTTCTCCTGCTATGAGGCTACTTCTCTGCAAAGATTCACTGCACGAAAGGCTACATGCTTTCCAAAACAGCTGGGAACAGATCCACAGTCAAACCAGCCCGTTATGTACAGTCACAGTTGTTGCATTATGTGCTTTTAATATGCTTGTTTTGAGGCAGTTCTGCTCTTTGACGTTTTACAAATGTACAGGTCCCATCATTCTTTATGGATTCAAACAAGCCTAATTATCACTTATGCTGCTTATCTGCAAAAAAAATAAAAATAAAAATACAACTACTACTTTTCAGGTCTAAATCTATATCCTTCCATACCTTCATTGTCTTTGACAGTGATAATAATGTGCAAGCTATAAGTTGAGCAGTACCGATAAATGGTAAAGTGGAGCCCAAGCTGCCTGCAGGTCAGGCCACTGTCACACTAATACTGGACTAAATATGAAATATGGGCCAGCTGTGTACCAAACAAAAGAGAGAGAAAATGTAGTCGTCTGAATGAACGGAAACTAGTGTGGCGGTTTCTCCATCAGGACTCCATCTCAACCGAAAAAAAATGTTCTTCTGCAAACGAAATTACAGCTGGATACCAACAGAGGGAACTATAGCAACGTTTATGTCATAGTCAGAGCAACAAAAAAAGAAAAAAGAAAAAAGCACCTCACAAGCCGGAGCAAAGCACGGCCATTTCCTGTCTGTGCCGTGGATAACGCGTTGACCGTTCACAGAGCCGCCAGAGTGAGAGTGCTGAGGGGACGCAAGCCGTTTGTTAGCAGTCGGTGGAGATTTTGGCCGAGAGGTCCTGGATGCGACAGGCGCTGCAGCTCTTACACAAGATGTGGCCGTCCAGCGGGTAACAGCCTCGACCTTCCCCTTCAGAGGACAGCAGCAGGCCGCATTCCTGACGGACACACACACTTCAAATAAACACTCACACGGGGACTCATCCAATAAACACATGTCAAACTTTAGTTTCGCTGTAGAGAATATGGTCATTTAATGTAATCGTGACCCACCTCACAGATGTAACAGTTAACATGGAAGCTGCGGTCCAGAGCTACAATCCTCACGGTCTCCTCCTGGCCCTGTTCGGGCATGATGGGCTCTCCACACACTGAGCAGCGAGGAGCATACTTCCTGTCGGGGAGAACACGCGTCAACATTTACACTTGCGCTCCTCTTCATACCTCAGTTCAAGAAGAAAATCAGGAAGAATGGACTACGCACCTATGGAAGTCATCGATGCAGTGTATCTGGGAGGTCGCGTCCACGGTGAAGGGCACTCCGTCCAAGCAGCAGTTACAAACCACGCACGTGAAGCAGCGAGGATGGTAGGCCTTTCCCATGGCCCGCAGGATGCGGTCCAGGATGGGCTTGGAGCACTTTGAACAGCGCTCTAACGTACTCTGACAAGAGGAAACAGGGGTGTGCATCAGAGCAGGGAAGAGAAAGTAAAACCAAGATATTATATATAAAAATTAAAAAAAACCAGAGGGTTAATGTTTTAGCTTTGCTTACAATGTAACAACTTTCACAGTAACTCTTCTTGTCGAGGGCGTAGAAGGGTTGCCCCCGGAGACGGGCGTGGCAGGTGATGCACGTGAAGCACTCCACGTGGAACACCTGCTCCATGGCGATGCAGCCACTGCCGTCGCCGACCACGTTGTCACCGCACCGGGCACAGCGGCCTGAAAAGCCCACAGGGATCACATGTCTGAGTCGGGTTTTACTGCGAGGCGCCAGAACGCAGGTTCCTCTGCGTCATGAGTCATTCATGTAATGAGTGGTGACCGTACCAAAATAGTCCTCTACGGGGGGGTGGTTCATATCATATACCAACTTCTTGGTAAGGCGATCCAGCTCTTCCTCAGGCCTGGTTGTTGCCATCCCCTGCTGGAAGAAGAGAGGATACAAAACAATCCCTTCTAGAACCATCATCATTTTGTTTACTCACTTTTTTATTATTGAATTCAAATGTTAAGTTGCTTTTTATTCAGTAAACAGGCTACAGGTGTATTCTGTCTCCCTACCTTGCTGGACTGATAAGCAGGACTCTGTGCGACCCCTGACCCTGTTTGATTATTCTCCAGCCCTCTCTTGGACAGTTGAACCTGGTTCGCTCTCCCTCCAGGCGCTGAGCCGCCCCCCTTGTACACCGCCTCAGAGTGCATCTCCTGAGCTTGTGAGCTGGGGTGTGGAGGGTACCAGCCCTGCTGACTTGTCTGAGTCTGGGGAGGGGGGCGGGAGACGTGCTGGCGAGGAGGCGGCGGCGTGTAGGCCTGCTCCGCCTGCCTCCCCGTCTGAGAGTAGGTGACGGGCTGCGCCGTCTTGACCTGGACACTGAACCTGGGCCCGGTGGGAGTTGAAGCAGTGGTGTAGGAGGCCGGGACCGGCTGAGGGTAGGGCTTAGGGGTGGAGGAGGAGGAGTAGTAGTCCTGCTGGTGGGAGGTGGAGTACTGGGGTGACTGGTGCTCGCTGGGGTAGCGGGGAGCTGGGTGGTATTGGCTCTGGGGATGAGGGGGGTAACCCATGGATGGCCGACCCTGAGGAGGGGCTGGGCCCTGGTGAGCGGGTTTGTAGTGATCCCCTGAGAGGTACTTGTTATAAGGCACATTGTCGTACAGCTGTGGGAAGTGAAGATGTATACATTTAGTACTGATGGTGGGCAAATGTGCATGTGTAATAATTCAGTTTCCTACTTGTGTGCTGGAGTCCTGCGGGTGGCTGTCCAGATCAGCCAGCATACTGGTGAGCGAGTCGATGTCAGCGTCGATTTTGGAGTGATAGCTCGCTGGCTTTTCAGGACCACGGTGCTGACGACATGAGAGACATGTTAGTGTGCATTTCTTCAAAATATCACAAGACTTGTGACCTATTTTCTTGTGATGTATTTGGAAGGTGACGGCCCACATATTTCTTTAAAGCTCCAAATGTAGGAAGGTAAAACAAAGATGCACCCACCATCAGCTCGTAACTGTCCATATGAGGGCTCCAGGTGCGTTCTTCTTTGGGACCATGGGGAGGGGAGTAATAGTGATCGCTAGACGAATGGTGAATGGGCCCACCTTTAGGTGAGAGAACAGATAACAAAAAGCACTAACTGTAAGGACCCTTGTGTGTGAACTTTGAAAGCAAATAAAGTAATGCTATTATTCTGGATCTGATTAGTGACTCCGGTATGTTCTCACCTGTGGATCCAGTAGCCATGTACCTGTTGGCCATTCCACCTCCGCCTCCGCCTCCTCCTCCTCCGTTCTGGTCATAGGCGCCATATTTTGGCCGGAAGTCAGGCGTCCCCTTCTTGTTGGGGGCTCGGTAGATTGCTGACCCGGCGGAGTGAGCCATCTGGGGGGTTCGCTCGGGGCTATCCACAGTCCTCGGTGGAAGCCAGGTGGGACCAGACATGGCAGGTTTCTGCGATCGAAAAGAGATAGCTAAACACCCTCATGTTCTATTAATTAGGTTTATACTGTAATATGATCATGCATTTATTACGCAGGATTTTCATCTTTCATCCTTAATTTGCATGAGCACAGCTGCGGCTGTATTTATGTCAGAGGTAACCAATGGAAACTAAGGGATGCTTCACACTCGTTTCCTATAGCAACAGGGACACACGGATAGAACAATGGGCTTCTACATGAGGAGCAGGAAAAACAGCCTCGGGGATTTCCCGCCGGCTCGCACATTGCTACAAAACGTGTGCGTTTGTGCGCTTTGAGACAAACACACATGCAAAGAGCTCTCCGGCCAGCGACCCCGTACACAGACACACAAACAGGTGCAAAGCTGCGGTTACCCCCCCCACAATGGTTATTGTCTCCGGGTGTTTACATGCTGGTCTCACTGCTTTCCAAATGAAGCAGAGACAAAAACAAGGCAGGAAGCGTTGTGTAATGATATTTGTCTGCAAACGCGTGAACACCTGGCTCATAACAATATTATATATTCTCTGTGGGATAAATAACGCCGCGGCGCACAGCTGAGCCCACAAAGTGCTGACTTGCACCCAACGGCCTCAATTAGGATACTGATTGTTAAGGAAATAAATGGATATACATGACAGGGATGTATAGAAAGTGTCACAAATCAAGGAAAATATTTTTTTTTTACTTTTAGAGTAATTAATAATAAAAAAAATAGAGCTCAATCATCAATTCACCATGCAAAAAAGAAGCACCCACTGTAACACCATTTTTTTTAAAGCCTCTGTGTGATTGACACAATGCTTAAATGGATTGAAAGCCCAAACAAATCTGTATTGTCAAGAGGAGAGAAATTAACAGCCCACTCAGACTGATTGTATGCAGGTCGTGTGGTTTGTCATAAATCCTTGTTGGTAAGAGGATTATAATGATGGATGAGAAGATGATGCAGACGTAGAGAAATACAATGCCTGCTGGCAACATTTAAGCCTTTTGGTTTGTTTTTTTTTTTTACTAATATTCCTTTATTTTTTATTATTATTTTTGTTGTTAATAGTCACCATTAAAGACATGACTGACATTGCCTCTTGTGGTGGATGCAAAGGAGGCGTAGCAGCCCATGAAATGTCAAAGTTGGTGACAGTCACAAGAGTCAAGCGCACGGTGAAAAACAAACACGACATCCGGCGTTTTTAAATTTCAAAATAAAATACCCCACGTTAAGCGTTTCAGCAAAAAAGAGAACCGATTAAAAATAATGCACGTTCAGCTGAAACAAGTGGTAGCAAAGGCAGACTGTATCCCCTTTTACTCATTATACACACAATTGATATTCTCTAACAATGAGGGTTTTCCACGCTTTTATTTTGAAGGCAAGAGGTTAGCTTAAAACATTTGACTAAATGAAGCTTAATGTATCTTTAAATGCTAGTTTAATTTAACAAAACAACAGGTAGACAACAGGGCTCCACGTAAACACATGTAAGGGACTCTGATAGTAGCTACATCCGTAAACAGCATCTCTAACATTAGCATATTAGCATGTCCTACCTTTTACAGTACCTTTTTACAGTGACTCTCCTCGTCCCGTCAGTCTCATCTACAAAACAAGAGCACTTTGTTAGGAACAATGACGTCGCGTTGGTGTTCTCCCGTCGGTAACGGTAACGTTAGTTCCGCGGGGCGCCGTTAACGTCTCGTGCGGGGGGGACAGACGGACTAAACCGCTCGGTTGCTCGTCCTAAATCCGTCCGTCGCGCGTGACACGAGTGAAACGTGCCACTCAAGTAATACACCAAGCCACAATGATGGATAATTATCAATAATTAACTTTAATAGCAGGGTTGTTTACTTGTTTGCTAGCCTGTTTTGGAGTCGAGCAGAAGCTCGTGCCTTGCCTCCGGGCTAACTTCAACGACCGGGGAGGAAACAATGAAATAACCGACACCTACCGACCGAAGCGAGCCTCGCAAACGCGACCTAGACCTCCTTCTAGTTCCCCGCGGGTCCGGGGGAGACGACCCGACACAACTTTCTTTTACATTTGGCGTCGTTAACCTACTTTGTGACGGATCTTGAGGCCTTTAGCAGCAGCAGCAGCTCCTCACTGCAGTGCATTCCCGACGTGTGACGTAACTGCTGGTGCTGGTGTGTGTGTGTGTGTGTGTGTCCCAAACCCCCTTTACCACAAATTAAATGCACATTTTCTTTCTGCAAGACACACAGATTTTAAAGCTTTTTTGGAGGGGTGGATTTTATGTCGAATAAAATCAGACTTTAAAGTAAAAAAAAGTTGTCAAAATATCGAAATGAGATCAAATAAATCTCAATAGAACTGAAATAATGTAAGCATGAAACTAAAGCATGAAATAGTTTATGGGTACATCCAAAAGTGCTTGATTTAAGTTTGTCTGATGAATATTTAAGGTTATTTTATTTGGGGTTTTGAGGGATAAGCACCAATATGTTCGATATAAACCCAGTTGTTTACCACCCCAAAAGCAGCAATGAATATGGAGGTCAAAGCTTGCTTTATTATTATCATGAGATTTGGGTCAACTGTCCCTCTGCTGTTACCCCCCCCACCCTCCTCCTCTTCTTCTTCTTCCCACTCCACCCAGCACCATGCTGGAGGCCCACTGGTATCCCGCAGGAACATCTTCAAAGGAAGGGTTTCATAACTTGTATTATTTATTTTTTGATATCCCTGGCCATCTCTGTGTGGCCAAACAAGCGAGGCTGCTCCCTGGGATATCCCCGCTTCCTCCTCCTGCTCCTCCCTCCAGTGGCTCTGCGTTTGCCCTTATATGTCCACAGCACTCTGCGATCACAGGAAGGGGCCGTTTAAGCAGATCTGTTATTGTTGCAGGAGCCAGCATCATCATCTTTGGCACCGACTGGGGGATTTGAAGTCAAAGCATGGCTCGAGCCCATACATTATCAGATAAACAACATGGTTCTGTCCAGGCAACCAGGAAACCACAAAAGGAGGGGAATCCCCACCTTTGTTCTGTTTGACGAGGAGTGACAGCCGTTAAATAGGTGTTGAGATATCAAATTTTGCTGTTGGAATTTCACAAAAGTGAGTTTGTTCTTCATTTAAAGGATTGCTGAGAGTTCCTCAGTTTGATGGAGGATTGATCGGGAGTCGTGGGTTGCTGATGGGCACTGACAGTTGGGGCAACATGCAGGAAGTCGCCATGTGTGCCTGCCAAGCCTTTGCCAACGGGATGGACTCAATGGCTTCCGCCTATTGGTGAACCTGTTTAGTAATGTTCTCACTTTTCCTCAACCGCCCCCCTCATCCGTTCTTCTCACAATGCCTGGAAGTAGCCGAGACCCACATCTCCCTCTCTGTTTTCTTAATCGTTGTTTTCCTTTATGGTTTTTTCTTTTTTCTTTTTTACAAAGCGCACAATTGATCGGACCTCCATCCAAACAAATAAAAGCACAAGGACACGCGTGCACAAGCCGTGCACAACACTTTACTTCCGATGAATCTCTTTCAAAGGGATTTCTGTCCAAACATGGTCATGTTGTCTGATTATTTGTTTGCTCTTCATAGTAATTATTTATGAAAGATTGCTGTCATTTTTTAAAGTTACACCCAATGCCCAAAGTACTGTTTTCTACTATCATACACTTATTTTAGTGACACACTTAACAGTAAAATGCAGCTAGAATTTAAAAACTGAATTTCTTATTTACAGCCAACAATCCCACTAAAGAATCCTATCAGTGAAAATAAAAAAATATATTTTTATTAAACGTTCCATCCTGCAATCTTGGCTTTTTGTGTGCAGGCAGTACTTGTCTGAGTCGACCTCTCCTCCTCCTCCTTCAACGTCTCCTCCTGTAAAATACTTTGATGTGAAGGAAACACAGTTCATCCCTGCCTTGTTCTCCGTGAACCCGAGGTTGCGTTCACGATAAGGTGACTTTCCACTTGTTTTTTTGGCTATTCGTGACCTCTGAAATCCTCATCTCCTCGCCCCCCTCCTCCATCTCCATCCCCATCCCCATCTCCATCCCTCCTCCCTTGTCTCCTGATCGCTTTATTATTGACGGATGTCCTGCGCGGGCGGGTTTTTTTTTCGTCCATGTCTCTGAGCAGCTTTGCAGGATGCATTCAGGAGTTCCTGCACATCTGTCGGCTGCATTTCTCTGGGCCGGGGCGGAGTGAAAAGGTTGTTTTTCAACACCAAGGAGAAGGTGTCTCCCATCTACAGCGATTCATTTGGTCCTCGCTTCCTTCCTCTCCGTCCTCGTAAAACGCAACGCCTCTCCTCTCATGCAGCAAGCCAGAAGCTTCCGGACACTGTTGTGGAGCACTCACTAATGCCCTTTTACTGCTCAGCAATGACTCAGCTTGAATTTGCATTATTTGGAGTCTGAGAAATGATATATTGTAAGAAAATGTAGGAATTATTTAGCAGAAAGTCCCCCGATGAGATAGAATCTCAATGATGAGGGCACAGCTTGTTTATGCAACAATAAGGTGGTCTTCCAGCTTCCTCTCAGACAGCTTCCTCTGCGCTGGAGAGGGTAGGAAAGCGTTGGTGGGGGAAGACTGATGGCTTACCCCTGGATAGCCACGTACCGCCTCTCCCTAAGGGGTCCTCCTATATATTATTTCAACGTGGCACAAAAACACACTTTGCTTTCCTGCCATTACTTTGCTCCGAGCTATGGGGGTCTAGAAAAACTAATAGGCCACTAAAAATACTTGGAGCCCGGGGCCTGGGCCAGGGCCTTTCCTGCGTTGCTTCCAGTGTGCGCGTGGGCCATTGAGGAAGGAGGAAACGAGCAGCCCTGGTCGTACGGGGGCTTCCTGCACGACGTTATAAAGAGTCCCCTCCCTTCCAGCCTCCCCTCACAGTGCCGTTGGGAGCCAGTGGAGACTGTGGGTGAGCCCCCGCTCCACCTCTTCGATTGTAGACTGAACACGGAGTCGCAGGGGTTTGGAGTCAGCGTGGTGAACGGCGTTCTCGTCCCTGCTGGTCGGGGTGAGTTGGGAGAGGATTCTCTCGGTCTGTTTTTTTTATTTTGAATGGGCTGCCTCGCTTGGACTGATTTGTTTGCTTTCAGTGGAGACGTTTGTGATTTTATTATTTCTTGATTAATCCTGAAAAGTTAACATAGATGAGGACATCCACGCCTTTTGATTTCAATTGTTTTCAGTAATTTAGGATGTAGGAATTGGTTGAATTTTGGCTGCATTTTGCAAATAATGAATATTAAAGCTAGAATTCATGTTTTCTATTTTGTTATTTTCTCCTCATGCAGGTACGAGTAGGGAGCTGGTCTCACCTAACTGCTGTGTCTGGGACACTCCAGTCTATTTATTCTATCAATTCACACATAGGTAGGTCATTATTGTGAATATTTGAACAAAAAAATCACTTAAATATTCAGAATTCCCATTCATACATGCATTTGATGCACACTGATTGTTTCCTTCTAACTTCCATAGATGCAGATGAGCGTGATGGAAGTACTGGAAGGATACAGGGCGGAGAGGGTGCAGGAGATGAGGTCTGCCGCCCCGGCGGAAGGATACGTGAAGGAGTTCACCCGCCACGCCAACGATGTGCTGCTGAACCTGAACGAACTCCGGCACCGCAACGTCCTGACCGACACCACCCTGGTGGTCGGCAACGTGCACCTACGGGCGCACTGTGCCGTGCTCGTGGCCTGCAGGTTGGTGCAAAGGCCGATGCATCCACACAATATAGTCCCTCCTGGAGGAGTCTTCTCTGTTGTTATGAGTATATTTTTGTCATTAGGGCAAAATGTTCTCCTGGTTTCCTTTGTGTCATTTTCCTGTCATCCTTTGGTTGACTCATAGCTGTTTGTGTTCCCTTCACTTTTCCTGCTTTCGTCTTACACCCATTGTCTTTTTTCTTCCCATGTCCCTGCTCCGGCATTAACTTACATCCCTTACTGGAAACACTGCAGTTGACTGATGAATCCTCACCTAACATCTCCCTCTCTCCTCTCAGTGGGTTCTTCTACTCGCTGTACTCCCGCCGCGTGTTGCTCCAGGGGCGTGGCGGCAACGGGGAGCAGCTCATGACCGTGTCCCTCCCCAACACCTTGGACCCGTCCAGCATCTCCCTGCTGCTCGACTTCATGTACACCTCCCGCCTCCCGCTTACGCCCGCCACCGTCCCCGGGGTGCTCACCGTCGCGACGTACCTGCAGATGGACCACGTGGCCAATACCTGCCGGGATTTCATGCAGCTGCACTGGTGAGGGATTGGGAAGAGCATCCAGATTCAAAAATATCCAATCCGGTGTGATTTTTTTAAGGTGCAATCTTTGTTTTCAGCAGGGAGAAAATGAGTGCAAGACACCCACAACTGGAGCTGGACTCCAGGGTGTCTGTAGCCTCAGTAGCCCCCAAAGGAGGCGACCTGCCCAATACAGGACCCCCGAAGATCCTTCCAACAGCAGCGGCGACAAGGTAGGAGGATTATGTGTGTAATTAAAAGAGATTAATGACCTGAAGAGTCGCTCTGTGGGTGTGACTTTGGGTTTTATCGACTTGTTGTGCTGCTACTGCGGTTACCCTCGTTATGTTGACGGGTTTAGCTCATTACAGCACTTCCTGTGTTCCTCCTGCAGGGTCCCAGAGGAGGTCATGGGCTTTCTCAAGCCAGGGGTTTTCCCGACCTGCCAGCCCGGGTCAAAGGAGCTGAAAGGAGAGCCTGAGTCGCTCCTCATGGGCAGCCCCGCTCCCTCTCCAGACAGCCCCGCCCGCTCCAGCTGCCAACCAAATTCTCCAGCAGAATCCAACACCTGCATCAAAAACCTTGTGGTCAGTTTTCATATTCAAATCTGGGAGTAAAAATGGCCTATGTTACCCGTTTAAATTGAAGTAATCAACTTTGTCTATTTCTCCAGAGTGAAATCAAAGCCACGCCGGACCCGAAGGCCTGCAACTGGAAAAAATACAAGTACATCGTGTTGAACCCTCTCTGTGCTGCCGCCACGGTGAAGGAAGAGGAGATGGAGGAGCCACAAACTCACGCATCGCACGCCGCCGACAGGATGGGCTCGACGCCCAAAGCCACAGAGGCGTGGTCTGGAGAAGTGCCCGGTCAGATTGATAGGTAAGCTGACATGAGGAATACTATGAGACGCCAGAGGGAACATGTTTTTGCACATATGAAAATATGGATCTTCCTTCCCAAGACAGGGGCAGGCCTCCTGCTACGAGGGTTCTGGCCGAGCCCCTCCCCTCGGGCCACCCCCCTCTGTGGACCACCCAACAGCCCCTCCCAATCACAAGGAGGGAACAGGTATGAGCCAAACCTCTTCCACGTCACATACATATGTGTGAAATGTTTTGTTTATCTTTATATTCTGTCTCCTCAGTCTTCCCAAACCTGCACCCCACTGATCCAGAAGCTGCTCAGCATGTGATCAAGCGTGAGAGCTACTACGTGCCCTACTGTTATTCTGGAAACATTCAAGGAGCCAAAACTGTCTGCTCAGGTGAGCCCAGAAACATCTCTCTCCCATTCTCTCTTTCTTTCTTTAAAACCATTGCCTGACGCTGACCTTTGACCTTTCTCCCGGCAGGTGACAAGCCGTACCGCTGCAACGTGTGCGGCGCCCAGTTCAACCGACCGGCCAACCTGAAGACTCACTCTCGCATCCACTCAGGGGAGAAGCCTTACCGCTGTGACACCTGTGGTGCACGCTTTGTCCAGGTGAGGGTTCACACTGTGTGTGTGTGTGTGTGTGTGTGTGTGTGTGTGTGTGTGAGAACGCTTGATGGGAGAGGAAGTGCAAACAGGTGACAGAGATCGTTTCCTCTTTTCCTCATAAAAAGTGATGTAAAAGCCTGTCAGGTGTAATAAAGTAGTTCCTGTTTCATCCAGTCTGACATTTGAAAGCACCTCTTTTATTCCTGATTTCTTTAAAAACAAGAATTATTTCTAAAAGGGAGAGAAAAAATAATATTCTAACATTTGAAAATTGTGAATTATTGTGGGACATTTCATACCTGACGCCAGAATCTTGTCCCACTTGTAAACCGGTTTGTGTGCTTGGTCCTGGTGTTAGGTTGCCCACCTGAGGGCCCATGTTCTGATCCACACGGGGGAGAAACCGTACCCCTGCCACACCTGCGGGACCCGCTTCCGCCACCTGCAGACCCTGAAGAGCCATCTGCGCATTCACACTGGAGAGAAGCCTTACACTGTGAGTCAGCCTGCCCTCTAGAACACAGCAGCATGTAAGACATCATCACGCTGGTGTTTAACCTGTCGACCTCTCGCTTTCCAGTGCGAGAAGTGTGACCTCCACTTCCGCCACAAGAGCCAGCTGCGTCTTCACCTGCGCCAGAAACACGGGGCGGTCACCAACACCAAGATCCGCTACAAGGTCCTGACGGAGCCCTACCAGCCCATCCTGCAGGCCTGCTGAAGACGTCGGACCGGCATGACATCTGGATCACATCTGGCAATGTGAAATTCTGTGAATGAATCAGCGATTTTTAAATTATTAACACCTGTTTTTTAATATGAGGTGATAATTTATAAGTTTTAACAGGCTGAGGAGATGTAAAAAGTTGGAATGGATTCCAGCTGGAGGAAGAGTTTACAGAGAAGCTTTAGCATGTGGTTGGATGAGGTTTGGAGCTATTTATTAGAATGAGCTTCATTATAAAACCGTGGTGGCTTTTTTGGGGGATGGAGATGGAGTTATGAAAAAGGTGTTTTTGAAGGTTTGTGAGAGGATGGAGAGATGTGGAATGAAGAAGAAGAGAAAGAGTTTGGGATGTGTACTGACTTGTTAGGGAGTAAGTGATCGAGGGATAAAGCAAGTGTTATGAAGGAGAGGACGTGAATTACATTTTTTTTTTAAACATTTGTGGAATTGCTGGAAATGTTCTTCTTAAACGTGTATTTAACTTTTTTTTTTTTTTTACCTTGAGGCCTGGGGCCTGCGTGTTCTTTAAAGAAGTAAAGTATGCAGCGTTATCTGCTTTTATAGTCCGAGCAGGCAAAGGACTTGGTTGTCTAAAGTATAGAAGTTAAATGGTGCGATTGTTTTCTGACGTGAACAATTTAAAGAAGATCACTGCAAAATGGATAAGTAATAATAACATTAAAAAGGTGTGTATGAGTTCATTTGCTGGACAAAGATGGTTTTGTACAATCTAAATTAAATGTATATGAATTGGAGCTTTGGCTGACGTGTGTAATATACAGTATGGTTTATAAACAAACATCTCTGCAATAAAACATGATTCATAATGCGAACATGAAAGCGCTGAGCAGACTCCACACACTTTTCTGTTAGCAGAGTAAACCCTCCCCTCTCCCTCTCTCTCCTTCAGCCTGTCTCCTCCCTGAACTTCCTTCCTCTCATTAACGCACTCTTCCCATGAATCACGTCTCCTCTCAAGTCGAGTCCGCCGTTTTTCCAGATTTTGTTTTTCGGTAGCTTTTGTGGAAACAATGAGGCCGAGGGCACCTGTTTCCTCCAGGTCCCTGGTACCGGGTGCTCACACTACCAGCCGACAACACGCGTGTGAGCCGGCTGCTGCTTCCTGGAGGTGAGGGGCGACTGTGTGGGGGGTTAGAGGGGGTCTGCAGACTCTGGCTGAACTCTCCCACCCTTCACCTCCCCCCTTTGCTTCCTGCTCCCTGATGAGTTGTGGCTAGCTGGGCTTATTGTCCGTGCTCAGCAGACAAACATTGGAAGTCTGAAGGGACTTTCCAATCTGCACCCTCCTCCACCGAAAAAAACTAAACCTATGACAGGGCTTTTCCCCTCGCATGACCCTCCTTCAGGGTTCACGTCCTTCATCTCTCTTCTAGTTTTTATCCATCCCGCCTTTAAGCTCCCATCAGTGTACGAAGCAGAAGATCACACGAGGAATATGCACCATGTAAGCAAACCATCAGCTGAAATAATAAGGCGTAACTAGACGGTGACAGTCAGCTGGGGTCGCTGACGGATGGATGTGACACAGGGGGCCTCTTCGTCAAGACTGTCTCAAAACACAACCACAAATACTCTGTTACAAGTTAAAGTCCTGTATTTAAAAAAAGTACTTTAAAATAAATAAAGCCAGTTTTATAATACCTTAGCTGCTGCTGAACTGATAAACATACCATTCTGATAGATAAAACTAACTAATAATCCTGGAGCAATAAGGCAAAAGCAGTGTCTGACCTTGTGGTTGGCTCCCTCTAGTGGCAGACTCGTGAAAACACATGAACGTGTTGGATCTGCCTCCCCTCCTTAACCCTCTGGAGTTATTGCTTGTATGCACACTGATCTGTAAATACATGATTTAAATGAAAACCTGTTGGACGACTTAAACAAGTCATAAGAGAACAAAGTGAGATTATAATGAGTTCTTTCTGGCGCTCACTTTAAGTCAGGTTCAACCAGGAATCTTAGCTCTTCTTAGTTATTTCTGAGTTCATGTTCTATTGCCTCAAGCTCTGCATTCATGTTTTTTTTTTTCTTAAACAAAAAAGCTCCTTTCTCTTCTAGGTTGTGCTGTCACCCAGTCCCCCAGTCATGTGCTGCCCTCATTCAGCAACAAATCGCCCACAGAAAATATTTATTATATATTAATATGAGAACATGATGAATAGGGTTTTATTAAGACCTCTTTTTTTTATACTATGTTTATCTTGTGTGTTGCTTTATTATTTCTTTAAAATCCAATAAACATTAAAAATGAAATAAAAACAAATGTTTTGCTCATAACTGTGTAGTTACAAATCACTTTTTCAG
Organism: Chelidonichthys spinosus; assembly: GCA_029853015.1. Taxonomy (NCBI): domain Eukaryota; kingdom Metazoa; phylum Chordata; class Actinopteri; order Perciformes; family Triglidae; genus Chelidonichthys; species Chelidonichthys spinosus. The sequence goes on along the minus strand of CM056843.1, from coordinate 8,599,244 downwards.
AGACAGAAAAATGCCATAAAACTACAAAACTGAACTTTTTACATATTAAATTACTTTAAACTCAGAACGCACTCAGTTTTTTTTTTAAATATATTATTATTATCCAGGCATTATAGGCTAAAGGAAGAATGTGCGCGCCCCCGCGAGGCCTGCGCGCGGGTACGTGACCGAGACTGTTGTTGAACTTTCCCCTGCCGCTCGAGGTGGTGACGTCACAGAGAGCCCTGCTGTCATTCTGCCGCTGACCACCGTGAACCGGGACACCGTGGACCATGTGCTGCGCCGGAGGGAGCTGACGGACCGAGGGTGAGAGCTGCCGAGCTTTAAACGGATTCACCGGTAACGTTTACGGACGTCACCAACATTCCGGTTGGTCACGTGTTGTGCGCCGGTTAATTTCGCACAGTAAACGTTACGTCGACGTCACTCATCCCGCTCCAGCAAAGACCCCGTTAGTAACAGCGGAGGACGTTTTTTTTTAAATTACATTACAAAATCATACAAAACCGTGCGATGACAAGTGCGCAAGCGCAGTGGGAAGCCTACGTCACGCGGAATTAATATTAAGAAAGACCACATGCACTGTTCCCGGCGGTGCGCGTCCCCGCGTCTGCCTTCTTGTTCATGTGTAATAAATCATGAATCAAGACGAGGCTGCAGCTGCTTGATAGAAAGCCGGGGCTCATGCACGTGTTTGCGCGTGCGTGTCCTCGTGCAAACGGCAGGATCATGCAATCAATAGATATTTCTAATTCGTCTCCAGACTCATTAATCCAACATCTTTATATGGTTTGTTGGTGTTGTGCACGAGGGTGGATTTAATGAAAATAAAGAGATCACATGACCTCCGTGTGAAACCCACACATTGTCCTGCAGCTTTTTGCTGATGTTGAAATACACGTGATAAGAAGAAACTCAATATGGTGCATTTGACTGGAGTCATAAACATGGAAGTGGCTGAGTTTGGGGTCATTTTGATGCTATAAATGGAGAAACAACTTAAGCCGAATGACACTGGCATCATGTCAGCGTGGCCAGTTAGGAGAGTTAAGTGACCTAGTTACACCGACACCAAGGAATCTATTGGCCCCCGGGAAGTTAATCATTATTATTATACCTGAGACTCGTCCTGCGGCGAGGCAAGAGAGCTGTCACTTCCTTTGTACTCCGCCCTCCTCACTCCGTTTCCAATTCCCTTTTACAGCTGAATCTCCACTTTCAACATGACTACCGCCAAGCCCAAAGGAGAGAGCCGGGGCGAGGACCCCGAGGGTCCGGATGGCGGCTGGGGCTGGGTCCTGGTCGGCGCCCTCTTCGTCAGCACGAGCCTCGTGTTCGGCCTGATGCGCAGCCTGGGGATCTTCTTCGTGGAGTTTGTCCAGTACTTTGAGGAGAGCGCTCAGGCCATCTCCTGGATCTCGTCCACGGGCGTGGCGGCGCAGCAGTTCTTCAGTGAGTCGAGCTCTATGTTACTGTGGATTTTCAAGAGGAACGTTTCTTACACTCCTGAGCCCTCGTAAAGATGTTTGTTTGTGGAAAAGGCCGCTGCAACTCATTGACCCTTTAACAAGCAGCGATGGGTCACTCATTACAAACTCACGCTGGACACCTAGAGATGTTTACGGGGACACGGACTGGGAAGTTGGACATTACGGGTATAAAATGAAGATTTGTTCAACATGCATGTTATCATCTGTTTTTCTTGACGATGGGATGCACGTGTCGTCGGTAAGTCGCCCGTCGTTCTTTGGCCTTGAGCTCTGGAGGCGTCACTAATGGAGACGTGTTTGTTTTGCAGGTCCTCTGGGTACGGCGCTGTGCAACGCGTACGACGCCCGGGTGGTGGTGATGACGGGGGGCTGCCTCGCTGGACTCGGACTCATACTCGCCTCTCAGGCCACCTGTCTCGTTCACCTCTACCTCACCATGGGTGTTATTTCAGGTAACACCGTCAGATGCTTTGTAAAGGTCATCTTTGTTGACCTAGTTGACTGTGAACCTCGTGAATTGGTGATCAAAGTGGCCCCTCCCCTCCAGGTTTGGGCTGGGGCCTCGTCTTCACCCCCATGGTGGCGACAGTGATGGCTAACTTCACCCGCCGGCGGACCCTGGTGTTGGGACTGGCGTTCGCCAGCATCGGCCTGTCCTCCTTCGCTTTCAACCCGCTCTTCCAGCTGCTGGTGGAGATGTACGCCTGGCGAGGGGCCCTGCTGATCCTGGGGGGCCTCAGCCTCAACATCGTGCCCTGTGGGGCCCTCATCCGACCACGGCGGCGCTCTAAAGCCCCGGCAAAGGTGGGACGAGACACTGCCGTCTTTAGAGATACACAGCAGAGAATTCAGTACCATGTTTCCAAGTGAAGACGGAGCTTTCCTCCTGTTCCTCTCCTCCAGGTGGATTCAGAGAACAAGCCATCGTGTGTCGGCGTGCTCCACCGGATCTCCTCCTACCTGGAGCTGCCGCTGCTCGTCGAGAGGCCCTACGTCACCTACGCTCTCGCCATCACCCTCCTGAACGTCGGCTACTTCGTGCCGTATTTCCACCTGGTGGCCCACAGCCGCCACGTCGGCTTCTCCGAGTACCAAGCCGCCTTCATCATGTCGGCCGCCGGCGCCACGGACATCGCCGGCCGCATCGTCTCCGGCTGGTTCGCGGACCTGCGTCACTTCCGGCTCATCCACTTACTGACCTTGTGGACGAGTCTGGCGGGCGTGTTCATCATGCTGCTGCCCGTGAGCTCCTTGTCCGGCTCCTACGCCGCGCTGATGGCGATCAGCCTCCTCTACGGCTTCTGCTCCGGGGCGTTGACCTCGCTGGTCTTCGCCGTGGTGCCCATGATCGTGGGCGTGGAGCGCATGATGGGAGGCCTCGGACTGCTGCAGCTCATCGAGAGCTGCGCGGGACTGCTGGGGACCCCGCTGTCAGGTACTCGCATGTGGGAGGAGCCAGCTGGTGCCTTCAGACAAACATCAGTGTTTCATGTTATCTAAAGGGCCATAAAATACACACAAGTTAACACACTGAACCTGGACTTGTGGACTCGTCGTAGCATGCAGAGACAAGGAGACGATGGCTCTGATCCAGCAGCACTCAGCATAATTAGTTACACCTGTGTTGGACAGGTGAAAAAGATCAGTCCTCAGAGTCTCTCCACACTTCCCTTCTCTGTCATGTGAACATGTGGGTACAGATATCTCACTAATGGTGTGTTTCTTTCATAGATCATTTAGTTGAACTTACCCTTTAAGAACTTGCCTGACGTATCAAACGAAAGTCAAAATAATAAAATAAACCAATAAAGCAGATTAGATATCCTATAAAAGGGTGTCAATAATACTGTGTAATGCAGCCTAAAATGCCATATAAAAGTACTTTGTAATGATGAAAACACTGATCATGACAACATTTACATTTGCTTATTATATGTTGTATTCATGTTGATGTGTATTTTTGGACATTTTTACATTTTTGGAAGAAAGAAAGTGTGGGATCAAATAATTTAGGGGACCCCTGCAGGTACCCTGCGGACCCCCGTTGAAGGTTAATTGTGTAATCGGGGCTTCTAGTACACATTGGTGTTGTTTTCTCTGAATTCAATTCAAGTTCTGCAGCATCTTCATCCCCCTTTTGAGTTAATTTTTTCTTTCCGTCTCCAGGGCTGCTCAAGGACGTCACGGGAAACTACATCGCTTCCTTCGTGATGGCGGGCAGCTTCCTCATCCTCGGCACGTTGACCATCGCCACTCTGCCTCACTACTTCTCCTGCACGGACCCACCGCCTCCTCAGCGGCGCCCGCCCGACAGCACAGGCGAGGGTTTACTTCCAGAGCTGGAGCACATGCATCGCTCGCCTTCCGACGGCAGCCGTGGAGGAGTTAACGACCGTCCAGGCGGAGGAACTGCTGATCTACAAGGCCGTGCCAGTTAAGGGTTCCTCTCCGGTGTGATGACGTCGCCTACCTGAAGAACCCACCAATTGCAACTTCTATACCTCAAGAGTCAGACCCAAAGAAGATGGAGCTTCCTGTGAAACCTCCGCCAGAATAAAGGGGCCAGTGAGTTCCTCACCCTGTTACACCTCCTAACCTCAGTTTAATGTTTAGCACGACACCTTCTGGGCATTTAAAGCAACGTACAGATGTGTGGTTGCTTTCTGAGTTCATTATTAGTTTTTCTGCATACTTGAAACTGAGAACACTTTTCTTTTAGTTTGTGTGAATGTTAAATGTGAAATCTTCTTCCGTTGCTGGATATATTTACAGAACGTCTTAATGATTAACTGCACCCCTTTGATAGCTAGAAAAATAGAGCAGCGTTCCCAGGAAAACTCTCTCTCAGCCTCAGGATGTTTGCTTTTCATGTTGCTAGGCAAGAATTCAAACTCAAGTGCAATTTTAAATGATCTAATCATTACTTGCTCAAGCATTTTGTACTATTTGTAACCGTTAACTGCCTTTTGTAAATCAGCTGACATGAATGTCAGCGTAGCAGGAGAGACAGCAGGGTCACTGTGACCTGCTGGCTGCGTTTCAATGCAAAAAAAGTGCTGACTCCTAATTAAATTACCACTCTTAACAGTCCAGCCGCAACACTTTTAGGGAAAAATGTGATATTTTGTACACAATTAAAAATGAAAATGTTGATTTTTGTCTTTTACTTTTAGTTCCTGTGTTGAAGATCAGGCAGAACCTTTTTTTTTTTTTTAATTCCAAAAAATAAAATGATAGCTCCCTCTGCTGGCGATGCACACTCACAACAGCAAAACTTGCTAAAACATGAACCGAGACATGCAATTATAGTTCAAAACTCAACATAAATAAATGTAAGTTTTGCAGTTTATTTGATCACGATACAAAACCTCAAGTACCTCACAATGTTGAACAGACATGACCGCTGTTTAGAAATGTCCCAAATGTAAAAAAACAAAACAAATTTGATGCAAAAGAGTTCATAATCTTTGCCACAAATATGTCCATTTCCAACAAACACGTTTCCCATGAAACACAGGAAATCAAAAACACGGCCCTTTTGGTTTAAAAAAAGAAAAACCCCCAGATTTAATTAAGAAGTCTTGGCTGAGTGACGGCCTTACCCTCTGCTACACATAGACACCTCATGCTGGTTTCATAAAGCTGCTCCAGTGTTCCCAGCTCGGACCCAATTGTTCTGCTCTGACGTGTTCACACAAAGAATTCCTTGTTTTGCGAGCGTTCACCCCCTCTGAAGTCAACACCAGCTGAGCGATGACACAACATGTGGCAGGTAGCCAGGAGGGGGGGGGGGGTCCGTCTGTATGCCTGCGAGTCGGATGCTAGCATGTCTCCTATACGTGTTGTGTGAAATGTGAAATGCGTCATCGAGCTGTGGAGGTGAAGAGGAGGGCTGATTTAAGATTTGGGGTCTGCACTGCGGCGTTTCAGCTTCTCGGGGTTGTTGGAGGCCATGTGTGAAAAGTCTCTGAAGATGTCCTGGTAGGTCTCATCACCTGGAAGACACCAGCAAACAACACATGAGCATTTATTTATTCTAAAGAGAATTATTGAATGCCATCTCTTCTACATTCTTGGCTTTCTTCTAATGAGACACAGCTGTGTCATCATCATCATTTTGGAGAGGACAGACGGGAACTATTTCCTGAACACATTTTTAAAAAGAGGTTCTGGGCCCTAAAGCAAGAAGCATGAACGGATCAAAACACACATCAGGGCGTGCACATGCACTTTACCTCTGGGTTTGCAGCAGGTGGCACACTGCACAAGCAGTTGAGACCAGCGGGACATCTCAGCGGGGGCAGAAGGCAGAAAGGCACGACAAAGACACACAGTGATAAAGCACAGCACGTCAAATACTGACCAGCAGTTTGTTTCAAGCAGACAAAAACCAAAAAAAAAGCATCACGATTCCATTCCTTCATGACTGAAACCGGAATTCAATACCGCTTATACAACATAAAATAAGATTAAAAAAAAGCCTTGGGAGCCACTGAAGGACAGTCATGAAAGAATGGACAGCTTGAAAAAGGAGCCACATGACAGAATGCAAACAAACAATAAACCTTAAGTCCTGCAGCACAGAACATGTAAAATGAGTAAAAACTGCATCTCTATTCACAGAATAGCGGAATTTAAAAAAAATAGATCCCTGAGGACCGAACCACGTCGAATTTAGCTTACATAACTGGACTGAAAAAGGATGCCCAATACACAGATAAACAATTAAAAAAACAAATCTGATAAAGCCAGAACACTGTACAAACATACAGAAAAATATCCCAAATATACCATAGGAGTGAAAAGTTCTTAAACCTGTTACGCAACGTTGGAAACACCCACATGCACCCTATTGACATAGCATGGACAGATGCATTGTGGGGCGGGGGTTTCAAAGTGCAGGCATTAGTAATTCAACGTGGACTTTGGTGTTACAAGACATTTCCCCGTCCTCACTGATGTAAGACTTCTGTTCTCACTTATGTCCTGCAGACTCCACCTTTACGCGGTCGTACCGTGGCTCTTTCTTGGTTTACAAGAATAGAGTTCTTTCTCAATGACGGCGATTTTTCAGAAGTGATGACGCACGCTTCCCCCTCGAGTGGAAGGCCAGGACGCTTTCTGTGCAGATGCTGCAGATAAACACCACATGACACTGCAAAACCAGTGATTTCTAATAACCCAAAACAAGCTCGTCTCCCGTCCTGAGCTGATTTCTATCTCCACTAATCATTTTGGCCCCCGAGCGCCCAGCCACTTATATGGTTCTTTATAGCCTGGAGGCTCTTCCTGGTGTGGGCCCGCCCCCCTCCCGTCCCACCTAATAAACCCCCAGACCCCTGCCCCCCCGAGTGACCTGAATGGCCAAACGCCTCGTCCATCTCCCGCATCTCCTTGTTCATCTTGGCGATCCGCAGCCTGCGAGAGAAGAAGATCCGTTAGAAAAGACCGGGGATCGCCACATGGATCTCCCCTCGTCTCAAACACTCACAAGGTGACGATGTCGGCGTTGGCGGTGTCCACGGCGATAGTTATGGGGTCTTTCTGGGTCTTGTCTTTAGCGTTATAGTCTGCTCCTCGCTTCAAGAAGAGGCAAACCAACCTGGAAAACAACGCAGAAAAGTGTGTTCAAATCAACAAAAACGGGTTTGTTTTGCAGCCGGGAACTTTTCCCATTTCAGGGAAACTTTACTTCTTCACTTCTGTATGTCTTATATCCCCATGAAACTTCCCCCAGTTGATTACTAACAAGGTTTTTCTGAAATGTTTTGTTTAAATATGCAAAGGAACAATATAATGCTACATTTTTTATTTAAACATAAAATGTGTATTTGGATTATTTTTATTTATTCTACCAGTCTAAAAGAAGATCAAAACGGACCAGTGCATGAAAACGTTTTCCCCCTTAAACAATAAGAGTCACAGTCATTTTTTTAATTCAACTTTGGACAGAGTTTCCTAATATTTATGGTTCCTCAAATGAAGAGGAAATGCACATTTTTAGTTCCTACTTTTCTCCTTGAAATGAATGAATAAGCCACAGGTTAAATACCTGTTAAATACCTCGCTCTTCAATGTAGTGTAAAAATAAAATCTAAATTACGCTCCAACCTTCACAGGTCTGCGATGTGACCCGGGCCAGGAGAGATTAGACCGATTGTGACTTGACTTTCTGATAAGCAGTTCAGGTACAAGGTGGTGAAATAACGGGCGCCACGTTATCTGCATTCTGTTCCTTTCCATTTAAACAACAACATTCATTTGGAAAATATCACATCTTGGAACTACAATACCCATAAATCACTGCACAAAGATCTCTGATGCTCAAAAAGTCACATTGTGTTGTTTTTCTATGAATTGTGACCGTTCGTATGTGTGTGTGTGTGTGTGTGTGTGTGTCCTACCCGGTGTGACCCAGGATAGTGGCGTGGTGAAGCGGTCCTCGCCCGTCGCTGTCCGCCAGGTTGACGTTGGCACCGTTTTGCAGCAGGAACTCGCAGGCCGCCAACGCGTTCTGGTCAGAAAACAGGAATGTGAGTTTCCATTTATACATTTTTTTTTAACACACACAACGTTCATGACCCATTTGGAAATCTCTTAACAAAAGGTTAAAGGTTAGCTGTGTAAAGCTCCACTAAGTGTTGGAAGGTAAACAGCACCCGATGGTGGTGCTTAAGGAGAGGTGAGGAGGTCAAATCCTCAATATTAACATCACACTTAATGGAACGCTCTCCTCACCGCTGAGACGGCCTGTATCAGCGGCGTGCTGGACTCCTCGGCCGCGTTCACCCAGTTGACGCTGGCCCCGTGGGCCAGAGCGTCGGCCATGACGGGGAAGTTCTGCAGGGCTGCCGAGCGGTACAGCAGCGCCCCGGGGTGCAGGCCGCTCAGATCCTCCTCTTCCTCCTCGTCCACGTCTGAGGGGAGAAGACGGGTCACTTTAAGGCTGCAGGCTGACGTTGAACACGTTGCACAAGCCTGTGTTTGCCGTCAGGTGGGACGCATGCAGAAGTGTGCAGGTTTTATCTCACCTTTGTGTGTATTGTTCTTTTGGACAAGGTCACTGGGGCTCAACCCTGAGAAAAGAGAGAGGGAGGCACGATTACTGGTTTATCCTGCTGACTGCCACACACACACACACACACACACACACACGGCCCTTAGGATTACCAACTTCTGCTGGATCACCAACTTCTGTGGATTACGTGAATGTGTGGGTGTGTTTCCGTTCCGCTGACATCAGCGGGAGGATGAAGAGAAATTAACTCCTAGACACCCAGCTGGTTTCCATCCATCAGGCCTCTCTCTCTCTCTCCGTCTGTTTACCTGTGACCCGAGGTAGCGTGGCTCGGTTGGGTTTGGGTTTGAGCGGAGGCCGCTGCGCGGTCCGGTCCTGCGTGCCGGCTCGGTTCCTCCTGGCGCTGGTTCTCCTCAGCAGAGGGTTCCTGCCGGTCTCCGGGAGCTTCTGGATGAACTTCTTTTCCACGTACTTCGATCGGATCCAAGATTCCTTGTCTCCTCTGAGGGACGGAAAATGACCAATTAGGGGAGGGAATTCATTTTTCTCCTCACATAGGCAACAAAAGAGAAGAACAAGCCGACATGCAGGGCTGTATTCGTGGGTACGAGTCCGGTTCTACTCGTCCTCAGTTTGACTCCGCCACTTGCTTGTGCAGCTGCGAGACAAGAATGCTTCACACACGTCCCCGAGGCGCTCGCCGTCTTTTAATTAAGTCGTAAATTAAGAGCTCTAACAGCACACATGTAAACAGCTTAAAAAACAAATCCATGTCAAGAAGTTAAGACGTCAATATGTCAAAAAGGAAAAAATAATAGAAGTACGATTCGGATCACATGAGCCCAGACGAGACGAGACTGAAAGCTCATGCTGCAGAAAGCATGCAGCCTCACAGCAAGTCACAACATTAATCATGTGTGTCGTGTACCTGTGGCACTTCCTGTCTGCTGCGACACAACAGAGAGAAGAAGAGGAAGTCGGAAACAAATAAGTAAAAGAGAGTCGAAGGCGAATTTACAATCTGTAAATCCACATAGATCTTTGCAGACGGTACATTTTTAACGCAGCTCGAACCGTCGATCTTCTCCACACAAACCTCGGGGAGCATACGTGTAAATATTCTGTGCAGAAGTAAACCTGTATGTAATGACAGGAATATGACAGCAGGAGGAGATGAGGAGTGTGTTCCTTTTTGTGTTTTATCTGCTGGTTTCTGAGTCATGTATCCACGGCTCGATAAACAGCCGGAAAAATCGTCACCATCGTTTCAAAATAAGTTCCAAGGAAGACGAGCGTGTTTTATTATGGAGCTCCAAACGTGAAAAAAGGATTTAATCCCATATGATGCCTTTAATCTTTTGTTTCACATCTGGATTGATTTCCCTTCAGCAGAATCTTTTTTTTCCTTTCTTTTTTGGAGAATTTGATTTCCCTTCAGTGTGATTTTCCAGCCGTATTCATTTCTCTTTAACTCACAAACACACACACACTCATGGTTGTCCCACATATATGTGGTGAACCATCATCTCATACAGTAGACCCTAATACCCACGGATCATAATGTGCACTGCAAACAAAAATGACATAGGATCTCAACAGAGAAAGACCGCCTACTTCACCACATATTTCTATTAAACCAAGATATGGAGGCTGTTGGCCTGTAGAGGCTGTGATCGGCACTCTTACAATGAGCATCATGATATAATATTCTAATTTGGATCATTTTAATAAACCTTTCTAAAGTTGACTTTCTGTTAAAAATATGTACTTTAAAGCCAAAGACACATGAGGAGTATGTATGTTAGTTGGTACCTGGGACTGGAGGGGTGGGGCTTCTTGATGGTGATCTCGTCGATCCGGGCCTCGTAGATCCTGTTGATCACCGTGTTTCCTAATTCACACATCAACTAAAGAAAGCAAAAGAGAATTAGAAATGTTTTGACGTATTTTAGCGCTATTTATTTAACTCCTTGTTGCAGCAATGAGGTTTTGTAGCTGAATTTACCTTAATGAGCTCCGGCTCCCAGGAGTCCAGGGTGAGGGAGCGAACTTTGGAGAAATGGACTCCCAGGCTCCTGTTCAGAGGAGGAAACCATTAAAGCCGAGGCTTCCAGCCAAGCATGTGTGTGTGTGTGTGTGTGTGTGTGTGTGTGCACACACCGGTGTATTCCCGAGCAGACGATACAAAGCGTGATGCCCAGGTTGATGGAGGCCCAATCAGGGCCCGGCTCCCCGCAGTCACAGCACTGCTTGTTCCCCGGGATTGCCTGGACCTCCTCCAGCGCCTTGCATCCCTTGTTCTCCTGATCCGCTCCTCCTCCCCCTCCGCCTCCACCTCCTCCCAAACTGCTTGCCGACACTGAGCTGCAGCGCTGTCTCTGATAACCACACACACACACACACATATATAAATATATATATATATATGTATAAATATACACACAGGAATGAGGAGAGGCACAAAGGCATGCAACTTCCTCTGTATCTCCTCGGATTAAACTCCCACTGAAAAACGCAGACAAAAAAAGACGATGTATGTGTGTGTGTGTGTGTGTGTGTGTGCTCACCGGGCTGTGTGAGTCCTCTCTGTGCTCCTGAAAGGCCGAGGCGATGCTGTTTTGGACGGCACTGATCCACGCCTGCTGCTGCCTTTCAGAGTCTGCTTGCAACAAACAACACCTACACAAAACACACACACACAACCGCATGTGAGGACACCTTTTTGCAGGACACTCTAATCCGCTTAAAAACACGTATGCATGTTCGCCCACACACACACACACTCACTTTGACGGGGAGACCACTTCAAAGCAGAATCGTCTCTCGTTTTCCGCGCTGGGCTTCACCGTGCAGAGACGCAGGTCCTCCACCACCACGGTGGGCTGCTCCTGTTAGAGACAGGAAACACACATGACCCAGAGTGTTATTACACATATATGTGTACTTTGTACATTTAAAAACATAGTGACATTTATCCAAAATATACCTTGAATTTCTTCTGATACACCAGCTGATTTTTTTTAATTGAAAACCAACGCCTAGGAAGGAGAAAGAATAAGAAAAGGTCAAAGTCAGGCCTTGCAGAAAGGATCTCTGGACATTTGAGTCCTTATAGTGAGACGTGCGGAGGGACATGACTTGGACCTGCTCCAGGTCTTGAAGGCGTTGCTGGCTCTCTTGTAGAGGTATCCCTCCATGGCGATCCCGTTCGCTGCGTCGGCCTTGAAATCCATGATGGAGTCGTCATAGGAGACGTCCTGGAGACACGTCAGAAGAAAGTGACTTTGTGGAAGCAAAACGACTCCTAATGATCCTTTCCTGCAGTTGTGGTTTAAAAAATGACTTTCTAAAGACATTTATGAAGCAAAAGTGCATTTTTTGTGTGAATGCATTCACCTTTTGCTTGATGGCAGCGTGTCTCTGCTCCATGTCCCTCTTCTCCCGGGCGGAGTTGAGGACAAACTGAGTGTGCTTTTAAAACAGAAAGACACACAGACATCATTCTACAGACACAAATATTGATTATTAAATGATGAGCACTATTCCAGGAATAATAACTCGCCATCAACGGTTATGTATAATCTATTAAGCTCCTGGATTCATTTACCGATCAATGAAACATCAGCTAATTCCCAACATTTTATCACTTACTTGAGCTGCTCTTTTACATTAACCAATCAATAACTCAATGTAATGCACGGACATGGGACTTTAAGTGCATTTGGCATTTCTATCGGTGCCTAGAAGTCAAGGACAACTTCCCCCCGTTTCCTTTCCCTTTCCTCTCTAACGTTTGCCTCGTAAGAAAGACAGAAATGTAAGTTCAGAGCAGGTTATCGCTTCTGCAGTCTTTGCTCTTCAGGAAACAGGAAGTAGGAAGTGTTGAACCTCTTCCTACATCCTGTGTCAAAGTGAAGAAACAACCCTTGTGTGTGTTCAGTATATTAATATTATATTATTATTATTATTATGACCACTGCGTCCCTCTCTCATCTCCTTCCTGGCATTTCCTGTTGAAACAGAAAGAGCTTTTGTGCGGTTTGACTGTCATTCATTATTCTTTTCATTAAGCAACTCAACAGTAATCCTGCTGACGTTCAAGGTTGCAAAAAACATTTTCCCCCACATTTTGGAGGGTCAAAGAGGAGGAACTAACACACAGACACACCATGTGAAGTGTTTCCTGTTGTCGCACACTTTTTCCTGTCACGATGAAAGCGTGACGTCGTCTTGTGACACTGAATATTAGGCTCTTATGTGTTTTTTTCTTAATTCTTGTGTTTTCACGTTCGATTTCCGGCGATTACCTCTTCATTCAGTTTCCGGCGATACTCGTCCAGGTCTGAGAGAGACTGGTGGCCGTGTTGGAAGAGCTGAGCCTGGGCCTCCATCAGTGACAACATCTGACAGGAAGCATGAGAAAGTATTTACAAAAAAAAAAAAAAAGGAGGTAGACACCATGCAATTACAAAAGCAGCATTGCAAACGTAAAAAATAGGTCAACATGAACTCACCGCCATCAGAATGTCGGTCTTCTTCTTGGCCTCGATGACGTTGATCTGAAAAGGAAAGGAGGCAGTGGTTTGAGATGGTCTTCATGTTTCCATAACCGGAAAAAAAAAAAAACACTCATCGTCCTGTTGAACTTTGGGAAGCCGCAGAGCCGCAGAGCAGCCCCGAGGCAAACCTGTTATCATTCAAAACACCAAAAGCACCACCTATAATTAGACGTGCTGTTGTGTGTCTTATCCCGGCTGGTTTCTGGTACCTGAATGCGCTGGTTATGTGACTGGTTTTCATCCTTTGAACTTCTACTGGCGTACTATCATAAATTTAAAAAAAAGGGTGTACAGCTCGTTCTTATTCTCAGGTCAAACAAAGCTGCTTTGGCCCAGAGAGAGCAGGCAGGCCAAGGGAGGATGGAGCTAGGCTTGTACAAAATTGAGGGGTGGACGCGTTTATTTTTGCCTTAGAAAAGGCTAAACTATGAGGAGTTCTTGGTAAGATGAAGTACAAGGTGAGACAGTGACTTAACTTCCTGTAGCCTCGACACAAACTGATCCAGTAGTTTTCCTTCATGCAGTATCGTTTCTCACCTCCAGGACGTAATCCAGAGCCCCGGACCGGAAGGTCCTGCGCGAGTTGAGCAGCGCGTTGCTCGCCTCCTCCACTTCGTGTGGTTTCCCCCGCGGGGCCTGAGCGTTCCTCACCAGCGCCCCCTCCAGGCATTCGCTGCTGCGCTCAAACTTGCTGCGCACGTCCTTGAAGCGACGCACATCCCTGGGAGACGGGATGGGAAGATTTATTCCAATGCATTTCACCCTCATGGGACAAATGTTTGTGACCTTTAAGGGAGCACGCCACTCACTCTTTCACAAAGTTCTGCAGCTTTGTCTTCACCGACTTCTGTGTGGTCTCAATCACTTCCTAAAAAGGGAAAACGTGACAGAGATAAATGCATCACAGCGAGCACAGATCTGCTAAATGTCAAACGTGTCCAACGTGCTGCGGCCCTGTTCGACCGCATGCTGCCGCTGATAACGTGACTGGAATGGAGATAGCGGTCCAGACTCACCCCCTGAGCCTCCAAGATCAGAGACAGCTTTTTGGAAAATTTGTCCAAACACTCCTGCAGGATAGACGTCATAAATTAGACTCATCGAATCTTTATTTTATTGTTATTTTTTTGGGTTATCCTTTCACCTCCATGGTGTTGTCCCCAGAGCAGTGGTTTCCCAGATCCCGGAGGCCGCTGACGAAGCTCTTGCTGGTCTGGCAGTAGACTCTGCCGGCCTCCAGCATGGCCTGGCATTGCTTCACAAGCTGCATGACACAAACATGCAACAACGCGGTCAATTTCCTCCACAGAGACTCAAACAAGAGACACTTGAGGTGACTAAAGGCTGACCATAATGGGTCTGAATACCAATAAAACAATGGGGTTATTCCACTGCTCGTTGAATAGAACCTCCAGCTTCTGTTAAATCCTGCATTTAAAGGCAGACCACCAACATAAGACATGCAAATGATTCCAACTTTATGGGCGACCCTGTGTTTAGCATATAATCATCATATAAAATGTTAATAATAATTATAACTTTGGTAAGAGTTGATGATGATTCCATGCTTGGCAGAAAACAGAAAAAACTGGATCATGCATGCGACATTTCTCTCTCTTTGTCAGAGGTCATAGTTCAGCTACAGAGTGGCGGTTTTCTTTTCTGCTCAAGGACACATGAGTCAGAGCAGATAAAAGCGGCCTCGGAGGGGTTTGAACCCAGTTTGTCCGGTTTCTTTCTCAATCAAAGCATCTCCCTGCTGCTACACACAAATCACTCGCTTCCTAAATCACGAGGAAAAGCGTGTCTTGCTTCTTGTGCTCTGGGTTTTTATTTAATCGTAGAAAAGAAACGACGGCAGGCGTTCCCCTTCTATCAGATGATCTGAAACTGCGACACGCACGAACACAAAACACTGCAATGAGGAATACGAGTTATAAAACGGTAGTTCTCTCTCCGCTGTGGGACGATGCGATGGGGAAGCAGCACCTGCGGCAACTTCCTGCAAAACTGTTGGAGGTGAAAAAATACCTCGACTAGCGCCGCTCACCTCTCACTTCACTGCCTCTTCACGGGGAGAGTGTGTGTGTGTGTGTGTGTGTGTGTGTGTGTGTGTTAGAGGAAACATTTCAGACAGTAGAGCACTGACTCACTATGTTATAGAAGTGTGTGTAGGTGCGGGTCCGTGCATCTCACCTTTTCCAATCGCGTCTCGAGCTCGCTCACGTCGCTTTGGACCTCTTCGATCTCAGCTCTGAAAGGAACATAAAAGCTTGGGGTCAAAGGTCGCTTTCTATTTACCTACAGTAACACATGAACCCCCCCCCCCGGGTGTGTTTATATTCCTGTTATACATTCCTGCACTATGATATGTTTCAAGGTTCAAAACGATGCCTGTATTTCAACTTTAATGACATAATTTATTTTTCCAGATGACATCATTTGTCCACATTTCCCCTCACGCTTTCAAACACGAGTCCAAACAACACAGAATAGTTAATAGTTAATAGCATGTATGAAGCTGCATGTTTTCACACTCACTTCGTTGTTTTTTTTTTTTAGAAAACCTGCGGTCTTGAGTGGCGTTTTAAAATAAAGAGAAAGGTCTCTGTGTTTGAACAGAGCTCAGTGTATGAAAGATGCAGAACGGGCCCTCTGGCAAGTATTCAGTTACAGATTAATAACCTCATGTTTTGTTTGTGGAGTAGCTCTCCTCGAAAAACATCTCACACATGTGGCTCAGAATCCTGTACACGGCTAGTTTGTCAGCTTTTGGCGTAACAGTCGGTATCTCTTTCTGCCTGTCGTCTTCTCAGACCAACAGATCCGACCATGTGGTTTCCGCTGCCTTCCACCAACAGTACAGAGACACAGAGAGAGAGAGAGGGGGGCTGGCCACACAGTAACTGTTTGTGTTTCTGTTTATTACTGCGGGGATGTTTGAACTGAAGTCTGAGGTCACGTCCTCTTGAAACACGACCAAACGACAAGGAGACGGGGAGGCTGAAAGAAAGTATCTTTCATTAAAGAGGAGCATCGTATTTTCATTTCTCTCTGATTGAGTGTCGCAGACAAAAGCAAAATCAAGACGGAGCCGAGGCCAAGTTTCCTCCCGCAGAATAAAAAACCACACTTCCTGTCTCTGCTGCGATCACCTCAGCACATCTCGCCTCACTTCCTGTTGCCCCTGCCGTCACCTAGCAACAGGAGGCGGCGGATTCTGTCGTCTTGTCTTTTCATCCTCTGTCTTCTGCTCCTCTGTTTGAGTGACTGTGTTTATGCACTAGAGAAGATAACTTTTCCTTCCCTTTTCCCCCCTCATTCCTTCCCCTGCTCACCGCCTGACACGAGGCCTCGCCGCTGCAGCTGCCACAGCTCAAAGTTTCCACCACCGTGCAGGCCTCGTACAGTCAACAGGGGCAACGGAGTGAGGCTGAGACTCTGGAGTGAAACATGCCAAATCAGCTGGCAGGGATGACACCAGCCGCCGTGACTCAGGCAGGACGCCAGCAGCGATCAGGGCACACCCAAGCTCTGCCCAACGCCGTCTTGGGCCGCTTGCAAAACCAATTTAGCGACACTTCCCTTTTGATTACAATAGATGCTGACTCTGTCGAAAGAAGACCGGTTGTAGGGCCGTGGGAGGGCATATAGCTGGGGACTCTGCAGGCTTTTTCGATGAGGGTTTCTAGAGGCTTTGAAAGTGAGCTGGTAAGCGGCTCAAAAGGGCAGAACAACAAGTTAAGTGACTGGCAGGGATCCATCCACCAGCACAGCTCCATACCCTCACTGGTGTGTTTAGATGAGCGACAGCAGGGCCAAGAGGAGCTTCCTGTGCTTCAATGACACGTCAAAATGCAAGCAGGCTTGCATGTGTAGTGCCCCATTACTCTTATTGACCAACACTTAGTGACGTGACTTGGCCTTAGAGCCAGAGGAACTGCTGAATGTGATTAAGAAACACTGAATGCATTAAAAAGACATGTTTTGCAGGCTGATAAGCCTCTAACGTGAAGTTAGTGCAAATAGACGTTCAGGAATTAAAGTGAATATTCCTTTTGTATAATTTATGATGCTTGTCCACCTTTTCCAGCCCACTTTTAAACACCCAGGAGGTAAATTAACTGACTTTTTTTTAAATGTTGTATGACTATTTGGCAGTAAAGCTCAGGTGGAGGTCTTACCTGAAGCGAGGAGAGTCTTTCAAGCACTCCTCAAAGTCCAATTTGACCGTCATCCCTCCGTTTTATAGTCCCCACAAACGCTTTACTTCTTGCTCTCCTCTCCGGAGCCGGACGTGGACAGCAGCCCGGCGAACGACACTTAAACCTGGGGTTCGGAGGCTCCGCGGCGGGCAGCTTGGCTCATTCTCCCACTCGGGTGTTTTCTCTCACAGGTAGAAGTCGTCGTATCCCCCCCCACAACGCAGCTCGCGCGCTTCAGCTCGTTCTCTCTCCTTTGAAGGGGGGGCAGCGCGAGCCCGATGTGCCCTCGCGCATCCGTGGCCACGAGACGACTTGTCAGCGCTTCTGAATGAACGTCAGCTGCGTGGTTATTCTTCTACAGCCGCCGGTTCATTCAAGAAAACAACGCTGCGGAAAGTTTTCCTTGTTGATCAACGCGGATCGATATTCACTCAGGATTGAGATCCAATCGGAAGCCGGCTAGTTTGATGTGTTTTCCCCCTCAAGAGAGCCGACTGTTGTCTGTAGTCTCTCTATCTCTCTCTCTACACAAACACACGCGCGGTACAACCCCCTTCATGCTATTTCCGGGTTTCTTACTGGTAAATTGTGGTTTTAAAGTCATATTCATTTTTAACTAAATACGTGGTGAATCTATCGCGTTCAATCGCCTATAATTTAATATTTTATAACATGCAGCGTGGAAATCTACTCATACAGTTACTTTCTCCTTTCGCTGTTTGTGTATTCAGCTCAGTTTCAGTCAATGTAAAGCTTCCCATGAAGGGAGACTGGGTGTGTATTCTGGTCTGACAACCTCTGGGCTGATTTTTTTCATTTCATTTCATTGTTTTAATTGTTGTTGAGGTGTGAAGGAGGCTGCATCAGTTCGTTCCTGCCAAGAAGAAGAAGGAAATAGCTAAAGAGGAACACGTTAGAATTAAGAAGTGAGGCTAAATCGTGAGTAATTGTGTGTTAAATTGGTAAAATTCTAAATCAAGATAGTGGTTTATTCAAGAAAAGATGATATATTAAGTTAAATAGGAGTTAGGATACTAAATCAGGATTATGGTATTAGTCGAAAATGTGAGACAGTGAGATATAGATATAGAAATTATAAAATAAAAACAAAAAGATTATATACAAGCCAATCAATTAAGACTTACTAAATCAGATTTTGAGATACTGAGTAAAAATAAAAAATAAAAAGAATTAACAATGAAAAACACTTTTTTATTCTGATAGGAAGAGGCTTCCTTAGCTCACAGGTAAGCCCACTAAAACGTTAGGCAACGTTAAATAAGCCACCTGCACTTATTAGTCATCATCACCACAGAGTGCTTGTCAGACACTAAATTACAAAAGCAATTACAACGGATCAACTGGATTCCCTGTAATGTGTTGCAATCTATCTATCTATCTATCTATCTATCTATCTATCTATCTATCTATCTATCTATCTATCTATCTATCTATCTATCTATCTATCTATCTATCTATCTATCTATCTATCTATCTATCTATCTATCTATCTATCTATCTATCTATCTATCTATCTATCTATCTATCTATCTATCTATCTATCTATCTATCTATCTATCTATCCATCCATCGATGTGTGTGGCCCCCCCTGCTGACCAGCAGACGTCACTGCAGCTCATCTGGAAATAATGTGACTGCCTTCACAGGCTGTCCTCGTGCCAGCGCCGGAAAGTCTTAGATATCACATGAACGTCACAGAAAGGGCGTAGTGAGGACCGTCGTGTTGCTAAGTTGCCCCATGAAAATAAATAGTCCGGAGATGTTCTCCTAAGATAGAGAGATTTTTAATGACCTGTATTTATAATGTCACTATAGGGACCAAAAGCCCCAAATACAAATATGGAAACAAGCTGTACAAACTATTCATGCGGTGCGTAATGAGGAATCTGAATTAACTCTTTTATTAACTTTAACATTCCTTTACTATATAGTTATGCTCTCCCTATAATGATCTATCATCTTCTCAGAGCGCGCCGGAGCGTCAGGAGAGGAGCGCTGCGCCAAAAAATCAAAAACAAACAACAAACGGGTGCGTGTGCGTAAATTGCGCACGCAGAGGGCACTCGAGAATCTAATAGAGTATTAACACGGTTGTAAAACTTAGCGGCTCGATAGCTTCTTGTCTGTCTCCGACAGGAGATTCCCTGCGCGTCTGTCCAAGTGTCAAACCACACAGCGTTTCAGCTATCACCGATTTTTCAAAATAAAAGCCTGGCTGGTGTCAAAAACACGTCGGTTGTTTTGAGAAAGACACATATGCTACAGTATTTGGGAGGAAAATCTACAACACACGGCCACTTTACTCCCAAAAGTGACTTTTGGCTCATCATCCATACTCATGTATGTTGAAGCACAAACAGAAATTAAAAATCAACTGTCGATCACACAAATTAACCTGCACAGCAGCCTGAGACACAAGTGACTTCTTACCCCCTACGATCCCTTTGATCAAACAGTAATTCCTCTCAGAATATGCACCATGTAAGTAAACTCTAATACAATTGTATTACAAAAACATTTAGAGTGAGTCTATGGGGAACTATCTGGGGACCCAGGGGTTAAGGCTCTAACCATAAACCGCTGGCCAACACTGGTCAGTTCATGTCCGGCCAAGGACTTCTGGTGTGGGTTAACCACCATCACTTTCTCCCCTCATTTCCAGTCTTTCTTTGATTGTAAGACATCAAATAAAGGCAAAAAAATGCTTCCATATTAGATTTTAACACAGGATCATTCAAAGGACATCATGATAGGTCAGAATACAGGAAAATACAGGAGCCAGTTGTATTAAGCATTAGTGGTGAAAACATTTGATTTAAGTGACCACAAATAAGCAGCAGGTTTACACAATACCCACACAACCTGAGGCTGTTTGGGGTCCCTGAGGGTCTTGCTTGTAATGGTTTTACATAAAGCAGGATGTGCTGGGCATAAACAAACTTTTTTTTTTTTTCCAAGGAAAGCATGAATTTTCAATCTTCCTAACATTAAATATATTCTGCAAAATAGTTCGTTTTATTTCTTGTTGTCTTTGTGTCCAAATGCTCTGTAAATAGCTGATTCACAGAACACACAGGGATGCTGGGAAGTGCTTTGACCTACTAACAGTTGGGTGAGATAACCAGTGGTTTTACTGGAACATGTTTTTTTTTTTTTTTTAAAGAAACAGTCAACCTCAGAGTAAAATCGGCCCTCAACTGAAGAGCCACCTGTTTTCTGCTTTTATTCTGAAAGAAATCCGCGGTGCTTCCGGTGAGTGTGCGCGGCTCCCTCTGCCCCGACTTGACGCGCCTCTCCTCCCGTGTAGCCGCATAAAAACGCGTTTCCACGATGCGGGCGTGAAGCGCTTCCTATGTAGCCGAAGGAAACGGAGGGGATTCGGGCGGAGGAAAGCGGAGGGGTTCGCGGCGTCACACGGAGCCCCGCCAGTCGGCCAGCGGAGGGATAAAATGTCGAACCGAAAGCACCGGGACAACCAGGAGATCTGCGCCCGCAAGGTCCGCGAGCTGGCCCAGTCTGGAGTAAACAAACACTGCTTCGAGTGCAACCAGCCCGGGGTGACTTACACCGACATCACGGTGGGCAGCTTCGTGTGCACGTCGTGCTCCGGAATGCTGTGAGTAAACGCGCACCAGCACCAGCACCAGCACCAGCACCAGCCGCGCCTCCTCCCGGCTCCGGTTCTAGCATCAGTGTTCTGATGGAGCAGTAAAAAAAAAACAGGCCTGGATTGCACCATGCACCACCCAGAGCCAGATCTGGTGTGTTTTTGTGTCAGGGAGTGTTGGTGTGGTGCAACAGCCAGGTTGTTTGCACACATTAATTTACGCAGTCTCTCTCCCTCTCTCTCTCTCTCTCTGGGTGTCTTCCAACAGCTTCATAAGCGACCGCTAGTTGGTCATTTTCCAGCTCTGAGTTACGTTTCATTTCGTCATGGTGCAGGTTTGACACTACCCACCCCCCCCCCCCCCCCTCCCCGCCCGTCTCCCTCGGGCTCCTCTCCAGCGTGAGTGTGTATGTGCGTGCTGTCACATTTTTGTTCCGCATGTTCAGCCGAGTAGTCCCCCTCTCTTTCACACACACGCGCGCGCCCGCGCAGGAAGGCGGTTTTAAGCACTTTCACGAGCGTCATTGCGCAATCTTGCACATGTTCCAGCAGTGGTCCCGCTCTGTGTCCCCCCCCACTCCCCAGCATGGAGGTTGAATAAGAGGTTCTGGTTTCTGTCACGTGGTTCACTATTTCACACCGATTTCCCGCCCTGAGAGTCACGTCACCTGCTGTCCACACGTCGCTCACTTTGCTCCCTGCGTCCATGCGTCTAATCCCTCTGTCCATCCTTCCCAGGAGAGGCCTCAACCCTCCCCACAGAGTCAAGTCCATCTCCATGACAACCTTCTCCCAACAGGAAGTGGAATTCCTCCAAAACCATGGCAACGAGGTGAGTGACATCCACTTGGATACGGGGCTTTCTGGACTTGATGCTCGTTTAGTTCCGGATTTTTTGTGTTTCGGGGTTCAGGTTCAGGTTTTAAACTCACTTTGTGCTCCAGCTTTTTGTTTAGTTTTGGGTGGGGTGGGGGGGGCTTTGTCAGGAAACACTCTGGTCCCACCCAAACCACGATCAACTTCCTGTGTGTGTGTGTGTGTGTGTGTGTGTGTGAGCCAACTGTAAAACATCCACGAAACGGGGAAAAAGTGTGTTTGTACGTCTGAAAAAATGACGAATCAAATCAGCACATTAGGATTTCAGTGTATTTCTTTTTTTTTAAATTTAAAATCCTAAATGTTCTACTATCTGAAACTATCAAAATGACCCAATAATCAACACTGGATTGTTTTAGTCGATCAGCTAATTGATGCTGTCCTCCACGCGTGTCATTGCACATTTGAAGTCGAACGTGGATAAAAACCCTTAAACTCGGGTATCATCGGCCGTGTGGGCAGCGCTCGCTGCAGAGCTGATATTACAATAATAAACGCTGGAGTGTTTCAGGCCTATCAAGATGAGTGCTGGCCATTTTTATGTGCTCGCTGCTGGCCGTGTGTGTGTGTGTGTGTTTTCTCCACATCATCCTCTGACGAGTAATACAGCCAGTTATGATTCATAGGCAGTAATATTTGCCTCGCTCTCAACTCTTGAACCAGACGTGAATAATCGATGAGACAGTCCGTCTGTGAGACAAAATGTAAATCAGACAAAGAGGCTTCTTTTTCTCTGGTGGAAACATTGTCTCAAGTTGTAATTGTTCGTGTGTGTGTGTGTGTGTGTGTGTGTGTGTTCAGGTCGGGAGGAGGACTTGGCTTTGCCTGTTTGACCCAAAGACGGACGGCTGCTCCGACATGAAGGACTCTCAGAAGTTTAAAGAGTTCCTGCAGGACAAATACGAGAAGAAGAAATGGTGAGAATTCATGGTCCCCGGGGGATTCATCCTTGTCACTTTTGATCCCCTGACATTTTTTACATCGAATATCTCAGCATTACTGGATGTTAGCGTTAGCATCTCATAGCACCGCTGTGTACACGACAGGTCATGAATGAGATCCCAGACAACAGCTAATGGTGTTGGTTCCAAATTTCCACATTCACTGAATGAAATGGAGTCGCCTACTCAGAAAATTAGCTCAGGGATAAGAGACGCTTTCATGCCGGGGCTAAAAGAACAGTCATTGTTTTGGGTTTAGTTTTGGAGCCGGAGAAATGTTGCATGGCGTTTGATCCGGGGATAACCCACTAAATGTCAGGCGTTGTGCTTTCCACTTAGTCACACACGCTCATTAGAACTGGACTAATTCAACTCTCTCTTTCAGGCACTTTTCCAAAAGTAAGAACCGGAGGGATGTGGAGGGTCCTTGGAGCCCGGGGGTCCAGGCAGCTCCTCCTTCCCATGGTCCCTTAGTGAACCAGGCCCCCTCCCACAACCTGCCCCCTAACGCCAGGTCCACCAGGCCACTGGTGAGATGTGTCTTAATGTGTGATGCGAGAGAGAAAGTGTGTGGCTGTGGGAGAAAAAGAGGAAGTGAAAGAGGACGAGTAGTTCGAAATAGAAGGTGAGGAAACGAGCTGAATTAGCAGAGAGACGGAGACGGATGGAGAGGGCCAGGTAGCCTCACATCAAAGCCCTGCGTATGAATTATTGAGAAAGCTTCAGACTCACTTCTTCCACCTTTTGTGTTTTTTTTTCTCCCTCTCCACCTCCCATCTGCTCCCCTGCCCGCCCTCTCATCCGCCAGTCTCAGTCCCAGCTGCCGTCGTGGGACCGAGCCCCCGCCGTCTCGCCCGCCGACATGCGGGCCGACGTGTTCACCGCCCGGCCCTCGCGCTCCCAAAGCTTCAGAGACCCCCCTCTGAAAGGTGCGGAGGCTGACTGGGGGTATTTGTGGAAAATGTGATCGATCCCCTCATCTTCATCTCTTTGTCCCCCCCCAATGTAGACCCCACCCTGTGCGGGATCGAGAGGCAGCGGCCGGGCTCCCTGTCGTCGGCGCTGGGGGGTCAGGGCCACGCCCCCTCCTTCCCCGCCCTCCCACGGCCCTCAGGTGGGTCACACACTCATTTTATAGCTCACACCCTTAATACACACAATAGATATGTTATATGTAATAGAGAACAAAGGAAGGTGTTCCTCCCTCCTTCGCTATAAATAGACACTATGTTTTCTTCTCTTCTGCCGATTCGGTTTCTCACAACACGTCATTTTCATCTATTTCACCATATCTGACCAAGAAGGGCAGCGAGGCGTTTCACAGGAACAAACGCCCTTCCTCCCTTAACTTATCCCTCTCTCTCTCTCTCTCTTTGTCTTCTGTCTCTCCCCCCCTCCACCTCGTAGCCAGTAGCTCTTTCAAAAACCACTTCACGTTGGGTAAGACGCAGACGCCGTCCGGTTGCATTTTTGAGTGTGTGCTGAATGGCTGAGGTCAATGAGATCTCCCTTTTTTGCGCTCGCGATGAAACGGCATGACGGGAGCGCCTCACGCACATGTGGAATTTGGCTTCATTTTTAAAAAAACGGCGGTTCCGTATTCCGTATTCAGTTAGCCGCCCGGGTCAACGGCTGACCCACGATCATCTTCTCCCTCATCAGTCAGGTTTCCCCACTTCAAAAGCTGGATCTGAAGCCCCGGAGGGTCGAGGAGACGCGGCCCGTTCCCCTCAGGGGGGAGAAGGAGTTTAAAGTAACCCTATTTTTAGCCCCCCGTCAGCGAGAGGCCTGCTGATATTTCACACCATGTCGCCGTTGAAGCACTTAAACACTATGTAGGACACAGCTGTAATCCACATGATGCACATTAATATCCCCAAACAAGTATTCCAGGAAGGCCAGGTATGTGTGATAGGGCCCTAACCCGCGCCCTGCAGTGGTCCATGATCACATCCCAGAAACATTCGGCTTTGCATGCTTTAAAATCTTCACATAACCTGAAGTCTGGTCTGGTTTCTGTCCCGGGCGAGCTGATGTTAAAAACACAAGCGTTTGTAACAATGTTGGCTGGTACCAGCATGCTTGTTTTTGTGGCTAATGTTTGTGGAAAGCTTGCTACCTGCAAAGATGTCAACTTCCTGCCTTTGTCACGTCAAACAATTGTTTTTTGCTTTGAAAACTATCCAAGAACTTGGCTCGCTGCATGTTGGCTAACTGAGGTGAAAGATAGATTCTTTAACCTCTTCATGACTTGTATAAGTGAGATTAAGTGATACAGATGTTGTTTTACAGCCCTAGACTCACTTTTCCTTCGTAAAAACCCGGAGCTCGGTCTGGTTTTCTCTCCTCTCAGGTCGCACAGTGTCGGCCTCGGGGACCACGGGGCCCTTCAGGGTCTTCCCCAAGTCTCTCAGCGTGGACTTCGGAGGTCTGAGCCACCCTCAGCAGCAGCCCCTGCCTCAGTCTCTCTCCCAGCAGCAGCCCGGGGGCGGCGGAGGCGGCCAGACGACGGCGCCCGGCGGCGGCGGCTCCAACCACCAGGACCGGTACGCCGCGGTGCTGCACCTGGACAGCGTGTTCTCGGACACGACGACGCCCACAGGTAGGAGATATTTATACACTGTTAGATCTGGGCTGATGAAGCAGCAGCAGGTAAGGGTGATGCAGATTGTTAGCTTGCATAACGTCCTCATGAAATGCCGAGGCTTTTAGCGGCTGAATTATGTCCACTTTGCTCCAGGTCGTCTAAAGGAGCCGTGTGTGTCTAATGAACACAGCTGAGGGTTTTAAAGCACAGATTTCATGCGAGGAGCCCTTGAGCTTGTTTTCCACCATCCGCCATCACAGCCTCCCCTGCCCGGCGGAGAGAGGAGGGTTATTGATTTTCTGCCCCGGCTGGCTTTGATTCATATCAAGCCGAATTCAGAGAGCCGCTGTTTCATTCGGGGGATTTGCAATGCTTTTTGTCCGTCCTGTGATTTACTTAATAGCAACGGTTTGAACTCTTTGTGAGATTTTTTTCCAGAGATGATGGGAGCACTTGATTACATTACTGTAGAGCCCCCAGAAAGGTAATGGTCTGTGCGATATGTGTGTCTGCAGCTCCACCTGGTGGCCCTCCGCAGTACAACGCCATCTTCGGGAGCAGGCTCTCGTCCAGCTCTACTCCTGCCAGGTAGGAGAAGAAAAAAAAAAACAGATGTTTATATTTCTAATGGCCTTTAAAGGTGACATTCTGATCAATCTGTTTTTCCCTCCCCAGCTCCCCCGGGGTCGATACAGTCTCCGGCTCCCAAACCTTCGCAAGTAGGTACCGAGCGGCCCTCCAACGGCCCTAATTAGGATGCATCCGTGTGACTCGGTTTGAATGGACAGGAATTCACCCTCTTAACCCCACACACTGTGAATTATCTCCCGGTCTCTCTTACCCCCCTCTGTCCCTGTGTCTCAGATTTCCCCAACCCATTCAGCTCCAGCTCTGCTTCCCAGCAGCCCGTTGCCCTCTCCCCCAGTAACCCCTTCAGCAACGCATCAGGAGGTGAGACTGGCGTTCGGGGGTCCTTCGGAGGCAACTCCGCTAACTCCCTTTTTTTTTTGTGTGTACGGGGAAAGGTCACCGCACGTGTTTTCTTCAGGGCATCTAACCGTGGTGTTCTTTCACTCCTTTAAAGATGATGAGGAATGTGGGGACTTTATCTGAAAAGGTTGTTTTAGAGAAAGGGTTTGTGTTTGTGAGTGACTCAAAGATCGAACAGGAAGATGGAGCTTTTTATAAAGTGTTTGGAGGTTAAAGGAAAAGTAGGAACTGAATGTTATTCATTTATAGGTGAAACTATTTATTTGTGTCAGAAAATTATAATATATTAATTATACCAGTTGCTTAAGTGGAGACGAGCAATTCTTTGATGTTTTTCTTTCCACTGATCTGAAAGACTCCAAACTGATCAGTGCATAAAAACATTGATAAACTTGAAGAAATCATGCAAAATCCAGCTACTGACTGTGTGTTGGTGCATCTCTTCTCCAGGTGACTCCGGTGCGTTCGTCACCTCGCCCACCGCCGTCTTCCCGCCGTCTGCCTCCTTCCCAGCACCCAACTCCCAGAGTGCATTTCACCACGAGTCAGCCAGCAACCAGGAAGCCAATGGTACGATCCTGATTATATTTGGTAAAGTCCAATATGCTTTGTGCCAAAGTGGAGTCGTTGCGTCACAACAAACATGACGTGGGAGTGATTTTTAACATTCTCTTCCCGTTTGAGGCTGTTAAACCTGCTTTCTGTAGCCCTGAGGACACTGTATGTTTGTCATTTAGACTCTAATGAAGAGTTATAATAATCCCTCCAATCTAATGGTTACAATTTTGAATACAAATAATTTGTTTTAAAGCAATAAATCATTTTTCTATTAAAAAAAGAAGTAAAAAAAACGACAAAGAAGTGTAATTTGAAACTAATAAAATAACAGAAACAAGAGCCATAAAAAGAATAGAATAATACAATATGGTCAGCCTTACACCCTCTCTATTTAACCTTAAAAATCAAAATGTGGTGTCCTGATGACAGCTGAGGAATCCAAAGTCACGCCACTGAACATGTGCGTTTCAGGTCTTGCGTCCTTCCCTGCGCCCGACTCTCAGCCCAAAGTCCCCCGGCCGATGTCGGTGAACCCGTTCACGGTGAGTTCACTGCCTGGGGGGGGGGTAATAGTTGTTTCTTTTCTCACAAGCTCTCGTTTTCTGCAAACAGGAAGTGTAGTAAAAGTCCTCACTGCTCTTTCTCACCCTGCCTCACTTGTCTTTCAGGGGAATGTTTACCCGAGTCGAGGGACATCGCGAAACCCTTTCATCTGACCCCCCCCCCTCCTTACTTCACCCCCCCATTCACCCCCCCTCTCCCCTGGGAACCGAGGGAGAAGTGAACTTGAGGAGTCGCTGCCATTTCAATGCCTCTGGAGGGTCCTCCCCCCCCTTTTCTGTCTGTGTTTACGTGTTTGTGGACAAAAAAAAGAAAAAAAGGTGAGAATGTAATTATGGATTTCATGTGTGTGTGTGTGTGTGTGTGTGTGAGGTCGTGTTTGTACCACTTGACGTGTGTCAAAAGGTGTTTGTGTGCCGGTAGATGCCGCCTCAGGGCTCTGTGGGAGTCACGAGTAAACCACGCCTCTATGATTTTTGCAGAAACGCACACATATGACACACACATACATGCCGCTGCTGCTACTTTGCTTTCATCTCCTGCTTAAAAGTGCAAAAACAACAACAACCCAACAGTGAATGCATCAGGCGTCGAGTCCCGGTTTAAAAGATGTGTCTCAGTTGTCCGAAGGGAGACTCTGCATCACGAGTTCCTACAGATGGCCATAACAGCCTTAACAGCCTCCTGATGCATGTGAATTAGGGTCGAAAAGATAAGAAAGCTTTCCTCTGTGACGGGTGCGCGGAACATGTTTGCATTTGTCACCCTTTTATTTCGTTTTTTGAAGGGTAATCTCTATTTTCCACTTCCCAGGCTGCATGCGCTTTGAGGGCTAAAAGGAGATACTACTGAATGTAAAAGCAATTTCAGAATAAATGTGTGTAAATATAAAAAAAAAAAAAAAAATAGTTAATGCTTCATGTTCCCGGACCAAACTGTTTATCGCTTTTTTTTTTTTCCTGTTGACATGGAAGTTCATTTCCCTTATTTGACAAAAAGAAAGATTCATGTCTTTGTAATGACGAGTATTCATGGTCATAAAAATCAGTTTGTTGCTTCTTAAGATGGGTTGACTGTGTGTTTCTTTTTTTGGTGTGGTTTTCTGACTCATTCATAATAAAAAAACAATGAGAATATTTGATATAGATGTGTGTGGTAGTAGCTTCTTTTTTAAAGGCTGCAACTAATTATTCAGACAGCAGGGGGCGCTTTGTATCCACTTTTCTCTGACCTCGTGCGCAAGGTTACTTTTGGATGCATATTGCATAACAACATACATACTGCATAAGCGCGAGGCACAAAGATAGAACCCCTTTCAGAATGACTAATAATAGACATTTTTAAAAATGTATTGACATTTCAAAATTCAGAAGATAATCGAAAACGATGTATTATAAATGTGTTATTCGATGGGATTTCTTACAGACATGCACCAGTATGACATGGAGGATTCACACACACACACACACACACACACACACACACACACACACACACACACACACACGCACGCGTGGAAATCACTACTCAGCCTGAGTGGCAGAAATATGGCGTCTGCTAATGCCCCTTTTATCGAATTACAGCAGGTTGAGCTGCAGCATTTAAGAAACAATAACAATAAAAAAACGACCGTATTCCACCGGGATGTAATTGTTTCACCATTAACCTACATTTT
Organism: Chelidonichthys spinosus; assembly: GCA_029853015.1. Lineage (NCBI taxonomy): Eukaryota > Metazoa > Chordata > Actinopteri > Perciformes > Triglidae > Chelidonichthys > Chelidonichthys spinosus. The sequence goes on along the minus strand of CM056843.1, from coordinate 8,570,156 downwards.
AAAATATTTTAATGCAACATCCTGCTGCATTTGATGCCTGCAAATGTTCAGGGTTTCAATATCTGTCGGGCGCTTTAAGAGTGAGCTGATACATAATACATAGGAATACAGGAGAGAGAGAGAGAGAGAGAGAGCTGTTTTTCTAACAATAAATAGAACAGGATGGACTCATGGCAGAGCCAACACTAAAATCTTACTCCACACACTGGAGAGCTGCTGCTGCCTTCACGTGCTGTGGGAATCGTGGGGTGTCGGTGGAGGGAACCTCAGTTAAACTCCCAAGATGCAGTAAAAACTTAATCAATGCGTTTAGTGTCCTGAGATGACGTCTGTTGTGAGATGACACTATAAATACTAGTGAATTGAATTAAAATGCAATAAATAAAACTAGATAAATGAGTCGAATTAGAAATTACACTATCTTAAAATGCATTAGAGCATGTTTATGATGTGAAAATATACAAAATAAGCTTAATATATAAAGCTTTATATTAAATACTGACAGAATTGTAAAAGAATGAAGTAAAAGGAAAGGTTGCAGTTTATTTAGCTGTATTGGGATACAGGAAGAATACCTGATGGAGAAACTACTGGACGTTAGATTAAAATGATAACACAATAAACAATTTGATGCCAGATGGTCGTCTAGATCTTTGGTTGATAATGAACCTTCCAGATATGCAGAGTCTGCAGTGTGTAATTCCAGCTACTTTGTGTTATTATTTGAATAGAGTGAACACCCATGTGATGTAAAAGCCACTTGCAAATGTTTAAGTGAGAGTTGAGTATCTTATTTTATTTATTTTAGAAGTATCTATATGTTCATCATAATCCAGTATCTTGCTATATGTTGTTTATTACATAGCTGTTCCTGTGTGTTTGCTGTATAGTTATTCCCTTATTTCTGCAATATCATTTAAACAAATCATCTTGCTTTATTATTAATAGTTTATAACATTTATTTTTGTTTTAATACTATATTGTGTGTCATTAAAGTACTCTATTTCCATATAAGATTGAATCTGTGTAGGGAGTAGTGAAGTAGAGGTGTTGGGAGCTCTCGTGTCGGAGCCCTGCTTGGGTCCCTGAACGCACCAGTGTTCCAGAGTACTAGTACAGCGATGAGTGACAGTCCTGCTCCACGGTAGCTGCTCCGCGCCGCTCCGCTCTACAGCAACGAGACCGGAGCCGAGCAGGACAGGACGGGGGTGGGGGGACGGACAGACACGCAGACAGACAGACGGCCTGCAGCGGGACGGACTCTGCGCTGTGCGATGAGCAGTAAATGGGATTAAGCGGCTCCCGGAGCCACTAAGCGGCGGCGGCGGCAGCAGTTAGTAGTAGTGGAGAGTAGGGGGAGCTCCGAGCCGGAGCCGCATGTGCTCGCCCGTGTGTGTGGGGAAAAAAACTTCGTCCGTCGGACACAAAAACAACGCGAAAGAAGAGGGAAACTAACGACAGCTGCACCCCCGATCCAGGTTCAAACCACCGACACTCTCGTAGCACCAGCGCGAACCGGACCCCCACCCCCCTGCCTCCCCTCTCACATGCCTGCGTTGATGTGGGGGAGAGGGAGGGGGATGTTTGAATCACCTCTCGAAACTTAATCAGAAATACTACGAAATCAGAAGAGTGCGCGCGTGTGTGTGTGCGCGTGGGGGGGTGGTAAACAAGGGGAGATGTCGGGTGTCACGGAGGGCCAAGCGGGCGACCCCCAGAGCTGCGAGGACGTGCGGAAGAGCGGCTACCTCCGCAAGCAGAAGTCCATGCACCGGCGGTACTTCGTGCTGCGCGCGGCGTCGGAGCGCGGCCCGGCCCGCCTGGAGTACTACGAGAGCGAGAAGAAATTCCGCGGAAAGGCCCCCGTGCCGAAGAAAGCGGTGGCGCTCGAGACGTGCTTCAACATCAACAAGCGGGCCGACTCCAAGAACAAGCACATGATCGTGCTGTACACGCGCGCCGAGAGCTTCGCCGTCGCCGCGGAGAACGAGGCGGACCAGGACGAGTGGTACCAGGCCATGGTGGAGCTGCAGTGCAAAAGTAAGTGGGAGACCCGCTCAAACACACACACACACACTTACACAAACACACACTCTTACACACACGTGCGCGCGCGAGAGGAGAAACGTGGCAATGCCTGCAGAGGCGCACTGCAGATCGGGACATGTTTCCTCCCAGTGTTGTGGACATCGTGGAGGGAGTGGGTCTATTTTAAATGTTTTAAGTTGGTGTTCAGTTCCTACACTTTTTTTTTAACAGGTCATACTTCTTTAAAAATGGCCTCCAAGTGTGTGTAAACATGCGCCTTTAAGCTGGAGGAGCTTATCCTACGCACCAGTCCTTATCACACTGGTGTCAGGCTCGTTATTTACTCCCAGTTGTCCTCCAGACCTTTTTTTTTGTTTTTAGTGTGTGTGTGTGTGTGTGTGTGTGTGGGGGGGGTCTCTCTCTTTCTGCGGGCCTCAGCTGTGTGCAAGCATTGTCTCACTCTCTTTCCCAACTCAAACACACCCTGCCCTCGTGTTTACTTTCGCCTGCTCTGCCTTTTCTTGCTGACACTGCAATATTGCATGGAGTTGGACCCAGAAGGGGAGAGAAACGTCCCGAGAAAGGAAAGTTGCACCTGACAGGCCCAGCCATTCAAAGAGGCTGTCGATTGAATTGGCACATCTGTGAAACTGAGGCACAGAATCGCACAAGTTTATTGGAATTCTGCATTACATAAACTTAAAAAAGACAAATCCACCAAATACATCTTAGTCGACTTAAGATCAACCCGACCTATTAGACGTCCAAACCACCAAGAGGTGGCAATCCTACCTTAAAAGGTTCATATTATTGTATATTTATTACTAATGACTAGTAATGTCTAAGCAGCTTAGCTTGTCCCATCCAGCTTCTCCTGCAGCCTCAGGTCCAGCCTCAGGTCCCCCCCCCACCCTAGAAATCAGCCGTGCAGGTTTTTTATCAGCTGCTTGTGTCAACACAGCTGTCAGATCACCTGTCCGACCAGCCACAAGGGACATATGACACAATCTTGGCAAACGCAAAGATACGAGTTCAAGGTGCACACGACCTCTTGTTACATAAAAGCAGCAGAGGAGAGAAAATGACACGTTCTGCTGTTCTTTTTTTTAAAACCGCTGGAGAAATAGATGCAAGGTGGTGGATTTAGAGTTCCCCTGAAATGTTGCACAAAAGGGAGAATCTAAGTGCGACCCGCGGTGTCAACGTGGTGGCTCCCTCCGTTGCTCCAACACAACCGGGGCCTGTGTTTGCGGGCCTGCAGCTCACTCGTCCCAAGTATTTGACGAGTTTCCGCCAGACGGGAAAGCGAGTAGACAGATGTTGGAGCCGGAGGGGGGGAAATGTGAGAATCTGACTTTTGTCACACAAAAAAACCCCAACATCTCCACAGTGCAAATCTAATCTACAGTTGATAAGTGTTTTGTGTGTAAAGGTCAGATAACAGAAATGTGGCCGCAGCCCAGCAGGTGAGTCCGCTCGGCCCTCCAAGGAGACCAGACAAGCTTTGAGCGTCGCCGTCTCCTTGTCTCCCTCGCGTTGCTTCGAGTGTTGCGTTCCTGGCGTAAATCACCCTCCTTGACGATGACAAAGGGCTGCGGCTGAGCTGCTGCATCCACCGGCACGTTGGCAGGCGTTTTCTTGTGGTATGCGCTGCAGTTCTGCTCACACACATGATCCAGGCTTGTACAGGGAGAGTTTTGTGAGAAGGGGGGGGTTGTGAGGTCACGGCCAATCGCTGCCTAAACCTGCATGTGTGAAAATAGCTCAAAAGCACACTGAACACTGTCAGGATTCCTCCCTGTAATAACCCTCCTCTGGTATGTGCAGCTCATACACAGTTTCCAGTCTTCGGTGTTGATTGAACTTCGCCTCCCACGCCCCCCCTCCTCCCCCATGCTGTTTCCCCGAGCCTGGGCTTCACACACACACCATCACTCCACTGCTGTCAGTACAGTCAAGTATTTGTCCCTCGCCCGTTCCAGCAGGGAGACACAAGAATTCACGGCCTGCCGATTTGAGAACAGGGCGAAGCTGAGAGGAGGCGCCGGGCCAAGAGATGCTGCGGCGTCTGCCTCGCATACTTTCCAGGGGGGACCACTCCCTCGACCCGATACCTGCCCGGCGGTCGGGTTGCTGCAGGAAGGTGGAAGCTCTCAGCGGCGCGCCTCGGCTGGGGCTCGGAATCAAAGTTGAAGTTTGGAAATAAGGGGCTTGCTTTCAATCCGCACAGCGAGAGGCTCCTCGGCCTGCACCAAAGCGAGCATGCGTACGGCGGAAGCACAATAAATACTGCACACGTCCGAGCTGCCATATAGCGCTCCGGGCCTGGGAAACTCACCTAAAGCGGCCCGGGATCCGTCCAATATCACACAGCCGCCCCTCAAGCTGGCGGTAATTACACAAACACGAGCCAGCTGCCGTGCAGGGCGATATTAGGATCCCAGTTATTTATTCAGCTGAGTCCAGTAAGACCCTTTCGGGCAGCGAGTACAGTATCGGGCTTGAGGGCAGCTATTTGCTCAACTATTAAGAGTCAGTCGAGTGTGTAAAGGCTTAACCTCGGCGAAGCAGGCGGAGGTGCGGCCCACGGTCGCCGTTTGCCAGGAAAACTGTCCCGCGGCTCAGGCACCACCTCAGGAATTGTTGTTGACCTCAATAAAACAATATGGTGGAGTCAAACTTTGGAGCCAATGGCAGTAAAATAAGGGGGAGAAACACACACACACACAACACACACACACACACTCTCACAGGAAGGGCTGCATGTGTTACGGCAGCAAAATAAAAGCACGGCCAAAGAAGAAGCAGATCGTCTGATAAGATCGTCTCAGATTTACTGCTGGGATAATCCAATTGACAATGGGTTTATTTCCATTTATGAACGTTAACAGTTTTGTTTCCTGTTTTATTCAAAGGTAGATTCAGAATTTTGGGGTTTTGTACCGTGGACAAGATGTCACATTGGGAAGGAGAGGACCACGAGTCCTTGAACGCAGAGATTAGTCAGCGTTTTTGCACTTCCGGGTTCCTCGTCTCAAAGTCAAAGTTTGTTTTTGGTTTGATGCCTAAAATAAGGTCTGTGGTTAACACATGCTTCAGAGATTTAAATGGTTTGTTCCACGATATAAAATACGGCAGTAGATAACCCTCACGTGGATTTTGAAGCTATGCGTCTTATAAATGGCGTTTGCTAACAGGTGGCTAAATAAGATTTATAAAACGTTAGAATCTGCTGATTGCATTCATGCTTCAAATGCAACAAAACATTTAGATATCATTATATAGTTTTTTATTTTTTGCAGTAATCCAAAACCCAGTTCTACTCAAACGAACCCAACAAAGTTTCAAGATTTTCCCTCAAAAACCTCATAATAAACTTTTTATTCTGACAAAACAACTCAATGACCCCTTACTAGATTTTCCGAGTGAACTCCATCAGTGGGTCTCCAGTTAAGATGCACAACAAGAAGATGAATAAAAGATTATTGAGGAAACGATGGCCAGATTTAAAATGATGACCAAAGTGATCGTGAGTCGCGGCCCTAACCGAGAACGCCGTTTATCTGTTCAGACGGCGGGTTGTTGACATCACTGCAGTACAGTAAATCCCCGTGGAATTTAGCTTTCCATGTTCAAAGCTGAAAGTGATGTGGTTATTATTCATGCTAATCCACAAACCTCAACGTGAGCCGTTTTCCCTTCACTGTAAATGCATTTTTCTCTTAAGTGTGTGGATTATCGGGATCCAGCCTTTGACACTTTTAAGCAACAAAAAAAAAAACAAATGCAGTTGACGACGGCGCTACAGCTGACATCCAAAGCTCTGCAAATCCTACAAAAAAAGGAAAAAAAATCCCACATCTGAATTTCTATGAGGTTTTTTTCTGTCTTTCAGAGTGGGGTTTTATTCAAGGGTGTCGTTAGGCTGCTCCGACCAATGAGATCTGGATCTCACCAGTGGCTCGCCGAGCTGCCCGATTAAATGTTAAGCCGCGCTTAAGCACTGCTCATCTCCCTAATTAGGCGGTAATTATTGTCTCGAGGGTCAGCCGCTGGTGGTGCAGGGAAGGCTGTGTGCCAGCAAAGTCGGAGAGGAGAGAGACCCACGGGGGGGAAACCAAACCATCTCGAGTTTAGAAAATAATTCGTTTTCCTCTGCTGCTTTGTCCAAGCTCATGTAGTCCTCCGTTGCCACAAGTTATTCCCTCTGCTTAAATAGTTTGTGCACTTTCACATCCTGTAATTTCTTTTAACGTGACACGACGGCCGGGTCCGGGCTTGTTTGTGATGCAGCAGCTCCTTTGCACCAGAGCTACAGTCTGAGAGCGTGGCCTCGGGCGCTCCACTTCACATCGTGCATCGGGGTCGCCTCGCCGCCCGTCAATTAAGGGCTTTGGTGTGATCGACAGGAAAGCATGGCCGTGGGGGGAAGGGGCAGCAGGATGAGCCCCCATATGATGAGCAGGATAGAGCCGTGGGGCTTTAAATGCATAGTAACCTTTTTATGGTGAGCCGTATCGATTGCTGCCGGTTGATAGTGGCCCATTATCGCTGTCATATGGAGGTCAGGAGGTTCAGGAGTTGGGAGTGAAAGCCTTCCTCATTAGCCGTTGGGCTCCTCCGCCGGGAGTTACAATATAAGATACTGTATTGATTGAATGTACTGTAACACTATAGGATAGGATGAATCCTATACTATAGGATAGAATTAATACTTTTCCTGATCTTTGCAGCAAATGGGGACATTTTCACATCTTTTAGTTAAACTTCATGCGTTTTGGAATTAAATCCAGGAGCTGAACAGTTGAATAAAACATCTGTTCTGTACATCTGAGCACAAAGGGACGTGTGCAAGTGAAGTTTCCTATTTCTTTTAAATACACTCTCTCCTGCAAATGCTTCCATAAAGTGCTTATAGATTATATATCTAACATGAAACCCTCAATCCTGCGGCAGCATTAACAAGCCTGCTTTATGATTATTGGAAGCGTCTGCATGATCGTGTTCCTGGTTATTATTAAGTTTGACTGGGCAGACTGAGTGTGTTTATACGTCTGCGTACGGATACGGGCATGGGCTGAAGTATGTGTACATTTATCGGTAAAGTATCTATAAAATGCAACCGTTAAATATACTTTAGTACAGAAGTTCAAGGACTTTTCTGTACTGATGAAAAGTTTCTGTGGAAGAGAAACTTGGAGAGGCCAGTCGCCCCGAAAGACAAGAAAAATCTAATTTATCCGCTTTGGAAGATTTTTGCAAGATGAAACTTATTAGACGGTTGTTCAAAGCCATATATTATGTATAAAAGAAGAGATTTCAGGCCCTAAAATGATGCTGGAGCGTAACAGTGAGCACCGTCTTGTTCACATGGACGGTTAACTCCGGGGACTCTTTGCCTCCTCTGACCTGCTATTACTGAGACATTATGTTTACTAACTCCCAGCCTGGCTCGCCAGCGAAGTCCAAGATGGCTGCCAGTTGGAGCTGATGTTTTTTTTTTTTGCGAGAGCTTCAGATTACTCTCGTGGACTTTCATGCGTCTTGTCAAGGGACAGCAAACCTTGGATGCGTCACGATAATTTCATGCGCTTACGTACATGTGTGTGTGTGTGTGCTCCTCTGGCTAACACAAACCACATGTGTATGAACCTCTAGCAGATGCTGGTGTCGGAGGAGGAGGCATTGTTGTCCCCGAGTGTGGGCCCAGATCGGGGGGGATTACAGATGGTAGAGATGGATGGAGAGATAGGAAGTGGAGGAGTTGAAAAAGAGGAAAACGGGCACACATGGGAGCAAGAGATTAGAGCAACTGTTTTCGCTGCTGGGTGGCTCGCTCTCTTTTTCTCCCTCAAATACGCAAGAAAAAAAAAGAAGCCCGCAGCTGTCTGCTATCTGGTAACATGGTGTGGTGGTACAGGGGGGGCACGGTGGCTGGAATAAGGGGGTAGAAAATGTGTGTTTTTAGTCCTCCAGAAGGTTCTGTGCAGTGTGTTTTGCGGCGTTGTGGCGCAGCACAGCATGCTGGGGCAATGAGGTCAGAAACTTGAAACAGAACCGAGTGAGAGGCTGTCGGTCCGTTGCCAGAGTAGTTTTCCCTGATTTACAAGCTGCATTAGCTAACTAAGAAGAGGGATTGAATCTCACTATACATTTCAATCACTCAACCCCCCCCACACCCCACCCACCCACCCACCACCAAATCTGAAGAGTCTTCATAGAAATAAAGTTTGTTGCTTGACTGATATAAAGGGTGGAAATGAAAGGTGGCGGCATTGCTTTAGTGCCTGAACATGATCTCCTTTAGATTTGAACTTAATCTGAAAATCAATACAATCCCACCCACCGGTGCTTCAATAACAATACCCCTATCCTGTTGCTGTGGGCGAGCTGATACAATCTGCGGGCCCTCAAGACCCCGATGGAAGACCTACTTCCTTTAGGATTTGTGTGATAACCATAACAATAATCAGCCTGTCACTCAGGAGCTGTCGATATCCCAGCAGGCATCTGGCAGGCCCGCGGGGTAAATGTTGTATACCCCCCCCTGCTCTTAACACACACACTCCTTTATAGCTCTATAGAAGGGGAGGGAGACACATACCCGCCGCAGCACCAATAACTCATATTTAAAATCCCAGTTTATGAAAATTAGGTTAGATTATGGCCCTTTATAGGCAGCCTATGGTCTCGAGGGAGGCATCTCAAGCACAGCAAATACATGGCATGAATAGGCGGCAGTGTTGGCGGCGTTCTCGGTCGCCGTTTCCCTCGTACGTACTGTAACACTGAAAGTTTCATGTGTGGTCGTGGCGAAAGCGAAGTAAACAACTGGTGCGTGAATAAGCCAGTGTGAGTTGTTTTCAAGTTGCTAAAAATGGAAACACGATGCGGAAACTTTGAAATAAATCGCAGTTGTAGCCTCGTGCAAACTCTTTGACCCTTAAGCGTACCCGCCGTCAAGGTTGTTGCAAGGATGACTGAATGTTTTTCCCGCACGCGTAACATTTATTCAACCGGTAAGCTCTACGCCGTTGCTTTATTACCTCCAGGTGTGTGTTGCTTTCATGTGCATCCGCCAGGCTTTCGATTCATCTCCTGTTAAGGGGCCATTATGTGCCCCTTTTTCTGAGGGTTCATTATGTCACATAGGGGTAGCAAACGGTGACCGGCTGATAACCTCTTAAGGAAAGCGGGGGAAAAACATGTACAGTGTTCTGGAAAGCCGTGTCCACTGAGAGCCACGCTGCCGTGCAGGTTCCCCCCCTGGAGGGTTGCCGGGGGGCGATCTATAATTCATACGGCTTCGTGTAGGATCAACCCTCGCTTTATGTAACCACGAAGAAAGGTCTGTGATGTTTGATAGGGGTAAATCAGTCTGCATCACCGTAGGAGTCCGTGGAAAAAGAAACCTCTTAAAAAAGGTTCTCAGTGCTTTGGAGAGTCCGTTGATAAGTGCGAGCAGCCAGAGTGGCCCTGAGATCAAGGGTGTTTGTGCGTGGAAGTGCTGTTGAGGGCACAGCTGAGGTTTAAGGCTGCACTGTACTCAAAACAAACACCACACTTGTGCTTTCCTAAAGACGCGTTCAATGGGCTCTTGAAAAGGGAAAGACACTCCTCAAGGAATGAGCCTCACTGCAGTCGGAGTCTCAAGAAGGAGTCAGCCAGAACGTTTAGTTTTAGAATAAATAAAACCTATGATTAGAGTTGTTTTTTTTAGTCCAATCTTAAAAATGTTCCTCCTTAAATATTCTCTTAAAAGGTAATTATTTCCCTCTGATATCTCTCTGCAATCTCCTGCAGTCCCTAATCCCCCTTTGTCCCCACTGAAAAAATCCCCAAACCATCCCTTCCTGTTGTAAATCTAAATCAAGGAGGCAAACGGGGCTCCTTGCACACAGAGAAAAGCAGCGCATGAAACAGCCATGCATGGCCTTGAGTGAGTCATCTAATGTACGGGGGGAGTGCCTCCACACACACACACACACACAGCCACTAAGCCACAGCCCTCCATGGCTTTCAACAAAACATCTATTCTAAGTCTCTTTCAAGTTGCAAGCAATCCTCCAATTTTGGGGAAGCAGACTGGAAGAAGACACGTCAGACCCTCGTTTGCGATCACAAGTAAAAAAAAAACTGTTTTGGGAAGACGATCTCGGGGAAATGTTTGTCATAACGGAAGCTCGGCTAACATGGCGTCCGCCGTTTATGCTGAGGCTTCTTGTCTACATGTGGTTGTCATTGTAGGATTTACAGCCGCGGCATGGGAAAGTAAGAACAAACGCACGTCGACATACAATCATACATTTGTAATTCTGCGGTTGGGGCGTGCGGTGATTAGTCTGATTGGGCCAAAATATTTGCTTGAAGTAGAATACCACACAGACTCCGTGAACATCCGTCACTCAGCTCCATGTCAAAAAAATGTAATACTCCAGATGTGATGAGTCTAATAAGGCAGGTGCTCATCACTGCACAGAGAACATCCTGTTCCCATGAAAGGGACAGGTGAATCTCTTATTTGTTTCTTTAGTCTTGTCATGAAAGTGATTTATTCGGTTTTGTAAATTGGATGTTAACATGCTCAGACATACCAAACCTGGCAACCTGACAGAGAGAACTCGTTCATACGGTACATGGGAGGAAAGAGTCCGTGTTTTAGGAACATTTTAGGGTGGTTCCCTTAAAGAACAATAAGAATCCACCCTAAAACCTGAGTCACATTATGGTATTCTATAATCCCGGGCTGTTGAGTCGACAGATATGAGTTCCCTTGTGCCTGCATGCTTAAGAGCTTAGAGGTAAATCTGTGATATATTCAGAGGCTGTGTCAATCGCTGCTGACAATGAGTTGCACAGCATGATAGAATTAAGGTAATTTTCTGCTTTCCTGCTACAGATTTAGGAACAATAACGTAATTCAAAACACCAAATAGGCGGCTAAATGTTGTAAGTAAGTCCCGATCCTTTGTTGGCCCCCGTCAGGCCAGGATCAAATATCAACAAGCACTTTCACTCACGTTTCTCCGACTTATTCTCGAATGTCTGAATACAAAAAACACAAAGTGTGAAAGAACTGGCTGAACTAATGCTTAAAGAAGCTCGATGTTATTTATTTACAAAGCCAGTTTATTCTCAGTAGAGCAGCGCCGGGAATTGGCCCCTGAGGAACTTATTGAGTGCTTTGCTCTTCGGTTTCTGGCAAACGATTTGCATTGTTTGCTTTGGTTTTGGTGAAGTTTCACTTGTTAAGCATGTTCAAGTTTGTTCACTTACGTTTTTCCACAACGGTTGCTTTTTTTTTTTCAGTCATCATTCTTGTGCAGGGCTTCAGTTTTCAACGGTTTCATTTTTCCACACTGGTAGGTGTGTGTGTGTGTGTGTGTCAGGATGTCTCTGTGTGTTTGACAAATGAGACCCTAGCTATGGAGCCTGCAGGTACAGTGAGCAGGTCTTACAAGCTCCTGCATGCTCCGTTTGAACTCAGATCTGGTTTAAAAATCAGTGAAAAGCTCAAGATCAGCAGAGCTTGCATAATAAAGGCACCTTGCCCTCCAAAAATGGGTAAATAGTGGTTGTTTCACATGATGTTCCCTTTGTTCACAGATGCATGAAGGTCATGTCAGTGCTTTGTTGCAGCCGGTGTTCCTCATAAATCCTCCTCTATAACAAAATAATTACCTCTGTTTTTTCCCCAGTCATACCCTCCTCTTTTTCACTCAACAAGTTTTAAATCTCCTTCTCTCTCTGTTCTGACCCTGTAGGTAAGATCCCAAATGACAGCGGGGAAGGGGGAGACTATGGAGTGCCCATACCTGGACCTGCATTCAAAGAGGTGTGGCAGGTAAAGGTGTGGCCCAAAGGCTTGGGTCAAGCCAAGAACTTGGTAGGCATCTACCGCCTCTGCCTGACCGACAAGACGGTCAACTTCGTCAAGCTCAACTCTGACGCCGCTGCCGTGGTGCTGCAGCTGATGAATGTCCGACGCTGCGGCCATTCGGAAAACTTCTTCTTCGTGGAGGTGGGACGCTCTGCCGTGACAGGCCCGGGCGAGTTCTGGATGCAGGTGGGCTTGTAATTTGTAGACCCTTTTATGTTTTTTACAAGTTGCACCCTATACTATACGTAAAGAGCCTATAATCAATCTCAGTCAGAGGAACTGGGAAGTTTCCCAACATTACAGTTAAAGTTCATGTAACCCTGCATTAGTTTTACCAATTCACAAAAGTTTTTTTATTTTATTTTTTTTTAATAAATTTGTTTATTGGAGCACATCACATCAAACAGTATAGAACTTGAGCGTATACATGTGTGCCCATCATTGTTTTGTTTTGTTTTTAATTGACCATAACTTAAGGTGGAAATTAAAGGGGATGGATACACTATACTTTGGATATGGAGTATACTTTCAATAGCCCAACACCTGTTAACTGTCACGACTCAGAAAACAGAGAACCCAAATGCGCGACTTAAGAGGCAGTGGCAAAATGTTTGTTCCCTCATGCAGATAGGGGTAAAAAAAAAAAAAAAACAGGAAAGCAGGCCGACAAGGCAGACAAATCCCAAAAAAGGTGGTCAATAATGTTCACACTGGGTAACAGGGATTAGACAGTCAGGACAGAACAGGCTTGATAGCACTGGCAAACCAGGCATAACGCACAAGAGAATCTGGCAGAGAGCTGGTGAATCTGGGCTGGTATATAGTGAGTGGCTAATGAGGCAAATGGAGCTCAGGTGTGGAAATGGGCGGGGTAGCTCAGGTGAGGGGAATGAGCTGATTGCTGAGCTGAAGGAGTCAGGACCTACAATGACAGGAGTGTTAATAATCAAAATTAATGGTAAATCACAGTAAATTTGTGACAATTAAGCCAGTTTATCTTTAAGAAAATAACTGAAAATAATGTGAAAGACTAAAAGCGATTTCCTTGATGTCCGACGTTCCATTAACTCAATGAACTTTGGCGCTGCATTTTGAAGTTCTATTCATTTAGAGGTGCTGAAATATTAAACAATTTCAAGCAGGTTTTCTCTGGTGTCTGTGGAACAGTGTGTGTTTTTATGTCCAGCATGTACCACAGCCGCAGCACTTCATGTGTGAACAGCTTAATCGGTTAACATGTGAAGCTTAATCAGCCCCCATGTTAAATTCACCTATAGAGCATAATTGAACCTATACATTGACATACGTAAGCAATCCAAAATATTCCTTCCAATTATTATCCAATTTTATTTTTTGATTGGACAGGGTTTTTACAGTCCTGTCACGGCCGCAATTTTTTTTTTTTTTTATGTCAGAGTATTCAATCTATTCATTGCTATCGGTATGTTTTAAGTAATGGTAGAGTTGGTGCCCCACGTACCAAGGCTAAGTCCTCACTGCAGCGGCCCTTTCTGCATGTCGTCCCCCTCTCTCCCCCCTTTCACTCTCATGCTATCCTCTCAATAAAAGGTAAAAAGAAACATAACCTAAAAAAAGAAAAAGTAATATAACAGAAAGTGTTTCTGAATAGAATGAACTACTCAACCTTTAACTACAAATACAATTTCCTAAGAATATTCAGTTTAATTTCTGTCTGTGGTTGGATTTGTAATTAAGAATGAACTCACCAGAATAATGATTAGATTTTTCATTTGAGAGTTAACTGCTTCACCGTGTTTTTGTGTGTCCTGTCTTAGGTGGATGATTCGGTGGTGGCCCAGAATATGCATGAAACCTTGCTGGAGGCCATGAAGGCACTAAGCGAGGAGTTTCGCCAACGCAGTAAGTCTCAGTCAAACTCCGGCCCTGGAGGAGGCGCAACTGCTTCTAACCCCATCAGTGTTCCCTCACGCCGCCATCACCCAAACCCTCCTCCCAGCCAGGTGGGCTTCACCCGACGGCCCCGAACGGAGCCTCCTGGAGGAGCCAACAGCGGAGCCGGGGTCAACAGTGCCAATGCCTCTCCCACCCCACGGCATAGCTTCCCAAGGTCTCGCACTGCTAGTGATGGGGGGAAAGGTGACGATGGATTATCAGGAACCACACCACTCCAAGGGCCATGCTCCAGCCCTTCCACCAATGGCTCTTGCTCCACCACCCCAATCCTGAGGTCAAAGTCGGCCCGTTCAGCGCCCACCACAGCTGCTAAAACTCCTCTTGGGTTGATGCGTTCCATCTCCACCCCAGCGCCCTCACCAGCCCCAAGCCTCTCCTCTAGCTCTGGACATGGCTCTGAGTTTGGAGTTGTGACATCTGCTGGTGCTGGTCCAGGGTCTGGTGCCTATAGTCGTGTCCCTTCCCATCGCGCCTCTGTCTCAGGCTCACCCAGTGACTACGGCTCTTCAGACGAGTATGGCTGTAGCCCGAGTGATCACACTCTAATCCCTTCCCCAAGCCTCCCTGGAAGCTCACTTGGTAGCGCCAGCAGCCAGTCCCTTGGCGATGAGGGAGCAAACTATATCCTGATGGGCCAACGTAGTGGGGGTGCCAGCAACAGTAACCAAGGGAGCTTGACATCCAGCTCTCTGCCAGCACCAGGAACTCCAGTCTGTGGCTCCCAGCCCCAGACCAGGAGAGTGCTGCGACGCTCCTCCAGCCGCGAATGTGAAGCTGAACGTAGGCTGCTGAGCAAGCGGGCTTCATTACCTCCTATGGCCCTGGAAAGGCTGGCCCCACGTCAGCGCAGAGCTGAGGAGCCAGCAGATGAAGATTCAGCTGATTATGCAATCATGTCGAGGAGCACCAGCCGCGAGTCCTTTGCTTCCACCTCCTCTTCCTTGCAGAGGGAATCTGTCATGGGTGCTGGGTCAGCAGGGGGAGGAGGAGGGTACTTGGATGTGGCGGGTGATTTCAAAAATGAAGTGGGCGGAGGAGCAAGTGGTAGTGTAGAGATAGGTGTGGACAATGGGTACATGTCCATGTTGCCTGGCGTCACTCAGCCTCCAGCATCCCTGTCTCAATCGTCGGCTGTCTCTGTCCCAGAGCCAGATTCCAAACCTGCTGATGACTACATGGCCATGACCCCAAACAACAGCGTGTCCCCACCACAGCAGATCCGGCCTCCACCAGCTTCTGATGGCTATATGATAATGTCCCCTAATAGCAGCTGCTCCCCTGACCAGCGTGGAGGTCTCTCTGGGGGGACTTGGGTGGGCAGTGGTAGTGCAGACAGCAGGGCAGGCAGTGACTATATGAACATGTCTCCAATCAGTGCACGTTCTGTAAACGGCAGCCCCCCACCTCCTGAGCATACCAGTCATTTGGAGGCCAGTACTCAACAACAAGCCCCCAAGATGGTGTATTCTTACTATTCCCTTCCCCGTTCATACAAACATAACCCCTCTGCTGGGCACTTTGACGATGGTCCTGGGCGCGGCAGAAGGCCCAATGGAAGTTGTAGTAGGGGAATGGGTGGAGGTAGGACTATGGGAGGGCGTCAGGAGCAAACAGCAGTAGGCAATTCAGTGGTTGGACGCCACTTGTCACTCTCCTCTTCCTCATACTCCTCCAGCTCAGCCAGCAGCGAGAGCCTCGGGGAGAGCGAGGACCGAGCTACCCAGGCAGTGAGCATGCTGGCTGGGGGAACTCAGTCCAAAGATGGAAGTACGCTCCAGCAGAGACGAGGCTCTGGTGGAATGTCCAAGCAGGGTAGCCATAGTAGGAGCAGACCAGTGAGCCTGTTTGTTGATGTGTCCAAGGCTAACACCCTTCCTCGGGTCCGTGAGAACCCTCTTCCCCCAGAACCTAAGAGCCCTGGGGAGTATGTAAGCATTGAGTTTAAGGGGGAGAAGAACAGCCAGACTGGGGTTGGAGGAGGACGCGGCAGGGGTCTCAGGCACGGCTTATCATTGCCCCATGGCTCAAGCAGCAAGCATCCTCAACACAGGCCAACTTCGTGCTTAGGAAACTTTATCCCCCTCTCCCGTAGCCCCTCTGCCCCCATCACTCCCCAAGTGGCCTCTGAGTATGTCAACATGGACTTGGGCCCTTCTCCGTCCCCCTCACCCCTCTCTCTTACTCCATTAGTTTTCCCAGCTTTCCACACCCCTCCCACGCCACCAACTCTTGCTCATACCCCCAAAGCCTGTGCTGAGGGTACTGCTGGCCCTCGTGAAGAGGGGGCCGAATTGGCTGAGGCTCCACTTAGGAAAAGCAGAGAAACTGTCCCATCAGTGTCTGGGTCTGAGTCCCCAACATCCTGTGGAGACTACACAGAGATGGCCTTCAGCTTGAATAGCAACACCGTCCCTAGGTCATCATCCAGTGTATCCCCCAAAGTCCCTTCCCCCACCAGGACTGAACCCTCTGTTCCAGTGCTATCACGGGGTTTGGAATTCCCCCTCGCCAAACCCGGACCCAACCCAGACCACGGGGCTAAGGTTATCCGGGCCGACCCCCAAGGACGCAGACGGCACTGCTCAGAAACCTTCCTTGCCTCACCTTCCCTCCCCACCTCTGCCTCCACTTCCTCTTCCTCCACCGCCTCCCTCTTTCCAGAACATGCCCAAGCCGTGGCCCGCCGGCTGGGCTTCGAAAGCATGCTGTGGGGGAATGGTGCTGTGACCGATAACCCTACTCAGTTCGTCCTCACCGGACAGCAGTCCCTTCCCACAAACACTCAGACTTCGTCCACAGAGCAAGGCCTTAACTACATAGACTTGGACTTGGCCAACAAAGAGGGCCCCCATTTGGGCCTGGATGGACCCTCAGGTAGCCAGGCACCCTCTCACCTCTTCTCTGTACGGGGTGGAGGTTCTGGGGTCGTGGGAATGGGCGCGGGAGTCAGCAGCACCAGCAACAGCTCAACACTCAACACTTACGCCAGCATCGACTTCTACAAATCAGAGGAGCTGCGGACGCATCAGAATGGAAACAAGGAGGGAACAGGTAAGAGTTGCCTTTAATCTTTAACATTTGTTAGACTGTGTTCAGCATTGTGACTCTTCCAGCAAACACACTTTCTCTCTCACTTTCTCTTCTCCTTGCGCTCTGTTACATTATTCAGATGGAAAAATGGGTTACGCGTTCAAGATAATCCAATGGAGAACAGCCTCCCTTTCCATCTATGTTTGTAATCAAACTTCGCCTGGCGCCAGATTAGAATGTAGACTCCAGTCGGATTTGTATAGTCTGCTCTGACAATTCATAAATAGATTTCCTTCTCTGGGCCTTCTTCTAAAGGCATATGCACATTTCACCTTATGTGATTATGTAAGGTGCTAATGGCCAGACAACCGATTGGAATGTCAATGAATATCGATATTCTGGAAATTACTATTGACCCCCTCAAGGCCTCCTTTTGGTGTTTGGTGCAGATTCAGGAGATGTTAGTAATATGTATTTGACAAACAGCAGAATCTTTCTGCTTCAGACAAGCTTTTATTTTCCAATAAGCAGAGCTGTTACAAACAGCTCACCGCACTCTTACCAAAGGAAAATGTTCAGACCTAGCATTGAAGCACTCTCCTCCAAATTCAATAGTCAAACTTTGGCGATGTTTTCCATGAACCAGACAAACTCCAATGTGACCTCCATGATTTGAGGAAAGCATTGAAGGCGAGATTTTCTGTTATTTTACGAGTTTTCAGAACAATTTTGACGTTATGAAGGAAAGTATGCAAGCATTCAAGTGCGGTTGCCAGGTTTGTAGGTGCATATATATGAATACTGGTTACTGTGATTTCGCTTAATCAGAGCAAAAGGTTGTGGTTTTTTATTTTGGCTGACGACAGTTTGTTAGGCAGGGAGGTCGATGAGGCCAGATGATGAACTTTAATTGTCTTTAATTTTTTCATTTTGTGTGGGGTAATTCTCTAGCTGTGGGGGGACCACCACAGCTAAACAATGCCCCAAGTAGGTCAGTGTGAGACGTTTTCTCATAGAAAAACATTCTCTTTGAGCCACTGTCTGCAGTAAATTGGACGCCTGCAGATAGAGAAGCATTTAAATGGAGATGTGGATTTATATGCATCAGTTAAACACTCAGTAGTCTTACTTAACCTTCCACAGTGGGGCTCTTGTGATGAATGCATCCTGCCAAACCTTGTTGTTTATGTAGCCCTGCTAGCTTCCACATGATTTGTACCGAAGGTTGTGTCAGACTTAAACCGCATGGGTTTCTGTGGTAAAACGTTTCATAGCTCTGCTTCAGAGTTGGATTTAATGAAGAATTTGGGGCATTAGCAAAATATTCATCATGGGATCTTGCGGTGAGTGCAGCACGGCTGAGCTCAACAGTTGTTGTTTTTTTAATATTCCGCATGGAAATGAACCGTCGGTCCACATCCATACGTGGCCGTGTTGGTTTTACTGGAGGCCATGTTGGGTCGTTGGGTATATTAAATGTTAAAGCGAACAGGCTGCCACAGTGGGACCATGTGGGCTCCGAGTGCTGAGTATGTCAGCGGGGCAGCGTGGGGGACAACGTTACACATTGGCTGTGAATGTTGAGATGGGGCCAGTGTTTCACTCGCACAGCTCTCAAATGCCTCTGTACAGTGTTCCCCCTCCTTTCATCCCTCCATTCCGCCTCCCCTTCTTTCCTCCTCCAATAAATGATCCTTTTGTTCGAGTGTTTTTGCCGCGGTGGGCTGGCGGGCCTCAGCAGGGCCGAGCCCCAAGACTAGTGGACTCTCCTGAAACACTTTTTCTCCTGCAGCCCATAATTTAGATTATTTTCTTACCGTATTCTCCTCTTTACTGCTGTCTTTGTTTTTTTCTGTTTAGCTACTTTCCCTCTGCACTCATTCTACTACAATATCCTCATTCCTTCCCTCCCTCTTGCTCGCTACACATACGCTTGTACAACATTTTTTTTTCCGCCAATAAACGCCTTTCGTCCTCCTTTCTTTTCACATTGCCTTTCACTCAACGCTTGCAGCGGCACTTAAAAATAGATGTCGCCGCCGTCCTGAGACGTTGATGTAGAGCAGATGGCAAAGAGACAAACAAAAATAAAAAGTGAAAATGCAGAGCCATCTTCCCGTTCCTGCAAACAAAACACAGTGTAGAAACGATTAATTATCTTGTCTGCGTAGATCCTGTGTGCTTTTCTTTTTAAGAGTTCTGATCTGCTGTAATTACAGGAATTCTTCCCCCCCAACAGGAACCAGCCTGTATAGGGAAAGAGTGTGTATGTCTCAGGGCTGCATACTTCTGGCACAGAGGCCAAAGGCTAAATTTGAACATCAGTAGTGGGACATGTGCCAAAAACAATGCTATTTAACACTGTTAGGTGTTGTGTAAAAATAACCTCACGATTTAGATAACCAGGAAACGTAGGGGCCATTTCACTTGAGATAACATCTTTTTAGAAAATCCAAATGAATGAACAAATGTTATGTGTTTTGTGGCCCTGCGGGGCACATTTAAAGGCTGCGTGTCTCCGTGTAGAAAATGGGAGCGTCTTTGTTGATGTGTCTGCTTTCCACGAAGTTCAGCCAAAGTGTGAGAGACAGTCATGTAACGCGCGAGTGTCGTCGCGACCTTTCCGGCGGAACGGCGGCTCACGAAAGTGGAAAGAGGACTTTTTCAGGAAACATGTTAATTAGATTTAATCAGCCGCCACTCCCACAATCTCCTCCAGAGAAATCATGTGAGAGAAGTTTATGATCCGCGCTTCCAGCTGTCCCCTGCACTTTATTTCTTTACCATCTGGAGGAGGATGCGTGTGCCAGCCTCAAAATAACCTGTAGCCCTTTTTAAATTTGCTTCCCTGTAGGGCACGCAACATCAAGGAAGATGTTTCTAATGGGGAGAGCCATGCATATTCATAGCGCGGAATTGAGCCCGGATTGCATTTGGAAACATTGTTTGAGTGTTTGCATTTGTTTACTGTTGGTAAAAAAAAGTGAAAAAAAAAGTCAAAATCTCCAATCTAGAATCAGAAGTATTTGAAAATATGTTCCTTTCTTAGTTTTCACTATCTAAATGTTACACAGATACATCTTATAAACAGATTTTCTTTGATTATTTCTTGATTCTTTGTCAATTAGTTGGATTTTAGTCCAGGTCGAGATGGTTTGATATGGATCAAATCTACCATCAATGTGTATTTTTCGGATTAGGATAGTGTGAGTTGTGAGTTTAACAAGCTGTTGCCAGATAACCAGATGAGAAGTCTGTTTTTTTGGCTGATCCAGTGAAATAAAGCTGCTGGATTAAAGTATTTTGAGTATAATGATTCAAAATAACTGGAAAATGTATGAATTGATGATATTCCAATAAAAAAATAAAACCAAGAAAGTGGTTTAAAGTGGTGTGCTGATGGTCGACAGCCCCGATGACAACTGGACCTGAACTTTAACTGCGTCGAGATAAATCTATGAGGACGTTGATCCCTTCCAGCCGCGTGCCGTTTTATTGGCCCGCTTGGCAGCCGGTTGGCACGTTCTCCGGGTGTCATGTCATGTGTGCTGGGGGGAGAGAGGGAAACACACCTAAAGTCAGTCAGCGGAGCCACTTGGAGCTCACACACACACACACACACACACACACACACACACACACACAGCCGCGGCCTTTCAGCAACAAAGTCCTGGTCGCCGTAGAAATTAGCACTTAGTTGCCTCTGTCTGTTTTGGAAATTAAAGATATAAAGTCAGTGCATTGGAAATAATGTTCTATTGCACAGCTGCTTCTATATAATAATAAGAAAAATATAATGAAATGAATCAATAGAAAATATGTGGCTCAAGTCTATTGTATCCACAAAAAGTAGAAATAATATCTAATAAATCATTAATAACAAATTCCACTTTATATGTGTGTTTATACAGACAGTACATGTTGTAACTAGATACACCGCCTACATTCCTCTGCACTAAACACACACGTTTTCTTTTTGCAGCTGACAGACATGTATTGTCGGGTGTGTAATCCAGGGCACCGCCAGGTTAGACTAACAACACTAGTAGTGTTATGTAAAGCACAACCACGTGGACGGGTCATGACCCCCAGATAGGGTGAGGCTCCGGGCGTGGCGTGTGAATGTGAACATAAAGCCATACATTAGAGCTGTCAATTTTCCTCTATAAAACTATTTGAATTTCATTCCATACTTTTTCAATATTCAAATTATATTAGAATATTTAATGCAGCCTTTTATTATTATTAACTACACTACACAGGCTTATACGTCGCCAATGCCTTTATCGGCAATGTGGTTGTTTGACTTCCTGTCCACTAGAGGGCGTTCCAAAAACATTACCAATACATTTAGCTTTAGCGTTACATAGCATTCTAGATAAGTAATAATTAAGAAAGTAAAGCAAACACATTGCGTTCTCCTGGGGACGCTGTGTCCCCGTTGCCATGGCTACGCCCTCCTCGTCACTCTCTCACATACATCCTGGCCTCGTTCCAGATGAATCAGCCGATGGTCGATCTAGCTAGCAGTAAGCAGCGTGAATGCATCTGTGACGAATTATATTCGATTCCCGGAGTTCATTCCAACACTTCTACCATACGTTTGTGCGTCTGTGTAAAGTTTTCCCCCCTCGCACGTTTAGATAACACAACATGGCGGAGGATCCTTTTATTTTGGTGGTTTGTTTCTGTTGAAGTCGAGGACATTGAGTTCTCCAAACTCCGGTTTGCTTTGTTTGGGTGGTCCGTTCAGGGAGTCACCGAACTCGCACCGCACATAGCAACAACTCTCCTCTGTTTGGGTGTTCAGGGCCCGTTGAAGGTTGTGTGTGTGTGTCTGTCCCCACCACACACTTGTTTATTAGAGGACTCGAGGGCTGAGACGTTTTTTCCCACTGACTTCAAGCGCAGACCATGTGATGAGGTCATCTGCGTGCGCCGGGACGGCAGCATCGACTCATTACGGGGCCCTCGCCTCTGTCCAATTAGGTGAAACCGAGGGCCGGGGGAGTAATCTGAGTTGAAAGCTAACACACACACATGCATACGGCTTTGTGACGGATGGTCGAGCTGTCACACACGGCTACTGGACCGAAGCTCTTAACTGTAGGATTTTTTTTCCCCGTTTCGTTCCGCTGTGGGAAAAAAAATGTGCTACATATATTCCAGTTGCTGTAGATGAGTCGAAAACCGGGTGGAGCAGCCACAGGTGGGCTGCACAGGAGATATTTATTAAGGTCACCAAACAAATTAGCTTATTTCTTCTTTAGCTCGTCCCAGTGACGGGTGACACAAACCTACAAGATCGATCCGATGCGTCTTCGAGGAAAGCGAGCGTCCCGAAATAAACTCCACTTCTCTGGTCAGGGAAATCCAAACTAAAGCGCTTCAATCAAATCATATGTATCTTCTTGATTTGTGGTGATTAGCGATGTTGGGACCTGCCTTTGTGTGTGTGTGTGTGTGTGTGTGTGTGTGTGTTCAGATATTGCCTGAGGTCCATTCTGACATAATCAGACATAATCTTCCATTGACGAAGGGAGGAGAGGAAATTACTGGTTTGGTTCTGCACAATGAGTAGTGACTAAATCTCTGCAGTGTGTGTGTGTGTGTGTGTGTGTGTCATCACACAGTATTGTGCATTGTTGAACCTTCACAAACACCATCATCTTTAATCACTGAACTGTAACACCGAGCTGTCTAAATCTCTGCGTCTTCTGTCTTTGGATGGAAAAAACATTTCTGTATGCAAAGGTTGCGTATGTTTATGCGTAATATTTACCACCCCTCCTCTTATATTTGCCCCCATACTATTACTATTTGCCTCATTGCGACCGACATCAAAAGGCCTTTTCATAAAGCGTTGTTGACGCTCAAACATTGAAGCTGGACACGCCGGAAAGCGCGGAGAATGGAGGAGGATTCTTTTCACTGCTTTTTATGTAGCCAAGTGTTGAGTCATGGGAGGTGTGTGTGTGTGTGTCTGTGTGTGTGTGTGTGTGTGTGTGTGTGTGTGTCATGGGAGCAGGTGTAAATCTGAGCCAAAGCGGAGATGATAACCCGTGTAGAAAGTGATAAATTTGAATTGAGATGAAAGAAAAAGCAACATTTTACGATGGATTTTGGAATCCCTGCTCCATAGCAACAGTTGCCGTGCACCAAACCAAACTCTTCGGTTTCATTGCCGCTCTCACGAGCCCGTTATCACCCGCCTGGCGTTGTTTTCAGTCGCTCATCTTCCCGAGACCTTGACCGCGCTGTCGTACGTGTCTCTCATCACGTATTATTATTTTTTTTTTCTTACATTTTTTGAAAGCAAACATCTTCGTGCTCGGTGTGATCGTTTCGGGAAACCGATGCGTGCGACACATTCACGAGGTCGGCACGTACACGGCTTCATTCTTGAGCTCGTCACATGAAAAGAGACAGATGAGCTGATAGGAGAAGGTGTGTGTGTGTGTATAATTCCAGTAATACCACACAGCCAATGGTGGTCAGATCCTCTTTCCGGCTCCGATGCGCAAGTATCACTTTACATACTGGCATGCACACGCACACTTTCCTTATCTATTAATGTTTTATCACAAACTGTGTGCAAACCAAAAGTTGAACACAGACGGAGCGTTTAAGGTGTCCAGGAAGTCATCTGACTGAAAAACGAGAGACGAGGCTAAAGGTAACTGTCAGAGCCCGGCCGATACTGTATGCTCATCTCTGTTTAATCAGCTGATTGTTCTCCTTTTGGTCTGGAAATGTGACGTCTTGGAATCGCTTGTTGTGTCCCAAACACAAATATGCAATCTGGAAGAAAAAACAAAACAAACAAGGGAATGTTTGGCCTGTTTTTAAATCGAGGCGTCATCACTGATTCTGCTATCTGCTGATGTTTATTCATTTGTTCACATAAACACAGGTTATATGGCGCGTGTTGCATCGACTCTGTATGAATATCAGGAGTTTTTCAGTCAAACATAAAACAAATGTGGAAGGAAAAATGAGTCAAATATGTAAAAAAATGCACCCTTTAAAACTCAAACTGATAACTTTTGAATTCACTTCAGCTGTAGACGTTCATCATCACTCTTTAAATCTATACAATTAATAAAATGTCTTAATTGTGTTTTCCCGTAGATGTATTCACAGATGAACGCCTCTTTTTCAGCAATAAATCCCTCACTTAACCCTTGAGCCTATTTGGGGCTCAAGCACCTTGCTCAAGGGCTCCTCAACAGGAGCTCCACCGGGGTCCTTTGTGTGTGTGTGTGTGTGTGTGTTTCTGGTAGGCTGCCCAGCTGAGCGAATGGTAATTAAGTAGTAAAACCTCAGCTAATGACTCAGTACTCTAGTCATGTTTTGACTGACGACTGCCTTATTTACATGTATTTGACACACGCACAAACGCACACACACACACACACACACACACAAACACAACACACACACACACACACACACACACACACACACACAAACACACACACACGCACACACGCACAGTGGCATGGGAATGAATTGTATTGGCAGCTTGGTCAGGCAAAGCGGCGCCACTGGACAGACTCTGTGTGTGTGTCTGTGTGTGTGTGTGTGTGTGTGTGTGTTGTGTGTGTGTGTGTGTCTGTGTGTGTGTGTGTTTATTGAGGACTTTAGCCATTGGACTTGTCATTGAATGTGAAAGAAAAGCCTTTGATTACCTGGGAATGATTGCTTTTCAATTCAGAGCTTGTTAGTGACATTAAAAAAAAAGTCTTGATTCATGTGCATGAAAACACACACACACACACACACACACAGACACACACACAAGTCTCAAGACTGTGTTGCTCTAAATAAGAGAACCTGAGACAGATCCTCCAAGCCAATCACCTTTCAGGAAGCAGGCATCAGCCAAAAGCTCCTCAACTAATGGCCAAAGTTACCTTTGCTGACCTGGCTCTGTCTCTGGCCTACCATGACTACACACACACACACACACACACACACACACCTCCTGTCCCTTTTGTCAATACCGTTTTGCTCATTCTGTTTGGAACAAAGCCCCTCCACTCGGCTCTCCAAGCCTCTCTTTCTTCTCCTCCTCTTCCTGTCTTTTCTCCCTCGATCAGCCGACTTTTTTGTTCGCTCTTTTTCTTTCTTTCTTTCTTTTTTTTTTCTCTTTACTTTCACACCAGACTTTTTTTTTTTTTTTTCATTTCGTTTCTCGTAAATCACGTTTCCACAGGCGAAGGCGCTTTCAGTGAGTCGAGTTTCTCCTCCAATGAATGAACGAACCTCTCGAGTCGCCACGGCGCCCCGAGGCCATCCATGACATATGATTTACAGGGATCTTCCAGAGGGAAGACCCCCCTTTTTTTTTGGTGACCACCCTCATGTGGGTCACCTGCTCCAGCCTGAATGCAACATAATGCATATTTTGCTTTGTCAACCACTTGTTGCCACTTTGAAGTGGTTGTTCCAATTTTGGAAAATACACTCCCTGACTTTCTTGTCAAAACTTGGATGCAGTGTGTGTGTGTGTGTATGTGTGTGTGTGTTGCCCTGGCAGTGTGCCAGCTCCCTGTGTGAGTGTGATCCCGGCTACAGAGCGCTGATTGTGCACTGTGGTATGGGATGTATGCCGGGCTTCGGGGAGCGTCGGGTGCTGCCTAAAAGAACTGAGCTGCCACCCACCAACCTACCGGGGTTACTGAGGGCAGAGGAGGAGGAGGAGGGGCTTTTTCACACACACACACTTCTTCTTATTTGTCTGCTTTTTTCACCCTTCCTCCTCCTCCTCCTCCTCCTCCTTCCTCACACACTCTCAGCGGAAAACATTTGA
Source organism: Chelidonichthys spinosus (assembly GCA_029853015.1). NCBI lineage: Eukaryota > Metazoa > Chordata > Actinopteri > Perciformes > Triglidae > Chelidonichthys > Chelidonichthys spinosus. The sequence continues at coordinate 8,544,468 of CM056843.1, read as the reverse complement.
GTTTCTCTTTTTGCTTTATTTGAGTTTTTGACCTATTTTCTCCTTCGTCACCCATATAAATATCTCCCCCTTCCTCACACACATCACTTCACTGTCTCATGTGATTGTCTTGATGTCAACACAGTGTTTCTCCCTACGATGTGTGTGTGTGTGTGTGTGTGTGTGTGCATCGCTCAGCTGCTACTTCTCTAACTGGGTTTGTCTGTAAAGAGCTTAGCGCCGGTGGGCGTAGGAGAGCACTAAGCTGATTACCGTCTGCTAACGAGCCACTTCTCACATGGAGACCGTGTGTGTATATGTGTGTGTGTGTGTGTTTCTCTTTAGCTCAAATATTGTTTGTTGACGTGGCTGCATGTGGTCTCGGTGTAGTTTGAGTGGGGTTGGCGGGCGGGCGTCCTGAGCTGTTGCCGAGGGCCGGCGGATCAGGTGGAGGAGGTTCAGGGGATGAGAGGAGGTCAGAGTTTAGCTGGGGGTCAGCCGAAGCGCTGACGGGGACAACAGGGTGAGAATCCAGTTAAGGCTCACGCAGAGAGGTCAAGTTATTCTCAGTGGAGGCGCCGTCAAATCTCTTTTTTTCTCTCCCTACCAGGCCTGCGAAGCCTCGCTCTGACTGTATCGTTTGAATCGTGCCCAATTAAGCCATTTAAGGCCAAACGGCGAATTGTTTAATAACCCCTGCCCCGTTGGGACAATGGCTGTCCCTTAAAATCAAACTCAAGGTTGCCAGTTTGGGTCGACACCCCCAGATATCTGCTTTTACTTCATTTTATGTGCTTTTGTTACTGGTGTTATTATGATGCATTATTAGCACATCGCATTCATGGCCTCTGTCCAATTACACCATAGCCCAGCAGCTCCCATGCTGCAGAGTGGCCTCCAAAATAGTGGATTACATGCTTCTGTTACGTACCGGTTCTTTTTTCACATCTGTTTACTGCTTCAAATTATTCCCTGACTGTAACTTATACGGCAGACAGAAGGCCTAACCGTAAATTTGCTTTAATGACCTACAGGTGACTAAATTTGCCCGTGACTTGTTTTAGAAGACAGTAAACTGGTATCGTAAGGAACAGGAATGCTGACCAGTCAGGCCAGATTCTGAAACAGCTGACTTTGGCTGAAAGTAGTTCTCTTGCAGATGTTCATAATTGCACGTCATGATGGTTGAAGGTCAGACGAGTCAAAGGTTTTTGAGTTTACGGCGACGGGTCGGCAACCTGCAGCCGAGATGCAGTTCCTTTATTTCTGTCTCTTTTTTTGGGCGTCAAGTAAGAAGTGAAAATGCGAACTGAATCTTTATTTGTTGCTTCTGCAACACAGGGCTTCCGAGGAGTTTCGGCAAAATAGAAGTTGAGTTAAAAACCCCCCAAAAAATGAGGATTTAAAAAAAAAAATTAAAATAACAAATCCTACAGATTGCTCAACACCGAGCGCCCCGGAGGGGAACTATAGACTAAACACACACAGCCTACATTTCAGTTACCTAATCCTGACACATCGACCCGGGTCCACGTTCTCTGCAGCTCTGCTCAATGTGCTCGGGAAGCCAAATTGACAAAGAGTCAAGAATTTTGTTTCAACTGCAGAACATTTTCCAATCCCGACACGTGGACTTTTTAACATCCCCCCCCCCCCCCGCCGACTGCACGCGCTTCATCTCGCGAGTTCGACACGCAGCCCCGCCCCCTCGAAAAAACACTTTTTTTTTCTCCCGCAGTCGAGATCGTTTAAAATCTTCTGTGCTGCGATTGAGAGAAAGAACAAACAGTCCCTCAGCCCGGCCTTACGTAACTCATCAGTGCAGATCTAATGAAGGAGCCGTGATGTTTGCTCACCGCTGCCATTATTGGTCTGAGAACGGTCGTTAACCTTTAGAGTGCTGCCTCACCTCTACGTCACCTCGGCGTCAGCGCCCGCTAATCGGGGCCTCGCTGGTCGAACTAACCGCTTCCTGTGCTCTGCGAGGCTTTCCTTATTAAATAGCCCACATTGCAGCGGGGCACAGGATGCCTGTGTGTGTGTGTGTGTGTGAGCACATGTGTTTTATGACTAGAAATGGTTTATTGGTTTTAAATTGATTTCTTGCTTTAGGAGACAAGTCGTCACCTTATAGTGCAGATTAGCGTTAGCATGAGTGTTTGCTCATTCGAATGCGATACTTTTAAATAAGATGTCTTCTTGCTTTATGCTAAACGACTTGAATATTAAATATCTGGCTGTTGGGAATCTTTGATCATGTTAGCTGCTAACATGCCCCTTGACTTTGGAAGCAAAGCTAGCTTGCTACCATTTTTACTAGAGAGCCACGCTCGCTGTTCGCACCTAGCTGCAGTGAAACTGTTTAAACCGGCGGGATTAACGCGGTCAGGTCATACGGCTGAACTTCTAGCGACCCGGCTTGTGGAGGATGAGTTGTTGTAGGAATGTACCAATAAGAACATATTAGCCCAGAACATGAACCCTGTACTCCCGGTGGACCCAGATGAAAGCCCCCAGCCGTATGTTCAGGCACACGTCGTGTTCCTTTTTTTTTTATGCTTCACAGGAGCTCGATGCTCCTGACCGAACCCCCCCCCGCTGTTAACACAATGTTCTCCTCCGCCACGCAGGCGTCACAGCGCCGAACCCCGGCAGCATTAAAAGCCTCAAATTGACAGAGCAGAGGAAATGAAGTGCAACTCTCTCTCCCGTCTGCTTATTAGTCATACGTGGTCAAGAACAAACAAAGTGGAAATAGATGGGGAGGTGGCGGCGGCGGCGGCTATATCTGTTTATGTGCCTGCTGAATTTCATTCGCCGCTAATGGAATGGTTTGCAGTCATGACCAGTTGTCATCCAGCGGAGCTGAAAGAAACGTGACATGAGTGGGGTTTATTTCTGTGCACGTGTTCCCACTTGTACACGGCCGGCTGAGTGTTTGTAGGTGCGAACGAGCGGCCGTCATCAGTACGTGTCGACACGGTGACGCCGCCTTCCGCTTTGAGACGATGGTGACGTTTTTGGACTCCAGCAATAATCTGAATATGAATCATCTCCTTCTGTCCAAAACAAGGCGTGCGTCACCCTGCTGCTTCACGTCCACTTAGCCCGCCTGTGTGGAAAACACCATGTTGCTGTACTCCATGTTTCTCGTCTCATGAGCTATAGCAATGCACTTGTGCAGCCGTGACACAAGCCAGCTCTACTCCACACACACGCTCATTCCACGGCTTGCGGTGCGTTGACTCATACGTTACGCAGGCGACAGCGCGTCGTGTTATTGTGCCGTCTCACACTTGCATCCACGTCTCCATTTAGCCTCGCTTTTACTGCCGTTCTTTGGTTTTTCTGATGTTCTTTTCTTCCCACTTTGTCAGAGAAACCAACTGCACATGCAGGTTATATCTTAAAGCAGCCCGTTTGCTATAAATCACATGCTACTCTACCAATTCAAATGCAGTGAATGCTGACAAGGAGGCTAGAAAACTGCGATAAAGAGGAGACTCTTTTTTTATTATAAATGTTTGGGCCTCCTGTGGAGATGAGGGGAGGGCGAGAAGCGCCGCCAGCAGAGACTCCAGAAGGTTGGTAGATAAATATTGGCGGTGCGTGTCGGGCCGATTGCGACCGCAGTCAGCCGTGCGTTGACTTGTGCACACGCAGACGTCCGTCCACACCAGATTCTAGCATGCAATCACAGCCCTGGTTCCTGCCCTTGATAGAGTAACATGAAGCGACTTGGTACAAGTGGGGCAGCTTCTCAAATGTGCCGCTGCGGTATGAAGGAGCAAAGGGGGGGGGGGCTCTATTAATAATTACACAATTCATCATCAGACTGGAGCAGAGGCTAGAAGCTGGCACGTGGACACACAGAGGAAACGTGAAACATAGATTGGCATCAGTTTGTTTTAAACACATGGGACAGGATTTCCAAATCGGCCCCCACACATCATTTAATGATCCAAATGTTGGCCCCCGGTCATTCTCTCCATCTTCTGACTCGGCGAAAAAAAAAAAAAAAAAAAAAAGAAACCGGTGAAGCAACGGAAGGCTGAATTTGGTTTAGTGGGGAAGTGCAGAGCGCATTTATTATTTACGGTCACGTCCCGGCATAAGAGGGAAGCTCTAAATGAATGTTGTGACAGACTCGGAGAAGCCGAGGAGATGTGACTGTGACCGACTTTTATTTGGAGTGTGTGTGAGGGGATCATATCATTATATATCATATTATCATTTCATATTAATAAGAAATTAACTAAATTAGTTAATATATGTATGTAATTGTCCTCCTAGCATCAACAGTAATTAGATACATGAGGTTAAATAGTGAGTGGTGGACTCCACCACTAGGGAAGACTGCTATATAAAGCCCCACACACACCGCCCAGACGTCCAACTGCCTTATCCGACTACTCTCCGCCCACTCTGTTGCCTCTCGTCTGACCCGTTCGGCAGAAAAGTTGCGTTGTACCGCTTCGACGTGCTTCCGACAACACAGCAGCGTGTACGTTCTGCGCTTGCGCGAGATGCAATAAGCCTCCTTAACAGCGGGTGGCGCTAGTCTCGTGCCAGTACTCCAAAACAGGAAAACAGGAAATGACGGAACGGAGTGCAGATTAAAACAATGCACACACAGTCTTGGTTCAGTATTCGTTCGACTCGAGAAGAACTTTGTGGACTAAATACTTGGCATTTCTGGAAAGATGACTCTGGCTGGGGTGACACTCGCATTGTGTGCTCTCGGGCTCATTATTTTACGAAGACGTCGTCTTAGTAGGGAACGAGTAATACGGAGAAACCGCACCGTCACTTCCGCCCCGCCCACACACCGCCATTGGATACTCTGATTCGCTAGCACACCGCCAATCAGAGTATCCAATGGCTCAGACATCCAACGGCCCACCTCCTCAGACTTCGTATGCTCAGTCTGATCAGACAACGTCCACGCAGCTGCAAAAGCTTCAGACGCAGCTGTACACACCAAACATATGTGTTCCCGACCTCGTCAGAGCCTCTCCAAACGCTTCAGACGTCCAACGGTTGGGCCGGTGTGTTCCTGCCTTAAGAGTTTATTATAGGACCTAAATACATTTTATGGCTATTTCTTAATTTAATTATGACTTTAAACAGAAGAAAACGTCAGCTTTAACTTAACTTTACTGACGACTTTTACTTAAGCCTCACCTGAACTGAACTTTTACTTCTTCTTTTTTTTTTTTAAAGCGTCTGATAAGATTTCCCACAAAGGAATCCTCCTACTGACTGTTATTTGAATTATGCTGGCGGGTGAAGCAAGGCCAGAAGCGAATGTCTCAACATCGGCTCCGTCGCTCAGCTGCCTTTTTCTTTCTGCGATGGTGCAACAGCGTCTTGTGTTTCAGTGTGTTTGTCCGTCCGCGTCAGAGGGCCGCGGCGAGCTGGCATTCTGGAAAAGGCCTTACTCAGAACTCAGGGGCCCCACCTGCTGAGGCTATTACTCCACATATCACTTCACTCAAGACGCCGCCTACGCATGTGTGTGTGTGTGTGTGTGTGTGTGTGTGTGTGTGTGTGTAGGGCCATCCACATTGGCAGAAAGTGGCAGAACTGGTGGAGCGACGCAACGTGCAGAGACGAGAAATCAGTGGTCTGAGTCAGCAAACGGTGAACATGTGTGTGTGTGTGTGTGTGTGTGTGTCAATGAGATAACATCCAAAACCCTTTAGTCCTCTTGGCTTGAGCTCTAAGAGTCCTATCCAGGGACAGGACGTCCCTTGTCAGATGTCAGTTCAGAAGCCAGTTTTTTTAAGGCTGTTTCTTCCCCGCTGGGTTTCAACTTGTCTACCAAAGTGTTTTAAAAATAAGTTTCTCTTTTACAACCTAGAGTTGCATATCTCCATATGCTCCTTTTGGACCTGTTTGCAGAAATGTAATGCTTTTATTGGCCCGTTAAACCCAATTGCTCTCTTCGGTCATTTTAGTGGAAGGTTATGATGCAACAACAGGCCGCTAAGTCAGGAAATGTTTGTTGTTTTCGATAAACCTGATTGCATTTTGGGGCTAATTGTCGCTTCACGGACATACAGGGAAGTGTGGGGCGTGGATAAATATTAATTTGATGTAAAAAAATAAATAAATTGATTGTAAAGTCTCTCTCAAATGAAAGAAACAACTTTAACTTCTCAAAAAAAAACTGCAGACTAATTCTCTGACTATTGAGTAATCGTTTAATGAAAAAAAAGCTGCAGTCATACTTGGAGACAGCATTGAGGGTTGCACACACACACACACACACACACACACACCGGGAGGTGCAGCTTACTCCCTAGGGTCTATTTATGCTTCTTAAAAAAATGGCTAAATGTTCCTCTGCCATTAACAACCTGTCGACGGTCAAGTATGTAATGGCCGACGTGCTTCGCCAGGATAACGAAACTGCAAAATGGATGTTGAGATCTCGTCCGGGGACGATCTAAAAATACTCGGGCCGCGAAAGCTGCACGTGGGCGGTGAATGCGGCTTTCCCACAAATGTGCTGTTTCCCCCCCTTTTTCCCCCACTCAGCACTGCTGCTCTGTCTCTGTCTGTCTCTTCCTGTCCCCACACATTCCAGCTCCTCTGTGTGGCGTAACACACCCACTCAGTCTCCCACTGTGTCGCTGCACAATCAAACCAGACTCTTGTCTTTTTATTTCTTAAATCACAATCAAACAAAAACAAAAAAACAGGCAGAAAAGTCAGCGTTTAATGAGTTAAAAGCTATTAATATGTGCTTTCGGGCCCTTTTTCTCTCTTGAGATTCCGTAACACCTCGTGAAAGTCTGTCCCATGCAGCCGTGCATTTATGTTACACACTCACACCTGGATAATAGGTTGTTATGTAGCTGCAGCAAGTGTGATCGCCGGCGTTCAAAGGCGCCACAGTGTGTTTTGTGTGTGTAAAAAAAGTGCAACGAGCGCACACAGCACTCGTCTTTCAGCGCTACCTGCTCCCCGCTGCCAACTGTGTGGCGTAATGTATGGAGCGGCTACAGCTGGACATAAAGGGGAAATGTGCTGCGTTCACTGTTCTCATAATAGGGCCGTTTGAAACCCTAAAAAAAGGCTTCCTGTCCTTTTCATCGGTGGTGTCGAGGGTTTTTTTTTTTTTATCGCCCTAATAGGACAACATGATCAACATGATGGTTTGTGTCCCTGCACTTCCCAGAAATCTCAACGCCGTCACCCGTTGATTTTCTGCTCATCCATGCCGATGATCGATGCTCTTCTTGTATGTGTTCAAAACAAAGCGCTGCTGGTGTTTCTGTGAACACATAAAAACACACAAAAAAGGGCTTCCTGCGTCCCAGAATGCTGTTTCCTGGAAAGACACGTCTGATCCATCGCCTGTTCTGGGACGAGCAAATGTAGAAAACCTAAAGGATTTTCTAACCAATCCTGTTAATTACAGGTTGAAGTGTTGAAGGAATATTTTTGCAAATTTTTCCCCGATAATTGAAACTACAGAACACGAGTTCTTAATGTCGGTTGCTATGTCTCCCTGCATTTCACTTTAAAAACCTGTCTTCAGATCTGTTATAGTGTCAGACTGGTTTAATGCATTGAGTCAGCATACTTGACAGTCAAAGGGAGTAAATGTGAAAGCTTGCACTCTCACTAAAGCCTGTTGTCTGAGTATCAAACACCCTTTCCCTGTAGACTTTATAGAGGCTCTAGCTTCCTTTTTTGTGTCTTTCTGCATTCTTTCTAATGGCCATCAGGGGGCGACATAAGTAAGTGATAGTATAGAAGTCTATGAGAAAATGGCCCTAAGTCTCACTTGATTTATTACCTCAGTAAACATTGTAACCATGAGTTTATGGTTTTAATCACTAGTTTCAAGTCTTCTTCAGTACGGCATGGTGTTAATTTAGTAAATTATGGTGCATTTAGAGTAAATTAGACGATAAAGAAGGGAATGCGACCTTGTCCCGTCTGGTAGTTGTCTGTGTTTTGTCCTTTCTCAGTGTGTTTTCAGTTTGGGAAAGTTAGGCTTTAAATTTATTTTCAAGGCTTATAAATATATATTTTAGAACGATAGACGGGCAGACGAGGCAGCAAGCAGCAAGTTATTTAGACCATCAGGGGTGAGGAATAAAGACAAATCTATTACATTGTAAATCCCATGCATTCCATCCAGTCTACCTCCCCACGCATGCAGGAGTGACATTGTTGAGTTACCATGGTTACATGCACGCTCTGTTTCTCAAAAAGAAAGTATACTTAATATTCCTTGATGCATAGCTGGTTTAGCACCCTCAGTCTCACTAATCAACACCAGTGCAGGTGGCTGTTGAGTTGACGGTATTTTTTCAGTATCAATCATACGTGGTTCCCCTTTTAAAAACATAACCAGGCACCCAGAGTAAGGAGTGTAGATTTTCATTATGTTTTGAAGAAAAATATGTGTCTGGAGTGTAAAAAGACAAAAAGGTGTTCATTCATGAGGCCAGAAAGGGGTGGAGTGGGCCCCCTGGTCCCTTAGCTTTCTGAAAACGTGGCCCCCAGAACAATACGGTTGAAAAGCCCCGCTCTACAGGCTCGCACTCAAAGTATTAAAGCTATTTCTTGGGTGTACATGCCACTACTTGGAACCTGACGGGTGTTACACATCGTGTTACAACAGAAACAGAGTGGGTCAGGCTTGTTTTACAACGTTACTATGGGTGTCCTGATACTTTAGTTTCACCGTGAAGCTGGGTCACCGCGACCTGAATCAGCCGCTCCGAATAGAAACCCACGCCCCGAGGCGCTGCTGCCGCATGAAGAAGCAATTTTCAACCCTCTTTTACAACCGCCTTTGAAGCCCCACGGGAGTCAACGGGCGATACTCGCGCCTTTTTCTTCTCGTGGATGGATCTTCGCTTTAAAAGGTGTCAGATTCACGGCAAAGAACCTGCAGAATTCACACTGCAAACATTATATCATCGGAACCGACAGACTTTCTGGCATCGTCGGAATCAAACGAGGTGATACGGGAGCCGTCCCTCCGCGTCGGGCTGCCAGCGTATTTGCAGCTGTTCCCGACCCCGGCTCAAGTTGTATCTCTGGAAGCGAGTGTAATAACAGTACCTGTAACGTCGCCAGCAAGAGAAATTGCTGCCATTGTGGAAAAAAGCAGTTTGAGATTATTCTTTTTTACATCCTTACAATAATGTAATTTCCAGGAGGAACTTCCTAGCTTCCCTCAGCGTGAGGAAGTCCGAGATCGGCTTCAGAGCTGCCCCCTTTGGAGCCGGCAGGATAGATGCCGGCTCACACGGAGCTGGCGATGGAAGAGAAATCTCTCAAGCTACACAATTTTTTAGAATTGTTTTTGTTGCCTGAATGCAAATCACAGATTATTGCATCCAAGTAGGATCCTAGTTTCTGCCTCGGGGCTTATGAAACGATGTGATTAACACTGGGGGGGATTTCCACTCATTCATCTTCCCCCATGTGAATCCTGTAGAGTGAACCACTGGTGTGTCTTTTTTTTTATTAAAATATGATTTAACTCAAACTGACCGACTGACCCGTGGACTCGGTGACTCACATCTCGTTGCCTCGGCCAGCTCCGGGTCCTGCGGGAGCCGGGGCCGGCATTGGAAATGACAGACTGACACCCACGACTTACGACCGGAGCAAAGGGTGGCTTTCAGATTTAGACTGCCCTCGATTGAGACATCTCATAGACCCAGACTCTCCTAATTACACACACAGGCGGCTAGAGAACAGTTATTGGCGAGACACAGGCTTGCGGAGGCAGATAGCCTTGTCAGACCTCTTGATTTAAACAGTCTGGTTGAGAAAAAGGGGAAGAGAAAGCACACAGTCCTCCCTGCCGTCATTATTACATCGATTTGCCCCCAGATGGAGTAAACGATGCAAGGAAAATTAATGAGATCGATAGACAAAACCGCCAAGGGAGGGTCGGACCCAGGGAACGGAGAGCAGGGGGCAAATGAGAAGGCTATATTATGATTGGGCTGGAAACGTTTCCTGTGTCGTTGCATGTGTGTTGGGATGTTTCTCTGTATAATTCCCCGTGTCTGTGTTTGAGGAAAGGTCATCATTAAGTGAATGTCATCCGCATAATTATAGTATGTGTGTGTGTGGGTTCATGTGTGCGTCCATGGCATTGCACCAGTGCGTTACTGGGCCGTCTTCTCCGGTGCGTCTGGTTGGTTCGCTGGATTGTTTGTGTTGCTGTTTTTTTTTTTTCTGAGCTGGTCGACTGAATGGGGGGGAGGGGGGGCAGCTCCAGGCCGTCATGGCTTTGCCGTCTGGCGGCCACCGTCTGTGCTGAGGGGGGCTAAATATAGCTCACTGCACCAGGAAGAGGACTTACTCTGGAGAGGGAGAGGGAGAGGGAGAGGGAGGGGCAATAAATATAGAGTACCCTCATGCAATTAGAGAGTCAAGCATTGCTGGGAAATTTTTCGGGAACCCGGGGAACTCTCTCTCTCTGTTCTCTTTACCAGCTTTGTGCATTTGTTATTTTGGCTGACGGCGGCCTGAGTGCCTTTGGCGCGCGTCGTCGTCACGTCTCACATAAATCAACCCAGTTTAAAGGGCAGCGACTATCTCTACATGGGTAGTCATGATCTAATGCTACAATGTCATTATTAGCATTATCGGGAGTTCAAAGGGCCGTGCTGCCTCGCAGGTAAATTGCATGCAACGCTGGTTCGAAATAGGTTGGATAAAATGTGTGTCAGCCAGTGTATTCTGCATAATTTAATTCCACATTCAGATTTGACGGTTGGCTCGTAGCAACATAGGATAATAAACTCAGCCTGGAGACAAGCACACACACACACGGTCCAGTAGCACGTCTCCTTCCACAGGTGGAGTGGGTTGCAAAACAAAAATGTCTGCCATGCTGTTGTCGTTGTCAGGACATTATGAGGCTGTGTTGCTGTGACGACGCACTACACGGCTCAACGCGAGCAACTGTCGGCTCCCAACACCTTGCACCTGTTGAGTCAGGACGCATCCCATAATGCAATCTCACTATTGTGACGTTACGGCCAAAGGTTTCCCGAAGGTGTGTCACATTATTGTGAGCCTTATCAGAGTTCATGTGGGTTTAAAGGGCTGATATCTCCCAGAATTCCACCTCTAGAAAGGTGTTTCACACAACATTTCGATCATGCTGACCCTCAGTGCCACCATTACTAGACTGATCACTGAAGAGTCCACACAGTTGTCAACTTTCGCCCGGGACGGACCAAAATAACAGCAAGGGGCCGTAAAAACGAGCAGATGGCCCGCCTGACGCCATGTGATTCGTCTGCTCTCTCCACTCTAGAGCAGAATTATCATTAAGTCTGCATTCCCGCTAATCCCATCAACCGTGCAAACAAGGCCAGCAAAGACTTGTGCGCGCTGTCGGCACTCAACCTTTTTGAAATATTACACAAGTGGCGAAGCGCACCTCCGTGCTCATATATCCACTGTGATGTGAAGGAGCTGAAATGACAAAACTGAACTTTCAAATGTGTTCCCCCTCGCTTCGCCTGCAGCTATAGGTGTCCCGACATTCTCTTTCCCCCGCCGTTCCCCTTTATCGCTTTCTTCCTGTCGTTTTCCAGCTGTTTGGCTTTAGTGTTTATTACTGTTGTCCGCTGTAGGGTCACTGTGTTCCTGGGCTGATAAGCAGACACTGATAACTTACATTAGGTATGATAATTACCTTGATAAGGAAGAGACACTGTATATGCATGTCATAATATTTATTTCTACTCCATATCTGGGTTATTGTTTATGCTGCAGTTGACCAAACAATTTCCTCTTCTTTCCAGAGTGCTGATGTCAGAGCGTCGTCCTTTGGGAAACAATCTGGTGCCACTCAGAGCTTCAAAGCTCCGCCTGTTCCTCCTGTGACAGCCAATCACACTGAGAGAGCAGCTGGATCGGACACGCCCCTGAAGCACTTTGACAGACTGATGAAAGAACCCCCCCCCCCTTCGCTTTCATCTTGTTGGTTGTGGAAACCAACGGGGATGTGTGCCAAATGACATTCTTGAAAAGCTATTTGCTGCTCTCATTCCTTCAGTGAAAGCCAATCAGAGAAGGGTACAAAAAGTGGAGATTGGCAAGGTTTTTTTTTTTTGAAAAATTGAATGAAAAATTCTAATCATTAAGAGTGTAAAGGTGGAAATTTAGTGAATGGATGAGAAAATTAATAGAATTATATATCTGCTCAAAAAGTGCCTCATTTTCAGATTGTAGCCATTTTACAAAGAACTTCAACTTAGTCTCGACCAACTGAAGCTTTGGGTTTTATTGGGGGGGATTTGTGCTTGATTTGATGTAGTTACAAAAAGAAAAATGCAGCAGAAGATATATATAAAAAGGGGGGTAGCACTGGTGTGAACCTTTTGCTGCCTTCATGTCATATGGGATGATTCTGGTGTTTACAACTTGCGAGCAACAGTTGAACATGATGGGTTGAAAATACTGCGCATGCTCAATATAACACTATATTTACTTAGTGGAAAAGAGAATTTAACATTCATGACTAAGACTTGTATGTTGGCATGAACAGTATTTAAAATTCTGAGACTGGAACTCGCAATAAATCCCGTATAACACGAACGCTGTTGCTAACAATAATGATGATAGTACTAGCCAACCTGCTGGACTTCCTGTCTACTGTGAGAAATATTAGCGTAGCCTTTGTTAGCATTCGGCTCGTTGTGACTTGCGCTGCTTTTATTCCGTCTTTTTCTCTCTCTCTCTCTGTTGAACTTTTTTAACAAAGCCATACACCTAAAGTATTAAACACACAGGCTTGAAACAAAAAAAAGGCACTTGTAGCAGGGGATACAGTAGCTCGCTAGTTAGCTAACGCGAGCTAGGTCAGATTAACATATTAGCATCGTGCCCAGGGCATGAATTCAGCGTTCCTGCTGACCACAGCTCAGGGTGAGACCCCTGATACAGAGCCAAGCAATCCCATTAGTGCTATTAGCTCCAGACACTTGTGTCTCGTTTAATCCAATTCGTCTCAGGATGCTAAATAACATTAGGTACATACACGCCGGGGATAGAGACCCTATCAATAGCCATGCTAATGCTAGCTTTGTAGCAGTCAGCACACTGCCTTCTGCACCGGAAAGGGGGTCAGCTCTTATTTCACTTCTGTCAGTGCAAAATAATAAATGAAACCGCTTATTTGTTCAGTTATTTTATCAATTAAGTAAGCTACAAAAGGATTTTACACTTTTACATTTTTAAACTGGTTGAATTGAAAGTGCTTTGACTCCAAATCCTTCTTTAGGACTCTGTTTTCTGTCTCCTTCCCGCCCTCCTTTCTCATCTTTTGCTTAGCTCTTACTTTAATCTCCGCTATGCATCAGCACTTAAGTGCCTGTCTGTCCTTTTTATCTGTCTGTCTCTATCTCTGCCCCGTCTTAGCAGCTAGCACTAATAGGGCTGTCCTAGCAGAATATATTAAGTCTATTTTTGTGTCTATTTTTGTCTCTTTTTCGGCTGTACAGTTCTCATGAAATAATTATGTTTGTTCGGTGTGACGATCTACCAGATGACGGACAGCCACGGCCCTAATAGGAGGAGTTTTTGGACTGTTTTTTTCTCTTTGTCGGTAATGGAGGGCTTAATCGTCGCAGGGCCGTCCGTGCCAAAACACAACAACAACATAAAGACTTAACTCCAGCAGCACCTCAAGAAGCAACCTTCAGCTCTCAAGCCTGGATATATTGCTTTGTTTTGTTTTAAAAAAATAATGTAACCTTTTGTGTGTCCCCCCCACCCGTTGTTGTCATTTGCAGCGGGGCTGGGGAGGCATATCTGGCCGCGCAGTCTGCTAATGTGACACTTGGAGATAAAGGTCACCGTGAGGACTTGCGTACGCTTTAACCTTGAATTTGCCTGCGACTTTGAGCAGAGGATTCAAAAAAGAAAATGCATGGCGAGGAAGAAGAAGGCCACCGCCGGGGAAAAAAACCCACAAAATGTCTAAATACGCGTGCGTCTATGTAGCTCCTAATTGTACTCATGTGTTCGTCTGCCTGTCTTGGGAAGTTCATGAACTCGCTCGCTGTGGTCACATGACTCTCGGGGGGCCTAGAGCATAACAATGCAGCTTTATTATGAACAGATTGGGATCTGTGGTTGGAATTGCCTGTAATGGCAGCCAATGCAGAAGTAGGTGTGGGGGGGAAAAACACAATTGGACTTCATCACCTAAATCTCAGACTTTCACGCACAATTTACGGGCAAACACACGGTGACACAATGTTTCTAATGTCTTTTTGGAGATGTTCTCATGAAACTCAGCAGTTTTCAGCCAAATGATTGAAGGTACTTGTAGATTAGAAAAGGAAAATGTAAAAAAAAAATAAAAAAACAGACTTTTAGTCCTGACATGCGGACATCATCATCCTGCCGTCCGGAGCCCTCTTTGAGCTCTGAGCATCCCGCGACCGTTTTGAATGAACACTTTTAATTCTTTGTCAAACAGTGCTTGATGGCGGCCACATATCATGACTAAAGGTCCTTTGGGAAGACGGACAGGGTTCAAGAGTTTTAAGTGGCTATATGATTTCTTTGGTTGCGTCGGTTAGCGAGTACATAAAATGTGCTGCAAAGTGCTGCTGCTGTTCTAAATTGTTTTTGTTTTTTTGTCTCTTCCTCCTGTTTCCCCCTGTGGGATGGTACTGAATGGGAATGTTGTGAGATTTGCCATTGATGTAGACAGTTTTACTTCTGTTGCTTTAGTGAAAAAAAAAAAATCAGACTAAAAAGAAGAAAAAAAAGTCAAACAGCAAAAAAAAAAAGGTCTTGTGGTTTCTTTTGTTTCTGTGACTGGCTGCTAAGTTTCCTTCCAGAGTGATGTAATGTGGATGATTGTTAAAAAAAAAAAAAGTGGCAGGCTTTAGAGAAAAACAACAGTGCTACTGATTTAGGGGGGGGGGGGGGGAGAACAGGAAGACGCTGCAATTTACGGGCTGAGGCAAGTGTGAACATCTGCGTGAAATGCCACAGACGCGGGCGGGCTCATGCCCCTCCGCACACTCGCCGTCTTTGACTCACGTAGATGCCCGCGACCGCAGCAGATGTCACACTGTAATGTGGAAAAGAAAACAGCCTTGATTGTTATCTGCACGGCCCTCCTTAGCTGCGTTAGTCACATCCACCCCTCCCATTGATAAGATCATTTGCACTGGAAGCTGGCAGGTGGCCAGTGGAGTTAATCACACGTCTTACTGGTAATTTGACCAACGAGCTCCCCCTCTGTCTTATTCCATTCCGCCCTCTCACTCGGCACTCGGTTAAATTAAATAAGCTCTTTTTTAGGCACGGTGAATCCGTGCTTCTTTCCCCCTCTTGTTAACATATATGAGCTCTTGTATCATTCTCGTCCACAGATGGCCAGGTAACTCGACCCCAGACAGAGGCACCGTAGGAATTAATAGAAATGAGAACATACACACACACACACACAGAGAGAGCAGGCCTGCACCTGCAGACCATCTCACTTCCCTCACCGCGTGGAAATAAGGTTAGCGTGGACGATAAAAGGGTTGGTTGCATCTGTATGGGAAGGGAAACAAGCCGCCACACACCCACACCAGAAGGGTTACTGAAACCTACACTCTTTACACTCACATCCTAAACAAAGTGACTCCCGGTTGGATTTCAAGCCCTACTTCACATGCATTATGACGTCCAGACATTTCTCTTTTCCGCTCATAATGTATGAAGCACAAGCAGTGCTCCTGTTTCACCGGCAAGTTTCCTGAATGAATGAACTCATCACGAAACATGATTTTTCCTCCTTTTGACGCAATGGAAGCCTTTCATCCTTTGGTTGATATGAGAAGTCAAACACTGCTCTTGGATAAGGAGAGAACAGGGGATGGGGCGAATGGGCACAGCTGCCATCTGGTTGTCGTGGCGACGGGCAAGCGACAATGCCTGCGTCTGCTGTGGTGGCAGCATCTCCGGTCAAGACGAGGGAGTGAAAGAAGAGGAGGAGGAGGAGGGTGGGGATGCTGGCCGGGGGCCAAGGGGAGAGGACACAGAGTTCAGTCACGGAGAGGTGCGCTGGATGGAGGCCAACAGGTGAACCTGTTGTGTCTGAGCGGGGGCGGGTGTACCATCTCCTCACCGCCAGTGCGAGTGTGTGATAGTGTAGCTTTGTAAACACACCTACATGCAGCAGTTGGCACAAAGCGGCAGGAACGGACTCAATAACCTCGCTCCCAGGGGGGAAAAAGCACAGTCATGTCAAAATAAGAGCACAGTGTTAAACACAGGGCTGTTAAAAAACGTGGAAACTAAGATTATATAGACTTTGTAGAAAACGCTTGTCATCGTGGTGTGTTTTATTTTAAAAGGACGACTGCTTAGCCCAGTGAAACCATCTGACGCCTGTGAAAAGAAGTGGTATAAAGGGGTGATATAAATCTGTCTTGGCCTCTTTGATGGGGTTGAGAGTGCTTTTTTTTTTCTTCTCCTCCATGGCGTTTACATCACCGCTCCCCAGCCTTACAGAGCACGAACAGCCCGTACTGCTACATGTTGGCAACAATACAGGAAGTCTTCCTGCCTTTATGACTTCCTCCATAGCTCATACCACAGGAAACTGGCTGGATGTAGGACACGGAAATAGCTTTTGCTCCAATAGCAGATGTGGGAATGTTAATGTCGGCCCAAAATTGCTTCCTTCCCATTATTCATATGTATTTCAAGTGGTGGGGTCGTGAGGTAAGATACAGAAAGTGTGCATCTACAGGTTTGCAGCGTTTTCCCCTTCAGGTTGCCATAATAAACACAGGTAATAGTGTTTTAGCTGTGGTAAACTTAGTGTATGTTGACTGAGCCAATAAAACCCCAGATTATAGTCTGTACACTGCAAACTGTCTCTGCTAATCCGTCTAACTTTCCCTCCCTCCCCCCTGCAGTCCTTACATATAGGTTTAAGGGCAAAGTTAATCACTCTGTAAAGTTAGTTTACACACACAGTCGTGGTCAAACCAAAGTGGATCCCATTGGCTGGCTGCGTCCCCTGCATGGCATGTGAGGTAATCTGAGCCACGCATACCACAGCCGATGCAACCGTTTTCTAATGTATTTCCAGTTCTACTTCTCCTCACCGCCCCCTCTTTCACATAGTGTACTTAGCCAAACAAAAAGCCTTTCTCTGTCTTCCCCTACCCTCCCCTTCCTTTCTCCCCCCACACCCACCAACTGACGCTCACCCTCTCTCTAAGAGAATGTTTGCCGTGATTATGGATTTGTCTCTATTTCAGGCTACATGCAAAATTACACCCGTCACTCGGTAGTTGCTGGCTTGTCTGAAGGAGAAAAAAAAGAAAAAGGGAGGTTTAAACTGTAAAAATAAAAAAGTGCCACATGGAGTGAGTGAGTGAGTGAGGGAAAACGAGAAGGGGAGGAGGAGGTGAGGAGGGCGTTTTGGGGGAGTGGTGGTGGGGGAGACTGTGAGGCCTCTGTGCTTTTTTTCCCCCCTTGAAAGCTCCCTGAAAACCACAGACACATGGTACAGAATTCCCCTCACAGTAGGAGAGGAGGGGGGTGGGGGGGCATCTTTGCAAGAGAACACCACACTGTCTGTGTGATAAACACACACACTCGGGACGGAAGGGAGTGTGTGAACCAGACGGAACACTCGGCTACACAAAAGGCGGTGCAGTGAGAGGGGAACTTCGAAGGAGCCGGCAGGCCAACGCCTTGACGTGTGGAAACCTCCAAACATCATATCACTTTAATACCACTCAGGCCTATGGGAAAGTGCATGGTCCCACTTTCCACGGGTATTGGTATGGTGGTGGTGATAGTAGGGGGGGGGGGCTTAATCCAATGTACAATGTGTTTAACTTTGACTGACAGATCCCTCAAACCCTCCCACCCTCTCCTCACGTTGGGGCCCCTTTTGAGCTCATAGATCTAGGACAAGCGTAGAGCTGGTATTTAGGTGGCGTTGGCTGACTGAAAATAAAGGTTAAGGGTCAGGTGGTGCGTTAGGATCTGCGATGTGAGTTTAGCGCGCACCCAGTGCCCCTTCAAACCGGAGGCTTGGTTTGCTGATTGATAATGGGTGGAAGCAAAAAAAAACAACAATTTTACTCTTCATTTTTCTTTCTTTTTTAAACTCAAAAACACCAAAATCCATAACATTAATTTGCTAATTTATCTAAATCCTCTGAATTATTTTTGCTTCAAAAGTTATGTGGTGTAGCCCGAAAGGACACCACAGCATGAGAACTAAAACAGAGTACATGAGGTCACACGTGGGATTAAAGAAAGAAGAGAAAGAAAAATGGATGGGTACCGCCATCTACTGGAACATCTGCCATCTGCTCTTGCTGTAAATGCAGATTAGGTCACCAATGCATCGCCAATGCAGCTGCCGATACAGATAAAGAGTGTGGCAACACCATGAAAGGGACATGAAACAAACTAATTCCATTAAATCTATTTGCTCTATAGCTTAAATCAGGAACAAATGGCACAAATACTTGTTCTCTTCACTAGATTGTTATTAATGGCTTGCCAACGTCATGAAAAAACCTTCTAACGGAGGGAAAGATCAGGTTTTTTCCCCCTCATAGCGTGTTAACCAAGACACCAGCGTGCCGGGACTCTCCTTGTGTGCAAAGAGGAGGTGGAAAATCTGTGTCAGCATGCTGGATGGCCACTGCCTGCCTGGGAATGAGGACACAAGGAATGGGAATACAATCAATTTATAAAAAGCCTCAAGTATGACCTTGTTCAGCTCTCCCTTCTCGTACTTGACATTACATTATGCAAATCATTTGCCAAATGAGGCAAAAGTTATGCTCCGAAAACCACATTCGACCTCTTATGGATTTTTCCACTCATCATAAAGTTCCTCCCAGGAGAAGAGGAGGACTCAAGGTCAGAGTTGGAGGATGTTGTTTTAATGGGAAACGCTGACTTAGCAGTCATGAATTACAGTAGATAATAGTTGCAGATAATTCCCAGCATGTTGTCACGCCCAGATGAGCGGTTTTCACCACAGTGAAGGAGACAATGGGGAAACCCAATCTGAGGCCATCCTTGGGAAATTTGAAAAGCAATTTATTTCCCAGAGTCCAAGGTGTCTTCAAATGTCTTGTGTTGTCCTAACTAACAGTCCGAGACTCAATATTGAGCTTAATATCATATAAACTGGATTAAAGCAGACATTTTTTGCATTAAAAAAGTAGTTGCCATAGTCGCCATTTAATTGTCTGTTGAGCTAACAAATTGTTAAACTAATAATTTGAACCCCAGGCTCTGGTTGTAATTATTAACATAATCTTTCCCCATTTGGATTATTGGTTAATTTGTTTGTTGTACAACGATTTTCCTAAGCAATGTGAGATTCATTTAAAAAAACATCCAATAATTCAGTCAGTTTAAACAAAATCACAAGCGCTTTTCCAACTTTTATTGGGATTGTTCCAAACACATGAAAATTTAAACAGGTTCCTCTCACATCTCAACTCAAGGATGTGTTTCCAGTTGATATCCGTAGATGATCTATATCTATCAGATCATCGCTAAGTGTGTGACTCTTTGTGGTATTGGTTGACAAAACATCAGACACATTAAAAACCCCACTTCTTTCATTATCCACGTCTAAATTGAATAATTTCATGATGATTTCCTCGCTCCGAACAACCAACTTGTTTCCCTCTACAGCATCAGGACCTCGGCTCTTGTTGAGCCTTTCATCCACAGAGATGAAGGTCCTTTGGCCCGTCCCTTCTTCTTGCTTGGTTGTAGCTGTAGTAGTTGGAAAATAATCCTTATCGGCCGACGTGATTGGGGTCTGGGTTGTAGCCGTGACACCACTCAATGAGGCACTTCCGAGAATGTCATTGTCTGTGACGCCGACGACACTGGCAGGCTGCTTGGACGGCCTCGGCAGCCTGACTATGGCTGCATTTCCGGTGGTTGGAGCGGACTCACTGAAATTTTTGCCTTTTCCCAGAAGACGAGTGCCTCTCACGGTGCTGCTGGCAGGGCTGTTGGGCAGGCTTGCCATCTTTGCATCGAATTGGGTTTTGTAGGGCGCAGATTTTGGGCTAGATTCGGTTTTGGGTTTCCCTGCTGATCTCAGATTCACTGAGGAGGGTCTGTGACTGTCTGGATTTTGCTGGTGTGATTTGTTGTTTGCATGTCTGGTTCTGTTTTGAGGCAGATATCCTAAGAATGTGTACATTTTGGGTGTCTTTTTGTATTTGTCAGGTGTAATGCTTGTTCCTTCCGTCTTTAAAGGTGGCTTAAGGTCTTCACTTGTGTGTCCATGGCTGCTTTTTGGTTGCCAGATCTGGGAGCTAGACTTAAAACTCTCAAAACCCTGCTGGACTCTGGCAGACTTGTCTGGCTCACTGACTAAAGATTTGGCTCCCTCGAGTGGTCGAGTGCCAAATCCTTTGATACCATATATTCTTTTGGAGACTTTGAACCGTCTGCGATCCGTGCCGCTGTCCACACCGGCGTCGCTTTCAGGTAGCAGAGGCCGGGCTTTGAACGGCATCGGAGTAGTCTTGGTGTGGACGATATCTAAAGCTTGAGAAGGTGGGGAGTAAAAGGTGGGTCTCCGCTCAACTTTTGCTGGTGTATATGCTTGTCTGTGGCCAAAGCTATACTTAGGGGAGAACGGGTACACATTTGTGGTTTTATAGTCCTTCCCTTTGTCGAAACTGTAGCGTTTAGAGTTTGCGCTTCCATTGGGGTCAAAACCTCTGATGCCATAGATGCGTTTGTTGGCTTTTCCAGGAGTGGGAACATGCATTGGTGCTCCCGTGGTCGTATCACCGAATCTACTGACTACCGACTTACTGCTGCCAGTGGCATAGTCACCCTGGAAACCTGCATGAGGCACATCGATCTGAGCACCATAATGGGCCGCATTAGCATTGTGATACAGTGGTTTGGCATATTCAGAGAGATGTTGTGCTTCCTTGATTGGGTATTTTCTTTGTAACCGTATAACATTTGGAGAAAACCTGCTGTAAACCTGCGTATCGGAGGCTCTTTGCTCATGTGGTGTTGTGGAAAAAAGGCTGGGTCCATCACCAGTGACTGTATGAGCTGTCTCACGTCCACCCATAGAGGTCTGGGGGTCCTTAAACAGATACGACTGGACCTGTTTGCGCCTCGGTGTCTCGCTGCTACTCGCCAAGTGCAACCCCTGGGAGGAACCCGCGATGTATGATGTCAGTCTGTCTGGGATGCTTTTAATAACAGAGGCGTCTAAGCTGCTGCTGATGGATGGCACGCGAGGGGCAGTCTGACTCGCCAAGCCGAAAAATTTGCTTGATTGAATCCCGCTAGATGTGCTCCGCGGCCCGGCCGCAGCGAGCCCATTTGTCTCTTTATTGCCACCATAAAGCCTTCTTGAAGTTGGCAGTGAAGCGCTCCAATAGCCACCGGTCTGGGAAGAAATAAGAGGAGGAAAGTCATTTCTGGGAGCTTTTTCTTTGATGTGGGATTTCTGAGCATCTCTTGGGTCCCAGACTTGTGGAGGGCTGAAGGTCTGATGAAAGGGTCTGGCAGTCTCTTTGTGAGATGGTTTTGTAATTCCTGACTGTCTATTATCTGGGCTGTATTGATTGTAACTAAAGCTTCCTTCTGTAAACTGTGGAGGGTTTGATTGATGGTCAGTGATTGACGGCCTTTCTCTACGATTCCAGCTCATCCCAGTTTCACCATTAGCTCCAGCCTGGAGCGACGTCAGACCAGTATACAGGGGACGGCGTGGACTGAGCTGAGAATTCAGTCGTCTCAGGATGATGCTGTTCCCTCTATTTTCCACTTCGGTTGTTATGGGACTGGCTGGAAGAGGAAAAAGAAGGCGGGCATAAGAAATAAGTTCTTTCGACAGCTGTTTTGCACTTTCATATTGCATGTTTACTTTAGTTCAATATAACTTCAACAGCAGATCTGCATCCAAATGTGTTTACGTAAGTCAAAATGAAGTCCGTATCCCTCCACATTGTTGTTAATTTGCCAAGAGAAAGCCCAATCCTGGCTCCACGTAACCCAATCGGCCAACACATGCATCATGACATTTTTTGGGAGAGCCGTTAAGACAAGCATTAGCTCACTGGATTACTGGCCTGGCAGATAGTGCCTCGTTTGTCTTGCTCACCTCTTGCAGCATCTGAACACATGATAAACGGCATGACAGCTGCACAGAGCAGCGCCAAGGCAAACATGAGTCTGCAGAAGAGAGAAAAAAAAAAAAAACACCCACAGGAGCCATTTACGAATCATGATGATGTCACCGACCCCTTTTTCAGGTTTTGTGAACACAAGTGTGAAAAGCTGGTAGTCACCTGGAGTAGAGAGCAGAACTTCCTAACATGATGAGCAGGTTTTTAGGATCGTTCCAAAAATAGGACCTTAAAATGACTTGCAGTAGTGTTGTCAATCCATGCGTTTCACCTGTCAAACAAGCGATCACATTGAGCTCTGACGCTCTGCTGCTGGTCCAGGGTCTGATTGGATGCAATGCTGTTCACCTGGCCTCAAGTCACCCACTTCCCTAGACCGTCTGTGAAGACTAGTATCCCATTCTAGCCCATTTCATGTTAAATACTTCCTGCCTAATACTTTGCCTCCCCCTTGAATTTGACTTTGTTCATTTTACTTTGAACTGTAGACTTAATGCAGTGTCATTTTAACTGTATTTCTGCACAGAAACACATACACACACATAGGCCAAAACTAGGCCACTGTTTGGATTTTCTTCAATTATGTACACACCAACTGACCCAGACTCCCATCAAAAAAGCTTCAAAGTGAGATGAAACTAGAAATAATTTATTTTTGCATATAATATTTGACAATATTCCAAAAAAAAAATACATGAACAAAAAGAATAAATATCACATACATAAGTGCACTTTGGAAATTCAAACGTTTTCCACTTTTTCTCGTTCGAGTGAAACAGTCACATAATAAATGAGACCCTCGGTCTCAATGAGATTATCTGTATAAATAAAGGTTAAATAACAAATAGTGGTCATCATTGAAACAGGCAATCACAAGGTTGAAAAGCTGAGTTAAATAATTGTTGACTGTTTCTTGTCAGCGAGGTTTCCTCATCACAAGTCCAAGCTTTGAAGGAGGTCCTTTAAAATAAATATAGTATCACATTATGCAGGGTATCTGGACTCCTTAAAACATGTGGCAGGACATCATGGCGAAGTCCCTCAAGTCTTCATGGGTCATACAGTCTGTTAAAGGAAAACAGGACACGTAAGAAAAACAAAAACTTTCTGTTAAGAGTCAGTTACTTATTTTAGAAACTAAAACAAGCAAAGAACACATAATGGCTACTCCGCTCTAGACCACTTCTGTGGGGTTTTTGTCCGTTTCTATTTTAAAATGACTTTCAGTACCATGAAAGCACTCTATAAATAAAAAGAAAAATAATGTTATTAATATTATTTAAAAAGTTAAACTTTGTACTATATCACTAAGCTTGATGTGGTCATTTTTTGTCAACTTTATAGGCTTAAATAAAAACAAAAGTATATAATTAAATTGCCTGCTATTAGTGGAATGTAACTAAGTACAAGTAACTTGCTTCAAGTACCATTTTTTGCTACTTTATACTCAGATAGAATGTTAAAAGTATAACTTTTACTATGAGTATTTGTGTCACACATTGTTACTATAACTGAGGCCAAGTAAAGGATCCCTCTTCCCCAACTTTTCATTTTAATGTTTTTTATCCCTCTCACTCTAATCTAATTACTTAGCAACAACATGACACCTTCAACAAGTCATTTCTGAACCAAAGTCTGCTGTTAACTTACTTTCTCCGCCCCTCTGCCGTGAGCTCTTCCCACTAATCAACCTCCAAAGTTTCCTACACGACCACCGGAGGCTGGCGCCTCTGGAGCCGGTGGAGGAGTCGCTCTCCTCGGCTGGAGTCTCGGGATACTCCTCGGTGTCATCGCAGTCCGGCTCGTCCTGCTCTTCTTGGTCGAGGACTCCCGAAGCTAACAGCCGCTCCAGGGCGCGCTCGTCCACCCTGAGCTCGACCCTCACCTTCCCCTCCCCGGGTATGCGCGTGGTGCGTCGGCACAGCGGGCAGACGATGAGCGCGCCCCCGGACTCGTCGCCCGGACGACGCGCCTCGTCGCGCGCCGCGGTCCGCGCGAGGGCCAGCAGGCAGCTTTCACAGAAGCTGTGCCCGCAGTGGAGCTCCCGGGGACACCGCCGCCCCCCATTGTAAGTCTGGTAACAGATACCGCACTCGTGCTCGGAGTACATGCCGCTGTCCGGTCGCTTCGAGGTCTGGATGAGGAAGAGGTGATCCGTCTAGACTTATAACTCAGGGTGCGTGGGAGGAAGGGAGAAACCGGTGGACTTGAGCCAAATTACATGAGTCATCAAGCGCCTCATACTGGTGACACAATCATACAATGAGTGATCCTTCAAATACAGGAAGAGCCAAGTGGAAGCTGATGGAGGACTTTATTACGTGTGTGTGTGTGTGTGTGTGCGTCTGTTTGTTTATGTTTGTGACGTGACGTCAGCCTTTCCTCTCCATGGTAATCCCCAACTAGGCTCCTCCTCCAGCATGAACTCCTTTCATGGTGATTTCCGATCAAACCAACAATCACAAGATCGTGCACGTTATTAAACTTACTGTAAAAAGGTGCTTTTTCTTTTCTTTTCTTTGGCATCAATGACAGAAACAGAAAACTTCCCATAAAAAACTGATTTTTCAAAAGTAAATGTCTTTAATAGTGTTGTAGGTGTTCATTGTATTGGTTTCATTATTACATAACAGTGAAAGGTGAAAGGCAAACATTAACAGCATAAGTTACAGCTTTGCTGCAGATTCCAGAATTTATTGTGTGTGTATTTTTAGCTTTGATGACCTTAAAACAGAGGAAGTGGTGTCTTTGTTTCCTTCTTTTGACAAATGTACTTTGGACAAAAGCGTCTGCTAAATGACCTTAATGTAAATGTAAGTACAAATACATGGCTCTGGTAAAAGTACTGATTCAGCTTATTTTACTCAAGTAAAAGTGGAAAGACTTCAGGCTCTTCAATCTACTCAAAGTATAAAGTATCACTTTGAAGGCCATTTCTGCTGGCTGGTTGTTGTTTTTTTGCTAGGTTACTGAATCTTGCTCATATTAATCATAATACAAAAAAATTATAATTCCCCCCAAATACATTTAAACTAAAGTAACGAGCCTGTTTTGACAATGAGGAGTAGAAAGTACAGATATTGTTTTAAAATGTAGGGAATAAAAGTAAAAACTAAAAGTAAAGTAAGAATACCTGAAAATACTAGTACAGCAACAAAGTATTTGTACTTTGTAACTGGTCTATTTCTTTTAGTAACTTTCTAGCTTGAAAGCATAAAGAACTGTCATTATGTTTCCACCTGACCACTTTGGAGCAAAAATAATTACAGGGAAACTGAAGTTCAGCTTATTCCTTTAACCTTCAAGTGGCCCTATAATTTAAGTTTTCAGTCTCATATTGAAAATCAACTTAATAATTGTTTTGATCACAGAGTTTCGTCAGACAAATAACCTGACACTGAAAATAGCACATCTGTAGAGAACAAACCGGTAATACGGGATCCTTGAATATCAGCCGATACGACTGTTTGGTATGACTCATGTCTACCTGTCAATCATTCACCTCATTGGAACATTCACACATTAACTAAACACAAATAATACCCTGAATTGTGTAATTGATGAGTTTGGAGTATGTTAAAGACATTTTTTCGCACCCTAAGACACTGTTTGGAAGGATAATAACATTAAATGAAAGCAGAGTCGAGTAAGTAGACTCCGAATCTGTCATTTTCTCTCTTGTGTGTCCTGGTTACCTTCATGTCACCAAGGGTTTAATTACTGCCGAGCAAGCCACAACATTTGCCTCATGGGGGAAAGGAGATATGGAGAGAGAGGAGGACGAGCAGAATCGAGTGAGACGGAGAGAAAACAGGAGGGTTGTCAGTCGGCCAAGCTCCAGCCACGTTAGGATATCGAGATCGAAACTTGAGTGGTTAACGTGCCCACGGAAGAGGGAGGAAGACGCTCTGCCGGGATGAGATCTGCACCAACATGAAGTGTGAACAGTGCGAGGGGTCGGAGGTCAGGCATCAAAGTGTGCTCTCAGGGTGTGTTGTGGGTAAGTGGCTCTCCTTATCTGCTTCTTAGGTGTGAAGATGGAGCGCTGCCAGTTTCTCTCAATATAATCTCACTGAACCTGCTGGCCTATACCAGAGGGCTTCTTTATTTATACCATCCAGCACCGGCTTCAACATTTCCTTTTCACAACATATTTCCATGTTTGGAGCGAAGCAGAAATGCTTATTGTTGGTGTATATAATATATGTAATATGTGCAGCAGACTTATGAAAGAAAGAAGGTTTCAGGCTGATGTGTTGCCATGGACCGATTCAAAGGAGACATCCCATCTGCTTAGCAACAATCCCCCCGTGAGTAACCTTGGGTTGCCTTGTAGTTGTCCCATGTGAGCAACAAGCAAATCTAATACTGCTTTTCTTAAACGTAAACTGCACGTTAGCTTCGAAAGTAGTCGCTACCAAGACAAGTCCGATTCCAGAGGAAATCGAGTCCGGTTTAAGACCATAATCAGTTGAGTTGGAAATAAGTCAAACAAAACAAACATGCATACACATGCAGAAAGCTCACTACAGTGACTGATTACTTCCTTTCACTGCTCCTCTGTTGCTTTTTATTTTTATTCCCTGACTTCCTGGCTGTGTGTGTGTGTGTGTGTGTGTGTGTGTGTGGGGGGGGGGGGGGTTAAATGAGTGAATGCTATGACTCATGGACTGTGGAATCTGTTCATAAAACTTAGAAGAAACAAAAGCGGCAACCCAGGGAGAGCAGATCCTGGCATTTAAAAGCCACATAAGCCTCTGGGGGATCTCTTACTCTCAGTTAAAGTCCTTCATTACAGACTTCACTCTCTTCTGTTAAAGATCCATCCACAAGTTGCATCTTGCCATCAACGAGCACCCAACTCCATCAAGTCGCCCTCTCTCCCACCATGGCAGGGGATGTTATCCCAGCTCCCCAGCAGGGGGACTCAGTAGCTGCAGCACCCGGCCTCGGCACCACCCCTGGGGAGCCCATGGATGTGGAGTGTCCCATCTGCTACCAGGAGTACAACCAGTACAACAAATGCCCCCGGATGCTGGATTGTCACCATGTTTTCTGCACTGAGTGCCTCCAGAGGATCCAGCTCTGCCCCAGCCAGCCCTCCGACCCCCACAGTCCACCAGCCATCCCCTGCCCCCTCTGCCGCCACCTCACCCCCCTGGAGACCGGAGATGCCCTCTCCTTACCCTGCAACTCCGGCATCCTAGCCAGGCTCCCCCCCGTAGCCTTCCACCTGCCTGTGAGCATGCACATGGCCACCGTCACCCAGAGAGTGGTGCTCTCTCTGGAGGGCGACAGCAGAGACACCCGCTTAATCATCCTGCCCACCGTCAGCCTGCAGGTGCAGCAGATGCACCCGGACAGGCCGTACGGTGCGCCGCTGGGCCTGGTGGGCGAGGACGAAGTCATACAGCAGAGCAAGAAGACGCTGTTCTGTGTGCAGCTGCTGGCTGTCACCTTCTGGGTGCTGTTTGTGATCACATGCTTGGTGGGGGTGGTGTTTGGGCCACACTTCAGGAAACTTTAAAAGGAAACACGATTGACCTCTTCTTTCACAGGAAAGCACTGTGATAAGTCGTCTGACACAATGCACTTCCTCCCAACTCAAAGTCTACATGTGTTTCTATGTAGTACCTGCTGCGTTTTTATTTCTCTCTCATTGATGAAGAGTTCCCTCTAGTGTTTTTTTTGGGAAATGTATAACAACTGAAATTAAAATGATTGAACACCACATGTGCCGTCTTCTCTGAGTTCTCATTCATCAATTCTTGTATTGAACAAAGCTGCCAGGTGCCTACATTTAGGAAATCACCAAAGGTTGGCATGGATAATTACCAGCATGTTTATTTCTTTCATCACTTATGGATTGGTTTCTCTCATATTCTGTTAAACCAAAGTTTCTGTTGTGGCTATGTTTAATTGAACCCAAGAGAAGCCCCACAGAAACAGACAACAAGGAGATCTCTCCAAATACCACAAGAACCACAGGAATCACTGAGGTGCCAACAACATTCTCCACCGAGACCAAAACAATCTGGGGAAGAAGAGCAGCTGAAGAACCAGAGTATTTGTAGCTGGAGGTTGATGAGATGATTGAAGCCAGGTGAGACGCTGAGCAGGTGAGGTGATTGGAGGCCACGCCCTCATCACACACACACACACACACACACACACACACACACACACACACAGGGCCCATTTGAAATATTTGTGGGTCCTCGTTTAGTGCTTGTTGGTAGCATTTAGGTGAAATAGAATGATTCTGCTATTACTAAAAGTTGATACAGACCCATATCCAAGATAATTAAAGAAGATAAGGGTAAAAATGAATGACCACCCCAAGGCCTCTGTTATTTCTGTTGATATTTTGATTTAATGGTGCGTATCCCCCAAAATGTGCAGTTCATAAAATCAACCAAAATAATTTAAATTAAAATAGAGTTTTTTGGGACATCTAAGGGTCATGAGGCTCTCCAGTTGGTAATTTATCCTTAGTAGAATTTAATCCAAACCACTTCATTTATGGAGCACATTAAAAACAACAAAGTTGACCAAAGTGTTGTACAAGTCAAACAACAAATCAAAGCACACACTCATACACAGTATGTCACATAAAAAGACGAGTCTCTCAAGCTATGTCAAAAGCCAAAGAAAATAAATGTGTTTTGAGGCGTGATTGAAATACCTGCAGAGTGGGGGCTCGTTTCAGAGCCTTGGGGCTCCCCTAAGCTTCAGCCTGGACTTAGGAACAGCCAGGAGGAGCTGATCAGAGGACCTGAGGGACCTTGAAGGAACATCAACAATGGTGCCAAGCCATTCAGGAACTTAAAAGCAAACAGCAGAATCTTAAGATCAATCCTAAAACACACAGGAAGCCAGTGGAGGGAAGCCAGCACAGGTAGATTTGACTGTCAACGGCGTAACAGTGGAAGGAGACGCCATGTTTTCTAAGTATAGTGGGAGCAAATACAGCAAGAATAAAACTGGCCCAATAAGTGGACTAATATGTTTACCTGTCTTCTCTATTGTACATTTTACTTCGTAGTACAATTGTTTTAAAACTCTAAATGACACTGTCAGAGTTTAAACACCTGCTTAGTAGTTAGATCATATCGCAAAATCAAAAAACACAACATCAATTCTTATCAAAGGTTATTACATCAATAATATCACAGGATTTTATTTCTAATTTAAAAAAAAACCCTGAAAAGCATGCCATGACGTGTTATAATCATGAAAGTGTTTTTAAAACATATGACAAAATATTCTAGAGGCAAATACTGTATTTTTTCCCTCACTTAATTACGTTTTATTAAAACTTTAGTAACTACTTAATTTGCAGATTTAGAGTATTAATACAAAATATAAGTCATCTTAAAAATACTGTGCACATTTATATATCAATAATTACAATCCAGTGATATAGCATACATGTAATAGACGCATATTATAGTATTAAAGTATTAAAGATCCTCTCTAAGTGATAATAAAGCTGTTGGGGTGGAGGTGGAGTACGTAAAAAGAAAGGGGGGGTACGTGGTTACGTCACACGCCGCGTTGGCTCGCAAAAAGTGGTGAAAAGTTTTCAGACCCCCCCTCCACCTCCTCCCCTGTATGTTTTTGTTGGGGGAAAAGTTGCTGGTAGTTAACTAGGTCGTGTGAATGTAGCGTGTCCGTCGTTTTTCTCCCCTCGGTAACGATGCGAGGGAATGCGAGTTTTTTACTTGTTTAACGCCGGAGAAGCGAGCTGCTGAGCGGGGTTGCGACGCTTCACGTCCTCTGGCTCGCGGAGTGAAAATCTCAGTGGCCATCATCGTTTCACCTCTGCCGTCTCGTTAGCCACCTAGCTAGCTCCGCCGCTAGCTAACTACCCAACAAAGTTAACGCTACCTCGCATCCACGGTGTGTTTCTTCTGGTTACTTCTAGTTTGAACTCACACACACGGACAAAAAAAACAACCGCGGAGATGGCGGAAACCAAAATAATTTATCACATCGACGAAGAGGAGACGCCGTATTTGGTGAAGATACCCATCGCTGCCGAAAATATCACTTTGCTGGATTTTAAACAGGTCTTGAACAAGCCAAACTACAAATTCTTCTTCAAGTCTATGGACCAGGACTTCGGGTGAGCTGGGATGTGTATTGTCTTTTCTTTCCCCCCCCTTTAGCAAGAGAAGTGCTGCTTTGCGTGCATTTAAAAACCTGCTAACAAAAAAAATGTGAACAGTTAAAGCTAGCGAGAGACACTTCGAAAAAAAAAAAGTTGTACACGTTGGTAAAACAATCCCTTTAAAGTGCCTTTATTTTCCGAGTGGAGGCGCGTTAACTTCCCAAGTTAACCCTTTAAAACACACTTTAAAAGCTAAAATCTTTAATAAAAATGCATGCCTGTTTGCGTGTCAATAAGCCATGCAATCCTATCTCGTGACCGGCTGTCGTGTATTTGTCACAGCGGGGTAATAACTTATGGTGGAGGGATAATAACGTATACACCAGGCAGGTCGCCATTCAACCAACACGTCCCTAATCACAAACTGCAAAGTTATCATGGCTGGTGATGAATATTCAAGTGCTTCTAATAATGCTAACAGTATGGAGGCAGCGCTCAGAAAACATCATCATTACAATGGGAGGCATTCCCAGTCCCTGCTGCTTTCCGTGGCCCTAATCCTCATCCCTCCCTCCCTCCCTTCAGTCCATCATCTTGTGAAATCCTCGCCTTTCTTTCTTTCGGGACTGAAGCCAGGGTTTTGTCTCCCCTCTTTAACACTTTGGCCTGCCAACCATCCTTTCATTCCCTGGCTTCCTCTCCCCTTTCTCCCAATCCACTCCTCCAGAAAGAGCTGTCTCCTCTCCTCTATCAATTAATCTTTTTTCTTTTCTGTGTAGCTGCTGTGCATTTTTTTTTGTGCAGAGGAATGCATGTTTGTGGTTTATTCACCCAGTGAGACCCTTAGGGTTTCTGTTAAATGCATTGTAGTCTTGGATGAGTATTAAGGCTGGGCTATTTGCCTCTTTTCCTCTTTGGATGGCACCATCGGAGCTCGTGCCAAGGAAGCGGCAATATAAACTCAAAGCACCAAGATGAAATGAATGAGATTGCTTTTCATTAAGGCCATGAGAGAGCTGGCAGGCTAAAAGTTCACTTCAGATGCAGATCATTTAAATAAAAAATTGTAGCAACACCATTAACTTGACTTGCGGCGTTGTTCCTTTGAGAAAATCTGCGGTTAGATGCCCTTTGAAAAATACCCAACGCCTGGTGTTTGGTTGTTGAAATGATTAGTTGAGTAATAAGTCGGTACATCCGCAAAAATGCATTGATCAACATTCTGATCGTTTCAGTTTATGATATAAAAACTCTGTTTTCCCAAATGAGGCCAACTGCTTGCTTTTTTCTTACGTTTATATCCTTGTAAATGATGCTTGGTAACACATATAAGCAAATGCTATGGCATCACTTTGGGCTCTGGGAGCGTGTGTTGACTCAGTTATCCACCATTTAATAACAAAAGTAGACGACAAATCATTAAAATAATCATTTGTAGCCTACGATTAGTATTTTGAGTACACTTTTAACCAAAGTTCCTGTTAATGTGAATTGGATTGAGGCTCTAGCTTCGATTTGTGATTGTTTTCATGCCTGATTAATCTTCCAACCGTTACCTGGATTGTTTGGTCAAACAGATAATTGCATTTCGATTCCCCAGAGCTCTACATAGTTAATAACCATTATGTACCACATTTACTGCATATCAACGACACACCTCTTGTTGCAATCTAGTTCAACAACTCCACAAATTACAGCTTCCAAAACACTATCACCTTCATAAATGTACGATATAAAGACAGTTGCAAACTGAAAATCTATCTGCAATAATTTCCAAGTTGGCTGTCAAATTCTGTGTAACCGTCCAAGACATGTTTAGATCCTGTATTTGAAAGTGAGAACACAACGATCGTGTTTTCCCAAAAACATGTCCTCATCTCAAAAGAGCCACAAACGCCAAACTTTCAAAGAGAGTATGGCAGAAAAAAAAAATTCCCACTTCTCAACTTTAAATTGCACAGCCTGGCATCACACTCATTTGAATATCCCCAACCGAGTTCAGATGAAAAATTTCAAACATAGCTCTGAGTCAGCTGTCCAATCAAAGCAGGGACATTTTCCCCCCTCTCGGACCCAGGAGAGGAGTGTGTAATAGTGTGTGTTTTCATTTGCCTTGGTACGGGGCCAGCTGTCGAGCAGAGCCGTGTGTGTGGCAGTGGGGGGAGATCCACGGAGCAGAGCAGGCCAGGGCCGGTGTTGGGAGCTGGGGCTGGACAGAGGCCATTTGCTGGGTGTCAGGGCCGTCCACGGGGAGAAGAAAGAGCGGGGTGGCGTTCGCTCAGACATCTTAGATATTCTTCTGTGTATATGTCTGCTGGTTAGGGGGATCAGGGAGCTGTGTTAGGAAGATTAATGGAGACGCTGTGAGGAATTTGATGGTAGTAAGGGTGGGGGGGGGGGGGGGTGAGAGTGAAACACGTGTATTGAATCCAACAGATTTCTCTGCATATTTCCGGGTTGTTGTGCATCATTCGAGGCATTTTAGAGTGTGTGTGAAATGACTCCACTGTGGTCACTTGTTTGTTTGGAGGGCCGTGGAATGAAGACAATTACTCAGGAGAAGAATGTCGCATCTGTTCATCTACGTTGAGATGCATTTTCTGGCAGCGCGTGCGGGAGACGCTAAATACACCGGATGGAGGAAAAACCATGTTTGCTAGCCGACATTCGGTAGCCGCACGCATACACAGCTCTCAAAAGCTGTGTCTTCCTGTTAGAGTTCCCCACCAGTGCCCACAACAATCTGGCCATATGCTAACACTCACCCACAAAACCAGCTCTCAACAGCTGCTTACAAAAGCCCAGTGGAGCCTGACCAAGTCTCGAACACATAAGAGGCACACTGGCAGATGAAGCTGGAGAAGGAAAAACTTTTGAAGGAGTTGGAGCAGTCAAGTGTCCTCTCTGTAGCACTTGTGCCCGGCCCCTGTCCCAGTAAACTACTGTAATAACATAGTGGTGGGTTGCTGGGGGGAAATTACACAGCCGAAGCAGAATGTTTGTCTTTCTGACAAACATGGAGGAAGACTATGGAGGGAAGGCCAGCCAGACGGCTGTATTTCCTGTAAGGAGCGCTGGCCATGTGGACACTGGGCTCTCGCACTGTTACTGAGAGGTTATTGTTGTGATGTGTATTGGATTTGCATGCATAGTTAGTTGACCGGGGTTGAGTAATTTGTCAATGAGGCACAAAAGTAGTAAGTGTGTGTTTTAGCTCTTTGCTGTGACAGAGGAAATTCCATGGTGTCTGTCACTTCCAGTGGAAGCAAATTAAGGTTGTTTGTTCTTTTGTTACGTCTGCCGTGCTCATTCATAGCTTCATGGTTTGGGTGGTGCTTTGGTAATATGATGAGACTAGAGTATAATCACGGTCATATATTCATTTGCAAATGGATTTGTTTTTTTATGATGCAAATCGAGGGTGAAAGAGTGCCTGCTGCTTTTTAAATGGACAGTTGTGTTAGCCACAGGCGGAACCATAAAACACCTGGTAACACATGTAAAAGGAATATGCCAACCAAGCGAGAACAGCTTGTCAAAACATATTTGAATCATATTTTAAAATGTAAGCCCAGCATTTGATTTAGTTCGCCCTTGTTGCTGTCATAGCCTAACATATTTTAGGTAACGTGTCGGTAATGTAAACTATTTAATTCCCCTGCAGTTTCACTTTTCGTCTTCCCACACGGTGTTCTCATTCCTCCATCCCGCTGGACCATCCATATACCACATACCATGCCATAATGTTATGAAGGTAAAACAAGTTACATCAGCTGAGCCTCACCGTGTCTCTCTTGTTTTGCAGGGTGGTGAAGGAAGAGATTTCCGATGACAGCGCCAAGTTGCCGTGTTTCAACGGCAGAGTGGTTTCATGGGTAAGAAACGATAAACCTGTTGCACGTATAAATGGCAGTGTGGGGATCCAGATTTCACTGGTGACCATCGCACTAAATCCGTATATATGACCTCATTTCAATAATTTCCCACTGAGGTTTTCTGTAAATGTCAAAACCTGGCTTTCATCTCAAAAGTCAGCCAACATCAGCAGCCAGAGGCTGTTTTCGGAAACCACGTTTCCTTTTCCTGTGCATTCCCCCTGACTAACAAGCTGGTCTATTAACAAGCAGCGTTACAATTAGGTAATTAATTTCAAATTTTAGTCATTAGCAGCATCATGTACTCTTTTCTAGTCTTGTACTTTGTACTTACTCCTGGAAAGCTGAACCAGACTCACTTATCCAGCCAGGATAAACAGGAGGAAACCGACTCACAACATCCACGAGAAAAAAAAACCCTTTTTCTTTTTTTGCTACAGTCTGAATCACTATAGCCAACAGCATGTACTGGTAATTTCACTAGACTATAAAATGTTCACAATTGCGTCAATTCAAGTTCCAGTAAAGTGCCTTCTTTTAGTTTAATTGATTCCAGTACCGTGTTGTTCAAATATTTACTATGTTTTAAATTATCTTGATACTAATCCTGTGCTGTATTTTTGTTGCATTAGTTGATATCATTTAAATATTTACAAAGGTTAAAAAAATGCATTAATATCCACATTGTAATCATATTTACAACCAGTTGTGAGAGTTCTGAAATGAAGATTCCTTAAATAAATGAAATAACAGGAAAGTCTTCTTTACAAGTTTTGACAGTAATACTTACAAGTCTTTAAAGATGCAAGTCAGCACTACAGTTACGGTTGAAGCCATGCCGAAGTCATTAAGTCTGCAGATACTTGACACAATCTAACAAATTACACATCGTGGAGCCAAAGGAGCTTTTTCTTTCCTGAACAAATCGAGATGAAGGCAAATCTTTCTCTCATGGTGTTAAGCGATACTCAAGCTACAAGCAGCACAGCTTGTTACGGGTTACAGTACAGTGAGTTGCCAGGTAGAGTTTTTATACTTTCCATTGCTCCAGTAGAAGGCCCAGTATTTTTTTTTTCAACACTCACCGTGCAAGTTATATTTGAATAGAGACAAAACACCGCGTCTGGACCCAGATAAGCAGGTTTGAGGCCGAAGCATCTGTTAAGTGCATAAGAAGGAGGGAAGGCATTAAAAGAGGGGGAACAAAGCCCGGAGACCAGAGGGACTGATATGTGATCTGCAGGCCAAGACGGATGGAGGGATCCCAGAAGACGAGTGTTTCATATGCACATAGCCATTAGTGGGGAGGGGAGAACAGGGAGTGACTCGGTCTGTACCGGCTGATAGACTCCATTTGGTTGAGTTATTTTGACAGGGAATGCAACGCTTGTTTATCCGAACTCATTGAATGCACCAAACATCCAAAAGCTATATGTGGAACAAGGTGTGTGTGCAGGCATTTCTAAATGTAGTGTTGAAAAGCATGGATTCTGAACATTCCCAGCATTAGTAGTCTATATTTGCTCCTCATATTTTAGCCCTATATACACCCATGTTTTGTTTTTTTTGGTCATCTGGTCTTAACTACATCTTCCTGCGAGTGTTTTTATGGTTCAGGTAATTGGATGCTCTATGGCATTCATCCTAGTTGTTGATGAGTGTTGCCTCTATGTGTGTGTGTGTCTGTGTGTCTGTGTGTGTGTGTGTGTGTGTGTGTGTGTGTGTGTGTGTGTGTGTGTGTGTGTGTGTGTGTGTGTGTGTGTGTGTGTGTGTGTGTGTGTGTGTGTGTGTGTGAGCGCTTGTAGGCACTTTTGTTGTATAATGAAGAGAGACAGGTTAAGTGTAGGATAGCGTTTCAGTATGCCCTTGAGACGTCCATCTGAAAGGAGTAGACTGTTTGTGTGTCAAAGTAATTGACATCGTACCCGCTTTTTCCTCCCTGGTCCCTCCACCTCCTCCCTACACCACCTTTCATTCCTCTTTTCTCACCCTCTCTTCTCAATTTGTACCATTTCTCACCACGTCGTATCCTGTCTCTCTTTCTGTTTTTCTTTGTCTCTACATCTTTCCTGTGTTCTTCTTTCAGTTGGTATCTTCAGACACTCCAACAGCAGAGCCTCCAGTGGCAGTGGTCCCCCCTGTGGAAACGACTACCCAGCCCTCGCCCCCACCGCCGCCCCTCCCACCCCCACCTGCAGAGAGGACCGGGGGCATCGGGGATTCCAGACCGCCCTCCTTTCAGTAAGCAAAGCGCAACATTTATTGCATTATATATTTACCCAAAGAGGGTAAAACCTTCTCAAAAGCTGTACATTTCTCTAGTAATTGAACATAAACTTTAGCTTCTCCTGTAGCTGTAATGTAGATACTGTATCGTTTCCTGAATATCTCGTACACTCCCAGTATCAAGTTACTACAAGAATAGCAGGAATACTACAGCTCATTTGAACCTGATCTTAGCTGGGGCCGCCCTTGTTGTTGTGGGAGAAGCTTCCTGTACATTAAATATACACGTCTTTTATTGGTATTCACTTATAAGTCCTGCATATAAAAAAATAACTGAATTATTTACTTCATATCACTTTGTTTAAGTAGGCATTGGTTTAGAATATTATTTTGCTGAGCAACATTACCAATCATTTGGAGTGGTTTTTCAGGCGACCTGATAGATGTCCATTAAGATCTGTTTTTCTTTTCACCATCTCTTCAGAGAAATATGTCTCTTTAGCTGCTAAATGTGCCACTATTTCACCAACAAGTTGCAAACTTTGATTGTCTGCTGGGTGCTGGGCATGTAGCGTACAGTGGTTTTAATGGAGATTATGCTATTGAGGGCTTTGAGACTGAACCAAAACTCATGCTTAGCCTCCATGTTAGCCCCCTAAAATGTGAGGAAACCCATTATTGTAATTTGAATAGGGCTCGTAGTGTCCAAGACAAACTAAGTGTTTATCATTTCAACAGCTTCTTACCATCGCTCTTCGTTCCTCCAGAAGTATGTTGTCTGGAGCTCTTTAAGTTGGGCTTGGTTGAGGGGTCAAACAGAGTTCACACCCATCACTGCAACCTCCCATTACTGCTGCGGCGCTCTTTCATTTGTCATGTTGGGATCTCGTCATGTCTGTCTCCCGTGGCTGGAGGAACGTCGCCTGATGGTTTTTGAACCCGATTTCAAATTAAACAATTTTCTTTGTAACTTCACTAAAATGTGCGGTTTGCAGCCAGTGGAGAATTAACTGCGTTAGTTTCTTTCCATGCTGTATTTTTGGACCTGGATCAACACCGTTGCTCATACTGGAAAATTAAATGTAATTCAAATTGTGGGGGAACTTGTTTTCATCTCGCTGTCATCATGAACCACAAGGCATTTCAGTCTTCCTATGTAATCAGCATATTTGTCAGTGTGCGCATGCGTCGGCTTACTGGGGCATTTGCTTGTTGCTACATGCATATTGGCCCGTTACCAGCTGTGGAGTGTTCCCGCAATTTCTGGCTTCTTCTTTAGTGACACACGACCATGACAAAAGTGGCGTTGCGATTATTTAGAGCTAGACCAAAAACAACAATATATCAGCCATTATATCTATATTTGATGTTGTTTTTTAACTCTCAGTATCTTACTTTAAACATCTAGTATCTACTACTACTACTACTACTGAGTCAAACATCTAAGTGTGTACAATATAAAGTGTAAGTGTGGGGTAATGGACCATTGGACACAGTATGATGGAATCGACTTGGTGAAGTTCATGAAGCGCTTCCCTTCCTGTCCACGGACTAAGTGTCTTGATGTTGTCAGTCGCCATATGAACCCGTGGTCACACATTACGGGCCATTAGGCGTCCTGTCATCTGCTCTTGTCCGTGAAGATTTTAGTACAGCTTCAAGTAAAAGTTTCTGGGCACGTGAGCTCATACTGTCGGATCATATTGTGCATTTATTGCCATGTCTTTTTATTGCCGAATGCATTCATTAGAGTGTACAGTTCACTAAGGGTGAAACTACATTTGCTCAACCTCTTCCAAAACTATACAAGCTGTCAAATAATAATGACATTCATGAGTCGTTTTGTCAGATTCTGGCATGTCGGAATTATTTGAATGCTTTAAAAGTCCACCAGAATTTTAGAAATATATCTGCTGCATCGATTTTGATCCTTTTTATTCTAGCCTGTCCATCATAAGTCTGACAGTGTTATAGGAGTGCAATGCTAACTATGTTAAGTACTCCTTTTTAAAGTAATAAATCATGATGATTGGCTATTATTTGAATACCACATCTGGAAAAACAGATGTCACTTTAGTAAAAAATGATTACATTTAAAACACTTGAATGGTGCTCTGTTTCTTACCGTGCTGCTGCTGTTTCTTCTTTTACAGCCCAAATGCGACGGGCAGCGTGGAGACCTTGGACGACCAGACTGAAACCGAGTCTGTAGTTTCCTTCAGGAGGGAGAGACCTCGGCACAGAGAGGGCATGGAGCCACACGGTGAGAAGCAGCAGCTCACAGTGCCCATGAAAAACATCCTTTGATGATGCCATCAAGATTTGGCACGCTCCCAGCACCCAAACAATGAATATATGATATGTGATATAATCAAGGAATGTCAGGAAGTGAGGAATGTTTGTAATCCATTGAAAAAAAACTGACTTGAGCAAACATGAAACTCACGATGAATGCCTTTCCTCTTGCCTTTCGGCCTGCTTCATCTCCTTTGGTGTCCCAGGGCCTCGTATGAACGGCCAGAGCCGACTGGAGCGCCACCTGGCAGGGTACGAGAGCTCCAGCACAGTGATGAGCAGCGAACTGGAAACCACCAGCTTCTGTGACTCAGAGGACGATGACACCATGAGCAGGTGAGATATTTTGAGGCGGTTTGAGAAGAAATCAACAAAACATCAAATGAAAAAAGAACATAATTAACATTTTGACCATACGTTTGGACAGTTTTTATATTAGAAGATGATGCTGATTGGATTCAAATATCTCTGGCCTTGTGGAAATGTTGGTTTAATGTGTGTAGGCATTTATGTGAATGCTCTGGCATGCTTGTTTTTTGGGGAAAGTTTTTCTTCTTCTGTTAGATTTTTTGTTGTTTTTTTCCTTTCATTTTTGCATTGGGAGTAGATATGGATTAGAATGGGCATTAAGATTTGTCCGGGGGTGCTGCGGGCTTTTGTACGAGTCCCTGATTATCCTTCCTCATTATCTCTGCGGCTTTCGGACACAAAAAGCAACACAAAGGGCACACAGAAACAAGCCTATTAAAAGGTTTGTGACGCCATGTTCCTCTTCTGACCTTTCACCTTTTGCTGACACTTGAACTTGTAGGTTCAGCAGTGCAACAGAGCAGAGCACCGCCTCTAGGCTTCTTAAACGGCACCGCAGACGCAGGAAACAGCGCCCCCCACGTTTGGAGAGGGTATGTACTATTTAGTTATATTTTCTGCCTTCCTTTTTTTTCTCTGCTGTTTATTTTGCTGAAAGTAAGTATTTTTGTATATAAGCAAACAAAATGGTAATTTTGTGGTTTTCACCTCCAGGCGTCCTCCTTCAGCAGTGTGACGGACTCCACCATGTCCTTGAACATCATCACCGTCACTCTCAACATGGGTCCGTACATTCGTGATGTATTCTTCTCTCTGAATGTCAGAATGTCACGCCACACTTTTCGTGACAAATGCATGCGTAATGTTAACACTATTACTGATGTCTCAACAAAACAGAGAAGTATAATTTCCTGGGAATCAGCATTGTGGGCCAGAGCAATGAAAGGGGCGATGGAGGCATCTACATCGGCTCCATCATGAAGGGAGGAGCTGTGGCTGCAGACGGACGCATCGAACCTGGTGACATGCTGCTGCAGGTAAGGGATGTAGTATGTATCTATGTTTTTAGACATTGTGAGGTCCATTTTGGATGTTTTCTGGGTTAGAAACACTGTTGGTTTGGTTGTAATGAATTCCTTTTGGTGTGCTAAGATATATGAACATGTCAGTTTAATGTGGACTCAGTTTAATGTGTACTTAGTTTCCGTGAGAAAAGAGAATGAAGAGTGTGAGAAAACTAAGTGAATACCAAAGAGACACTGAGTTAGACGACATGCCTCCTTTTAAAAAGCAAATTAAATCAGTGCTGATTTATAAGACTGCAACAAAGATTTATTTTCATTTTGTATTATTGAGTTTCTCAATTACATTGATTGATCACTTTGTCTATAAAATGACAGTAAGTAGTGAAAATGCCAATCATCATTTCCTTAAGTTCCTCAAATTGGTTGTTTTGTTCCACTATAAACTAATCTGAAACGGAAAGGAAAAAGAAAAAGAACACTAGAGTTCAGACCTCCGCAAAGGTCACATGCCCCGCCTCGCAATATTGACAAAAGTGAAGAATAGTGTGTGTATCCGCCCCAAAAAAGCAATTCAAATCTGCACCAAAATATGAGACTAGTCATAACAGCTGTACTCATCTGTCAGTCAAACTTAAATCTTTTTCTTATTCTTCAAAACCCTTTAAGGTGAATGACATCAACTTTGAGAATATGAGTAACGACGACGCAGTGCGGGTACTGAGGGAGATCGTACACAAGCCAGGGTGAGTCTCTGGTTTTCTCATTTAAAATTTAACTAGACAAGAATTAAAATGTGTGGTCAACCATGATTCTGATGACTTGGTGTCTGCCAGGCCCATCATCCTGACGGTGGCTAAGTGCTGGGACCCTTCTCCTCAGGGCTACTTCACTCTGCCTCGCAGTAAGTACAGGACTGTTTCTTATGTTCTCCTGCTGCGTCTACACTGATGTCAGGCTCGGTGACCGTTCCCTAACGTCTTCTCCACCTGTGCAGATGAACCAATCCGACCCATTGACCCAGCGGCGTGGGTGAGCCACTCTGTGGCTATGACCGGAGCCTACCCGGCCTTCCCAGGCAGCTCCTCCCTCAGTACCATCACCTCTTCCTCCTCCGTCACCGAGACCGAACGTGAGAGCCTCTTCCAATGTCTCATCTCGCTTTCTGTGTGCCGTCACTCACCTCTCCTCTTTATTCTCAGTCCTTTCATTGCCACACAGCCCTCTCATAATACTCTATCCCCCACTTCAACCCAGTACACCCAGTTTCTTTGTCAGTGTCGATATTTGAGGCCTGAATGATGTTCATTATAGGAAAGTATCTTTTTCCTGTTACAGTCTCCTTATGTCTTTCTTTTCTGGCGACATTGACGCAAGAATCATCTTTCACATCTGTCTTTCTGCCTTTTGTCGGCGTTGTTCTGGGATGTGATAAATGATGTCTGTCGCTTTCCTACCTTTCATCTCCACCTCAAACTCCTGTGCCTGGCCTTCTCATTTTCACTCCTTAATAATCTTTCATTTATACTTGTGTGTTCCTCTTCAGCTCTCCTTAAACGCTCTTCTGTCTCTCTCCAGGATTTGACGACTTCAACTTATCACTGCACTCTGACATGGCATCAGTTGCCAAGGCCATGGCCTCGCCAGAGTCGGGTCTCGAGGTCAGGGACCGCATGTGGCTTAAAATCACCATACCCAACGCTTTCCTCGGTAAGACTAAGCAAGGGGCGACGAAGTACGTGACTGACGTGGCTTTACAGGGCGGCCATTATGTTCTCAGAATTAAAGCCGTGTGACTTGTTGAAGGGAAAACCCCTAAATTGGAATCATCTGCAACTGATCCAGATGAAGTGATTACGTAAACTACATGTTTGCCCATTTTGTGTTTCGTTGTTTCCTTTTCATTTTTGGATTTCAGCATGAATTTCATCATGAAAAAATTCTGTAATAATTCAGCTGCTAAAATTACATTGCGTTCTTAAATTACAAGCCACCAATGCTTTTCAGTCATAGGAATCAAAAGATATCTGCAGGGTGCAAAAAAATCCCACTTTACCTCTGCGTGTTATTGGGAATGTTAGAGGGAGATGTTTAAAGCCCGTTTTAGGCAGTAGTAGTGTGTTCAGGGGGGATTAAGCAGCATTAGCATTTGAAGATGGTCTGCACAGACTTCACCCAGGCTATTTTGTTGAAATCCTGTTTTGGGAGCGATAGACTAAATGGCCACTCATTGCATGTGATTAATACTGGTTTAACTACTTAAAATACAGCTTTCATCGTCAAGTTTTGTTATGTATACTGGTAGTTTTTGTCACGGATATCTCCTTTGAGTTCCACCTCTTCTTATCTCACATATCATGCATCCACCACCAGGCTCAGACGTCGTGGAGTGGCTCTTCCACCACATCGAGGGATTCCAGGACCGCCGTGAAGCCAGGAAGTACGCCAGCAACTTGCTGAAGGCCGGCTTCATCCGACACACCGTCAACAAAATCACCTTCTCCGAACAATGTTACTACGTCTTCGGAGATTTAAGCGACTGTGAGAACTGTGAGTAACTCGTGAACGTTTAACCCGGAGCTGTTTGCATGAACGTTTTGCTTAATCATATTTGCACACATGCCTTTTTGTGGACACACTGGTAGCTGCAGTCATGTGACCATTCCAGTTATGGAAGGAGCGGCAGATGCATGCAAAGGATGAATACATTCATGTCAAAGGGCATCATTTCACTCCTTCCATTGTGCATCTCCTCTCATCTCCCACTCAGACATGGCCAACCTGTCCCTGAATGACAATGATGGCTCCAGTGGGGCCTCAGACCAAGACACCTTGGCCCCTCTGCCTCTCCCCGGGGCCTCCCCGTGGCCCATGATGCACACCTTCCCCTATCAGCCCTACCCGACACATGCCTTCTCCAGCCAGCCACCCCCATACCATGAGCTCACCAGCTACAGCTATGCCCCCGGCAGCACCGGCAGCCAGCACAGCGAAGGTGAGCACAGACAGTGATCAGATAAAACCTTATTAAGGTGCTCGTTATTAGCATTGCAACAACCTGTCTAACGGGGTTTTCTTTCTACACCCAGGGAGCCGGAGCAGTGGGTCGACGAGAAGCGAGGGTGAGCGACGTCGCAGCACTAAAGGTCCAGGCAGCACCGTGGGGGGCGGGGAGAAATCCCCCTCCGGTGGAGGTGGAGAAGGTGGCGGGGCCGACTCGCGCTCCGGCAGCGGCAGCGAATCAGAATACTCCACCCGTAGCAGCCTGAGGCGTGGCCACGGTTCAGCCGCTCCGAGCGAGCACAGCCACGCTTCCTCCCAGCGCTCCCACCATCACCGCATTCCCCAGCCTCCCCACATGTCTCCCTACCCGCCGGGTATCCTGCCTTACAACCCCATGATGGTGATGATGGTACCCCAGCACCCACACCCGGCCATGGCCGCAGCTCACACGCTTTCTCACACGCAACAGATGGCCTCAGCACCCATGCACCCGTCTCTAGCCCCGCTCCCCTCCAACACTCCAGGGGGGCCTCCTGGCGCCCCGCCCACTCGTGACCTGGGCGCCGTACCCCCAGAGCTGACTGCATCACGCCAGTCGTTCCACCTGGCCATGGGAAACCCCAGCGAGTTCTTCGTGGATGTCATGTAGTTTTCCCATCGCGGCGGCGTTGAGTGACCATTCATGTGAAGTTAGTGTACGGTTCCCACTTGTTTTGACGAGGATCTGGTGATAGCTTTTTGAGCTCACAGGGGCCTATTGGATTGGGGGCACTTGTTACAAATTTGGTGAGAACAGGGTTAAACATTGACAAAGAAAATAGGACAAAACAATTAAAATGGGATATAGTCCGACTTTATTTCAACAAATAAAATCCACTACATAACAGTTATTCTTTAACTCCTAATCCAGAAAGCCTTTTATGTCAATAGTGAGCTTGTTTTTTCTCAAAAAGCTCAGTACAAGATTTTCATCGTTTATCAGAACTGCTCAGCACTCTGGTTTTTGCAATCCTCAAAACCCAAGTTTAATACTTTAGGAAGGGAAGCATCTTCCCAAACCAACTATGAATGTCAGAGCTGTACTTCCAGGAAGCACACAGACCACAGTTTAACACTAGAGGGTGCCAAGTACACTATGTACTTGAAAAGGATACAATCCTCCTATACATAT
This sequence comes from Chelidonichthys spinosus, assembly GCA_029853015.1. Classification (NCBI taxonomy): domain Eukaryota; kingdom Metazoa; phylum Chordata; class Actinopteri; order Perciformes; family Triglidae; genus Chelidonichthys; species Chelidonichthys spinosus. The sequence continues at coordinate 8,500,294 of CM056843.1, read as the reverse complement.
CTGGAACATCATGCCAGATTGGTTGGCAACACGGGAGTATATTGAGTGCCTTACTCTGCATTTTTAGACATTTTCACACTCCGGGTACATCAAACGACTCCTCTTGTTCCAGCATTGTTTGACAATGAACTTCTCTGTATATATCTACTACTCTTATGTAAATGCAACAATACAGAACGGCAAGCTCTAATGTGAAAAGAAAATAGGTCCAAAAATGTCAGGTGAACTTGTGTTTAGTAATCACTGTCTAGGCCTAGTTGTCAAATAACTCTAATTGTGAGGAGTTTTCGGGATGGGACTGTAAAGGGTACTAATAGGCGATAAGACAAGATGCTGAAAGCGGTACTTTATGATTGCATACATTGTATATCTTAAGTAATTGTGATCCAAATGCCCCATGCTTATTTTTATGTTACTGACTCGCATTATTCACCCATTTCATTTTTGTATGTGTGACTATATAAATCATGTATAACCGAACTATTAAGGTGCTAAATGAAGATTCAACAGTTCAAAAAAAAAAGAAAGAATGACATTGACAGTGTCACATTGTTTGATTTCATATCGCCACCTTTTGTTTGTGTACTTGAGAATAAATTTGATACTTACATACTGTCCAGATGTCATTATTTTAAGAGGGGAAAAAAAATCTGTTTTTTAAATGGTTCTTAAGTAAACAGACTGGAGTGAAAACATATGCATTGCTGTTTATTTGCCTTACTCTGTGTTTGTGAAATGGGTAAGGACTGAGAGAAATATAAATATATACACTAGTAATGGAATATAACGGTCTAACAGTGGATTTTTTTGTTGCATTTGTTTTCCACACTGAGAAGAAGACTCCAAAAATGGAGTGCAAAAATGCCATGTGAGTATATAAACACATGGTAATAAACAATATATTGTATAAACCCCTCCATCTATTATTATTTTTCGCGTTATGTTTTAAAACTACATGTCCCATGAAGCACCGCGGACCGGTAATACGCCTTTAATGCCTTTAAATAAAGCGAAGAAGAAGCCGAAGCCCAGCGGACAGACAACATCCGGCTTCACTGGGTCATTTGGAGGAGTAGCCGATAACTGGACGGATTCAGGGGACCTCTCTTCATACAACTTTAATCTGTGTGTAATATTAATGTTCTTCACTTCCAGTAGAATGATACGAAATATTTTAACTGGGGTTAAAATGGCTTTCCTTTTTCTTTTTGTCAAAAACAGGTTACGAAACAAACCATAGTCGTTACATAGCTACAAGCTAGCGTTACGTTACTGCTAGCTAACATCTATTATTCCGTCGTTTACTAGTTGTTTACGTGTGTGTTATTTAGCTTATAACTGTCTCTTTTTTCTTTCAGAGAACAAAAGAAAATGCTACTTCGCAAAGTGGGCAAGTCCTCCGCCCTGTGTGGCTCCATTCTCAGGCTTCCTCCCGTGCTTTCTGGGTAGGTAATTGATTATTGATCCTATCGTGTCTTCACGATTATGCCCATTATTTGTTTTTAAGAGGAAACAAACGCTAAAAAAGGTACCTATCATTTCTTGTCTGGACTACAGAGGTCAGCGTCAAGCCGGCGCCACCATTGCTGTACAAAACGCCCGTCTCTACGCGAGCCAAGCCGCAGAGGTACAGTAACGCTACGATAACATCGACGTTATTACATATTCAGATTTTATATGTGGTTTTACGATACATTAGAGTCTGTTTATTGTCCTCGTTTATCGAAGCCAGCGGCTGGCTGACATAACGTTGGCATGCCCCCCCGCCCCCTCTCCTCGCTGGAAGTGGGGGAAAGTTCACTGGTCACGTGACCTAGTTATAAAGGTGACACGAATGTGGGTGACCTGGGTAGTTCTTATTGAGCCTATTACTGCTGCGTATACATCATTATTCAAAACTATGTAACACGATCCCGTTGTCTTCGATTTGTAGAAGATTCCGAGTGTGTTTGTTCTTCGGTTGCTACGTGTACAGTATTAGTAAAGCGTTGTTATTCTGTGCTTTACGCGCGTAAAGCCCCCTTTTCAGCTAGTGTAGGTTTGGTGACAGATGCCCTGTGCCTGTACTCATATTATAGGGACTTAATAACTCAAATGTCCATACAGCTAAACTCACAACACAGCTGCTTTCCTTAACCAAATGTTTACATGCACCAACTGTTATTTCAGATTAAATTTACTGTTCCTGAACTCTCTGGTCTGTTTTTCTCTCTTTCACTTTAGGCGGTGCTGGAGAAGTCGGCAGCAGTCGGGAGTGATGCTGCCACTAAAGCTGCTAAGACCACAGTTGCTGCTGTATGTCACTTCTATATTACGTGAATGTTATATTTGAGATGTTATTTTTATCCTATATTATATATACATCAACTGTGTCGACCTAGTTAACACGCCTTTAGAATTAAAAGGTATCCTGCAGAATGTTTGACCTCTTGGTGCACTATGAAGTCATTTTTATGAATGGGTTTCTGTTTAGTTTAAATGCACACGCTCATGCATGTTACAATACATTGGAATATTAAAATGATTGACTTAATTTTTCACAGGAATCCAAATCATTTGCTGTCAACATTTTCAAGGGACAGATCGCCACTGCCCAAGTGTTCCCCTACCCCTCAGGTAAATCGGAGGAGATTGTGTCCATATCTGATTGAAACAATTGTCAATTTCATTAAAAAGCTCTGCAGAAATGGAAAACTGTTGTTGTAAAATAACGTTTGTGTGTGCTGTAGCCATGAATGAAGAGCAGGAGCAGTTTCTTCGAGAGCTTGTGGGGCCTGTCGGCAAATTTTTTGAGGTAAATTCAAAACTATTGGAGCTCTTATTTGTCTGATCACACACTCGCAACTTCTTAGCATACCTCTTATTTGCCCCTGACCCTCTGTGTTTCTACTTCCTGTCTACAGGAGGTGAATGATGCGGCTAAGAACGATGCCTTGGAGAAGGTAGAAGATCACACAATGGAGGGCCTGAAGGAGATGGGTGCCTTTGGCCTGCAGGTGCCAGCTGATCTGGGTGGGCTTGGCCTCTCAAACACACAGGTATTACCTTTTATTGATCTTTACTACATCTTAAAGGGTTTAATTGTGTCAGAAGTCTATATAAACAAGTGAGTGAATGTAATGTGATCCTCTCCATCCTACAGTACGCCCGGCTGGTTGAGATTGTTGGAACTTATGACCTGGGAGTTGGCATCACTCTGGGTGCCCACCAGTCCATTGGCTTCAAGGGCATTCTGCTCTTTGGCAATCCAGCCCAGAAGGAGAAGTACCTCCCTAAGGTCGCCACAGGTAAGAAGGCCAGCATTTGATCAGACGTACAAGCATCGATGCTTGTGGTATATGGACGTATGATTCCATTACCGCTGTGCTTTCTATGATGCCGTATTGATGTGATGCGTCGTAGTGTAACATGCAGTTCAGAGAAAGATGGAAACTCAGTGTTGTTATCTTTGGTAGAGACAGAGAGGGAGGGAATATTAAATTGCAATGCGTGCGTTTGTCCTTCCAGGTGAGCATATGGCAGCCTTCTGTCTAACCGAACCAGCCAGTGGCTCCGATGCCGCCTCCATCAAGACCACAGCTATTCAGTCACCCTGTGGACAGTACTTCACTCTCAATGGAAGCAAGATCTGGATCAGGTGAGGACACTGTTACGGCCACCAAATTAAAACTCCACAAAAGGCCAATAACATAAGGACACAACCAGGTTCAAACGCCAAAAATGTTTATTGTCCTAACAAAAGAACTAAACCTGGACGAAAACAACAAAAGGGTCAGATGGTGCTGCTGAAAATAAGAATAACAGGTGCTCTGGCCAACCACACAGAGACTCTAAACTACCTAAATGATGAACTAAACTTGAAACAAAGCCACGAAAAACAGCAATGCCAGCCCATCCTTCCCAAACAAAGTCAGATTAAATGAAACCTACATAAAGCAAATTATGTAATGTAGCAAAACCAAAACACCAGACTGCTTAGAGGGGAGTGAGAGAGAGCCGGACTGTGAGGGCACCGCTCTCTTTATAAGCTGAGGCCTCATTAGGCCAACATGGTGCAGCTTGGGCCAGGAGCCTTCAATCAGCCAATCAGGGTCCAGAAACAGCCAGGCAACCTGAGGTACTAATAAAGCAGAAAGACAAGTTAGCACAGTATACATAATCAGAATGATGTTCCCCCTTTCACCACTAGAAGGTGGTATTGTACAATTTGTCAAGTAATGCAATGTAATTGCTTAAAGTTGTGTTTGTCTTTTCCTAATCTGATGTTTCTCTTGTCTTTCTCTCGTCCAGCAATGGGGGTCTCGCTGAGGTCTTCACAGTGTTTGCCAGGACACCCATGAAGGACCCCAAGACTGGGGAGATGAAGGACAAGATCTCTGCCTTCATCGTGGAGAGGAGCTTTGGAGGAGTGACCCAGTGAGCACACCTTCTCTTGACATTATTGTCTACTGCATTAACCCCCATGACGCTGCCATGACACCTGATTTCCTCACAGTGGCCCCCCAGAGAAGAAAATGGGCATCAAGGCGTCCAACACAGCCGAGGTCTATTTCGATAATGTCCGTATACCAGCCGACTGCTTGCTGGGTGAGCTGGGTGGAGGTTTCAAGGTGGCCATGAACATCCTGAATAACGGGCGTTTCGGGATGGCAGCAGCCCTCTCCGGCACCATGAAGGGAGTCATCAACAAAGCGGTGAGTGAACTGCCTTTAGCACCATGTAGACGTGAAGGGAAGATGCACCTTTTTATTTTTTAGACACTATAGTTTCCACTGCGGCTGTATGTCTCTATATGTGTTATAGAGCTGCATTGTTGTTACAGCCCCACTTTCAATCAAACATTTCCTTTGCTGTGGATTTCGTGGGAAATTCCCCTTCTTGTAGTTCACGATAGCCTGTTTCTGCGATGGAACTTCCTGCTGAGGTTTACTGATTTATACTTTGGGGCACAACTGTTGTTTTTCTCATGCATTCTTCTTTGCTGACTGTGTAACCAAATACACAAGAATCCAACACGCCGCAAAAACCAAGATTCAACAAAGCAACTATCATTAACATATTAATGTAACGAAAGTGCAACTCAGAAAACAATTCTGTCTGCAGCGTGCATGTGTATTGATTTTTTTCCAGAGCTGTAAGTTACTGCTACTTGCTTGTTTTTAGCCAACAAAAATATTACATTTACAAACATATAAAACATTGAAACGCAGCAAACCGTCACATATGAGAAAGCTAAACACTACTAACTCCTTATTGGCTGACTGTTGCCGTGTCAGATGCTGCTCCACTCACTCATGTATGGGAAACACAATCCCTGTGTTTAAATGTTGTAAGAGTGATGACCTATTTAGAGAAATGCAATGTGTGCTTCACCACTTTTAGTGGTTCCACGTGTTTATAAGTTACTTTCACTTAAGGTGTTTATTTTCAGACCTTGTGGCTTTTTCTTTGCAACCAGCTGAACCACACGGTTGACTGCAATAACACTTTCTTTCCATAGGCTGCTAAATGTTGAGTTACAGCCTTTGTGATGCTACAGCGGTACGAAGCGTGATACTATGATTAAGTATTGGATTTTTCCTCAGGTGGATCACGCAGCCAACAGAACCCAGTTTGGGAGCAAGATCCACAACTACGGAGCCATCCAGGAGAAGGTGGCTCGCATGATCATGCTGCAGTATGTCACCGAGGTCAGGACGGCGTTTGTCTACCTTTTCTACCATTTACTTTTCTGTGTTTTTACATGAGGATGTTGAATGCTGATTCTGGCGTTGAACTAAGTACTGCCATTATCTAACAACATGAAGTGTTATTTCCTGTTTTACTATCAAACTCATTTACATTTCTAATCTGTAAATCATGGTGACTTTCACTGGTTTATAAATAGCATAAAGCCGCTCTTTAAAAAGGCAAAAGAAACAACTGTTTTTAATTGACAATATCACAAATATGAAACACTTTTATGATTGAGTAGTTCTTCCTGAGAACTTCAGCTTGTACAAATGTTATGAATTAATTCTCACATTACTACCACTTTGTGTTTTTTCAGTCAATGGCCTACATGATCAGCGGCAACATGGACAGCGGAGCGTCTGAATTCCAGATAGAAGCTGCCATCAGCAAGATCTTTGCCTCGGTGAGATTTTAAATCACGTTTCTTTGATCAAGCATGAAAACAGAGGGTATAACAGTTCAGCATAATTGTCTCTTAAGCTGTTGATACATGACTAGTATTATCAGGGAACCTCATGTGGTTTAGAAATTACCCCCCAGATCTGTATTTTAGGTAAAAAATGAATTTTCTATTCAACCTCCTAAGACCTGAGGTCTTTTTTGATATGCATTTTTAATTTCTCTTTGCTATTTGTTCTTTTTGGGACCTATAGTATAAAAACCAAGCATCATCTTTTGACATGATGTCGTTTTTGTAAGTGTCCATGAATGTGGGCCCCCGTTGAGCAGAATTTAGTATTATGGGATAGACAACCCAAACTGTGATGTCCACGCATGTAGACGCCAGGTCTTAGGAGGTTATTATTAGGATTTGCACTGGTGCAAATAAGTCTCATTGCTGTGTAGCGAGATGAGCCTCCTGAACAGGAAACGCCTTAAACGATAAAAATCGTAACTGCCAACGCATTCTCTATGATTCTCAACCCCGAAATGATTGAGCTGATTCCCACAGCTTTGGTGAAATATGTTGCAGATTTGCACCAGATTAAGCTCACAGGCAACAACCGCAATTATTCCAAATGACTTGAGGTCCCCCGAGTCCTGTGTGAATAGGGCTGTACTCCAACTTTTAGAAAATGATGCATTCTTTAGTTTGTACTTTGCATGCAATGCAATGAAATTACTACGTGCACATGTTAGTGCTCTGGGGACCGCCTCATTTAAAAGTATTTCTGGTGTTGCTCAATCACTCGTGGTGGGAGATGGAAGGATTAGACTGCTTGTTTCCTGCTGCTGTGTGATTTGTGCATTTGTCACAGAAAAAGCTCATTTGCTCCGGTGTGTTTTTGTGTTACAGGAAGCAGCGTGGACTGTGACCGACGAGTGCATTCAGGTTATGGGCGGCATGGGTTATATGAAGGTCAGTGACAGAACTTGACCTGTCCCTCCTCTAGGTGTGGAATAAACCTTTTTTTTTACTGCAGGAACTTTTCCAAGAACCAATTAAGAAGTTAATTACAATTAAGGAACAGGGTCTAAACAACCCTGGTCTAAACCAAAGAAGTTTGTTCTACTGGGATGGTGCTCTTAACTATTAAGGCATGCTCAACACAAACATGATGTCGGGTACAACTTGTGTACAGCATTCATTCATACAATCAAACAGCACTATGAGCCAGCAGTATCAGTAGCAATAAGCCTCAAAGAGACCACACCACCAGTCAGTCTTGAGTCACATAGTTGCTGCAAGCCAGAGCTCCTGTCAGAAAACACAGATGCAACATTGATGGTTTCTTCAAGAAAAAAGAAGAAGTTCCCAAGAATAGATGTGGTGCTATCGTGATGTTGAGGAAACTGAAGACATAAACAACAATGTTGCTTTAAAAAAAACAGACGTGGTGCTTTGCCAGGATCTCAAAGTCTGCCCGGTCACGGAACGACATTTTAAAGCTCTTAACTGCGGAGGTGGCAATCATGGTGCAGATTGTACGCCAGCATTTACATGCAGTGGATAACCTGTACAAGTTAAAGCAATTGAGTTTAATAGTACAATTAAAATCTCAAACATTCCAGGAGTTTGACTAAAATGTTACCAGAATCCGAGCATTTTAAGCTTCACGTATTATAGGTACTGTTATTAAATCCACACTCTTTGTGTTGAAAACATGTGGATAAAACGCACCAACAGTTCACATAATTATTAATTAATTAATCTATTTGCCCTTTTACGCCTCAAAACAGGGAGTACAATGACCCCACTTGTGTTACCACAAGTTTCTTGGAAATGAGAGAGAGTTCTGCACATTTTGAATCAATGGATTCATTCTAAGTCAAATATTTACCGATAAATTTCTTTTTCAAACAAAATCATCTGTGACCTTAAAGTACGAATCATAACATGCAGGATTAAAAAACAGTTTTTTTTTACGTTTCTGTTCCTGCAGGACCCTGGAGTGGAGCGAGTGATGAGGGATCTGAGAATTTTCAGAATCTTCGAGGGCACCAACGACATCCTGAGGCTCTTTGTGGCCCTCAATGGCTTCCAGGTAACATCAAACCTGGTTGTTCACTCTTTTCCCTCAGACTCTGCTGTTAGCGATGCTGTCTGTGTGGAAAACAGAAGTTCTGTAGAGCGGAAGTGATTTCTGCTTGCTTCTTCTTGCAGTCTCGAAGCAACTTCCTTTTTGCTTATTTAGACCAAGTTTCTGTGTTTTTCTGTTTTGTACTCATTGCCTCATCAGTGTCGGCAGACTAGAGCCGACTGCATCCCGTGGATATAATAAAAATAGGTTTTCAGCCAATAGACGTACACATCTTGTGTGTCCCTCTCCAGAATGCTGGTAACCAGTTGAAGAGCTTACAGAAGGCCCTGAAGAACCCCCTCGGCAACGCTGGCTTGCTCGCGGGAGAAATCACCAAGAGAGCCAAAAGGTTGCGCCTCACACTCATTTCACACGTCTCCCCCTCTCTGCTTGAGCTAATTGTGGGAGACGGGGACTTCCCTGCCAATTCACATCACGCCGTTTATAAAGTCATGCTGCGATTCGCTTGAATGAGGAAGTCAGAATTTCCATGTACCCTGGAAACCTGGATAAACCTTGAAGACCCCGACTGCCCCTTTTCATGAGTCAGCTGAGCACTGTTCCACTTCTATCTGTAGGCATAACACAAATCCTGGTGTCATGCATTGTTATCAACAGTGTTAGCTGATAGTAGTTGACTATTAACTGTGAAAGATTCCTTGCTTTAGGGCGTTGCCAGCAGACACTCAGAAACACTCGACTTCCTGCTCTCACATTTATACGTCGTAACGCCATCTTCTTCTTGCAGGAAGGCAGGTTTGAGCACAGGTTTGACCCTGCAGGGCACCGTACATCCTGAGCTGGCCCAGAGTGGAGATCTGGTGTGTTCAGCCTTTCTTGTCTCCCATTTTTTACATTCATGATGTGAGAGTTCTCTGCCAATAATCGATGATTCCCGTTCCATTTCTAGACCGCCAAAGCCATCGAACAATTCGGAGCGGTCGTCGAGGAGCAGCTGATCAAACACGGCAAGAAGATCATTGGTGAGGGCTTATTTGTGAAGGTGGTAAAAGCTAGTCTAGGTTAGGCGTTTCAGATGGAGGTTTATCGATTTAGATGCTGGAAATGTGATTCTTCTTCTGTTGCAGATGAACAATTTGTGCTGAAGAGAGTGGCAGACGTTGCCATCGACCTCTTTGCCATGGTGGTGGTCCTGTCCAGGTACGCAAACATTCACCCAAGAGAATAAACATTGTAATGCTTTCCTTTTTTTTTTTGTTCTCTCTGTCCTCATTTCACTCTTCAACTTCCTCTGCTTCACTCTCCCACACTCTCTCTATCGTCTCGTTTATTCCACCCACAAACTCCAACGCAGACTAAAGTAGACACTTGAGGCGCTTCAACCTTTCCATATCTCATCTATCAAGATGAGATTTCCATTCTTGTGGTGACAATGTGATTTCACATCGATTCTCAATTCAAGTCAATTCCCCATTTATAAAAAAAGAGGTGGAAAAAAACAAGATTCTCAATTCAGTATGTGCTAGTTTCAGGATTTGCTAGAATCTGCTGTGCGCAAAAAAAACACTTAAAATTTGAGCACTATGAAAAGTGCTCTATAAATAAAATATTATTATTAATGTGTAAAAGATTATGTAGCTTTTATATTTTAAAATAATTATATCAACTGATTGCAAAAATGTAACCGCACAAAGGTGACATTTATTCATGCTAAACTTATGTTTAGTACATGAAATGATTATATATATATATATTTAATTTGTGTTGCTGTCTCTGCAGGGCTTCTCGTGCTCTGAGTCAGGGCAGTGCCTCTGCTCAGCATGAGAAGATGCTGTGTGAAACCTGGTGTATGGAGGTAAGATCAGGAACACTGACAAACACTCACATCTCTGTATGATGAGCTCAGTATTCATATTTCTTAGTATATTAGGCCAAATAATTGTTTTCGAATCATCATTCTGAGGTTTTGCTCTGCTCCTCGTCCCTCAGGCCCATGACAGGATCCTGCACGACATCAAGAACCTGCGCTCCAGTCAGTCCAGACAGCTCTTTAAGAACATGCGGGCCATCTCTGCAGTCACCGTGGAGAACGGAGGAGTGGTGGCGACTCACCCTCTGGGTTTCTAAATGCACCCCACGTCATCTTCACATCTGTTTTTTTTTTTTTATTTCACCATTCTGCATCTCTAGACAACTTTATCGCCATATTTCTTCCATCACAAATACCTGCCTATTTATTCCATTCCAAGGCCCGTTAGAATTTGGTCTGAACTGAAATCCTGAAATAAGAATGAATTCAAAGTAATTAAGAAAAATCAGTATTTTCCACAAATGTCGTCCGCCCTACGACCGCTGCATCAACAACGGCTGCTGACTCGTCTCCCATGTGTGGAGCATCTGAACACAGAACTTCATCTTCATGACTGTAGTTGATTGAATGATCTCATCATTTAACTAAACTAAGTTGTTGTTATTTTTGTCCATAGATGTAAAAATAAATACGTCCGTCGATCTTTCAGGTTAGTTTGCAGAGGACGCTTTAAACTAATCTGTTTTAGACATTTTTTTTTTATTTTAATTTATACACAAAGGGATGTAATTAGCAGTGTGATGTATACACATATCTGCAGTGCGATCAAATGTGTGTAATGTTGTGGTTTTCCATGTACTTTGAATGCCTTTCTGCAAGTTAACTACATCACAGAAACGTTTGCCTTAGAAAACAGTCCGCGATACTGTTTTTTTTTGTAATGTGCAGGTCAACCATACTCTTCTACTAATGGCCGACACATTGACTTCCAAAGCCTTTTTCTCAACTCGAGGGCGCCTTGAACAGTAATCCTCAAACAAACCTGGTACTTCACATCTGATATATTAATCTGCTGTGTCAAAATATTCATAAAACTTGAATTAAGTCCGTTCATTATGACTCATACTATTGAACAATGCTGCTTTGATTTAATAACATGATATTACACCTGTTTTATCATCTAGAAATAATGACTCAACTGTTTGGAGTCGCCGTTTGTACAGATCTTTGATTTTTGGTTTAACATCTTTTGGGATTCATAAATAAACTATCCACTCATCATTTTTCTGGCTTGTCACTTTATCATCTATCATTACACCTATTTATTTAAACAGAGCCATAACCCAACTGCTGCCTCTTATGTCCAGATGAATGTGAAACAAGCCAAACTACGCTGACTTCTTTCTGGTTTCTTGTACCCTGGAACAAATTTAACATTGAAACTCAGCCAAAAGGTCACTTTTCCCCCTCCCCTTCCTGCCAAACTCACTTCCTGTTTCTGTTGTCTGAATAACAACCTGAAACGTCGCTTTCGCTTCTCTTTTTCAGGCCATTACCAGTTATCTGCTGCTACATTGGAAGTAAAAACAGGAACCCCCCCCGTCCTGTTCACGTATGCACACTTGACTTGACAAGTGTTGCCGTTGTGGGTGTGAGACTGAAAGATGGCGAAGGCATTGCCAGCGCCTCGTGAGGCTCTGCGGTTAAAACGTTGAAAATTTCCCCCGCCGCTCGTCGCCCCATCTGACTAAAAACTTCCTGACGAGCTCAGCAAGCAACCGTTCGGCAACTCGACAAATCCAGCGTTCTCGCACTGCTTGCAGCGGTGATATCATTTCCTTTATTTAAAGTAGCGAGGAGATTCAAATTACCGATAGCTTTTATCATAAATGTGAAGCTGAAGATTACCATAAAGACCAGAGATGGGGGATTATTTGAGACATTTCCTGCTTCTTTGCTCTGAGACTTGACACCAAAACCACCTTAAGAGGTGACTTTCCTGCATGTTAAAGTGACGATTACGAGGAGAGACTCATTTACTTCTGAATATATTTAGTTACACAACCATTTCCCAAACGTTAGGTCCATTTTCTGTTCATGAATCCTGTAGACTTCACACCCAGAATGTGATCTAACAGATCACATGTTTCCGTGTGGATCCCTTTCCTTTCGCTCTTATTGATAACGCCTACTGGACACGTCCGTCCCCACAACAAAGCAAAGTGTGCGTGACCTCTCTCTTTATTTCAAGGGTGGCCATTAAACACATTCTGTTAAAAAGTCCAGACGGTTTACATATGTTTAAAAAGTCTTCTATCCCAAATCAGGGAGGGCAGCGTGCCGCCTTGTGACCTGAAGGCTTGAGGCTCACGTCTCTGGTCCAGCCAGGGAAACGTGAAGAGAACCTCCCCACTTGTTGTGCGTTGGCCACTGAGCTGTACTTCCGTGTGAATCCGCACGTGTGCTCCCCTGTCGAAAAGGTCAAAATCAGAGCATGATGTCTTGCGGTGTGACAGTGATGCCCTGAGATCTCTCAAGGCGGCTCCTTAAGTTCCTTTCAGGCCCCGAGATGAGCCACTTCTTTGTGTTCCCGTGGCGGTACAGATCCCATCAGGCGTCGTCCGCATCCCCCTGACACGAGTCGGAGTCATGTGAGGAGCTCCTGACTGGCATCGGCCTGGTTTCCTCCTCTGGGACTTGCGAGAGCTGCAGGGAGATGATGGTCTGCGCTGTCAGCGTTCGCTCCCTGAGGGGGGGAAATAAAGAGAGTAAAAATAACCTGAAACTGGGCTCACCCTGGTGAACTCGCGTGCCCCCTTTTGTGGTGTTGTGGTGAAATGCTTTAACACTTAGGAGGAATGTATTTTACTGTGGTTTCAAGCTCAAATCGTGCCACAAATAACCATTATAGTTCATCATAATGGCAGCAAATAGTGATATCGAGCCAAATATTTGAGACAAACTGGTGTCATCTTACAAATATTCATTATTATTAGTAATGGATAGATGCTGGAAGGCAGACCTATTTAATAAAATTAATAATACAATTTAGGAATGTATTTTATTATTGAAAAGTGTTTATTTCTGATAAGCGACAGTGGGCCTGCATAGTAGCCTGGTGGCTTTCCAAATATCGTCCTCTAGTTTGATATTTTGGAAACTAGCCTGTTCTTTTGCTTTGTTTATATCTTTCTTGTTAATACATAAATATGAAGCTGCATGAGCCAGTGGGTATTTCCTAAAAATGTGGGATTATATCCCTTTAGCATATTGTGATCTGTCACCGGAACAATCTCATCTCAGAAAAAGCCACTTTTCTCTTTAAATGAATGTGTGTTTTGTTGAGGATAACAGATACTTTATGAACCAGTAAAATTAACATAATGGGCAAAGAGATGAACGTGATTGTTGTCATAGCTGCACCCCTGTGTGGTTTATTGCTTCTTCAAACAAACGTGTTTATTTTGACTTTAAGGAATTTTCCACAGTCATTTCATGTGACATTAATTGAAGGTCAGTAAATAGATTTCCCCCCTCTAACACTTTGTATTTTTTTCCATATGCAAATGTCACCATGCATGAATGTGTGGAGAAGCACGTGTTTGAACATTCATCCCCACCATGATGCCACTTTATGACAAGCTGTCGCCCCAATGGCTTCATTCTTTGTTAATAAATCCTCTTAAGTTTTATTACTTTATTATTACTCATTTTGGGTTGCCAGGTTGTGAAAAGTCTTTCTGGCTTAAATTGATGACTTATTAGAAAAAGTGGAGCACGTGACTTATTTATGGAGTGTGGACTTCTAATGGATGCCGGGACCTACCGTGTTATGTGCTTGTCGTGTGGCCAGCTGGCGCGCACAGTCCAGCCGAGGACACGCTTCAAGTATCGGGAACAGCAGGGGAACCTGTGGCTCAGCTGCTCCAGGAGTTCCTCTTTGCGCAAACCGTAAACAACCGGCGCGACGCACTGCGCCAAGCTGAAGAAAGCGAATATGACCACGGCGCAGAGCTCCTTGGTCTCTGGCTGGATGAGCCTCCGGCTCGTCAACACGCTCAGCACGAAGTTGACGAAGTTGGGGAGGAGGTAGACCGCCAGCTGGCTGCCGTGCAGCGCGATCGTCCTGCACCCGGCCCGGTTGCGCCGGTTCAGCACCCCGAGCCGCCGCCCCTCCACCAGTATCCTCACGTAGCTGTACAGGATGAGCAGCGTGCACAGCCCTATGAACATGACCTTCCGCAGCTGACCCTTCACCAGCTGCTCCCGGCCGCACACCCCGCTATAAGGCCGGGAGTCCGGCGACAGGAACAGGCTGAGGGGGATGAGCAGCGCCAGGAGCCAGGTGAGCGCGCCCAGCAGCCAGGGCCAGCGCCCCGAGGTGCAGCTGGCCGTGTAGCGCATCGGGTGGCACACGGCGCAGTAGCGGTCCAGCGCCATGGCCGTGAGCGTCAGGAGGATGTTGGAGGCGCTGCTGACCAACACGGTGAGCATGAGCAGGCAGGCGGAGCGGACCGGCCGCGCGTCCAGGTGGATCTGGTAGTAGAAGACGCTGCTCGTGCCCAGGTAGACCAGCGCGGAGACCAGCAGGTGGAAGACCAGCACGAAGCGGGCGTGGCTCCGCAGCCGCTCCACGCGGACTATGGTCCAGTTGATGATGAGGTTGAAGAAGAGCAGCACCGAGAAGGACACGGTGGACACGTAGAAACGCACGCAGGTGTAGTCCCGCGGCTGGCTGGACCCCGTGCTGTTGTTCGCGGACATCATCCCTCCTTTGGGTCCGGCTGGGTCTGGAGGATGAGGGTGATGAAGATGAGGATGGGCCTAGCAGGTGATGGGAAAGAGTTTGTCCACCTCATGATCCTCCTTCACTGCTGTCTCACTGAAGACTGAGTCAATATGATCAACCTCTCTCTCTGTGTCTTACACACACACACACACACACACACACACACACACACACACACACACACACACACACACACACACACACAGTTATATGCTGCCACCTTCCTGTGGACAATAAGGGCTGCTGTTGAATGTGTGATTCACTGTAAAGTCACTGTAACTGTGAAGCAGCCACTCGTCCTGCTACTTCAACACTAACAGTAGAGGGAGACATCAGTCAAGGAGTGTCTGCACCTCCTATCAGGCCTATCCAATCAATTCATTCATCACCTGTTTAGGGTTTTACACAGTTGTGCCCTCCCTCCCTGACCCCTTAGACCTCTGGGCCTGTCATGGCCCTTTTGAACCAGCATCATTGTGAGGCCAAACGATATTTTCATGCATTGGTGGGTTTAGCCTCTTCACTCTCCGTTATCATGCTGCCCTCACCTGCACTCAGCTTCAAATTTGTCATTTATCATTTTTTTATGTGGAAAGGATATGCAAAAAAAAAATGGATATCATCTAGCCATGAGAGGGACTTGCAGAAGCAGAATTAAATATGTAGTTGGTGTGTGTCCTCTTGTTATAGTTTGTATAATCATAATAGATCACCTGTAGAATAACCAATTTAGTGATACTCCTATTAGAAAGTCCAATACATGAGTGCTGCAGCCTCACATGCTGAGCTCCATTAGCATCTCTTTAATCATTTTACATGGAGTAGCTTAAAATGCATCTATCAAATTTAATTGTTGTCTTCAATTTGCAAACACGAATAAATTATGTATGCACCTCCAACCACAGTAAGCTTTACAGTGGTATTAACACACCACTGCACTCTCCATAATGCGGTTGGCTGGTCCTCTCTTTCTTTGAGGTGCAGTTACAACTGGCACTTTTTGTTTTCAAAGCAATTAGTGGACTGCACCCTTTTACAGTAGGATTTTGGTTCCTACCAAACAGATCCAACAACTGACTCACTCTCAGGGTTCCTAGTGCACGCTCAAACTTGGCAAAAGTGCATTCTTTTATGATGCTCTAGTATGTGGAACGCTCTTCCAGGTACTAAGTGAGAGGTACTCCCCTCTACTCCTGTGTTTTTAAGCAATTTAGTGTCAAATCTATGCTCATCAAACTGCAACTGTTTTTAGTTATTTACTAATTTTCTTCTTTTTTTAATTATATTTTTATCTTTATACCTACTCATCTTTTTTTTTTATCTGTTTTTATTCGTATTGTTAATGCTTATCCTCTGTATTATAAACTCGTCGTCATTGAAAATGAGGGAAACTTCAATGTCGAGTATAAATAAAGGTTTGAAATCAGAACTCTGCCAGTGTCATGTTTTCCCACCCCTCCCTTGTGTAAACTGGTAGTGTGCACTTTGATCAGTTTTATTGCGTCAAATGCAATCGTCTACTGTCTGCGCGTGCGCGTGCGCGTGCTAGATTCGAGGGGGCAGTATTTCTGGAGAAACAGAAACTGTGCTGCTGCATTAGAGACCACCTACACTTGATGCGGGGGTTTGCTCTCTTTTCTTGCAGCGTGCAAAGTTTCATTTTGAGTGTCTCATCAGCTCACGGAACCAGGCAAAAAAACAAGGTAAGAAGAAACCGTTTGTACCTTATTTTAAAATGGGACAATTAGCAGTCTGTTGACTGATCCTGAACCTGCTGTGAGCTTATAATAATGTGGTATCAGCTCTCATTTTTTTTTCAGCAAGCCACATTATTGTATTGTCGCTAATTCACTCGACACGTTTCAGTAAACAAAAATAACAAAATGCTTTGACTTCCTCACAACTACCATTAACAGCTCTCAGTGGCTAGCTTGCACCAGCACATTAGCTTACCACTCCCCACTCGTTTAGCAGCGAGGTTTTTTTTTTATCCTTTTAGACCGACGCATTGTAACTTTGCAGCTATTACCTGTACTATAAGTAAGTTATATATTCACCATACATTTGAGTAATTTAGCCTGAATCACAACTTCAAGGAATAAACCATTTAAGCTAGTTGGCTAAATGCTATCCTAACTACTTAGTGTTAGCTAGGTTAAACAAATATCCATAATTCAGAAGCCCATTGTTGTGTTTTCTGTAAGACATTTAAAAAAGGAGCACTGGGTGAATTCGTTGAGGAAAAGTGCTTAATAAAAATGTAATAGCATCAAAATTATGAATAAATGCTTAATTTTCCAACTGTCAGCACATGAGCTGTCTGAACAGTTAGCTAACTAGCTATCTTTAATCTACGCGAAGCTCTCCCACACGATGGTTTTATGATTTATGTGGCTTGAAATTAAAGTAGAAGTTACTTCGCATTCAGAAAATACATTATATTTAAAAATTGAGGCACGTAAAAGGTTGTTTCAAAGGTCAATGACGGCGGTTAACTAATGCTGCCTTCACGTGGTGTCGTAAATAGGAGTTGCCACATGGAAATTCCTCATGAATGGGCCCTCAAGTGTTAATTACGAGTTTTGAGATAATTGTGATACCCCTCCCGAGTCCAGAGTTGGGGTTATGGATGGATGATTTTCTATATTTTTGTTTATCCTGCAGACATGGCCCTCATGCAGCAGCCAACCCAGGTGGTGACAGTGATGTCCAGTGCCCATGGCCCCGGCAATTGGAGCACCGGCATGTGCGATTGCTGCAGTGATATGGGCACCTGTAAGTAAATTATATATTGATGTCTGGGAAAACATAGAGAATGGGGTTCATGTTTTGCATCTCAACAGGGAGTTTTCTCAGACCTGACGTAGTACCTCCAGAGCCACAGATGATACATCATTTTCACTCTATATGACCATTAAACCAGCCTTTTATGTGTGAAACTGAATGTTGAGCTGGGGAGGAAGTTCACTCTTCTGTATTCTATCATTATGGAACTGTTGTGAACTTCAAGATTTACACATAAGCACTCGCAAGAGGACCCCACAATGAAATGTGAGAAATATCTTAAACCACTTCTCCCTAAAAGTATTTTCTGTTCTGCCCTCGAGGTTGCTGCGGCTTTTGGTGCTTCCCTTGCATGCAGTGCCAGACTGCCGGTGACCACGGTTGGTGCTGCTGCATGCCACTCCTGGACGTCTGCTGTGTGGTGTCCTGCTTACTCCGCTCCTCCATCAGAGAACGCCACAACATCCCTGTAAGGCTGGCTCAGGGAGGGAGGGGGCTATACATCTTCCCATTACGACTTTCAGTTGAAAAATATAACTAACTTACGTCTGTAGAGCTACAATAACGTTAAAAGTTAGCACCTGTTTCCCAGAACGCACCCCCCCTGACTGGTTAGCGTTTCAGTTCTCACCACCGACTGACAGCCAATCCCAGAGTCTCTCTTGATTTGAAACAAGCTTTGCCTGATTGCGGTGTCATGTCATTATATTATGGCACTGTGTCTACCATTTTGGAGCTTCATCTTGGATGCTTGCCTATCTACCACTAACACCACCAGATGTGAGTGAAATATTTAGCTTGTAGTCATTTTGATAAATCTGGCGTTAGACTCTGAAGAGAGATTGATTTCTGTCCTCCTCATGTACAGTATGTGCATGGAGAGAGAGAGAGAGATTGATGATTTTTAGTCCAATGATTTTAGATTTTTTTGGACCAATGTGCAGCTGTTAGATGCAACACTTTTCAAACGTCTCTTTCTAAATACTGTTGAATGCATATTACAGACAGAATAGAAGAAAACAAGAAAAAGGAAATGAGAAAAATATAGCAATATTAATACCTCCCTCCGACCCACGCAGATGGTCTGAGGTCTGCCCACCATAGTCAAAATCACGAGGGAGAAACTGCAGTTTATAGCCTCGGCCCAAAGCCCTCTGAAACCTGATCCATCATGAGAGCTCTGATAGCCGCTGATTGTTTGTGATGCAGCTTTCCTGCTTGGCAAACGGGGATCCTGAAGTACATTGATAAAATTAGCTCACAATTTGATTCCATAGAAAATACAGAACTCATGATTCAATACATTTAGCAATGTCACACTAAAAATGTATAAAGTTAGAGGAAATTGTACAAAAATCTGTCCTTTTTTGTAGTTTTCATGTATATTTGAGTGTAAAAAGCAAAAAAAAAAGAGATTCATTTCAGTTTAGCAAGCAAGCCAGTATTCTGGATATGATGTTGAATGACTCTCCTCTTCCTCGTCTTCCTCCTGCAGGGCTCGTTCTGTGACGACTGCTGCAAATTTCTCTGGTGTTACCCATTTGTCTGGTGCCAGATGAACCGGGAGTTGAAGATCAGGCGCACCCATCAGGGCCACAGCTCCACCGTGGTCACCACACAGGTCCTGAGTGGATAGGACACGACCGTTCTGTTTGTGGGTCGAGGGCATTTCTTTTCTATATAGTGCTCAAGTTATTCTGCTTAATGTTCTCGTGCCTTTCCAAATTCACCATCTATGTACTATGCATATCACTTTGGATGCCAAGTTTTAGCAGTTAGCACTAAGCATTATTAACATGTTTTATACCAATAGTTGCCTTTTGTAATGCCTACATTTTTCAAAATCTTGCTGTTCAAAGATTCACTGTTGAAGGCAGATGTTTTGAGTTGGATGTTGTCACGGCAAGATGTTGGATGTTATGATAATGTAGATGTCTGGTGAGCTTCTGGTCTGACGTTTCATTCCCTCTGGTCAATAAAATGTTTCTATATGAGTTAACAACCTCCATCGAATGCAATCTTTTCACAACAACCAGATCACGTCTCACTTCCCTCTTTTCTTAAGATATGAAAGTTGGTAAAAATAGACAAACTGACAAAATGTAATGACTTATTTTTTTGGCGCGCAACACGTGGGATCTATATCTCTGCAGAAAATCACGACTTACAGGATTTGTGCTCTGAGTTTGAGAGGAAAGAGCTTCATTGAGTGATGATGATTTAATTGGCTGCGAAGTAAAAAAAAAAAGCACATTATTTAAACGTCGCTGCCAATGAGGTGTGATGATCCTTTTTGTTGCATTTGTCTTTAAAATCATGATCACATATTGAACAAAGGGAGCGTTGGCAAAAAAGGAACACAGCTGACATGACAGGGATGTTGTGGGTGAACAGGAGTTCCCTGACAAGTGAGTAGCTTCCACAATATTATTAACCTTTTGTCACAGTGGCCATTTATTCATCTCAAAGTTAAGTGTCTTTGTGAGAAGAAATACATTTAATTGGCTTTAATTCTTCCACCACTATGGTTTTGATTGAAATATTTCAAAAGCTGTTGGATGAATTTCCATCCAACCTTTGAGAGTTTGTGTTTGAAACACTGAGGAGAGTTCCAGCTGTAACCGAGGGGAGGGAATCAGAGGAAGGGGGAACGTTTCTCTGCCAAACTAAACATTTGGGACTTTGAGATTTTGCCTGAAAACACAGATTCAGTCCAACTATATCCTCCCAACTCAAAACAATTCATGAGGGGAGTTGAACGTTTTGGGTGAACCTCGTAATCGAAAGGAAAAACACTTAGCGAAAGCATTTCCTGTTCTCGGTTTCATGTTCATCCCAGATTAATGTAATGTAATAGTTGGTCCATATCAGGGAAAGTCTGTTGCAAAATAGGGTTAGGATCCTGATATAAAAGAGCCCCATCTTTCATATTGTTTTTAAATATTAGATTGTGAACATTCAGCCAAGGGACAAGTGAAAAACAATCCACATGAAGCCAAGGAAAAAATGACAGTGCCTTGTGGTATTATTAATGGACACACACACACACACACACACACACACACACACAGGAGAAGCGGTCAAACGCTAAAAGCCTTTGTATTTAAGCTGCGCACTTTCACAAGTATTGGTTTTCTAAACATACAACGGTTTTCTGATGAATGTGGTTTAGTCCAGCTGGGCCATCGGCGCTTTGGGAGTTCAAGCGCTTCCCTTTAAAGTTCCACTAACAGGATGATATCCTCACCAGTAATACTTCACTGTATTGTATTCTATCAAATAATGGAGAAAATAGACACACAGAATAAACAGCAGGTTAGCGGATGCAGTGTTTATATTGGAGCAGTTTTACAAGGATGTCTTTTCAGGAAACTTTTAAGAAATCTATTACAGGCCAATAAAATAATGTTTTGTTTCCTTTCAGCACTGAACACATTAAGATCACTTAAATGCCCGAAATTTTGCTCACTGAAGTAAAGAAAAATCTCTTACTTTGTTCCTTCTTTTTATTTCTCTATTTGCAAAACTCAACTGCCTTAAACTGGCAGCAAACTCTCAAACATGTGAGTTTATTCTGACCTTTTGGTTCCTCAAGTCACTTCACTGTAATTTCCCATGATGCAATTTCTTGCATAAAATAATTCAGGTTTTTACTTTGTTCTTTTGAAACACAGCTGCTCCTCATGTTGCTTAATACTATGACTAATAATGCATTTCCTGTCACTGTTTTTATCGGGATTGCTCAAGATGTTTCCCCATTTCATCCCATATTCTTGCTTTCTCACAAAGTGGTACTGGACTGAAGACTTCGTCCGGTATTTTGTTGTACTTTTTGTAAAAGGCAAAAAAAAAAAGACATAAAAATGCAGCCATCACACTTGCTGATGTTGCTCTGTAACTGATGGATGTGTAAATACAAATAACTAAAGTCCACCTCTACTTCAAGCCATGTCGTTTCTGCTGCCCCCAAGCGGCCAAAGATATGGATGGTTTCAAACGCCATCCATCATCAATGTTCATGTAAAAATCTAATAAACCCCAGACAAAACATGCTTTTTCAGGAACATAAAAACAGGGTATTTTGATTTATAGTTGCTGCAGATACAAAATGCAGATTATTGTATATTATTTGAAATACGTCTTTAAATATGTGACGAGATCTCATATTTATTTAACCTTTGTGCCCTCCTGCTTTTTCCGCTGCTGTCCATAGCAGAGGAGAGTTATCGTTAGGAGGTCAGCTCTGGGTTGTGTGTGTGTCTCAGGCTGTGTGTGTGTGTGTTGTGTGTGTGTGTGTTAGTCTTATCATTTTATTCAGGTCAGTGTGTCTCTGGAGGAGTTAAGCTCTTAACTGGCATTTTATTTATTTTATTTTTAATTGATTTATCAGTAGCACAGAGGACGGTGATTGTATGGAGAATTTAATATCTCCCAGAAAACAGTGGCCGTTTGCCAACAACGTTCCTGTTTATTTCTCTTCATCTTTTCAAACTTTTGTTCAGACATCCCACTATTGTTTCAGCAAGAGAGCCGGATTTACACTCCTTCCAATCCACAAGTTTCTACAACATTTTTAAACTATAACACGACCTCAAAATACGTTGTTCGTCTAAAAACTTCCATATTTTTCGATCAGATGGGGGAAAAAAGATTGAGTGCAAGGTTTTGTGTTGATCGGACGCTCGGCTTAGAAAAAGTAGGTTTCTAAATCTTTTCATACAGTTTGTGATCATTTAAAATGCACCACCTAGTGGCCGATTGATCTCAAATTGTGCACAAAACCTCAGTGGAGAAGGTGAGTTTTGTATTTGCAATAATGATTGCGTAGGTATGCAAAACCTCCTGTTTGCATTGCAACAAACAGGAAGTCGGTACTTTATGGCTATACTTTATAATCTTAACTCTAGGGAACACGTTGATGTGAGAACGTTGAATGTGTGAGCGAGAGTAAAAAACGCGTTAACCTTGATTATATCGCCACCTGCTGGCGGACATGTGTCATTTCACACTCGAGCTTGGACCCCTAATAATAAAAATCTTTGGGGCCCCACACTGCATTGCATGCCCCCATGCCACTTCAGGACTTGGACCCCTAATTGAACTCAAAAAAATGAAAGGAGCACAAAGAAAGCAGTGTTTACATCTGATTTGCTGTAGAGGGCAGCGTTGCACTATAAAAATGATTGAGATGATTAGCTTAATGTACATTTTTAAAAACTTGTAGAGTGATCATGTTTAGTAAAGCTACATCATGCAAGTCGTGGTCTACATTTAAATATGGTACAGTCATATATAATTTCAGTAGCTGAAGATGAAATATGCTGTTGGGAGGATTTGATGGTAAACACGTCATGTTGAAGTCGGCACATCTGCAGGAAGTGTGACTGTGGGACTGTATAAAACAGCAGGTGCCAGTTCGCGGGCCGGACAGACAGGAAGCAGTATTTTCCTCTTTTTTGCGCACCTCTAAATAGAAAGGGGAAGTTTTCTCACAGGCTGAATTTCTAGAGCTGTGAGAGAGTTGTAAAGACAGGACCTCGGAGCCCCGATGGACGTCTACCAGGAGGCAGTGCGTTATCTGGAGTCACGGCATGTGCCAGGTGAGGGAAGGAGACGTTGTGTTTTTATGTAAAGAAACAAACAAGATAAAGCATCTCTTCACTCGAAGAAAGTACAGTCATTTACTCATTTTGTTTGTTGGAAATGCATCATAATCTTCTAAAATGTGAGTGTAAACCAACAACCACATTGATGTGAACAATAAGCAGATATGGGAATTCATTTCATCCTATGTGTTGTTTCTACGTGTTGTTTGTGTGCCGGCTGTAGTTGAAGCAGAGGCTGAAGTCCTGGAGGAGGATGTGTTTCAGGAGGAGGCGGTGTCCTGTTTGCTCTCTCCTCTCCATCCTGAAACCTTAGACGTACCCGACACCCCTGTGAGTTCACATTCCTTCACCTCACAGGCGTAAAAAACGCTCTTATGGTTGAAAAAAGGCCAGTTTAAAATGCAAAAAGTCATATACGTTTTCAACCGACATCAGAAAATGTTTTTCCAAAACCCCCACTGTGTTTTGTTGACACGGACTTCACTTCCTCCTTTCGTCCGACCGCAGTATAGAAAAGTGGTAAAGAAGTAACCCTTCTGTTACGTCCACAGACGGGGCACACTCGATGTGGGCGGCAAAATACAGAAGTGACAGTTTTATGAACTCAAATAAGGGAATATATTTAATGTAATTTAATGTAATAAATGTAAAAGTCTTTTCCCTCATTGTAACGGCCACTGTTGGCATTTCAAAACTGAAATATTGCAGCATTTGCAGCATCATTGACTTGTCAGGGTGCTCATTTTTAGTTTTTGTTCCAGTGAGAGTGTGAATGGGGGGGAGAGAGGGGGGATGACACACACAGAAATGGCCGCCGGTCGGATTCAAACCCGGGGCCGCTGCAGTGAGGACTTAGCCTCGGTACATGGGGTGCCAACTCTACCGACTGAACTATACGGCGCCCCCTGGGGCACTAATTTTGAGACTGACTGTGATTTCAGACATTATGCAGCCCGGAGGAAATGTTGGGGAGGAGGCTCATGGTACTAAAAGGCATCCTGGAGAGTGAGGAGGTTTATCTCAGAGAGCTGGAGGCCTTGCTGATGGTAACATACGCACATAAACACAGAAAAGAGTGAAAAGGGGAAGACCCCTGTTGATATAATTATTATTACTGTTAGTCTTTGCTGTCCTGCCGTTTTACCATGTTGCCTGAAGGAGAATCAACGAATAACCCTTTTTTTCTCGAGTCAAACTTGCTCCCCAAAGACAGTTTTTTTAAACTTGACATGAAAGCAAAGGAGGTCATTCCTTCGTTTTGCATATTAACGATCTCCAAGTATGAGCAGCAGTTGTGTGTATGTGGTTAGTGTGTCAAAATACATTACATGCAGAGCATCCAATGTCCTGGATTGTTCTCCATCAGAGACAAGGTTCCCTTTTTTCCTCTCATGTCTACAGTTATAACGAAGCTACAGCTAATAGCCAGTTAGCTCAGCGTAGCATACTGTAGCAGCGGGAACAGCTAGCCTGTGTCTGTTTAAGCTAACAAAAGCCATGTAAATTACATTGACATGCACCTCTAAAGCTAATAAATTAACATGTAAGAACTTTATTTAATCCATACAAAACAAAATATGGCAACTCACAACCATGAAATACAGCTAATGCTAGCTTAAACCAACCCCCGAACAGTTGATGATATAGCTTTAGAGGTGCCAATAAAAAGATGTCGTCAAGTTTGGGCAGAAGCTCACAAGTCTTTATGCTAAGCTAAGCTAGCTAACAGCTAGCTGTAGCTTTATATTGACTGTGCAGATATGAGAGTGGTATCCGTCATCATATTCAGCTTCTGAAGGAGAGTGAATGTGTAAACTATTCCTTTTTTAAAAAAGATTGTCATTGCTATACTTAGCTTTTCAGTTGACGGTAAATGAGACCAAATAAATGCTGAAATGTATTTTATTTCTCAGGGTTGATTCCTGATGAGATAAGACCTTTTGAGGGTTGTAACAGATTTGTTCACACATTCTTTTATCTGCTTATTTCTCTTTATCCATTTTGTTTCATATCTTGCTTGTTCTCGCCCACATCGGGTGCCCTTTAACCTTTTGTGCTTGTCCAGCTGAAGTTTTGGACTTATTTTTCCTGCAGCCCATGAAGGCGCTGCGAGCCTCGGCCGGGACCTCCCAGCCAGTTCTGTCCAGTCGTCAGGTCCAGACTGTTTTCTACCAGGTGCCTGAGATCAGAGACATGCACCAGAGCTTCTACTCGGGCCTGAAGGCCCGGCTGAGCCGACAGGCTGAACCTGGCGAGAGCTACACCGGCTTTGACCTGATGGTGGGGGACCTGTTTCTGAAGATGGTGAGTCCTCTGTTGGGTTCAGAAGTGGAATAGGAGTAGATCATAGTCACACACTATGGTGACTTTCCATTCGCCGGTTTATATAGAAGTGAGCATGCATAAAAACACACAAAATGCTGCTGCTATGACTATGCTGCTACAATGATTTCAATGAGAATGTCTCTTCTACACTTCCGTATTCCTGTGGTCAAGACTAACTGTGGTTTAGTGCTTGTATCCTCTGTCACAACTTCCTCCTTGATCATTAGTGCATGACATATGGTGAGCTTACTTAATGACAGTGTCTCCAGAGAGTTGAAATCAACACCTGTGTGTGTGGAGCCATGATAAATAATACTAATAATAATGATTCCCTTGTGGTACCGAAAAACACTCCAAAAAGGGGGTTGATTTATGGTTTCACGTGCTCGTTGGTTGGTTGCTACGGTTTTGCTAAAACTGAGCAAAGGAAACCGTGACGTAAACTAGCCGCCGGCCACACGAGTGAAGATTATGAGCTGATTCTTGCCGTGCTCTCAGGTAGAAGTTGTCTTTTTTGTTTTTATAACTTCTGATTTATGGAGGATTGTCAGAGGAAGTGAAATTTTTTTTTGAGCATGCCATCGGGCATCAAGCACTGTAGCTTTAAATAAAAAAGGGAGACGGACAAACATTCATTTCCACATCCTAATATTAGTGCTCTTCAAAAAACAACCACAAAGTGTCCTCATGGACAGATCATGTCTGTTTCTGGGAATGCAGAAGGTTTTCATGTGTTGGGGTTTTTGCTTTGGATGCTTGCTTTCAGGTTAAATAACCTCACATAGGACAATGACATTCCTGACATGTTGTGAATTATTCGGAACATTTTTAGATCAACATGACGAGAGATAAATTCGACTGAGTGAGGAGATGTGAATGGTTAAATATGCGAGTCATAACTCGGCTGAGTGCATCTACGACTCCCCGTCCCATCTGCTGCTCCGCGCCCACAGCGGGGGGAGATGACTGTTTGCACTGTTTGGCTAACAGATAACACAACTACCAATAAACTCACTGCTGCTAAGCAGGCAGACAGTTTGAGGGAGTTTAATTTGGATTCAGGCAAAATTTTATCAAGTCCATTATACAACGACTTGAGTTTGAATGAGATATATTCCTGCTTTAAGCACAAACAAACACACACAGTTGCACACTCATGCAGAGAACTATCAAACGTGCCAGCCAAGCTCTGGTGTCTTATATGCTGGGTGTGTCCAGGCAAGCAGGTGTGTCCGATTCACCTGATGACTCCCTGCAGAGGCTCAGAGCAGGAGAACCACAGGTGGAACAAATCACATCGTCATCAATTACACTGAGCTTTACCTGCAAGTCAAACATGTAGGCTTTGACATTTTGGTTTGGTTTTATTCATCCAAAAACAATACACAAAACCAAAAAAGAGGTATGATTGTGTGAGAAACTGAAATAAAGTCCTATAAAACAAAGCATGAATGGCATGAAAAAACAAGATAGTATGTATGAAATTTAAGACAATTAAAAAAAAACAAAAGTAACTTTCAAAAAAATTGAAAGACAATTTAAAAAAACAAAAGTAACTTTCAAAAAAATTGAAAGACGATTAAAAAAATGAATGGGAGCCATTTGAAGCAGAAAAGCAAGACATTTTAATTAATTTATGCACCATTGTTGCCACTTAATTTGTGAAAGCCCACAGTCCTGCCAGTGGATCAGTCCTAACAAACTCATGCTCGGAAAAGAAAACATATTATTTAAAAATCTAGTGGATATCTGAAGGTTTACAAAAATAAAAAACATATATTTCTATGATATTGTCCGACAATGTGAAATAAAGAGATTTTCCAACCTTAATAAACAAAATTAACCTGAACATTAATGCAAACTAATCCCAATATTCACTTGTTTTAGATCTACTTTGGTTTCAATCAACTCATGAGGGAACTTTTAGCTCTCTTTAGCTCCTCAATGCTCCACCTTCATTTATGTTTGTTAGAAACATCACAAGCTCTTTTTTTAACCCTTTTTTTAAAGTCATGTTTCTTTCTGGATAAATCTTGCTAATGTGAATTTTGATAATGTTGCAGAGCACTCCCAAATTAATCAGATTCATAAGCCCTTTTGAAGGCAGACACTTTGATTAGAAGCATTTGATCAATATCTTGGTACGTAGACTTTAATCTAGTTACTTGTCTCAACAGGAAAAAGCACAAGTGGAACTAATAACAGGATTTGGTTTCAGAGAATACTCCAATGCAGCGCAGCAATGAACTATGTTCGAGTTACCATTGATTTGAGTTCCATCCGACACTTTCGGCAGCATGTGCCTAGTTTTGTGACTAAAATGAACTGGTTCAAGGTTGGTTTATTGTCTACAACACAGCGTTGCACAATGAAGTGCAAGTAACCCTAGTAACCCTAGCCCTAATCTGGAGGGTACTTCACCTCCTCCATTCATCCATCCGTCATTGTGCCTCCCCAGGTGAACCAGATCGGTCTGTACGGTGGTTTCATTGGAAACTACGAGGAAGCTGTTGAAGTTGTTCGCAAGTGTACGCAGTCGGACCCTCTCTTCCGAACCCTGGCCCAGGTACCACAAACCCCACCCATCCACAGGAACGCCCCCCGGAACAGGTCCTGTATCTGAACCGGTCTCACTTTGTCCTTCCAGAGCATGATGTCGAATAACAGCTCAGACAAAACTCGGACCAAATACACATTTGAAGGTACGTCTCTCATTTTTCTTTTTTGTTTGTTTATTTGATGACTTGTGTCTTGATTGCTGTTGTTTTGTCTTTACAGCTCTCCTATACAAACCTTTGGACAGAGTAACCAAGACCACACTAGTGCTGCGTGTGAGATGATCAATCAATTCCTCAACCTTTGTAGCTGCTCTTATGGATCTTTTGTCTAAAGGAGCACAATCTTCTGTTGTTTGTAGGACCTCCTGAAGACCACGCCGGAGGAGCACGGCGACCACGCCTTGCTGCAGGAGTCTCTGAGATTGTCCCGCAGCTTCCTGTCCGGCGTCAACGAGAGTTCACAGGGCAAAAGGGAGGTCACGCTCAGTCACGGCATGGTGAGGCTCAAACCTGCCCCATGATGGACATGAAACAAGCTCAGTTCTTGCTGACACCCACGCTCGTGTACGTGCATCGATGTGTTTATGTGTTACTCAGAGGCGTAAGCTGATGCGTGACGGTTTTGTGGTGGACTCAAGCGAAGGGGAACGGAGCCTGCGTCACCTCTTCCTTTACACCGACCTCCTGCTGTGCACGAGATTCAAACATGCAACCAGAGGGTGAGAGCACAACAGAAAGCATCGAGGGCTTTGTGGGACATGTGGTCGACTATTTTTATTTTCTAGAGCGTTTGCAGTTTACAGCTCTGTCTTCTTCTTCTTCTTCTTCTTCTTCTTCTTCTTCTTCCAGGAAGCAGGATCAGTACAGGTTCTGCTGGTTTCTGCCCCTTGCTGGTCTCAAACTCCGTTGGGTCGCGCACCACGAACATTCCCCGGACACACAGCTCCGCTTGCACACCATCAGGACCAAGATGTACCTCCTCCGACAGCAGCTACGGCAACACGCAGTATGTTCATGTGACGAAAGCAGAAAAAAAACACTCTGGTTTTGAACAGACAAAGAAACAGAACCATGTTTGTGTACAGACGGGGTCCAGGGGTTTGACTTGGGCGGCTCGCAGCAGGAAGAAAATGGATCAAATGGAGCTGATGCTGCTTACACACTCCCCTGTTTACACACTAGAGCTGCACAGCCCCAGTGGCAAGGTACACACACACATACACACAGTCTGATGTTGTCAGAAACTTGCTGTTCTGAATATAAAGTAAATAAAATAATCTGTTTTCGTCCAAATGCAGAGCCACAACCTTCTCTTCTCCTCCCTGTATGAGCTCGAAGAATGGAGAGAAGCCATTCACAAACTCACCACAGGACAGTAAGTTCACAGCGTCAAGGAGCCGTCAGCACGGAGAAGAAGGATGTGGTTGATTGTGATTGTAGGTGTGAACAGCTGTGACACGGTCAGGAAATGTGATGACCTTGAGCGTTAGCAACCTTTACCTTTATATAAACCAAGTGGAGTGGTAAAATACGAAATAATCGGCAATAAATAGTAAAAGAAACATTTATAAATTACTACAATAATAAAAAACATGGTTGTGGATTATAGTCTCTGCCAATGTATGAGTCAGTTCTAAGCTAATTTACATCCTTTAGCCAGGAAAGGTGTTTTTCTTTCTCCTGTTGGCTGATTGCCTGTATTTGCTGTGTGTTGTGATCAGACGTAGAAACCGTCCCTCCAGACCTGCTCACCCTCACCAGTGCATGTGCCAAACTGCGAATGACTCAGCATCCACCACTTCACAGCACAAACGCCGGTACGACCATCTCTGACCTCCTCCTCACGCCCGAAACACATCCTGTATCTGACATGCTGACTCTGGGCTTTCACCTTTTTGATCCCTTAAATCCCGCCTCAAATCTGTTTTGTCTTCATGTCTCTCTCGGTTTCTCTTTTGTTCAAATCCCGTGAGCTTCAGGATATTAATGTCTCTGTGTGTCACCAGTAGAGGACAAGGAATCTCTGTGTGGGACTCTGAGCGTGTGCATCCACTCTGCCTACGGCCTGCAGCAACCAGCCTGTATGTTGAATATGAGATTTGTAATTTTTGATTGCACTTAGTTGATAAAAAATGACAATAGAAGTGCATTTTTTCGTTCCCAGGCGTGTATGTGTGCGTTGAAGTGGACGGCTATGAGTTCTACGATAAACAAGCCCAGACACACTCATCAATCCACAGCCTCAACCCACATTGGGACCAGGTTAGTTATTCTTTTACAAGATAATTAATTCACGTATATTAAATCTGGAAAGAAGAGCGTTCAACTGATATGAAAGGCAGATGATTTTGACAGAGTTCAGGGTGTCATGTGACTTCTTCGTGTCTAGACAGCATCCGACGTGATGTGAGGCTTCGGAGGATTAAATAGTCAGACCAGACCAGGCCACGCTTTAAACATGATCAGTGGCAGTAAAACCTACACTAAATCCAACTGGTAGCCAGGGATCAAACGGCTTACAATAAGACACGAAAGCTCCCGTCGTAGCTTCGGCATCCTGCCGTCGTTTTCAACGGTCAACGCCACGTCTTTCTGTCACAGGAGCTGTGTTTCCAGGTGGACGGGGCGCAGCACCTGAGGGTGCTCTGTGTGACTCAGTCGGATGAACAGGATGATAGTGTCCTGGGAAAAACATCTGTAAAGGTATGAGGAAACAGGTTATTATCATTCTGGAACACTTATCAGTGAGGTAGTGGAGTATTTAGTCACTAAAGAACCACATATTTGCATGTTTAGGAGGTGGTGGAGACCAAAACGGAGAGAGTGAATATATGTAATATCTAATATTTTGTGTTTGTCTGCCAGTTGGAATCTAAAACCCTGAATAAAGGATGGAGGAGACAGACTCTACACCTCGGCCAGGTGGAGGTGTCTCTCTCCCTGAAGCACTGTCCCCACCCGCTTGAACCACCGAGCTCTACATCCCAACTACACCCCGTCTTCTGTGTCCCCATTGAAACCGTGGCTCAGTAAGTGTTGGTGCTTGAAACAGAAAGTTGGTCCAGAGTTACTTCCCTCTGGGGCTGTTTTTTTTCTGCTGCTTTTAGGGAAGTGAGGTTGTTTGTTACAAGAATCAAATCTAAAATTACACGAATCAACCAATCCAGTGATGGCTTATTTCCTTAAATGTTTGTGTTGTGTTCTCAGGTTTGTTTGTTTTTGTTTGTTTGTTTTTTCCCCTTATTGTATTTATGTGGTCACTGTTTTGTTCTTTTTTCTTTTCTTTTCCTCATATACTGTTTTCCTGTTTGACAAAACTTAATGGTAGGTGAATCAGAGATTAAGATCACATCCTGGAATGTCAGAGGACTGAACAAACTGGTTAAATTAAAACAGGTATTAGGCAGAATTAGATTACTTAAATCTCAAATTGTTTTCCTGCAGGAATCACATTTGACTGATATGGCTAAAGTTAAAAAAAGATGGCCAGGACAAGTTTTCGCAGCCCCATTCAACTCCCAAGCCAGAGGGGTTATTACTTTAATTCATAAATCAGTCCCCTTTAGGCTCAGCCATGAAGTAGTTGACCCGGCAGGCAGATACATTATTGTACAAGGAACAATATTGACATCCCAGATTACCCTAGTAAATGTCTATGGACCCAATATGGATAATCCCACATTTTTTAGGAATTTATTTTTCACTATATCCTCTAATCCCGGACAATATATAATTGGTGGTGACTGTAACTGTGTGCTGGACCCGCTGAAAGACCGCTCCACAAGTGTTGATGCTTCTCATTCGCAAGCCAGAAAGGTTTTGCTTCAGTCTATAAATGATCTTAACCTAACTGAGGTCTGGAGGAAACTCCATCCTAACAAAAAGGAGTTTTCATGCTACTCCAGTACTTATAATACTTCATCACGTATTGATTACTTTCTGATTTCCATGAGTCTACTATCTCATGTGAATGAATGTGCTTACGACAGTATAGTATTATCTGATCATGCTCCCATATCACTTACTCTTAATATACCAGGACTTGCCAGGTGCCCTCCCAGATGGCGCCTCCAAACAAAATGGCTTCAGGATCCCAAATTTGTCAAATTTCTTGGTGATAATATAGATAACTACTTTTGTGTGAACACAGATCAGACCAGTGCGGCCACGCGGTGGGAGGCATTTAAAGCGTATATTAGGGGTGTGATGATAAGCTATACAAGTTATAAGTCAAAGTCCCACTATAGAGAGCTAACCAGCCTTGAAACTCAGATTAAAGCTCTGGAGCTAGACCTATACCAAAATGATAGTCCAGAGAAACATAAGGAGCTCCTTTTGTTGAGAACTAGGTATAAAGAACTGTCTACTAATAAAATTGCAGCAAATCTCCTTTGGCTGAAACAGTCTTATTATGACCAAGGAGATAAGGCTGGTAAGCTACTTGCATGGAGAATTAAAAAAATGCAATCACATAGAGCTATAAATTCAATTCAGCTAGAAAATGGAGAGCATACAGTGGATCCAGTTGAAATTAACTCCTCCTTTAGAACATTTTATGAATCCCTTTATCGATCAGAATACCCAGACGACACACAGTTACAGTCTAAATTCCTGGACAAACTAGACATTCCAACTATGACAGATCATGACAAGACCAAACTGGACAAACGTTTAACGGTCGATGAAATGTCAGAAGCCGTCCGCAACATGAAAAGTGGAAAGACCCCAGGTCCGGATGGGATCCCAATAGAAATCTATAAATTGTTCCCAGATAAACTGCTCCCCCCTTTGCTAGAAATGTTTGAGGAAGCATATGAGTCAGGAATCCTACCTCCAACCCTACGAACTGCACTAATTACCTTGGTCCCAAAGCCTGGCAAACCACCCACAGAAAGGGGATCTTATCGTCCTCTGTCCCTAATGTGTTGCGACACAAAAATACTCTGTAAGGCCTTAGCAAGGAGGTTAGAGAAGTATGTTCCATCCCTGATTCCCAATGACCAGAACGGTTTTGTTCTAGGACGCCAAGCATTTCATAATATACGCAGAGTATTAAATATATTATATGAAAGGTATGATGCTAAAGATAATGCAATCCTGTCGCTTGATGCTGAAAAGGCCTTCGACAGGATTGAATGGAAATACCTGATGGAGGTCCTGGCAAGATTTGGATTGGGGGATGGTTATCTTAAATGGCTGAAGCTCCTATATACAAATCCAACAGCCGAGATATTGACAAACAACCAGATATCCCAACCATTTAGATTACACAGAGGCACGCGACAAGGCTGCCCCCTGTCCCCTCTTCTATTTTTGTTTGCTATTGAGCCATTAGCTCTGGCTATCCGGCAACATCCAAGAATCCTAGGGGTGAAAATAAAAGAAACGGACCATAAAATTTCACTTTTTGCAGACGATGTTATTATTTATTTGACCAGCCTGGCATCATCTGTACCAGTACTAGTTGAAGTTATAGAAGCTTTCGGAAAATTCTCAGGCTATAGAGTTAATCAATCAAAATCCAATATTTTATTTTTGAATAAGAATGAGAGAAAAAACCCACAGATTATCTCGCCCTTCTCAGCTTCTCAAAGGGGTTTTACATACTTGGGGGTCAATATTGTTCCAGAAATTGAAAATATTGTTGCCTCTAATTATGATCCTTTAGTACAGTCCATTACTGAATCTCTGAATAGATGGATGCCCATGCCCATCTCCATGTTAGGCCGCATTAATGTTCTTAAAATGTCAATTGTGCCCAAATTTCTCCACCTATTTCAATCTATTCCTCTCCCACTTCCACAATCCTTTTTTTGTAAACTCAGAAAGCTGTTCTCAAATTTTATATGGAGCAACAGACGTCCAAGGTTACGGCTCTCCCTATTGTATCTTCCCTATGATGGTGGTGGACTTCAAGTCCCTAATCTACAATGGTACTACTGGGCAGCACAATTACGTACAGCAATGTTTTATTTCTCGGCTTCTGAACCTCCTGCATGGCTAACTATTGAACGCACAACAACATCTGGTCTACCTCTTCAGACATACTTGTATTCTACTCATGTTAAAAAACTCAAGAAACAGACAAAAAACCCCTTTGTAAAAAACACCTTCTCTGTTTGGCATGAGGCACACGCTTATACTGGAGATGCACCTAAACTCTCTCAATTTGCCCCAATATGGGGTAATGATAACTTTGTACCTGGTAGAGCAGATGGTGGATTTAAACAATGGGCTAACAAAGGTTTAGGTAAAATAATTGACCTATACATAGATGGGAACCTAATGACTTTTGATCAATTGGTCTGTAAATATGACATACCTAGGAATCATTTCTTTAAATACTTACAATTAAGGAGTTTCATAAAATCACAGGTTCACTCCCTGGATATACCCTCCATGTCAGCTATAGAGAAGTGTATTGTAAGTAATAAGGATGGTCGAGGCCAACTGTCAACACTGTATGGTATGTTACGATCCAAATTGAAGGACAATTCTTACTGTAGACTTAATGCATGGAGAGGCGACTTAGGAATAAACATTACAGAAAATGAATGGGAAAATGCTTGTTTAAAGGCACAAACAAAGACTATAAATACAGCACTAAAACTCATACAATACAAGTGGCTATTCAGAACTTATGTGACACCTGTAAAACTACATCATTACAACCCCAACATTCCCGACAGCTGTACTAAGTGTAATGATAGTGCTGGCACTCTGCTGCACTGCATGTGGGAATGCCCAAAAATTCAGTCATTTTGGAAAGATGTAACTTGCATGATATCACGTATGACTAACATGGTGGTCCCACTTGCGCCAAAGCTCTGTATATTAGGTATTTATCCTGATAATTTTGCACCGGGTCGCAAAAATGCTCCCATTATTGATCTATCCTTGCTTCAGGCTAGGAGAGCTATTGCACTGAGGTGGAAAAGTTTGGACAGCCCTACATACGGAATGTGGTTACGGGAAATGGCGTCATGCTTGACACTGGAGAAATTAACATATGTGGCCAAAGGGAAACTAAACAGGTTTAGAGAGATATGGGATGCTTTTATGCAGTTTTTGGAGAGTGATCAGACAGGAATTAACGATTAACTTTGCACTTGCGGTATGAATAAACAGGACCACTTTTGATTTTGTGTTTTATTTATTTTTCCACATTGTGTGTGTATGTGTATGTATGTATATATTATTATTATTATCATTATTATTATTTATTTATCTGTTATGTTTGTTTGTACGTACTTCTGTTTTCCATTCTTTGAATGTTTGTACTGTTGAGGGTGGGGGGAGGAGGGATGTTCATATTGTCACTGTCCCTGTGACTGTATGTTCTATGTTAATGTGTATGTATATAAAAAGAAAACAATAAATATATTGTTAAAAAAAAAAATGTTTGTGTTGTTAGGCAGGAGGGCACGCTCGTCCCACATGTGGTGCGCTGCTGTGTGGAGGAGGTGGAGAGGAGAGGCATGGACGAGGTGGGCATCTACCGGATTTCAGGGACCGCCAAGGACATCGGCACGCTTAAGGCTGCGTTCAACAGCAGTAAGAAAAAAAACACTGCAGGAGTTCTGTCAGCGCGTGCTTTAACACACTTTAAATCAGACAGTTTTACTTTTTATTTATTAAGTTTTAAGGTTTTTTTTTGATAAATTGAACTGATGATGGTGCCAGATGAAGGATTCATCCTCTGGGGACCATGAATGAACCAAATTTCACAATAGTTGCCTGACCAAAAAAGTGTGGACCTCAAGGGGACCATTAAAGTCATTGGGATTCTATGACAAGGCGTTTTGTCTTGTGCTCATAAGGAAGGAAGTGAACACCAAAAGCCTAAGTATTTCTCACACTCATAACGCCCCTCTCAGATCTGCGTGAAGCGGTGACCGTGCTCAGGAGCGCTGAAGTCAACGTGGTCGCCGGTGTTCTCAAGCTGTACTTCAGGGAGCTGCCGGAGCCTCTAGTACCCACTGAGATGTTTCTGAGCCTGGCTAGGGTGCTGGGTGAGCCAACGAAACATTCTTAAACTAAATTCACCCCCACGACTCTTGAAATGAACTCTCAACTGAAGTTCACGTATGTGTGTTTCTCTCCCCTGTAGACATCCAGGACATAAACGCCCGTCTGGTCTCCATGTTGTCCCTGCTGCACTCCTGGCCTGACCCCAACCGCAACACCTTCCTGTACCTCCTGAACCACCTCCAACGGTCTGACACCACTTAGGCGGCAGCTTTATTATCTGTCAGGGATTGATGAGGGAGGCACTAATCCCACATATCTTTGAATAATTTTTCTCCAGAGTCTCTGAGAAGCAAGACGTCAACAGGATGTCTCTGCTGAACCTGGCCACAGTGTTCGGTCCGAGCCTCTTACGCCCCCCTGTGGTTGGACTTGGGCATGAAGGGCCCACCGTGGATATCTCCCAGGAGGTGGTGGTGCAGGTGGGAATGGAGCAAACGTAAAGGCGATGCTTGGAGTTGATTGATTGATGTTTGGTTTTGTTCCAGTTCAACACATTTTCTGCCCAAATAAGGTATTTGCTTTCTAGTGAGGATTACATTTATTGTCATGATGTTTGAAAAATTATATTCAGCTAGTTGAGATGTTTATTTTGCAATGCGATGATTCAAAATATGGAATTATTTTTAGTTGACCAAAAAGTAGTCCAAATTAAATATATAATAATTATAAAATATCAATTCATCTTTATTTGTAAACCTTTAAGTTGCTGAAATCCTTCAAGTCTTTCCAGAGGAACTTAGATCACGCACCGGTTAAACGATACATTACAAACTACTGTGTTTCAGGTCCAAGTGGTTTTGTGCTACCTGCAGTGCAACAACCTCCCTGAAGCCCAGACGTCTCTGCCACATGACACAGACCCTGAAGATGAGACCACCCACATGTGAGACCACCACCGGTGTCTCGGCGGGCAGGAAACCCAAATACTGCACCTCGAAAATTATCTGTGTGAGAACTGTACGACAATAAAAGTATTTATTGATTAAAAAAAATACAGACTACGACTACGATTCCAAAAAATAAAATATTTTGTCACTTTTGGCAATTTAATTCAATCAATATTTTTATATATTTAAATATTTTTACACGTGAATAACAATAGATTTTTTGTATTTTATAACTTATATATTAACCAAGGATGTCATAGAAGGCCATACTTATATATTGATTCTTCTAGAAAAATAAAGTACATTTTCTCACCTTTGATTGAGGCTTTTACATTCTTAACTGTTGAGCCGACAAAGGTCAAGAAGTGGTAAAAGAAAAAGAGGTGAAAACTCTCCAGCAGTGTTCTCAGTAGTATATATGGACTGGGAGTAATGTGGAGTCAAAATGTGGTTGAGGAAAAGTCATGGGTGCAGATGTTGTGAGGAGAGGTCAGAGGTCACCTCCCCGAGCCTGAAAACCAATCGGTTACGGTTCAAATCCAACTAGACGGAGTTCACCACAAAGTGTACGCCTCATAAAAGTCACACACACACACACACACACACACACACACACACACACACACACACACACACACCATGTAGGAAGCCGACACACACATGCGGCCCGTGTTCGACCCATCCACACCACAGATGGGGAGTCTCTTTTTCAACCGCACC
This sequence comes from Chelidonichthys spinosus, assembly GCA_029853015.1. Lineage (NCBI taxonomy): Eukaryota > Metazoa > Chordata > Actinopteri > Perciformes > Triglidae > Chelidonichthys > Chelidonichthys spinosus. The sequence continues at coordinate 8,462,568 of CM056843.1, read as the reverse complement.
ACCTGGGCAGGCCGGGCTAGTGTTACCCCCAACCTTTTACCCCCCTCACTCTTTTGATCGCTAATCCTGGACCCCGACTCCAGCTCCGCAACACTAATAGACTCTGTGTGGACGCCATAACAACATCCAGAACAAAACTGAAAGAAAACGGTGACTCACCCCGCCGCCCTCGGCGTCATAAATCACCTGTCCCCTCTTAACGCGCTGGCTGCCAAAATAAAGTTCCGCTTTGGCGACTACAAAGACAAAAACGAGGTTCAGACTACAAGACTACAAAGGCCCGAGACGTCCCAGACTTTTGTGACCCGAAGACCGGACTAGCTGCTGGGAACATTTTTACAGGAGAAGTCAGTTTGTGGATTTTATTTGCACTCCTGGAGCTGAAAGTGAGTTTTTTCTTGGATTTCTGACATCCATGTGCATTCTGTTATAGTTACACACACAAGCTGCATCAGGAGGAATTCCCAATTGTTTGAAATGCAAACACCAATAATTACAATGGAGGTTCTTCATATAGGACTTTTGTCACACGTGTAATTTAACTGCAAGGTTTTTTATGTGAACGAAGAGAGACAGATACAATAATTTGTAGGCGATGTTAAAAAGCATATCCTGCTGTTGTGCAGTGTATATATACATGTGTGTGTGTTACATGGTGCTGCCCGGGGCTGTGCCATGCTTGATTAGTCCTAATCTAGCTGGGAGTCAGGTTGCTGTGTCGGCGGCGTGTCTGTATGGAAGGCATGCAGGCTGCGGATCACAGGGATTGACCCTCTGCCTCTCAGGTTAACAGAAGCCCTGTGTGTGTGTGTGTGTGTGTGTGTGTGTGTGTGTGTGTCCTGAAAACAGTGTGATAGCGAAACCTGCTGAACTTGGACTTGAGCTCTTGAGGGTGAGAAACCTGCAGTGGGTGGAGCTTGAGATCTACAAGCTCTGAGAATAAAGTGTGGGGAAAAAAAGAAAAGGAGGTTTTTGGGTAGTTGAACTCTGGAGGAGTCGCCTCTCACGACCCTCCGCGTCTGCCTCCAGAAAAGCGGTGTTGTGTCGGTTTAAAATGCGACGTGCTCCCCCTCCCCTGCAGCAGAAGGAGCCCCGGGCTTAAGTTGTCTGTTAGTGTCTGTGTAAGTGTGTGTGTTCGGGGAGTTTCAGGATCAAACCCTCATGTCGACAGACGCTGCACCGAGGAGACGACCGCGGACAGGTGCTTCCTGCAGCAACGCAGCAGGTGCTTTGCTTTGCACACATGCAACATGACATGATCATGCATGTAGAGAGCATGTCCCGCCCCTCGGACACACACACATTTGTATTATTACACAGCCAGGCAGTCTGCTGTTAGATAGTAGCAGGTGATCACTTTTAGAGGTAGGTCTATATGTGCCTTGCTTACCTGTAAAACGTATCACATCCCCATTTGAAGCCATGCTTGAGTCACATCAACACCTTCCAGCCTTCATACATGCTGGACGCGTGTTTGGTGGAATAACGTCTAGCTGGTTATTTTTAAGTCCCGAACAAGAAACTCCAAGTCTCTGCTAAACTGTCTATTTAGGTTCAACTTCGAGACTTGTCCTACTTTGAAAATAGATGAATTATTTTGGCTACTGAGACACTGGAGGGACACGCCGCCTCCGTTTTATGAAGGGTGTTGCTCAATGGAGAGGTTGACATTGAACAAACTTTATCAATATATGTTTACGGGCTCTCTGGAACAGTAACTTTTAACTTTTTTCTATGAAATCACTGCTACTTCAGGTTCCTCTTGTAGCCTACTAATGCTAACTTTATCCGAACAATACGCTACTAACTCAAAGCTTTAACTCTGACATCACTTTTTAAGGTGGTATGAAGACTTTGTGGTTGTGGAGAAACATCAGCATTCAGGTTTCTGTCCAGCTGATGAATCTCAGTATGATATTCACTCTTTCAGCTCAGTTTTGGTCTCCTCCAACTCCTAAGGGAAAAATCTCTTCAGCTGCTAAATGCTCCACCAGCTAGTCTCAAGTAACAGACAGACAAAACAAGCTGAAAGATGCTAAAAAGCCTCAGTAAAATGCCCTCATATTGGCGGATTTCCGTTTCTTTACCAAGGAAACAAAAAGGGCAACACAACCTTTTCACTATAGTTTCTAAAGAGACCCTGATGGGTTGTGCCGGCCCCAGGAGGCTGCTGTAAGAAGCCTGAGAAGATATTTGGACCTCATGAGTATAAAACCCCCCACAGACGCTCAGTGTACTGTGTGTTCAGTCCTGCTGAGCGTTCATCAGTCAGCGAGTCTATTTTTCTCTTTTTATTTTCAATCGCATGCTTCAACGCGGCGGCACAGCCAATCGCTGACACGGACGCTACCAAAACAACATGGCTGCTCAACAAATGGGAGCTCTTCCATCTGTCTTAATATACCCTCCCCACCGCCACCAACACCACCTCCATTTCCCCCCGGGGCTATGACGCAACATCTCCCAAATGGAAACAGAAGCCACGACGACAGGTCGGAGCAACGCTTTGCAGATCCATATCTGGGCTCCGAACAGTCTATCGGAGGATTCCTGTTAGAAAGCCAGGCCGGGGTTAGTTTGGTCTCTGGGTCAGCTGTCCAATGAGATTGGAGATAGTGTCAATTTTCATAAAATAAAGTAGTGTTACTACAAGGTAGTGTGTGACCTGGTGACCTTAACAACTGAAAACACACGTGTGAAGAGGGCAAAAAGGCAAACCTGTATTAAAAAGTGTCCCTTATAATAAGACTTTATGAATTTTAGTACAATTTGTAGTTTATACATTTGAATTAGTCATGTTCCTTTCTATAGTATGGCAACATTTTCAACAAATTCAAAAGATCATTGATATAACGTAGCCATTTCTTTTTATTTATAAAAGGACACATCACATACTGAATAGGTTTTGATGCACATTCTGTGTCTTATTTATTTCATTCAGTTTCCCCTAGTTTGTGTAAGCGCTGAATAAAGAATAAATATGATTCAAACTATGTTTAATCTTATTAAAGATCTCTTTTTTTTAAACTTCATAAGACAAAAATACAGCATGGCATTTGACTTTCATTTCCAAAAGGTTCTTTTATAGAAAATATTATAATTCTTACAACTATTACTTCCCATAACACCACTTGTGTTATGTTTTGTATATTTCCGTCGTCGGTGAGTTTTCGCTGCAGAACGTTGACCGTAACCGTCCAAAGAAAACACACAAACTTGTGTGTTTCTCTTGTGTTTGTGGAGTTTCTCTGAACTTTCTCCAAGCCGGGGAAGAAAAAAGTCACTGCTCCTCCTAAAACAACTGTAGTTCTTGTATCTCTGGAGAGGATAAAGAAATCTTCCTCTTTATGTCTCTTTCTGAGCCGGAGTCGAGCACACCAGAGGTGGTGTCGTCGGCGAGGGTGCAGCCTTTGTGCTGGTCTCCGTGGGTTGAACCCCTGCGTCGGTGTGAGAGTGTGTGTGTGGCACCACTGAGGTGTGAGCGTCCTCCTCCTCCACGGAGTGTGTGTCCACGCCGGGAGGCTCGGTGTGTGTCTCAGTCAGCAGGTGAGGGGGGATGTACCCAGACTGGGGCTTCCTGTGCTCCCTGTGATGGTGGTGGTGGCTGTGGGGGGATTTCGGCGGGCAGCGCCCCCTCTTGTCCTGACCCCGGAAGCCCCTCAGTTTGGGGCTCCAGTGTTCCCGCCACTGGAGGGCCAGAGTGGAGCGGTCCGCCACCAGGCGGCTCTCCTCGGGGCCCCAGCCCCGCTCGCCCTCCTCGGCGCCGATCAGGAGGAAGGTCCGGCCCACGTGGAGGGCGGGGCAGCCGCAGCCGAGGTCGCGGTCCGGGACCCAGAGGGACTGGACGCCCCTGCGGACGCGGGAGGTGGACCCTGTGCGGAAGACGGTTTGGACTGAGATGGAGAACTGCCACCACGGACCCGAACGCTCCATCCCTCTCACCTGCACCTTCAGCACTGAGAAAGACGGAGACATGTAAACATTTTTTATATTATTATCTTCCATTAGATGAATTAAATCATGTGTTATGTATTTAATTTTATTTCAGAGGGAAAAAGAAGCAAAGTGAACACTATGTTACTTTTTTTTTGACAAGATAAATAAATAAAAACATGACACCAACCAAAGTCCTTCAGACAATAGGTCTCCAAGTTCATCCTGACTTTAACCTGAGACGGCTGGCAGTATGAAACGCACTCCTCCGCTACAACACAGGGAGAGGGAGGGAGGGAGGGAGAGGGAGAATGCGTCAAATGAGAGGGTATCATTTCATAGCGAGCATATCAGCACATGTCTTTTCCCCTAATTACAATATGGCTGCTTCTATTTGTCATCACAGTATCCTGTGACTAACAGATGACCTCGACTGCAGCAGGTGGGACATTCCTAAAGCCGCCACTAGGAGGAAGTGGTTAGCCACCGCGTGACGAGTTAGAGCAGGAGATTCTTGTCTTGATGTGTGATTAATGTGTGTGTTGTACGCGAGGCGACATCAGCGGTGTTAAAGGATGGTTTGCAGAGTGAAATATTATGCTTTATGGCAAAAGAATGTTGAAAAAAAGACAAATAGACAGAATAAAACTGAAAAATACAACCAGTCTATAAATCCACTCACCTATGCTGTACTGAGGTTGATATACTGGCGTTGGAGCGACCTCTTGAATTCCTGTGAACATTAACACAGTTTCAGGCAGGTGACAGAAACAGATACACATCGAAGCTTCGGCATACGATGAGCCGTCAGGTTGTTGCAGCCGGAGTGTGTGTGTGTGTGTGTTATGGGTGCTATGCTTGAATGCTTCACGGAGCATGAGGCACGTCTGTACAGAAGACAAGCAAGTGTCAGAAATGTGAGGGTGTGTGTGTGTGTGTGTGTGTGTGTGTGTGTGGTCCTTTTATGGCCAAGATACAAACTTTACTTTTGGTAATTTAATGAGGTCAAACCAGAACTTCTTGTTTGGTTTTGTCTAAAAAAGAATGTAATAAAGTAGTGTGTGTGTGACCTGTATATACATTAACCAGGCCTCTTGTAAAAGTCTGTGTGTGTGTGTGTGTGTGTGTGTGTGTGACAGTGCTGCCATATTTGACCAAGTTTATACTCCGTCCCCCCGTCCATGTCCCGTCCTCTCTGACAGGACGGGGCCAGTGACACCCTACACCCCCACCCTACGCCCCCTACTTTTAAAAGACAGGAAGGTGCTGTGTTTGGATGTACGTCCAGTATATGTGAGGGGTCAAATGAGATACATACAGTATACCCGGGTACAGATACAGCAAATCACTAGACATAGTAAGATAATACATTTTGTGATATCTAACTGTTATTGTTTGCTTCAACAACGTTTTTCGTATTTTGGAAATATTGTATAAAATGAGTGAAAATATTATAATTTTCGAAATATTATTATGATTTAAAAAAGGAATAATTACACGTGACATCAAATCATACCAAATATAGTTTGGAATGCTACAAAAAAAAAAAAAGTTTTATCAACTTTCTTGTGCATTGCAACTAGTTTGTTGAACAAAATTAACTTTATTTTGAATATTCACTTTCCATTGCTCATTTTAACAGCATCAGTTAAATCCGACTGAAGAGTACTCCTTCATTGAAAGACGAGCTTGGAAGATAGCTTCAGGCTATCTCACCAGGTAGCTTTACCTTCACTCCTCTCTCTATAAATCTGTCTAATTGGCCGTCTCTTCTCAGTCTTGACCAAATATACATTATAGTGAGTGCACTTTGTAGAGGAGGCCAGCAGAGATGCTCTTAATTCGTTAAGCTTCTTGTGCTGCGTGGATAAAAAGGTTCGGTGTGAGCTAACTTTAAGTTGAGCTGCTGCGTGCCTTTTGGTCCGTCTGATGAGAGGCGAGGTGTTAGAGGTGGTGGTAGGGGGTAAGAGATGCTATACATAGCCCGAGATGGTCTGGCAGTAAAAACAAACAAGGTTTTCTTTCACGCACTCCTTTCTCCGCGAGAGTTATGAGTCCACGGCCCTGTGATGGGGGGCTAGGGGGGGGCTTTGAGCTGTACAACAGGTGTGAAGCTCTCCTCTGCTGGCTCCCTATGTCACCTGATTGGGGCTTACACAGCGCTGCGTCGTTGTCGACACTCGTACGATTAGCCGGGGAAGTGCACGTGGATTAGCGCTCATGGCCGGGGGGTTCAGCGCTGGCAGGGCCCAGAGGTATGAGTAGCAACAATCCACTTGATCTGACGCTGATCCCACATCAGCTGGAGATGAGGTTTCCCTGTAGCGGTCAGCTCATGTTAACGCTGCTATGGAAACCGTCTCTAGGGATGATGAAAAGGGGACACGCTGGGAGATTGGGCCAAATTAGCCCGGTCAGCAGCGGCCCCTTTTATATTTAAGCTACTACTTGATAAAGGTTTACGGAGCTTGATAGGAGGTTTAATCCAATTAGGCCACAAGCAAATGAGTTTGAAGGAGAAATTAAAGAGGTCACTTTGTCTTGACTGACAACTAACTATTAAAAGTCTTTGATCTATTTGAGCAGGGAGGAACGCATTGAATGCAGAGGGAACATTCTTTTAAATTAAGACTCATAATCCATATTAATACATGTCCTCAGGCATCTGATCTCAGAGTCATATTATGACTGCCAAAATTCAAAAAAAGAAAATAAATCTGCCAGAAAGGCTGAGAACAGAGAAATGGTCTGTGGTCACCACCTGCAGAACCATTCCTTTATAGAGGTGTCTTGCTAATTGCCACTTGTTTCCACCTGTGGTCTGTTCCATTTGTGCAACAGCTGGTGAAACTGATTCCCAATCTGTGCTGCTTCCTAACTGGACAGGCTGATATCTCAGAATTATCATTGACTTGCAGTTTTATTTTGTTTTAGTGTTCCCTTTATTTTCTGAGCAGTGTACTTCTTATGTCTAGTCAATGTGTCTCATTTCCAAAACAAATCTATTTGCACTTTTGCACCAATTTAGCTTAAAAGTGTCTAAAATTGCCTAAATGTCTTTTTATGGTGATGTTTCTAAAGTGTAAAGATTTGTTCTGACCAGAAAATGAGGTAATAATTATTATTTATAAATAATATTTAGCTACTTCATTATCTTGTAGCAAAACATGTGATTTCAAGTTTAAATACACAGTTCATAATCCCTTTGATTGACTGAAATTACATTTAGCGACTAGAAAATTGAAGAAATATGAAGTCTTACCAGATGAAAATGAATCAAAGAGAAGAGCTAATGCTTTACTTGTGGACAGCCGAGCCATCTTCCTCATGCTTTCTGCCATTTTGTTTGTATCAAAACTGTATATATCTATGTAAATATATATCTGCCTAACTTTACTCTCCTACCACTGCCAAGTCAAAGCGATGACTTGGCAGTGGTAGGAGAGTCAAGTTAGGCAGATATATATTTGGCCAAAAAATGACTTAGGCAATTATGCTACGAGGCTAATGCTAACTGATATGCCCCCCAAGTTTTGGTTCAATTCAACTGAAACTATCTTGGAGATAACTTCCATTATTTGCACGCTAACGAGCTGGTCAAACACACGTTGTTTCAAATGTTTGGACAAATAACTGGTGCCAATACCGTATAATGGTAACTCTTGACTCAGATTCTCAATAAACGTAAAAAATAGCAGACTTACGTATGCAGGGCCGCAGCGGGGACTTGCCCTGTTTATATCCCGGAGCACAGCGGTTACACCTGGGGCCCATCACCCCCTCTCGACACAGGCACTGACCTGAGGTCTGGTTGCACCAGCGACCCACTGCTCCCAGAGGATGGCACTGACATGCTGGAAAAGAGGGGAGATACCGTCTTATTATTTGTAGCCTGGTTGTTTTGATGTTTTGGCCTCTTGGGGGCGGCAAAACAAGTCTGAACATCCAACAGATCACTGTATGAAGTTAATGTGTAGGTGTTAGCAAACAGATTTCACATTAGTGAAAGTAGTAATTTATCTCTCCATCTGACACCAATATTCACTCCCCTTGTATCTCCGTTTTGGTCCCCACCAGCTCCTTAGGGAAATAGTGGTGGTGGACTCAGTCCTGCAGAGTTGTGGGTTCATCACTAAGAATTACAGTCACCTTGTGGTTGGTTCACATACCCAGTGAAGGTTTTCATTGGCCAGTTGTAGCCGATTGTGGTTTTACTGGGGAGCACATGTGATTATGTTCTATTTCCATGAATATGAAATCTCCACGTTGTGGAGTAAACTGCATCCAAATGTTGTGACAACAAGGAAGAGAGTTAAAATATATTAAGCAACAACTTCAAAAAGTCTGTGCCAAAACAACAACAGGATTAAGAAGACCATCCATCAGTGATGGGACCCGGGTTTAATCCTGCTTGACAGCATCCATCCCGAGGGAATGACCTTGAGCTCAGACCTCTACTAACACCGTAAAGCTATTTTGCAGCTTTCTTGTTGGGTAAACAAAGACAAATTCCCCTAACAGAGCTACCGCCTGAATATCACATGATGGCGGCGATCATATCAGAATTTCAAGAATACTTTAATCCCATCAGATGGAATCCTGTATCAAAATTATTTCAATTATTGTGTCCTTTTAAAGACACACGGTTTGATACTGTATAATGATTACTGCTTGGATTTGGAGGTTTACATCGCAAAGCTTATATTTACCACAACTATCACAGGATAAGACCCGATGAGAGAAGACAGATAGAGAGAGAGAGGAAGCCACACTTCAGCAGCTCTGTTCAGACTCTTGTAATATTTACACCAATCCTTACAATCAGTCCAAACAGCCTGACTGGAGAACATGAGTAATTGGCCCTGAAGTGAAATATAGCATTGATAAATTAAAGCTGAAATGTAAGATGTGTGTGGGAGGGAGGACACGACTTTGCAGTTTGCTATTGTTCCATGCGTAAGAAGTGGGTAAAATATGAGGATATTCAATCATAGCTCATATTTTCATCCCTGCACATGTCAAGCTCAAAGAGAGCCCATTAACTTTGGATATATTGGGCCCCGCGGTCAAGCCTCCACACGAGCATACCGAAGTGTCACAGTCACTTAGGACATGTGTCCAGTCAAAGGTCGGGGGTCACGGCAGATGCCAGCCGGTGGTAACGATGGGGGTACAGGTGGCGGCTCAGTGGGGTTTTGTGAGTGCACGTAGCTAACAGGAATAGCTGTCCGCTCTCACAATGTAACCACCCCATTAACACTTCCGTGCGGCGGCTCAGGGACAGAGTGAGCATGTAAACACATGCATTCAGGATGTCGGACGTACACAACGCCCCTCGCACCGCGATCCACCCTTTTCATCCTACAGGTATGCACAGTTAGTTATTGGAGTTATTTGCCCCCCATGCATGTGCACCAACAAGAATACACCACCCTCCTCCCATCGACTCGGTCCGGCCCGGCGCCGTCCACACGGTAAATATGCAGTGACTAACGTTGGCAGGCCTTGCGGTGGTTCAGGGGCTTGCCGTGGTCACGGGTGTATCCGTTCTGGCAGTACTGGCAGTGGCGTCCGGCCGTGTGGTGGCGACACTTCTGGCACACGCCTCCGCTCCGCCGGCCCGACTGCTGGAACACCTCCATGCTGAAGCGACACTTGTTGGAATGGTCGTTGCACTCGCAGGCTGGACAAAGGGGAGAAAGAAGCAAATACCAATGAAGGAAATCGCATAAGATGTTTGGAATTGTTCCTTTTAGGATGCCGGACTCACCCACACAGGGGTTTGGGTGCGTGGGTGTCGCTCGGTGCCACGGCCTGTCGCAGTAGAAGTCCTCGCACACGTCGCAGTCTGGCCCCGCCGTGTGGTGCTCGCACACGCACACCGCCTTGCCCGCGTCGTCACGGCGACACCTGGAAGCGTGCCCGTTGCATTTACACCTTCCGCCGACCTGCAGGTCCGAGAGGGCCAGAGGAGCTCGGAGAGCAGAGGGTGGGGCCGCCTGCAGATTCCTGGAGGTTTTTTTTGTGTTGAGATTATGGTTCCTCCTCTTCCTCAGTTCCCGCCCCCTGTTGTCCCGTCTCCGCCCCGCAACCGTCCAATTACAACCTCCATTGGGGCAAGGCAGCCAATTAGGGTTTTCCTTCATGCTGCCACGCCCTCTGGCTTTCCCACCTTTCGGTGGATTAGCGAACATGTCCGTGTTGAAACCATCCCGCCCTTCTTTGCTGGTCACATTGTGTCCATCTTCGTCTTGACCTGACCCTTTATAATGACCCTTCCTTCCTTTCTCCCCTTTATTCCTCCCCCTTATCACTGAGTTTTTGGTCTCCCTCTGAAAAAGTGCCTGTGTATTATCCGTGAACTTGTCCACCTGATCTCCATTGCGCCCCTTGGAGCCTGATCTCGTCCCTCTGTCATCTTCTGCACCCCCACGCTGTCGTGCTTCCTCTCTTTTGTCCAGGTTGCCCACCATTGTGTCTTTGGGAACCTGGTGGAAGACCACACGGATGTCCGTGGCGGTCACCCAGTCCTGGAGTGTGTGGCTGTAGTCAAAGTCGGGAGAGGACGGCCGTCCGTCCAAGGTGGAGAAAGCCAAAACCCTGCCGCCCCTCTGCTTTTGCAGGGGGCGAGGGTCTGAGCAGAGGGGCTCCGTCTCTTGGTGCCTCGCCTGGGCCACCGTCTGGGAGGGCAACCCGAAGTTCCCAAGGCAGTCGCTTGAGTAGTGCTGCATCGGCCTCCAGGTACGGCCGTAGTCCATTGACTTCTGGATGGAGATGGAGATCGGGTCCGATGGCTCCCCCTGTTGGCAAAACTGCAGACTTATGTAGGTGATCTCAAAGCGGCGGCCCAGAGGTAGCGTGAGGACCCATTCTCCGGTGTCTGGTCCTCCATGAGCCATCCAGCAGGTGAGGTTGTGGGGGTTGTGGAGGTCCGTCAAGGCGGTGATGTTGTCATAATCAGGCCCTCCTGGCGAGTGGCTAGCATCGGCTGGGAGGCCGTAGGCGGCGTTGATGAACTCCGACAGGCAGTGTCGCGGGCGGCCGTCGAGGTAGTAGCAGGGGTCATGAGGCGAAGTCCAGCTCAACGGGGTGTGGGAAAGGGAAGAGGAGACGAGGGAAGGAGGGAGGAAAGGGAGGAGCAGAAGGAAAACAGGGAACAGAGGGGTGGAGGGGGGAGGGGAAAAGGGCCGGAACATCATGTTATCGAGCCTGTGGTAGGGAAAAAAAAAAAGAGACGATTTTTAAATGAAAACCGTGGGAGCTGGATCATAAAAAAACATGCGCACAAACTGATTGATTTATACGAATTGTGTTTGAAGCCACAGAGGGAAATATAAGATAGACCACCTGTGCCTTTTTATTGAAAACACACAATATCAGCTCACTGCATCACTTCGACTGCACCTTATTGGCTCTTGCCAGTAAAGATTTCATCCCGTAAAAATGTAATCTCCCATCTTCACAGTAGTGTCGGCCACCGGGTTGAACCGGCGACCTCGACAGCCTCGCGGAACGCTATTTGTCTTAAAACTCCCCTTCGACCCCCCGAGAAGAGTGGATGGAACGCAAGGTGAAGAAGGGGTGCACACCCGGCGGGTCTGTCTGAAATGACAAAAAACATGCCCGACAGCTGGGGCTAAACCCTGAGCTGGACCACATCCATCACGTTTATGGCTCTCCTTTTCAAATCACTTTACCGTGGGTCGGTGCTGCAGGCGAGCGAGGGGCCTGAGTAGTGTGAAGCGTTGCAGAGCAGAAAAGAGTATGAGAAAAAGAAAGGGAAGACAGAAAGAAATGAGGGGAGGGAGGGAGATTAGTCTAGAGGATGGCAGGAAATGATTTATAGATCGAAATGTGTGTTCGGCTTGAGCTCCTACACGGATACTTCCGTGGTAAAGACAAACACCGACTTGTGTGCGTCCGCTGCACGAACACATTCCCATCCCGTCTCTTACGACCAGCGATGAGCGTAATTTATTCCTCCTGTCGAGATTTGATACCCTCCAGCGTTAATTGAACAATGCATCTGCTTTCTCCGCGAGTGGTGATTTACGGCCCACATGAAGCCCAGGAGCACATTCCAAACAAGCACTTCTTAAAATTTGTTTCTTGCTCAAGAGAGTTCAACACCTGCCACGTTTGCTTTTATGTCAATCTCGTTCCCTTTTCTTCTCGAGCCGACTGTCATTTTCTCAGCCAAGCAACTCTCCCTTCTTGCTCGTCTATCGCCTGCCTCCTTCATTCTGCGATGGGAATATTCTTAACTGCCGCGAGATTGATGATGTCCTAACAAGCGTTTGACACTGACAGCAAAGTCAGCAGGGCTGCATAAACCGAACCCGTAGGAGAGGACGCGGCCGAACGCCTCTCCGGACTCGTCATCCCGCTCAATTAGCCAACGACCGAAATATGAGGCTCCCCTCGTGGGACCACACAGCTCTGAGGGGGTCTGCGATGTGGCCGCCTCTCTCCCTCGACTGCCTCGGACTAGCTGCCTCACTTCCCCAAAAAAAGCAACAGCCCTGCTAAAATGGATCAACCGATTGGGTTGAGGACAAAAGCAAAGATCAGGGGTATCGGACAATCCTGTTTTGTGGCGTTGCCACAGGAAACTCTGCAAACAAAGCGTGCAGCGATGAGCGGTCTGACCGTGACCCCCGGTGCCACCGAAGCCACATTCCTGGGGTCCAGAATGCCTCGGCGGGTCATTCCTGACGTGTCGAGACATGCCCCCCAACGGGAACCTGATAAAAAGCAGGACTTAGGGATGCGTTTATTCGGGTGATTAATTATGTCTCTGGTTTCATTCGGTGTCAGTGCGAGGAGGGAAGATGGTGTCAGAGGGATTACGAGCGGGGTAAAAGGTTATTAGAGGATTCAGGGAAGCGGCGGAAGAATTTGCTCTGGATGAGGAATGAGGAGCGAGCGTAGGCGGGCCGGGTTCAGGGTCGGGGAGCACACAGAGGAGGAAGGGGGCTGTTGTTCAACACTCCCATGACAAGCACTTGCTCTCGTCTTCGTCACATTACATGACTAATTAAACATCGTCCCATTACAAGCACTCTGATAAATGGATGCTCCTCTGAGTGAGGCCCCTGAGGTTTTTAATGCGCCCCTCTAGGCCAAATCCAGACACTCTTCTTTCGAAACCGGATCATCTGTCTGGCACCGCCGCCGTTACCCACCGGATATGGTTTCAACGATTTTTTTCCCCGCTGCTTTCTATAAATTCACACGGCCGAAGAATACAAAAAGAAAAGACGCCGACCACCAGCGGCGTTCCTCGAAGAAAACCCAATTATGAAAATCACACTTCAACTTTTTGTCAGCACGTGTTTGAAAGAGGCCTTCACTCCTTCTTTTTTTCTTTCCCCCAGTAAACCTCAAATTGAGGGTCTAACTCACAAAACGTAACCCCTTAAAGATTACAAATATGCTTCCATTTTTACGTCAAGTTTTCGACGCAACTTGGCAGCGATTTCTTTCAAAAAGCTTATACAGCCAAATAGTGGTAAGATGAGATCAACATCTCCGGCGGGTGATCTTTAGAAGCAGCTATGCTTGGCTGGCAAGGGGCTGGAAAAATACTTGCTGACAACCTGGGGGCATGTTTACAGCATAGTCGAACAGAGGGGAGCGACGCTCATGTTCGGAGCGCTGCACTTATACTTCCTGACGCCATTCTGCTTCTATTCTTCACTATGCGGCCGGTGGATGTCAGGGCGGACAAACATGCATTGTTTTATCGACTGATTTGATTTTTAACCGAACACGTGTTCTAATTAGAATCAAATCCACTTATCAAAACACAAATGGGGAAGTGAAATCATACAACGTGATCTACATTCATTACAAATAGAGTTTGGTAGAATATCCAACTTTTACATGCACCCCCCTCATAGGTTTATTCCCCAAAACGCTACATAAAAACACAAGAATACTCATTTATGAACAATTATTATCACCCCTTTGAAAATATTTGCCAGAGTTAGAAAGAAATGTGATTATTCTGGGAATAATTAGAGAAGATGTTCACTCGTGTTTTTTGGATTATTGCTTCTATATTTTACACATCATGTCTTTTTAATGGCTTGAAGGGAGTAGCAACATGGGAACTGCGTCTTTCGTCCCCTAAAGGAACATTTTCGAGCTTCATTCAACCGCAGCAATCTCATTTATTGTGATTTAGTGGGAAACTTGGACTTCGGGTTCCCGAGCGGAGCGGGGAAACCTCTGGTGTGTGTGGTATTCTCTCTGGCTACCTGTTAACTCTCTTTGGCCTGTTAACACTTTGGAGCCGTGGGCCCGTCTGGGTCCGGAGCTGTTCTGGTGAGCAGATGAGCTGGATTTGGCCTGTCTCACACGGTTTAACATTCCTCGTCATGGGCGAGCAGCCCCGGCCGGCAACACGGGGGCCAATATGTTCATTTGCTTTGCTACTTGGTGACGACTTTCAAAAGGCTAAACAGCGGTTTGTGCAAATAAACAGATTTATATCAGGCCGATAGTCGCTGGGAAGATTTCCCAGAGTGCTACGCTCCGCTAAGACACAGAGCCTTTAAATAAATATGATCAATTATACGAGCTGTCTCTCTTACATGTTTGAAGCCGAACCAAGGCACCTGTTGGTGCATGTTACCGCGCTGACACCTTTGTTAATTTGCAATTGTCCTCAGCTGGTCAGAAATACAACCCTGGGCTTCGGGCGCGAAGAGAGCGAGAGAGAGAGAGGCTACGTATGCGTTGTGTATTCTCAAACCGCATTCCTGCCGCCGCAGTTGAAGCCCATCTGTGTGTTATTCCACACGGAGCGGATTCCACGAGTTCTGTTTTAGGTGTAATAATCTAATTTTAGTGGGGCGGCCCGGGGAGGGCGAAGGCAACAGACAGCACAAAATGGATTATCGCTGCTCGTATCTTTAGCTAAAGGCCTCTGTCCTTCACGTTCGCACCCGCCGTCAAAACCGCCAATCCGGTGCATGTGCGGGGCCCCCGGGGGCCAACGGCACCTCCGCACACACACATGCGGGCCGTCCCTGGCTCGGCGTTGACCCACAAGTCCAGCTTACTCCGTTTTTTGAATAATAAAACACATGTTACCCACTTGATATTTAAAAGTGAGTTTCCTGTCAGCCCCCCCGCCCCCCCCCCTTTACAGCCTCATGCAAGTTGGCAAGACGCTCTCCTGCAGCTCCAGCTTCACATGTTGATATTGAAAAACAGATGGAAATGAAATCATTGTGATTCCGCGTTGCAGTCACGCCAAAGACAACCCCCGGGCATGATTGGGAGTAAAAGTGAGGCCTCTGGGCTGTCATTTTGTTTCAATTAAATCCACAAAATGTTACACGGGGGGGGGAGGTAAACAAAAAACTTTGTCAGCACAAAAACAAATAAAAAGCACACGTGATTTTTGTTGGCTAATTTAAAATGACATTTTTTTAAAATAAGGAAATAGCCTGTTTCAAGAGGCAAACTAAATGCAAAATGCATGTCATAGAAATATGTGCCCCTATATCATAAAACAACAACAAAAAAAGGGTAATCGCTCGTATGTCTATTAAAGCAAATACGGTATATTTAAGCTTGGATACACGCGCTGCAGAGGGATTTTAGGAAAACTAATCGACTGCAGACCCTTTTTTAAAAGAAAAACAGCCCGAAGTCACGCGCGCTTTGCGGCCGTTGCGTTCAGCGGACACGAGAAGAATGATTCACTTGGCCTCGGTTCATTAAACATAAATGTTTATCATATTTAGGCTGATTGCTTTGGCAACAGCGAACAGTGGAGCCCGCAGTCTGATTGCCTCAATTCGGCGGCGCTAATTGCCGCTTGTTAAGGCAAAATGGGTCTCAGTCAATTAGTTTGATCTCACAGGCAGGAACGATAATATTTACAGTGTCAGGCTATCACAGCTTGATCAAACAACTTCATTCACATTTTTCTGTAGCTTGATAATTGCATGTATTTAGATTTTTTTTTTCCAAATTGATATCCAGTCATAATAATAACTAAATCGTGTTATTGATTTATTCCATCCGCAGCATCACACAATTGTAACAAATATGCTTAAAATTGCTTACAATTTCAAATGCAGTAACAATTTGTGTAATAAAGAGAGTTATTAGAAATTCTGTCCTTAATTTGTGATTTACGCCTACAGTTTATAGGTTATAAATACAACTACAGAAAACGTATTAATTCTAAGTATAATTGTATTCATATATAATAAAGTAGAATAAACGTAAATAACCTAATATTTATTTATTAAAATATATAATAGCAACTATAAATACAAAGGTGTGACACACATCGGCTGATTTACAGGGAGGTTAGCAGCGATGTCAGAAAAATATATTATGCTTTGGTGAATTATTAGATTCCTGAGACCCGAAAACACAACGCTGTGATGAATGCTCTTTTAAGGTGCGTTTAGGTGCAAATAAACGTCGTTTATTTCTGTTTTAGATTTGACCTCGGTGCCAAAAAATAAAACAAAATACAGCCGTTCATTCGTTTCTCGTCTTAACGCGCGACTTCAGCATCAAACACAAGTATCACAGAGTCGATGGAGGGTTTTCTGGGGGGAGAAATGAAATGAGCTCACCATGTGCGTCCCGGGTTTCTCTCTCTCCTCGCGGCTCCGGCTCATTTAAGAGAAGCGCAAGTGTCCGGACATCAGCGCGTCTGCAGAGGAGCAGAGCAGAAGACGAGCTACCGAGAGGGGGCAACACGCCGGGTACGGGAGGAGGAGGAGGAAGAGGAGGAAGAGGAGGAGGAGGAGGGAAGATACATGAACGGGATCAGCTGGGAGCTGCGTCTCTCCATAACCGACGTGAGCCAAGTGCTCCCACCTCCGGAGGAGACTGACGCACAGCGCGCGTCTTACGCACACAGCAAAAATAATAATAATAATAATAATAAAAAAGTCTTAATCAGACTCAAAAAAGCAGGTTCGATCAACTTTTTTAAGTTATTGTTTTATTTAAAGCTTTATTTGCCTTATTGTGAAAATCTGCTGTTAAAACTTATTCAATAGTGCAATAAATATGTTAATTCAAATTACTTTTAGAATATATATTATAATCTGATTGTATTGAGTACTTTTACTCGTGATACATTTTAACTTGAGACTTTTATTTGTAACAGAGTATTACACTGTTGTATTTTGTATAGTACTTTTACCACCACTGTCAGCTTGTTAAATTAGATAACATGATAAAGTTATCATTTGACTTCTGCTTTCATGTTAATGCAGTAATAACAATAATAAAACTTATAATAATGTATGACTGTAGGGGACTGCTTAATGAGTACTTTTTAATTAGATACTTATATACATTTTGATATTACATATGTACTGGTTTGAGTATCTTGAAGAGGTATTTCTGCCTTTATCTTCCTTTTTTACTCTGAAAATGTCATTTAAAGAAGTATTTCCAGACACCATCAAAATATTTGACCAAATGAGCAAAAATTTTAACTTTGAGGGGAAAAATTCCACGTGTATGAAATCACAAGTGTTCAAACTACTTAATCAGGGAAAAAAAGAAAAAGGTGTTCAGGACCTTTAAGTGTGAATGAATGTACCTCATTTATCTGAAACTAAACCACTTTACTGAATGTGTTGTTGTCTGGAGAATATCACACAAACTTAAACAGGTTGATCTGATTTAGAGTCAAGTGGCATTTTCCCCTTCTCTTTAAAGTAAAACTAGAATTTTAACTCAATTTGAGGATTTGTTTTTTACCTTGTGCAGATCTTCCACCTTCATGGTTTATTACCACAGGCGGGCAAATTGAGCACACAGAGGGAAGCCAGTTGTAATAGTCTTATCTCGTAGCGTCCAGGCAAAGATCTCACTCCCCAGCTTGCTCCCAATTATCCCTCGGTGGAATAAGAAAAATGGCTGAAGCTAATTGGCTGGACTGGATCGTTCTCAGATGTGACCCAAAGCTGATACAGATGGAAATATAAGAGAGTGAATGAAGTCGGAGGGCGGAGGGAGGGAAGACGCTTGATTGGAGAGGAGGAAACTTTCCCAGAGAAAGCCATAAAACTGATTGATGACTTCCCTCGAGGAATGTTTCCCCAGGTGTGCTCCGAGTGTGTGTGTGTGTGTGTGTGTGTGTGTGTGTGTGTGTGTCTAGTGGTTACAGTGCGGTTAAGAAATGCTATCCTTGGACGCAGGACAAGTGCAATAAAGTAAATTGAGGGGTGAAATAGCACGTTTATGTGTCAATATTGCACTCTGGCAGCATAAACACAAAAGCACAAGAGATTTCATAGAGCTCGACTCGGTACCTTTTTAAAGAATGATTTAAGCAATGCTAATTGATAACAGAGAGCATCACTAAACACGATGTGATAAAATGTTTAAGTGCTTAATAAAACGCTTCAGGTGGTCTTTGACAGGTGCCTGGCGCTGCCAACACCCTGCAGCGTAGAGCTGCTAAGAGACTCAAATCATAATAAACAAAATACCATGAAGTGTAATTATAAAAGTCAACTTTAAGCCACCGTGACAGCAGATTTCACAATACATGGGCGTTGGTTTGAAGGATGAGAAATATTTAAAGTGCAACAATGTGGCATTGTTCTAAAGTTTGATACTCACAAAATATTTTCATACACAGTCAACATTTATTTCTAAATTACCGGAGCAAAAGAACACCGTGCTCTAAAAACCAAGGGAATTTAATGATGATCATAATTGTGGGTGTTTCACATTTACAAGCTCATAAATCTGTAAATGAAAGATTTATTATGAAGGTACAGGAAATCCCCCCCAGGTGTAAAACTTATCTAAACTCTGTGGTACAGATATGTTGACGTACAAATACTTATAAACAAAGTTATTCAACAAATGTTGTTAGCAGAGTTTTTAAAATCTAAATAAAATGAATGAGGCAAAAGGTAAAAGTTAATTAATTTCACAGAATATTAATCATCTCTTAAGGAAGAACCCAAATTGCTCACTTAGAGCAAAGAAAATCGAACTTAGTAGGTGTACCTCAGGGTTCAAGGTTAGGCCCCCTACCATTGAGTCTAAAATTATGGGTAAAAGACCAATACGATATGATCATCGTAGTTATTGTGTTTAAGTCTTTGATTTGCCAGCCAATTATTTTATATACATATGTTTTTAAAAAATATTTATAATGTTTTTTAATTATGTAATTTTAAATGCGTATCTTAAATCAGTTAAATTTGTTTAAATCTTCTCAGCTTTGAGCATCTTCTGAAAAACTTGAATAATGACAGTAAAGACATTTACGTCAGGATATCAAGATTCAGAGGCTGTAAGAAGATCCTCTACTAACACGGAGATGTATCTCACATGTCCACCCCGTCATCAGAGGAGATCTTCAAGGAGATCGCGTTCCCTCACCTCTGACCTTCTCCAATGTATAAAGCACGAACGGTCCTGGACCTGACGTCGATCTGGATGATCACTTAGCGTTAAAATCACACAGAATCTACAGAGTATTGCCCTGTTGGTAACTATGATGATTTTGTTTTAATGCAACAAGACAAGATGTCTATAAAAACAAAACCTTGACTGAAGGCTTTGGCTCGAAAACGTCGTTGGCAAAAAACAAAAACAGGGTGGGAAACGATCCCGTTGCCATGAATCCAAATGCAATGTTTTTGTGTTTCCAAGCTTCGCTCACGTTGTCTGAATGTTGGCAGGTGTTGGACGGGGATCGGGGGGCAGACTGTTGTTCTGCAGAAGAAAAAAACGTGCCGAAAAAAAAGGGTCAAAGGTCAAGAGGGAAAAGATTAGCGTAAAATGAGCTAGAAATCCTAACATTTATCATTGTGGAGCATCCTGGTAGCTTAAAGGTCCTTTGTTAGACGAGAGAAAACTCCAGTTTATGCATAACATGCAACTTTTCGTCCACTTCCTACCTTTGCAAATTAAGTTATATTTGCAATAAAAGTCAATGAAGCTCTTCACTTTTCATTCTTATCGGGGTTCTGACAGTTTTGCTATTAAATGAGAAACAATTAGAATGAACAATAACAGGAAACACTCGATGTACGGTCATGTAGTGGAGTCGAGTGGGAGTTTTTATCTTCAAAACAAGTCAAGTGTGTAATGCATTTCAGTGCTGTTGACTGATGTCGATATTTAAAGTTTCGTAATGCAAGGTTGAAAAAGAACACACAAATAGATTTTTTTTAAAAAATAGCGTTTGAACTTTAAGCCTTTGTTGTCGTTACACCTGGAAACTATTGACTATGTGATTATTAGATATTGGTTATGCAAATATTTCAATATCAGCAGTTTTATTACACTAATGGATTAGGTAAATTAAACACAAAGGGTAAAAACTCCAGCAGAGTAGAATTAACAATAATTTTACCAACAGTTTTTTTACTCTTTTATTCTTTTTGATCTAATATTTGATACTATTGTATTCCATATTATTTGGAATTGTTGGATTTGCCTTGTAAATCATTTTTGAAACTTAGTTTTAAATACTCCAGGTATACACCTTCTCCTTAGCATAGACCCCCAACTATTCTGCGGATGAAGACAAATAATATTTTCTTACATGTGACAGGTGCTGAAAATGTTTTTATTGAACTCAATCACTTCAATACAGATGTTTATGTTTTCCCACTGTGGTCACTTTAAAAAAATGGAGAAATATAATGTGGTTTCCCCGTGCAGCTCTGCAAGGACAGTAAATCGGAGTTAATGTAGTCGGATGATAATTTTATATACACACAGTACCAGTTATGGAGTAGTAAAAGTACCAGTTTGTCTGTGCTTTGTTTCACCCTTCAGCTCCCTCTTGTGGCTGGACTTGCTGCTGTGATAGGTCTCTCCAACTCGGCTGCAGCTCTCACAGACACGGTCATCACCATCCACTGACCTCCACCTGATGGATTTTTAAAAAAAAAAGAAAGATTTGATTCTATTTTTCTCTGACATGTTTGGAGAATAAATGTAGGAAAAGTGACCTGAAACTGACCTCCCACTTGTGAAAGAACAAGCCCTTTTCAGTGAGTGCTGGGTTGAAATGGGCTCTGCCTCCAGGTGACATGTTACATATATCTACAGGAGACAGCATGACACACGCTGAGGCATTTCTATACTGGAGATGCAGAAACAAACGACATGTGAGTCCGGTGCTGACAGTGTGCCTGTGGTCCTGGCGGAAGAGGAAAGGTTCAAGCTGAATCTGGAGGAGGTGGTCCCGGACTCTCGGCAGGAAACGGGAGCTGGAGTCCTCCAGCTGTGAGTCTGTGAAACATCTGCAAAGAGCAGACGTATCCTTATCAGATTTTAACCAGTAATTTGGGTGCATTTATAAGAACGGGATGCAGAAACTGGGCAAATTTAATGCCGGCAATGTGAGCCACCATAAGGAAGTCGTTTTTTATTTGGAAAATTAATTGCAGGAACCACTGCAGACATTTAACAGACACAAAGGGACTCACCCCCGGTGGTCTATGAAGGGGTATCTGGGGTAAGAATCCACATCGGGGTCCAGAGTAGCCACACAGCTGTTTGCATACAGACGAAGACGACGATGATCCACGGAGGCCTCCATGTTGACCATTTCACCCAGGAGGTAAACGGATGACTTCCTCTCGCTGCTCCAGTCATCTGAGAAACATATAATATATATATATATATATATATAAAAACACACATATATTTAGAATCACATCCACATGGAGAACCTCTTTTAACACACATTTGGGCCTGAAACCAACGCACTTGTCATGAGTCTGAGGTGGAAGTCCAGGTCCAGATGTGTTGACTGGATGGAGATCAGAGGACTCCAGGTTGGTCTCAGGGCGATGCTGCTCACTGTGTACCACCTGCAGGGTACAAGCATTTCAACATGAATCACATTAAATGTCCATTCCAGAAACTAGTGGGAACATGAATAATTGACAGCAGAAGTTAAAGTGAAGTGCATAATTAAAGTAGCAGAAAAAAAAGGTGAAATATTGCTTCTTAAATCATAAGTAAAAAAAGCTTTTTACCCTTTATTATTTATATAGTTGACAGTGTTCTCTGTATTTTCTGCCTCTTTCCCTTTCAAGTACTTTATACCTTTATTTAAACTATAGATCCATGCTGTTCTACCGACCATACTTGCACGTTTAAATGCACCTTTTATATTCACACTGGATGGGAACGGCGGCTGGCAACACGTCTCCAGGTGATGCCGGAGGAGGAGAGTACAGCAGGAGGTTGTTGTACAGGACAGCACTGTGGGTGAACTACACATGACACAAAGCACTGTCAGTATCAAACCACTAGAGGGCGGCATTAAGCAATGATCCAGCTGGGGTTTGTTGCAAAGGGATTCATGGCCAAGTGTGGTTTTGTGGCTCTTTTATTTCACTATGTTCTCACTCGACAGTGAAACCAACATTACATTTAGATTATTAAAAGGCTCACCAACCCTGATTGAACTTCCACACTCGGTCAGAGGTGCCCTGATGACGTACTCCCCATTTCCAGACGGTTTGGCCATGCAGTGATCTTGTACAGAACCGACCGGTCCGAGCCTGAAGTGTGTGAGCTCCACGGGCAGGCCTGGGTCAAACAGATAAGCTTTCAACACAACCTCGATGCCGTCCTCGTGACATTTCACCACAAATGTCTTGACCTTGCGATGGCCGCCGGGATCCCCAACGTCAGATTTGCCTGCCTGCTCCAAAGAGGCTGCTTTCAAGGCGGCCAGCTCGGAGAAGGACAGAAAAAGAGGCTCCGTTTGGTAAGTGTAGCACCGAATCGTCACCAATTTAGACAGAATAAGAAGAGAAACTGTGAAGTGCACGGACGCAAGAGGCATAGTGGCGGTGCGTTGGAAGCTTCTTTCCCAATGTGGCTGTCAAACTGAGCTGAGAGGTGCACACCTGAAACTCATCGTCCCTGATGAGTGACCTGCAGCACCACTGTAACAATCACACATGTTGACAGAAAAATGTGCTTTTCCTTTCATTTTCATGCAACAAAATAGTCATATAGTCCGAGGTGATATTAAAAAAACATTTTATTCACAATAAAAAAAACTGTACATATTGCATTTTAAGGCTTTCATTTTGGGTAAAAATGTTGATATGTACCATATTGTTGGCATAAAGAGAGACGCATACATCATATAACACTGGAAAGGACTTAACTATTAATGGGAAGGGCTTCAAACCTTAATCCAAACAGCTGAGGGTTTAATAAGGTGCAACGGGTCTTAAAAGGCTGACACCATGCATGTAAAAACAGGAGAAGCGTAAAACACAAAATCTAGAGCCAACGTTTGGCACCAGGATGAGATATAAATGTTGCCTGAAAGCTCAAATGATGTCACATCACATAGTTTCTTTGCAGGTTGCAGCCAAACGTTAAAAGTGAGGTTATTCTGTTGTTGTTGTTTCTGCATTCTGATTTAAAAAAGAAAGAGAAGTTTCCCCTCATAGCTCCCCAGCGTCATGCGTTTTGTCCTCCTCTTCTGAGCCGTCGCTTTCTGCCTCCTCGGCTCCTCTTTTGCTCCCTAAGTCTCCTTTCGACGCCTCCTTCATACATTCTGAGCAAAGGAGAAAGAAAAAACAAAAGCACATGTCTTGATAGCATGCTTTTATTTAATCGCCTTTGAGAATGCACAGCTAGAGTGTTGGATGACACTTTGGCAAACGTGCTCTGAAGCTGAAGAGGCTTAAAAACCGTCCAAAGCTGCAGAGCGTAAGCAGCTTGTGCCACTTTTCTGTGGGTCATGCGTCACACAAACCTTGCTCTGACGCTTTGAGGACGTGCTTCTCACACAGGAAGTTCTCCAGCCTCTGGTCCTGATGATGGAAGTACCAGTCCTCCACCACCTCCTCGTACCGCTCCAGCATCGTCTCACACTGGACAACACACACAAGTGCAGGAGGTCAAAAGCAGGTACATTGCTGTACACATTCATGGCATTTAGGGGGATATCAAGGGGGTGTTTTCTAATGAGAAATCAGGTTGTGAAATACATCTTTCCTTCACATTCCCTGACCTGTTTCTTCATGTCCGACACCTCGACAGAGGGTTCGTCCCACAGCTCAAAGGGCAGACCCAGATCCACTTTGACCCCCTTGTGGACCAGGTTCTTCAGAGTCGTCATGGTCTGACTGGCGCCCTGCGTCACACACAAACCAGCCAGATGTCAGTATGATATGCACATTTATATAAATGTTAGCAAATGACAGGAGCACAAACATCACGTCAGTTTAAACCTCTGCTATAAGCAGAGCCATTAAAAACACGTTTAATGCAGGTGAGGCCTTTAAAGTGCAGGTATGCGTCACCTTGGCGTACCGCAGGCTGCCAGGCCTCTCTGCGTGAACGTTATACTGCAGGATGCGTTCACATATGTCGTCCACCGCCTCAGTCAGCCGAGTCTCCCTGGAATCACAGTACTTTTAAATACTGGCATTTCTCACACGAACGACGCTGCAAAGCTTTCTAGCAGTTTAAACAACGCATTTGCAATGTGTTTATCTTTCTTGGACTTACGAGGTGTTGTATTTAATCTTCCTCCTCCTCCTGCCCGTGTCCAGCACTTCTCCGACCTCCAGCACTTCTTTGGAGCGGCCGGTTTTCTCCAGAGCCGCCTGCAGCTCCACCGTCAGAAACTTACACACTGGCAGGCAGGAGAAACACCGGAATAAACACGCGTTACAACTACGTTAGTAGGTCGGCACAAAACTATGTAAACAAATGCCACAACACCGTTATAAACCCACATAACTAGCTAGCTAGCGTCGCTTCTTCGTTCTACCTTCGCATTTATTCGGCAGCCTCTCGTCTTCTTCCGCCGCGACCAGACAGCAGACACTAAACACGACCATGATATAAAGTTTCATCGCGTCAATGTGTTCCTTAACTTCCAGGCGAGACCACAGTTTAATATCTCCGCGGCCACATCCGCACTTTTCTGACGGCAACAAGTCGGAACGGCGCATGCGTAGTAAATCCCCACAAACGTGAGTAATCGATGCCTGGTGTTCGGATTGCAGGGACGATTGTCGATGGAAGAAAACGATGCAAGAAAAGTGTTTATTTACTATTTATTTAGTTGTATTATACTTTTTACTTCCGCCCTTCACTCATTCCATATATATTAAATAGACATTTTAAATTCTTGTTTAATTTTTAACAACAAGGGACGCTAAACATCTTCTTCGAGAGGTTTGTTATTATTTGCGTGATTTCTCATATCATTGTTATTGTTTTATGAGCCATTTAAACACACATTTACTGGGTTCATGTTTAATGATTGAGATCCTGATACATGGCCATCGATAAACGTATATATTAATATATGCAGTATAAAAACTTGTGATATAGCCTATAGGCTACCAGTATATAGAAAAATACTTCTTTTAATGTATATCTTGTCGGCTATTTATGTAGAAATACATAGGCTAAAGTACTTATATACTCCCTTTAATACACTTATACTGTACTAATATAGATACATATATTCAGCATTGATTTATGACATGGTTATGGTATTCCCAGTATAAAAGGCTATGCATTATTTAATATAGATAGTAGGTCTATGTACATACAAGCGTATACTCATCATATTATGTTTTTACTTAATTAAAAAATATAAAATAATAGCATTTAAGTACATACAAGATAATTCCATGTTAACAGTCACCTAAAATCAAGAAAGTCCTGAGTTGTAATTCACCAGCTGACTGAATGCAAACAAATAAAACAATAAATAAGGCATTTATCAACATGGTATTAATAATCACAATTTGTACTGTGAATATATACATCTATAATACTATCAGAGCAATAAGACAGTATGCTAAGGTTTTGATATGTGTGTTATGATATGTTGTTGCCATGTTTTCAGTGTTTCAACGATCAATGAATTGCATCTGTGGCCCTCAAAAAGGGCATTTGACTGAAAGAGGTTTTCTAGTGTATCAGCCCT
Organism: Chelidonichthys spinosus; assembly: GCA_029853015.1. Lineage (NCBI taxonomy): Eukaryota > Metazoa > Chordata > Actinopteri > Perciformes > Triglidae > Chelidonichthys > Chelidonichthys spinosus. The sequence goes on along the minus strand of CM056843.1, from coordinate 8,436,680 downwards.
GAGTGATCACATAGGAATGGTGGATAATTAGCTTGATATTTGGCAGTGAGCTGGTTAAAATAGAAGGCGCTTGCCTCTTGGTTTCTCAGGTGTCAGGGGCAACACACTCGACAGCAACGGAAACCCCGGGAGTCCGTGTGGGAGAAGAGAAGAGAGAGAAAAAGAAAAGGCAGAAAATGAGAAGAGAGGGGGAAATGTGCGCCGTTTTAATATGAGGACTGAAAAGGAAAAGTGGTGAGATATGAGAGGAGAGGACGGATTCTGCTTCAACCAGAAGTGAGTGACACACACACACACACACACACACACACACACACACACACTCATTCGTTCATGTTCTCCAGCTGCAGAACAGTTTGCACAAAGACGTCAGAGGATAAAGTGTTCATCTTAAGTGGAAGAAACTCAAGAGTAAGTGCAGTAACAGTGTGAGGCGTCCACAGGGTTTCCAATGTTGTGTTATGTCACTCAGCTGGGTGTCTGTCTATTGTCTGTGTGTGTGTGTGTGTGTGTGTGTGTGTGTGTGTGTGTGTGTAGGGGGGGGGATACAGTTACAGCAGTGTCACCCTGCCCTGTGTGTCACGGCTGTATGCACATGGACACACACGCTCATGCATCAGATGCTGTTACGTACACACACACACACACACACACACACACACACGTAAGACAATGTGTCAGCAAATTGCAGCGCTCACATCAAGCCGTACTTTTACCCTGCAGCATCATTCCTAGTGTAGTTGTCTTTTTGCATTTCATTCACTTATTTTTTTTATTTTATTTCAGTTTTTTTTTCTCCATCTCCATCCAGTGAAACTCTAACATGACACCGAGTTAAACACCCGGAGGAGATGAGTGAGACGGATTCAGAGGACGGAAGAAGGAACATTCTGTCGGCTCGTCAGCCAGTTTTATCTGCTGACTCTGGGACAAAGAAGAACGAGACGTTCGTCTCAAGAGAGTGTGATTCCCTCTGAATGAGCGAAGAAGGACACGTCCAGGATCCTCTACCTGAGCCCGAGGAATAGTTTCAGCTCAAGCAAGAGGATACACGTCTGACTATAAGGTAACAGCTATTTCGCTGCATTATATATTATAAAAGATGCATAAAACTCACTAATGTATAACCAGTAACATCACAATGTAATGCAGGTAATTATAATGAGAAAATAACGTCACTAAAAATCAAAAATACTTGAAAGGCAGCATTCAAACCACGGGACTGGAACAGGCAATCACTCCAAGTGATGACAGCTCTTTTAATACACAGACTAACACCAGACAATAATATCTCAGTCTATATATAATAATACTTCTACTACCACTACTACTACAAATATTTATAACAAGTGTTTTCTGATGTTTCCAGAGTAAAACTTTTATATTTCTAAAGCCTATATTTCCATATATTTAAAATGAGAATAAGGGTTATTTTAGAACAAACTGCTGATGTTTCATTTCTGAGAAAATCATTGTGAAGGAAAAGTGCAGTGGATCGTAGTCGCAGTTAAACGTTCATTAATTAACAATGTAGCTTTAAGTGGATAAAAGCTTCTTGATGGAGCCGTGGGCGACGGTGAAAGATTCCTCTCTTCTTACACAAACTAAGGATGTTCTTTGTTTGTTCTGTATGTTTACATGTTCAGCTCAGTCTTATTGACCTGGGTGGCAAATTTGCTCCGCAGAATGAAAAAGACACTTGAAATAGACAAAACTTTGACAAAAGAATACAAAGCAGCAGTAAAAGTAAAAGCATGTAACAAAAACAAATACAAATTAAGTTATCTGTCGTACATGATAAAAATAAATGTTTTAGAGGTTATAAAGCAGAATATACAATATATATATGGCAACATGAATTATTACTCAAATTGAACCAAACTAAAGCCACAAATAAGAAGATAAAATACATTTCTGGACAATTACAGCTACAGCTAAATGACATATTAGAAGAGATATCATTGAATCAAATGGTTTTGTGTGATATTTATCTCCATTTGGCTGCAGCGTTGGTGTCATGAATTTGTTATGCGTTCATTAATCATGGATGGTGTGAGAGTGTTAGCTTCATATGTTTTCCTCGTGTTCATGAGCCTCTCAGAGGAAAATGTGATACCAGGAAAAACAAAACCTCGCCGATAATTGACGACACCGACCCGCTTGGCGTCTGCAAAGCCGAGCACCTGCAAGGTTCCATCTCTTTTTCCTCTCCGCACAGCAAGACCCTGAGATGACCCGCCGTGAACACACACACACACACACACACACACACACACACACACATGGCTGACTCAGGAACCCCAGCAGTTCATATCACTGATGACTAAAACGGTACCATTACCTTACCGCTGCTCTCACCCATATCCACACACACACACACACACACACACCTCACACACACACACACACACACACACACACACACACACACAGTTTAGTATTTGTGTGCAGGATGTCACACCTCGAACACACAGGTGAAACTTTACCCACAGCAACTCATTTTATTTGCGATTTCAAAAGCTATAATGACTGACTGATCCAATGCTTTTTCATGGTTTCCCCTCTTATCCCCTCTCTCCTCTCCAGCACGATGCCTGAACGGGTGAAACATTTCCAGGGTCAGAGTTTTCACAAGCTGAGGCGGTCCTGCCTGCGTCGAGGCGCGCTCTTCAAGGACCCCCTGTTCCCCGCCACCGACCAGTCCCTCTTCTACAAGAGGGAGCCCCCGCCGGGTCTGACCTGGAAGAGGCCGGGGGTGAGGGGGGGATGGGGAGGGAACCTTCAAACCAGTATGAACAACAACAAAGAGTTATTTCCAAATATATTTCCTCTCCTCCCTCATCTAAATCCAGTGCATGTTACATTCCCGTCAGATTAGGGGTTAATTAAAGCACTTTCTATTATAGGAGAGTCGTCAGGCAGTGAGACCTTGAGTGCTCTATTGGTGTGTGAGTGTGTGTGTGTGTGTGTGTGTGTGTGTGTGTGTGTTTACAGTTGTGTTTAGAAAAGGCAGCAGTCAGGTTTAATAGTCAGATGGTTTTAGCACACTGATATGTGTATAATAATAGGTGTTATTGTGGCTACAGCGAGCAGCCTTTAATGGTGGCAATGAAAGTCAAGGTTGAATTACTTATTATCCAGTCAGCGGCCAAAAACGTAAAAGTGCAAGGATTTATTGTAGGAAATGGATTGTGTGTAAAAATGAGTCAAAATGAAGATGCATATAAAATGAAAGAGATCAGAACCCACAAAGCTTTTCCCCACATTGAAATCCAAGACTTTTAAAGGACCAATTTAATGCCACGCAAAATAAAATTCAATACTAAATTCAAAGAATGATGAAAAAATATACAATTATCATACATGAAATTATTGCCATTTAAATTAACTTTTTCCGGGTGTAAAAAATAATTCCTAGTTAATTAATTAATTAATGTGACCTTGACTCATAAGTGACAGAACATGACTAATAATAACTCTCTGTTGGGAAAAAACAGATAAATGACATTTTAATCCTTTGTAAAGCCTTTTTTTTTAGAAATGCAATCTTTTTAAGGCTTTTTACCGATTAATTGCACCGTGATTCGTAGAATCGATCCTATATTAGCTCTAAATTCAGGAATGCCTGTGTGGTTCGATCAGCAGTTCAAACCTTCAATGCTCTTAATCTATTTAATCTGTTGATTCGGGCCAGAAAATGAAGGGTTAATGGTATTGTGTTCCTAATGCCCCACTCAGGTATTTTAAGCGTGTATCAACACGGAGTCGGATGGTAGGATGATTCTCTATCTGCTGACACACACACACACACACACACACACACACACACACACACACACACACACTTCCCATTAAATGTGTACTTCACCATCTCGGCGAAGTTGACACCAGAAGGAAGGTTTTGTATCTTCTGGAGTTACATTTAAAGCAGGTTATGACTACTGAGTGTGCATTTGCACCTCGGGCTCCTCCACTGTCACCTGAGCCTGTCCAAACTGAGACCAACAGATCCACACGGGATCCGTCTCCTCAGCAGATCTCTGACACCCCATGAAGCCCCGTGACGCTACTCACTGCTGCAGTTCACCAGAGTGGATTTAATGTGTCCCTTCCTTTCTTCCGACCACACTCCAGGAGATATGCAAGGATCCCCGTCTGTTTGTTGATGGCATCAGCACGCGTGACTTGCACCAAGGCAGTCTGGGTAACTGCTGGATGGTGGCTGCCATTTCCTGCTTAGCGTCTGAGCCGTCTCTGTGGAAGAAGGTTGTGTATTTTTGTTCCTCTGTCATCCTTTTATTCCTCCCCTCTTTCCCCCCTTTCTTCACGCCATCTCCCTCCCCTCTTGTCCCCCCCAGGTGATCCCGGACCACGTGGACCAGGAGTGGAATCCAAAGCATCTCGACCTGTACGCAGGCATCTTCCACTTCCGTTTCTGGAGACTGGGCCGTTGGGTGGATGTCGTCGTGGACGACCGCCTGCCGGTCAGCAGGGATGGACTGCTGCTCTTCTGCCGCTCGGCCACACCGCGGGAGTTTTGGAGCGCCCTGTTGGAGAAGGCCTACGCCAAGTAAGGGCTCCAGTAGAGTCCTACTCTCTCCAGGAGACAGAAGAGGGCGAAGATGAGCACGTCCATTACCCGTTCAGTCAATCTCTCTGGTTGCTCTCCAGGCTAAACGGCTGCTACGAGGCCCTGGAGGGAGGGAACACTACAGAGGCTCTGATCGACTTCACCGGCGGGGTTTCGGAGCCCCTCAGTCTGGATCGCGAGGCCCTCGTCCTGCACGGCGACCAGCGGAGGGCGTTCTTCCAGACGTTAGCTCAGGCCCATGAGCGTAAAGCCCTCATCACCTGCTCCATACGGGTAGGAGAGATGCACAATGTGCGGTGAAAAGATGAGTTTATATAAATGTGTCATTTCCCAGCCGGCAGAGGGGGAGACGGTGGAGTCCGTGCTGGACTGTGGCCTGGTGCGAGGACATGCCTACGGGATCACAGCCGTGAGGAAGGTGAGGCAAGGGGAGAAGCCGACGAAGACCGGTTGGATGTCCAGACTCTTCATGGTGCGCATGAGGAACCCATGGGGGACCACGGACTGGACGGGTGCTTGGAGCCAAGGGTGAGGTATACTTTGAACTCCCCGCCGGCTTCACCTGCCACATGTCCGGCTGATGAGTACATCATATGTTTTGCTGGCGCTGAGGGGAGACTTTAACAGCGTCAGACTGCTTTTTACAGCATTTTTATAATTACAGTTTCTGACATTTTACAATAGTGTTGGAATTGTTTTTACGAGGGGGACATCTGCCTTTTACGTTATGGAAGTCTGAGAAACTCTGAAAATGGCCAAAATGGACCCATAAAGGTTTCCAGAAGTTAAAACGCTACTTGTACTTTTACATGTCACTGCCAGTGTGTTGGACCTTGCAGCTCTTGCATTCTCCCCCCCCCTGCTGCCTTTGACATTATTGCCCTTGCACGCCCCCTGCAGGTCACAGGAGTGGCAACAGATGAGTCGTGCAGAGAGGGAGAAGATGGGCCTTATCGTTCGAGACGTCGGGGAGTTCTGGTACATTTTCATTTTCATCAGCATGGAAGGAACAATGGCGAATTAATCATTTACATCTTACTGATTCTTCATATAAATGTCACATGACTCTCATACTAATTTATTCCTGTTCTCAGGATGGATTTCAAGGATTTCTGCCACTACTTCACAGACGTGGTGGTGTGTCGCCTGGTGGAGAGGGCTCTGCTGTGGCCGAGCTCTCACTGGAGGGAGGTGCGGCGCTACGGGGAGTGGGCTCCGGCTCCCACTCTCCCGGGAGCACCTCCGTCCAGCGACCACGGGCTGAGCTTGGTGAGGAACCAGGCCAAACCTGGGGGGACCAAGCAGCGAGGGAACCGGAAGGAGGCCAGACTTGGGGAGAGTCAGCAGGAGGGAGGAAGGCGGGAGCCGGATAAGGCTGCGAAACAAGCCACAAAGGAAGATGATGGTGGAGAGGAGGGAGGATGGGAGGCGCAGATGGACAAGAGGAGTCGATGTGGAGGATGCATCAACCACAGAGACACTTTCCTGCACAATCCACAGGTAAAACTGAAGTGAAAATTGGATGCATTTTATTCTTTTTTTTTAAACATTTTTCTTTCTGACTTTGTAGTTCATGTTTGAGGTGAGAGGCAAAGAGGAGGAGGTGCTCATCTGTCTGCAGCAGGAGGACCGGAGGATACGGAGGAAAGACGGAGGAGGAGAAAACCTGCCGATCGGCTTCGAAGTGCTGAAGGTGAGCCCGACCCACAAACTGTGAGCACGTACCGTCTCGGTTTCTCACTGCTGCCTCGTCTTGGGCCCAGGTGGAGGTGAACCGCTGCAGCCGGGTGCAGTGCGTGGTGGAGCAGGCGGCCAGCTCCATCTACATGGACTCCCGCAGCGTGACGCTGAGGGGGACTCTGTCTCCGGGGCGCTACGTGGCGTTGCCCACCACCTTCCTGCCGGGCATCACGGGGCGCTTTCTCCTACGCCTCTTCTCCCATTCCCATATCCGACTCAGGTCTGACCCCAACACACAAACTCAAGATATGGATCAACCTCTGTCGATTCATTCTTGTCTTATAATATTTATTTTTGCTGTAGGGAACTGAGGGAGGATTTGCCGTCTCCCTCTGTCTTCCAGTGTTTTCTACCTCAACCCTCTGTGGTGACCACAGTCTACCTCCGCAGGGCGACCGGCCTCAGCCCTCCCAAACAGACAGGTGGTGTAGGACTCCATAACCCCTCCTCCTGTTTCACTGTAGAACCTGAAACAAGTTGTTACACGTGTCCTCCTTCAATCCTCAGCTCCAGATGTTTACGCCATAGTGCGGTGTGAGAGTGACGTCATAAGGACGCGGGTTTTCAAGGCGGAGGGAAACCCTGAGTTCGACCTCAGAGCCATCTTCTACAGGAGATACCCCAGCACACACATCTCTATTGAGGTTTGACACATTCATATTCTGTCTCTCTCTCTCACACACACACACACACACACACACACACACTCAAGCCTGTGTTGTGTGCAGCTGTGGAGCCGGGGTCGGCTGTGGGACTGCGTGCTCGGCCGGGCCCGGCTCCAGACGGCGGCGTCCGAGAGGGGCCGGAGCCACGCCATCGACCTGCGAGGCGGCCAGTCCCGTTCAGGAGGCCGAGGGAGCGTCCTCGTTGAGACGTCCTCCAGCGTGTGTCTCTCAGACTTGTGACCGACGGCAGCGTCTCGTTGCCCCCGGTGACCACATGAAGTGAACTAATCAAAAGAAGCTGCAAGGATAAAGACTGAAGTAAAAGGTGCTGTATTTATTGTTGTTACTGTCATTTAAACTGATTTTTACAATTATTTGTTGTCAAAATGCTTGTATGTAAATGTTTTAAAAACATTTTCTTATTATTAAATAATTAATTTAACTTCAAGTGTTGTCAGTTTTAATATTGTTAAATCTATTTCATGATTACCAGTGGTTGGATTATTGAAATAATTAAATTTTATAGAAGACTAGAAGAGCTATTTAAGGAAGGTGTTCAATTCAGCATTTAGCCCAGACAGTTTTGTCCCAACAGTGCATTCCTTCATTCAATTCTGCTGAATTTGGATGACGTCATATCTCTACATGATTAGACAAGACGATAATCAGTAGTCAAGCAGTGTGCACTCGAGGGTGAATGTTTGAAACATGATTAAATAAAACGCAAGTAGGTTTTAAAGTTTGTTCCATTTTGAGATGTTTTGTTCGTCTCACTTTAAAAATCACACAAAGAGAAAATATGAGAGCATGAACTAACATTTAGATAATGGAGATAGACTGCATCATAGCTGCGGCCGAAACTGCTCCTGCATGTGGCCACACCTGCGTTCCAATGCAAACTACACAAAGTCGGAATAAAAGGCTGCTTCAACCTTTATCTGCTCTGGCTCGGCTGTATTTGTTTATCCTGAGTGCTGCTTTTGAAAGTGATGACCTGTGTTTGATTGTAAAGCATTGATGCTTTATGTTGCTTAGTCACTAGTTTTTATTTTAGACTCTCAAGCAGGTCTACAGATTGGAACCTTTATTTGCTTATTTTATTTCCATTTAGCTCAAACTTCCGTTCTACAAACACAAATGTTTTTTTAAAGTTTACTACACACATTATATCATTTTTAATACTGTTTAAATGTAGAGACAGCATCTCGAATATTAGACATCTAAAACCATGAAGAAATGTAATGAGCAAGTAAGTTCTTATGTATTCACTAGAATTTAAACACTTTAGGCCATTTTTGGTAGTTCCAAACCTTGTTATCCTCAATCTCATCAGAGCTGGAGCAGTTTAATAATAATAATAATAATAATAATAATAATAATAATAATAATAATAATAATAATAATAAATAATAAAAAATAAAAATAACAATATACAATTATAAAAATAATAAAAATAATAAAAATAAAAATAATAATAATAAAAAAAATTAAAAAATAATAATACAAAAATTAAAAAAATAATACTATTATTATTATTAGTAGTAATATGCTGTATACATTAAACATGAGTTTTTTTTTTTACTTTTAAGAGCCTTCTTCCTACTTTTTTGTCGCCAATAATGAATGCGCGTCTCAGCTGACGCGTGAACGCCACTCTAGGCACGCGCGCTCCCGCGAGGTGGAGGTTTGGCATGTCACGAGGCGCGCTCGTTGGTCGCTGTCACCGCGGAGGACTCACACACACAGCGGGAAGGTAGACTGACAGCTAAGGTAAGTGTTGGGAGAATCAAAACGGCAACTCTCCACCTACTAACTCCCACTTTAACACTTTAACACTTTATATGTGTAGTTAAAGCAGTTTTCAGACACCAGAAGTTGACTTGATATCCGTGTTAGCGGGGCGAGGTGAACATTAAACGTTAGCTAAAATACAAAAGGCGAGGCCACGTTATCTTTTCTGGTTTGACAGCATTTTTTTCAGCAACTTTCAGACACGACTTTGTTTTAAAACTCAAGTTGAAAATGCTCAGAGTCGATTCTAGTTTTCCTGTTTCCATATTTAAAAAAACAAAACACAAACAAAACAAAAACCATTTGTTGTTCCTGCTGAAGTCTGTTGGACAAACTGGCTTTGCTGGGAATGCAGTCAAACCTCTTCCAACGCAAACTGTGTTTTGAAGCCACGCTAAGCAACACATGTCCAGGGGTGGAGCAAGATGTTGTGAGCTTTTGGGGCTCAGCTCAAACCTGGAGGGGGGTCCGGGTGTCCTGGTGTCTGGGTGCCCCCGCCCCCAGACTAAAAGTAATAGAAACTTGTGTACTGCTTCATTCATAACACAAGGAGTGGCTTCCTGTAGCTAATTGTTCTCCATCTGTTCACCATTCTGAAAACAATAATACAATGCATTTTGAAGGTTGAATTTTCCCCTAAAATGAAGCTGATGTTACTATTTTTAAGTAACAAAGGCAGGGGCAGGAATTTGGCGTGAACAACATTAATATCTTGAAACCTGTTTTTCCTGTACTATGCCGGAGAAGAGTTCACAGAATGAGACTGAGGGGAAAACAGAAAAAACAAAAATATTCAAGGCATTTGAGAAAACAATTTAGGGTGCAGCTCCAGTTCCTGTTCACGTCACTTTATTCTACGGGTATTTTCATATCAGTCATTATGAGGAGTTGGATGAAAACTAAATTGAATTTAGGATGGGATGAATAACCTGACCTACCCCGTGATCATATCACTCTAATGAGCAGTCGTATGTATGTGACTGAGGAAGGGAGCAGTCGAAAGTAAAATATCCCTGATTACATCTTCAGGGTTATCCAGGGAGCTTGAAACCTCCATCTTTTGGTGGAAAGCCTTAAATAGAAACTAAAAGTGTGGTTGTACATGCAGGAGGCATCCCAGTTGCATTATGGGAAGTGAAGTGTAATCAAAAACGAGTCTTTGACCCATTACAAATGGATGCAGTCGATTTAGGATAATTTATCAAATAGTCCAGATTTAGCATTGCAAATCATCAAAAAATAAGACATTTTCCAAACAAGAATGTCAAATGTTTACGGTTTCCAGCCTTAAAACATGAGGATTTGCTGGTTTTTGCCTGTTTTGTTACAAAGACCATGAAACATTTGGGGGTTATGGACTGTTGGTTGGACAATTTGAGCAATTTGAAACGGTCACCTGAGGCTCTGGGAAATAGTGATATGTAGTTTTTACAATTTTTGGACATTCATGGACTCAACAATTAATTAAATAATTGATAATGAATTATTGAAAATGTCCCTCAATCCCAACACTTTTGTGTCTATTGAGTAATTGATTAATCTTAGCCTTGTCTTGTCTTAAATGTCAGCTTTCAGCATGCAAACTTGTACTTTTTAACAATGTAGACAACTTGAGTCTTCACTTCTGTTTCAGTTCTTAATCATCCTCCGTAGGTTTCGAGTCCTCATTACTGAAAATGTCAAGCAACGGCCTTATTCGACGCATCCGCAGCCCTCCTCAACCCCCGACGCCCATACTAGGTGAGCTCAACCGACTCATACACGTTCATAGTTTCATTTTGCTGAGAATATCTACAGAAAAGAAGATTGCAAGTGTCTGAGCTTTCATCTAAATATATTCTTTTCTTCTTGCAGCATGTACAAAGTTGATTTTTTGTGTCATGCCTATTGCTCAGATTGCGATCGGTGAGTGAGAGATTCATATCTACAAACGGTCTTTTCCTGTTGCGTCATTGAAGTTTTATCACATCTTAAATGCGGAAAAGTGCATTTTTTTTGCATGCTAAATTAAATGCGTGTCAACAGGTGCGGTACATCTGGATGACTGTCCACGGCAGCACTTCATCCCCATCTACTTGATAGTGGTGGGGGTCTTTGGCCTGGTGCTGGCGCTGCTCTCCTGCCTGCCCTGTGCCAAAACCCCTGAAGACGGCCCCCCCAACCCGCTCAGTCGGCTCTGCACGGCCTGGAACTCGTTGACATCGTTCTTCCTCTTCTGCTGGTTTATTGCTGGTGAGATTAAACTGGCTGGCTGACTAATGGAAAGAGAGGCATGACCAAAGAGTGCAAGTGACGCAGTGTATTTGACGATTATCCCATGGCCGAGGGAAATGCTTTTTTCTGATTATTTCTGGTATGATAGGATGCCTTAAACGCCATTCTTAATTTACATCATTGAGGGTAGAGTAAAAATATTCTCAGTATAACCAGTCGACAACAGCACAAACTACAGGTGAAGTTAATACAACTTTAAATGGTAGACAGCGATTTTCATCTCCATTTTCTGGGGCTTTTTTTCTTTGATAAGTGCCTGTGGTGTTAGTGTGATTACACACTTAAAGGTGTCTTTATGTGAAAACATAATGGATGGGAAAAGGAGATCTCACCCTTTCCATGCATTTTGTTATAGCAGCCATAATGTCTGACATATCCTCCCCCCATTCGGAGGCCTGACGATAGATGTCTATTATCAATAAATTATTACATTATTTCATATTTGCGTGTGTTTTTCAGCCAAAGTCTAAGGCTCCTTCACAATTTCCCTGGTAACCCCGATGGTCTAAACCTGGAGAAATCATTAACATCCCATCAAATTCTCATGAAACAGAAACGGGCACTCCAGTAAATAGGACGGATCGTATATGTTTTTTTATTGTTTTTATTTAAGTTGGCCAGCACATTGATTTAGAACGGTGAACAAACAGTTTAACCAGAACTTCTCATTAGGAGTCTATTAAGCATAACCTGCAGCCAATCAAATATCAAATATTTACCCAAACCACAGTATAAACCTCATTGTTGTACACCAGTTGTAGTTGCATATATTGGACACTAGATGTCCATCTATGACTGCTAGAGATCTCACTAGCTTTATTAATAATAATAACACAGCTGCACACAAAGCCCTTGAGTGTGAATGTAAATTAATTTAAAAAATAAAACTGTATGGAAATTAAACGGTGTCAGCCTGTTACCTTTCAGTCCTCTTGGGCTGAATCTATTCTTAATATATATTACACTTCTGTGGCACCATCAACCAGATCTCTCTCTGCTGTCACCTCTTAAGAGCCAAACTATATATTACACTTAAATAAATGACAAAACAGATGGCTTGTAAAAAATCAAAGTTTGAAGAAACAGTGGTGATAAAAGCAAATCATTGGGGTATCAGCGTGCGGTCACGCTCTCTTCAAAAAACAATTCAAAAACAAAAAATGGCTGCCAATCCTGAAATCATACAGACAGAAACTAATTTAATTTTTTTTAAAACGGACCAAATTTCACAACATTTTACAGAGTTAGATTAGAATACATATAGAGAGTAAATAATGCCTGTTAATTTAATTAAACTTATTCTATTGGTGTTCCTTTTTACAGGTAACGTGTGGATATACACTATTTACCAGCCCAACTACAACAAAAACACAACAAGTGTGGATCCCTACTGCGACAGGACACTCTACCTGTTTGCCTTCTGGACCACCACCCTGGTCTACATCTTCCTGGGTCTCTTCCTGATCGGCGGTTGCTGTGTCCTCTTCTGCTTCTTCCTGTGTGGCCGAGCCGACGCAGACGACGATATCTAGAGACACGACAAGCCGCCGGAGAATCGGGATGCGATCCCTGAGGGCCGCCGAGGTTGTTTATGGTTCAAACATTGCAACCCAAGACTAATATGTCTTATCATAACGCCCGTCATGTCACTTTGTTAGATACATGCTTGACTCCAAGATACTGTAGATTTTGACACTGATCATGAATAACGTCTGAGCCTTTTCTACCTCCTGCAGATGCTGCAGCGCATTCTGCTTCGAGGGATCTTCTCTCACTTCCTGTCCAAAAAGAGGCATGAGCCGTGTTGTTTACATGTTGCACCCAGAACTTTAACTTGATAGAGAGTACAGGACATGATACAAGGTTTTGTATTTTGTGGGTTGATTTTGCCTTATTATGTTTTTTGTTGATAATTTGTGTCAGTAAGACACAATAAATGAACCAATCACATTCCACATCCCATCTTATGATTTCTCATACATCCAGGGGGAACCAATGTTTTTGATGGTTGACTGTTTGGTCTCCACTATATAACATTTAATCACAACTCAAAAGTTAGTCTGCAGATCAGATGATATAAGATTAAAATGACATGCAGTGTATTAACCGTGATACATTCGAACATATGTACCTGAAAAATCCATTAAAGAGAAAGAAACCTGGCAGTGTGTTACATCGACTACTATTGGGAAATGATTATGGGAAGCTCGATGTGCTTTACCTCACGAACAACGCTTTGATTACTTAACGGAGGGAAATAAGAGGAAGTTACCTCTAAAATGGCTGTTTTATGACCAGTCTCATCAATTGGGGAAATTATGACGTAGACTCAATTTTCCATCTATTAGCTTGGACAAATGGGAGTCACGATGAAGGAAATGCAACATCCAAGTAGGACAGTTTATGCTTGATAATGAGTGCAAAAGGATTTGAATGCCGTGTTTCTGATGTACGTGACCAGCAGACAGGCCTCCTCATGTATGGGACACAACAGCAGTGAGCACACCCTGATGATTCAAGAAAAAACAGTACACAATGTTAAAAAGAGGCCCCACAGAAGGCACTCAATTCAATTTGTCAATACTTCATATGTCCACCTTTCACGTTTATAAGAGACCTCAGCATGGAGGACAACAGTGTTGCACACATTTGTGGAGCGACGTTCTGCCATGCTTGAACCCATCTGAGCCAAACACATTTATCTTTGTTTCATCAAAGAATGTGCTCCCAATATTTATCAGGCTTCTTTTCATGTTCTTTAGTAAAGCAGTTAAATCCTGCAGTTTTGTGCCAAAGAGCACATGAGGATTTTTTTTGCCACGAGACACAGCCTATAGGGCCAAAACCTAGAAAGTTCGGGTGTTCACAGGTCATTTTATAACCATGTCCATGCAATTAGGCTGATTGGAAATCACAGGTGTCAGTGGTCACAGGTGTAATCACTTCTGCTGCATTGAGTTTCTACTTTGAGGCTTGTATTTCCAATATAGTCTTTCTGAAGGATTTGTTTTTGAGTGTTCATAAGAGGAAACACTTGTCAACTTAAAAATAATGCAATTATTGAAAGGTGATACAATTTTGAATCATTTGACATTTAAGTGATATTGCATAAGATAAACACTTTTGTTTCTCCAACTGCTCTGTGTCTCAAGTCATTTTAGTTGCAAGCAACCACAAAAAATGTTGAAGTTAATGTTATTTAAGACAAATTCACACATTTCCTGGATAGATTTAAAAACATATACAACATTGAATTCAGTTGTAAAAAAGATTAAAGTTGTAAAAGAGTCAAAAAGAGGTTATTGTTAATATTAAAAGTTGATATAACAAACTACTAAAAGATAAATGCTAAATTACTTACTTAAGTGCTAAAATAGTTATTTCCTGATTATCAAAAAAGAGTCTGACCAAGCACTCAATATCAACTTTCAACCCTTCGCATTCATAGATAGTTGATGCTGTATTCACGTCTAAGTGAGTATAAAGAATGGATGGCGGCCGCTGAAAACATCCTCAATTGTTCATCGCTTGCAACTGCAATCTTAAGGTTGGATTCACTAACGGTATAACATTGATCAATTTTGCATGTGATCCACATACCACATGATCCCCACACCCACCTGTTTATCTCAATCCCTCATTCATCACATCAGCACCTGGATTATATGGTTTATTGATGTGCATCTTTTACAGAAATATTATAATTTACATACAAAATACAAAATATACTTAATGATGTATGTTTCCTTCCTCTTCAAACTTTTTATGACAGTATTGCGTTATGTAAAAAAAAATCAGGTATACATTTTTCTCATAATATTTTCACTCTCTATGTTAAGTTGTATGTTTTCAGAGAAATAGTCAAGGCTGTCCATCTCTGATTGGTGTGCTGGGCTGTGATGTCAGCACTTTTTGCGCGAGAGGCCGGCCAATGCTTTGGCGTGGATGGGCTTATAGAGGAGAGTGAAGCTGGTGGGGCTGAGAAGGCCGTTGCCCTGTGCGTCCACTTTTCCCATCAACACGTAGTTCCGACCTGAACAAGAGAAAAAAAATGTGTTGGCATGTATCAAATACAATGAAAGTCATGCTCACCCGTACCAGTGGAGCTGGGTGGGTTAAATTCACTGACCAATGTTGTTTAAAAATGTATGGCATGTGATACTGACATGTTTTTCTGTGATATTCATCATGTGTTTTAATAATTACTTCCAAAAGGAATAAAAGTCACAATTGCCTCCCATATTTAATTTGTGATCGGACACTAGAAAATTGGTTAAATAAAGAATCACATCGTCTGCATAAAATAGGAGCTTGTGCTCTTTTGTAGTTCATTACCTGAAAACCAGAGAAAATACATGTTATATTTGATATATATTGCTATTTGATATAGCATAATTTACCTATATACTTCCCTTTGATGCACAATAATTTGTAAACATTTTTTTCTCCATTGAGTTTAACATTTCTAAGACAAATGTTCGCACGTTGCCATAGCACAGTTCACTGGAATTCTATTACAAATCGAGTGTATATTACTAATTCATTTGTGATCAACATTGAGTATTATTAGTAATAGTAAGATATTGGATGTAAGAAGGTAGGTATTCACGACAAAGACAGAAAGGGGCTGTAATAGTTGTACTGTACCTTTGATGAGCCCCGGGCAGCGTTTGCAGGTGGATGTCAGTGTGACCGAACTGATGGGCCCTGATTTGGTGATCTTCAGGCTTCCTGCCTTAAAGGCCTTGATTAGGAACACCTCAACTGTTGCCGAGCCCCTCGGACCAGTGGTCAAAGATGTAACCTTACCAGTAATCACTGATAGAAAGAGAACATAGGAGAGTCTAAGTATTTAGGTTGTGCTTCGGTACACAGAAAATGTTTGAAGGACAGATGGCGGCTGGGGTGGCTTACCGAAGTCATGAGGGCAGAAGCTGGATTGCAGAGTTCCTGTCCTCTTACAGGGTTGTGTACACAGTGGGTTCAGTGGTAAAGCTGAGGAAAACACACCCGGCAACAAATTCATGATAAACGCATTGCTACAGGATACATGGAGGCCGATTGTTAACTTAGAAATCTGTTACTTCCACTCACGTTTGTTGCCCACAGAAGGCTTCTTCGTCACCGTCTTGCTTACTCCGGGTTTAGGCGTCACTTTAGGCTGAATCTTCGGCTTGGTTGTTGGTTTAGCTCTGCTCTTAGGGGTTGGCTTTGCTGGTTTGACAACAGGTTTTAAGGTGGGCTTGGTCTTCGTTGTAGGCTTACGTGTAGGTTTAGCCTTGATGCTTGGTTTGAGCACTGGCTTAATGATCTTAGGTTTGGGTGTAGGTTTTGCTCTAGGCTTAACTCCAGGTTTAGGTGTGGGCTTTTTCACAGGCACTTTACGCGTGGGTTTAGCTGCTTTGGGTTTAGCCGTGGGCTTGACCGCAGGCTTGACGATAGGTCTGCGTGGTGGAGGTTTCAGTGGTATCTTCACCAGTGGTCTTTTGGCCGGTTTTGTGGTGGGTTTAGGCTGGAGGCCAGGCCTAGGTTTGGGAGTCGGTTTGGGAGGTTTGCTTGGCTTCACGGCTGCTCTTTGAGGTGTTGAGGTCGTCTGAGGTCCATAGATGAAGTCTCCCCCAGCGGTGGGTGTCCGAGACCCGCGGGGAACACTGGAGTAGTAGGCCATGAAGCCGTCTGAGGTCACACTGAGGTCGGAGACGAACTGGACGAGGAGCTCGTTCCCGTTTGTCACTATTATTCTATGGACCAGAGGAAAAGGGAGGACAGGAGGTGGATTAGCAGATTGGAAACAATGGCAGATCTCATCACCCATTCTTCTGATCAGTAATCTCACCCAGGTGACCTGTCCCCGCAGAATTTCCCAATCCTCCGCGAGTTATCCCTCTCTCCCCCGTTAAACAATGCCACATAGTCATAGCGACAGTACATGTCGGGCTCCAAGTCCAGCTTTATGAACTTCACCTCGATCACCTGGAGAAGAGGTGAACACAATGAACACACATATCATTCCAGCTTCAACTATGAAATTTATGCCTGGGAAATGAGCTGGTACATGTTTGTTCCTGACGGGTTTTCATGAATCCAGCACAGTGCGGACATACAGTACAGTGGTGGTGGTGGTAGTGGGCCAGGAGGGCCAGACCTCTGAAATACAGAAGGGCATTTACTCTCTCCCTCGCTCTCGCTTCCTTCCCTCTTTCCTTATGTTCAATCTCTTGGCAAATACGAATACACCTTCAATGAAGTCTTTCATTTGAACTTCGTCACAGGGCCGCTGTCACACACACACACACACACACACACACACACACACACACACACACACACACACTACTATTTTCATTTCTCCTTCTCCTCCTGCACCAACTAGCTGTATTTAACACACCTAGCTCCTCGCATTTTTCTGTAATGAAATCTGAAATATAATAATGATATTATATGATATTGATATATGATATTGTGATATTTTTTTCAACACTCGACCAAATTTAAGCCTGTCTGAGTCTCTAAAGTGGACGTCTTCGGTAGACGACTTGTAAGAAGTAGAAAGTGCAATGCGATTGGCTTACATTGTTTGGTTCTACGGAGATGTGCCAGGAGCAGCTGATGCCTGCTGGGTAATTGGAGTTGGGCCAGTTGGGCGTCTTGACAGAGCCCTGTGATTTGGTCAGACGTCCTCCACAGAACTGGTTCTCTGCAGGAATAACAATTAGGAAATGCTAATACACCCGACTTGAACCTTTTAACCTTTTTCAAATAAGGGAAGGATGTTTTTTCTTGTCCCGTGATACAAAATATGATGCAAAAAGAAAAATATATGCTATAAAAATATGTAAGAATAACATTGCCACACCTTCCACATGTGGCTTCCCTGCACTGAAGGAAGCGAGAAAGCCTCTCCCCCCTGTGGCTTCGTCCGCCACCATCTCTAACATCATGGTGTTGGTGGTGGCGATGAGGGCGCCGGGCCGGAACGTCCCGCAGAAACGACCCAGCTTCTGCACCAGGCGGGTGTGGCCGTTGTAAACGTCCAGGTAGTCGTACCGACAGGTGGGGTCAGCCTCCAGGTCGAAGAGGCGGAAAGACAGCATGACCACGTAACCCTCTGGCACCTGGAGGGGGCGACAGGAAACGCTGTTTTTTTAAACTTACTATGTATATGATTGATGTATTAGTATGATTATACTAGTAACCAAGGTGAGCTAGTTGAAATTAACGTCTGTGAAAAGAGGATTGTTTTTGTTGTTTTGCTCCAGCTCATTGGCTTAATTAGAGAAAGTGAAAACTGGTGTATCATTAGGTCCCTACAGTTAGTGACAGGGCGCTGCCAATATGTGGGATTAGTGGGGGTGGCAGGTGTAAACTAGTCTCCACTTTCACAGCATGTTGGCGCACTGAGGAAGACTTAAAATTGTCTGTGGCTACAACAGGAATGTGTTTTTTTATTGTTGTTATTTGGTACTTTTTGAGAGCTTTGCATCAGCCTGGCTCCCCCTATTACTTGAGCAGATGGTACGTTCCAGTTCAGGCTGAGAAGGTTTAAGGACATCCACTGATCTACAGCAGCAGAGTGGTTGGCATCTTGCCGTGTTGCTGTGGGTTTTACGTTGTGTTTGTTTGTCAAGCGTGTTCAACCCTACTTGTAAAAATGTTTGTTCAACAATAAGAATAAATGGAAGAATCCATTCGAATTAAAACAGAAGAAAGAAAGAAAAAACACCTTGGAAATTCATTATTTTACAAATAAAAAGTTGGAATTTTTTGTTTCGATGCATAATCTGACTGAAACTGGTCCAATGATGATAGCAGCCCCTCCAGTCGGGTAAACGGTGTAATGATTTTAAAATGACTCACGGTGATGTACCAGGTGCATTTACTGTTGGCTTTGTAGGGACTTGGGAATCCCTCACTGGCCACGATGCCCGAGTCCGTGACCAGGTGGCCACCACAGTGGAAGATGGGCCTTAAAAAAAAAAAAAGAAAATCACACAACCACCATCAACTGCATTTAACTTGTTGGACTGGAAGAAAAAACAGCTTTTCTGAGAGTCCACACACACTTTTACATAAACGCTGCAGACCCACAGTGGCACAGTCTTGTCTCTGTTCTCCTACTCCTGGGAGGTTCCCAGTGAACTCTCTGGGTTTTTTTTTTCAGTAAGACTTGTCAATATACAGTGTGTGTGCTGCAAGCTTTCTCCACTCGCACCACAAGAAAGTTGTCAGTTGGCATAACATGTATTTACTTTTTGCAGACGGCCTGCTCACACATGGCGCTAAGTGAAAAGTGGATCAAAGCAGGGCAAGCCCCGACTTTTTAATTTTGCAGCAGACGTTAATTTGATGTTGGCTGCTCTGGATTCTTGGAAGCTTCCGCTGTGCTTTATCATCAAACTTGATTGTCGGTGGCTTCATTCCAGTTTTTTTTGCTTGTTTCCTAGAGAAAAAAAAACGTTTTTTTATGTCATGCTCTTCAGGCATATGTTGTGTGCCTTTTTGCCCCCCCTTAAAAAAAAGTGGTGTGGCGTCCCTCCCTTCTGACCCTCTGGAGCTAAACTGCCCACAGGCATTTGTTTGTCTCTCATGCTCAATTTTCACCCTGTATGTAGAAATGTGGAGAAGGAGCTATAGCAGGGCACACACCAGGTCCAACAAGCATCTACAAAAAAATAAAAAAAAATGTGGATTTAAAGGGCAAAAAGTCTGAATTTGTACCCAGCTTTGCCAAAAAACTTCAGGGCAAGCTACTGTACATCTGCCCAGTTAAATCACTACATCAGCTACAGCATGCTGTCATTTTGTGTGTTTATAGGACACCAACCGCACAACACTGCAACCATCTATTTCTACTGCGCTTTCTGTAATCATAATACGGCAACCAGGATAGGAAAAACACACACACACACACACACACACACACACACACACACACACACAGTAGTTAATCTACACAGATGTGGGTTTGAAAACGGCCTGCCACATGTGCACAGGCAGGAAAACGGATGAAGAGGGACATTGATGGCCGCACACATGCCCGAAGACGTTTGATATATACGTCCAATGATCTGAGCTTACCTGGTGAAGTTGTTCTGACCCTGAGCCTCGGTCCATCCCAGCGTCAGAATGAGGAGAAGACCCGCGGTCCACACCCTGTCCTCCATCCTGCTGTCCTCCGAGGTTAGGGAAAGACGGGAGAGGAGGAAGGAGGGAGAATCGGGAGCGGAGGCGTGGAGAGAGAGAGAGAGAGGGATGCAAGGTCCAAAAAGGGGAGGAGGGGAGAGAGAGGAAGAGGAGGGGAATGGATGTGATGGGTGAGGAGAAGGTGTGTTGTGGAGGGATGGAGAAGAAAGGAAAGGTGAATGAATGTGCTTGTTATGTTCCAGCTCTGGTGGGTGTTGTTGTTTCACAGCTTCAGTCATGGAATATATGGAGAATGTACATTTCTGCATGTGTACACACACTAATGACAGAGTACCACTGTGTATACGTGTGCTTGTATAGTGACCTATTCACTGCACCACCAGCTTCTGGGTTTGGCCCACTGGTTGCTTGTTTTGGTCCAACACTTTGGTCCAGGCAGAAATATCTCAACTACCACTGGTTGGTTTGTCGCAGAAATGTGCAGACATGGAGGGTTCCCCAGAGGATGAACCCCAGTGGGTATCTCAGACTGTGACATATCTCTACATCTACTAGATGGATTGGCCCAGGATTTTATACAGTCGTTCATGGTCTTCAGAGGATAAATTCTACTGTACAGACAGAATGCAACCTCAGCAGCTTGACATTGTGAGCTTGTAAGCTGATGTTAGCATTGAGCAGCCGCACAGAACTGCAAGCATGGATGTAGACTCTGTTCTTAGTCGCACAAGTGCAATTTGCTCTCCAAGTGAAGGTTATTATGCAGATTAAATTCCTTTCCACAGAATTTATGGTGGTAGAAACTTAGTACTTGGTATTTTTATTGTAAGAGTTGGTTTAAATACTCATAATGATGACTTAAATACAACTAGTTTAACTTTAGCCCTCACACAGAATGAGCCATTTACACTACAATCATTGTCGTCATTGTTATGATAAATTACATTGACATCAACTCTGCTTTTTGTCTTTGAATTAAAAGTATGGCATGCCTTTTGTCTTTTTTAAGCCTGCGGTGACCTCCGGGTAGAAACCACAGCTGAATAGAAGTAGACTGTGGTTCAGCCCTGGTCCACTCTCTGCTTCCAGTTCATTCCAGACTCTTCTGAGTATTCAGGCCAAATGCAGCAAAACACCCATTGATAAAAATAGACTGCAAAGAGATGTAATCATAAAACTTACAGAAGGGGGAAAAAATCATCAGACGTAAAAATGTATAATTTTCAAGTCGTTTTTTTATTTGTCTTTTTTTTGTACAAAGAATTTTCACAAAAATACTTAGAAACTGTTGCAGACACCACTGACGCCATAAAGCAAAGGATATCACATGACCAGAACTGTGTCACAGAGAGGAAGAGACCGCGAAAGGGACAGCGAGGAAGAAAGATAGTAAACAAACACTCTCCAGAGTGTTTTTTTTTTCTTTTTAGAGAGTTACATCCTCCTTTAAAATCCACTTACTGACGTGAACTAGCACTGGCAGTATAAAAGCTCTTCCTCCACCGAAGGTTTGCCAGCTCCTTAGGGTGCTGGGAACTAGTGTCTGTGATGTTTGAGAAGATCGCCTGTCATTTCACACCGTGGGAAGACCACAGATGTGCACAACTTAATGCCCGTCCGGGGGGCATCTTTGCGATATCTTGATTAGTCCTAGCGATTGCCTCGCTGCTCCACAATTAACTGTACATCCCTCAATAACAGCAACGAGGTTGTTTGAAAGATATTTCACATATTTACAGTAGACTCTCTTCTGGGCATGTATCCTCTCCCTATTTGCAGTTTATGAAAGTATAAAAATATACACATTGTTTACAAAAGAACCTGGTTGTCACTGTACATTTTGTCTATCGGGTGAATGTTGTTCAATAAATCATGGCAAACCTTTTTACATGGGAGGTGGGTGGGGATTGAGAGAATCGTGATCTAGGTGGTAGAAGGATCCCAGACAAGCTGGGAAACATTCAACAAGAAGAAAAGTCACAGAAAGTCCTTTCTTTTCCTCATGAGCTGAACCCTAAACATGAGGGGAAAGGTGAACTAGGTCACTGTGGTGAAGCACATCCATCTTTTACGTATAAGGCGCCGTTTTTGGGAGCACATTCACCGTAGTCCTCTGATTATCTTACGTCAATAAATACGTACTACAAGAACACGGAAAGTGATGTGCTGATCCCCCCTTCCAAGGCATTTAATATTCGATCAAACGTGTCTTCATGACTTCATGAAGAGCGAACCGGGCCAAGGGTCCAGCCTGACCTGTCGAACAATAAATGGAAGTTGCCCCGATTGAAATGCACCCTTTTTATGCCCCAGCGAATCCCATTCGAACAACGGTACAGCTCGTGTAACGTTGTTTTCGGTCATAGGAAGCGCCGGTCGGTGCACATTTTCTGCACATCGGTGTAGAAATATCGTGATAGTGTTCTTTGTCTTTGGCCGCCTACTTAGTGAGTCATGAGAGTCTTTTCTTGGACGTCTTCTGACACCACTTGCTGCTCCTCAGCTGCCATGTCTTGGTTGCTGTCTTGTGGCGTTTTCTCTTCTTCAACATCGTCTTCATCCATGGCCGTCTCCGGCAGGTTTTTCTTGCCCTCTGTGGCGCCCTCCTCCTGGGTTTTCAGCACACTGCACAGCTCCATCTCATGGATCTCCACATCGAATGGAGCGGCAGGCACTGATGGGGGAGACTTGCATCCTGTGCAGCCCTAAATGAAACGAGAGAGAGAGAGAGAGGCATGACTTCCTGACCTTTCTGTGTGTTGTTACTTGATGTATCCCATCAATAATTCAAACTCTGAAGCAGTCATAGTTCAGGGTTGAGTTGCGGCGTACTTACAGAGATGTTGATGGCTCTGGGCAGGCGTCCCGTGCGGATCCAGGGGTGCACTTGGCTAAGCTCCCTCTTCTGGTCCTCTGTGAACCGTGGCTGGTGTTTCTGCATGCTCCTCAAGGCCTCGCGGTCTTCTCGCAGCACGGTCTCCATGTCTCTGTTGGGGGGAAAGGGGGGTCAATGAAGGTCTGACATCGAGTCCGTCTGAAACTGAGCTACATAGGCTGGTGCGTTGTGTGGCGGCATTATGTCGTACCTGACAGGCAGCTGATAGGTCATCATGACCTTGTCGTCGGTGTTGGCCATCAGGAGCCAGATTGGGTCCTGCAGCACACACT
The DNA here is from genome assembly GCA_029853015.1 of Chelidonichthys spinosus. NCBI lineage: Eukaryota > Metazoa > Chordata > Actinopteri > Perciformes > Triglidae > Chelidonichthys > Chelidonichthys spinosus. The sequence goes on along the minus strand of CM056843.1, from coordinate 8,413,307 downwards.
TGATAAACTGCTCCTCACCACCGTCTCCTCCGCCACTACTGCTGCCCCCTGCTGCCTGTTTGCGGGAATGATCGTTCTCTGAAGAGTCGATGCTGCCAAAGTACTTGCTGGTGTGGCTGCCCTGGCTGCTGCCTGAATGGACAAGAAGGAGAACGTGGATAATTAATTGTGAGTACAACAACAGAGGAAAGTAGCGTTAATGAGAAATGAGAAAATTGCCTTTTGACATTGATTATCTTGAAAGAACATAGTGACTTGGTCACTATGTGACTGTCACGGTGACCCGTAACTCCTTGAAAATGGAAATTGGGATGCGATTTTAAATCTCTGGGATGTTGACAGGACTCACTCATGCCGCTGGTGCCGGAGGAGCTGCAGCCGTTGGAACCGGAGCCTGAACCAGAGGACCTCGTCCCTGAGGACCCTGAACCTGAGGCGGCTGAGCCGGTGCCCGAGCGGGCGTCTTCCTGCAGCAACATATCCAGCAGGTCGCTGGACGTAGACATGGCGTCGTTGTTGGACTCATTCGCTTCACCCTAAACATTTTAAAGAGACAAAAGACATTTTAATTACATATATAATGGTTTTCCAGGCTTTCATGATTCTTTCACAAATGTCTCTATACTTACGTTCTCATTCTCCTTGGAGGTATCATCGGAGCTCCTCTGATTGGCTGAGCTCTGGCCCCCGGCCACGCTGCCCTGCACAGATGGGGTGGCCTGCTGTGCAAGGGCTGTGATGCCCTCCAAACGGTTGCTTGGTGATTCCTCCAGCTGCAAAAGGTTGAGAGGTGAGGAGCACCTGGACTGGAAGAGGGGGGACTCGGCGCCCTCACGGTCAACAGGTATCTGGCTGTAGGACTGGGGCGTGCTGCTACGAGACGCGACGCAGGTGGCTGTTATGGGGAGGGGGTTGGACATAACAGTGGGGATAACTCCTTGAGTGCCAGCGGGGTACGTGAAGTTAGGATTGTAGAAGTGTCCGGGGGCGGGGCCTGGCTGAGGCATGGGGGCCTCCATCTGGGGGAATATGTAGTTGGGCAGAACGAAGGCCATCATGGGAGGTCCCATCTGGGTAGCAGGGAAACGTGATGGATCCGGGCCAGGTATGGGCTGTGCAAGTGGTGGGTAGACGGGTAGATCGGAAGCATGCCAGGAGCGAAAGGGGCGGCTGGGATACTGGCCTGGGAGCCGACAGACGGCCAGGAGGATGAGTTTGTTTGGGGCGCAATGGGGATGTTGAGGAGCATGGGAGCTGTGTTTGTTCTGGGGTCACACTGGTTCCCGCTCAGGCCCAGAGAGCTGTGCTGGTCAGAGGACTCCTGGTGTTTGACTCGCTTACCGCCACGGCCACGTCTGTGACTGGTGCTGCTTCCTGCAGCTGGGTAATCCCGAGAACAACGCGCTCCTGGGGGAAAAAGGGAAGGAGACACGGTTAACTATCGTCACACATTAACAGCTAACATGCACTCATGTGCCACGGGTAAACACGACAGTGGCTGCATGTGTTTGGATGGTGGGAGCAGCGTGCCTCTACCTCGTGACAGAGGGTTGGCAGCTGGTGTCTGACAGCGCAGAGCTGAAGATGCCGCCTGATCGAAAACGCGCAGCTTGCTGAGGTCTTTAAAGCGGTCAAGGAATGCCTGCTCCTCCTGCTGGGTGTGGGCGGACAGCACCTCCTTTGTGAGACCCATCCGACCCCCTCCTCCTATACTTCCACTTCTCCTGCTCTCCCTCTCTGGCTGAGGGGCTTGAGGGGGAGGAGGTGGGGGAGGGAGAGGCGGTAAGGTGATTGTGGTGTGAACGCGAGGCCTCAGAGTTGCTATGGTTGTAGGACGAGCGGGAGTGAGGGTTGTAGGAGCCTCCTCCATGATGATGTCTGTGATAGAGGAAAAAGCAGGGATGGTTGTTAAAGCAGTGGAGTGAGATAATGTGTGATTTTTAAAGAAAATGGCACATTCTTGTTCTGACGAATGAAAAGTTAATTACATAAAATGCACTCTTGCTCAATTCAATACATCCATGGATTGTGTTGCTACAGCCTTTCTTGGTCAAGTGTGACCAGTGGCTTAATATAGATAATACACATAGTTTGTGATACTATAACACAACAAATTATATTGAAGGACAAAAAAAAAGACAGCCGAAAGTGGAGAAAAAGTTTGTAAAGCAAAAAAAATGACTGCAAAAGAGGTGACGACCATAAATCCAAACAAGAATTTCGAGGATGTACCAAGGTGAGAAAAACAAAAAGCATGAATCAGATTACCTGCAATCTGATGTTTTATCAAGCTGCTACAGGTTTCTGCAAGATAATTCTTAAAGACACTTTTTTTGGTCAAGTTCTTTGCAAAAGTGGAAAAAGGAGTGCGTGTTCATAAAAAGGAGAGTCTTAAATGAAAACCTTGAGTGTGTTGAAGACCTATGAATTAAATTGAAGACATGCAATGGCTCATACCTCGGCACATTAAAGAGAAAGTATAGGGTTCAGAGAGTGTGAGTGTTATGGATTCCCACCTGACTCAGGAGGCTTCTTATCTCCCACATGCACGATGGTGCTGCTGAAGCTACACTGCGACGTGACTGAGGCTACACTCTCTGCTTTTGTGGCCAAAGTCAGGGGAGGCAGAGAAGGTGGTTCACTTACAAGGTTAACTGAACCACCTGCTGAGGAAACAAGTCCAATAAGGTTCTGTCAATGTTTGTGTACCGTCACGACAGGCACAAGAGACACATGAACAAGCATGTAAACTGGACTGCTTCCAGTTTACATGAGACAAATCAAGGATGCTGCGTTAGGAAAATCCATATTCAACAAAGAAGAAGAATATTTTCACTATTTTTCTTGGTAAATACTGACCAAAATAATGATAAACTTAAAATCAGTGGACCAGATATATTTGTAAAGCAAAAAAAGTAGCTACACAATGAACCAAACCAGTTTTAGTTACTAGTCAGTAAGTACCTGCTGTGTTGCCGACATCCTGCTGTTTGTCGTCATCAGACGTGGAGGAGGCAGTGTAGGAGCCACACTTCCTTTTTACTGTGTTAGGAATGTTACAGCTGTCCAAGTACCTGCGTAGAGTCAGACCATTGTTGGATTAGCTCAGTTAAAAACTAAATAAGATGTACAGGTGGTCGGGCTTTGGGCTTGCACACACACCTTATGATGCTGTCCAGACAGTTGATCTGCTGGTAGGAGTAGTTGACAGGCGGCTCCTTCGGTACGAGCGGATGAGGGATCAACGCTTTGGGTGGTTTGGTCATGTCGGCTATCAAACCTTTGATTGGGTCACTGCTGATTGCTCGGATGCTTGTGGTGCCTGGATGAAGAAAAGAGAGGAACGGTGAAGTCAGTGAAGTCTTTTTGAGCTCGCAGGTTCACACGAGGAGTGCCAGGATGGTCCGACAGGCGGATGGTCTTTTATTTTACCTGTGCTGGTGTTTTTTCTGGGCACCGGCCGATTACGGGACTCGATGAAGACCTGCTGTCCACTTGTCTTGACCATGTGGACATCTTTACAGATCTGCTGGAAAGTCATCTGGAAAAATGACAACACCAGACTTGTTAAATTGTGAATCACATTATATCAATATATTCGACATTATCTGTTAATATGTTGAGATTGCCTACATGCATATTTCTCAGACTCACAGGCTTGTGTAAAGCGATGACAGCAGCTTCTTCCATGGCGTGGCTGTTGCTGTCACTGGAAGAGGCGCCTGAAGCACCGAGATGCTGTTGGTGTGAGCGCCGAGAGCCTCGTGAGCCACTGGACCCGAGCGAGCTGTAGCCCTGAGAGCTGCCGCTGTGCACCGGCTGCACCAGGACCCGGTGGATCTGCTCGCTCAGCTGGACGATGTCGGGCGTGGTGGCGCGAGTCTCGAAGCCCTGCGGTGACGTGAAGACGTCTTCATTCAGAGGACTCCTAGAGACGGGGTATAACGTTAAACTCCACTCAAAGGGAGAAGAACATACGATAACAATAATTAAGGCTCGGGCAGCCTGTTGTTATTGAGTGATCTTACGTTCTGACTTTGTGGCGCCCCACAATGAACGCCACCTTCCGGCTCCAGGGGTTGACAAAAGAAGACCAGCTGGTGTCGATGGTCAGGTATTCCCCGTTGCGGGCACACATCCTCAGAGGTGTGTACTCAAACGGCTGCCCTGCAAACTGAAAGACTGAAGAGGGACAACAGTGCAGACATGTTTGAGAAACGGAATAAAGACATGGAGCCAATGTTCCCAACATGACATCAGCAGAAGTTACAGTATGTTCAGAGTTCAGTGCTGAATGTACTCACTCTTCTCATGTATAGCCACCATTAAGGGCCTGTCTTCAGGGTGAATGTAGAGAAGAGCGGGGGTTCCTACCAAGTCCTGAGGCAGGTAGCCCAACAATGGTACTGCCCTGCAAACACAATATATAAATATATATCAACACACTGTTCGACAGTACTGTCCTGGAGCAGCGACCGGATAATGGCCATGCAGAGTTGAATAACTGACCTTTCATCCACTTCCTGGAAGAGGCAGTTGGGAGTGTGACTTGTGGTGAAGATCCTCTTGTCTGCAGGGATACGAGGCGCTGAGGGGCCAAGATGAACAGCGTGTTATGATGAGAGACTGACTATTATAGTCTAACAGACATATGATAAAGGCATCCAGTCATTTGGTTACAGTCTGATTTGATCCATATCATCCAGAAGTCACACACAGAACATTCCGAGTGCGGGTCTAATGAGTTTGCTCACCCTCGTATCCAGAGTGGACCCTCTCTGCGATGAGCAAGCAGCAGGGCTGGGGCTCAGCGTCATCCGAGTCTCTGATGGTGAGCTGGTAGGGAGTGAGGCGAAAGGGGTAGTAGCGCATCTCGCCTCCGTGGGCTTGGTCGGCACTGATCCGACAGAACATGGACTTCTCCTGAGTGCAGTCGGCTGGAGGAGAAGCTGAGAGGACAAGACATTCAGTCAGAAATCACACGCGCTTGATACTTCACAACACTTTCTTTCATAGCATCTCCCCCTTTTCTAACCCTTCCCCTATTTAACTCACCAGACCCGATGCAGGAGGCCCAGTTTGGCAGGCGGCAGGGTGCTGTGCCACTGTAGAAGGTGCTGACATCCTGCGGGGCCAAAAGCTCCGAAAACATTGTCCCCTGGAGACGCTCCGGCATACAGCGGAGCAGGGACGAGCCCTGGGGCGATACGTACACAACCTTCCCGGACAAGAACGACACACCCATGGAGAAAGTATCCTGGAAAACCAAAACAAGAAGATTCCTCAAACGTCGAAACTAACACAGTGTGAAGTACTTGTAGCACTTGTACTTGAAGCCTGTACTTACAGTGTTTTTGAGAGTGTATTCTGAAGTGATGTTGTCAAGCTCCTCAATTGTGAAGGCAGACAAATCCAGGCTGCAGCCATGACACTCCTCTACGCTCCACTGGTGATAATACTCCTTGTTGGCTGGAAAGTTAAACATCAATTGGTCTGGGTTTGTATATAGATAAAGAAACAACTACATATTGCATTGAGCATAACTTATATGGAAAAAATACTAAAGCCTTAAGAGTTGTAGCAGGTTTTAAATATTAATAAGCCAGAAAAAGAGTAAACGGTCTTTTTAAGAAGAAACCAAAACACCCCCTCACCTCGAACTTGTTTGACACACTGAAGTGCGTACTTGAGTGCATTTAGAGTGCATGTTTGGCCCTTGGCTTTGCGCTCCGTCGGGAGGCGGAGCTTCAGCTCCTTGATGGCCTTCATCAGCTCTTTCTGGGTCTGGACCCTCGCCGACTGGTTGCTGCTGCAGCCAGAGGTGGAAGGGGGGTCGTGCTCCGAGCTGGTCGACAGCAGGCTGTAGGCCAGGGAGCTGCTGGGAGGTGAGAGGCTCTGGGAGTTGGAGCTGGGAAAGAGTTGAGATTACGGTGAACGACCATTTTACACTCAGATGAACAGACGTGTACTGTTAGCAGTGCAGTAATAAATGGTTGCATTAAATATAGTTCTTTTCTTACCTCTTGTTGCTCTCGGTGGTTTCCATCATCATGCCAGAGTCCTTGCCGTTTGACGAGCTGTGGGAGCTCCGTACGGACTGGTGCCCATGTGACCTGTGGTCTCTCTCCATCCCGCCCTCGCTTTCCCTCTCCCCGGAGTCGTTCCCGCTGGACAGTCCGTCCATATCATCCGAGTTGGGCCCCCTTCGACCTTGGGACAAACCTCCAGACAGTGAGCCCACACTGGGAGGTGAACCCCCGACGGAGTCGCCTCCATTTCCACTTCCACGATTCTGGGTGGCGACTTTGGCAGAGGGCTGACCACTGCTGGTTGTCAGAGAGTTTAAAACCTCTGACTCTGCTTCCTGGTCATTGTCTTTCTCACCGGCCCTTGCCACTCGCCCCCGGGTGCTGCTGCCCACCATTGATTTGGAGTTGTCATAACTCATACTAGAGCAGGATGAGGCTGGAGAAGATGTATTTAGCCGAGGTGAAAACAGGAAAAACTCGACTTCAAGTGGGACTACTATTTACATACATGTGAATCATGGTTATTGGCTGGTGGTTAAAAGAACTAAGGAGAGAAACTCATTGCTTCTTCTGCAAAAAAAAAAGCAGCCAAATCTAAACGTTTCGGGCTGTGAGCCCTTCTTTGAGGGTTTTCAAAAAAAAAAAAGGTGCAGATTTTCAAAGTGTCACTCGACGTAAATGGCGACAAGAGATGAATTTCTGCTTATGAAACAGCGTTGGCACAAGTGCTCCAACAGATGGGATGAGAGATTGTGTGAGAAAAACAGCTCTTGGTGAGAGCAAAAAAAAACCTCTCTGTATCTGGTCTTCGCACCTCCTCAGAGATGTGATCCTCTAGGAGATAAAGGCCACCTGAGATGACAAAAAAAGAGAGAAGGAATAATATTAGTTGAAGGATTACAAAATGTTTGTCGTGGTCTTGTAAGTATCTCCCAAGGACTTCAGCCATGAAAAGACAAAAACGGAACGCTTGTTATCAGTTTATCACGTTGGCCTCCATGGAAGCCCTGAAACGTAGACCCGACCTTGCGGTGCAGACTGAATGTTTGTCAGAAATATGTGTGGTTGCTGTTGTAGCAGCGCTCGGCTGCAGGCCTTTTTTATCTCGATTATCTGGAATAAACAATAACCCCATCTAGAGCATGGATTGACAATAATCTCCTACCCCAATTTGCATGCACCAAGTGCGTATGCATGCGACTGAATATAGAACAGGTGAACAAGCGCTAATACCTGAATTACAAGGGGACATTTGTTAGTCGTCATAGCTTAGTCCACTTTTACCTAGAGGGCAGTCAAAAGAAACGGACCAGGAGGACGTTACAAAGCTCACCATTTAGAGGGTTGCTACAAATTAAGGATTGCTTGTCAATAGTATCGCAAAGTATATTTCAGGCCATCACCTACGCAAGTGAAAGTCTACTTCTATTTATTCCGTGGGCAAGGGAGACGCCCCATAATCCTTTAAGCCCAACAGACGTAAAGAGAAGAAGATACAGGCCGATCCCCCGTCCTCAATCCTTTCAATTTTATACACCAAGCTGCCCCGACAACCCCCTTTGTCATGTCCTCGAGTGAGGAGTGATGCTTTGGTGCAGAATTTGTTCAGGACAGGTTTAATTAGGTTCCTTAAAAGACCGCTCAGACATACTTCAGCTTTCTGTCCTGACGCACTAACCCAATCCGGTGAGTGGTTCACAGTGATCACTTCTAGCTGGAGATCACTCATTAGATCTGATAAGAGGACAACAGGTACGGGCAGCTAATGATAAATGTGACTCATTGCACGGGAACACCTAGTGTAACAACTTATGGTTCTTGAAACAAAATTGATGTGCGCTCAATGCCTCCTTAACAGCCATAGAATGCTAATTGGCGTTATGTTTGGTCAGATGGAAGATGCACATGACAAACTGTGTGTGCTGTGGCTGAACTGGGTGGGGGAAGGAGGCAATTATGATCTGGAAATATGCAAGCAGGGTGTGAGTGGGCGTTGAGGCAGGCTGGCATCCATGCATACTTCCATGGGTGATGGCAGAGCCACCCGGGCGGTGGGTGGAGGTGATGGTGGGGAACTGGCTAGAGGGTTAGAATACCTGCATGTCTCTCAGTTACTCAATTGTGAGGATTTTCACTGTTTTGAGTGTTAATTGAATATCTTTGGTTTTAACTGAGACATTTGATATGTAACTTTGGGTTTCTGATCGGGCGGATGTATTAACAGATTATTGTAGAACATAATTGCCCATTCAAAATGAGTTACAGCTCTACCCTCGTTATTTATGAATCACCCACATCAGAGACGTGATAAGACTTGCTTTTTTAGGGCTGAGTGCAGGCCAAATAAACAGTTAACGATTAGCTGACATAACCACTCAATAGAGTGACAATAAATAAGTCTGCAACAGATTAGATAATTATCACATATGTACTGTGGAGGACCGATTGGTAGCCTGGCATTTCAGATCAATAACAACCACAGTATTTTCTCTTACTGTTTCAAAAACATTATTATTTTATTTTATTTTTTTAAAAAGAAGAAAAAATGAAAACAACAAGTGCAAAACAGGAATCTGCTGCGCTGAGCTCGGTACCATGAGACACTTCATTACTGCGCTCTACGGATGGAGGCTGCGGGGGAGGGGGGGGGGATGTGGCGTGGCTCCGTGCGTGAACATGTGTGAGCCACCCGGCTTGAGCAGCTCCAGAATCACGACGTGCTTCTACTAATTAATCACATTTCCATCTGAATATCCGCTGCTCAAATACACACTGCGTTGTCCAGCGAATAAAAAAGGTAAAAAGGTGCGTGCGCAGCAGCTCTGCCCGACTTGCTTTTTCTGTGTACATTCGGCACGTGTCAGCAGCGGTGCTTTCCGCAGGCCCTGCCGGCTGCTGATTGGTCGGCTGGACGGACCAATGAGAAAGCTCGCCCCTTTTAGAGGCGGTAGCTCCTGCGACACGGCTCTCGCTCTCAAGCTGTCAGACACTGGTCTCAGATCCGCCTCGAGTTGGATTTTTAAGTGCGCAACGAGGTGCGCGTGCTGATTCACGATCAGTAGACGGGGGCTGAACATTGTGTACATGTATGAGACGTGACACGCGCTTCGCATGAGTTAAGTTCACAAAACACACATGGACACATGAGTTCTTAAAGTAGTACACATTCCAGCACACTGCGTTATTACAGCATGAACACAGATGTCTATATTGGATATTCTTTGACACTTTGTTGTACAATTTTGAGATAATATATATATATATATATATATATATATATATATATATATATATATATATATATATAAATAAAGTGACATTCTGTGAGGACTAGTTTTCACAAATACCAGTGTCAGCGAACGCCCAAACTGTAGAGGTTCCCACATAATCCAAATCTTTCAAACCAATGTTACAATAACCCACTTGGAAGTGGAGCAAAGGGGAAGGTCAAAGCATGTTCAGAAAACTTAATTTACTAATTCAACAATTTGTATTTTCTGGATTCTGGCATTTTTAGGGGAATTTTTCCGCAGATATTTAAACCGTATCTTCTTGGTTATTTGTATCTCTGTATCTAACAAATATGCTTTTGTCATGCACTGAGGAAGTAGATGAGCAATTGATGGCAGAGAAGCTCGTTTTGTGAGATAAATGTTAAATATTTTCAGTTTTTTTTTATGCATTGCATATTAAGTTTTCAGTGTAAACAACATGATCCACTAGCCAGCTTTTACACCCCAAGTGACGAGTTAATAAATAACAAAGAATGCTTTGTCTGCCAATGAAACTCAATTTGTCACACATTTGTTGAGCAATCCCTGCAAAAAATATAGACAACAAATATGTGTTTGAAACTTAAATGAGAGTGTCACACAGTCATCAGCAGATGATTTTCATTGTGAGGCAACCCCCATTAACAAGAACAATCGAAGCTGAGCCATCTCCCATTCAAGAGGCACCAGCGAGCAGTTTCCTGGCAGCCTGTGGTAAGTTTGGTGGCTTTGATTGTCTTCTGAGAACATAGACAACACACACCTCCTCTGATACCAAGCTATTCTCCTATCTCCATTCTTTTTAGCCTTTTGCTTTTCACCATTTCAAGGCAATTAAGTTCAGTTTATAGTGGCATATAGACTCTGGAGGAAACGCTGTGTGACTTTTAGTGGCCAGTGAAGGTATGAACAATGTTCTTAGAATAAAAATTAGGAGGCACATTGTATTGCTACTCTTCTGCTTCAATCAAAGTTGTTTAGATGTTAAAGTGATGAGTCAGTCCCCCATGTACGATATAAATAAGGATTGCGCCACCTCTCTCAATTGATGCTGCAAAACTGTCATTGTTTATTCATAAGCTGAAAGAGTCATCTTTATGGGGGTCCACCCACAATTCTCTATGTGACTTATTAACAGATCAAACATGAGTTTTTTTTTTTATATATCTTCTGTTTACAACCTAGATTGGAACATGCCTTTTTGTAAACTTTTTGGGTGTCTTTGCGCAGTTACTTTGCACACTCATGAACTAAAACAGGTTAAGCAGTAGACGATGGATTGATGAACTAAAAAGGGTGTGATACCTGCGAGAACCTGCAGGATTGAATGGCGTATAATTGATTGTCTATAACCACATGTTTTAAAGCAGATTTGTTGTGCGATTTGGATTGATATTTTATTTTATGGGGGTATACAGAGGAATGCTGACATGCAGCAGGCTCAGCAGCTTTCACAGAACATAATTTGAGTGGCTGAGGTATGCATTCTGCCTTCAATAAGTACAGTGTAGGAGTGAATAGTGGATTAAACACGGGGGTGTCAAATTACCATTAATAGTGCAATAATGACAGGTATGCACTTCAAATAAGATGCTGTGTGGTTAATCTGATGGCCAGTCCCCACGATGTGCCCAACAGTACACGCCTCACGTCATCATTAGCATAACGTAAATACTGTACAGTTTGTACAGTGGAGCATTTAGCAGCCCTGCAACTACATTGTGCAATTTCCACACGCATTTTCAACCAACAGACGCTAAATTTGACGAGTTCACCGAGTAAAAAAAAAAAAAAAAAAAATCTCGCATTTGTTAGCTGTGTTGACTTCTTCTCCTCAAAGAATCTCATCATGGCGGTGTTCTTTACACTTAGCGACTATCGGGCGATGGGAACACACAAACACAGCTTTAAGAGTCACTGTACAGTACTTCTTGATACCTTACTCGCTTAATGGTAAATATATATCACGGTTACGATATGAAGCAGTTAAATACATTAACGTTTGTACACTGATAGCCCGAAGTGACAGCTAGCATGCTAGCTACAAAGCAAACTCGACAGTCACGACAATGTAACGGTAGAATTCAAACGTCAGCTTACCCTCTTGAATATCCTTCAAAACGACAACGATAACGTTTAATAGTTCCACGGCGAGGTTCCGAGCAGACGAAAAGAAACGGCACAAATCCTGGTTGCTTCGACAGTCTTTGCTTAGGGATCTGCAATTGTACTCGAGTCTTTCCCTCGTCCCCCCCTGAACACTAGTTTACACGCAGGGACACACGTGCCTGTGCATGGTCTAGCTGTACTATTGAATCAGCCACCGTGATTGGACAGCAAGAATCGCTGTCCACGCCCATCTCCGCCCCTTCGGGCTCTGATTGGTCGAAGGGCGGGGCCAACTGCACGGGGCTCAGTGGTCACATTGCAGTGTGTATGATCCTGAGTTCCCTTCCAAACATACATGAGAGGGCGTAGTCCGTGTCCACACTTGATGTGGCCTACTTGCTTAACCGTAATGCAGGTAATACCATCGCAATAAAACATAGCATCTGGTAGGTAACTCGACATTATACTGTAGTTCCCATTAGCTGCTGACAATACATGCTTTTAATACTAATCACCAGTAATGATAACAGTAATTCCATGCTGTTATGGTGAAAGTTTGACGATGAAAAAAATGTCAAAGTCGACTTACTCGCTTATTCCGAGTAGAGATTATTAGTGGATCTTAAGTTTTATTTTATTTTTTTGCCAAGCTATTATTTGATAATTATTTATTGCATATTATTCATCTATTGTTTTCTTTAATATTATAACTGTGAACAAGTAGTGACTACGGTGAGATGCATTTGAAAGCTCCAAGGGGGAAAATATTGTAGAATTATCTTGATTAAAAAAAAACAAAAAACATTCTCTCCTATTTCTTCCTTACTCATTTTCCGAAAGTGTTGACACGGCTATTTCTGCTGCGCGTTTGCCTCGCATATACGGCTGCGGCAAAGCCTCAACATGCACATTTCAACGTGCTCTTAGCCGGTGACGTCATTTGTACCGTTTGCCCTCTCCGAAGTCACGAGGCTGGCGGTGTGGTTGGTGAGAGCCTGTAAACAGTACAGATGTAGGGCACATGCCAGTTTGTAAATAACCATTACTACAACAATTCACTCTCGTCATTAATGGGGGCACATTTACTGTGTCAGAATGCACATCGGCAACAAAAAGTAGGCTAAAAAAATCGAATAAAAACTCATCACTCTAGGGAAATGGCATCAGCACGAGTTTCCCTTCTTCTACTGTGGGTGAGATACTTGTCAATCAATATTCGTCGTGATTACAATAGAATAAACAATGTATAAAGTACACATCTTTATCAGGTGAGTGTAAACTCTGATGTTCAGCAAGTAAAAATAGCAAAACAACTGTAAAAAAGAAAAAGAAGCATTAAACTGTACATATAGTACCCATCGTGCAAAATAGTCCATGTTAGAATAGTCTCTATTATACTACTGGATTATTTTTATTTATGCATTGATGTGTTTGCATCATTAATGTTGCAGATAAAGGTTGGGTTAATTATAGAGCTATGCTTTGCCATGTGACTTAATTCATAAAGATACATCACAATTTAATTGTTGAATATATTTTGTATTAATAATGTATCTCTGAAAAGTGACCAGTAACTTAACTTGTTGAAAATAAATACAGTGGAGGGAACAATGTATTTCTCTAAAATGTAGAAGAACATAAAAATGGAAATGCTAAAAATAGAAGTAAAATCTTTTACTTACAGTTCTTGCACCCCCATTCCTTTACAATAGAAGTTTAAAAAGTATCAAACACAGTGGAATACATTCAAAAATAATAAAAGGTACATATACATGTAAGCACAACTACACAGGTCCTACCCTGTACCACCACTTGGGCTCCACATTTAAAATATTCAACACATTGCCCTGAATGCACTTTCTAGAAGTCACTAGTTTACTTGGCCTCTCTATTGGTTGTTTACTGCATTGCAGTGAGACTCAGCCTATATGTTTTTCATGCAGCCAAATAGCTGCATAAAGTTCAGTGTCAATATAATATGCATGTTTAAAATTAAATCCTTAATTAAAAATATTTGTGTAATAACATGGAATGAAATGCCTCTGAGGATGAAGGGGGGAAGTAACACACAAAATGTTTCTTACCGTCAAGCACGGCTGCGGTTTTTTTTTTACGTTTGAATCCGACAAAATCAAAATTTGCTTCTATCTAACTGCTTGGTTATTAATTTGGATTTACAGCAATTCAGAGGTTGAGCTGTGCACAGCCATCTGGCCAATAATCTGGTGTTTGGCACCAACTACTGGCAGGTGATGCCTGCCTTGTTGTAAACAGTCAGATCAGTTTACTCTGCATATATTTACCACTTTAAATATACGCAATTTAACAGAATCAGGCAGACAACAGGGGATACTTTACATGCTACATGCAATATTAAATGTGTATCGTATTTCTGGAAGAACCATATCCACGCTTTGAACAAACCATGACATGCATAGAGGTGAATAAATGTAAACACCCTTTGACAACATGGCCTGTGGACTGTGTTTTGATGTGAGCATGCTAGTTATGATGTCATCCTGCACATTGATAAACATTGCATGACACATTTTGACAAAATACATATTTATTTGCAGTTGATTCGTTTTTTTGGCCAAATAAAGCTGTGCACACTGCATACATTTGCAGATCAGCAGATCCAAACGTAAGCATGAATGTGACCAATAGGGGGCAGCATTACACTCAATTGACACACGACTGAACCAACATGGTGCAGTCACGACTAAAAAAAAACTACAACTTGGTGTTGCCAATGATGACCAGGGGGTTGTCAATATAAGTAGTTTGGTACGTGCTCGTCAAGATTATCATCTGTTAAAGAGCTCATCCTTACTGCGGTATCATATCAGATCACCTGCTAATTTTAGAGTGGAAACAAGTGTGCATCATGAAGGGAGGGGGACGCTGAATGATGAAGCTGGTGCCCAACGTTACATTGTAATTGTAAGCAGAAACAGAGAAATATTAAATTAATATATACTGTGTTATAAATCTGGCTCATACGGACCACAAAGGATTTCTAGGATTTGAGGACATTTTTGAATCCTCCTCCTCCACTTTTTTAAAAAATGCACTCTAGCATCATTTCCATTCAAAGTGTGATGACCCTACCAATCCACTAGAGGCCGGTGTTCCTTTTTGTGTTTATGAGCCAAGCCTGTGGTTCCAGCTATAAAAGCTCACACATGCTTACATTTGCTGATGACTGATTTCCCATATTTATTTTTGCTTGATTATTGTTTTACTTATTAAAGAAAAGGAAACACACATAAGAACAGTGTTTTTTTAATAGCAGCTGTGGGGCATGTGACTTAAATCAGGAACTATAAAGAAAATACAGTATTTTGCCATATGCAGCATCTTCTAGCGCTAAAAAGGAAAAAATAAATAAATAAATGAATAAAATACAATATAAATATTTGATTTCTGCATGTTGTTTCTTAAAATCTTTCTTCTAAGATCAGTTTACATACTGAAAAACAAATCCAAGTGAGCTTATTTGTACAGCAAATTATTCTAATCTTTACCCATGAAGCAGTGCTGGATACAGGATGCCCCAGCAGCTTCCTTGATTTATCAACAGGGCTGTTGGCCTTCACCAGGAGGATAAGTACACTGTTGACAGGAAGGAGATAGAAGAGGAAGAGATGGAGGGAAGAGGGTCAGACCACAGATTGGCAGGAGGACAGGATCGTGTGGCTGTGTAGTCGTCTTGCAGGTCCTAGTGCACAACATCTGGAAGGCAATGTGAGGGACGTTGTCCCTGAAGCCCACATCAACTGCTGCTGCCTTCAGGGTCAACGGACAGAGGCCTCAGCTGGTCCAGCACACACATGAGGAACACATGGGCGTCAACTGTCAGGCTTTTTCATAAATCCTTTTAATTACAGAAACCGAGTTAGAGTAAGCACCCTGTAAATGAATGCATGGTTTTGTAGTTGTATTTCTACACTGTGGTGATACTTTTATCAAAGTAAAATTCTTGAGTATTACTCAAAATACCAGTAAAATTATGCAAAATAATGTATGGTGAAGGTGTGGCTATTTAAAAAAATGATTATAGTTGGTTGTGAATTTTACCACGGGGTCAATAAGTCGTATTTTTACCCATAATGATAGCTCATAATTAAATTGTTGCAAAGATGCTGTATTGTTACACTGAATAGTACAATATCTCCTTCTGAGTTCGAGTGAGAAGTGCATTATAGCATACAATGGATGCACAAGAAATAAATACAAATATGTCACTAGAAACTCTTCTTTTTAGCAACAGCGAACGAAGACGGAAGTATCAAGACGTGAACCCTCTCACTCCCCCTCTTGCTCTTTGTCGGAGGGGTATCACGGGCAGTATCGGCAGTACCGCTTTAAGATTAGGGCGTATCCGCTCTTCGGGAATCAGGAAACAACGTTAATGTTTGTAGGAAGTCCCTCCTTTGGTTTCCCTTGACACAACGTTCAACGGCCGCCTGTTTAAAACCTCATCACCAGCCCTCCGGTTCGCTGCTGTCCATCAATGGCCGATACAACTGCCAATACGCGTAAGTTCCCTCAAGCTTTCCCCCCTCCTGCGTGGGAACGAAAAGTGATGTTTTCATCTCCTTTAGAAATGTCTGCTGTTTTGTTTTTAAATGGCGTGAGTTCATGTGTTGACGGCGACCTTTTTTCTCTCCTTTATTTGTGTTGTTGTTGTTGGAAAACTAACGCTAACTTCTATCGCTAAGGTAAAGTTTTAGAAAGACACTTAACTGCGTGGCAACCGCAACTTCATTATATCATGCAGTCAATGTAGGTTTATAAAAGGATACCGTAAAGAACAAATACCACGGTAACGTATTGAACGTAGGATACGTAAATTATCTGGTTTGTCTTAAGTTAGTAGTTTTGTAGTGAATTGCTTTTTTTTTTTCAATATCGAAGTACAAGTTGTATTTCACCACCTTTCCTTCCTTGTTAACCTGTACTAAACATGCCTAACCTCACTCACGACAGGCAAAATTAAACGCGAATTACCGTAATTACCTCTCCAAACAAATTAACTTGTTGCTGCTTATCCCTGTGAAGCCTGCATAGCAGTGAAGCTCTGTGATTTGTGCTGCAGCAGCCAAACCAGTATGTAGTATGTGGGTGAATTATGCGTTTAATAACTGTTGCATAACATCTGAAATACATTGCCAATGTAATAACATTGGAGTAGCACAAACCAATGTAGACAGCATGCTATCTTTGTCAATTCAGAAGTGTATTTAAACAGGATATTGGGATCATCAGCAAACAGTCTTTCATGATAAATACATGTTTAACGGTAGCCTGTTTAAGTTCTGCAAGGACCATTCCTCTGTTCCCATAACCTTTTACAATTCTGGGCCCGTTTCCATGGAGAGTCCACGCGAGCTTGCAAAAGGCCAAGCCTGGATCATCACGCTCATTCAATTAGTCCTTGTCATCCAGTAGATTGGGTTTGGTATAATATTGTGCAGCATGTGTGTGTGTGTGTGTGTCTCGGGATCGATTCAGCCGTCTTCGTGTAATAGCTGCAGCAGGCTGTGGGAGATATTGTGGTCCAGGTCAGTGGTTTCAGGACCCCTCCAAGAGGTGCCAAGATAAGGGTCACACGATTATTGAAGGGATAAAAAGGCAATAAAAGAAATATTTCTCTTCCACATAACTTTTATTTTCATGATTTTATTCCGGCTTTCACATCCTCAGGCCTGTGTGAATCCTTCAAATGAACCAATATCTGAAGGAAAACAATCGTGACTATGTCCAGACTCCAGAGTAAGACCTATGTTGAGGGGTCACAAGCACATATTGCTTTAGTTTAGATCCAGCATCAACTGCTCTAACACCTACTGTACGACTAATGCCAAATATAATTATTAACATCTTCAAAGCCGACCTCTAACATCGGTTTGAGGTTGCTCTGAGGGAGTGAGACTTTGGGCTATTATCCCCGTCTTTTATTTTTGAATAAAAAACATGAGTTTAAACGGATGCTGCTCCAAACCACTCCTGCTGACAAAGGATGCACTTACTCCCTCATTCCTCCTTTAATTTTCGACTCACTTGTCAGTCTTGTAGCCTTTTGCACAAGATACAAAAGCAGACACTCGTGTGAACAATTTATTGCGAAATGCAGCCGTTTTTTGTTCGGCTTTCGGCAGCAAACACAAAGGGCATATGTGGCATTAAGAGCTGTATTGTTGGCGTCTCTCGCGGTGAGAGTAATTTAGAGAGGTTTCATATTCACTTATAATTGAGCTCACTTGGGGCCTAAATGGATAAAGTACTCAGAGTTGCGGTGCCAGTGCTGTCTCCTCTTAATCTGCACCGGGATGCGGTTAGTTCAAGTCAGAGGGTCTTGGATTTTCTTTCCGAGCTGCAAATGGTTTCCTGAATGTGAGGAGACGGGCCACAGAATCTCATCCGAATGTGTTATTGTGGTGAAATGGAAACTTTTCTTTCTCAACAGTTAAGAAACGTATTCTTTATGTGCCGTTATTTAACAGAGCTGTAAGTCCTGAAGGACATTTATTTTTTTCTTTACATCCAAAGCTTCTATTGAGGCTTTGAATGTCTTTACTCTAAGAAAGGGGGGAGGAATAGTTTTGTGGTTGCTGTGGTTATATAAATGTAATTTATGGCGCTGTTAGATTGCTGCTAGGCCGCCCCTGCTAATCTATGTGCATCCCTCCTTTTAAAGGCTTAACGCCTGCAAAAATGCATTGAATAGATATGTTTCAGGAGTGGATTCTCAGAGAATGCAAAGGTGTTTTAGGTGTTTGTCCCCAAAGTTTAAGTGAGATGTAGACGTTGGAAAGTGGGAATGGTGACGTCATGAAGCAGCCACACAGTGGTCAATGAGGAGACATCGAACAGTTCCCATTTCCGTTCTCTCTCCTTCCCAAGATGAGCAGATGAAGGAGAATAATGCAGTTACATCTAGCCGAGTGGAGGATCAGATTACTGGCTGGATGGAGCTGAGAGGTCCGTCACTGATGAAAGTCTTACAGACACCTCTGATGTCCAGATTTCACTCAGATTGGTTTCTATTTTATGCAACATTTACCAAAAAGTGACTCACCAAGTTGGAAGTGACCTGAAATGGGACGAATATATTTAGGTTTGGAAACATGTCATGAGGTTTTTCTGTTGATTTCAGCCGTTAGGAACATCTACTTCCTCTTTTCTGAGATGCCCTTTGGCAGAATGGGCCTGCCGTCGTCATCGTCCACGGACGCTGATGCGTAATTTCCACGTACAAATCTGGATGCGAGTTCATTTCATGTTCCAGCCCACGCTCGGTGTTCAATTTGACTTTGCCTTTGTTAACAGCTAATAATAATGGTTCTCTAGTGCGTCAGCTGTTGAAGAGAGAAGAAAAGGAAAGAGAGGATATAACGGCGAAGAATTCAGAGATCATTCCCCTTTTGTGTGTTCTTTCAGCGATTGATTTTACATCACGTTGGGAAGAAAGCGGTCGCTGCGGAGACGTCGATAACCTTTTAGGCAGGTAGAACTCCTCGCAGAGTAAATCCTCATAAACCTGCAGGAAATTCAACTAGCAGAACGGTAATGCTGAGCTGCTCGGCTCCGGAGGATGATTCAGTTGAAAGATTTGACAGTGGAGAGAATTACTTCTGATCCTCTCGCGTGGGTGAAGGGGAGAAGCTCTTATCAGGGCGGACGTCAGCGATGGTGTCTGAGTTTGGCAGGGAATCGCTCATCTTTTTGGAGGTTCGGTTCTGAAGCCTGGAACCAGGGGTGGCAGTTTGACCCACGTCTTAATCCAGAGAATCGTCGCATCTTGCACACCTCGTATGTAACACTAACAAAATACCTCATATTCTCATCTCAAAGTCAAAATAAACACAGAAAAGAAAATAATCCTCAGATTTGCATTCGACATTTCGGTTTATACCCAAAGCTTTGAGGTTCTGTACACAAAGTATCTCAATCAAAGCTTAACAAATCCCCCCAAAATTGCTCCTAAATCACATTATCTTCTCGGTGAATCTACCAACACCTGTGATGTACACGTGTCCCAGATATCTCTATTTTTGTCCGTCTCTCTGAGGACTTTCATCAAGGCACCAGCTGTGGTCGACTCGCTGCTTAATCCTCCTCAAGGACTCTATTCAACCTCTTTGCCAGATTCCAGTCTTATTTTCGGTGCCTTTTCCTTCATATAATCTGCTAATTGGCCTGCGATGACTTGTGAGTCACGGTAGCCTGCTAGCGTGTAAGCACATGGACGCGTAGCAGTCGGTCACAGGACGGTCAGGAAGCAGACAATGGTCTTTAACAGTGCATTCAGTCCGTTGCATCAGGGAACTCGGACAATGGAGAAGCTCAAAGCCTGTGTGCAACAGGAGGCGCATGGTTAGGTACGCAGATACACGCCTTTGCACTTGTTGCAAAATAAATTGAACATGCAATTCGATGCCGATATGATTCAAGATTCTGAATAACTTCCTGTTTCTGTCTGACTCTCTCCGTGCACTTCTAGTACACACACACACACACACACACACACACACACACTGTGTCTGATGCGAGCCGGAAAACGGACAAAAGCCCTCTTGTGTGTTGTGCATTCCACCTCACGTGGTGAGTCACCAGCAGGAGCAAGGGGAGCTTTCGCCTATACACAGGTCGGGTCAGAAGTCAACTCCTCCGAATTCTCCACTGCTTACTTTAAGGAAACGATGAAATTGATTTTTAACAGACGATTTCTTTCGTTTTTGTAAGAAAAAAAGTGAAACTGGTTACATACTGGGTTCTTTTGTCATATAAACAGAGCATCTTTGGGTTGTGGAAGGTCAAGCCAGTCACGTAAATCATCTGCAGATTAATGGATAAGCAAGATAATGTTGGTTTCAGCCCTGAAGCTATGTATAAAGATTTGTCTTGGACTCAGCAACCTTTCCAGTCTGTTGCCCCCCTGACTGGTCTAAAGTCCGGTGTGGAGGTGGGTGGGCACTACTTCTTGTCTTGTCAGTTGTCATAAAAAGGCTCTAAGATTTGACCGGACACTGACCGTTGCCTCTTCATTCTCTTCCTTTTATACAAAACGAGACCTCAAAGCTGTGAAATGGGGGGCACTTTGAACCAGATCAAGCCGTTAGAGGGCAGAGACAGCAGCAGACTCCATTGATCCAGGAAGGGAACATGAAATCTCTGTCGTGTTGCAGCTGAGTGTTTAAATCCCCTCAGCTGCTCAGCACCCTCACACTCACTGTGGATATCAGATTTCCATCAAGGGCGTTGTAATGACAATCCATTGTATTGCTCGTCTGTGTATTCTGTTTCCTGTTGCAATAATACTTAGAATAATTTGTTGTTTTTTTGGCTCTTCCCCTTCGTCTAACCTTCGTCCTCTAGATGGTCAGACAACAGATCCTGGAAAAGGTGATGCAGGGACAACCAACCCAGACTACATTGCGTTCGTCCTGCTGCCTGTTTTCTTCCTTCTGGGCCTGTTGGGGGTGGTGATCTGCCACGTACTGAAGAGGAAGGGCTACCGCTGCACCACCGAGGCCCAAGATGGGGGGGGAGGAGGAGTGTGTGGCTGGAGAAAAGGATCCCGAGCTGGGCGGTAAGGACATCCGAACGAATGAGGGAGTGTCTTCTCCTGGAAATGTGTCACTGTCTGACACCATTATGATTGGCTTCATGCGTTTTATTACACATATATGCTCATTGTGTGTAAATCATCCATCATCATAGACACTACACACCCAAGATTATTGCTCAACCCGACACGGACTAATCTAAGTAGACAGAAGAGATTAGAGAGGCGCTGAGCGAGGGAATGGAAGTAGTTTGACAGAAAAGAAGCTTGAAGACTTAAAGAAACAACCAATTAAAAAATAGAACCTTTTTCAGTGCTGGTTCATAAAGCCATACCACTGGTTACCATGGTAGCAGCAAGTTCATTTTTAATACTACAGGTCCCAGAATCCTGGAGGCAAGTAACGCTCCTTTTGTCAGAAATGAGAGAACAATGGCGTTTGTGTTTACAGTGCAGCACAAACTCGAGATTTAATAAGGAGTCACTAACGGACTCCAGGCCGTGTCAACACGCGTGCTTGATTTCCTTGTGCTGCCCACTGCAGCTGTTCCGACTTCACCACCTCCTGCGATATTTAAAATGTATCTGCCGTTAAAAAAAGTTGAGCCTTTTCTTTCCCGGGGAATGATCGCAGTTTGCTCCAATGGTGGGTACAAATGGGTACATTGGTTCTTCTGAGGCCTCCTCACGATAACAGCCACCCGTGGCAGTAGGACCTTAACTCATGTCATCATCATGTCATGTCACGTGAAGGTCAGTGATCCTGCACTCAAACCACGAGATGCTTAGACCACATTCCTGAATCTAATGAGTTTGAAGGTGCAGACAGATGTCTGAGAAGAGCGAGAGTTATTTCGACCGGCACCTTTCTCATGATTTAATCGTGAATAAAATAATGTAATTTAAGCAAATCTTCACAAAAGCTCAGGAATCCTACTGACGGCGTATATCACAGTAAGGACAGCTCTTTACCATTACGGTGTTGTCGAGCCGCGTACTGCGTCTGACTTTTAAGGAGTGGAGGCGGATGGAAACCAGGAGGATGTTTGGCATTCACGCCGCTCGTGTTCTGACTCAACTCGGGGCGTGTTAAGTGAGGCGAGACAAAGAAATTCCCCGCACGAGGCCGCTTCCCTCGGCTCGTAACGCTAACTACAGATAATGGTTAATTGCTCGGGGGCATTGTGTGGGTGATAGGGTTTTTCGGAAAATGCAGTTGACTTCCTGAACTTCCAGAAAAGACTTGCTCACTTTCTGCTTACGGTAGAGAGGTGAGGTTAGCGCTCTCTCCTTCTAGTAAATGTGTGGAGACGTGAAGCCTCTGGCATCGCTGGGTTGCCCCGGGTTATATCACAGGAATGAGAAATGTTATGGAAAGAATGCACCGCTGCCAACATCACAGATACAGCGGACTCATCACGTCTCCACCATGTCCCGTGCCAGCCCTCCATCATGTTGATTACTATCTCATTGTTAAGTGGAGCAGGTATCAGAAAAGACGTAAAGCTGGTTTCTCTCGTGAGGCAAATATGAACAGCCGGCAGCACAATAGTGAATCGGGGGTTTTCCCTGTTTGTCTTTTCTGTGCGTGTCTTCCTACAGCGTGCCCAACCCGTTCTGTCTCGTACGTCGAAACAAAAGAGACTTAAAAAAAAAATAAGCCTGTGCTCATTCACGTTGATCATCCAGTTATGCAATGATCAGGTTTCCTCTTGTCTTTCTCACTCCCAGACTCTGCTTTTTCTGCAGCTTCGTTTGCGTGGTGCGAGGTTGAGATCAGACAGGGAGACTCCCAGAAATTGCTGGAACGGATTTATGTTTATGAATGTGAGAGGAAAAACTGAGGAGGGGCCAGCAGGAAGCTCCAGGAACTGGTTCACAGGAGTGTGTGTGGGTTTTTAGAGCAGAGCGACGTTAATAAAATATCACTATAATGTCAAAATCACAATTTAAAAAGAAAAATGTACTGTCCTATCACAATACTAATATTCTATCAGTGTTTCTGAGGTTGTATCGCAGGTAGAAGTAAAAACAAAATGCTCCATGAGTGGGTTTCCATTCTAAATAACAGGTTGTAATATTAACGAGTGCTCTTGAATTGTGATTTACGGGGCTCATGTTTACTCTCTACGCTGTAAAAGGGGCCCTTAAGCCATGCCTGAAGAGGTTTTGCCTCTTTTAGGCGAGTTTGTTTACACAGCCCTGAATATTAGAGACTTTCCTTTAACACGTTGCTTGAGGACACGATGTCGGCTGCTTATTTCACACGAACGCCTTCCAGTGTTTCTAACCGTGTGTGTGTTTTTCTGCTCGCCTTCCAGACATGAACGACACCCTCAGTGAGAACAACGACACGGTCGGGCAGATCGTCCATTACATCATGAAAAACGAAGGTAAGCACCGGACTCAATCAGGCTGCCACTTATAGAAGCCCGCATTGTAAGTAGAGCCCGACTGATAAAGGATTTTGAAGGCCGATACCGATACAAATGTTTGTTGATTTAAAAATCCGATGTATCGGCGATATTTTATTATTATTATTATATAATTATTTCAGAAACGCGTAACAAAACATGAAGAGATTTCCCTAACATTAGTTCACTAAAATAACATGATAATGCAGTTTAAAAATACATTTATTTTATTGTCACAACGGAACAGAGGAACATCAAAATATATTAAAGTTCTGATAAATAAAATGTATAAAAATACAAACTTAAGATATAAAACTTAAAGTCCTTTGAACAAAAACACAACAACAACAACAACCAAACACAAAGTTACCAGTATTAAAGACTTGGTAAGCTTTATAAATAAAACTTCGAACGGTGTTTCGTCTGTTTTTATTTTATTTTTAAATGATTCATTTATCGGCCGATAACGATAGTTTGGAAAAAGCCTAATATCGGCCGATATTAGGCGTTCCCTTTTTGTTTTGGCTGTTTTCCACCACTTCCATGAACCCCTTATTACTACCCTCCCATCAGTGTTTTGGCAAGTACGTTATCCAAACTATTCAGGAAGGACGTGAGTCCGTCTAGTCTGGCTCAGATACGAGGATCTTGGTGTCTTCTATCAGGACGGTCTAGCTGCTGGAGTGGAGTTTCAAGGATAAATAATAATGACTGTGGTTTACACAACGCTGCGTGTGGCAGGAGTGTCTCTATTTGATTGCTTTGTTCCTGTAAATTGAAATCATTTCCACGGGAACTGAGTCATAACAAGTCACGGCGCTCTCCTTTTGTACCGAGTAATTGCAGTTGAGATTTTAAGTGGCGGCAGCAGAGATCCGAATCAGTGGATTGTTGATTAAGGGGGAACACGCGTGCCTTTTCTGACGGAGTAGATTTCAGTATTTCCCCTCAGCGCTAATAAACCTCCCGCAGCAGAGGAGGCTTATTAAAGCAGCTTAACGACAGCGGGAGAAGCTTGTGCGCTTTTATGTTGTCACTGAAGTGGAGGAGCTGCGGTTTCACTTGAATAGTGTGTTTGTGAAAGGAGGCGGAGGAGGAGAAGATGGAGATCCCAACAATTATAGCTTCTCCTGGTATATAAAGGGAAAAGGATTGACAAGCTGATGTAACAGCTAATCACGTAAAAAAAGAGAGATGGATAAGTCAATTAAAACATGAGTAAACACAAATATAGTAGCTAAAATATGATAATGAACAACATTATCAATATTAACTCATTGATTATGTTCATATATGGCTTAAAGTTCATGAATAATGAGGGTTTAATTGAAGTGTAGTTTAGATTGAACACTTTAAAAAACAAATCCTGTGGATTCATTTTAACATTTTATTGTCTTAACTTGTATTTATTTGAAGAAAATCATCATAGGGACAGATTTTGAAATAATATTGTTGGCCTAAAAATGTTTTTTTTTAAATATAGCAAGTAAACAGATGCAGCTTATCTGTGAGTTTTGATCCCTTTCGCTAGATCCAACCATCATGATTAACACACTTTATGACACACGAGGGCAGCATTGTCCTGTTTCACCGCATACTGGCTGATTTGATCACACTGTTTTGTGGTTTAGCCCATCAAACATTTTCCTGCCATCACGTTTAAATGTAGCAACAAAGCAAGAAAACCCAAATACAAAAATCCATCATGTGTATTTAACCCAATCTGTTGTAGTGAAATAGTGTGTTCACGTAAGACTCCTTTAGTCGTAAAAAAATATGTTTTCAGGGCCTTTAACAACTCGATTTAGTGACTCAGCAGCACAGTCTCAAAGGGTGGCCTTGTACAAATAAAATGACCAAAAGCAGCTGCAAGTTATAAATACTCGTGGGCTAAAAACATGTAGCAGCTGCCAGGGATGTTATTGTAAAAATCCCCTATGAAGCCTGAAGATATGAAGTTTATGGGAGGAGGATTTAGATGAAATCACAACATGAAACCCCAACATTGGGGTCATCTCAGTGTCTCTGTACCACTCGCTACAGCAACTTTTATCCCCCCTTATTCCTTTTTTTCTGTGCACACACTGCGATGTGCTGGCGGGAGGAGTCAGTGAACGCATCAGGGCCAGGCCTTAGGGAAATCTGTCTCCGGGAGCAAATTATGTAAATCCGTCTGAGCTGTTGTCTCTGCGTGGATGCTACTCTGTCTGGGAGCAGAAGTTAGAAGAGTCATATTTTGGAGTTTGTTTGCGTTTTTGTTCCGGTCTGCTGCGTTCTGATGTTCTTTTTTTTTTTTTTGCATAATCGTGCTCAATGATTGCATGTGATGTGCCATTTAATTGTGCAAAGGCGTTAATCTGTTCTAACCATCTTTTTAATAAGCGCTCTGCTTTTTGAAGTCACTGGAGCGGTTCTCACTAATTCCCAGCACCGCTTTTATCTCCCTCCCTCTGTTCCTTTCCTCTATCTGTATACGTGTTTAATTCTCTCCATCCTTCTCCCTCTCTTCAGCAAACTGTGACGCCCTGAAAGCCATGGTTCACGATGTCAGCATCGACTCTGATGGGTAAGTGTCCTCCCTCCTGTGTTATAGATCTTAACCACCAGATGGCGTCACAAGCCTCCTCGGTGGCTGAAATGAGAGGAGCCAGAACAGGAAATGAACACACGAGGCAAACAGGCCACATTTCTCTTCTGATAGTATTCCAGATTGGCAAGCTTTGATTGAGGGCGAGCAGCTGGGGACTCCTCCCCAAAGTTCCACGCGGCCCATCTCATCTATGATGGGATAATCAAAGCATATTGAGCACACTTGTTGCCAGGTAAATTGTTAGTTATAGCCCTAGCCTACATCTGATGGCCACCATCCTTTTAATAGCCTGAAATGTCACCATTTCCGACATCTCCCCGCCACTTTGAAACGACCCCGCATCAGAAGAACGGGAGCCCAGATTAGACGTCTCCACTTTGCTTTTCGCCGCAGAGATAAGGGGAGAGGGAGTTGTGCTGATAGACAGATTGGAGGAGGAGAAGCCTGTGACGGAGGAAGAGTGTGAGTAAATCGAGTTAGCAGAGTGTGTGTCTTCCCCCCCCCTACCCCCCCATCCTGTCATCTTCCCCGTCCTGCCACGTATTGTTCTGGGAGGGAAGAAGAGAGGAGAGATGCTCTCCTTTTGTCAGGAACAAACCGTGTGGATAAATGCTTGGAGCTCCTTTTTGGTGTTGAAGCATTCTGCTCAGTCACGTCCTGGAAAAAGCAGAAATCTGCAATCGCACACATTTTCCCCAGCGTCACTTTCATGTGTCCCCCCCCCCCTTCACTCTCTCTCCAAATCTCCGTTCCCACATATTTCTGCCCTTTTGTTTTCCCGTTTCCTTTCACTTTTATTTCCTTCAGATCGCTCTCTGTGGTACTCCCCTTTCTGTCTTGTCTCTCTTTCTCCCAGCCAGGTCGGGCAGGCTGCCAGTGGATCACTTAGAGATGGTGGAATGGGGGGGATGAGGGGTATCGGCGGGGGTAATTTATGGGACACTTAAGGGGGGAGACAGACAGACAGACAGACAGACAGGCAGGCAGAAAGAGAAGAAGGGAAAAAGCTACAAGAAGGGGAGTCACTCTAGTGCAGCCAGGCCTCGCTATCTGCCTCCCCAGATTTGGTACTTAACTTCCCGTCGCCTCGGTGCTGCTCTCTCCTCATCAGGACTCCAGCCTCCACCTCCCCCCCCCCCTTTCCACAAGATGCTCTCCGTTTACATCACTTGATCTCCCCTTTGCCATGTTTTTTCCTCCCCCCCTGTGGATCAAGCTCATGATTCATACCTCTGCTCATCAGGAACCGTCTGGCTCTACTAGTCTCACACATTGTTTACACATATGGTTCCCAGCCTTTTGGTCCCATATGTCTAGTTGTTACCACTTCATCAAAAGACAGATTTAGTCATTTTTATATATATATATATATATATATATATATATATATATATATATATTCGTATTTAAAAAGTGCTGGAACACCTAAAATGATATAGGAAATACACAAAGATGAGAGAATAATCTCAAGAAATTAATTTGTGTCTCACAAAATGTGTGTATTTTCTCCTGCTTTCTGTCCCATCTTGTTGATAATTAACTTGGAGCATCACCCCTTGTGTCCACACATGCTTGTATTTTTTCCGTGGACAGGCCAGAGACTTTCCCAGGCGAACCAGGAACCTTATTAGGGAAACTCAGGAACCTGATCCTGACTTTCAGCAGGAGAACCAGAAACGTCATTTTTCACTTTTGATCAAACGCAGACCCCGCAGCAACTACATTGTCACAAAATAAGGAAGTGGAGGGTGCGTGTAACCCATATTTATATTGGGATGAGGCGTTTTTTTTTTCTTCTCCTCTTTCTTGGGAGCCATCTGCGTTGGCACCCCTGCTGCGAATGGCCTCGTTCAAATGAATCTGGGGACCGGCTGTCACGCAGAGCGCTAAAGCCGGTCTGAACGTGGCCCTAATGCTCCCGCGGCTGAATGAGAGCAAATCCCCACATTCAGCCCCCGAAGTGCCATGAAAACCCCGTCCTAACAGACCGGAAGGCTGTTCTAACGGCACGTTAACAGCCAGGTTTCTGGAGCGTGGCGTTTAATAATCACATATGGGTGTAATGTACAGCTGTCTGCATACTTGTGGCCTCTTTTCTTCGTACAATCTCTGGCGGTTGTCCATTTCTGCGGCGCCTCCTCACCACGCCGACACAGATCAGAGATACGAGCCTCATTATTCCACCCGTCCCTTGACACACACACGCAGATAATTCAACATACCGTGTATTATATGAGCACGCCAGTGAGTATGAACATTGTGTGTAAACAATGTGAAGAGCTGCTCTCAAGGGTCATAAAATATTGCACACAAAAAAGAATAATCTGAGAGATCAAACAGACAAGTAAGCCATCGTGGATTTGTCCCCGTTAGCACACTTCCAGGATAAACACCGCATGCGTTTGCTTTACCGTCTTTTTTTTTTTTACAGCAAATTCTCCACCGATCAAGTGTCCGACGCTTCACCTGATATGTGTTTGAACAGGAAACTGCACTCCATTATTACTTCAAACACAAATCAGGGTTCAGAGCCAAGTGTTTGTTTGAAGAGAGGAGATATTAATGTTGGCATTTCTGCAGTGGTGAAATAATAAAAAAATAAAAAAAGTCTGGGACATGTAAATGATGTTAGTCTGTGAAAGATCTGCCCTCCATCCCCCAACACACACACACACACACACACACACACACACACACACTCCATCTTTAGATGTTGCACGGTGCTAAAACATTCTGCTGACCTATAAAATATGTCTCTTTGTTGCATAATCAGGGGCTGATTTCCATTATTTTTGCTTGTGCTCTCCTCATAATTATAGGCCACCGCCTTCATTATTATAACGCATCATTTATTGATAATAATTGTGTCGTCATCACCCAAGCGTTCATTTCTGGTTCTGCTCCTTTTTAGTCCTCCTCTCACCCCAACGTCTCCCACCTCCCCGACCCCTCCGATGACCCCCGTGTCGCCGGGCGCGCCGGCGGGAGCCGCCAAGCACACCTGCAACCACCTGCACACCATCGGAGGCCTGGGCGGCCAAAAGAACATCTGCAACCGCTGCAACCAGAAGAAATGGCCGCTGATGAGGAGGCCGTCGAGCTCCAAGGCGGAGAACCGCCGCAGCCAACACGGAGAGATCACGGTCCTGGCTGTGGGCAGGTGTGTGTGTGTGTGTGTGTGTGTGTGTGTGTGTGTGTGTGTGTGTGTGAGAACTAAAATAGCTGTTTAACAATCATGTTATTACCTCCAAAATGTATTCAAATCAACGCACACACAGTGCTTTAATTGGCAGACATACCATTAAACACACTACATTAACAACCAAACATTAACCCGAAAAAAGACCCTCCGCTCATTTGACCCGACGAAGATCGCTGTGCCCTTTGACCCCCGACCAGTGACCTGGAAAACCCACGTGCACACAGTCAGGGTGAAAGCCTGGGAAAGTAGACGAGGTTTTCTGTGAAGCCTCAGTGGTTAACCTGTGTCTCCATGGCAACGATCCCTGTTAGAGACACGTTTAATAGGAGGGATCCTCACAAAACTGAGGAGGTGACAGCTAACAGAGAAATCAGCTTTAGGTGTCTGCTCATCCTGTTGGGGAGTTAATCCACACCTTTTGAAGGTTTCCTTGGAAACGTGTCTTTATCTTAAGTGCAAACAGTTGCCGACAGCAGCTTCCCCTAAATTGAATGATAATAAATTATTTTTAGAGAATTTTCCTTCCTCCCTCAGAGCACACAAAACATCTGCTGCTGCACTTAACAAATCACTCCAGAAAGGCATCGCGTCTGATTAGAAACCAAGAAAAGTGTTTAATGTGAGTCCAAGTGGCCGACAGTGTGTGGGATGCTTTTTTTGTTGTGCTTTTTTGTACTTGAAAGGAGATATTTTGGAGTTTGGAGGTCAGTGTGTTCCTCTTTCCGACAAGACTTAGCATTAACGGCCACCCTGTGTGTGTGTGTGTGTCCGACGCTTCTAATGAAGCAGCAGTAATAGGATGTTCTGTTTGCATTAGCGGCAACTCGATACAGCAGACACGGTGTATAAACCGTGAGACGCATCCTTGTGAAGACGGTGTGTATCCGGGGCGGGGAGGACGGCTACTTGCCATGAAAGCTGCTGTGTAGAGAGATGCATGCAAATGCATCTAATTCAAGAAAACAGTCTCGTTTTGCTCTACACCAGAATTTGAGGGACTTTGATGGTATTAAAGACTTGGCGATCGCTCTCCTCCTCCTCCTTAATGTCCCGCTGCCAGCTGATTGGGATGCAGAGAGGTTGCGTTTTCATTTGCACACCCAGATGAATGTCTGCGCACGCAGAGGGTCAGCACGACCTGGATGCGAATATTCATTTGCTGATTTAATTGAAGCTTAGGAGTGAATGTGTGTGTGTGTGTGTGGATAAGAGAGGTGTAAAGTTTCCGTCACAGGGAGTGTTTGTGTGTATTCTCAGTGAGGAGAGGCGGATACCCATTGAGTTTGTACATTAAAGTAAATATACTCGCAGCTAAGTTAGGAGAAATAATTGACTCTTGGATCGTTTTGACAAACTTTCCAGAGTTCAACACTATATTTGGGCCTGCTGCTCCCTCGGACAGGAAGAGAAGGAGCTTGGTTTTAATGAGGCTGCAGTCTCTGAGTCTTTTTAATATGTATATTTTTTTTTTGCCTCTCAGGTTCCGGGTGACAAAGTGTGAAAAGCCCACCAGGGAGAGGCGGACGCTGCTAATAATGGACTCCAACGGGAGCGTTCCCTCGTCTCCAACGACGCTGGAGCCCAAGAGCCGGACCACGTCTGAGTCCCAGCAGGTCTGTATCCTGGAAACTCACACCCTGCGTATTAAGAAGTGTTGCTTATGGATGCAGAACTACAGTATGTGTACATTTACTGGTGCATATTTTCTAACTATGTCAGGTTTGCAACTTATGGCTTTTTATTATCTCCCTATTGTCAGAAAATAATGAAAAATAACTGAATCTAAAAAAGCCTGAGATTCTGAATTATTATGTTCTATATTAAATAAAATGTGATAATCATAGAACTAAAAACTATTTTCAATTAAGAGATATGAACACCTGACAAAAAGCAGACTTTGCCGATGCCGTCACATAACTCGCCATCTCGTCGCGTGAGGTAAAGTGGATGTGCTAATTAACATACGCGATAAAGAGGGCGAAGAATCCGACCGCGGCAATGATTTGCCTCCAGCTCGGCTGTTTTCCCATTTACATGGCGGGAGCTCCGCTTATGAAACGACAACGCAGAGGAGGCGTGTCTTTCAGGAGGTCGTTTTGAAACATCATATGCACAAAATGCGTGCTAATGGAGGACGGCTCCAGAAAGGCGACGTTGAGCAGTTAAGAAAACAAGCTCATAAGTTCTGCGTCGGTACACAACACCAGAAGGAACTGTGACGTGTGTCATCCTATCTGTGCTCCTGTTTGTTTCCTACAGACTCTTATATTCAGGCGTGGTAATGGGAGTGATCAGCCTCGACTGAAGCTCTAAATGCTGTCTCATATCGACTGTTTGATAAAGAAAAAAGAAACACACCTGAAGGGGTCTGATCTGGAGATTCTGAATGATCATGTTCTATATATGTTCTCCGTACAGGAGCAGATGGACAACCTGGACACGGAGAAACGATAGCAGTCAAAAGGGTCCAGAGGCGAGAACACAACATCTGGACACAACCCAAACAGGAACATGAAAGACTGGCACTGGAGGAGGGAAGTCGACGCGGGAGTCGGCCCTCCACATCCCTGCTCCACGGGGAGCTGATGATGATGCTGCTGATGATGACGAGGACGATGACTTTGGCGAAAAAGTGACATCCGGAGTCACACCAGCTGGTTATTTTACAATCAGAAAAGGTGGAATGTGTGTATATTTAGGATACACTCCACTTCCTCTTAACATAGATTTACAACAGTGCCTTGCTCAAGAGGCGTTTTTAGCAGCGCGGCTGCTTAAGTCCAGGAACGCCTGAACCAGGGCGTTCCCGGCGAACTAACGTCTTGTTCCTCAATATGCCGATGATGTGTGTGTGTGTGTGTGTTTTTGTATGTGGAGGTAAAAGCAGAGATTTTTGCATGTGGTCAGTCAGTTAATTGACAAAACCACGCCGATGTAGCCGGTCTGATTAAATCGTAGGTTGTCGTTCCCAGACAGGAAGGAGGAACAACCTGATTGTAGCAGTCAGGGAACCAGGAAGTAGACGGGAGCATTATCCGACGTGATAAGAGTAAAGTAACAGGGTGTGCCTTTGTGTTTATCTTCCAGCCTGACCTCTAATAAAGAAGAGAGTGCAGCATTGTGGGCCGACAAACTAGCGCCACTATTCAAACACGGCCGCTCGCTCAGTGTTTACTCTCTTAAAGTGACGGTGTCGTTTTGACGTTAACAGAAAACCTTGTCTGGTCATCTTCCAGATGTTTCCGTTTGTGTCATTGCTAAATATTTAAACCTGCCTTCATTGTTTGTATCTTTTTTATTATTATATATAATTTTTTTTTACACATTATCAGCTCACACAGTTGTTTTAGCAAACGGTTGCGTGTCCAGTAGACACTGAGCAACGTTAGCAACGTTAGCATTCATGGTCACCTGATGAACTGCAACTCCTTCTAGCATCATGTCTCCACGTTAGCAGGCGGAGGATGGATCACGCCGTCTCGGCCTTCATTCTTTTTTAAATTCTGTCTCAGGAGTAGCGCTTTAAGATCCTCATGGGTTCATCATCCAAATATATCATTGCCCCGACATGCCTGTGATCAAAACACCTCGTTTTAGTCTCGTATTTGTGAATGTCAATGTCATTGTGCCTCAACTATATTTGTTATTCATATTTTGGGACAATTTGCTGTGTTTTTATTGTTGTATAACGAAATAAAGCTGACTAACGCATATCAAACCATGAATAATAAACTGTATTGCAGTCATTTAAACAGACACCGTATACCAGCCGATGCATTAGCACGTTAGCGTCCACTGAGCTGCAGGCTAACGCCTGCCTCTCCTCCCTCCATGTGATTGAACCATCCGTCTTCATATTCCATTTCTTCTCATTTCCTTCCCTCATCTCTGCCTCCCCCTCCCTTCCTCCCTCCTTCTCTCCCTTTTTTTTTTCGCAGCATAATGAAAAGATGATTTGTCTTATTCATCTCCGCTGGGTAGTCGGGACGACCTCGGGCTCTCTCTCGTATTATTTCCAGATAATGGAGATGAGATGGAGATGGAGAGGTGTTTTGAGCGTTAACAATCCTTGTCTCACTTTCTTTTTTTTGTCTCCTCTTGACCTTCTTGACGCTTATCGGGCTCACTCATGCAGGATGCGCAAGTTTCTGACCTTTTTTTAAAAGAGACAATAGGAGACCAGCGGGAAAAGATTTAAAAAGAAATCCTTTGAATTATTAACAGATGACAAAGTACTCCGACGTGGTTAAACGTGGAAGGATTTCTTCTAAAGTGTTGAGCGGGAGGAAGCGGCATTTACATGCAGCGGAACAGAAACCCTGATGGGACACAAGGTGACGTCACCTCCTGTTGGCTCAAAGCAAACCTGCCTTTTCTAAAAACACACACACACACACACACACACAGGCAAAACGGCTTCGGGGTGTTAAACCTGTCTGGTTGACGGTGCAGGATGTAGCAGCACGAGAACCCCGGTGCAAATATTGACTCCCGTTGCGTGTTGACATTAGCTCTCCTCGGGGCCGAGGGTGTCGCCGGCGTTATGAAAAAGATTTCTCCCTCTACATTAAAGCTGGAAATGTCCACGAGGAAATAAGATTTAAAAAAAAAAACAGTATAGATAATAATAAAGCTCTGTTCTTGTCTCTTTTGCATGACTTCATAAGCAGTACATTTATCTCGGGCACTGAATTATTCAGGCCTCCGGGCGACAAGGTTCCCATGCCGATGCCAGGCTAAGTGCCCTTCATCTTATCTTGGTCACTGGATATCAGCCAAGAGGACGGAGCTCTGACTCAGAGGGGGGGACCGTTTTTTTGACGGGAAATATTTGGGACCAGAGGGAGGAAGTCTAGTCAATGTTTAACACCTTTTTGAACTACATGGCCGTGACCTTCTGGAATGGCTTACTGCCCACCTTTCTTTAACCCGGTGTGATCCCGGCCCTGTTTTTACACTTCACAGTATAAATAAGACTCGTTAGTTCACTAATGAAAAGGTGATAATAAAACTCACCTTTGCTGAATGCTGTGTCCCCATTGGTCTGGTATGACCAGTAACTTTGAGCTAATGATCTTCTCCATCATAATAACCTTTCAGCATATTGTATAAGTGGTACCCCGGGGTATGGTGCTTTTCTGCAAAAAAGGGCCAGAAAATGAAAATACAGCCCTCATCCTGCAGTTCTCGTACAACGTAAATTATTTTAAATATCATTGTTATGCTGATACCGTTATGTAGCGGCAGTTTTATGAGAATTACCCTCCTGTTTCGTGGGCCTTTGAGACCGTCTGTGATCGGAGGATCTCGCCAGCTTTTCAAGCGTTTCAGAACTGGAGAGCAGGTTCATAAGTGTGGTTTCTCTCAGACTACTTGAATTACAATATGCTGAAATGTTATTATGGAATTTTTGCCCAATCATGCCAAAAATATTCTACTTATCGCAGCTTTACGCTGTTATTTTATCTTTCACCACAGAATCCCATTTAGTGTCCAGGTTTAATATTTAACCAGAGTGAAAACAGGCTGATTTCCGGTGCAAATTCCAAAACAATGTGAGCTCTTTTGGGCTCCGTCGTTTCAAAAAGGGTTAAAAATAGGATTTTATAGACACTGATTTTCATTGGAAGTGAGAATCGGTCAAACGTGTTCGAGGTGGATCTTCCCTCGTAAAGTACAGACCCACAACTCCTCGGAGACGAGGAAGTGTGTGTGTCACAATTAAGGGTGACATCATTAACTCCAACAAAGCCTTGAGAAAAACAAACATACCAAGCGCTCGCACACCTCGGGGGACTCTCTGCAGCCGGCTGCCTAATGGAGCTCATAAAAACAACACGGAGGATTCTGACACACAAGTGCTCTTTATTTGCCCTTCATTCACATTCAACGCACAGCAGGCAAATTAGCAATGTGCTGTTATCTTGTGAGGTCAATTGATTCCTCAGTCAATGAGATGACAGCAACGGGAAGGATACTGAGATTTAACGGATATAAAGATGAAATGTTCAACGTCAGGGTTTGTTCGGTCTCCTGCTAGCGAGTCAATCCACAAACACGGGAAATGTAGTTCATTGTCCCCAAGGCTCAAATACATACGAAGCTCCAAAGATAGATCACAAACACCAAAGGTGACCACTTCTTTTATTTATGTCTATTATTTAGTGTATTTTTTTATTTTATGCCTTCATGCATATTTATGCATCATATAAGCCCTGAGATTTTTTTAAATTTCATTCAAAACCTGAATTATTTCTTTCAAGGATTTTATGTTTTTGGTCCTGGTGTCAAAAAAGGGTCGAGATGAGAGAAAGTGAAGAGAAAAAATAGACATTTGTTTCTGGTCTTTTTATGAGATATGTTGACGGAGGACTGATGTCAGCATTATGCTTGAAAGGCTTCTCCATGGGTTTAAGTCCTAATAGGCTCATAAAACTCTCCATGCCCTTCAGGAGAAGCCAAAACGCATTGACATTTAGCCAAAACTCCTCTGGCTCTCTCGGCCATGGAGGAGTTTTAGTCAGTTACCCGACTAATGAACAATCAATATGCAAAACCTGCATTTTTAAGATGTCTCACTACAAAAGGGGTTTTTATTTTGAAGAAATAATGGGAGACAGTGTTCAGCTTTTAAACCAAATAACTTGATTTAATTAATGGAGTAAACCCAATCAAAACTTCAATGCAACAGCATATAAAGTGTGGAAGTCTGTGAAAGCATTAATGTAGGAGGTGAGTGGATGTTGTAAATACATAAAAAGAACAAAACCAAAGAAACAAAATATAAACCCACAAGTTTCAGCAGACCACAGACTCCTAGACAGGAGCTTTACCAGACCAGACCAACCCGACCAGACCAAAGCAAACCCAATCCAACCCAAGCAAACCAAACCCAAACCAACCCAAGCAACCCAAACCAACCAGACCAAACCAACCAAACCAAAACCAACCCGACCAAACCAACCCAACCAAATCCAAACCAACCCGACCAAACAAACCAAACCGACCAAACCAACCCAACCAAACCAACCCAACCAAACCCAAACCAACCCGACCAAAGCAAACCCAAACCAACACGACCAAACCAAACCAACCAAACCCAAACCAACCCGACCAAAGCAAACCCAAACCAACCCGACCAAACCAAACCCAAACCCAATCCTACCCAACCAAACCAAACCCAAACCAACCCGACCCAACCAAACCAAACCAACCCGACCAAACCAAACCCAAACCAACCCAACCAAACCGACCCAACCAAACCCCAAACCTAGTGATGTTGTGAGATGTGGCAAGGCTTCGAAGCGTGTGTCAGTAATGGAGGGGGCGTTTCCGCGAAGCATGTATCGAGGCTTGCTTCATTTAGGGGAGGGGCCAAAAATGATGACGTCCGAAGCCTCGCTGCCCGGCTGTACCACGTGTCTGCTTCGGGAAGTGGTTCAGAGTTTACCGCGAGGTTCTACAGCTATATAGACCCCTCAGGCTCCATTCAAAATGTGGGTTTTTGAAGGAAAAAATGTATTGTACACATATGTGATCATTATGTACAGAAATTATTTGGTCATACACTTTCTGTAATTCATATTCATTCCCAACTGACAAAAATTCAATGCATCACACATTATGTGGTTCAGATACAGCTGCCTGTGATTATACACTTGGCCAGTAGGTGGTTTCGTGTGCACATGAAGCGTTCTCGAACCAATTGGCTCAAGTAGTTCGATGCCTCATGAGGCTTCATCTCGCCATCACTACCCAAACCCAATCCAACCCGACCAAAGCCAAACCAAATCCAACCAAACCAAACCAAATCCAACCCGACCAAACCCAAACCAATCCAACCCGACCAAACCAAACCAATCCAACCTGACCAAACCAAACCAATCCAACCCGACCAAACCAAACCAAACCCGACCAAACCAAACCCAATCCAACCCGACCAAAGAAAAACCAAACCCAATCCAACCCGACCAAACCAAATCCAACCCGACCAAACCAAACCAAACCCAACCAAACCAAATCCAACCCGACCAAACCAAACCCAATCCAACCTGACCAAACCAAATCCAACCCGACCAAACCAAACCCAATCCAACCCGACCAAACCAAACCAAACCCAACCCGACCAAACCCAATCCAACCTGACCAAACCAAACCAAATCCAACCCGACCAAACCAAACCCAATCCAACCAAACCCAATCCAACCAAACCCAACCAAACCAAACCAAACCCAATCCAACCTGACCAAACCAAACCAAATCCAACCCGACCAAACCAAACCAACCAAACCCAACCAAACCAAACCCAACCCGACCAAACCCAATCCAACCCAACCAATCCAACCCGACCAAACCAAACCCGACCAAACCAAACCCAATCCAACCCGACCAAAGAAAAAACAAACCCAATCCAACCCGACCAAACCAAATCCAACCCGACCAAACCAAACCAAATCCAACCAAACCAAATCCAACCCGACCAAACCAAACCCAATCCAACCAAACCCAACCAAACCAAACCAAACCCAATCCAACCTGACCAAACCAAACCAAATCCAACCCGACCAAACCAAACCCAATCCAACCCGACCAAACCAAACCCAACGAAAGCAAAGCAGAGCAGAGCAGAGCAGAGCAGAGCAGAGCAGAGCAGAGCAGAGCAGAGCAGACCAAAGCCAACCAGAAGAGAAACAGCGCCAGCCTTCAATCAAGCAGCTTATGAAGCCTGCTCGGCAGCTGCTGCCAATCACCAGATTACATGGGCGGGGCCAAACAGCCACACCTGAAATGAGGAAAGACCAACAGGGAGAAAGATAATCTGGCCCAGAGCAGACTTCTTATTTTTTTAAGACGTTTCAAAACACTGAGGTGTGTTTTAATGGCACACAAGCGTTTCACCCCTCACTTAATTTCAAACATCCTACTGTTCTGTTAGTGCCATGATGAATCCCCAGCTGACAGCACTCAGCTGGCAGTGACTTATTTATAAAAATAAAGTTAGGAACTGTGTGATTTGATTCCTGGAAATTGAGTTAAGCGGTGAGATTGTGACCCCTGTGAGCAAAATGAAAATAGTGATAAATATATATATAAATGTACGCATTTATTTATAAACCAATGATAAAAACATCCCCACCCTGCCGTGACTAAAAACAAAGTCCAATCAAATGTCAGGCTTAAAGGGCACACGCTGTAATTGTGAGACCCACGTCGAGCAATTAAGAGCCAGAGGGATGAAGATAGCAGCGAGTGGGTGAGGTGAAGAGATAAATGTCCAAAGAAAGGGCTAATTTCAGTATCCGGTGCACCTCCTGCACTGACAGACAGCCTAACAGCCTCTCCTGCTGCAAGTCGCCCAGGAGATCACTATCACTTTTCATTATTTTTTCACTGCTGTTGTGTTTCCAAGGTGCTCGGTGTGAGTCTTCCCGGGTTCAAGGGAAAAGCCCTGAGGTGATCATTAGCCGCGGCAGCGAGGCTCCGAGGACGCTTCCCGCCGAGGCTTTATTTGCTGCGATGGCGAGGTTCAAACACCAGAGTCCTACAGCTCCAGATCTCCCAGAGGGTTGGCTTCTTGACATTTCAGAGATATAAAACCACTTCTCAAAATGTCGACATTTGTCGGAGCAGAGAGAGAATTTCCAGAAATATATCAAGAAATGTTCCTTTAAAAATAAATAAAAAACAATGAGAATAAATAACCTTACAGGCCACATTTTAAAGTCCGTTCCTTTATTTGACAATACAAATATAATAAGTAGAAATGATTTGGCAGGCAGTGGAAAGGGGAAGTCGCAGTGAAACAAATTCATTCATTGAGCAGAACAGCCGATTTAGCATTAATACACTTTTCACACCGTTTCCTCGTCATCCGGCCTCAATCAGTCCGTCATTGGGCACGTTAGCGAGCGGAGGATTGAACCGACGTCACGGGCCGGACTAGAAACACCAAGCCTGACCTGTAAAAGAGTAAACACTAAACTGAGCCTCCTTTGTGGTTGAATCACCGGTGACTTGACCTGAACTCGTCTAGTTCATCTCAGAGGTCAACAGTAACTACGGTGATACCGGTGATATGTAGCCGTTTTCTCCTTTGGTAACCTGAAGGTGTTCAATGTGCAGACTCACAGTAATGTTGTGCATTAAGTTACATTATAACGTCAGTTGTGTAAACTCATTCTTTTTTCCTAAATTTCAAAGATATAATATTAATTCTGTTTTTATTCTGATGAAATCAACGACGACACAATAAGTTATAAATAAGGACTTCCTCGTCCTCCAAACCACGTCCAGCTCCTTCTCACAGTAAATCCAAGACGACGCAAGTGAATATATATATTATATAAATAACAACAGAAGACAAAACAGAGACATGAATATAAAAAAATATGCAAAGAGTTATGGCAACGGCCGTGTGTTCACAAAGGAAGTATTGACTCTGCGAGCAACTGCTTGGCTACAGCATATTTGCTCCGAAATGAGGCAAAATGTGACAAAAGCAACATGAATTCTGAACTGTACAACGGCAGTATGGACGTGGCAAAGCAGTGATGACATAACAGGCCTACGGAGATGGTGGAGTGTTAAATACACTTGATTCAAAAAGGCTGATATTGCTGCCGGCGATATTCACAGTCTCAACATCCATTTGTGGCATCGGAGGTTCCTTCAGCGTGACCACGATAAAAAAATATACAAGATTTCTCAGTTCAAAAATAAATCTGTACTTTTTTGTAATCACTTTTCCTTTATTGGTTCCGTGTTCTGATAAGAACATGGTGGTCATGGTGGTGTATTGATGTCTGTGAGGTCACTCAATGTCCTCCCCGGCGGTGGCGGCCTCCAGGGCAGCCAGAGCCTCGGCCACCATGGAGTCCGTGACGCTCTGCATCTCCTCCTCCTCGTCCTCGCTCTTCGTCATGGAGATCCCGCTCTCCACGGTGGAGGCGTCCGGAGTCTTTGGCGGTCTGAGCTCGTCCCTGGTGTCGGCCGAGGACAGGCTGGTGGTGCTGGTGTGGATCTCCACCGACAGGACGCTGCCCTCGTCCCCCGTGTCGCACGGGTAGTCCGGCGTGCCTCCGACCCCCTCGTCTATCTCGTCCGCCGACAGGCCCGCTCTGCTGATCGCGCACTCGGTGATGGAGGTGTCCCACTCGTCCCGCCTCCCGCTGCGTCCCCGCTCGCTGTAGCCCCTCTGGTTCTCGTACTCCTGCATGTTTGGGTAAACGGGCACCTGGCTCACCCATCTGGGCCCCAGAGCTTCCGGCTGGATGATGTACAGCCCTCCATCGCCGGGCGGCGCGCTCCCCTGCCTGTGCAGCTCCTTGGCGGGCGTCGGCGCGGCGTGCAGCCTGTGGTTGACGTGGTTGTTGTCCACCTCCAGCTTCAGCGTGCCGTCGCTGGTCTTGCTGTAGCCCAGGTTGTTGAAGCCCTGCTTCTGCTTGTGGAGGCCGGCGAGCGGGTCGCTGCCGGGGAGGTGGTGGGGATGGTACAGCGAGCTGCCCGCCGAGTCCGTCTTCCTCACATCCCCCGCCACGGAGGGGTTGTAGATGTAGCTGCGGGGAGAGAAGACGGAGATGTGCGTTACGGAGACAGAAAGGACACATTTGCAATATCTTCACGTTACACTATTTGATTTCCCGGATCAGCGTCTGTCTCGTGTTCCCGTGGGGATCGATGAAAACGCCCTCGCACTGTGTACACCGACGGCAGCAAGGATACTTCATCGTGCAGTCGATGCACCTCTCTAAATGTCACTGATTCATCGGAGGCACACATGCACTTGATCACACAGACTGTGTCTAGCCGGCGTCTGAGCACACTCCTCTCTCTGTTCGTGTCGCCATGAGATATTTCATTTACTTGACTGAAATTCTCAGAAAAGACATTCATACAATAAGTGCAGACGACTAAAATCAAAGTGATAAAAGAAGAAAATATGGCAACAAATTTGTTGCTCTTCCAAAAATAACGAGCCCTAGTTATGCTGCTTAGTTCGTCTCATTAAGATGTGTAATGCTTGTTGAACTTTCAGCCTCTTGTAGGCCGGAATGACTGGGAGATTTTCCAATATGGAGGGAATATAACACACACACACACACACACACACACACACACACACACACAGACAGGTATGAGGCGTGTTGGCAGGTGGTCTTTATTCAGCGGACGGTGTAACAGCTTGTCAGACATCACCTGCTGTGAGAGCCTCCGTGTTTTTCCTCACCCACATTTCGGTCCCGTCATTTGTTTTCTCCTCCGCCCTCCCAGCAGAGCTCCCTCCACCTCCCACCCCACCAGCTGCCTCCGCACAAACCTCCCGTAATGTAGTCGCAGCTCCCTAATCTACTATCCCTTTATCACTTGACTTGTCCTTGATGTGAGCGCCGTCCCTCGAGCTTTTTTCCATCCATTGTCTCAAGTCGTTCCCTTCACTCCTCTTTTCTCTTCTCTCTCGCTCCGTTCTTATCCCCCCCCCCCCTCTTGACTTTTCACTTCACACTCTTCAATGTTCATGCACAAACTTTCAGATAGATGGATTCAAAAGTTCCCCTCCAGTTAAGCAGACACAAACACATCCCCTGCACACACACACACACACACACACCTTCCCCCCTGACTTTAGCACCTCCCTCTCACCCTGCATCCTTCACTCCGTCTCCCTTCACAGCGGAAAGCTAAGAAAATGAATGTTTTCCATTTCTCTCACTCCTGGGCAGCGCTGCCGCTGTGCCAAGGTGAAATCCAAGGCTTGCTTTCTGAAGAGCCAGACGCACACACACACACACACACACACACACACACACACACACACGCAGGTGGTTTACAGAAATAAAACCAATGACTCATGAAGCTGGACAAAAGCGAGACAATGAAACTGTGTTTTCATCAAAGCTAGGTGGCCGTGCTTTCTTCCCCCGACGTTATTTCAAACAGCAAACTTGCTGCAAATTTCTGATTTTCTGACATCTATGTGAGAGGTGTGTGAGTGTGTGTGTGGTTGTCACACCCAAATCAAGTCACTCCGAGCACAGAAGGCACAAAGAGGGAGAAACCCATTCTATTTTTGCATATCAGTAGAAGCCATTCTGGGAGACTCCTGCTTTGCCGTCTCCGCCGGGATTCCCTTTCTGTGGCGCTTTGCGTATGTTAAGAGGTTCCATCCTGGAAGAAGCAGTGATTTGCATACGTTTTAACTACAATAATGCTCCAGAATGCATGCTGTTGACTGCACGTTAAGTCAAACAGTGATCAAGTTAGAGGAGAAGATAGCTTTGAGCTAATGCACTGATAAGCCTCCACTGCGGTGTGCGACCACCAAACCCACTCAGTCCAGCTGATGCTATTGGTGTAATGCAGGCTGCAGTGGTGTCTATTAGATGAACACATTGTCCTCTTAAAGGAATGGAAATTTCCATCCTGGAGCGGAAGCTAAACAGTGAATATTGTATTTCAGATGCAAATATTCCATGTAATGCCAGCTACAGACACAGAGTCTTTTTATTTATGTGCTAAATGACACTATTGTTTAAACGCTGAATATTTGAATGGGATCTCTGTATTAGCTCAGTTCAAGGGACAGGCTTTTGCGCTATGGAAAGTAGCTGAAGACTCATTTTTACCAGTTAAAATAAAGTTTGAGCCTTCTGAGGCCGCATTGTTGACCCAGTAACCTACGGGCTGACCACCACTAAGCCCAGAAATGTGACACTCCAGACAATTAGGAAGGTATGTGTGTGTGTCTGTCACAAGCATTCACGTGTGTCTTTGACATGGGGTAAAAAAAAAAAAGTGTGTAGGGGGGGATTACAACTCTGGTATGCGTATCACAGCTTGCCCTTTCATTAATCTGCAATCAAAATCTCGTTTCCCGGCCCTGTTCCGTCTCCTCGTTCACCTCGAGAAGCACAATGATGTCGAGCCCTGACAGCGACGCCTCGTAGGCCTTTAATGAATAGACAGCCTTGCAAAGAAATACAGTAACCAAGGGTGATGGCTATCGGCATATTGACTCACAGTTTGTACAAAGAGCCCACGTGAGGCTGTGAGCGCGGACGTATTATAAACGGACCTCTCGCTATCTGCATGAAACAAGACGAGAAATCGTTACGCGGGGCGAGGAGACGTTTGAGTTGTGGAAATCCACAGTGAGGAGGAATTGATCATATGCTGCTAATAATGACACATAGAGCATAGCATATCAGTCGCTGAGGCCACTTTAAACAAACATGACAGCTGTTTTTAGTCTAAATCGTCTCTATATCTCACATTTTCCTGCCACACCACCTCAAATAAAGAGAAAATTCGATGAAATAACAAATTAACCTTCAGGCAAAAGAGCAGAGGAGCTATTTCACACAGCAAACAGTGATGATGTAACCAAGCTGATGACTGTTCCCTATTGAAGGGTTTTTTTAAAATCCTGAATTGAGATTCTAAGGATCGAGTGGGATGGAGGGCGTTTGTCCACATTCTCTGACAAACCAATTATCTGATTAACAAAAAAAAAAACTTGCGTAAGTGGACAGAAACCAGTGGAGGAACTTAAAAACAAGATGTCATTTGGTTGACGCGACCTTTTAAACCACTTAAAACCAAAAGATTGTAAGATTGTGTCCCAAAACAAAGAAAAAGGAAGAGGTAATGACTCACTTTTTCATCATCCTGCAGCATTGGCACCCCATTTGGCCAGCTGGGTCGTGGAGCTGTGGAGGAGCAGAAACAAAAG
The DNA here is from genome assembly GCA_029853015.1 of Chelidonichthys spinosus. Lineage (NCBI taxonomy): Eukaryota > Metazoa > Chordata > Actinopteri > Perciformes > Triglidae > Chelidonichthys > Chelidonichthys spinosus. Next base: position 8,369,389 of record CM056843.1, on the reverse strand, counting down.
GAAAAGCCTCTTTAAAGTCGTGCACACATTGTTTACGGCAGGTGTTCTTTACCCGCCAACCAAGAAAAGGTCACAATTAGCTCCTACAATACCACGCACACATTCAGACTACTATTGATCCGACAGTTCGCCACCTCTGACATGTGAGTGCTTTTTAAATGAGCGCTCCCTCAAACATTTCTCCTCATCAGTCAAGCTTTTGCTTCGCCCTTGGTCTCCACGCGGTTTTTGGACCCGCGGATTGAAAACTGTTGTCTGCCCGCGGCGTCGATAAAGATGTTATTGCCATCCATCACCGTTTGTGTGCGCGAGTGTGTGTCACCGAGTGTGTACCGACGTGCGGGATGGGAGTGACCTTTTCTCTCCCGGTGGTGTGTTTCTCTAGGCTTTGGCATTTCATTGCCCGGGTAAATAATTAATCACCGAGTCTTGAATGGGTTTGTCTGCGAGCGAAGGAGAACGAGCGACAAGGATAGAGGACACAGTGTCTCTTTGTGGAATAAGAGGGAGGATGTGTGCCCACGAGACAAACCGGTTTCTATTCTTAACCTTAACTCCCTGACCCCGCAGGCCGTTCCATTACCTTGAGTTGAATCTCACCAAACAATGCTTGAAACAAACGCAAGACGCTAGATTTCATTAAAGTCCGATAAGACTTTCCAAAACAATCCATTCAGCTGTCGCCACGTTCTGATAATTGAAGCGGCGTATTGCTGAATATTTAAAAAAAAACCTCACAGACACCGCCGATGATGAAAGTGCAGGCAGGTTATGCAAATGAACAGCACTATTCATCAGCATGCAAGGTCACAGACTAATACCAGGCTGTACCAAAAATAAAAGAAAAAAAGGTGCAACCTTCTCTAAAATGATTCCTCCCTGGGAATATTGCTGCTTTTGTCACACTGAATAAAGTTTGATTTCTTTTGATGATTAATCATGAAAAGAGAATCAAAGTTTACTTTTATTCTTGCAAATATATGTATATATATATATATATTTTAGAATAACAAGGTATTCTATCTGCGATGTGCATAAAAAGCAGCGCCTGATTTTTCTTCTGCATATCTTCGTGTCATTACTCCATTCAGGAAAGAAATATCTATCGCTAGTGGCAATTTGAGCTTCCCCATGTTTGACTAACTTCACTTCAGGGCCCTCTTTTGCACTCATTGCTCCACTGCTGAACGCGGCTCTAAATCTGGCCCACAGCTCCGATTCGGGATGACTTTCTGCATATCTGATTAAGATGAAGTGGGCTTTGGCACTACAGGCGGCGCTTTCGTGGGATTTGTTGTCATAAAGCAAAATCTTAGACATCTCCAGCCAAAAGGAATGTGCTACAGCTGGTGTGATCGTCGGTTTTCTTCTATCATTCATATACATTACAACATATTTTCAAGCTGCAAAGGCCAGGCAGTGGGATTCATATACCTTTGTGCCCTGGAGGGAACCGGCTATGGAAAATGCATGTGGAATGGAAAAATATACTCTTCATTTAAAGCACTCCTCCAAGCATCAGATCTCGAGGGCCAGTCTGAGGAATCAATCTAATACTGTGAAGAGGACCACCACGACCAGCACCACGGGTTTTCTTTTTTACCTGAAAGGCTGTATTATTTGTGTCAAAGCAGCAGAGCGTGACTTTGCTATCCCAAGGCATCTCATTATCCCCCTACAGATCTGCTACTGTGTGGCATAAAACGAGTCCATAACCGGAGGTGGGAGTAGTCCGACAAATTTAAGAGCACGATCCTCTTGTCTTTGAGTGTCCTCTACTCTCTCGTTCTCCTTCATAAACCACCACGCCAACATTAACTACCTCCTGCGACTTGGACATGTTCGCCGAGACTACGACCCACCGGTGAACCACGACGAGGGCAGCTCACAGCGCCGGCACTTTAAATAGAGGACCCTGTTTTACACACTGTTGCACTGGCAAGCACCCATCCAGCTGAAGTGTCCCTTATCTTTCAGGAGGGGGGGGGGATGGAGTAATTTCCCAGCGGGCATTGGGAAGCGGCACATTAATGGAGCGTCGTATTAGTCCTGGAAGAAGTCGCTATTAGCTGACTTTTAAAATGACTAGTCACATTCAAACGGGTCAAAAATCATCTGACAAGCTCCGACTCTAAATCCTCTGATTGCTCACGCTGATTCCTCCCTCCTCTGCTACCAGCTCCCTCTCCTTCCTCCTGCTTTCCTGTTGTGCAGTGGCATTCCCTGCCTTGTGCATAATGTATATTCCATATCTCAGATATGCGTCTGCTGCTTTATGCTCTCTAGAATGTCTTCATGTGCATGAGCATTCCTCTCTGCCGACTGCATCTATTTGTTGAAATAAACGTTCCTGAGCCCGGTGACATTAACTTTCTCTAACTGAATTGTTCTGAATTAATGAGAGTATAAATAAGTTAACTTCCTGCCACCATGTTTTCACTACGGAGACAAACACTGTGGCATTATTATTATGTGTTGTGACAGGAACTTCACGTCTTTAAAATGATCAAATATGGTCACATGTGAGCTCCAGACAGGTTTCAATTAAAACCCTTCATCTGTTGTGTATGTTATACAGAGATAAAACCCAGACCTCCTGATTGCCTGTAAATTATGCGCGGTGGTTGCTGTCAAAACTTGTTTTCTTTTCTTTGGCTGTAAATAGGGAGGCTGACAATGTTAAAGTACAAACAATAACACACAAAACAGTAAGATATGCCACCCATAATAACATTAAATCTACATACATTTTCCTTATCTCTGTTTCAGAGTTTTTTTGGGGGGTATTTGCAATATTATTTGGGTACTTCTGGCTGATTACACTGTTAGGACAGTAATACGAGACTAAACAAGAGAAAATGGAACAACGTGATCTTTGCTAGAATATTCACCCCTGCAGTCAGTCCCATGACTTTCCCTATCTTGTGTCAAATCATGGGAATGCAACAACCTTTACTGAGGCTGAAACATAATGTTGCAGTCAATAGAAATATGGCCACAAGCGCTTCAATTCACGATGTAATGCGTAGTCGACTATTTCATATGTAAAGCACTCTCCTTCTTCTTATGTAAGGCTGTCAACTTCATGGAGTTCAAAGTTTATGTACCTTTGTATTCACTGCTGTGTGTTTACTTGACTCTTGGCTGCTCCACTGAGTTTTATCAGAACTAAAAGGCCTAAATATGTCAAACGAAATGTTTAAAATTAAACAAATTCATTTTGTTTTTAATCTCTTTTCACCAGAAACGTGTCATTGATCGTCACATAGGTGTTCTGGATGACTTACGCTGGGGACACGCTATCAGACATGACCGTCTGACGGTTGGCTGACCGGGTTGAAAAAAGCTGGTTTGCATCGGCATGGAGTTGGGTTGCAAATTTGCAAGGCAAAAAAAAAAAGTGCCTCTGGGTTGCCTGAGTGCTGACAATGTTTTCCACCTCGGCCTCACCATTCTGCTGCTGGTCAGCGGAAAGAGCTCACAGAGGGGGAACTAGTGCTGCAGGGCAAAGATGACACCTTAGCTAACAACCTCCCAGCAACGAGGGCCTGCTAGCGACCAGCTAGTTACCCCACTGTACTGACAACTGAGTGACATCAGCGTTAAAAGTCAGAGACAACGCCGCCTAAAGAAAGTGACGAGTAAAATGTGACGAACGAGGCTCCGGCTCCGATGTGTCTACTTGCAGCTGTCATCTTTGCCACACTGTGTTTGCAGAGCAAATAGCTGTAGATACACGGACAGGAGTTGGGGAACCAGTGCGGCGAGTGTTTTGAGATTAATCTTTGGGATTAAGGAGTTCAAAAGTTGTCCTTAAAGTCGGATGCGAAACTAATCTGAATGCCAAATTTGAGACTTGATGCTGACCCGAGGAATGATGCTACGGTCTTTATTTTGGTAAAGGGCTGCAGCGAAAAATGAATGATTAATCTCCTGATTGTTTTCTTGTTTTACCACTTGATTGTTCAGTATATAAGCAACAATAAAGTAGAGGAAACATTTCACACAGCCGAACAATCTAAACATATAAAAGCAGCACATTTAGGAAGTGGAACTGGGGAATCTTTGACATTCAAAATAATAATGCATTTTATTTGCACGGCACTTTGGAAAGCTACTGAAAGGCACTTTAGACGGTAAAAGAAGACAGTGAAAGCAATGTGCAACAATGAGAAAGAAAGGAGGGCCTAATGGATCACACATTAAAAGCAGATTTAAATAGGTGGGTTTTGAGTGCAGGTTTGACAGGAGCGAGCGAGGGAGAATGTCTGAGTCGGGGAGAGAGGTCCAGATTTCTGAGAGCCACGTGAACCCACAGGCTTCACCGTTACCAACAGCAGCTGACTCAGACTCACACCAACAACATCTAAATGGCCAATCATGTTGTTCCCCTGGAGACTCTCCAAAGTCACGATGAGATCAAGGATTCAATGTGTGCATCATTCATTCCGGTATTGGCCATTGTTGGCCGACAATAACAGCCCCTTTATCTGCGCCCTGTGCCGTTCAATATATTATATATTGCTCCTGTTTTTTTATGATGGGGAAGATGGAAGGACGATTACTGAAGGGGAGAGATATTTCAGCACTGGCAGCTTGGCAGAACGCCCAATTTTTTTTGCTTTCAGAGTTTTCACTCCCGAGGAAATTGAAACATTTCATCTCGGAGAAATAGGTGCAATAAAAGTGAGATTGCTGAGTGTCCTCTAAAAGTGGACTGGATTGAAATCCAGGGGATACCCATGGAGCTGGCAGTTGGAGCCACTTTTTCAGGATTGCTGCAGGTGGAAAGTTTCATACGGAAAGATAAGGCTTGAAATAATTCTTCCTGTGGAAAGAGTCCAGTTCAAATTGATGTTAACTGCTTTGTTTGAAAAGTGGAGTCATTGTGTTTGTGGTTATTTCCATAATAATAGTAAGTGAAGGGCTTTATTAACGGAGAGGATGATACTCCTGGTCTGAGGTTCCACAGCATTTTAGCTCCGTAAATCTGTGTTGTTTTCAGTTTAAATACAGATTCAACAAAGAGTTTTGACTACTTTCGTTTGCTTGTTGTATAAATATTAGCATGTTCTAATAAATTAGCATCGCTAGGTTAGACCACCTAATGTCCCACTGCTAGAATCATAACTATTCCTGCACCTTCTTGCACTCTACATCTGTTTACAATGTCATTGTCCTGTATATATACATATATTTATATCTCTACATAGCTATCAAATGTTATGTTACCTATATTCAGTTGGTTTTAGTTGTATGTCTATTTCTGTATGTGTTTATTGAGAGTCACATAAAGCCAGAGTAAAAAATGTGTTTACACTTACTTGGCCAATAAAATGGATATTGATTCTGATCTCCAGATACAAGACAAATACACGTTGAAAGGTTATTAATATTTAATTGAATTGGACTGAATGATTTTGTGTGAATTTGTGAACAATGTGCTTTGTGTCTGGTGTGAACACAACTTAAAAGGGTTTATTTGAATTATCTTGAGAGTTGGACAAATACACAGCCCGTCTAGTAAACATGGATGTTGGTAAGAAACACTGACTGTAGAAATACAGAGAAAAAAACACACACAGAGAAACAAACAGTAGTGATTTGATATGCAACCTCTCTTAACACAAAAACACACTACAACCTCCTTGAGGTAGTCTTCCTTCAGTGTTGCATATCTGATAACAGCTGTTTTGTTGTGCTCTCGGACGCCTGAAATCTATCCACTAACCATTTCTGTACAACTGTGGGTTTGAGTCGCTGGTATTAACACTACACACACCAATGCTATAATACTACTGTGAGGTAGGAGAGACTCAGAGGTGAAAACACAGAGCTTCCATAGCGTTACAGTCCTGCTGCAGATCACAAAAGTCCCCTTTTATGGATATTTTTTCTGGAGTTTGCACAGACAAGCCCCTGCTGTTTGCTCCATGGCTCGGCCACCTGATAGATTCTGCTTATGTAAGCTGTGCGTTACATCAAAGTCATAATTTAGATCTTGCCACCTGCTCGGCCGGACTGTGTTGGAGTTTGGTGTGTGTGCGGAGGGACAGTGAGAAGGGAGATCGTGTTCATATGGGTGACACAGAGGGAGGGGAGGGGGTGTGCTGATGGAAAAGTGGGCTAACTGGTCTGACATCCATCTGACTGTCTGTTGTTTTTCTCTTTATCTTCTCCGTTATCTACGGCGAGCTCAGCCACATCTGCCAAGACGATGTGGACAGAAATATGGTGGCAATGAAAATAACATCGGGAGGTTTGTTATTTTTTTTGCATAATTGAGAAAGTTCTTATAACCCATCTTCTAGTCCTATCTAGAGCTTAAATTATTTTTTTGATAATACCTATATGAGGCAAAGGTGCCATCAAGACCTACAACAGGTAGTGCACCTGAACGCACCCTGTGTGGACACAGCTGGAAACATCTGCAGGGCACTATGTTTGCTATGCCGTGCAGAAATCGCCTCACAGCCCAAATTGGAGCGACCACCTTTATAACCGCCAATCTTCCCATCCGATTCCCAGCGTGACGGGTCTCAGGATGAAATAAGTGTAGGTCTGCATTACTGACATGAGGTCGGACAGGACTCTCCTGTTTGGCAGTGGGAGGAGGTGTGTGAAAGAGAAGCAAACATGGTCATTATATCACCTGATCAAGCTGCTCAGAAAGACTTGTAGAGGTAGGCAGGTGGTGGTGTAACATATTATAACAAGACTTACAGTCATTGTAATGCCAAAACGGACAATGCAAATTACGCATTACGCAAATATTTGATAGTTTCCTTTGTCCTGTGTTACAATAAGAGAATGTGAGCGTATAAACAGATAATATAAAACAATCTTTAGTCGCAGCTCTGATGGAAAAAAGGAAGGAAACAACAACATTTTGTTAATGTTGTTAAGTTTGAACATTGAAATTTGACATGTTGGTGTTGATGTTAAAGTACGGAACCAATCAGCCAATTTTTATGATAGAAAATCAGCAATCAAGGCATGCTCTCTACTCGCCCTGATTGCGGCATCCTTATTGATATCAATCTTTATGAAATGCTGAGTGGAAGGTGGAATAGGCTGGTACTTCTTCCACCAATAAGATTAATCAACATTTAAAATGCACTTAAGCGGTTAGTTAATTAGATCTTTGTTTACCGAGATGCATAAATTAATTATTAATGCCATCTGAATTACAAATAGCATGCTTCTTATAATCTCAACATGCAGCTGTGTTCTTTCGCCTGGCGCTTTATGAAACCTAATCTACAACCACGTGATCGAGCCGCAAACGGCTTTTATCTCCTATATGTGCTCTTGAACGCAAAGTAAAGCTGAAAACAAAGCTGAGAGGATTTCCTCGTAGTCACCAGTGTGACTGGGGCATTTCCCCGCTGAAAGGAATCTGCGGCAGCCGATAATATGGTCAATTTAGTCCTCTTATCAACTCCGAGGCTTTTAAAATCCAGCTGAAATGTCAAGACGTGGTTTTAAAAGTCTGTGTAATGACAACAACAAAAAAATGAAATGGCGCTGTCTCACCCGCTGCATTATCCAGCGTTTAATAACCCGCATATACAGCAGATGAGATAACCTTCCACACCTGATAACGCTTCCCATAAAAGAGCTCGAGCTAATCGCCTGAGTGACGCGACTGTGGCACTTTTTCAGTGAAAAGAAAACACTGTTAAATGTCTGTCGTTCAACTGAAGCAAAAAATCAAACGCTTCCCAAACTCCAGTTTGGGTTACGAGTGCTTGATGCTCTGACCTTGAGCTGTCTGATTCGAATGAGCCGGCGAGTTGTCACGGCAACCAATTTATATAAAATCGGCCCTTGTTAAGGATCAATCTACAGCTTTTTTTTTTTCAATGTTTTGTTTTGATCAAGAGACATGAAATTGATCAGCTGATCCAGTATTAAATGCCTGAAATGTCAAAGTCTCGTTTCTGCGTGTGGCCTTGGGCAGCAGCAGTCTGATAATAACAAGTCCTGTCTCTTCTCCATTACCCAGCAGCCCACACTTGTCAATAGCACTCCCCTCCTCTCTCACACTGCAAACAGACCTGCTGCTGTTTCACCCCCCCGTGAATCCTCCGCACCCAGGAGCTCCGAACTGTACTTTAAGGGAGTAAACAAGCCCATGAGGAGTTTTTAAATGATATAATAATGATAAAAAGTAGATAAAATGGAGGCTAAAAGATATCTTCACCTTGATTTAATAATCAATATTGTATTCAAGTCAAAAAAGGGGAAAAAAGATGGAGTGCTTCTTTGCTTTGTAAGTGTTGAGTCTTGTGATATGAAATTATCTTTTTATTCGACTCAGGCTTCAGAGGGATTTGGATTATTCCAACAACAGCACTGAGCTCTCGTGTTTACATCCTGTTTCAGGTAGAGTCATCCTGCAGGAGCAGCCCTGGTGCGAAACTAGACCTTGGGCAAATATTATTTGCATACACTTTTAAAGGCTTGTTTTGTCTATTAGGCTGTAGAATGGGTGGAGTCTGCTAATGCAAGCACGTAAATGGGTTTTTAGCCAACCGCAATTGAGCATCTTGTGTATATCAATTGTCAGGATGTTGGAAAATTCGACCTGCCCGGAGCTAAAAAATAAAAAAACAGACGAGAAAACCATTTTAAAGAGACGCTTGATGTATTATAGCTGCACGTACACAGCTGTTAACGTCATGTTTAGCGTGTTGCAGGTGATAAACGACAGACGGGACCGGTTTGGGCTCAGAGTTACATTTGTATGCCGTTTGTAAGCCATTTTTGAGCGACCCAGAGTTCAGTGGGGCTACGTGATAGCTGTGCAAACAAAGCCCAAGGCCGTGTACATGAGTTCTGGTTAACTGGTTCAAGACCACTCCTCCGCCTCTCCGTCCCAACAAAGAGCTCACGTCCCCAATAACAGCCCTCCGCTCACTCATTAACTACACCTGCCCGTGCTTGTGTGGCTGTGCTCCGGGTGTGATGGGAAGCTTTTTCATTTCAGTATAACATTTACAGCACCGAAACATAATGAGGCAATCCCAAACAGTTTATATTTACACAGATACGCACATTACTTTCTACCAAGCGGATCAACAATAAATGTTTTGGGAGCTATTCTGGTGATTGTTTATTCGTTGGAGCAACGTTTTAAGCAAAACTGACAAACATTTGGTGGTACCAGCGTTTATAAATTTGTATTTATCTATGTATTTTCAGATATATTATTCAGTATATTATTGTAAATTGGAGTGATAGTCAGACGGTTGGCTTTCATACTTTACAGGCAAAACAATGTAATTTATTGATCTATAAAGCAATATTTTGATAAAGAACTTCCTCTCAATGAATAACTTACACATCATGTGACTCATTATTTTTAAATGTCACTCCTTATGGAGTACAGACATTACCATTCATTTATTGCAGGTAGTGAAGTGAAATAAGTATTGGAACACTTAAATTAAATAATACAATTATATAACATGAAACATATGATATAATACATGATCATTAAACGTTAATATATTTTATTTGTGTTTTTAATCCAAATGGAAATGGTTCTAAAACCAGGTTTATGGCCATTGTGTGTAACAGATGTACCGTCACATCTCTATTGTCAATAGAAACCTATAATTAAGGCAACGTTAGCCTTATGAAGGCTACTCTAAGTAGCTTATAACGGCCTTATATATTATATGGCACCAAAACGCACACAAACTATCTTAAACGTGTCTAACATCTTATAGGTGACGTAGTATTTCTTCGTTTCTCAAAGCGAGCACGCGCCATTTGGCTGACATCACCATCCAACGTTCACCTGTCGCTCCTAATAACCGTTGATACCGTAGTTAGCAAACGGTTTCATATCGCGTCAACAACCTTTTTTTTAAACTTTAAAGTGAATTCAGAGCGTCGTATTTCGTGTAAGCCATTAAAAAAAAGTAGTTTCAACCTACCTGTTGCGCTAAGCGAAGGTGTGGCACTCTGCTCTAGGTATCAAACATGCACGGATAACTTCGGTGGTCATTTAAGTTGTCTCCTCTCTCTTCCGGTCCGTTACTGGGTAGGAATTAGAAACACAGGTGGGACAGAGTAGAGGCTCCATTGAACGTCTTCAGCTGGACATGACTTCTTTCCTTTGGTCTGAGTTGTTGTGGAGAAGAGCTTCCCCCTCCTCGGTGACTCCACGGTCCCATGTCTCCTGTTTGAACAGCCGTCTAATGGTTAGTTAGCCGAGGAAACTAGTGGACCGACGTCAAGCTAAGCACAGCCGACGACAACTGTTTCCTGTCACAACTTTCAAAATAAAACTTGTGAACTTTGCTACGGTGGTCTGCAATGAAGTACATTTACATAAGTACAATTATGTGTTTCTACGATTTCACTCTAGTGAAGTATTCCCATTTTACTCCACTACATTTATTTGATCGTTTAAGTTACTAGTTACTTTGCAGATTTTAATTAATAATAATATACAATATAATTAACTAATAAATTAGTATAGTACTGTTTGCCAGAGGCGACTTTACACTGATGTACACATTAATGCCTTGCTTATTAGATCAATTAATATAGCATGAATTATTCTGAAATGTTACTTTTGGTACTTAAAATATATTTAGATGCTTATTGATATGTTGTGAGTATTTTTTACACCATGCTATTGATAGTCTTCCTTCAGTAAATGAGTATATCTTCCACCAATGTTTAGTTGTTCTCATAAAGGGAAAAAAGGAAGCATTATGATTATCTGTGTGTCTTTATCTTCAAAGGTTAGATTTTACACACTTTTTGAAACAGACACAAAAAGAAAACTGTGCAAATATGATGCATAAAACTAATGAAATGTGACTGAAAATAGGGTTTCTTAACAAGCAGCACGCCTTTATTGATTTTAGAGTTTGTCTGCATAATAATTACCATCTGGGGGTTAAAAGAAACCCCACGTTAAATTGACTTCCTGTTTTAAGGTGGCGAACTGTGTCCAGCTTGACTCGGCTTAACCTGAACAGCCTCCTCACAGTTGATCATATGACTTGGATGCCAGAAGAGTGGAATCAACACTTTACACAACTTGCCTTAAACACAGAAAAGGTACCTTAAAAAACTCTGATCCAATCCATTTACACTTTTATTTATTTATTATTACTCTACATACTTATACTCATGTATTATTATTAAAAGAGGTGTGGCAGGTGACATAAATAAACTCCACCTTATGAATTATGACAGAATTATTGTTACATAATGCAAATGTTTTTGTCACTTTTACGTTAGATGACACACAACTGAAAAACCGGTTTGAGTGTTTACAGATGCACAAGGAATAAAGCCTTATTTGGTGCTGGCTCCTGAAGATGTCACCAATGATAACATCAATGCAGGAGTAAAGAGAGTCACGGGGAGGTTTCTTAATGTTGTGCTTCATAGTAGAAATTACCTGAACGAAGTGGAAGTCTCCTTTGATGGTTTCTGAATAACATGCAGAATGTAATATGTGTCACCTTGTTTCTATGTAAACAGAACCGCAGTATGAAGCGTTTCAGACGCTTTTGGAAAAACAGACTCCTCTGAATATCATTTAAAAACACTGGGGATGTTTTTCTGCTCGGGCAGGATGGCGGCTAACATTCTGGCGAGGACACAAAACATGACAACAGTGTGACACGTCAAATGCAAACCAGAGCCCTTCTAGACATTTTGGGCCAGAGTTGCTGCATAAATAATATTTCCACTCCGTCGATTCCTCCTTTTATTTCTTTCTTTGACAGTTTTCTTTTTGCAGAAAGGCTCCTATGAAAGAAGCAGACACGAAGGAAAGAGAGTAGAGAGAGCCAAGAGAAATCTAATAAAATCAACATATAATAAATAGTTTAATATCAGCTTAGCAGGAAACACAAAAACTCAATACAACCCTAATTTGTTGCTTTTAGACGGATTAAATAAAACAATGTGACTTGTTAATGTGGACCTTTTTAGAAGTAATTATGGGCACATTTTAAAAACTTTCATGTTTTTATATATCAGTTTTGATGTTTATTATTATAATATATTTGTTTAAATATCACAATAATACCTTTATTGCAAATACTTTTGGCCACAGCTATCGAGTCCTGACAATCTGTTATGGTGACAGTCCTACTGGACACAGCCAGGCTGAGAAAGTGAAGACGCATATTGATATAATATTTATTTTTGGAGTTCTCTAAGAAGGTTGAGGCTCAAACTTCTCCTCTATCTGCTGACGATCATGATTGAAATGTCAGCTACTAAACACACGGTGTAGTTAGATGTAATTACATGTAAGCTCCACAAAAAACGCTCAACAACTACGAAAATGTCAATCAGGGATTCAGAGAATGTTTAACTTTGTTCTCATGACCTTTTCTCCAATTAAAATAATAAGAATGAATCTTTATCTTGGGTGTGCATAACCTCAGAAACCAAACCTTAATGTTTGCCTTCTTAATGAATCAATCTTCATAAAGATCCTCATTGTTGGGCCTCGGCAGTGACGTGCCGGTCAGCAGAAAAACAAATGAACTTTGGTGTGTGTTGAGTCACTGCTGGACAGGTGCCTTTTAAAACAACCTCGCCGTCTGAGATCAAAAAATAAAAGTCTCCTGTTTCCTTTTCACCTGGAATCAAAACAGAGCGAAGGAGCCTTCACATATCTCCGTCTCTCTTCCCAGCATGCTTCAGAGGAATTAGGTCAGGGTTTGTTGGTAGCTATCTTTCCAAACTGGAGTACAGCACCGAAGCAACGGGGGGAACACGAGGGGATGGAGAACGAGATAAAAAGGGATGAAACGAGCAACGGGTTTGTTTATAACTCATCTCAAAGACGCGGAATTGTAACTTTGTGAAATAAGCTGTTTTGAAAATGTGTGTGTGATCCCCCCACCCCCGTGCAAACACCCCCCCATATTTGTTGAAAGGCTTATAGTTCGTCAAACGTGGGCAGGCACTCAAACAACCAGAGGATTTGAAGTTATTTGAGCGTTCACAGTGCAGGGTTTTGCTTCGACTTCGATTTCAGCTGCCTGTAAGGTTAAACGTCGTGGCTGGTTTATCTGGCCTGCCAGAGTGTGTGTGTGTGTGTGTGACTCTTAGGCTTCCCCATTGCTGAAAATGCAGGGTACAGGTGGAAGAAAATAAGGATAACAAAAGGAATGGCCATGGCTTATGAAGAGGCTATTTTAGGGCTGAGAAAATATGTCATACTGTACTGACTGTAGGACACACACACACACACACACACACACACACGCTATGACCTGTGGAGACCTCCTGTTGAACAAACAAGCGGTGTAATTATATGCCAGCGTGGCGCTGCAGGTGGAATGTGCTAGCGAGAGTCGAGCCCTTGTTGTCATAAGGACTGGAAGCAGCCCCAATAGCCAACAGACATGAGCTCACCATCATTACAATGAGAGGCGTGACCAAGCCCCGTCACTGCTATGGACCTGATGTTGCCGTGGAGACAAGGCACACACACACACACACACACACACACATACATACACAGATTGGCTGCGAATGACACCGCTGGGAAATTAAAACGGTCGCCCAAAGCAACAGGACTCCACTGGCCAATCGCAGCTTGATCCCGGATGCGTTTGCATCAGGTGTACAGGTGCACCGCCTAATTATAATGACAATGTCAGCCAGCATCAGCGAGATATTCGCCACGCTTGTCTGGTGTTCGCGCATCAAGAGCAGGAGAGGAACTGCAGGCCTATCACATCACTTTACAACACTGTTTTGTGTTTGTGAGGCTGTCAGTGTTGCATATCCCATTTTCCCAGCATGCACTGCCTCCAAACTTAACTCCAGTCCGTCAGATGGGCTAATTGTAGCCAGTCAGAAGGAGGCTTTGATGAGACATGATCGCGACATCTGGCAGCAGCCTTTAATCACACTGAGAAGTCGGTGCAGTGGAGGCAAAAAGTGAACCATTTTATTACATTAAAATGTTTTCATACAAACGATGCATACACACTAGTTTCATATTGCTTCGGACGTACGTTTCTTTTTCTGCGTTGATTTCCAGTTAAACAACTCTGTAACAAAATGTAAGTACAACATTTATGAAAATATAAATCTCTAATCAGTCCTGACGATACAAAGAATACAATAGAAACATTCATTATACCAGTAGGTCAACTATGAGTTGCAAACATGTAAGTTATTAAAAGTCATTCAAGTTACTTAACATACAATAATACCGTTGACTGGCTTCCATATGGACACATTCAAATATACTCTTAAACTGGCATTCCGATATATTTTCTAAACTTCTTTTTTCTTTTTAGCAAAGATAGCACATTGTCTCTATCATAAACGCAATCACAGTAGACCACTGAAACAATTTGGTAACAATATAATTACAGTACAAGCCTCAATAAAACTAATGAGACAGTCCTCCAAATTAAACACAAACTATAACTGGGACTTTGGCTATTACGTAATATCTTTTTTACTATTATTTGAATTTAGAAACTCTTGAGCTGTAGGGAAATAAAGTGTTTTTAAAGCTTGATGCTGCTACCCGGTTTGAAATGATCCAAGGGCCATTCTCTTAACAGTTCCAAACTAGTAAACATACAATAACATGGAATAGCCCTTTAAAAGTATATGTCAAAGTGTAAGTGTGGGGTTTTCAATCATGCCTGGTCTCACCAGAGCTCAGAATTGCATTTTGGGGTTATTACAGACATGCTTACTAAATAAATAAATAAATAAATAAAAAGGTAATCAGGATTGCTGCAAGGTCCAACCTCACAGATAAAACTCTCTGTCAGCAGATTGTCAGTAAACCGGATATAAGCAACTTTTATTTCAGACTGCCATAATGTTACATTTCCATGGGCTCACATAAGGGTCAAATAAATACGTGTGCAAAAATAACATCAAAAGTGAGGTAACGCAAAGGCTCAGAAAAGGGAACAGCTTTCATGATCTAGGTGAAGATTTGAAGCAGTAAAATACAAGTGAATGAAAAAAAAAAAAAGGTTAATTTAAAGTTTTGGTCATGAGTCATCAACAGTGTTCTGCTTTGAACCTCCACACAGTTCACAATAGGCTGTTTTTTTTTCTGTGTAACCTCACGACTGACACAATAGTATTTTGCTTTCAGAAAAAATACTATTATATATGTATTCATTTTACCACTACATCTTCTCCCCTACACATTCACAATCTTGTATTTTCCATGCATTATATTTTCCACAGGTTTACAAAAGCTGATACACGACCAAAGGTTTTGAAATGATTTGTAAACATCATTTTTACCAAGCCTCAAAATCTGATTGACCCTTACTTGATCCCACATGTTTCCAAATGTCCTGTCTCTGCTGTCGTGTGTTAAGGTGACAGCGTCTTCCCTGTGTGTTGATACCAGGCATGCATGGAGAAACTGTAGCTGTAGCCTGGCGAGTACCTGGGAGGCCTTGTGTAATTTTGTCGGCAAATCCCATACCTATCCGAAGACGACTCTAGATCACTTTAAACAATCTACACAAAGTTTTGTACGAATAAATCTGATAATTTCTCACAAACCACTCATAAAGTGCTTCCATCTACCGTCTACACTTCTAAATATATTCACATGGCCAAGCTGTTTCAGTAAAACACCGGGCTAAATCCCACTGTCCTTTTTCTACTGGAACATTTGAACAGACTCCACTAAACCTAAAGCAAGTACACTGGTTAAGGCGTGAATGTGTATGGTGCTATGCTACACTGTATGCTCGATAGTGGTGTTTTTCCCTTAAAAACAAACGGCACACAAACGGATGGAACTGCAGGTAAGGTCACAGCAGATTTTACATAAACTGTTCCAAAATGTCTACAGCGATGCCATCGATCTCTCGCGTTGTTGACTGGATTTCACACCGATCGTTTTAGATTTAACAACAATGCAAGTATTGTGTTACTGTGTGTAATACCGTGTTTACAAATTCCCTGCATTTTCATAAATCTTGTAATCTGCACGTAAAGAACATTTTCTTTTTAAATTCCAGGCACTCACTTTGATTGCATTAAGCACAACATAACATTTTTAAGGAGTTGCACAAATTGCAGCAGCCAAAAAGGGATATGTACATATGTTCATAGTTCTTCCTTTTTTTTCTCCGTACAGTACCGACTGATGTTGATACAAACATAAATCTATTTGGAAACATTATGGCTTAATGTGCACAATGTAAATAAAAGAGTGTACAAGTGGCTAAGATCACTGGAATGGCTTTGAAAATGTTTGACGAAGACATTTGAATAATAACTTTGTTCTTCAAATGCAAAAGGACACATAATGGCAAACTAATACCTCACAGAATTTACACTTTGCCTCTTTTCAAAAACATCGTATTTGTCTAACAGTCTTCGTGTGTAAAACAAAGATAAACGGCATCGTAAGTTGGAAGTAAGTAAATACATAATTTTGAGTGCAGCGATAAAACGGTCGGCCCATTAACTACCCAGAGGGCTGACATCTGCAGCTGAATCACGTGGCTGTAAACAAGAATCAACTGCAAACCCAGAGATTCGAAACTTTGTCACCTATCTCCACCTGGCTACCTAGCTCCGCCCACTTCTCTGATCCCCACCTATCACTGCAGCAGCTCAGTCTTTTTCGTAGGCGTGGTCGACTCACCCTCGCCGGAGTCAGACACGTTGATTGGGCTGTCCCTGGAGAAGACCTCGGTCGACTCCCTCCAAATGCAGTCGGCAACGCTCTTAAAGGAATGGTTGCCACATTTGGGCCGCACCTTTTGCGAGGCATTGTTGACAATCTGTCGGCTGTTGGAGGTGGCGATCTTTATCTTGAGGGCAGCGTCCACACGGTCCACTACTGTGTAAGTGCCGATGCTGCCGTCCTCAAAGCCAATGATGATGTTCAGTGCTCGCTGGGAGAGGGACAGGAAGGTGGGCGTCTTGTATAGGGAGCATGTGCCGATGCTCTTACCATCAGCAAGACGCATCACGATCAGATTGGACACGACGCCAGCATCGTCGTCTTCGTCACAGTTCCGGAAACAGACGTACACGAGGTAACGTCCGTCTCTTGATAATTTCTGGCGCCAAATTATACCGGCGGCATGGACAAGCCTCAGCTTTCCGCTGTGAAGGTCCAGGACATTAATATTCTCATCACCCTTAGAGACAATTCCCAGTTTCCCATTCGGTGATATCTGGAAGTCCTCTAGATTTTTGAGGAAGTTGGTGGGCAGCTGGACTCGCCTGCAAACAGACTCATCGGCCACACTCCAGATGAAGACGGTCTCCGTGGAAGTGATGAACACCACACAGTCGGGACAGTCGGGGATGAGCTTGAAGTTGACGATGGTTATGCCGTCATCGCAGACAAACTTCTTGGACACGCTGCCGGACCACAGGCTGACGGCAAGGAGCTTGTTTTTGGAGGTTCCCACGAGGAAAGTGTTTGCCGTGGTGACCAGTGCATTCTGGAGAGTGACTAAGATGTTGCAAACTTTGTGCCCAGTCCCAAGCCTCCAGACCCTTGAGGCGTTCTGCTCGCAGAGGGAAACCACAAACTGGTCGTTGTGAGTGATTAGCAGCTGTGATATTCTCTGTCCATTAATGCGGAAGATGTTTTCGCCAGTGTTGGTTTGCCAGATGTACTGACTGGACTTGTCGTCTGAAGTCACCATGAGATCCCCTGAGGAGGTTAGGACACAGTTCTCCACTATGCCCTCGTGCTTAAAGACTGTCTCAATAAAGCCGGTGCTAAAGTTCCACTTATGGACGGCCTCCGAACCGTCCATGGTAAACACATAATCCTCTCTGCCGGACAGCTGCAAGGTCTGGATCTTCTTGCCTGTTTTGTCGATATTGGACATGGCGGTGATGATGTCAATGTCCCAGACAGACAGCACTCCACTGCTGGCGACAGAGAGGAGCAGGTTGTGGTGGGCTGATTTAATGAGTTTGACGATAGCCCCTGAAATCTCAATCAGGCTAGCCATGCACTGTCCACTGTCCCTCCTCCAGACAAAGATGGAGGAGGTGTTCTCCATGGAGGCCACGATGCTTTGTCCATTCTTGGAGAGAACAGCCGCCACAAAGCGTTCAGTGCGTTTGGCTTTGAACTTTTCTACCATTTTCCATAATTTTGTGTCTAGGACCTCGATACTTCTGGCCTTGCAAATGAGAATGGAGCGCTGGTCTTCAGATAACTCGATGCCCACCACTTCGCTGTCATCCCCTCTACAATCGTAATCTTCCATCAGACGCGGGCTGGTGATCTCTTTGGTGTTCCACACTGATAAACTGCCTTCATTGTCAACCATCACCATTTGGTGAAGGGTGTCCAGAACAAGAATGGACTTCACGAATCCCCCAGAAAACTCAGAGGTCATGGTGGCTAACTTGTCCCCATTTCCCAGATGAAAGACGGTTGCAGTGTTGAGGTACTGGCCACAGAATGCGTACATTCCATCTGGAGAGCACTGGACACAAGTCACCTCATACCAGCAATGGAACTGGTAGAGAGGCCAACCATAGAGCAGATCAATAACGTTGACGTCTTTACTCGCCTCAAGCCAAGCCAAAGCATGATGGGTGGACAAAGTAAAACCATTGATGAAGGCCACCCCACCAGTGACACCACCATGCTTGGACCCCTTGATTTCCACTTCAGATAAAAGGCAGGACTTGTGATTATCGTAGATGAGCAACGTGTTTTTGGTTGTGGCCACGACCAGATACTTTTCATCGGTGGTTAGCCGAATTCCAAGCACAACAGATCTGGCTGTGTCAATCTGTCTTTGAAGTTGTCTGCTCTCTACATCCCAGGTGCTGACGGACCCATCTTCGAGTGCTACAAGGACTATGTTCGGGGCTAGAGTGGGCAAGATCTCCACAATCTGCATGTAGCTAGAGCACAGAGGAAGCCTCTCTGGACTGTACGTGACGTCCATAGAGGAGTGGAGAGGCACAATGGAGCAGTACTTTGGGCCATCTTTGTCACACTCCAGGAGGAGGTGTCTGAGTTTGGGGAGGGAGGTGACAACCGGCAGGAGCCTTTGCTGCAGTTCTGCAGACAGCGATGCGGGGTTCTTCATCACTTTTACCTTGATGCTACGGAGAGTGGTGGCCAGGAACTTCAGTTCCTTTTCTTGGGTGTAGCTGTAAGCTAAGTCAATGTCTGTCAAAGCCTTTTCAAACTGCCCAATCTTGATCATTGTGTACAGCCAGCTGAAGTTCATGATGACACCGAACATGAGGTCATCGGTGCGCCCACTCCTGGTAAGGTGGTACACCAGCTCTATCATCTTCCTGTGGTTGACAAAGAAAATGTCAGGCTCCAAGAGATTGCACTGGAACACCCAAGGCTGCTCTGGAGTCTGTCTATCATAGGAGTACTTGTCAGAGGACGTCTTTTCATGGGATTGCTGATGGTGGGGGTTTTTGTGATGAGCTATATTCAGCGACGTGAAATGGTTGTTATCGTAAGTGAAGATCTTCTTCCTGCCTCCTGACCATGCCCCCAGGAAGTACTCAGCTAGGAGGCTGTGCATTTGATGGACGTCCTCCTCGTTGCTAAGATACAGCTTCTGGGCAATGAGGTGCAGGTGTCTGTTGGCCCAAACCATCAGGGTGACATTCCGAACCTGACGCTCCACCAGATAACCATTCAGCTCCTCTTTAAGCTTTGCAACCAAATCGTAGGAGATCCTCAAGGGGTTTTTGAGGTAAGTCGCCACAATGACGTCACCAAGAACTATATTATCAAGGGACAGAATATCTTCCAGCTCGACCTCAGTTAGCCCAGCTTTGGCCATGGTGATATACCCTAATGCTCGGAAGACAAATCGTTGACCCAACTTGTTCTCCACCGAGTAGAAGAGCTGTTCTATGCTTTCATGTACTGTGGAGCACAGGGACCTGTCGTCTACATCTTTGTGAGACCTCCAATGAACTACTTCTCTGTAGATGAGGTTGACAAACATTGGCAAAGTACACTTGGCAAGTGCCTCGTTGACATAGATCTGTTGGCCTGAGGTGACCTTTCTCTTCACCCCCAGCAACTGCTGTTTTAATGTTTGGCTGCAGACCTTGCGGTCCCTCTGGATTAATTCCACATAATACCCCTCATCGTGGATGAGCTGTCGAAGCTTCTGCAGGATGCCGTGTTTATTGGGCAACGTTGAGACTACAATGCGGACGGTCCGAGGCAGGTGTATGGGAAGCCACCACAGCTTGCGGACTTCATCGGCATCTGAGAGCTGCTCCAGGGCATCCAGGACAATGACCAAGGGCCGTTGGAATGACGACTCCCCAAGGAGGTTGATCAGGAGCTCCCTCATCTCCTGAATCTTGTTAGGCAAAAAGTGAATCAGGCAGCGGTAGTTTATTGCAATCTGTTCACAAATGCTCTGGAGGAGAGTGCGTAGGTCTGTGGAGAGCAGGCTGGAGCCGATGAAACGGACAATAACCACCGGGTCGGTTTCAGGGCCCATCTCTTTCTGCAGCCATGTGTAGGCCTGAAAAACAGCATTGAGAGGTAATTGTTAGAATATTTTCAGACATTAGCCTATATTTACTGTTAATTGTACTTACATTCTGCTTGGTCTGGTCAAACAACTAGACTAATCAAAGCTCTACAATGAAGCCGGAGGGAATTAATTAGTTGTTCTTCTAGCAGTAGGAGGTAGGGCTCATATGCACAGCAAGGAGGAGAGGTTCCATACATTTTGACCTTACGACAGTATATCTGTGCTACATATACTAATGTACAAATCTCAGTAATATTCATGTTGAAGGCACTCAAATGTCCTCAAAGCAATTAATACGTAGATTAAATTCATAAATGAATCATTTCTAAATCATGAGATACATTCCACGAATGAGCACTACTCCTTTTTTTAAGACTTCATTGATATTATAATTCCATTCATGAATTCATTAAATGGCCCAGCTGAGATTTCGGCAGACATTTAGATGTTATTTGACACATTTAGGGCAATAGTGATGACGCCTGCTCCACATTTAGCTGTGTGTACGTGAGAAACAGAGAGAGAGAGAGAAAAGGGGAGGGACACAGAATCTGTCAGTACATTCTTTGCCATTTTAAGCGTTTTACGTATGTGTGACTGAATGTATAAAACTATAAAAAATATTAAAGACTAGAAATATGTGGAAAACTCATACAACCAGCCTGCTTGATTTTCAGAAATTACATTTTACCATTAATAGAAGGTTACAATTAAAATATAACAATATTACATCATATGTTATACTACATCACACTGAGTACAGCTACATTGTACCTGCGGGGCAGGAAGGCAAGCTCAGAGAGCCATAAAATGGCGAGCTTGCGTATTCCCTCGACACAGCCTCTGTGAATATGTATGCATATGCACAAACCTAACCCACCGTTACAATCAGACACAAAATCAAAGTCTGCATGGCATTAATTAACCCGATTTGTTATGTGCAGTAAATGTCAGCCATTATCATGGGCCTGAAATTCACCACCGTCTCTGAAGACTCATTCCTGCATTGGCAATATTCTTTAACAGTGCCAAAGCAGCCATTGCATTGTTAGGAACCAATTATAGTTAATTCCGCTGTATGTTACGCTCTACTAGTCTATTTATCAATTTGTGTAATTCGCCAGCTGATGTGTATTATTCTTATTGTGCAGCTAGTGTGTGATTTAGCCGATGCAAGAAGCTGTTTTGCAACCTAACACACCTGTCATCATCACACAACTGAGGCTGGAGGCTACGAGTTACCGTGGTGACCTGTGAAGAATAAAGCTCCAAATAAAACACCTCACGATTCCCGTTGTTATTGTCCTTCTCTTGTTCACTTGTATGCGCAAAACAATCCGTCTTTTCCTAATTTATAAGAAAGTTCCATGTTTTTTTTTGCTTGTGTTGTTCATGAATTTGCATCCAAGTTTTGGAGCTCGTTGCGACGCTCTGCCCTGCAGTCCCACATGTGTTTGATCACATTCTGACCTGGATTCTTCTCGTCTCGGTGGACTCGTTTAAATTATATATCAAACACAGCGTGTCAACCTGTGAGTCACTTCTATCTACTTTACTCACCAAACTGAGAGTGATTGTTTGTGGTTAGAAAAGGAGATTAAGGTCACATTACAGTCACTACTAGCTCAAATTATCTATATTTGCACATTTGACGATACGTGTACATATTACAACTGGCTTTTCTTTGTCATAAATTCGAGATACTGAGGTCGGTCAGTTCGTTTCACTCAGGTGTACAGGACCTGTATTTATTCTGATCTGGTGTGGTCTGAGCTGGAAAGTAGCAAGATAAATCCTCCAAGCAGAGTTGTGGCCCCAAAACCAATTCTATTGTTTGGACAGCGCCGCACCTCTTTTAGTGTCAACTAAATCTAACAGCATCCCAAAGCCATGTAGGATTTCAAACAACTATTATTTTGGCTTTAACTTGCTGTCAGTACTTAGTCGCCAGGGATTAATACACAGAAAACTACAACTGTCATGCTAACATCTGGTTTAAACTACATCTACTAGTTCTGGAAGCTATTATTTTATGATAAAGATGATTTTAGCATTTAACCAAATGGTGATTTGTGCCGTTCCACACGCAAAACTGGATTCAATGTCGCCCACTCACATGAGTGTATGAGTGTAATCGGGTTTTGTGATAAAACCGGCTCCAGTAAAAGTTTAAAAATACCGTATCATTTTTGATAAGTCATACTCCTTTGAAAATGTTTCATTTATTTGAACCAAAACTGGCTATTACTTTTTAATTAATAGTCAATTAAATAAACACCGGATGCAACTATCTAAAAAAAGTTTCTAAAGATCTAAGATAGCAGATTTTCCCATTTGGGGCTTCCAAAAAACTAATTTCCACTTGAGGACACTGTGTGAATGCCAACATGTTCAGAGATCCACCTGGTATTGAAAACAAGAAAGAACAAAGAAGAAAGCAGGATGGGCTCTAAGAAAACAGAAAGACTCCCCTGATGGAAAGGAAGACACGTGTCCACATCTCATCCACACTCACTAAGCTGCTTTATGAGATATGCATGTACATTTGGTGTCGTTCTCACTTTCAATCGTACGTCCCCTGGTAATCTTTAACGCTGAAGTTTCAGCTTTGATCATTGTTCCGCTGTGTTGTTGTACCTCGTCACATTGAATGAGCGCGGCTGACATGAGCGGCGCTTACACTAAGTGACTGTATCAACGTGACGTTCATTACAAAGGTTGGACAGGAGGGGTGCATCTGTGGGTTTGTGCTGTGCGATCTTGGCTACGTTGTGATCCTAATGTAGCCGGGCAGCCAGATGGCACACACAGAGCCTGAACAGGGAATATGGTGCATGGACACAAACGCAGACACACGTTCACTGTGTGGCAAACAAAATGTACGCGGACTTTCCAGAAATCTCTACAGATGTTCACACACGGACGCCGAAAAATAAGGCAAACACATCTTGACACACAGATGATCAAGCGGGCGTTTGATGCAAAGAGATGAAGAGTTTCGAGAGCTGGCTAGAATGAGAGAGGTAGAGGGGTGGGATAACACAAAATAATGAATATATTCCCTCTGTCACGTCTCACCTGCTTGGCCACCTCAGACAGCAGCAGCGTCTTCCCAGTGCAGGGTCCCCCGTACACCACAAGGGGGCTCATCCTGCTCCCCTTGGACGGCAGGAGATACTCGTGCACGTAATCCAGCGACTCGGTCTTGAACTCACAGAGCTCCGCGTAGCTTTTACAGAGCGACAGGTGCTGCAGGATCTCGTCGTACAGCGGGTCGGTCTCCGTGCCGAAGTTCTGCTGGACCGTGGCTTGAATGATATCCACCATGTCCTCGTAGAACTGTTTACACAGGCCTTCCACGTAGTGGCTCTCCACCTCCTGGGAGTAGCCCAGCTTCATGTCGCAGTGGGTGACCGAGGAATAGACGCGGAGGTTGGAGGCGGCGACGACGGTGGGGATGAACTCGTCCCGCACCTTCAGAAGGCGCTCGTAGGCTTCCTGGTTGCGCATGACGCGGTCCCCGCTGACCACGATGTCCATGTAGCGGGTCATGTCCGGGATTTTGGCGAAGCGGTCGAAGTTGGCGATCTTGCGAATGTAGCAGACGCATTTCCTGAGAAAGGCAGGAGTTTGTTTCCCAAGGGCAAAGTCTAATTCATCCTCCAAGGCTGAAAGAAAAGAAAAAGAAAGACACAATTTTACAACTTTTCCTGTCGTATCTAACTTCTTAAATGGCCCTAATGCAGACAAGGACTACCTCTGGATTATGATGTACAACTTGAAAAGATAAACATCTAACAGATGCGAGGTTTAGATTTCTTTCATGAGCAAAGCCCAACAGATTTGAGAAGCTTTTAGCCTCCGATTACAAAGATTTCTCTTGAGCCTTATTTAAGAAGAAACAAAGTTGATAAAATCACATAATCTAGTGAACTCTATCACTGGCTTCCCCAACAACAACAAAGAGCTGGCTGACTGAAAGTCTGCCAGCATCTCCTGTGTAGTTTAGATCACATACTAGCCTGTTAATTAGGTGGGAGAGAGAAAACTGTGAAAGGAAAGTTCCAGGAGACGGCACAACTTCCTCTATACGGTGCAGGCGCCCCTCAAAGCTCAATTACGGAGCCGTTTCCTGACACAAAACAGGTTGCTTCCTTTTCATGTGAAGTTCTAAACCTCCCAATCACTTAATTAGCTTTGTACTATTCTTTATATCCGCCACGACAAAAGACCTCGTGCTGTGCCTGTTATATAAAAAAAGGGTAGGGCCGATAAAACGAGGCCTTGTTATCAGATTCCGATAGCATTTTGCTGAGATCATTTCCCGCAGTGACAGCCCGAGAGAAGAACAAGAGATGTCTTGAAAGATTAATGCAGCGCTCCCCAAACAATTCAGTAATAACTGGGTGATTCCCAAATGGAGTCTTTGCAGACAGGAGTCGATACGGAGCAATCCAACCTCACAGGGTGAAAATAAACAGAGGGAGGAATCGTTCAAATGTCAGAGTTGTACCTTCTTAGCCTTCGCTGTTAACTTCCACACCTGCAGAGGTATGAACATCTGATTTATTTGATCTTAATGGGAGAGCTCAGATTGGTTCCTTTGGTGGAAAATAACGATCTTTTAGACCAATTTGTGGTCTAAAATACAACATACAGTCAATAATTAGCCTCATAATTACTGGAATTATTGCTTAATAACATAAAAAAACATGAATCAAAAGAGGAAAAGTGGTCGTGAAAACTCTTTTTCTTTCTGTCATTGCAAAACACTGTTTGGAGATAATTACCGAGGGGTGGACATACAATGTGATCGATCAATCACTGTCGTCTGCTGAGCGGAGTCTGACACATCCTGATTGCATTTCAAATCTTGTTACTAATTTAGTAGTAAGATGACGGTCAGCTGCCTCACTCCAGACATGTATGGCTGTAACCATGTCATTTTAATGTTATATTAAAAAAACAATCATTATTCCTTTTTTTTTTTCATGCCTGGCATGTAAAGATTCGTTTTTAATGTACACTGTCACACAATATTACAACTAGCAGACATATAATTTGTGTAAAGGTATGACTTGATTTTCTAGGAGGAATATGCTGACTGTTTATCACCTTCAATTATTTTATCCTAGCAACTAGGGCTGCAGTATTATTTTCAATATCAATGAATTGATGTATTACATCATATTATTTTCTCATACCATTCGAAGGATTGAATGTTTGGTTTATAAAATGTCCAAAAAGTGTGACAATTCTGATAATGCTCGTTTTTTCCAAACAGTAACACATAGATATTTTGTTGATCATCATATAAAATACAATATTTATATTTGAGAAGCTAAAATCTGGGAATTTTGGCATTTCTGCGTAAATAAATAAATAATCAACAAATCCTTTAGCTCAAGAAATCAAATATACATGTGACCCAACATGAAGAAATGGAGGCTACATGTAGATGCATGCAGAGGTTGTGATGATTTGCTTTCAGAGCATGGCATTTGTGTCATCAAGTTAAAGTTCAAATCATTCAAATCCTCTGTGACGTGAAAAGAAATCATTCCAAAAACCAGATAGAAACCCAGAAAGACTGAAGTGAGCTCCCCCCATCGTGTCAACTTGAAAACAGGCCATCAAAAGATGTGACGTGAGACAGAAAGAAGTGGACCTGAAACCAACCAGAGCAAAGGAATTTCTTGGCCTCTGCGCTCTTCATGGTCCCCTTCTCCTGAAGCTGCAGCACCGCCGTTCGGAAGATCCTCTTGATCTCCTCCGACACGTTCCTCCAGGCCTTGTCATTCTTGGTCTTGGCTGCGCTGCTTGACTCCATCTAGGCCGAACGGGGAGGAGAGAGAGGACAGCGTGACTTTACAGTTCAGACGCGTTCTGAGGGAATGCGGTGATTCATATTTTCTCAAGTGCCGTGCAGAGACGTACTGTCGCAAAGGGAGTATTGCTCTGTGTTCCATGTGAGAAACATTCATTTAGAGCGAGTGCTTTATGTGGGTTGGAATGCTTTAAAAAGTCTTTACTGGTGTAATAGAGTTTCGAGTGATTCAGATGTCTGGTGGGGAATTTGAAAAACTCGGAAAACGTTCATATAAAGCGTGTTAAATCGCTACAGCTTTTATGACTAAAGTGAAAGTCAAGGCAACATTAATACGCAGTTTTTTAAAAGTTAAACTCATCCAGATACTTTATTTCCTCCATAAAGATAAGATGAAGAACAGTTTTGTATAAAATTAACTGTGCTAACTGTTTTTTTTTGTACGTTAAACTGAATTTTTTTTTTGGTCAAACTTTCTTGGCAAACAGTAAAGCGCAGGACCTCAAAAGAGGCAAGTAAAGCCGCCCCCTTCTATGTGCATATAAAACGTGTTCTTCAAGGATAATTTAATTCATGAAGCTCAAGGACAAAAATCCATTATGAGCACTGTTAAAACCTCCATTTAGTAACATCCATGTAGCAGTGTCTGGACTCACAGAGTTCTGGTAGTTCTTCAGCATTTGGGCTTTGGGTTTGAGGTAGTATGCGGGTGGCACAGAGTTTTCATCCCTGCAGTACCACTCTTCCAAGATGTGTGTGTCCAGCCCCGCCTCCACAGCTGCATCCAAGATCATCTCGAACTCGGCCGATTCCACCTCCCCTGGCACTCGGATGCTGCCGTACTTTTCTCCCACCAAACCCTGAAGGGGGAGAAGAGAAATAGAGGACATGCGAGGTGAGAAAAAGAGGCAGCAAATGGTGTATAATCACGACGCTTCAAACCGTTTTAGGGCTCCATTTTTTGGATCAGTGGTGCAGGGTGAATACCGGAGTCAATGATGCACACGCTGTGACTTATTTAAGGTGGTGCAGTCGGGACATCCACCAGCCAATTTGTGACATCAGAGATGTAGCCGCCACCATGACCCCCACTCTGTGTGCACTACACTGATACCAAAGTAGTATCAGAATATAACATGGTAGAAATTAGGAAATATCTGATCAATAAGTTAACAAGATTTCTAGTATGAGGCTAACATTCAGCACGGTTGCTATGGGCACATTTACCTCGAAAGCACTGATGTTCACCCGTCCCTGCTCATAATTCAATGCTTTCAGTAAGAAAAAGCTAATTTGTTCCGCTGCCGCACATCAAATGTTGGGATGACACACCGCCACGTAAAAATACACAGCCTTGGCCAAATGTGCTAATGCTCAGTAATCAGTAGTATTAAGGGAAACAAGCAGATTTGCTATATATATATAGAACAGAAATTGATGCATTAGTGAGAGTGAAGAATGTGGATTTGTGAGACCGTGACATTCGATTAAATTGTCCTTCTGTGCTGTTAAGTCAACGTTATTACCGTCACGACCACTGACATCATCGCGATCGTCATCAGTACAGATCGTAAAACGCTCCGCACGATCCCGCTATTATCTCCCACAACACATGGCACATCTACTGTAAGCCCCAGTGAGTCTCCGCTCTCCCCTCCGGCGTCTCACCACATGCGTTTTGAGTGACGGCCATGTCAGTGCCACTGGAAACGATTGGGCCAATGAGAGCGAAAAAACTAACAAAATAAAAACTGTAAAGCCGCTCCATGACCAGCTGATCTTTACTCCTTGTGTCGTAGTTCACATGCAGCCGGAGCCTCGGGGGCCGAGACGCAGAGCGAGTGAGGGACAAGCCGCATGACTGTCAGCTCCGATGAGCAGGAAACACTACGCTCGCGGCAATGACGCTTCAAAGCCATTCCATGTTGGACTCCTCGTTGCCTTGGCATTCGCAGTGGGAACAGATGCAGAGAACAAGTAGAATCGGATGAGGGCATGTGGTACGGACTGCAGGCCGGCCTACTCACACAAACCCACAAATGCCCTGCGGTGGACTCATTTACATTTGTACAGTTTTCAAAGGTTCATCTTTGCAGCTTCCTTCGGATTTCGATGATCGTTTCCATGAACACTATCAGTTGCTTTGGAGGAGGAGGTGTCATTTTTCAAAAGTTTGGTACTGCATTTTGGATCCAAACCAATCATTGGCATTATGTAAACATTTAGCTGATCGACTGCACTGCAGAACCAAATAGTGAAACACAATGGTAGAAAAGATTAAAATTAGTATTTACGATAAAATAAGAGGGTTTTACAGAAAATGACGCTGCTAATAAATAAACCACAAGGAGCTTAAAAGATAATTAGGGCATATTGCTCACTATCTTCAGCTGGGATTGACAGGAAAGGTCATGAGCTTCAAGCAAATTATTTCAAGTGACAGGTGCCCTCTTTAGCTCAAAATAAAAGACATAATTAACTGCACTCCAAAAATCCCGACAGTCGATTTTCAGTTTTGCTTTTGAGAGATAAAATCCTCATTGGGATGCAAAGCATTTGTTTTGTTGTTACCCTTTGAAATGGATAACAGATTTACCACTCAAAATTCAGTCAGTAATTCAGAGTAATATGTGGCGAATAATCAGGCTGTAGGTCTGTATTATTGCAGGCTGTGACTAATTAACAAGTAGCGAGCCAATAAAAGCTAACAGTCCCTTTATGAGCTGGTTGAAAATGCTTTTGGCTTGTGTTTAATTTGTCCACATCCACTTAAATCTCCTTATATTACCACTTGACCGCTTAGAGACCTCAGATCTTCTAAGGAACCGTGACGGGACGGATCCAAAACACCGGGCTGCCCCGCGGGTCACCTCATCCAACCCCTTTAAACGGCTTTCTCACGGTGCTGCAGTGATGTGTCAGTGGAGGATGAAGGCGCTGGGCTGAACCACAGCAATGCTGACATATAGACATATAGTGTGTGTGGGAGAGAAGGAGGCGGGGAGTGCGGAGAAGAGAACAGGCACTCTCCAAGTTGCTGACAAAGTCTCTGTCAGGTTGCCTGGCGGTGATACAGCAGGATGAATGGAGTGCCTGAGTGTGAGTGTGTGTGTGGAGATAGAGATTAGGATAAAAGCAGCTGGCGTTTCCTATCAAAATGACTAAAAATAAGGTGTTCAAACGCTAACACGCACACATTCACAGCCCTCCACCCTCCCATGTGATCTACTGTCGCATCTGTCACCAATTTACCAATGCCAAACTGTAAATGATGTCCAAATATTTGCCTGGAATGAGGCCATCTAAAGTAGATTACAGCACGGCAGCTGACAAGCTAGAAGTTCCCTCATTGTGTGTGTGTGTAGTAGTAGTTCTTACTACACTTGAGCAGCTGCAGGTGCAAGAAACGCAGGAGGCTAAAGTGACAATGGCGAAGCAGATAGTGGCCAAACGCTATTCCAGTTTTGGCTGCACTCCCCTTCGCCTCCCTCCTTTGGTTTTTCATCCTCGGAAGGGGTTTTTATACTCCGGCTAAGTGCACTTTATCTGATGAGCCAGTTGGGAGAGGCGGCTAAGATTATTGTACACAGCTACAGTATGAATCAACAAATCAAACACTCGCGGCGCGCCGATCAATCAATGAAACACACAGTCAACTGTTCTGATATTTGCCGCGTAAGCTTTTGGCACGCGGAGGGAGGGAACGGCTCTAAAAAAGAAACAGATGATCTGATCGGAGGAGTATTTCATTTGCGGTGACACGTACACTCACTCACAGAGCAGCGAGCCAAGTCCGTACTACAAGCCGATGCTCTAATTGACATAGTATACTGTTTTTGCCGTTGGCAGCCCTTTGTGCCATAAACTTAAATTAAAAATCAGCGAGCCACGCTGAACACAGGCAGTGTAGGTTCAACTTTAGTCAATCTAACATGAACAATGCTGTAATTATGTGTGAATCCACCGCTTAAACTAGTCCCTACCTGCTCCTGTTTGAGTAATGTTTTCTAGAAACTACAGCGCCCAGCTGTTTGTGGAAATTAATGAACCTTTTATGTAATTAAAACTCCATGCTCCTAAAGATTTACATCTTCAGTCCCAACAAATGGGATTGGGGGCTGAAAGGACTGCGGGGAATCCAGACAAGTATTAGGTATGAAGGGATGTACTGACAATTAATTTCGCACCTAAGAGCTCCTCGATTTTCTTTCTATTCTATTGTGTCTGTGAACAGCACTTAGTATGCTGTATGGATTTGCACCAACGCCTCAGACTGGCCAAATTACAATGAATCGCAGCAATCTTGGTACCAATAATTGCATTCTTTTATTAAATTCTTGCAGGTTTCCTTATTTTCTGGATTCTAGGCACTGATTATTTGCTTCCACTGGGGATGAGAGGCTATCACGTTAGCAGTTACATCATATCTGAATGAGTAGATGGAGAAAGAAAGAGCTATGGTATCCTCAACTATCCTCTTACATGCAGCAAAGCCGCTACATGGCATCGCTAACAGAAGAAAACAAGGGGGGGGAAAGCAGGAGAACTGGACGAGCGGCTGCGTGGTGTTTGCCGACACGCGTCCTCCAGGCGTTTATCAAGTTTTAGTGTTTTTTACGTGAGGGAATTTGAGACTGTTGGAGAGCAGAGGAAAAAGGAATGAAGAAGAAGGGGGGAAGAAAAAACTGTCATGCCTCATTGTCATGCTTAATCTCCGGGTCAATGACACCGTCACCATGCCAACCCATGTGATCGCCATGGAAACGGGCTTTATTGCATCGACAGGTTCGAGAAAACCCCCTCTAACCCAGGTGTAGTGTGTGTGTGTGTGTGTGTTTAACAACGCTGTACTGCCACCTGTCTTGTGTTTAGCCGTGCTCTTTGAGAAAAAACAAGCATTCATGAAGAAAGACAGACATATCCAAAGCTTTTCGATATTACAAGTCAAATCAAGATGGTCCTGTGAAACAGTGATATTTAACTCCATAATTCCCAGTTATCAGATTGAGATGAGGGGGAAGATTGCCACGGATCCTCTGGCAGCAACAAACACGCCTGCATGTCAATCCCAACATCAAGCGCCTCCTTTTTCTGAACTCATCCCACCTCTTCTGTTCTCCAATAATCAAGGCAGTAATGTTTTCTCCATCTTTTCTTCACTCTGATCCATGCAATGGGCTCTGTGACAGTTGTGGGCTGTGGACCCCCAGATCAGCCTCTCTTTGAAGTCTCCTCTTACCGCCATGGAGCTGTGTGTGTATAAGTGTGTGTATAAGTGTGTGTTAGCTCGCTGGGTTGAGATCTACTGTATGCTATTGCAGGAACAACCGGCTCCTAAATCCCACTGATGTTTTCCCCTGGTCCTCACATGTATATCTAGGTCTATCACCCTGTTACAAATAAACAATGGTACTCCGGAGATGGCCCAGACAACCCAGAACTGTCATAAACTGGAATCCAAGTCCCCGATCAAGGAAATCCGCGGTTGCCGCCCGGAGCTCCCCGGTCCCTGTGTGGCAGCGACGGGGAGCCGGGGCGGCAGCAGCTGGCTCAGACACGTCTGAATGGGACTTCATTCTGTGGAGCTATTGTGGGATTCTCAGCTGAAGAAAAAAAAAAAAACTTCATTCACCACCGAGACGGACGAGCAGATTATGCCATTAAAGATTTAACCAGCCAGATGGGAAGGACAGTCACTGTTCATGTGTGTGTCTCGAGTGTGTGCGGTTTGTAGAGAGCACACCGCAACTGATTCCTAATCTGGTGACAGGGAAAAACGCCTCGGGTCGAGATCCTCTGTTTGCATGAAGGTGTGGATTGGAGGGAAAAAGAGAGAAAGGAATGGATGCGTGTGCCGTTCCAGGTGTTGTGTGGTATTGTTCGGGCTCAATCGGGGGTTAAGACAGTGAAATTGGACAGAGGGCAGCGAATGAATGAAATCAGCACGCCATGTACTACACCACAGTAAACACCAAACCAGCAGCACAAAAGACTCCGATTCGGTCTTTTCAGGTCCAATTTAGCCCGCTTGAACTCATATTGTACGGCCCGATGTTGCACACGGCGTCTCAATGGGCTTTAGAGGCCGTGACATCAAATTTCACTTCAGGACAAAAAAGTGAGAGAGAAAAATGACAGCATTATCAGCTACCAACTTTTTAATGTGCCGGGGTCAATACCAAGTAGGCAATATTTTGAAGAAATACTCCCATAGCTAGAAAAGTGGGGCTGGAGAGAAGATGTGAATATCTTTCT
The DNA here is from genome assembly GCA_029853015.1 of Chelidonichthys spinosus. Lineage (NCBI taxonomy): Eukaryota > Metazoa > Chordata > Actinopteri > Perciformes > Triglidae > Chelidonichthys > Chelidonichthys spinosus. The sequence goes on along the minus strand of CM056843.1, from coordinate 8,336,794 downwards.
TGACCATATATAACACCAATATTTAACAATACATATGTTTTATAGCCTGCAAACTTTTTCAGGCAATGTGTGCTGCTCACATGACACACTCTGGTTGCTACATTATATACCAAGCGCACCCTTAAGTGAAGGAAGGTCTATTTAAGCAATGCTCCGCCTACTTTTTTTCAAATGCTACCACACTGATGTCAAGTGTGCTGCAAACTCTAGCTGCTACTTTAGCGTGTCACAAGGAATCTTAAGCGTTTGATGAAGTGGCTTTTAAACACCTTTTAAATGCCACACTGCCCACGCTGCCTCCTGACTCGCTCAACTCACTGCCTTCACCACGGTAAGTTTCTACTTCTGTCAGCGTGTGCCAACATGTGTGACCATCGGCTGGGCTCAGGTGTGTGTTTCGTGTGATCAGTAGATGGCTGCTTTATTACTTTTCGGCAGGTTTGCCTGTGGGTGGTGTAATTGCTTTGCTTGCTACTAATTTCTGCTGTACTGTGTGGAATTTTCATTAGTTTCTTGTGGCGAATTCTCTTTGGGCGCTCTTTGGCATGCGTTGATTTATATCATGTAAAGAAAGACATTTTCACAAAAATAAGCTAAACTCGGGGGTCCTTTTACTGGCTTTTTTTCTGGAGCCTTCAACGGCATCTCATGCTGACACAATAATGTTGCAATAATACACAAAGTAGAGTCCTCAAACTCGTGAGCCTTGATGAGGTGATGCTGGCTTTTATATAAGGAGCCCCACTCTAATCCAGATGTTGTTTTATTCATCCTTCCTTGAAGGTGCAATTGAGATACAAGATCTCTTCCTCCAGGGAGGCCTGGTCCTGGAAATGAGCTGGACTGGATCGTTAAGCTGCACATGCTTTGCAGCGAAACGTGTGTTGTGTGGTTGTTTGAACAACAACTTGTGAATAAGAGGGGAATGAGGGAGAAGAAAAGGCCAAACTCAGTATGGGGAAGGAGATTATGTTCCCCGGAGACCCTGGGCTCCTCTCCTACCCATAATGCATTACGTCTCCCTGTGATCTCTCACCTCAATTTCAACCTGTAGAAACGGATCCGTCCCATTTAAATAATTCACCGTCAATTTCTCTTCCCCCTCTTCACTCGTGTCTTCGTCCTCTTCCTTCTTTGTACTTCCTTCTTTGACTTTTTCCCCCTTTTTTTATGCGGCATAAAATGATTCCTGATACTTCAGCCTTAATTATGCGTCACGCCTCTCTCTTCGCAGAGGACTTCACATATCTCATTCATACAACTCATTTCAGTATTTGCAGTATTGCCCAAGATGAGATACTTTCTATGTGGTTTTCACTCCAGCGAAGATGGCATTTCGGACATTTCTTAATTGTAACCTGTGTCGTACTTACAACAAAACATGGTCCCGATGAGGTCTTGAGACATTCCTCCAGGAGCTTCATCCTGAGGCGCTGCAGCTCTGGACTGTCCCACTCCTCCGGGTCCACGCCCCAGTACAGGTCCACCACCTGGAAACACACAAACGTGGGCCAACAGTTACTTTATGCTCTAATTAGAGCAAAGAGTTAATTTAAATGTAGTCAATGTGCCATCTTGAAAGAATCTTCCTTTCCTTTTCTACTATAAAAAATAATGAATTAAAAATAGCTCAAACACCTTCATCACCTTGCAAAAGTAAAGGATGGAAAACAAGGTCGTACACTTGCTCTTTTGCTGAGACTGGTGTTGCAGGAGAGCTTCAAGAATCATCAGCTCTTACAAAACGGCCTTCTTTTACAGTAATTGCAAAACCTTGGGAACATAATCTTGTTTCATTACAAATACAAATACAGGGTGGTGAGATCTCACGCACACGCTGAAATGTAACAAACTCATTGAGAAAAAAAAGAAGAAGAGCTAAATGAGTTGAGCAGAGAAGTGCTGTATTTAAGGGAATTTGAGGAAAACTAGATGCCAAATTTTGGGCTTTACAAATGCAACAAATGAGGCATCAGGAGGCTTACACACTTGAACTAACGCCATTATTGTTTTCAACACTGACTTAGCCAACACTCACCACTACACTACTCTGAGCCTTAGAGGCCAGCAGGGAGAGGTGACACATATACCCATAATGCCACAGAGGGGGTCTCCCTTGACACATTTCCTCACAATGTTTGGCGGTTCAGGCAATTCCTACTATAAAAACAGTGAGAAAAGTGAGGAAACCCGTAGGCTGCTGCCGGCAGGGGCTTATCAAAGAGGAAAACAACTACCACCCTTCTCGCAGCAGCTTCAGCCCTTGAAATAAATAAGAGGTTCTTCCCTCTTGTAGCTATTGATTCTGCTAGTCTGTCTCCCTGATGGCAAAGTTTGAGGAGGGAAAGTAGCAGGGGGGGCCGCGAGGTGAAACCAAAGTTATACAGCAGCCCCTCTTCCTTCATGCTCTGCTGCTCGCCAGACTAGCTAGCTCAAATGAGTTTAGCCTGGCACGGAGACTGACACATCCGCAGTGTGGCGGGGAACAGCAGTGACTGGCAGCCCTATACAACCCGGTGGCACTGAAAGCGATAGTGTGGGACTTGACAATCTGGGAGATATTGGCTGTCTCATTATTGGTGGAGCAGCAGGAGTGCCGGAGCTCCATCTCAGCTCATCTGCTTGATTGTTGTTGTGCACCTGCGAGCAGCTGTGTTACCGAGGGAGGAGACAGCTTTCAACTAGCTGCATGTCTCTTCCACAGCCCCCGGCTGCAACTGACAAATATCTTCATTATGAATTATTGCCCCAACTATAGCTACCAACTATGGATGCTTATTTTGAATCTTTTTTTTTCTCCCCTGACCGATAGCCGACCCTCGCTAAGCAGTCGTTTACAGAGAACCTGCCTTGCATGCAGCCCAGCTGCCACATTAACCGATGCTCAAATAGGTTAAATCGCTAATTTATCGCCAGCTTCATTGTCTGAGTCCCCTGTTTGCTCGTCGGAGAGAGTTGGCAGCCATGATGTTTGTCACTGACATGGAAACATGCAGCTTTTCCTATTAAGGCTCCGCCGCATCAGTTAGTTTAGTGTCTGTGTCGCCAGCTGTGCGTCTATCTGACATGACTCACGCACTACAGCTGTGCAGTAGTGCGTGAACAATTGATCTGTCGCTGAATAAATGCGACAACTCCTCCACGCCCAAGTTCCTGTGTCTCGACAGCCACCTGCAACCTGCTGATTAAAGTGAAGGAGGTTAGCCCTGGAGCTAGCAGCAACATAGCTCAGGAACTTTAAGGTGGATCTTGTCAATATTCCTCTTAACAGTTTAACGGCATGAATCAAAAGTCAAAATTGTTATTGTTGTTAAGCAGTTAATTACCATCCAGCTATGTGTACATTTAACAGAATTTACATAACAAATTACATAACAAGCAAATAAAGAAAGCCGACAAATACATATGTCTTTGAACATAGAGGTTGGAATAACTTCAACTATGACTGATCGTCAAAAAAGTTCTGTCGACCAACTAATACATTTTTAGGACGAGCTATTTTAGCTCTAAATTATGCAATACAGAGAAAAGCTGCACATCTTCCCATCTAAAAAGCAAGAAACAGGGAATGCTTGATATAACTTGCGTAATAAATGACTAAAATTATGAATTGATGATATCAATGGTGTTGGAGATTTATCTTCTGTAGATAGATTAATTGTTTTGGCAGAAAGATAAATGACACAAGAGTGGATGCGGGCAAAACAAAACGTTAACTGAGCTGATAGGCATGAGCCCCTTTCCATTATCACCAACCACCAAAAGTATTTTACTTTGGAATATCTCTGTCTCGCCCACACAGACATGATAAGCATCCCGTGCTGTTGTGGGAAAACTCATGGCCGGGCACATCAGTCATTGTGTATCAGTGTCACTGATCTACTTCCAACTTCCGACGCACATGTGTGGGAGAAGGCAATCGGCCCTGTGTTGACAAGGAGCCGAGGGAGGGGAGATAAGTTTCTACCGGCTTTTTCAGCAGGTGATTGGGAGATTGCAAGGTAATTAAAAGCTAAATGAGGACATCAATTCAGTGTGCGGGTGTAAGTGGGCAGGATACACTGATTAAATCTGACCCGTCGCCCTCTGCGCTTCACTGGAGTGCCGAGGTATGGATGGAGGAGAAAAATGGGGGGAAAGAGTCGGGGAGTGTTTACCGAAATAGGCATGGACACATCAATGAAGAGGGGAAGAATTTGGACGGGGGGATTAATGGAACGCTTTCTTTTTGTTAACGAAGGAGGCACAGTTAGATGCCGTGGGACTGGCTTTGGCTGGAAATGTTCACAGTTTCTTTTGTGTCTTTTCACCCTCCTTCTGTATTTTTCTTTCATGCCAACTTCCCTTTGTCTTTGCTGCTCCTCTCTCTGATTACTTTCCCCCTCTCTCTCTCTCTTCCACAAAACTATGGTGGTGGGGGGCGCCGTTGCTTACGTAAGAGCTGAAGCTGCTTCTACTAAGCAGCTTTCTAATGCCCTTGGAAGGCATTTGCCTAAGGCGGGTCAAGTGCAGGAGAAGCCTTTTTTTTCTCTTCGTTTTTTTTTTATTGAATGTTAGACTATTAGACTTCGGGATTATTGCCCAAGATACCCAGGAAGAAAGGCCATGAAATCAGGCGGGAAAAAGGCGGAAAACCCCCACCAACGCAAAGACTATGGCAATAAAAACAGCAGTAAAAATAGATACGGTGCCAAAATAAAAATATCTTAAGCTCTCTGCAGGCATATTCTTTTTTATCAAGAACATGCAGTAAATCTCCAAGAATGTTTAATGAATACAGCTTTCTCAGTGCTCAAGGAAAAGTGCAGGTTTTAGCAGCAAATCCATGGCCAAATATGAAATGTTTGCAGTGATATGAAATGCATATAAAACCGAGTTTGAATCAAAAAGCGCAGACAGCTCAAGGGAAGACTTTCATATTAAATCTCTTAATGCCGTGTTTTACTTTACTTATTTGAATAGTCTGCCTGCTTTGATAAGAGGTCAAGCTGATTGAAGTTGCCAATAATGAGCGCTGAGAGGAAATTTCACATGCATGCCTTTCGAGAGGATCTGTCAAGCTCTGACACTTGGGCAATTACGGTGGGGTGTTTCCGACGTTGCAGCTCAACCACAGCAAGTTAAGGTTAAGAGCCGGGCAAAGACATGAGGCACGGTAATAAGATCATGTGACGTGAGGTGGCTGTAATGAGGCACCGGCAGAGGAGGGAGAAGACCTTTTAATAATACTCAGGGAAATGCATTTTTGTTTAATGGCAGAAGATGCTTGGGAGTAACTAGCGCATTTTAAATGAAGCCTTGGAAACAACTACACCAATTTTCAGAAATTCATATATGTTATTCCTATGGTTAGCTATTCACAAAAGTGTTTACCAATGAGTAGTAAACAAAAGATGCAATTTTGCTGGCCAGCTGGTGAACACTGCAGAGATCGAGCATAACTCCTCTTCAAGGAGCCTCAGAGAACATGCATAGAAAAGACTCAAAATTCAGCAAAACGCAGCAAACGTCGATCAATCAATGTACTTTGATGGTGCTTTCAGGATCCCTGCCACACTTGATTAAAACTTCTCTTTTAAAACACAGTTTCTTCTGCACATACGCTCTCTCCGCTGCCCTATAGCTCAACCGATGTGGGGGAATTCTACAGTCAAATAGAAGCGTTTTCAAAAATCGGTGATGAAAGTGAATATCCTGGGGCTTCTCTGAACCTTGAACAAACCTGACAGTGTGCACTGCAAACGTGGGAATCACTTCCCTCGAGTCCATTCGTTTCTTTAATCACATTGCCTGCAGTATGTAATTTGGGTAAAATCGCTCCTTTGCTGCCGTAGAGTTAACTGCGGACCACAGTGCAACAAAGTGTCTCTTAGTCAGTTTCGCCGTCGGGTAAAAGAAGGCTGAAGTGAGTCAAGACCCCTCTAGGGCTCCGAGTGTAGGAGTTTTTACAGTCACACTTAATAGAAAAGATTCACCCATTTAAAAAAAAAGATATTTCTTGAAGTTCTCATTATTATTAAGTCTTTCTACAAGTCTGTTTTATAGTTATCGATCAAAACCTTGATTTCATATTTTATTCCAGGCCTGTCTGTCCATAAAATGTCACAGAAATATGAAAATACGCTCACATTTTCCCAGATTCCCTGCCGACAACACATAAACGGACAGAGGTGAAGATATAATCGTCGCGGTGACGGTAGTAAGAACGACTGCTTCTCCCGTGGGTTTATACATACACAGTGCAGGTGACCTTAGAGGCATTTTCATGTTTGATTTTTTTGCATGTTGATACGTTTCAACGACTGCCGACAGCAGACTGACAGAAGAAAAAGAGACGCAAATTGATGAAAATGGCAGCCAGGTAAACAGAAAGAGTGCTGAGTACGTTGTGTTCTCCTCCTGAAGTTTTTCATCTGAGTAATAAGTCTGAAAAACACCATTAAAATATATGGTTCGACTTGAGATTTCCATTAAATGAAGAAATAGATGAAATATCTTCTTTTTGTACGTGTTCATGCTTTTAGTGAAATATAAGTGACTTGTACTTGCATTTTCACACCGACGTTGTAAGTGAGGGACACATCCTAAGAGCTCTCTGTCTTTTTGACAAAGCAAAATAGCCTTGCAAGCATAATGGCTTACATGAATTGGCTTTTTGAAAAAAAAAAAAAAAAAAAATCATCATCTCGCTGCTTGTGTTGTGAGTTATAAAAGACATCAGAGGGAGCAGAATCTCACACCTGTGGCCAGGAAACTTTTATTATAATTGCGGTGTCTGTGAGTTTGTGACGGTCAGTGGCAACCATTGTGGCGATTGTATTGTAATAAGAGGATTCACGAAGAAATGCAAGAGGGGCTAGTTTAATGGGAACTTATTTAAAAACTGGATGAGCGTGTGTCATGGATTTCAATTCTGAACACTTCTGTGCTGCTTTTTGCAAGCTAGCATATTATTTCCAAATCTAATTCTGGGAGTTAAGGGGCTTTTTCAACCAAACCAGGGTGGGTGATTGTTGTAACAGTGGTAAGACTAAACTTTATTTTATTTTGTTCCGGTCGAGATTGAATGACGTGTGTTTAACGAGGGGGGAAGAAAGCAATTAAGGGAGATTGTGGAATGTAGAGCTTGCAACTTTTTTCTGCAACTTTCTGAATCCCGAACATGTATAGACTGTAGTGAAGTCATCAGTGGTCACATAAATCATATTCCATGTTGCTCAGGAGCCTGCCAAGCCACTAGATGAAAAGTGTATTTAGTAAAATCGATGCATTAATAATAAAAAACAATGTAAAATATCTAAATAAATCAATTATTTTCAAAGAAAGAGACCTGAACCAGAGAATAATTGGACCCAATGCAACATATGGTGCATAAAAAAGAGAAGAGAATAAACAAGCAGCCATGGTCGAAAGAGCAGTGATTGTCGTTGTACCCTGCGAAGCCGTTCACACTCTGCCTCGTGTCAAAAAACTCACTTTTCCCTCGAGGTGATTATAATGCAGCATGCGTCTCACTGCCGTCTCCATTCAGGTGTTACACCCGAGATAAGTGCCAATACAACGGGACCCAACCTGGTACAATTAAATATCATTTGGACCCCTTGGCTGGGTCCAATTTCAGACTGGTGTTCTGAGACTGATTGAAGGGGTGATGACTGACGGAGCCCGGGTGAAATCCGCTGATCGATGTCTTGCTAATAACACCATCAGGCTGGAGACTGGATATTTAGTTTCCACTGACTGACGCTCTATCAGAGCAGGCGTCAACGCAATGCAGCAACAGTATTCTAGTGCGGTTACAGACGTGTGGACACATTGTCTGACCCTGATCTTGTCTGTTTTTGTGTAATTTATTTAAATCAACTTTTCTGTGAGACACAAAGTTGTGTGTGAAACGCTGGATCGCACATAAATTACCAATCGAAGCAAAACGCTGCAACCAGAACAAATCTACTCTGTGCCACAACAATGCTTTAATTACACGACGTACACTTAACACGTATGACGAATGATTCATAACCGAAACGCTACCTCACACATACTCCTGCAAATCATCATCGAGCTTCAAGAAACCATGGTTTAAGCCAAGGAGCCAATTCTCACTTTGCGTGGGTGGGGATGAGGAGTGGGGGGTTTCGGATGGAGGAAGAGGAGGGGAGGGGGAGTGACTGAGTCATAATATAAACTCCCAGGCCTTCTGCATAATCATTTCAGCTCAGGCTTCATCACAGAGAACTGAATCACCAGACAGACACGTGGCCACAGATACCCGAGCCAAAACGTCTCTGCCTGGCTCCTCTTGCTTTATCTCTCGTTTTCTACAACACAACGACATTCGAAAGACTCGGCATTGATTCAGATCGTTCTGTCCGGTTACAGGGTCTTTGACCCTTTGACTTTAAATAATCGATCCTTGTTATAACAGTCATCTGTGCTAATTCAATGTCGGCCAAACATACATAACGTGTGAACAAGGTGGTTCCCTGTGACTCAATCTGCTTACGGTGCTTCGGAGACATTAAACGCTAAACGACTCCTCATGTTCAGTGCCTTTTCTCCTTGCGGAACCATTCAAACAAAAGCATTAAAACCGAGGGAAACGAGCAAGATTTGGTGTCAATAATCACTTTTAAATTAAAAAAACAACTGAATTTCTAAAAAACAGGGTTTTATCCTGCAGTCGGATTGGGGCTCCCTCTCACTAGCATCACAAAAATAATTGAATGTCTAACATGACAAAGAATTTCCTGCTGCACACACAATAATGTACTTTTTTTCCTTTTCTTTTCTTTAATCCCCATAGTCTTATTGCCCCCAAAGTTAGCTGCTGCATCCAATTCAAGTTAAACCGGAATAATAGAGACTATTCAACTTGTGTGCAACAAAGAGAGAATCTATATGGTTTTCTTTATTTAGCCTTTAGACATTAAACAATCCTCATCACACAGGACCCTTCACAGCTCCTTCACATTCCAAGTCCTCCAATCAGGCCACCATTATAAGAGGCTCTCGGTCTACAGACAAAATATATTCAAATACTGATGAAATGCGACTGCCATTAGGGCCAAGTACTCAAACACATGGACATATTTGCACACTGCTATTGCCTGTACAGCTACACTGTTGGTGTCTTCAAAGTTTCCCTACTTATAATATGGTCTATAATTGCAATCAGTGAAATCTCAACCCAAACCCTGTACAGGACAAGCCCTCTGCATAATAGGAAGTATTCAAAACACTTTGTATTAAGTCTTGTTATCGCAACTTTTGATGGTATGTGCTCGGAGCTGTTTATGATCTTCTTAGCATGAAATATGTATAAGCTGAGAACACCATGTTGAGTGCAGCTTTACGCAACAATTCAGAGGTCACAAGTCTTCTTCATCGCAAGGAAAACTCCTCAAAACCTTCCAGGAACAATCTGCGGCACAAATCTCCCCCTGACTCGAGGGCTCTACTGGATTTGTTAAACAAACAACCCTCTGATAGGAATCTTTCTGTGTACAGTGATGCTAATTTGCAATGCAAATGATCTTGATCAGTGGACACCGCAGGGAGAATGCTGCAATTCTCCGACAACAACAAAGGGAAGGCCCTTGCATCACGCTGCCTTATCCACAGCTAAGAGTTGTGCCAGCCTTCGCTGATGGAAGCCTTATCTCTGCTGGCCTTCTGTCCGCTTAAAGGGACAAAGACCTTCAGGCCCCTCCAGGCAATGTGTAAGCCGTGGTGTAGATTTGGAGGCACTTAACAGTCAGTGTTGGGGCGGAAAGACAGAAAGAAAATAAATGAAAGTCGAAGTCGGAAAAAAGGGGGAATGCGGCCCCGTTACCTGGAATTCAATCCCATAGTTCTCCCTGCAGAAGTCCCGTAGTTTGGGGTAGACGTGCTCTTTCAGTGCGTTCCTCTCCGCCTCGGTGTCTGGAGACAAAAAGAAGGAAGGCATGTTAAACCAGCATGTACCAGAAAGCACACTGGTGTATGTGCAAACAGACGTAAAGCCGGGGGGACACTTAGCTTAGCTTAGCATAACATAAAGACAAGCAGCTTAGCCTGACCTAAAGACTCTCTTGTCTGGCTCTCTCTTAAAAGTGCTGAATTCAAAGCATTGCATTGCATGCGGATCACAACATGGCAACGGCTGAGCCGGCAGCTAGCAGCTCACGGTGCATACAGCACAATGGCAACAGTGCTGACAGAGTTAACGTGGGGGGAGCAACACCACTGTATCTTTACGTCGCAAATAGTTGTTTGTATGTTCTGAATATAATATAGAGAACCTAGAAGTTCAACCTACCACTGATGTTATTCTCATGTAGTGTTGATAGTTATTCCTTTGAAAAACAGACCAGATTTGACCTTTTAGAGATCTTCTTCAAAACAACAAAAAAAAAACATTCTAACCTTATAAACATTCATTCAATGAGGGGTGTATCTGAATTGCATAGCCTGTAAAACAGGTGTCTACCTTGTCAACTTTCTGCATGATCAGCATATGGATCCATCAACTAATCACCTAATATAATCCATTCCAATATTAAGTCAGGCCCATATCAATTAATATGTATAAACTGTTGATGAACGTGAGATTATGCAGCATTACAGAGGCAGTGATCATATTGGACAGTCGGAGTGTCACAGAGTGAGTGCCCACGGCTTCGTGTTGTGTCCCACTTTCTTTCCTCCTGTCTTCTCTTTTTCACTGTCTTCCAAATGGTTACTGTAATGTATTTGGACAGGGCCAGTCTCTTTCTCCCTCCCTCCCTCTGAAGGGTGTGGATGGATGGTTAAAAACAGAACATGCCCGACAGAGAGGCCGCGTGTGACCAAGAAGCCGACCCGCACATGCACACACACATGCGACGCACAGCGAACACACACGGTGGACGCCGCCACCGCCGCCGCCGTGAAAACATCCCCTCAGCCACTAACCGTGTCATACGCAGCGTGAGCAGAGGAGCCCACGAATTTAGTCTGACGAATCTTTCCCTCGTCTATCTTTAGTAAGGCTTTGGGCCGTGACCGTACATATATCCGCCCACAGCTACCCGAGCAAAATGTCAAATCAGAACTCGACGGCTTTAATAGTATGCAAATGAAATAAATGGCATCAGTGGAGCTCTCGTCTAATTCCATCATATACATGACAGTAGCTTTATTAAATATGCCGGTGACGTAGGCTGCAAAAATAGCAGCGTTTATGGAATTTAGGTGAAACCTGTTTGTGTTTGGGAAGTGCTGAAAGGTAGTGCAATCCAAATCTGCATGTTGCTGTTCTGTGTCTCGATGCGACCTGACAGACTAAACTGTGTTGTTGTTTGTATTGTGCTGATAACGGCAAGACGCCGCTCCCTCTGTCCCGCATTTTTGTTTCCGCTTTTTTTTTTTTTTTTGTGGGATGATGATGAGTTATGGCAGCCTGACGTATGTGTGTGTCTGTTGTGCACACACCCACATGCAAAGGAACAAAGACTGGATGTTACATTCCTCCATCGTCCTCGCTGTGTGTGTCCCTCCCTCCAATTTTCCAATCTGTTTATTTCAATAGTGCCGACCAATCTATCTTTCCTTTCAGATATGTCCTGTCAGCTCTTTGTTTTGTCTTTCTCACTTCCTTCCCCCCCACCCATTCTCTAGAGAACAAATGGGCAGCAAAATGAGAATAGAAATGCAGTCAAATATTCTTTCGTTTATACAAGATGCAAAGGCTGCTGCTAATTGTTTCATATTCCATTCATTTACTCCTTAATAGCTGAAAATAGTGGGAAAAGCCCATTAGAACCAACTGTCCTTCCAACAGTTCCAACACATTATATTCAATTCAGAGTCATTATGAATCCTCAAATCCTCACATTTGAAAAGCTGCAACCTTGGGATTGTTGGCATCTCAGCAGTGCTCAATACCGAACATAACGAGCTCAAATCTAAACCAAATACATTGCTGTGGCTGGTCCTTCGTTCCTCTAACTAGCGGTCAGTCTGCAGCTGCCCTCTACAAGCCTCTGACAAAGCGATCACTCTGCTGTCATTAAAATACACCATCCGACTCTCCAGAGCCACTTGGTATGCACAACTGCTTCGAGATCCTGGATTAAAACCGAAGGGAGAAGTCCATAAGACGAGTGTCTTAGCAAATAGAATGAAACTGTGACATGGCGGTCATGGATGCTACTGTGTGTTGTGTGTGTGTGTGTGTGGGGCTTTAAGGTTTGGCACCAGATTTAGAGATATCTCACTCCAGAAACCGTGTCCCTGTCGGCTGATAGACTCGATATTCATTATTGTTATCTGCAATGTCATTTTACCTTGTGAAAGCTCTAATTCAAGTAATCTGTAATTACATTTTTAGGAGTAAAATCGAAACTACGTTTGCCATTCGTGTGTATGAGTGTTCTCATTACAGGTATCTTAATTTCAGTTCAAATTGCATTTAATTGACCTCAATTCAATAGATCTACATCGCATCTCTTTTGCAACATCGCATCACTGCATATTTCTCAATAAATACATTTGCATGCATATTTCAGCATATGTGTCTTCATAAATCTTTACACGAAGCACACAATGAATCAATTTGCTCAAACGTTAACGTCGTCCGGCGTACCGCACAAACTCCAATGTGCACATCTGAACCGCAATTATGCAAACGCACAGTCAGTGAGCAAATCGATACCGAATGAACTGAGAGACGCTGAGGGCGACGTGAGGCTGTTTGAATCAGCCATCCATAAAAGGCCAGATGTCCCTGCATTTCCAGAGCACAGATGGACCTTACAGGTTATCTGAATATGACAGAATCGGGGTGAAGGAAACCCCTGGAGGTTACTGTGACACCATCCACACTTGATTTACAGTAGAACGTGAATGGAACTGTGATAGGAACTTCCCCATTTCCTGTTTTTTGTGTATGATTAAATGGAGAACCAGTGTTGACACAAACACAAAAATGTACAAGTTCAGTGGGTAACATCTGTGCTGGCAGCTGTTGTCTAGATAACCACTAGTGGGGCTTTTAGGTTCTTTGTGTCGACAATTATGGTAAACCATGATGACTGATTCTTTAGATTATGGAGACTCCGTAACCATGGACACCACATGCTATTTTGCAGATTTTACAATCAGATCTCTTGTCTGCTGTCAGAACCTCAGACCGGTCAGACGGTCCAACCAGTCCTGATTATATCGACATGAACATGTTAGATTTGATGTCAAATCTATTCTCAGGATGGCCAATGATTTTGCCTCAACAGACAAAAGGTTTTAAAAGGATATAAGCCAGAAGTTGATATTTCCTCCGATTTGACAGGCTGATAAGTAGAGAAGGGAACCGAAACCACTAAATAAGGCACTGGGCTAAATTATAAGGGTTGCATCACATCATTTTAAAAAATACAATCGCTGAAGTGACACTTTTTACAAAAAATATAGTGGATGGATTTTTGAATTTTAGTTTCAAATTGTGGGATGCATGTATATTATCAATTATCACAATGACATTGTTTATCGTTTGTAGAAGATCATCAGTATTTTGCTTTCGAAAGCACTTAAAAATGTGCTTCCAGATCCAGTGTGAAGGTGACAGTTTGCCCTTGATTGTGCACATTTTGGAAAGCTTTGTGTCGTATGTCTGCAGCTCCCAGTGGGCCATCACGATAAGACTCATAATAACACCAGTATGTTAATTCCTCTACAGGAGACTGGATGTCCTCTGCAGTAATGTGAAAAGAAATATGAGCGTAGCGTCACCGGCAATCTGCCAAAATTAGCTGGAAAACCCGTCTTGTTGGACATCGGGGGAAATCTAATATCGTATCATATGGTCTTGTATCAGCCTTAGGTTTGCTGATGAGCTGATTCTTAAAAGTAGCATGGACTGAAAATCTATATCACAATTAAATTGTAAATACTAATGTCAGACTCAAGTCTCTTACAGGGATTAAATGGAATGTGATATATTACTTTACATAAAAAATCAACAGAATACCAGCCCTGTTTTGAGTGAATCGTCTATGCAAATATATACTGCATGAGAGAACAACACAAAACAACGTTAAAACCAAACCTATGCATACTCTGTAGATAGGCAACAAAGTGGTTTTTGCTTTTTTGTAACATAAGGAAATTTGATACTGTTGTGACAGTTTTGGAGAGAGGTTTGATCTCATAGTGTTCATCTATTTTTTACAGCCTTTCTAGGAACCTCGTAGTCACATTTTAACATTATTCTCCAATCATCAGTATTGCTTTTTAATCTCAGAAACTGTCATTTTCAAGATGACAAAACCTTTGACACAAATAAGTTATTGCGTTCAGTGTCCTTGACATGGCGGCACCTCAAGAAATTAAGAGAATTAGTACTATATCCCACAGAAAATTAAAGTGTGGGACATGTGTTAAATATTCATGTGATTTTCAAAGTGAAGTCGCTACACCTCCGTTTTGAGAAATTAATCAACACATGGTTTATTTCGGGTTTTTTTTTTTACCATAATGAAATTCTGACATGTAATCTGGAAATTAGAATTTGGAAGGCCATGAATATGCATAACCAGAAGCAAAAAGAAAATATACAGATGTAAACACCTTTTTGATGGGGCAACATTTTTACGCGCAAAACTAAAGCATACGCGGCTTCGCGGGACTTCAAAAAGTCAATACATCTTCCAATTGAATGAAACATTCATTGTTATTACTGGTAATATTTTGTTTATTTCCAATCTAAATGATCTAAACTCTCCCCCAGCAGAGCCCTCGATGAGCACAGAAAATGAAATTCTCATCAGTTAAAAAGCACTTGCAGACCTCACTAGTTTCCTCAAGGTTAATTATGTTGGTTATAAGTGGGTAATCGTGATATGATTTTATTCAGGTGTATCCAGCTGCTTGCTATCGACGCCATCACTCCCCCGTTGAGAGATTTTTTTTACAGCGTGTTCCCTGAAATGGCTCAAACACCCGGGGAGTTGGACGAGTGTGTGTGTGGGGGGGCAACTGCTGAATTTGTCAGAACGATGTCCTGCGGGTGCTGAATTGCTCCACGACACATTGGGGAACTCGGAGAGAGGTCACTTAAAGCTGCTGCCAAACTAATCAGAGAGAGCTCCCTCTCTCTCTCTCTCTCTCTCTCTGCAGGGGAAGAGTGGAGGCCAGGTGGGCACAAGGCGAGGAGGAATAACCGAGCACGCGTCATAAACTTCATATGCCGCGGAACGGGGTCGGGCTCACCCAAAACTCTGGCACTCGCCAGCCTCTGGAAAGCAATTTATTAAACAAAAGCCACCTTTCGACACGAGATTTTCCAGCCATCATCGCTCCCGCAGTCCGCCTCGCCATCCCTCCCACTCTCAGCATTGTTCCTTCACCAGACTCATTTAGAAAAAAAAAATGGATGATTAGGGAGAGAGACCACTGTATTATGGAAATCTGAGCTAAAAACCTACAACAGAAAGCGCAAAGAAGAAGCACTGGAGGAAATTGGAACAGTGGGAATAATTGTGGGTTGAATTGTAATGTAATTAGCGGTATCCGTGGTGACATGCTATAGCCTTGATGATGGTGCGTTGGAGGGGTAGAGGAGTTTATGCCATCGCATCCCTAAGGCCCTTGTGCTTTTATCAACTTTAAACAGCTTAAGTGATAGCTTGCATGCAAATAGCTGCCTACCGCACACAACCGGGGTTACTACAAGGTAATGGAGCTGTCCTGCTTATATGCATCCTTATGATTGAACAGAGGAGACAAGCTGCCTAATGCACTGGGCAGCACACACAAACACAAAAATAAATGACGTTGGGCTTTTCTCTTGTTTTGTTGCTGCCGTCTGAACGGATAGCGGGGTATTTTAATCGCTCGACTCACACCTGAACCAAGGACTTGAGTGATTAGTTAACATCATGACAGGAGGATTTAAATCTGCTCAAATAAGTTGTTTAGGTTACATTTTGACCTCTATACCACTGCATTGTGGAGCCACCACTCCCTTTCATCAGCGTCTCCTCAGGAAGACAATGTACTTTTCCTAAACCACTGTTAAAATGAAGTGTCATGCAACCTTTTACAGATGGCGCAAACAAACACACCGCCTCCCATGAAGGTGAATACAGCGCCGCAGTCGTCTCTGGCTTCTGATTAAGGGCGTCGGGGTTATTATATTCAGCAGAGCCAACACTATTACCAGCGAGCACATAAAACTTCTGGCAAAGCAGTGATGTCCCACAGTCACACAGACACAATAAAAAGAAAAGTGCAGCTATACTGATAGTGATATTATCGCCGTCGTTAACCTTTCTGGTGTCGGGCGTTACAAATAGTGACATGTGTGTCACATTTATTTTGTTAATGGTTATCATAGGAAGTTTCCTGCCCAGCAGTCAGCAACTACACACTCAGTCATTGCTTGTGCATTTATTTTGGGGAAGGAATAAGAGGAATCCTGCCCTTTCCTGTCCTCCTCAACAACAGTTAGTAATTCATTTTCAAATCATAAGCCTAAATAGAGGAATTCTTCATTATATGTACAGCAGGATGTAAGAGTGCTCCGATGGATCAACCACCTATCGTTATCAGACGATTCTCATTCTAAATGATCAGTGTTCTCTATAATAACTATTCAATAACGACTGTGATAATGGAAAAGATCTCAGCCACGGAGAGAGCGTCATGTCCTCACCAAACAAGCGTGAATACACTTCTGTTCTGTTCCCATCAGCCGCCACACTGAATACGTAACCAGCGCTTGCAATCCTTGGACATTTTCACTTTTTTAAACAGAAATGTAATTAAATATTCACAGGAAATGACATGCAATACGAGGTATCGTATACAGATAGCTCCTCGTTTCAACGTCAGGAATCAGCCTTTCCTAGCCCACTGCTGCTCTTTCAAAGCGAGCTACAGGAATGTATAGAAACAGGCCAGCACGTCGCTGCATCACTCAAAGCCAATTTGGACACGGTGCCGTGGACATAACGCGTACAAAACACATATTTGAATAGTTCAAATGCAGGTAGTTTTTATGAAGGACCAAGAGAACAGAGTAGCACAATAGCTTCTTTACGGTGCGGATAAACGGTTTAACAGAGACCATGTGATCAGTGATCGGCCCCAAAAATCCTGATCAGAGCACCCTTAGTTAACAGGATCTCTCTCTTCCAACTAGTCAAATACCGACGCTTGCTGACTGCCTCTTTGCATCTGAGTTTTAATTGACTCCAATGTAATGCCACAAGTGAAAGTGTGAAACTCAGAATGAGTCATTATTCACATCAGTTGTTAGCAGAGTCTCCTGATTGAGTCGCGAGGCACAAATGAACACCTGAGCGCTCAGACAAACGTGTGTTAGTGGAGGACAGTTTCCGGCAAACACTTTGAATCTGTTCAATAACCAGAAAAACTCCAACTGGATTACTTCAACAAAGTAAAACCACCTGATCCAAATGAATACCTTACTGCAAATGTGATTTGACCAAGTCGGGGGAGTCGGCAGTGTTTCTGCGCCGTGTCTCTGTGTTCATTACCAGGATATGACACTGGATACCGGCACCTCGCCTCACTGGAAGCAGCAGCTCATAATTGGCTCTTTTCACAGCTCGGTACGAGATGTTTGTGTTTCCATTTGTGCCGACAGTGTGAAAAGAACTACTTGGAATAGCCCCCCTTCGTCTGTTTTTTTTTTTTTTTTTCCATCCACGTGTAGAACGGAGCGTAACGTTTGTGCTGTGACGGGTAGGTCCGGATGGCTGAGTCAGCTACAGGTGGCTCAACGCTGCCAGACATTTCCACGTCTACACCGGGGCCATAGCGGTGCAATAATCTCAGGTCAATTCCATCTTTTTTGGGGGGGTCCACGGCAATTTGCTCAGCGAGGGCAAGCAAATGACAGTGATGTATCGATAAAAGCAACCTCCCTTTATAATTCTGGCATGCCCTCCTTCTCTCTCTCTCTCATAGCCTACTCTACTTTCCTTGCCTTGTTTACTCCAGTTTACTAAGCCTATTTTTACCCCCTTGGCCAGAGGGCAAATTCAAATACAGAGCTGCAACTGGGTGTCTCCCTCACGACCCAACTGCCTTGCACTCTGCTCACACCATGCACACTATGTCTAGAGCGATCTGTTGGTTCACTGTGGAATAAATCATCTGCGTTTTGTTTTCTGTCAGGTTGTCACGTGGCCTAATGTAACCTAATTTAAAACATTTCCCAGCTGTTCTATTAGATTAAGTGGATCTTTATACGTCGCAGCAAAAAGACTACACCTTAATCCCAAAACCCTTATTTTGTCCCCCTTCACAAAAGGCCTTAATCAATACTCAATCACGGCTTTCTTACTTGCAAAGTGGCCGTATTTCATTGCCTGATGCATTAACCTTGTACTTTATTGTGCATGTGTTTTTTTTTTTTTTAGATGGCTGCAATCAGTTTTATGATTATTTCTCAAGATCAACACAAGTAACATCTTATGAGCCGTGTCACTTTGCAGCAACTTAACCGTGTTAATTAAACTTAACAGTGCAGGAAATTAAACTATAACGTCCTTAAAAAAAAAAAAGCCAAAGACGTCGGGATGCAAATGCGTAATTTATATCTCCATATTTCTAAAAATTAGTCACAACATTTAAGCTGTATCTAGTTTAATTTGATTGTGTACAGGAGAGATTGGAGAGATTGGTTGAAAGCGGGGGGGGGGGGGGGGGGGGGGGGGGGGGGTAGGGTGTCACACTGACTTACCGTCCGGGTTGGCACAGATGAAGACCCGCACGCTGCGGCCGGTGGGGACGTGTTGCGGCAGGGCGTTGATGTTGCCGCTGATGGCCGCCTTGCGCAGCGCCGACTCCCGTGGGCAGGGCTGCCTGCTCCCCACTCCCGACGGCCACATGGGGGGCGACTTCCAGCGTGGCTGCACACACAACCACAGACACACGCACACAGAGGGGGCATGTTAGCGTGCGCACATGGTCAGACGTGCATGATTACGCACAGATCCATCCACACACACACACGGTGCGTTAATTGTGAATGCATGAGACAATAGCTTCTTCGTTTGCTGCTAACTTTTTGACACATTAACGGCCACTGACTTAATTCACAATGATGCCAATAAGGCTTTCCAAACGCATTTTATTATTTGGTCCAAAATGGTGATTTCCTCACATAAAATGAACCCCATTTTTTTTAGAGAGGGGGGTATTTTACTCCAGGCTTAGTCATGACACTACTGTGCCATCCTCATAACATCCATGCCACAAAACACACCGATTAAGTTTGGATGGATCCGTCAAATCTCCTACAAACGCAGGCATGTGACGGAATGTGTTCGTTGTTGTATTCATGTGGTATAATAGGATATTACGCACAGCCTACTACCGTCATTGTGCATGCGTAATTTGTATACATGTCCTTGGACGCATTCATGGATGTTCATGCCACTGTGGGGGACAAACAGACAAAACAGTACGAGACGATGCGAAACTCTCGGAAATAAACGAGCAAAAGGCAAGCATCAGTCGTATTCCCACCACAGAAAAGATGCTTGTAAGGGCGAATAACCGCTAAGAATGGTTATTCCGCCAGGGAGCAGATGTCAAGTCGCTGGTTTTCCGGAGTTGGTCTATGTTGAAATCTTTGTTTCATAGACGGAAAACCTCCACAAAAAAGAGACAACAAAAACTGAGAAAGTTGGGTAGTCCGCTACAAACCACAACATTAAATCCTCTGAAAACAGACAACTAAAAAAAAAAAGAGGCACCGCATCCACAGAGAGGACTTGGCTACTAGTGATGCTGGAGACGGGCACAACAACAGGACACTTCTTGTTGCTCACATTCATTCGCTTCATGTCGTGGCTTCTGAAAATATCCAAGCGTCGAGGACGGTAAAAGGAGGATAAAAACGCCCATCAGAGTTTCTGTGGCCGAGAGGCGACGCCGGGAGACGGTGAAACGGACGCCGTGTGTCGGGGTGCTCCCACTGGCATCCTGCTGTCTCTACGAGCCGACCGAGCTCTGAGAGACGGGAGCGCGTGAAGCCGGACAAAATAAAAGCACGACTACCGGCTGGTATTTTCAAAATAAAATGGCAATTTAAGCACACAGGTTCCTACAGCTTTTACGGTAAAAACGAAAAATGTTTTCAAGACAAACCCTCGTTTGAATCATACAACAATTGCGTAGCTTTCTTTAAAAGTGTTTAAAAGAACATATATAGCGCCGCATACTCACCTCAGCTCGTTGCAGGCTTGTGCTTTTTTACGTTGAAGGCTTAAATGTGTAATTCCGGTCGTGGTCTACTTCGGTGTGACTTGTCGGAGGTGACACAGGGAGCTGCGGATGCTCTTCATGTCTCTCTCCCCGTCTTCTCCTTCTTCCCCCGGTGGACAGACTGGCGCTCACCCGGTCCCCTATTAAAATTGAACCGGACCGCGGAGTCAGCACAGCTGTCGTAAATGACGTTACCACACTGACGAACAAAGTACTCTAACGGTCGGCGACGTTACCCTCACAAAGACGTCGTCAACGTTACGTTTGCTCCCCCACCACCATCTAGTTAAACGTCCAAAACACGTCAGCCTACTTTTACTAATAAAAGTTTAATAGTTAAGTTTGTTTTCACGGAAACTAACTTCACCTAACCGTCAATTCCCCCGTGTATTGTTAGCTTAAATGTTGGCAACGCATTAGCTTCACAGCTAATTCCCGCGGTGCTCTGTGGGAGTTTATGAGAAGAGAAACGCTCGTACTTTTCTCTAAGTAACGTGAAATACGTTACTTTAACGAGTTACCTGAGTGGCCTGTGACGTGGTGAAGGAAGCAGCACCCCGAGGAGGAGTAAGAGGAGGAGGTGGTGGGGGAGGAGTTTGAATAAAGTGCTTCATCGATAAATGAACCTCTGCTGGTTATTCGCGCTGGAAGTTTAAGTGCATTGGATTTGTACTAAAGGGAATTGATTACTGTGCTGTTCTTGTGAGGGGGAAACGCTGAACCACTATCCCCCCCCACCCAACACCATCTCTCAGCCTGGGCAGCAAGCATTTCTCTGAATCTGATGAAGAGTGACTGTCTGAAGCTTAAATTCAGCATCTGCAATAAATCACTTTCATTTTTCATCATATAGGCAAGATAGTAGATACACAAGGTCTGCATCACTCTCAGATGCTTATTTTTTATAT
Organism: Chelidonichthys spinosus; assembly: GCA_029853015.1. NCBI lineage: Eukaryota > Metazoa > Chordata > Actinopteri > Perciformes > Triglidae > Chelidonichthys > Chelidonichthys spinosus. Next base: position 8,315,630 of record CM056843.1, on the reverse strand, counting down.
TTACAGCCACATCTCTCATCTCAAACATCCAGATTGTAGATAATTACAAAGGAAAGAAAAAAAATATCTATAAATAGATAATGGATAGAAAATAGTGGAGGGACCTCGTTTGCAAGCAATTGAGCTTCCAAATCAATAAACACCATAAATGACCACTGACTATTGCAATGAGCTACAAATCCTGCTGCCATTTCTCATTTCATCCAGCACATTTAGGCGACCACTCCACCCGATGCATGATAGCATTAAAGCATATATTATCAAAATTATTCCTGGCATATTTTAAAAGCAAGAGGACTGCAAATGCCAGATTTAACGAATCATTTCCGTAAAACAAAAAAAAGTAATGAGGCTCCAGATGACTTACTGTACTGCTGCCGGTGTTGAGGATGATTCTGGGGCTCTGCGGGCTCAGACCGACCCATTTAAGGCAGCCTGCAGGGCCACCGGCTCGCACCAGCACAAAATACAAGACTCCGGAAGAGCTCAAGTGGAGCACCGGGGGAACCGGAGCCATGTTCCCAACGGTGTTGTGACCTTTCCTCGCTTGATTGTTCCGCTCCCTTTCATAATCCCCACACAGTTAATCACGAGTGCACCTGCACTGGATTAATGCAGCCAGTCTTACGACGGCATGCACTTTCCACAGCTTGTTGGCGTGATGTGATGTGGCGGGTGAAAAGTGGGATTTTTGGATGTGTGCTAGAATTTCTGGCCCCTGTGCAAACAGCTCAGGTGGGACTTAAAACAGTAAAAATGTATAATCTCTGGCATGTTCCAGGGCCCCTTTAGCGTCTCACTCACAGTTTAGTGGCCCTAAGTGTGAGTAAACACCTTTTGGTTGAGTGTTGTGCATTCAAGCAGGTTTACATTAACCGCCAGTTGTTGGTTTTATGGGCGTAGCTGCTCATGTTCCCGTCCCCTAAAACCTGGACCACTCCAAGCGTATAGGAGTCACCGTGGTGACGAGATGCGATGCGTCACCTGGGAGACACACGGATGCAAAAGCACACACTAGTACATTTATTATATATTTTATGAACACGGCGACTTTGCAACTGCCGTTTCCCACAAAACATCTGGAAAGGAACGGAGGGACTGGGAGTCAGGGGAGACTGTTGGAAATGTCTATTTCTGAGTGCAAGCCATTGGCACCACAACATTAACTCCTTAATTGGAATGCTCACTCTCAACAGAATATTTTCCCAGTTATCCGACTCAGAGATCAAGGGCACCTAGCCCTGAGTTTTAAGTCATTGGTAGGAAATGTTAACTCGGGAAAAAGGCCCAATAACACGATTCATGCCTTCATTAAACACAAAGTACAGCTGATGAGAAAGTCACCGTTTTGTTGGTTTCTTATCATAAAGTAAACTATTTGACCTGGTTGACCTGGTTGTGGCGGTAGAGCAAAAGTCAGGAGATCCCCGACAGCTTTCAGTTTCATCCTCTGGAGACCATAAATGTCTGGAAGGAAGGAAGGAAGGAAGGAAGGAAGGAAGGAAGGAAGGAAAATCATCCTACAATTATTGAGATATTTGAGTCCAAAGTAGTGGACCGACCAACAGATATCAACATTAGCAGGGTATACACAATATATGTTGTTGAGTATTATGTTCAAGCCTTATTTGGCACATGCATTCCATTTAAATGACTGTTTTATTCCAATTAATCCTTAATTAACTGATTACAGAATCATTTTTCTTTTGCAATCAATTTACAATATGCTGGTAGTTGCATGTGCGTATTCTTTTCAGGCCAGCAGTGACGAAGAAAGGAGGGTGAATTAAATAAATGTTGATGATATTCTGTGTTTCAAAATGCGGTTGTGGCGATCGCAGACCATTCAAATGTCATTCGTTCACTTTGATCTGGCTCCAGAACGTCCTTGAATCCCAACCTGCTCGAGGGGCATCGCCCCGTGTGACCCCACTTTATTTCTTCCCTCTAGTGTCCATATCCTGGAGTGTTGAATTGATTTCTATTGGCTAAACACCTTCATGTTGTTTCCCTTGAAAGAAATAGCCCCCTTTTTATAATTTCATTCACATGGTTCAGATTTGTCAGCGGCGTATGAATAATTAGGTAATTTTCTGATTTCCTGACTTCCATTTCAAGCTTGTAAAAGGAACAGATGCGGCTTATCAATTCATTTATGCAAACTAGATTAACTGTGGCACCTTGCAAATCCCCGCGTTTATTCATGAGTGAGAAGTTTACACAATCGATTAGAGACAGTTTTATTTTACTGTGATGTGTTAAAACGATTCGGCCACCTTGGGTGTAAGTTTTTTTTTTTATTGTTATTTATTATGATTGCATTTGTCCTCCCCCACGTTTCCTCCAGACAATGTTTACTTCACACATCCGATAACTCTCCTCTCATAATAACAAAACCCAGGAGATACCTCGGCTATAACGGAATAGAAACCTGGCAGAGCAGGCTTTGCAGGACTTAGACATAATCCTGCTATTAGCCAAGGCAGGATTCCAATCAGGGTTCTATATGATGGTTTCCCTCATTCTCACCAGCAACATATGGGATCAGTGTAAACACCAACCAGTCACACCATGAGGTCACTAGCAAGTCAAATGGAAAATAAACATATTTCTTGTCTTTATATGTGGAGAAAAAACATCAACAAGATTGTTACAGTATATACATCTGACAGTATCACTTACTTTTCAGATGCGTGGACAGAATTTCACAATTCAAACTAAATTTTACTTTAAAGGAACTATATGCGGCGTTCAGAGCATTACTACAGCACCGCATGAAAATAAAGATATAGTGGAGTAATGATCAAAGAATTAAGTCGCGTTCCCTCTGTGTGCGTTGTTATCCGAGCTTCTCCTTGCTCCGTTAAAAAAATTACTGGGCTGTGACTTTCAGCTCTGTTGGCACGTTTGCATTAGTTTGTGCTTAGCAGCATTAGCAGCATTAGCAGCATTAGCAGCGTTAGCGCCGTTAGCAGCGTTAGCGCCATTAGCAGCGTTAGCGGCATTAGCTACGAGCTGCCGGCTCACGTGTCACTACGTTGAGTCATTGAAGTAATCGTAATGCTCCAAATCTCATATCTTTTTCTTTTCTTCTGATTTGTTTTCAACAGCAACACATTCAGTCTCTGTGTGTAATGTTGGTGTATTCTTGACAAAGACATAAAATCATAGCTGCTCGCTCATCCGAAGCCGCTCTGACAAGATTATGAGACTAATAATTGAAGCCAAAATATGAAACATTCAAGCCAGATTTAAACCGACTTTTTTTTACACACCATGCACACATCTCCTCCCACTCCTCTTGCTAACTTCTCTGTGGATCCTGCACCACAACAAGCACCAGCCAAGACACTGCAGTTATATTTGGTCATTTAGGAGTGTGAGATGCAGCTCGGCTGTCTGTTGCATCACCTTTTATGCCAAACGGAAGCCTAGGTGAGGGTCGCGGATATTTATGACCATGTCAACCTTGACTCTTTTCACCGCTCGCCAATTAGCTGTTTTTTGTTTGTGCTCCCACTGTGACCTTTGGCGCGTAATTGATTTGAATTTTTTTTCCCTCAAAGTGGGTGAAAGGGAAGGTGATCATCGTGATGCAGAATTAACCACACAAACACTGAAATATGCTTATAATAGTAAAGAAGCTATTTGATGTTTGTTTTTTTCTGGATTATCTAAATAGAAATCAACTCTTGAAATATAGTTTACGCTTGTTGTTTCAACACACAGTCAAAGCTTAAATGTCATAATAACAGATGTGCATGCTTTGAAATTAATTTAAAAATGGCTTAAATATAATGAATTCATATTCCTGATAAAACCCCACTGTATATTTCTGCATTGAGACTGTAAACTGTGAGAGAAAAATAACTTATTTAAATAAGTATTGTAGTACATCGTTAAATAAGTCAACTTTCCAGCGTCTTGCAGTACAGAGGAGCTATAACGGCATGGAATCCATGACAACGGTGCTAATTGGGCCCGGTTCTCTGTAGTTCTGCTTCCAGTTTGCTGATTGAAGCTGTTGTGTGTGAGAGTGTGACAGAGAGAAGAGGAAGGCTAGTTCGGCTCTATTTCCTCATTAGATCGAACCTCGCCGACACGTTTGCCCAGAGTGGACAGGCTGCCATCTCTCCTCTTCTTTGTATGTCCGGGATCAGTCGGAAAAAAGCTTAGGTGTGTGTGTTTGTGTGTGTGTGTGTGTGTGTGCGCTCTTGTTCAACATCAGTGACGAAGTGGCAAACTGACTTAATCACAGTCTGCGAGGCAACCACCAGGAAAATGTAACATAAATAATGTAAAATGTAGTTTCTCTCTCCACAATTTAAACTGTCAGGCTGCCAAGTGTAGGGATGGCAGTAATGGCCACATATCCGCATCAGTGCATTTAAAAAAAGCTCTCTGCTCAACCTTTTCTTTTTTCTTAACTAGCAGCAGAAAAAGTGCCACATTTGTGTATTTTATTGTGTGTGTGTGCTTTTAACCCACCTGTTAAAAAGGATCCTCTTCAGCAGCCGTCAACAGCCGGGCAAAAATACTTTTGTCACACGCTGCATTATTTATGTGTGGAATACAAGCGGAAATATGGCTGCTTCGTCATGTCATTCAATATTGACTCAGACTTGCGTAAACTCGCTTCAGGAAATGCAGTAATAATGTGTTGTAAAGCGACGTTGGTGACATGAAAAGATGCTGCCAAAAAAAAGAAAAAAAGGCTGAGTAATTAGCAGCGGAGCAGCACACAAGGGGTTAAATTCTACAGAATGGGGTAGATGGAAAGTGACAATGGAAGCGGTGAAAGACAAATCATCCATAATCCAGAAGGATCCGTTTCTTTAAAACGTCTCCGTTCAGTTCACTGAGCACATCCTGTCACATGCCTCGTGATTTTGACGAATTCATCCGTTGGAAACGGACCCCCTGATGTTCCCGCCACCCTGCCGACAACAAACAAGGGAGAAAACGGCGTGGAAATGATGGGAACGGTATTAACTCTCCAGCACTTGGTTGGGCTGGAGTCCGCTTGGACCTCTCCGGGCAGAAGCATGACAGTGGCATGCCTGTGACCTATGGTCACATTAATCTAAAGATGATAGGTAGCCCGCTAATTCTCCGTTCTTGTCTCGTGGGATTAATATGATGTCAGGACAGGAAATATGAACCTCCATCTGGTCATAATTAGTCATGTCAGCTGCCTTGACTTTAGAAAGAAAAGTCTGTCTTCCATGTGACTTTTTGACAGGGATATAAAATATCAACAAACAATATAAGCATCAGGAAAGCCATCAGTCATTGCACTTCGGTTTAAGAAAACTAAAAGCTGTCATGAAACCTACAAGAACAATCCTGTAAAATAGTCAAATAAATACATTTTAATAATACTTAATGGTCAATACAAAATAAAATTACTATTAACAAAGTGATGCATTTAATTGTGATAATATGAAGTTTCACAAATAAATAAAACTTTTCTGATTATACACAGAATACACATCGGGGTTATAAAATATTTGTGTAATAGTCGGTATGACGATGTTTTGTAGTCTCATTCAGGCACTTTTTGAAGACGCGTTAAAGCATCAATTTGGTTTTTGGTGTGGAACCAAAACAATGAGCTGAAAGACACTAAAATGCTGAAGCAGAGGCGAAGGCCGGGGTTGGGTGATGATTCTCTGCTGGTCATTTCATCCATTGTTCATCGAGAAATATTAATCCCATCCTGCTCATTACCAAACCTTCCTCCAGGTATCTCTGCGTTGTTTACGAGCGTGTCAAGCCTGCTGGTTAGATTCATGGTAACTCATGTTAAAATGTGTATGCATGCTACGGTGCCATTAAAGTGGGATTTACAGTAGAATCCTCCATCATTGCTTAATAAATCTTGTGCGTTGATGAAATAAAGTAGGGTGTATACACCGTGACGTGCGGCGTATCAAAGACATCTGGGGGGATGTATTTCCGCGGCGGTAGGTATCTCCGCCATGTGTTTGTCAGAATCAGAAGCCTTTCAACATTCATGCGTTTGAGAGGATTCTCAACCCCCCACACTTATTCAGTTATTCTGTGCATGTGCATCGTATGTGTGCACAGGTGGCTGTGGGGGGTTGGAAAGAAAGCCACTCAAGTCCATCATGCTTGAATTCGCCTGTCATTTCTCATCCGGCAGTAAAACCGTTTGTTCCGCTGTGCTTTTGTTAAACACAAAAGTCGTATTTGTAGTTTAAGTATGTTGCTTTTTTGTTCAGAGACTCCACTTGGGTCACAGCTTTGTCAAAACATGAGATAAATCCACATAATAATACAAATTAAAAACAACTGTTAGGAACAACGGAGGACAGTTAATTAGAAATCTCTATATTTCTACTCGAGACAATGATTGCGCCGAAACTCGGTTTATTATGAGATTGGCTGTAAGAGGCAACCAGATGATATGAATTCAACACACAGCCACTCACATGGGGGTGATAGATGTGGTTATGAGTGTGTTCATATTTCAGCTCCACACCCGTCTGTAAACAGCCATGCTCCATAATCCGCCGGTTGAAGAGCCTGAACAGATGAAACGTCTGAATTATACGCGACCTGCACGAATTCCAATGAGTGTCAAAGGTCATGATAACAGGAATAGCATTGTATATAATTTCCCACTGCAGAAATTCAAAAAAAAATAAATTCTGTTGCTTTTATTTTGTATGATTCTCAGGCTGCGCTGGAAGGAGAAGGCACTTTAAAATTCTTTCACATCTTTAGACAGGTGTTAAAGTTCGGCCTTTGACTGACCACAATTCCCATCACATGCGTATCCAACAGCAGCCGAATGCTAATACACTATATTTTTCCTACACTTGATAGTCAGATGAAATATAGAGTGATTCTGAAGGTTGTACACATGTACACATTTTTTTCTCAAACATCTTGCTTGTATCCACAAGATTCAACAAACATTTCTTACCTCAAAAAAGAAAGAAAAATGTTGCAGTTAAAGGTGCCAAGTGAGTTTTTCTTTTAAAAAAAACCCCACACAAATGCATTATGTCATTAGGTTTGACAGTTTCCTTCCTCAATTTCCCCTTTCTTTGTGCAAAGCCTGCATAACTTAAGGTGGTTTCAGACCAATCTGTTCAGGTGATGTCACAGTGTACTGAGTACACTTCTACATCACTGCAGCAAAATGAGAAGATATCTGTATTGAAACAATGCACAATTACATAACGATTAATACTTTATATTCCAGTTAAATCGGGTTAATATGTGCATATCAAATTTGATACTGCAGGTATATACGGTGCATTTTTTTAAATGGCTACATTTATTTATTTCCCGGTCACCCCTTGAAGACAAAGCCTTCGATGTGCATGTCAATCAGGGAATACAGGGAGCGAGCGCGCTTTGATGGTGCCTCACTTCAAAGATCTCCACGCCTCTAGGGTGCGTGTCCCCCCACTGTACTTCTGACAGGTAGTCTTCCCCCCTCGCTTCTTCTTCTCTGCATTACCACCGCAAAAGCTTCAACACATGCTCCTCCTCCTCAGTGTGTGACGGCTTCGGCAGAATGGCAGGAAATGCGTGTGAAGTATGTCGGAGAGGATTGGGCTCTGATCTCCGGTCCTCCCCCGCTGATCCCGGGCCGGTTCTGCTCATCGGATTTAGTTCCCTCTCCGTCTGTAATTCGCAGATGCCTCCGGGTTTTGACACAAAAACCCTCGTGCAGGAAAGGGTTTAAACCGCACATTTAGTCACGACGGTTATGGAACGCATTTACGTCTATGTGTATTTGTGTTCAAATTTCGGCACACGTGAACAAATTGGCATTTCGCCTCCATGGTGCGTGTAAAAGTGACTCACCAATGGCAAATCTCTTGATTAATAATCCAGCTGCGTGCTGTCGAGCAGATGATGTGTGTGTGTGTGTGAATGTGTGTGAGAATAATGCATGCTGTCCTGTGATCGTAAATGATCAAAAGCATTCTTTTTTTTTGATGAGAGGGGAAGCGGTGACAACTTTCCTTCCTGGAAAGCTAAAAAAAAAAAGGCGTGTGAGGGCTTTTGATGGCTTACGCTGCACTCCAAGAACTGCTAAATTATGGAGGCGTAGAGCTCATAGAACTGATATTTCCATCGGCTTTCATTTTTCACGTCTCTCTTGTGTTCTTTTCACATGGCAGCGTGTTGTTTCGACGCCTCGATAAACAATCGATAGGTCTTAACGAGCACTTCCTGACAGAGGCAACCCGATCCAAGAGGGCGGGTTGATTTCCACAGAGGTTGCACGCTCGTTACTTATCATTAAGGCAGCGCAGTCAATCCCGTCTTCATAAGCAAATGCAGACATCTCGGTTAAAAAAAACCCTTTAATTAAAGTCGGTATATGAGACCCTGTGAGCCGTTGCTATCGAAGATCCAGTGGGAAGCTGGGTTTGAGCTAGTAGCTCACCTGTCTTTTCTAGCCGCGGAGGCCAAGCGTGACAATGGAGATGTTAGCGTATCACTCGCTGTCAGGCGGAGAGGGCTAATCGTACGGGAGAAGCAGAAGGTTGCACTAAAGCTTTGACAAAAAGCAGACAACTGTTAAGCTTGGGAAAACTTTAATTTTTCCTCTCCGGGTTGTGTTGAAATAAAAAGTGAGAGGAAGTTGAGTGAAGTAGCTTCAGTCAGACGAGCATCTCTTTGGTGGAGAGCCAGGTTGGGGAGTTTTTTTCTTTTTTGAAAGGGCTGTTTGGCTCATTGATGGGGCTCTTGTGGGCTGACTTTCAAATGGTGGATTTGGAAAGGAGGTTTGGAAAGTGAATGGGAACATTTTTAGAGCGAAAAGACGTCGGACTACTCGATGGAAAAAACAAAAAAACATGGGGAAGTGAGGAGAGGGTTGGAAAAAATAAATGAGAAATGGGCAGCAGAATGTGGGAGGCAGTACAAAGTGCTTGTTTCTGCCTTTGTGCTCCCGTTGGACCGCTGAGGCGCGATGCTAAGCTAATGAGCTCCCGCAGGATGGCGCCAGTTTGGTCACACTCGAAGATTACTCTCCACCAACTCTCTTATTACCAGCCAGCTTAGTGCGGCCAGTCTAGCCTTAGCCTAGCTTAGCTTAGCTTAACTTGCCAAATCCCCCAGAAGATAATTGGCCTTTAGAACTCTTCGGCCCACCCAGTCTTTTTGAATAATACATAAATACTTCTCTGCTCCCATTCTATTCTTGTATTAGCACACAATGATACATATTTAACAGTGGCCAAATGTGCTTGTAGTGCCACATTTGTATCGTACGTTTATTTCTGCTCACACTGCAATTTGTAGAAGGAAGGGGAAAAAAAGCACAGGTACACATCTATTGTATCTAATTTTGCTTCTTTAATGAATCACATTCAGCGCGCCTGCTTGTTCTCACACCGAGCTGTACTTTTACAAAGACAAACCTATTTATAATCAACTTTGCTTCCAAAAAACTAGCAAGGACCAGATGGGTGGATGTTAATTAGAGAGAAAAGAGTGATATTGAGTTCATTTTGTTGTTGGGAAAACAATTTTAATGCTGTGATTAATAATTTATATGTGGAAAAATGTGAAAACGCAGAGGCCGCTTGCGGTGACGAACCTACAGAACTTGCAGTGGCTTTACAGAGCTTTATGGTTTCAATGAAGTCCGACCCACAACTTTTTTGCATCACTTCACTATTAATGCTTTCATGGAGTTGCCTTTGTGCCTATATCAGGAAGCTATTTTCAGTGGAAAAGCTCTAAAAAGCAATGTACACGACGGATGAACAGCAGACGGACGCAGTTAGCGACTAGCTGGTGAACACGGCGGTGCATTTAGCAGCTAAAGAGCCGTCAAGTGATCAAAGCCTCTAAAATTCATTCTACATGTTCTGTCTGAACGAATGCAGAGTGGAAGATGTTTCAACTTCAAGAATAAACCCATTACTGGGGTTCACAAACGAGAGGAATAAGAGAGAACCAGAGAGCAATTACGTCTGCAAGGACAATATTCCTTTAATATGTTGACTATATGGGGCGTATAAACACAAAATTAGAGAATTAGCTCTTAATTTCAAGGCTTCATTTAAAACTCAGATAAGTCCTATTGCCGAGTAGCTACAGCCGATACTCCCCCCCCTCAACATTTAGCATAAAAAAGGTCATTTAATTTGTAGGGAAATGATGGCGAATGAAGATGGGTGTTCTCGCCGCCGGTTGTGGGGAAATGTTGCTGCCCTGTTCAGACAGCGGAGAGGAGCATCTGGAGACATGGGGATGAGTTGACTCTCAGGGCTGCTCTCAAACACTGCAAATGAAGACGGATTCCTCCGGGACATGGCCGTGTGTGTGTGTGTGTGTGTGGTGTGTGTGTGTGTGTGTGGGTCCAGCGAAGATGGCGATGAAAGTGAAATCCTCTTCTGAACCCGTCAACATGATGGAGTGTGTTTGTAGAAACACGCACAGCATATATTTGAACAAGTTTACCGTATAGTGGAGTGCAATTGTGGATTCTCGACATTCATTTGTTCTGCATTTACGTGTGTGTGTGTGTGTGTGTGTGTGTGTGTGTGTGTGTGCACCATGTTTGTGTGAATCTGGAGGACTGAGGCGGCCCATTGCCTCTGCATGTGTAGTATGACAGGTTGAGGAGTCAGCTGTTGTTTTCCCTTTGAGAGTCACTTGGATCAAATTGATAAGACGGCCATTAGCTGCCGCTTCAGCCCGTTGCCATGACGATGTGTCGTCTCCGGAGAAAGGCATGGCGCCTCAGGTATCTCCCTCCTTATGGAGAGCTTTGTGTGTGTGATTGTTTTTCCTTTGTGGGGAATTAGCCTTTGATTTAGACAAAAAAATGAAAATAAAATTAATTCACCATTTATTACACAATCAAGCTCTAATCAAATGTCATTTCCATCACGTGTAATTAATAACCCCTCCCCTAGCCCCATGTGTGCATTTACAACAATCTGCAGCAGCCGACTTATTAGCTTCTCCAGTGTTTTCCAACATCTGGAGCTGCCACTCCAAGCGTCTCCTGGGCGTCAGGAACATCTGGACGTGCCACCGGCCATCCGATTGGCCGAATGAACATCCGCCCGTTGTAAACGCGGCGGCGTGATTGGCAGGCGGTGCGAGGGGAGGTCACAGCTTGCATTTCAAGGCTCGCCTTGCTTTTGAATGGCTTAAAGGTCAGGGAAGCTTGCGACCGGAATGTTGCTCTTTCTGCAAACGGAGAATATGTATGAAAAGCCGCGTGGGAGGAAATGAATAACCAACATCTCCTCAATGTGCCCTTGAGCAATGCAAAGGCAGCCGCTTTCGCATACGTCGGAGGACAAGGCTGCGGATGAGTGTAGAGTCTTGGCTGGATGGAAGCTGCATTCAGCCTAACCTTGGAGATTAATGGCTGAAAGTATTTTTAGAACTATATTTGCATCCGTAAAACACAAAAGCAAACCCTGAGCACACATTTAAGGTCACAGTTATCCCTCCATCCAGCTTTTATTCCGGGTTAGCAAGCTTTTCCTCTAAAGGGTCTTTCCCTCCCACCCTGCCGTGAAGAAGAATCCTCGCTTCACAGGAAGTGGCAGATCATTTGACAGAAAAGATGGAGTCAGAAGATTTTAGAGGCTCTAAATGACCTATCATAGCATAGCAACCCGTAACTAGGCACAGCAGGCCGGTCAGACTTTGGATTTGAGGGAAAGAGTGAGCCATATCATTTATTTAGAGGGCTTTTCACACCCAAAATCACAAGACAAACATTTTCTATAATATCAAATAACAATATCATCATTTAATTCACTTTCACAGGGTTCTTGTGTTTAAAGGAGTCAGCCGGAAACATCAGCCAGAGTTTATTAATACATATGATCCAGCCTCAGAAGCCTCAGCTGGTGCCCCGGCTGCAGATTAACACACAGGAACGCCCCACGGCTCAGATTGCCTCGATTTCAAATTTGATGAACGGATTTGTGCAAATTGAAGTGTCCGGTATCTGATGATGCTCCTCGGGAAATGCCTCCAGTCAGCTACTGTCCCGCAAAATCCATTTTACATTTCTCGAAAAAAAAAAAAGTAATCTTGCAGCCAAGAAAGAAAACGTGTCCAAGAAAAATGGAAAAATTCTGGGAAGGGTCTTGAAAAAGAAGATTCCCCTTTCCACCCCAGTGATTCCCCTGCTGTCCCTAAAGGGTCAATTTAGGGGGAGAGGCAATCATTTCTGTTTTCACTGTTATAATTCATAGTTCCTGACCACAGTTGAGGAAACTTTGACCAACATGTGTGTACGCAGCCCTCTCCGACTCCCTCGCTGCACATCTCCACTGTCATGCTCTGGCAACTCCTGCAGTGCCCTCAAATTAATCACTGATTCAATGGAAGCTGGTTAAATATTCAAATGCAATAGCCAGTTGCTTAACACATCTTCAGCTCTCTCCTCTGGGCTCAAACCAGGCTGCCACATCCCCACTTTACATTTCATTTTATTGTAGGAAGCTTCAGGATTAATGAAGCAGAGAAATATGCTGGCATTTATCTTCAGCTTGAATCATTTAATTAGCTAAATGTTTATTAAGTACACAATGCTTGTGTGTGAACAACACACTGCAGTCACGACTATATGTGGCTATATATAGTGAAGAGCATTCATTTGGTTCTTTATGCGTCATTATATTTGCTGTGTTTGTGAATTATAAATTAAAGTTAATTTATTTAATATGGCAGTTAACCCTGAAATAGTCTGTATGGTTTGGAGTATTAGTATGGAGTATTTAATTGTTTTTTTATGGGGTGATTTTGTTCTTTTGACCAAAGATAAAGAATTCAAAAGCTCCCAAATACATATTTAATGGCAACATATTAAGTCGATTCACTACTCAGGGCCGTAATCTAATACAGTTCACACTGATGGGAAAAAATGCAAACAACTGTGTGTGCATGATGGACGTTTAATAGGGAACAAGAATGGATGCCATCAGCTCAGAGGGAGCTCTGCATGATAGCAGATCAATGCTCAAATTACTTTGTCATGCACTAAATTTATCCACTTTTTTTCCCTTTGAAAGCACACAAATGTAACGATCCCTAGTCGTATGTTTGGGAGAGTACCATCTGAATAAATTAGGGAGTAATAATGTCACTTTATATCATAATTATGTCAATTAAAGGTGCCTGTTGAGTCCACTCCAGCCTAGAGAATTGTACAAATAGATATACTGTATGTGAAGTGCATCTTCTGCACAAGTTTCATACCTTTTTCAATCCCTTAGTCAGCTGACCCCCTGCTGGTGCCTCCTGTGATGTCAGCCATCATTCCCAGCACCCTGTCGTCGGTCTGCGAGGGGAGCACCTGTCAAATAAACCATGACCACTGCAACCTGTTATGAGCCCTCCTCGCTTTTTCCCCGCGAAATGTTGGGCTGTGTTGATAACCCTGTCATTCTCCGAGACTCACGCAGAAAACCGCACACACCCCGGCCCGGTGGAAGTAAAGCCTGGGCTCACGGCAGTCTGCCTGTTCTGATTGATGGCACTATCAGAAAATAGAGCCGGTTACAGAGAGAGTGTACTCTGTTGCTGTTAGCGCCGTGACGTCTGAGCAATATCTGTTTTCAAACTGAGCTGGACATGGATTCAATTTTAAAGGTGCATTCAGGCTCATGTACACGAGGAAACAAGCTGGAATTAGAAACCATCCTTCTCATGTTGCCAGACGGACGAATCGTAATTATTCATGCGGGGTCGAGAAATCGACTCTGCAAAAGTGGCTCCTCCTCGCGAATCACGGCGGCTGATACTAAATCAAGATCTGTGGGCGTCTAAAAATAGCCTTGGGATAGATCACAAGTGTGTGTGTGTGTGTGTGTGTGTGTGTGTGAGTGTGTGTGCAGTGATAAAAACATTATCTGAATCTCTAGACCTGTGAAGGAGATCAACGGAGTGAACGAACGCTTCAGGCATTCTTTGCACCTCTTTAAAATTTGTTGGGAAAATGTTCGGTTATTTTATACGGAATTTTTATTTGGGAACAGATTTAGTTCAGAAATCAATGTATACGTAGATATATGTGTCATTATTACACCCGTCACTGCTAAAACGATCTGTAATTCAAGCACAAGAGGCGTCAGTAAAAGAAAATAACAAGATAGAAATTTAAAAAAGGAAAGGTAATAAAAGAAATCTGTTTAATCATTATTTGTTTTGGTGGCCTGAAGGGAAAATGTTGAGCTGGCTTTTTAAATGTGTACAAAACGCAGATGTAACGACGTGCTCATCCTCTCAATATCGGAATTTAGCAGTTTATTAGCTTCCAAATGTTAGCCTTTAATGTGGCGCCCCATTTCAAACACAAGGCATGGCAAAAGAAGCAATGCTTTAAATCTTCACAACGTGAGTAACTTCTCTTACATTGCTGAAGGCATATTAAGCAGGCCTTTCTCTTTTCCACACGTGTTTTTCTGCAGTTTGTCTGAACGACCCAATTATCCTCCATCACCTTTTTAGAGAGGCGTTGCCACACATGTACCCTGTAGGGGGGGGGGGGGGGGGGGGCATCAGCCGACCTCAGGGGGACCACGAGTGTGGGAATGTGTGTGGAAGATGATAAACGGTGTGTGTGTGTGTGTGTGTGTGTGTGTGTCCATCTTACCCTCAGTGACAGTACGACAAAGGAACAGGAGTCTATTATTTATTTTGTTGTGAACAAAATAAACAAGGCATCATTAGAAAATGTTTTCTTCATTGACCTTGTGGGTTATTAAAGACACATTTTCCTTTCCTACTGTGTGTGTGTGTGTGTGTGTGTGTGTGTGTGTGTGTCCGCTCTATTGTGCCACAACGCCCTAATGATGGCACAGTCTATTGCATAACGCACCACACTGTGCTCATATTATTATCACACCTATAAGCTGTCGGAACTATTGATGTCCCTTGAAATGGATTGCACTCATCCATTGTGTGTGTGTGTGTGTGTGTGTGTGTGTGTGTTGTGTCCTTGTATATTGTGGGAATGGATCAGCTCTATTTTTAATATTATACTGTCAATAAAGTTTGATTTCACACAGTTCCTAAATGTGAAGTAAACGATGACATGAGGCCAGCTTTGCTCAAAGGGAAACAAACCACGACCACGTTTGATAATGAGCTGAACAACATCCGTTACAATGAAATACCTAATAATCCACGGGCCCTCAATGGTCATTACACAATTACACGATATCGGGTGCTACGATGTGGATTTTCTTGTCGATTTCATTCTCAATTTGTCCGACCAAATGGAGATGGCAAAGCAGGAAATCGCTAATGTCAGCGGTATTACCCAGCTTCTGTGGGAAGGAGTCGTTTTTTAAAGAAAAGACACATTCATCTGTTCAGTATTTGTATTTCTCCTTCTCCACTATAGGATGCGTTTTAATGGGCCTTTATGTGATTTCATCTGTTTGTGTCAGGGACGATGCATTGGTCAACAATGAATATTATATTTACAGTACACATAAATAATGTACTTTTCCTTATTTCCTTACTATTTCCTTTTTTTCCTTTAAAAAGTGTGATTCACAGGGATCTGAAGCATGACTCATAACCGATCTGCAGAGATTCATACAATTTCAATGCTGTTAAAACATGGGCGGGTGTTTTATATTATAATCATATGACTCTTCCCACCGTCGCACCAGACTTTTGCTGAATTGAGACCTCCAACTGTGAAAGCGTGATGGAGTGTGACGCCAAGATTCACAATGGAAGATGCCATTTAAAGCGAGGGTTGAGGACAGAGAGACTCGCGGCTACTGCAGGACGGAAAGTGTGTGTGCTTAAACTGTTTAACTGTGTGTGTGTGTGTGTGGCCCCTGACTCAATTTAAGCCGCGGGACCTCCCCAGGTAATCAACAATCTATAAAAATCTTCCTCTGTCACTCCCTGTGCACCAAATCCAATACCAAGATGGGCCGGTTTTCCCCAAATAGATGCACACACACACACACACACACACACACACGCATATAAATACTCACAAATGTGCACAAAAAGCAATTTGCATTTATACTAGCACACACACACACACACACACACACACACACACACACACGTACAGTATATCTTTAGACGTTTCGTCAGCAGCGAGCCGGAGTCCAGCTGCGAGGTGCCCAGCAAATTGTCGGTGATTACCGCGGCTTCACGAAATTCAGTGGAGGAGAGAGAAAAGGTGAGAATGAGGGAGGAGGAGGGGGGAGAGAAAAGGGAAGGCAATCAATACATTCCGAGCAAAGCGTCGAAAGAAACTGACTTAGGAATCCATTTCTCTTCATCCGTCAGGCCGGGCCGCGCTGCACATGGAATCAGAGGTATTTGATGATGGATGAGATTTCTGAGACGCCTCTTTTTTTTTTCCGTTTTGTTCTCGGCCCTGAGAATATTCCACAAAAGGGAGGATGAAGGGGAATCCGATCAATAACCGTTTAAAAGCCCATTTATTTCCTCACAAATGAATGGAACACCGAGCAGAAAGATTGCCGAGGCGGTGTTTGCATTGTGCGTGCTCAGCGTGATGTGACTTACCTTTATGATTAGTTAAGCTAAGTTAAGCTGCCGCCTCTGTGACCAGTCGTATTCTCATCAAACTTATTAAATGAACTAATCTCTTTTAAAATGAAAAAAAAGAAATACCAGGCAGAGCTTTTTTTTTTTTTTTTACCCTCCGAGCTCAGCGTGGGAAAAGCGGAATGGTTGAAATACTGAAAAGCAGATGTTTTAATCAAAGTCAAATCACATTTTCATTTCAATTTACACCTTTTGCCACGACGGTGCAGCAAATGTGATGCCTGAAGGAACCCCCTCCCCTCCTGTCATCCTCTCCCCCCCTCTCGTCCTAACGACACACTTTTCAGACACTTCCTAATGAGAGCTCAAAGGGAAGGTAGAGGGAACTCCTCCATGTGAAGGGGCAAACCTCGGATTGGCTTTAACCATGTGGCACACTGTCATTTATGCTAATGTAGGAAAAAACAGCAAAAAGAAAGGCCATTAATTCACACTTTTTGCTGGTTCTTTCTTTTTTTTGCACTCTTTTGCACATTTTTCCTGCTTTCTCTGTCTTTGTCCTTGTAGCGCTGATTCTTTATGAGTCGTTTATTCACTTACTGCTTTATTCCTCATCCCACTCTGTTGCGTACGTGGTCACATGATCCAACTATAGGCTCTCGTACACACCGCCTCCTCCTCACCCTCCGAACCTCGCTTTGACTGTCATGTTTTCCTTCTTTGGGCGACAAGCAGATATAGACTCATGTGTGGTCCGCCTGTCCTACCTGTGTGATGTGTGTGTGTGTGTGTGTGTGTGTGTGTGTGTTCTCTGAAGCCTGGCGCCTGTGGCGGGGGCGGGGGGGCTGAGTCGTCTGAAACTGGGTATTGATCCGACACACACACACACACACACACATAAAACGCACCCACTGTGAGCTCTGCTTTGCTGAAGGGAATGCCGGCTGACCTGAGAACAGATCAGACACTGATTCAGCCCCCTTCAGACATGAACACGCCTTTGATTTTCTGCACTGTGTGTGTGTGTGTGTGTGTGTGTGCGCACACACACACACAATGTGGGCAACTATCAATCCGCTGACCTTTCTGCTTGGAAAACGGTAGCCTCGAGCAATATCTGCTAGACTAGCTGATCCGGCGACTAACTACATGGTCGATAAAGAGCCCCGATGTGATTTATAATAATAATAGTCGCCGTTAATTACAGATATTTGAGAAAGAGGCAAAAACTCAATAACAGTTTGTCCATTCAAAGTGACACAAAGTCAATATTATGCAAAGGTACAATCGGGACATAGTTTCTCTGAAGGCAAACTAATTAGAGGCCCGTGGTACAGTATGAACTGTGTTCTGTGTTAGTGAGCTCCTTTGCTAACACTTGCATATTTGCACAGCATGGAGCAAAATAGAAAACCCATAAAGAAATCATTAATTTGGAGTTTCTCTTCTTTCTGACACCTGATGAATTCATCAATGAACGTCACTGTTTTGTTGATCTCTTTGTCATTTTAAGCCACGAACTTCCTAAACGCATGTTGTTGATTTGCTACATGTTTTGTTTTTTTCAAGCTGTTTAAGTCTGTGACCTTTTATGCTGCGTGTTACCGTGGGAACGTAATTGAGGATGCAGTCCAGCTGTATTGGAGCATCATTTTGTAGGAGACGGGGGTTTGTATAATTCACATGGAGGCTCAAATCAAAGGTGTATAAACATGTCAAAAATAAAATCCTGACTGCTGTGTATTAAAGTAGCATTTTTACCACCAAACACCAAACAGGATCTCATGCAGGCCAGATAATTATCACTTGTTTTGTCTCCTTCCCAGCACAATATCTCTTGGTCTCAACACAGCAAGCGTTGCCAGAAAAAAAGCTATATTTATAGGATTTATTTACATAATGTTTATTTTGTGATTTATTCAGTTGGGACGTTAGTTTGCTTGCGACTACAAAATAATGCCATTGTGCTTTTTCAAGAAAAGAAGCCAAATCATGACAATTTTCCCTCGCCGTGCTAATTATGTTGACTTCACCGTTTGATGAATGGTCTGGTTTCTCTGCCTCCTTTTCCTCCGGCCCGCCTCCACCTCGGACCACACTCCTCCACCACACGCTCCATTTGCAAAACCATCTTAAAAAAAACCCTCAACTGCTCATTATGAGCTGACAACAGAGTTCCATAAATCAGCAGACGACTAATGAATTCCCGCACTCTCTGTGTTTTGCGTGAAAGTGGGAAACGGAGAAAGCAATCTTGCTTTTTTCTTAAGACTCCTCCTGTATTTCCATTAGTTGGAGAACGACAAGGGATGAACGATCTGGAAATAAGGTAATAAGTTTGATTTGGATTGCTACACTTTGAAGAAACGGCTCAATCTTGAAGGTTTAACAGCATTAAACAGGATTGAACACCTCAATGTGAACATTTACTTGAACTGACTATGAATACTATTTTCATGAAGACATATAATGTTCAGATCATTTCCTTTGTGAAAGGGAAGCAACATAAAGTCAGATGAAGAAAAATGAGGAGTCAAGTGGTGCATTTAACCCTTATTGCCAAATAAGGAAGTCATCAGGAAGAGCTCTGGCCAAAATATCCCCCTAAAAAGGCGGCCTCATTATAAATGAAACGCTGACACAATCCTGTACTATCAACACAAAAAAAACCACAGGAGAAAAGGGATGTAACAATTACTGGCAGCTCTCCTCTACGGGGCTTTTTTGGCAAGAAAGTTGGAAAAAGCAGGTAAATCTAACAACAGCATTACGATTTCAATTCGACAGGGTTCCCAAAGAGCTATGGATTAAATCCCTACAGCACAGCTCAGCAGTACACAAACACGACAGGCAAAGCAGAATTAGAAACCTGGAGGAGCAGCGACAGTCTTTGACTGCCCAATTATGGAAACCATTTGAAGAAGGATTCACATCACATACTGTACTTTCCAGTTTGGGTTAATGCATACTGCAGCGTGCGAAGGGGGTCGATGGGTATTGTGTGCCTATGCTAATGGTGGTGGTGGGGCATAAAAATAGAGCTGTTAGAGTGCAAAGGCGTCTCGTACGATGATTTATTCAGATTAGATAGGAGTACACAGGGGCCATGCAGGCCGGAGCCAACACGCTCTCTCTCTTTATGCTGCCTGTACAGAGATACGTGTTTGTTTCCCTCCGACGGTATTCATCAAACACACACAGGAGTCCTGTTTGTCTTTCTGTGCTGCACACAAAGGGCAGTCCTTATTTTCAGTTCTCCAGGTTGTCTCGCCATCTTTTATGAATGAATGAAGCTCGTGACAATTTCTGCAAATGCCACGTGTCGGATGTTGGACCGCCGATATTTCCTACTTTCATGAATGCAACTATTCAAACAAGTGCTGCAGCTCCATTGTTCTGTTTTTTTTGTCTCTATCTTTCTATCTGGATTTGACTTCTCAGCTGTCTCTCCTCCTGCTCTAACTTCCTATTTCTCTCCTTAATTCACCCTTTTTTTTAAACTCTTTTACTAAAAAAACCTTGCCCCCCCCCTTCTCTCTCTCTCTCTCCCTCTCTCTCTCTCCAGCTCTTGACATGAGTGAAGAGGTCCGCTGAGATAAAACACAATGTCAGAGCATGCCTCAGCTCTCTCCGCTGAGTGGGAAAATTGACTGGGATTGTCTGTGGCAGTCCCCATTCGCAGCAGTCTGTGGCCCGTGATGCTTAAAGTGCTGTGCTAATTAGTTTTCTCTCCCTCCCTCCCTCCACCACACACACACACACACACACACACACACAGCCTCCCTCTTTTGTGCTGCCTTCGCCACATCCTATCTATTATGTAAGAGCGCGTGGACGCCGCCAATGCACCTTCTCTTTTTTTTTTCCCTGCGTGGCTTCGCATGTCACCCGGGCGACGTCTCTTTCTATATTTGCCGGAGCAGCACATGGAGGCAGCGGCACAACGAGATAGCATATGACAGGGTACAGTTCTCGTTGGAGGGGGATCCAAAGTGAAAGCGGGAAGCCAACCTGCCATTGGTTCCCCCCCCCTGATGGTGACCCAAATAGTGGCATGGCAGCGGTATTAGATCGTCATTGAGGAGATGATGAAGCTTCATGATAGTCACACATGCCATCGGCAGTGAATGAGAATTCCAAAGAGTCCATCTTCCATTTTGGTGACGTAGGTCTGAGTGAAACAGGACAGGCGGGAGAAGACGTCGGGAATATTTTTTTCTTCGTTCAGAGGATTAGCTCCCGACTTTCTCTAGCACTGTGCAGTCCACAATGATGGATGGACATCATGAAATTATTGGTTGCAATTGGTTGGTTGTAGCTGATGTAAGAATTTTGTCTTCCAGAAAGAAAAAAACATTGGATTTTGATATAAAAATACAAAGAAATACCTTTTTTGAATATATATGTTGGGTGGATATTGTCATATAGGTGCATAATATGACTGGAGATGCGATTTAAAAAGGGTTAAACATGCTTTTTGAACTGCCCCCCATCCAACTGGCTCGCCCCCCCACTGCAGTGATTCCAGATGTTGCCCCCATTGGGTTCCTCACCATGACAATTTTCCATCTACAAGGATTATCGATCCCCTCATCGAATTCTCTTCTCTTTATGAATTTTATTTGATTGTATTCTTTAACATTATCAGTCATTCTAATGAACACAATTGCAAACATGCAAGGATTTCAGGTCCCAGCTGTATTGTTGCATTATCAATACATTAGAGTTACTTTGGTCAAATGATCTTTGTTACCGTGAAATGTACTTTTTTAAATTTAAACTACGCTGCCTCCTTAAACAGTAAGAATCTGGGCTATTAGGGGCCTGTTTGTTGTTAGCAGCATTTTTAGCAAGAAGTGAGAGCTTCAGTCTCAGCTGTCACTTACACCGTGCCCTCGATAGTGGAGATGCTATTGGCTGCAGTAACTGTCGGACAACTCAAACCTGTTAATGAATGTGTGGCATCTGTTTCTGGTTTCATGAAGGAGTTCTGCCATAGACTGACGCTAGTGTGAAGAGTGAAATAAGGTGCTTTAACGGTTTGGAAGTGTTGTTTTCGCTGTTTTCTGACCACTAGAGGGAAGAGAATTAAAATGTTAAAGGCCTCTCACCGCATCGTATTCACTGTGGGATTTGGCAAATAATAGATGAAATGTCACCCATGTTTGCTGCAAATTGAGGCTCAATCGGTGTCTTGTTTTGCTCAGGCTTAAAATCCCATTAAGTGTGATGAATTTAGACAAATTACTGTTGTAACTGAGACACTAAAGGACCACTGCGTGCTGGCAGTCATCCACTTCAACTGAATCGCATGCAGATAAAACAAGTGAACTACTCAGATTTTCCACTTTACTTTACTAGCAGCTGCAACCTTTTGGGATCTTTGAGTAAATTGTACAGTAGACATTTTTCATGTGCTGCAGAGCGAGTGATGACCCTGTTTCCAAAAAAATGACATACACATCTAATTAGCATCTGCAAATTCTGTATGTTTAGAAGGAAACATGATGTAACCTTCCAAGGATCTGTTGGTATTTTAGTATCAGTAACAGAATGGAAAACCTCCAGCGCCGAGAAAGGAGGAAGCAAACGTGGAAGTGCCAAAAAAATTAAATTCCTTCAAGTTTGTGCTAAAATGAGATTTATCTAAAGTGGGTTGGAAAAACAAAGATGTCTGACTAGGACGTTAGCACCATGCCTAATGAGAACGGTCCAGGTGTCTTTGTTTTATCATTGTAGAGTAAAAACATGTCTTGTAAGAATCCCATTGTTGTATCAATGGCGACTTTAGCTCCACCTACTATCTTGTCACATAATCTCTCATGAAAACATCCAATTCAATTAATAATAGGCCAACGCCGGCCAGCCACGAGGTAACAGAACTGCCAATACTGCATTTCCCCTTTACACATGCTGTCGACTGAAAGCATTTCCCTACTGTAATCACACCCAAACCTCCAAAGAGCAATCTGACACATTTTCCTAACACCCTCCCCTCTCTCTCTCTCTCTCTCTCCCTGCACACACACTTGCCTCTGCGTCAAAGCACTCTGCGTGAACAGGCAGATTGCTGCGAGAGCTAATGAATTGTGCTGTCAGGGAAGTAACAGATTTATTTACATCTCCAAATGAATATCTCTTCCAGCCAATCGCGGGGGAGCTGAGCTGGTGGGGTTTTTTACGCTATTGGGGCTGCTAACGGCTCAGGAACAACAACAACAACAACAACAACAAAAAAAGGAAATTAGAGAAAACAGTACGTGGACAAACATCCAGGAAACGGCATGGGGGAGGTCGGACGGCGTGTCGGTACACTGCAACACTGGAAATTGGAAAGAAAATAAAATAGCCGGAGGCCGGGGAGAAGCAAGTTGAAGGGTATTAGTTGAAAAATCCACTTTAAGAGGTGTTGTGCTGCAGAAACGTACACTTTGCCTCGGAGGCAGGTAGACGGAGCACATATCCGGCTTATCTGGCCTAGTTAATGGCGGGGAGGGGAAATCGCATGGAAAGAAGCACTGCTTGTATCGACGAGGTAACTTCTGTTTGGACGGAGGACGCCTTGATATGAATGCAGAAACACAGAATGATTCCAGGGGGGGAGGGACGGTGATTGGGCTGGAGGGCTCAGGCCTGTCACTAGGGTTCAGGTCATACAAACACACAGACCCTGTAGCACAACACACAAGCAAACCAGCAGAAAGAAACCCAGAGAGAAAACCCTAGAGACTATGACGGGGAACGGAGGAAATCTGGATCCATCCTCACATCCCTGATCTCTTCACCTGTCTTTGGCTCATGTAGTTTAGGTGTTTTCAGTGCAGTTGTGTGTAAAATGAAAGAGTAGTGTATTTTAAGGTAGCTGAAGAAGATGGAGCCCGTAAAAACGGATGGTGTGCACGCTCCTCGCGGTCTTCTGTTGTCGGTTTAATCGGAGGAAGGTGCAGCTCGCTGCTAATCAGGGTGCAATGTAGCATGGTGTAGAATTAAACCCTTACAACACAGCGAGAGTGGTGATGGAGAGGGCAGGGAAGGACGGGCCTCCGGTGGGTTGTGTGTGTGTGTGTGTGTGTGTGTGTGTGTGCGGGCATTCTTGGATGTTATCAGTCATGTCGGCTGCTGGCCACAGATGAGGTCATTAGGCCCTTTAGCAAGGCAGATTTTTTCCCCGCTGTCCACCTCTGTTAATAAATCTCCCAAGATGCTTGCATGTTGCGGTCAGTTGTGTGTGTGTGTGTGTGTGTGTGTGACTTTTTGTGTGCTGTCTGTGTAATGTGTGTGTATGTCTGTTTGTGTGTGTCTGGGGAATCCCTCTGTGTGTGTGTGCGTGTGTGTGTGTTCGACTTTGTCTGTTTGAATTTCGATGAAGCAGCCTGGGGATTCAGTGCGGCCAGTTCTGTCTCACCATAGTGGTGTGTGTATGTGTGTGTGTGCGTGCATGCGTGTGTGTGCGTGTGTGTCTGTGTAAACCAGCATGCATTGTTTGCAAATGCCATAAAACACTCAGTAGGCATCTATGGAGCGAACAAATTACCATCAGGTTATTTATTGTTAGCTGTGGTGGTGCATTCCTAATTGGTTGTGTTTCCAAGAATGTGCTGGTATTAAAAACCAGACTGAGTGTGTTCTGAATTCAACTATTCCTGCGTCTTGTACTGAGAGCAAATACACTCATAAAATAAAAAAAAGATCAAATAAAATAACAAAAGGGGAGGGAGGAAGAATGAAAGGCTGCACAGGCTCTTACGTTTTAGGCTTCAGTCTTTCACCCCGTCTCCCTCCCTTCATAGCCTCCATCAGGGAGTCTCTTTGCTCCCTACAACTTATTTAGAGGAGTGTTTTGTTAAAATAACGTCTTTGTGTGAGGCAGCGCTCCATCGCGCTTTTTGGACCAAAATGCTCCGTTTCCTTTTTAAACGGGTAGCCAGACATCAAAGAGTCAATAATAACTGTAGGTGTGAGAGAGGGAGGCGAGAGATGGAGAAAGAGAGGGGTAGTGAGTGAGGAAAGAGATTAGTGCATTCAAGTTGACGGGAAGAAAGGAAGAAAATGAAGGTGTTTTTGTGTTGTTTGTTTTTGAGAGAGAGAGAGAGAGAGGGAGAGAGAGAGAGCTAAATTCACATTAAACACTGTCTGATGTCTTGTTTCAGCTAGTTTCGAGATTCACTTGAAATTGCTTGAAAGTGCCTCTTTAATTTGAAAAAGAAAGAAAGAATGTCCCGAGGCTGCATCCGAAAGAGAAGAAATGTATCTCGTTTTCACATGAAAATGTTTTCAAAACTGCAATGTGAAAAGAAGAAACTCCTCAAGATTACCATATTATTGCAGCGTGGCTTATAGACAGTCCGTCCCCTGACAGAGGCACAGAGGGAAAAATGCTAACTCCAAATGAGACTGTAATCCTTCGACGCTAGAGGGGAGGGCGAGAGACGCGTTAATGCTCGGGGAGAGAAAGCGGCGACAAACTCTCCAACTCAAACGGTTGGTTGCACAGTGGCTCATTAACGATGACACCTCTCCAGGATCACCCATTTTAATTGGATTCAAAGTCTTGTATGGAAACAGAATTGTGTTTGAACCAAACCGTTTGAGATGCATTCAAGTGCACGTGAAGGTGATGTGCTTTCTGGTGTTGCTGGCTGCTCACGTGTCACTCTGTCTGTCTAATGAGGTGTAGGCCTGCGTGTGTGTGTGTGTGTGTGTCTACATCAGTTGTTTACCAGCAGATGCTGTCTTTGGTGCAAGTTCAGCACCAAGGCCAGCGACAGCTAAGCGAGAAAAGGGAAGAGACGTGTCCATTTCATTATGTGTTTTTGTAGTTTTAATGAGTCCTCCATTATGCATTAGCTGCAATGTACCAGCTCATGAGAGATCTAAAACTAAATGAATGATAGTGACTGAGTGGGAGCAGAGGAAGTCAACTTGCCAATGAAAATAAAAGCCCCACGATTCGCTTTGATTTTTTACCACAATTTTTTATTTTATTTTACAGAGCTTTACAAGCGCAACGATGTTGAGGACACAAGATGTTCCATGCATCAACAACAAAATCTATGACTGAATAATTTGAAGTGCTTTACTTGCCAACCACTGTAATATAGTAATAATACATCTGTTCATCTGGTAAATTAAAGATGCTCTAAGAAGAAAATGTAGAATCGTCATGTGTGAAGTGGGAAATGCAGTTTGTAGTAACAAACACACAAAATTTGCATTCCAGCTCTGCAATTCTTCACTGATCAAGAGCATTTAGCATTTCAGCTTTTCGTTTTCGGGCCTGTTTCATAACACTCTGACTGCACTACCTGCCCAACAGCAAACGGCAAACTGGCAAAGTTAGCAACTAGCTTGTGAACATTTAGCTAATAATCAGCTACATTTCCTTCAGGAGTTTTAGTGCAAAAATTTGTCATTCGGCCAGAATCATGACTCCAAATTAATGCTAATTGTTTGCTTGTTTGCACAACTGATTTATAGTCTCGTATCCAAATTCACACGACTGACCAATTATGACCGTCTTGACGTTGCTGAGGATGGAGGAGAATCGATAATAGGAAATTTTAATTGTATAGCATTTTGAAAGGTAGTCAAAGGCACCTATATGGTTTTTATTATGACAAAAGCTATATCAGTGAATTATTAAAACAATGATGTTTTGAAGGCACATCTAAATAGGTGCATGTAAAGGATGAAGTGGAGGGGACCGAGCACCGAACCTTGGGGAACGCCTTGAGGTTGAGGAGGATAAAGGTGTTGCTCACTTTAATTTAAGTCAAAGTAAAGACACACTCTTGACAAGTTTCTTTTGTCTCTAAGATACAAAGCTACCAGTATTGAGTCGGAAGTCATCGGGTTCATTATCACCCCTAATGACCCACACCTCTGTGCTATCCATCAGCATTTATTTAGCAGCCTCCAAAAAAGGGTATAAGGACAGTCAGAGGTGAGCATCTGTTCACACACTACTTGTGTTTCTCTGCAAAATAGTCCCCTGAGGACGCATAAAGACCACCAAGATGACTGCACTGCTGGCACTCGGCACCCTTGCTCCAGTGCACCAGACCTCCAAGGCTCCTAAAGCATTTCTCATGCTGCTGAAATGTATGCACTTTTGTTTGCATTCAGTCGATAGCACCACACCAGCAATGATTAGAGTCACCCTGCCGGGGTTCGCCCACACCACAACCAGATAAAGCATTGATCGTGATCCTCAGTTTTGAATAGAGAAAACGCAGATTAATGACCTCTCCTGCTGTACGTCCAAACACCCAAAACAAAAGCCAGCTAAAGTTTATACAATTACAGATGCAGTAGAAGGATAAACTCAGTTTTCCCTTATCTATCCATCACACTGCTGCTGATAAAGGTTTAATTAGGCATATATTCCTGTTATAAGAAGAAGTCGTTTGATGAAATCAATGGATTTTACACTGTCTTAATTCACACTGTAAACTTACAGTACACAGTGTTGACTATATACTACAATAAGTATACAAATATATTGTTTTCTGGCAGCTCTGAGTCTGAGCCACTATTTTGTGTATTATCTCCTGCCATTAACCTGAAAAATGGCCTTCCACACAAACCAAACTGCAAAGCACACAGACCATGAATCAGATCAGATTTACAATACACACCTAACGAGCTGAATGGAGACAATGATGCATGCTGGGAGCAACACGACTCCCTCTCCACGCAGCAACACCCTGAATCCCAGTCCATCGGAAACATATATTCAAAAGTGCGTACTATACGCTTCGGGACAGTGACAAATTTCCTATTGATTTGTCTTTGTACTCACGAACAATTTGTTAAAAATGAAACAATAACTGAGGATAAAGTGCTGAATTTCAGCCTGAGCGGTGCCGGAGGTAATTCGGATGATAGTGTTATGAATTATTTTTTAAATCGTGTGATATAAACAGTCTAAATATCAGCGCTTTAACCTCAAAAGTCATTGTAAAATCCAATGTGCTGGAGTTTATTAAGGCGGCATCAGTTCAGTCGGTTTCTTGAAAACTAGCCAGCACGGTCTCTCCCAATGGACTCCCTTCAAAGCACACTTAAAAGTGCACATCAGCCCATTTCATTTCCTCACTGAGGTAAAAGGTTGCACAAGTGTTTTTGAAGCATTAGCAGCAAAACCTTTTTGATTCAGAGGCTGGCACAGAAAAATAAAAACACCATTCAGTGATGGACTTCTTTTCTGGACTGCTGGAGAGGCTCTTGTCAAGATTATTCCCAATCATGGAGGAGCATTTATTATCGGAGACCTCTTATCTCTCCCTCACTGTCAGATAATGACAGTGCTGGAGAAACAACGGGTGACCTTCATCCAGACCCTCCACCCGCGAGGGTCTGGCAACAGTTGTGTGTGCGTTCACGCCATTTCACGTTCGTGTCACATGAATAAACGACGGTTGTAATGTGGAGGAAATCAGTGTTTACTGCAAACATAGCATTTCCCTTCCCAGATTTATTACCTCTTTTTCACTCCTTTTTTCTTTCCCCTCTCATCTCATGTTTTTTAGACAATTCTCAGAGTTAGATTAACTGCTTCCATTCATTAACAAATCCAATATTTTAAGCTGAGTGGATTCCCATTATTTTTCTCCCAAAGACTGAACTCCGCCATGCATTCATTTAATTCCCCCATGTATGAAATAATATCCTGCCTAGCACAGCCAAGCCATTAAGGCTAGTTTTGCAGTGGCACGATAAGTGGATGTATGAGGATTAAATGATTTCAACAGCCTTCCTCCCACTCCCTCATTAAGGGTCTCCCCGCCCTCCCCTCTCCGACACAATCACACCCACGACCTTTCCACGATGGCGTTCGATTGGGATTGTCTGTGGATTCTCCAAATCAAAGGTGGAAAAAAGGGAAAAGGACAAAGAGCATTGTTGTTCCCCTTAAAGCTTTCAACAATGGGCTTATTCCTTTTGTCCAAAATGACCGTTGGGCACAATAACATTTGACTTTTATTTACTCACCGCTGCCATTGTGGAGATCTTGGCTAGAGCTTTCCAAAAAAACATGAAACATCACAAAAACAATCATGTCAAACAAAGGTGAAATAGTTTGAATTTCACAGGAAATCCTTGTAGATTCTGCAGCTAAATGGATATGAAAGCATAGGAAAAAAACTGTAATATATGTTGTATCCAGACATATGGAGGTTTTGGGTGCTGATATCACTGTTAACAATATTCAGATTTTAAGCCTTTAATGACCATCTACAGAGCACAGACAGACGGGAAACATGGGAAGAGAGAGAGAAGTACAACATGCAACACAGGTTCCTGGCAGCTACACTATTATAATTGCTACTGTAATAATAATTAGAAAACTACTTCACACTTATCGTTAGCATTTCCGTATGTCACCCAGTTGGAGAAATACTAAAATATCCCTTTAATAACTCATAAATAACCTACGAGCTTTAACTTTTTGTTATGAATAAACTGGCTCGGTGAGTTGCCAACTGGAGCTCCACGCTTCCCCGACTCCCCCTTCTCGCTCACAGATTTGTTATTAACCTTTAGCGCGATTAAAACATTCAATCTCTGGAGTCTAAAGGCAAAGTGAAGCGAACGCCGAGAATCCGTCTCTCAGAGATGCTGATTCACTCCTCCGGGACTCCAAGCACAGAAGTAGGCATTTTGTAACTCCCATTGATTTTTTTTTAAGGGTCGTTTATTCCACCGACTCCGAGAATGATTTACATTATCTCCTCAATTAGCAAATGAGGGTAAAATCTGCTGCATTTTCCTCATCGCCCATCTTTCCTTGACATCTCTCACCTGAGTTAATGTTTATGCAGCGCTTGGCTACCATGTTTTTTCCCTCCCCCCAGTTTTATTTGTTTTTAATCACTATCGATTTTATTTTTGCCTATTAGCTAGGGCTTATATTCATAGGATCAGCAGAGTGGATTTTTCCCCTCAATGAGATGCTCATACATCAGTGTCAGACCGGCAGCCATTTTCTAACTGGCCTCTGAATGGGGAAAAATAAATAATGAGCTGTCTGTTGAGGCCTTTCCTGAGTGAGCGAGAGAGTTGCACCCATCAATAGGTCTTCTCCCACCAGCGAGCAACGCATTCCCGGTGGACACTTTCTGAAAAATGCTCACCCACATTAAACGTAGATCTTCTCTTAAAGTTCTCCTTTTGCAGACATCAATCCTCCGATGTCACAAACAAACTGACGAATAACTGCAGCAATCCAAACAGCTTTAACGCTGGAACCTCGCTACGTCACTTCAGGTGGTGCACACTTTTGTAACTTGACTGACTTTGTATGTATGCATGTGAATGTGTTTCACCTGGTGGTCCAACCCTGTAGTGTAATGGGGAATAATGTTGACCAAACAAACCTGTTCTACAAACTTTTATTTCAATATTACAGTAAAAAAAAAAAAAGCATGATTTTGACTGTCCACCAGACGGCTGGTGGAGCCCAAAAACAGAGCTAAAAGGAGCTAAATACGGGACATTTGTAAGGTGGCTCCAAATACATGCTAACGCTGCTACGTGCTCTGTTAGCGCCAGCTACTGGCTCAGACAACTCCATGTTGAGAACTGTTGAGAGGCAATTGAAAATGCTTCAAATTTCATATTATGCATCTTTAAATGACGTTTGCTCACTAAATCGACACATAAACGTACACCTTAAAGTTAATGCATATTTAAGAGATTTCATATGCATTAAAGGAGCACTCAAATGTGTTTTTTTTTTGCTGCTGAGCTGAGGTACAATAAACATTCAACCCTCTAGTGTTTACTGTTGTCTCCTGATCCGTCTGTTCCATGGAATAAAAATACAATTTCACATAGGCCTACTACTGATATGAACTGTTGAAACCGCTGTTTTGGTCCTCACACTTTTGTTGCAACTGAACACGATGCAGTTCCTGTGTGTGTGTGTGTGTGTGTGTGTGTGTGTGTGTGCTAACTGCATATCACCGTGTAAAGAGATGCAAGTTGACGGGTGGAGAGAATATGTGAGGGGTGGAGGAAAAAAGATTTACAGGTAAAACGTATTCTCCATTTTCCAGAGAAATGTTTAAATATTGATAACATCAAAGTTAATTGTCAACTTCAGAAAGAAACAATGAAATTCTCTTTAGTAAACAAACTAACAATAGGTGAAGGAGTGGATGCTAACAACTCCAATGCAGGCTATGGAAGTCCCCTCTTTGATAGGTAGACGTCGCTGAAGGATCCAAGTCCCCTCTTTGTCTTTGTCAACACATTTGAAGTAATATTATGGTAAAAGACCTTAAAAGAAGCTATACTATTCTATTTTTGTTTCTTCAAAATGACCAGAAGCAGGAGTCCCCTCTTAGATGGTGGAGCCCGATAGTTCCCTGTTGGCTCTGTTTACATGTATGTGTGTGTGTGTCTAACTGCATATCACTGTCTAAAGAGATGCAGGTCTACGGGTGGAGAGAATATGTGAGAGATGGAGGAAAAAAGCAGGTGTGAGGACGCTGTGGGAGGACAGGACGTCAACATGAGGTTGTTTACACAGAAGAGGTATTGCACCATATTCTGCAATTTTTTCCGCTGATGTTTGACTTTCATGGATTCTGTTCTCCAAACCTATTTTTTTCACACTTTGCTTACAGTTAGCTAATTTCTTAAACTGCAAAAAAATAAAATAAAAATGAATATATTCCACAATAGATCTTGAGCATGGAGTAAGAGTGATGCAATAGTCAGGGGTGTTTTTGTGAAATATTCATGGCTTTCAGTGGCTCCCCTGGTTCTCCACTGTGCCTGACTAGTTGAGAAATGTCAAATTATGCAGTGCCAGGGCGAGGTTAGACATCCCTGACTTGTCAGGATAACTGGACCCGTTCACTAATGAGCAGACGGGCCCGGCCGACTACATCGTCTCCTCCGCCCGGAAGACTGGATGTCTTCACTCACTCGGCAGCCCGGACTCTTTATTATGCTCCGGTATTCATAAGAATGGCCCTGAAAGCGCAGAAGAAAACGTCCAGTTCGGCCTCTAGAGAACATTGGATACCTTATTAGCGCCGTAAAAGTCAGCCGGGCAGAATTCCACGAGAAATCGAAAGGTGGCAAAGTTGGATAAGAATGACAAAGCATCTGTCTGTCAACCTCTCCCTCTTAGATTTTTTTACGGTTGCGACCAGAAACGGCTTCATTATGTGAGCGCCTCGCAGAACATTGACTTTCCAGCATTTCTCTCCTGGGCATCTATTGGTTTCTGTGTTTGAAAGACAGTTGATTGATTATGCTGATGTTATGAGTCACAGAAGGATTTGTGCCTCTGGTCTGTGTTGCCACTGTCTCCGGCTGAATTTACCTGCGTGCTTCCAGTCTGTCTGACCTGTCACTATCGATCCGTCTGTTATAGCTCCTCGCTGCTGGGAGGGACGTTTATTGCGTTGCATGAATTCTGCTTTTCTCATTGTGATTTACAGAGGATGGAGGGGAAAAACCAGGATTGAAGCATTGATAGCTTGATAATACAAGAAAATAAGGTTTGAGGCGGTCTGTTGGGTCGATCCACCACTTTGGATTACATTTTGGAAGGGCATTCATGGTCACAAGATGATGAATCCTCCTGACTTTGGTGATCCCCTGACCTTTAGTGTAGTGGAACCAGCAGGTCAACGCTTTCATTGTTTCATTTATTATGAATGCAGATATTAGCATGCTAACAAACTTAACTAGGACGGCTAGCATGGTAAATATTACAAGCTCGGCATGTTAGCATTGTCATGAGCATGTTAGCATGCTAATGCATCGAAGCCGCTCTCATGTCTGTACAGCAGCTGGGTAGCTTAGCTTAGCAAAAGGGCTTTAAATGCCTAGTCTGACAACAAAACGAAACTTCAAACAACAACAGAAGTTTCTCTCATTTATACAGAAAAATCGGTTTGATTGGCTTAAGCTTGATTGCCATTTTGCAGTGGATGTATTGCATCATTTCCTGTTAGTATAAAACAGTCTAGGTTGAAACTGAATACAGGTCCAATGAATGGGGACTAGCATTTGTCTAGTGTGACGTTATCTTTGGAAGGTCTCCTCTTGTGCATTTAAGGCATCATTCAGACTCCAGTCAGAAGAAACAGTCGATGCATATTTGTCCTCCACACAGAGCTGCCACCACCAATGTCATCACTCCTGTCTGTGTACCAAGTTGCTGTCGAGAAGCGATGTGAGAGTGAGTCATGGTGGGTGCTGTCATGTCCCCCCACCCTCCCATGTAAACTCTATAGATGTCATATAAAAGACACACACACACACACACACACACACACACACATGTCAGAGCTATACAAGGAAAGCCCCATGACATCAAGCAGGGTATGCTGTTGGCTCCTGACAGGAGAATATTAATTATACCTTTATTGAATTTCACATTTCTATTTTAAGATTCCATCCTGAATTTGCCGGGTGCAATTCATTTATTAAAAAAAGTGAAATTCCTAACACAAACGACGATTAAAATTGCATTTGACTCGGTTTGAGTCAGGCTACTTCCTGTCTACATTAACATGGTGATGTGTTAGTGTGTTTCTGAGTGAGAATCATGTTTACAGCTGGAAAATCTGTGTTTTAACAACACTGACTCCGTCTCCGTGACATCACATTTAAATGGAACGTTTAACTCGCTCTTCTTGCGCCGTCATTTCAGCACTTAGACACACCCGGTCCCACTCGCACATGCACAGCCCATCCACGTAAACCCAGAGAGCAGCAGCACGAAACCTGTTAATTGTCAGTGCGAAATGCATCCCGCTATTGTTATCTTGGTTGCGCCGGGGCATAAATATTAATACATCATAAAGAGCCGTAAAAAGCTCGCCTAGCCTCATTTGGATCCATATATATGCAGCTGTTCGTGTCTGTCGGGGAGAAAGCGGCCATCATTTATTGAAGGACGGGAGTGGGGGTTAAAGTAGGCTGCCACAAAAGGAGCCCCGCCATAGAAGACAGGAAATGACTTGCTCGCCAAAAAGAAAGGGGAGACAGCTGTGAAGGAGGAGGATGCTGGGAAAATGGAGCTGACAAGGTTGTCCAGGGGCCCGAAAAAAAAATCTAAATGTTTGATCCGGAGCGTAAGTGGAGAGCGGATGGGGGGGAAAAAGCATCTGCTTTCCGGGAGAAGTTTGGACCAAATCGATGCACACACTCCCTTACCTTCCCTTTCCTCTGGCTTCACACACACACACACACACACTTGACCCGTCCTTGGTACTCAGCTGTCCAGGTGCACCAGACAGTCGAAGTGCTGTGCTGCTGTGCTTGCTGTTCCTCTCCCCGGCCCCGCCGTCTGCCTGCAACCGCTGAGAGCCGAGCGGAGATGGCAGGTGTTGACAGAGTTCCACCTGAAGGGATTTTATCACTCCCGAACGCTGCCGCTCCCCAGCTGCCTGCCGTGCTGCTTAATCAACGCAGACGTCAGAAAGTAAAGAGAAAGGAGCCGGGGAAGGTAAAACAACGGTTTTGTGTGTGTGCATGAAAAAAAGGGGGGGGGGGGGAATTTAATGGGAAAACAATGCTTCTTCCTTTCCCCCCTAAAATAAACACAAATGTAATCAGCCATCAGTAGGCTCATTAGCTGGAACAGACATTGTAAACAACACGTCGGGCGTATTCACAAACCGCTGAATCACATTAAAACCGACAGAATATATACGGCAGAAGATGGAGAGTTACGTTAACAACAAGCGAATTAGTGGAACAACCTCATTGCTGCCGTACAGCGCTAGCATGTGCAACAAGACCTATTAGCCCGGCTGAAGTCACATGTTAAGTTAATTGGCGGCAGGTGAGTGGGAGGCCTGGATTATTTCGGGCGGTGTATTTATTCCTTGACATGTGAATAGGCTGTGTGGGAAATGGAGACTGCAGCGCTATCGATTGACTCGAATGAGGCCGCAAGGCAGGGTCGGAGAGAGAGGGTGAGTGGGAGGGAGGAACAGGTAAGGAAGGGAGGAAGAATGAATTTAGCTTTCCGTATCAAGGTCTATTTCGTCTGCACACAGAACTCTAAAGCAATATATAGTTAATGTACACCATCTTCAATACGTCACTTTATCTGAATCACTGTTGACATCTTCCAGGCTGCTCTGCTCAACCAAGCGAGGGGTGAACTCAAACGGCGAAGGCTAGAAAGAGAGTAGCTTAGTGCTTCTCTGTGTTTAGGCGACTCTGCTGGACACCCCACAAAGGCCCCTTCGGCTAATCCAAATTTAACTTGACCTTTGCTAACATCAGCCACCGATCCTGGTTCATACTTTTGTTGAGTCTCACTAGTTTTCCTGCTGAATTCAGCAAAAAAACCCTCTATAACACAGGTAGCTTGTCTTGGAACAGGACGATTTAATAGCTAAAGAGTTGGTGGAGACCAAAACTGAGCTAAAAGGAGAGTGAATATTGGGTTTCCAGTATGGAAGAGACCAGAAATACAACTTGGAGTTGCGATCGAAGATGAGGATATGTCGGTGTGTTTGCCGTTTCTGCAGACGAGAACACTGTTTGTAAAATTGGCTGGTTTGCTCAAAAGCGACAGCACCTTTTCAGAGTTGATTACCAGAAAGTGTAACCATGTAATACAGCTGTTCTCTGTGCAGATGTGCATATGTAGCGAGGTTTGACATGCATACTTTCATGTGTGCAGCACATTAGGCTAATTGATCTCTTCGGCATACGGAGCGGTGTTGATCCTCACAGGGAGACTTCTTTATCTTATCCCCCCTGCTTCTCCTTCTCTCGGCGGCTGTGATTTATTTGTCGCTGGGTTAGAGGCGTCGCCGCCTTCAGAGTCGCGTACACTCCCAATCAGTCACAGCGAGGTCCAAGGCTTTCAGCCGTCTGCCAGGCTTTCTCTTAGGAAAGGCCTTGTGATGTTGTAGCCGTGTGTCTGTGTAAATGAGAGGAAGAGATGAAGTTTTATTACAAGGTCTACCCGACATGAACGTGTGTGTGTGTGTGTGTGTGTGTGCTTGTTTCAACAGTAATACCCGGAGTGGAGCGTCGGTGTGACTTGCTTTATTATTGAAAGCAGATTTCCTCTCCTTCCCTGTGCGGGCAGCTTGTTAGAGACTAATGCGTTTATCTGGTCGCGCTGCTGCCAGAGAATCTGCATCACGCAAACCCAAATGCATGCTGGGACGCCGTCCCAAGTAGCCTTCACAGAAGTTAATTCCAAACGCATCACACACACACACTCGCACGATGCTTTTACGTAACAGTAAAAATGCATCAACTTGGCATTTATCTCTCCGATGTGTGTGTGTCGTGTAGGTATGTGTGTGTGTGTGTGTGTGTGTGTGTGTGTGCCCGCATCCTCTGCCAGCAACTCAAAAGGAATGAGCAATGAAAGAGCTGGCGAGGGATTTTCTAATTGACAGGCTGTCTAATTCATTCTGTCGTTCATGTGTGCCACCATGATCCAAACATGCAAAAAAACGAATGCCCCCATTCAGACTAGTGCTGGAATCCTGTTCTACTGTCTTTTAGAAAGCCTAACGAGTGTGACCCCCCCCCCCCCCCCCCCCTCGCATTCAGAAGTAATGACACACACACACACGTGTGCACACGGATGAATGGGAGCGGCCGTTCTGTTCGAGAGGTGTTTTGAGACGGAGAAAATAGGGCGAGTCTAAATCGTGGGATGTGATTGAGTTCTATTGTGCGGTCTGCGTCGGCTAATGGGCGGCAGTCAAAGGGAAAGCAGGAGGAAGGATGAGAGTGAGGGGAGCGAGGCGGAGAGAAAAGCCTTGATGTGCAGGGTTTATTAGGGCTGCTGAATTGGACTTGATCACTGGGGATTCTTTGGCAAAGCCGATATATCAGCGGACGCTCTCACCAAATACTGCAGTGTGACTTTCCTCTATGTACAGTCCACAAACACACAAGTCTCACAGAATATATATTAATGTGTCTATATATATTACAGTTCCCACACACGTTTAATAGAGATAATCACACACACATCATCTCAGTATCCCTGAGTTCAAGGGGAAACCCAGCAGAGCTCCATCTCGGCTTACTGAGCAGAGACAGAGGACACGGCTTTCATTTGTTCCAATATGTCACACCAACTGGCATCAAATTGAATTTTGTCGTCTCAATCTGCTCTGTTTTAGATGAACCCATAACCTTCCAAGATCCTTTTACACTTTTTTACATTGACAGGAAAGGTTGGATGTTGATTGTTCGAAGTCTTCCCAAGTCAATACAGGCAAGTCTGAGATCCGAGTCCTGAACAAGTCATAATGCGCTCTTTGGTATCATTATTTTCAACTTGCACCCAGAAGCTTATTGTTTCTCCTTCAATCAGGGATCAGGTGTCGTCTTCCTGGGAATGAATCGTACTAAATTTAGTAGATTCAGGGATTGTATTTGTTTTTGGCACAAGTTTTAAAATAACATGCCTTTTAATCTTTGGGTTTTGAAGGAAGGTATCAAGTGTTTTAGGTCAAAGTCATTGTTTTATAATGAAGCTAATGTTGGACCCTTTAAAATGATTGCAAAAGACAAATCAAGATGAAGGTCTAACCAAAATGCCATGTATCAACCCATCCAGGAGCTGCTGGAATTCAGTCTGGACCAAAGTGGGAAAACAGACGATCAATACGCACACATAGCAACCTTTGAGTGAGAGAAACATGAAAAGCTCTCTGGAACACAGCAGACATGAACAAATGTTTTCACATCCATTAGCTGCATCGCCTCGACGACCGCGGTGACTCGGCAGTTTGCTGACGGTGGGGCTTCAAACGTGGATCCAAACAGTCCGCCGCCCAAGCGAGGGACGCCCCGCTCTGAAGACAGCGTGGTGTTGATGAGGAGGACATTAGGAGAAGATCTCTCTCTCTTTCAGCCACTCCCTCGCTCTTTTTGATGTTTTCAACAAAGCATCCTTTAATCACGTCGACTTTGAACGCCAGCCCCCCTAATGGCTCCCTGGGCTCGGTCACGGCAGCCGTCTTGACAAATATCTTCTGTCCGTAATTGAAAGCGATCCAATTTTAATGGGAGTCCTGTTGCTGGGATATCGCACGTGCAGCGATGGGAGAACGATGAAAAGATGCATCCTGGGAAAGAATCACAACGACGAGAGGCGGAGTCAGATTGAAGCTGCTTTGAAATATTTCATTTACAAATTAAATTAGTTCCACGAACGCTGTCCAGCAATGAAGACTGATTTGAATCCACTGATTGTTGGAGAAGGGATTCAAACAGCATCTAAGTGCCACTAAATGCTGAATAAGACATTTTTAGAACGAGGTTACAATGAACTTTTAATGTCATGAAAACACGATGAAAGGGTTAAATTTGTTAGACGGAAACAGAATTGACATCGTGCTGTTCCAGTTAAACAAACAGACGTCGACATTCAAATAGGCGAAATGAGCGAAGCCACTTTTTCTTTTAGACACTCCATCAAATGTGGCCGTTCTTCCAGCTGTGCACTAAAAGTGTCTCAACGTCTTAGAGGATTTGTCACTGGATGACATCATCGCAGCAGGCTGGTTCTCAGCATCACGAATGCGCTCGATTGTCAAAGTACGATTCAGGTACGAGTAGTATGAATATCATCTCGAGGAGGTGTCATCCGTTGCAACGCAAACCTCTCAGCCCCCCTCGTTACAGCCGGCGCTCTGCAGGGTGCTGCCTCCGACGTGTGCCAATCTGACTTGTTAATGGTTAATTGCTCAAAGGCACTTCCCCCAGACACCCATCACGGCGTCGGGAGACCGTGATTAGATGCTCCTTGTTTTCGCTGCTGGAGGAAAAACAAACAGTTCGGACTGAGAACAAGGCTAATTACGCCTGTGTGTGATTCCCAGCTATGATGGTTTGCCCATTAACCACATGCATGTGAGACATACATGGAGCCCTGCGGTGATCACATACATGCCTCTGATGAATAATAATCATACACTTTTTTTCTACTTCATCATATTTTCTGGCTATTTAAAGGAACTCCTAAAAGGGTGGATGTAGTCTAAAAACGGGGTGAACAGAACATTTTGGGGGGATCTATTTCTTGGGGCTCGCTTGGCTTGTTAGCATCCCCCTTTGCAGGAATCCTCCGGGAAAATCCTTCCACTGTGAGCCTGGAGGCCTAGCTGTCACCACAAATGTAGTCTGAGAAGGGTTTTAAGTGAAACCCACATTATTTTTCCCCAAATGATGCACAGACAATATGAAATGTCACTCACAAGCCAGTGGCGAAAAGGTAATGCATCATGGGTAAAACATTTCAGAATAATTCTATACGAAGCTGTCAGCTCGACTGCAGCGGTGTTTGTTTTCTCCATCTACTGCGGCGCTCGTAGCGTCGTCGTCCCGGATGAAATGTAATGATGTCTAAAGGAGACAACGGGAGTTGAATTGGCTCTTTATGAACCAGGATGTGAGCATGAAGGTCAACTCGTTTTACACGTTTCCCTCACTGACTGTTATTGAACGTCTGACGAGCTCGCTTTCAATTCAGCTGATTCAGAAATAAATTCCTGCCCGGTCCTCGTGTTAATTAGTTCTCGAACTGTCTTTTTTTTCCCCAGGCAAGTTAACGTTGTCCAATCACACGACACCTGGCACATTGTTGTTTTGTTTAAATTTTCGCTAATCTGCTCATATAGACAAGGACATGTGTCTTTTTAAAGTTAAGTCAGAGATGAAATGCGTGGGAGTTTGCTCTCTCAGATCTCCAATTGAATGCAGAGTGATAATTAGCATCCTGAGCTAGTCATGCTAGCGGCTAAATGCTAAATTAGAATGTGAAACAACGATTTAAGGCTAATTTGCTATGCTTTAATTCTTTATTTTACTTAATTATTATTTGCATTGGCATCGAAGGGGACGTCGCTACGCTACTTCTGACAGAACCAGTTTATATGCTAACGCCTGTGATGCCGAAGAGAGGAGAGAGTCGATCTTCTGCATTCTCTGCACGAGTCCGTTTTTTGGTCCCATGCAGCCGAAATGTCACTATGAAAGATCATATTAAAATCAGCCAGATGGCAACATACAAATAACTGGCAGAGAACGTGTCACCGGCCCGTGCTCGTGCATACTGACAGACACCTCGTGTTTAGTTTTTAAAACGACCTGACAATCAGTAATTACATTACACTAATACAACCTCATGTTTTGCATTTACTAGTGTTATTATAGATATTTCAAAATAAACAGGATTTAGTGGATTTTGGGACACGAAACCTAATTATTTTTCACCTGCTGTGGAGCTGTCCATGGTGCTGAAATGTGCACTCAGCAAGTGTGCTCTATGCCCAAATAACTGCCTCCGCCATCCTTATCATGGTGCAAGCAAAATTACATACGTGTGCACGTGCATGGATGTGTGCACGTGCATGGATGTGTGCATGTGCATGGTTGTGTGGTACACTGGAGGGTCCCTGTTGGGCCATTTGAAAATGTGGTCACTCGGCTAAAAGATGAACTAGCCCGAGGATATAACACTGATTCCTTTTTTCATCCATTTTTGAAAGCCAATGATTGCAAACAAGAATGCTTTATGGTTACTATATTGGGTTTTCTAGCTTTAATTCAGCTCGGAAGAGAAAGATGAGACTAGAAATAGAAGAAAATAGCAGAAAATGAACGTTTAACAGCCTTATTTCATGTGAGTGCACTCTATATGTGCAGGAATAAAAAATGTGTGGCTCGTCCTCGTAAAAAGAAATGTATGGCGGCGCCTTAGGGTGCCATTACAAATCCTAAATGATGTGCTAATCTGGGGGAGGTGCCGGGTGTGTAGGTCTCGTCCACATTGAGATGCAAAGCCGCGATGGGGAGCGCCTATTTGCTTCTCCGGATGACGCCGGAGCTTTCCTGTTTGACACAGGATTAATAACAACAATACAGAGATTTATTTGCTTGCGTAAAGCTTGAGGTCTCTCTCTCTCTCTCTCTCTCTCTCTTAATTCCTGCACACGACCACAGTGTTCAGGCGGAAGCAGGAGATATGAAGAATGCCATGAGAGCAAGTGCACGTTATAACCTTTTTTGGAGTTATTCTTTGCCTTGAGGTCTTTGATGTTGTGTTTAAAATGGTCTCTGTTTGCATATAGAAAAACCTGTCAGAGCGATGAAATAAACATCTCTCTGACAGTGAAGGGAATCTCATTTAGATGCATCCTGGCGGACTAATAAAGCAGCACTCGGCGAGGCGGTGCTGGCTTTCCTGGAGCTTAAGAGCAGGCCACCATCTCTGTTTTGCCTGTGCACAACTTAATCGAATTTCGCCGAAGAAAACAACAGATGAAAGCTCGTCTGAGGCATTTCCTTTCCGCGTGTGCGTAGGCTCTGCTTCGCTTTTTTTCCCCACTGCGTGTGTGTGTGTGTGTGTGTGTGAGAGAGAGCATGCATCCGTATCAATCCATCCAATCTCCTAGCCAACCAGCCTCTTGTGAAGTGCTGCGGTGGCTCAATTAGGAGAGCAGCCAGCAAATTCTGAAGCTTTTTATTTTTTCTTCCTTCCTTCCTCCTTCCATTTGTTTGTTTTTTTCCCTCTAATGACACAGATTTTTTTTATTTTTATATAACAAAAAATAGAGTTAAGTAAAAGGAAATCACTATTTGCACGCATGCACGGGGGGAAAAAACAGATATGACAGAGCATATAGAGTATCACCTTTTGATCGCAGCCAGCCACGCCGCTGTATTCTGTCTCTGCTCCGACTCAACGGCCTGTGAAGGTGAAAGCCAGAGGAGCCAAT
The DNA here is from genome assembly GCA_029853015.1 of Chelidonichthys spinosus. Taxonomy (NCBI): domain Eukaryota; kingdom Metazoa; phylum Chordata; class Actinopteri; order Perciformes; family Triglidae; genus Chelidonichthys; species Chelidonichthys spinosus. The sequence continues at coordinate 8,274,369 of CM056843.1, read as the reverse complement.
TAGAGCACATGAAATACATCCAGGGTCCATACATCCAGAAAAACCTCTTCAATAGCATGTTTACTATATTGCTCACACGTAATTCCTTTTGCATGTCTCTGGATTGTGGGCATGTTTATTTTCCCTTTTCTTTTGTCCAATTGTCTTTCTTAATACCAGCTCAGGGGTCTTGATTGTCTACGGTCCAGCAATCTTGGCAACCTTTCGACCCGGTGACACGGGAAGCTTCAAGTGGTGTCAGTGGAGCCCTAATGGCTTCTGCGGAGACCTTTTCTGAGTGTAATTAGTCTCGAGTGCTTGCTGCGGGAGCTCAGGTGGAACTGTTGACACCCGGTCCACGGTTTTCGTGTAAAGCCATCAACGGGTGTCAAAGTGGAAGCTCGTCTTGGTCTTTGCAATTTCCTTTCGGCTTGTTGAACTTGATCCATCTATGAGTTTCTGACTCTGGGGAAAGTGGGAAACGGTAAATGGTAAAACTCCCCAAAACTATATGAACTATCTCTTTAACTAGATTTTGATAACTAATGTAATATTTGTAATTTCTCCCCTAAAAATGGGACATTTTGTTTAATCAAAATGAATGTTTATTCGCTTTGTTGCCTACTGTTGTACTGTATATGTATGCAGCTGGTTAGCGTAGCTTAGCATGAAGACTGTAAATCAAGGTTTAAGGTACAAAACCGTCGACCAGCTTCTCTCAACTCACTTATTAACACGTTATATCTTGTTTGTTGCTTCCATTCAAAATCTTTCACCTGTTTTTGACAACAGGCCTGAAGATTAAAGAATACACAACATCACGTTTTAATACTCCCCTTTGTCCTTTTATTTATTTCCTGTTTAATAAATGCATCAAGTCTACATATTCAAACTCTGACTTTGTGACTTTGTGGAGCTATTCAACAGCCTTTTATTTCCATTCCTGATCCCAGAGAACAATAAAGGCAAATGAAAACCCATCCGAAGGCCGTGGCTATCAGTTCTGAATACATGAGCCATGATTTCTTGACGTGATTTTCCATCTGAACGTTCGCTCTCATCGTCTAATAAAAGGAACCCGACCCCTCAGTCACCCCTCGGCTCTCGGTCCAGCAATCAGCGCAAGCTTAAATGAGTAGCGATCCACAAATGAGAGAACCCGCCTGGCATCCTCGAGAGATATCCGGTCAATCAAGCCCACTGCAGGCGAGGCGCGTGGGGGGCTCCCGAAGCTAAACGCCGTAGTACGGGGCTCAATGAGCGCCTGCAGGCCCCGGGAGCGGCTTGCTAAATGAAAGAGGATATTGGGGAGATTGTTTAGTGTTATCGTCGTTCATCATCGTGTCTCGGTTGGCCGTAACAATATGGCGCTGGGTTATTGCGCTCCCCCTCAGGAAGAGTAGCAGCTGCCGCTGATAAAGATATTTGAGCTGATTGCAGAGATCGGAGGCAGAACTGTGGAAGTGAATGGGACTAAGATGGATTTGTGACAGATCAGGAGGGGAATTAGGATGAAAAAAGAGCACCGGGATAAAAATGACTGAAAGGGGAGATGGGTGTGTGTTCGCCCATCGCTGTGTCGTTGCAATCAATTAGTCGTGGCTGTTCTTTGCTGCCGATGCAGCACTAAGGACGGGGACTGCAGGTGAGGATAAACAAACTGGCGAGAGGGGGAAATCGGGCCGGCTCTGCCTGGACGCCCTAAAGGCAGAAGAGTAGAGGATGAGGATTAAGCTGAACTCCGTCTTAGCCAGCACCACCCACCCTCTCTTTAGTGCAAATGCAGCAACAAAGCTCTGCAGCCGTTGCTTCATTCCTCAAAAGATGCAACCGAAGCCTTTCAGTTTCTCCAGCACCGATACAGTATGGCCGAGATGTAACTGTCGGAATAACAGAGAAGAGCGTTGTTCACGCCGGCTGCTCTGTTTCACGGTGAAAAGACGGCTTATGATGAAGGTCAGGAGCCAGATTGAGACTCATTGTGATTCAAGTACATGATATCAACGAGACGCACCCCTGTGAGCAAAATCAAATCCAGATTTCAGTAAGAATCCGGATTTCCAATAACAGCTGATCCTGGTTGGTTGTTGATATGGTTTGTAATGGTATATTAAAGCTCCGTGAGTAAAGATATTCAGGTATATCTAACTAAGGAATCCACTGATATCGTTGTCGTACAGGGTTGCTAGGTTACAAGGTTTGGCACCACTGCCTAATTAGTTGAATAAAATGACGTACATATTCAGACACATAACACAAATTTACATGAGAATGATGAAAGCAAAGTTAAAGTCTATCTTCAATCTACCCAAATTCTCCCACGTGACCCCCCTCCTCCGTGACCTCCACTGGCTCCCTGTTGCAGCACGCATCCAATTCAAGACGATGACACTGGCCTTCAAGGCCATCAATGGAACGGCACCCTTCTACCTTCAAACACTGGTCAAACCTCATGCCCCGAAGCGAGCACTTCGCTCTTCTACTTCAGCTGGCCGGCTGGTACCACCATCGCTGAAATCAAGCAAATGTCGCTCAGCAAAGTCCAGACTCTTCTCTGTTCTGGTCCTCAGTGGTGGAACGAACTCCCGACCAATGTCAGGACAGCAGAGTCATTTGCCATCTTCCGAAAAAGGCTCAAGACTCACCTGTTCAGACTTCACCTTGACTCTACATAGCATGACCCACTAGCACCCTCCCTCGACACCCCCCCCTCCCCCAAAAAAAACAACAACAAAAAAAAAAACCTTACCTATAGCACTCTGATCTTAGCACTGTTGCTCTTGAAGTACTACTTTACTCAGATGAGGACCTAACACTTGTTCTATTTTTAGCTCTTACTTTATCGGCAATGATACGTCGTGGTTTCTTTGTTTCCTTCTTTTGACAAATGTACTTATTGTAAGTCGCTTTGGACAAAAGCGTCTGCTAAATGACCTAAATGTAAATGTAAATGTAAGTCATGTAGGTTTCCGCTGTTATGAAAACAATCAATATACAGTTAGAGGCCTAAACACCTGTCACTAAAACTGCATGATGACAGATACAGGATCAGCACCACGGACGGCAGCACACAGATATAACGTGAACTCCATTTCTATGTAAAACCTCATGAAGCCGCCTCGCGTCACATGACTCACACGGGACCTTTAAGACGTCTGCTCCATGATGTGAGGCTGACGCTGGAGGAAGATGACAGCACCCGACTGTCGGTGACATCATCGCGTCCCTGAGTGGTGTCACTGGAGCGCGGGCACACGGTCATCCTTTACTGCGCTTTAAATAGTCCACTGTCTTCCTTATCTCCCCCCCCCCCTCTCCTTACTCACCACCTCCTGTCATTCCGCTCATCTGTCCCTGTCGCCTTTTTTATCCTCCACAATTTTTCCTCCGCTCGCTGGACAATACAGCAGCGTCTTATCTCCCCCCCCTCCCCTATTTGTCTCTCACTCTTCCTTCTCTCCTCCCTCCAAGTCTTTTAGCCAGGGGTTGGTGGGGGGGTGGGGGGTGGGGGGGTTGTAAAGAAGGGAGTTCAGTGCGGCCACATCCCGGGCTCTTTGCTAGATTAATTTGCTGGGGCTCTGGCCTGCTCTGCTGCTTACTGTACGCAGTGAAAGTCACTCAGGGATTAACGGCAGGCAGGCAGGAAGGCAGCGGCCCCCACCCACATGCTGCCTCTGCAGAAAAAGCCCCCCCTCTTTCTCCCTCCCCAAACCATACCTCCATCTCTCTTTCCTCTCTCTCTCTTTCTCGAAACCACTTTCTCTATCTCTCCTACCTCCTTCTACGTCCCGGCCCTCCTTCTTTCTTTCCATCCCATCAACCCCCTCTCCCCCTCTCTAGTTAATTACTGTAATGGGCTGGCCGTCCTTGGGGGGTAGTTGGAGGGCGGGGGGGCAGGGGGGTGGGGGGACTGGAGGAGATGCTGCATGGTTCAGCCCCGTCATGCTTCTCGCCTCCAGCACCGAGACACACACACACACACACACACAAAATGCACGTCGGTCATGTACTGTAGACTCCATCACACACTTACACACACACACACACACACACACACACACACACACGGTTTCATTCACTACTACAATACTGTGACGCTCTGGGCACCCCGCCAGTTTCACTTATGGACACGTCAGCGATGACGTGTCAGGCGACACTCGTTGCGTCGTGTCTTTTCAAAATAAAAGTTTCCTTTTTCACAGGAAGTTCGGTTTAGGCAACAAAACCACTTCATGTTTAGGAAAAACAGCATGGTGGAGGTCAACTTAACCGACTAACAATTCAAGTGACTAGTCACTAGAGGCATGTGACTGAGAATATTAGTGTTAACAGCGGTTTCCTGCATCAAAGTTCTGTGTTTGTATCCAAACCTTTTATACAAAGTCCTATTTGATGAGTTGGTCGTGAGACCGGGTTGATGAAACTTCTTGATTGGGATGCAGAACCTCGGTTTTGGTCCCTCCCAACTCCTGAGGGAAATATCTGGCATCAAACCATAACACTGGATTACATTTATACTGGTTACATTTTGAGTCCCTTCTGCGTGTGAAGGCCGTTTGAACCCACTGACTCGTATATCTGCAGCAGTCTAAGTGCAAAGTGGGCGTGGAAAGTAAGGTAGAGGAAAGTATAAGGAACAGATTTGGGATGGTTGGAGAGAGTAATGGATGTCAGGGTGCAGATGGAGCAGCAATACCCCCACAGTGTCCATGCACAGGGAACGTGGCGGGGCAGGGCTGTGTTTGGGAACTTATTGGCCCAGTTTGAGGATCAGTCAGCTGAAACACTTTGGCTGAGGCTGACAGCTGTTTGAGAAATGCCAAATGGTGCTGGCAGAACACTCACACACACACACACACACACACACAACAGAAACGCACTACTTAGTGATGACCCACATGTCCAAACTCAAAGATTCTAGATCACAATTAAATATGCACAAAATAGACACAAAAATGCATTCTGTGTGATTAAAATTGCAATATTTCCAAGTCCTGTTCAGTGCACACACACACATACACACACACACGCACGCAGCACAGCAACCACTGCCAATTGCAGATGAGGGAGCATATGTCTTGTGCTTATAGGAGACGCTAAGCAGACATGACTTCTCTCGATCAAGCCAGTTAAATTTGATCATCTGTCTGGATGAATTCAGGAAGAAATCCCTTTTAATTTTTTCACTGCCCGGACTATTAATGGCTTCAAATTAATAAGACCAATATATAGCGTTTCTTACTCTGTCTGGGGTTCGGTGTATTCTGTTTGTACTTTACTGAAACGCGTAGGAGGGAAATGATATTAGAAGTTCTTGTAATGGCTCCATTTACGACTGAGAGAGACTTGGACTGCGAGAGGGGATTTAATTGAGAGACTCAGGGGTTACTGAGTCCACCATCCAGCCACAATGGGGACACTTCTGAAGGATGCTGGGTTCATTTTCCTGAAAAAATCTCTCCAGTTTGATGTGTTCAGAACTATTGGTGACTCCAGGCTGTGGAGCTTAAGTAATAGAACACTGAAGGTTAATTATTGTGCAAGTATGGTGGTCGAGAAGCGTCAAATTAATGCAATGTTGTGTCTGTATGTATATGTATCATATTATATAATTAAAAAAAGCATGTTATTGAATACCTTCATTATTAATGAGATTGTTCTGCACCGTTGGAATATCATTAACTATTCATTTGACATTTCTTGACCACCGGAAAACATTTTATGAATGAATAGATGAGTTGATGGAAAGTTTCCTTGGCAAATGTATTCTTCACTCGGTAATGTGAGCTGCAGCTCTAACCAATTTATTAAACTTGGAGTTTTTGGTCATGATTCCTTCTACAAAATCGTAATCTCCAAAGTAAATATTGATGTGTTCCAAGCACCAGAAACTATGCTGCTTGTTTTACTTGCCTTCTCTGGCTCTCTTTATAACGTTTCAGCGTTCCAGTGATGTCAGCAATTTATTTGGTGTATGACATAACTGCAAGCAATGATGACAAATCCTACAAATACAAGATCCAAGTTGTAATAAATCAGTAAAGTCTTTTAAAGCTCTACAAGGACGTGTTTTCATGTAAACACACATTTAAAGGCCCGTGCTACCATGTTCTTAAGAGAAGGGAAATATCAGCTGGCTCCACACACACACACACACACACGCACCCACACACACACACACACACACACACACACGCACCCACACACACACACACACACACACACACACGCACCCACACACACACACACACACACACACACACGCACCCACACACACACACACACGCAAGAACGTATGCAAAAGTGAAAAATGCTGGATAATCAGACAGGAGAGGGACCTTGAAGCACTTCCAAACCGCTGTGGTGCCACTGCTCATTAAGATGATTATGATGTGAATATTTACTGTTGCTACTACGATGCTTGCTGTGCAGTAGCCCGCAGCTGTTAACATCTCAACTGTGGCATTTAGTCACACGCACACACACACACACACACACACACACACACACACACACACACACACACACACACACACACACACGCACGCACGCACCACACACACACACACACACACATTGCTGCACTAACCCGAAGGCACAATGTGTCTCTACACACAAAGTAACAGAGTACATAAATAACTTAACCCTTATGAGCAGGAGGCCAATAACCATCACCATAACAATAACAGTTAGACATCATTTTCATATCTAACCAAAATACTACTTTCATCCAAGTAACTGCCTGAGAATCGACCGTATCGCACTCAAAATGACACAAAGGGATGCTTTTATTCCTGAGTGAGTTCAACCCTGACCTTGAGCTAGTGTGAGCCTACCCAGGCTAGCTGTTTCCCCCTGCTTCTTGTCTTTATGCTAAGCTATGCTAGCAACATATGTAACACACAAACCTGACAGTGGCGTCAATCTCCTCATCTAACTCTTATCAAATTTCCCCAAACTTCAAACTCTACGATAATTGTTGCATGCTTGTACTGTGTTAAAGGCAGGGTAGGTAATTTGGAAAAACCACAGAGACTTTGAACGCATCACGAAACTGAAAAAGTCCCGCCCCCTTTGCTCAGACCGTCCAATTATTTTTCCACTCCGACTTTTTTGATTGGACGGGGTTTTACCAGTCCTACCACGGCCACAGATGACAGTTTTTAAAATAGTTTTATGTCGGAGCATTTCATTTATTCATAGCTATCGGTATGCTACAGTGATTTCAATTAATATAACAGAAAGTGTTTCTGAATAGATTCACCTACTCAACCTTTAAGCTAATATTGTCATTGTGTGTCTTTAAATTGTGATTCTGTAACTGACTAACACATCTCTGTCTCTCTATGGGTTTGAAGCAAATGGGTCTTGATTTCATAGTTTTCCTTCCGATTTTTAATTTCGCTGACAAATCCCAGCTGCACCGAGGGCTGTTTTGTTGTTTTCCGTACAGCACATATAACCTCGCTCTCGGGGGGGTTATATTTTGTCGGGAGACAAAACAGCAGATCCATGTGTCTATCAGAGGCGCTTACTGTGAGTGTTTGCAGGGATGTTTTTTTTATGTCTTTGCAACCGCTGTGCCGGAGTTGCCGGCCGAGAGGGTAAAGATCAGAGGCCGGGGGGAGGTCAGCCAAGCAGACAGGCTGCTGGTTGTCAGCGGGGAGACTAACAAGATGCTCATGTAATGTAAATGACTATATGAAACCGGTGCTCTGGGCAGACTGAACCTGGCGTGAACCCAGGATGGTGCTAAAATATTATCAGCTGCGTTCCACTCTGCTTCCCCTCGGACCTGACCATCTTTATGAAACCCAAAGTAAAGACTGCAAAGTTTTAGGTGGAAAATAATTCCGGGAAATTATATGTTGTATGTTGGAGCAATGACAAAGTTGATTAAGTATTATTAAGAGATTACATTGACTTTGCTGGAGGTTTTCCCTGAATTTGGAGTCAAATACTGTGTTCCTAATTACTTATTTCGGGGCTGGTTTTGGCTTTTTCTTTTTCTTTTTTTTTTCTTTTTCTTCTACCAAACTGTTTTTAGTGTCGCATACAGAAGACACATTGTTTCAGCTTATTTTGTGGCCCATCTGGTGATGCTACTGATGCTAGCGTTAGCACTGTGTAGTCACTGAGTGAGCGTTTACTCAAGGGGGAGGAAACTATTTTTTCACAATCCATACCTCAATAATTTATTAAACACTTTTACAAATATTTTCTTTTTAATCAAAGAAATGCGGGGATTTAGACTGCTGTTTTTTGTTGTTGTTGTTGTTTTTTAAGTGATTTTTCTCCCAGAACAAGGTGTCCAAACCAATGCTGTACTAACCACAGGGGGACAGAATTTTGAGAAAATTCACTCACATATTTAACAAAATTTATTTTTGGGGGGTTTGCCTCACAAAAAAAATGTAAGTTGTGAGCAGACTGTAACTGTTCAGGTATTAATTTATTCTCATTACTGTTAGAAATCTGTGAGTCATAGCTCATTTGATGTTGATCCTCCCCCAGCTTGTAAAAAACAAAAAAACAGCATCATTCAGCATTTGAATATCTACGTAGGATTTTGGCCCATCTTTGGAAATGAGATTTGGAAAACTTTGACGGCCGCTGCTATACAGTCAAGTAACCAAAGGCTAAACTCAAACCTAAACATCGCTTGTGCATTAAAACACTGCTGCCCCCATTCACGATACAATAAGAATATAGCGTTTCTAAACACAGTCAAACACATTCTGATGTTTGGGTATATTGCGACCAGGGAGCCACATTATTGCCTTTTGTCATTTCAGGGAGAAAAAAAGAACAAAAACCTTGAATCATTGTCAGCTGGGAGAAGTGTGGCGTGTTTGTCTTGCATGTGATTGTGTTTTTGTCTCTCCTGTCATAGTGTGATGTGCACCGTAGTGCCACCAGGGTCAGTCTGCTCACACACTACACTTAAATGACTTCAATTGTGAAAGTCTGCGTGTCAATACAGCTGACAGAAGCAATATCTGTCCGGAATGAACGGGGGAAAAGTTGAGATTGAGATCTGACATCTCCACATCAGGGGCCACATGTTGGCGGGAATTGGAGGGTCGTCTGCATTGTGGCATCTGAGGTGGAATAAGTAAGGAGAGCAGGCAGCTGGTTGTTGAACAGGGACTGAGACCTCCACGCCTCTCTGAGGCTTTCCAATCGTATTTTTGGGGTGACTTTCCTTCATTTCATTTCATTTTCTAAGAATTCATTTTAATTGGTTGTCTAGCAGAGTCATTTGTGATATCAATTTAACAAAATCCTCCAAAAATAGCCCTTAATGTGAGACTCAAGACGAATGTCGGTCTTTCTGATGTCCTCTCATGATTCAGACATGCCAGCCCTGACTCATGGGACACCAAGACATCAGCTAAAGATGGACAAGGAGGGCAGAACATGTCTTCAATTTCTGCTCATTTACTTCCTTTTCTTCTTCTACGTTTGTCTTCTTAAAAATGATTTATGGTTCTTCATGCCTGCACACAAAAATGCCCTCAACACAATGGGGCTACAATAAATATCCTTAAATAAGGAAATAAAGAATGGATCAAACGAAGATGCCTAATGTGAGAGGGATCGTTTATAGTGACAAGCTGATAGAGATTTATCACCTAACTCCGGCTCCCAGCAGCCCTTTTAGCATCTTTAAGCTTGTTGGTTTAGTTTTAACATTAATGTTTTGGTTCACTAACACAGCTGTCATTGTTTAGAAAGCAGCTAGTTCTCGCAGAGCGCTCAAAGTCGGCGAATAGCAGCGAACGGAGTGGAGTATTTAGCAGCCTAACAGATGGATATTCTTGGAAGGAGCTGGTGGAGACCAAAACGGAGCTAAAAGAAGAGTGACATTCTTCCGTTCTGGGATATAAGTTGTACTTTCCTCTGGACATTACTCAAGTTTCAATGTGGACACAGCAACTAGATGCTACAGAGTTACTGCAGAATTACTTTTTATATAACTTGGGTTAAATTTTGCTTAGATGAAACCGATCTTCTGCTTCGTAAATCCTAGAATTGTCCTCGAGCTTGTGGCCTCCAAATCCATCTGCATTAATAATTACAGCAAAGTACAACAGTGTAGATCCCGTGAAAGCCTTTTCGGAGTTTGCTGTGTGTTCTAAATCATTCATGTCGCACACATTTGGACCGCAGGGTCATACTGTCAAAGTCAAAGAGTAAGGGAGGGTCAGAAAGTCCACAACTTTGAGATGTTAGCAGTGTCTTTCCCATTCTTTGACTTTAGTGAGACAATTCCGTCAGACAATGAGCTGCAAATCAATTCTTGAGTCTATTTAAATGCCATGCAGGTACAAGCGGCAGCTCCGGTGTCCGTCTTCGGCTTTTAGCGATGGAAATGGATATGAAGCTTTTAGAGCGGGCAACTTGAGAAATGTGGGAATTTCTGCTTAAAAGATTCAATAAATGTCACATTTTCAGAAATGTGCAGTCTGACAGTTCTTTCAAACGAGGTATTGAATTAAACCAAAAAGGGTGCAGGGTTTGACAGCTTAAAACCAGACGCTGGAGCATTAGTGTGATGGAGCAACGCAAAACATACTGACAGGCCTATACTTTTCCCAAAAAGCAGTATAGACCCAATAAGGGAGGAAATGCAAAGTTTCTGTAACACTCAGATTCGCTTTCTTGACTCAATTGCAGGCGTTCTGTATGTTAAGAGGGAGCGCTGTGTTTGTGCGGCTCCACGGTGCTCTCTATGTGTGAAACGTAACTGTCATGGGAGGCTGAGCCGTGAGCTGCTTTTTGACCTCTTGACCCTGAAAAGATCCTCTCAGCCAAACCAGAAGTGTTTGTGTGTGGAAATGAAATGGAGCCAGCCCTACGTGACTCTCTCCGCGTCGCCGTCACACACACACACACACACACACACACACACACACACACACACACCAGATGTCAGGCCGGTTTCACACACCAGTGGACACTGTTGCTACACCTCCTCTTCCACACCCTCTCCCATCATTGTCACACCTTATCGTCCGCTCTGCTCCTTTTCTCATCCCTTCTCTCCTGTTTATTGGACCTTCCATAACTCCCCTCACACCTCTACCCCCTCCCCCCCTGCCACTCCCCATGTTTCTCTCTCCAACATCGCAACCTTTTTTTTACCTCTCTCCTCCCGCTCCGTCTCACAACATCTCGCACAACAACATTGGAGGATTTAATTGCGTCCAACCAGCGAGGACTTTGGATTTTGCTGGAAACAGCACCTGCGTGATAATGTCTTTGTGAGCGTTTAAAACTGTGGAGCACGTAAATGAAGAAGAGCACAGCGCATCAATTGCACTATTTTCAACTCAAGATGTATTTTGAGTTGAATATGAATCGGACTGCCAGCTTCGCCGCTGCCTCCTTATCAAAAAACAAAGTCAACAGCAAACCAAGCTTTGGCTCAAACGAGTCGGTACATCGGCCAATCGGGAACCCAAACTTCCCTCAGAAAAGCTCTGGCTTCATAAACTGCATCCAACAAGCTTGGGATATGATAAAATCCTCAATGATGTCCTTTTATTTCTGCTCCCAAACAGCTCTTGTGCTCAACCTCATTCAGTCTGGATATTCTGCTGCATGAGCAGTTTTTCAATTAGTCTTGATTTGGCAAAGGACGGCCGTTGTTACAAAGTTATGAAGCAGGTGTCAATTTCCCCTGCTCAGCTGCAGTACATTTTGAAAATGAGTTTGTAAACTAATCTTAAACAAGATTATTTATACTATTCCACCGCAACATTGACAATATATGATTATATGAAAAATGACTGTCCCCTACTCTTGGATTTAGAAGTGATTGCTCCCCTCCAACCCATCGTACCGTCCCCGAAATTACATAAGCCTTAATTCAACAAAATTTTCCAAATTCACAGTCACCATTTCTGCTCCTAAATCCATAATAACTGCCTTTTTGGCCACTATGGGGCAGCAAAAAGCACAAAGAAGATAACCTCCAGTTCTGAAAAGTGAAGCCATCTTGTATTCTCCTTAATGGCCACCAGGGTGCGACTCCTCTGGTTACAAAAACAAGACTGTGTGGAAGTCTCACTTGAGCTAATATCTCAATGAACATTGTAAACATGAGTTTTATGATCTCAATTGCTAGTCTTCTTCAATACAGCGTGATGTCCATTTTGTAATTATGGTCCCATTTAGACGTAGAACGCAAACTGCAAACAAAGGGCCGTTAGCATTTATTTGGAGTCCTAATCGTGGTCCCCTGATGAATATCTAATAATCTGCAGAGTTTCAACTAACTCCTGAGGGAAATATCTTTAGCTCTTTAGCTGCTAAACGCTCCACTATAAGCTAGTTGCTGACTTTGTCGGTCAGCTGTTTGGTTCTGGGTAGCTGGAGAGGTTTTCCCTGTAGCCAAAAGTAACACTAAGACATATACATGAATGACCCTTTTCACATAGCAGTCATGTCATCCGCTGTTTCCTATAGAAACACTGATTATAGCAGCTAGAAATATTTAGGGATTGCTCTTCGGGACGGGAACCGAGGCCCTCTCGGGTCACGGACGGCCAGCTGCCCTGTCTGCCCCTGAGATGAGGGACAAATGAAGAGATGGTCACGGACCACCGAGCAGCTACACCCGAGAGGTCTCCTCCTCTCCCGCGTCAATTTCCCTCTCCGTCCCACACACTCAATCACACACACAGCGGGCACCCCTGAGAATTGATCCATCCTTGTTTTTGTGTGAATGGGCAGCCACACCGGAGCTGTCTCCATTTTTCACTCATCACCGGGTTCAGGACTGCACAGTGACCCGGATCACCCACAGGACCTTTCGGTGGCTCTGACACTATGTCCAGGGTGTGTTATGGTCTGGTTTTAAGAACAACTTCTGAGGGGAATGACACCACTTTCATGTTCAAACAATAAATAGGTTAGCTTAGCTTAGCACAGAGGTACCAAATGTCCCAAATACAGCTGTCTTTTAAGTCATTTCTGCTCTAAACAACAAATAAGAACTCTGAATCTGACGGCTAAAGTCTAATTTTATTTCTAAGATATAGTATTTAAATGATTCACAACAATTTTTTCATATAATTGTATATTTATTTTATAATAAATAACAGATTTCTGTAATAAGGTTGTAAGTTAAGTCCAGTAGTGCAACTTTTAGGTCTTTTTAAGCTCTTGTCAAGGTCATCACTAACAGTACATGGACCATAGTTTGGGAATCACTAGCTCAGCACCAAGACTGGAAACAAAAACTAGTACTTGTACGACTCCCAATAAAAGTGTGTTGTTTTCCCGCTTTAATTGGTGAGCTTCGTAGCTACTGCAGATAGCTTCAAGTGTTTTCAGTCAATTTGGAAGTTGAGAAGTTAATTTGCAGCATTTGTGGACTTCAAATCATAGAAGCTCTTTACTTATGTGGGGGAAAACTTTGTGTTGCTAAGCTACCGCGACCAACAAACATTTATAATCAGCTTTTCCCCCCCTGAGCATCCTAAAACCTAATCTTTTCCAGGATTCGTCTGTGCTTGGATCTAAATTACCACCAGGAAGGACGGTGTGTACGATTGCCTAAATGAATAAACAAGAGCCCGGGTAATTAAAGCAGCCTCGAATAAAAAATAATCAGCCATCACCGAACGGATGGACTGGTGTAAATAAATTGTCCTTCTGCTTTAATGCTAACAGCCTATTTAAAAACAAAACAAACCTCACGTTTTCATGTGAGAGAGAGAGAGGAAGTCAAGTATTATCCCCCCCGAGGTGAATCCTACGGTCTGATGACTCTCCGGATGAGCTGTGATGGTGCATACGCTCATCCGTGGCCGTTCCTGCATCTCAATCACATCGGACTGTTTTACCTTGACAGCTCCAAGTTGTGAGAGCGGCGTCTGATCGAGGATTCCTGCGAGGAAAAAGAAAAAAAAACAGATGAAATGAATGATGCAACAGATGAGGTTTTAATCAGAACCTCTTCATGCTCTCACCCCAGGCAAGATTCTTCGCCTCATTGGCCCTCTGCATCCTATACCGAGTGGGTGACGGGCAGCCTCCCAGAGTGCCTTGCTGCGTGGCCTTTTCAATAATGTAGAGGCGGGAGGGGGGTTAGGGAGACAAAATGAGAGGGGGAAACGATTTCCCAGCACTGTGGGAGCCCCCCTTTGTGACATTTACCTCTAGCATGGCCCTCAGTGTGTGTGTGTGTGTGTGTGTGTGTGATGGCCATGTGCCAGACTAATGATACCCCCCTCTGGCGTCCACACTCGAGGCACAAAAACTCTCCCGCTTGCGATGCCACACACACGTCCTTTCAGAGCCGCACCGAAGGCAGAGGAGGATGGACTTGTGTCGATAATAAGCAAAGAAGGATTGTAAAGCGTTTGAAAAGACAACGTGCAATAGTTCCACCTTTGAGCCGGGGAACGAGAGAAGTGGCGGGAAATGAAAGGAATCGGAAAGGTTAGCGTCAGCGATCGCCCTGTTTAAGCCATCGGCTCCACCTGTTGCCATTTCATACTTCATTAGCCGCGGCCCTCGTCAGAGGCCCCGGGTGGTCTCCGCGGGGAGTCCCCTACCCCCCACCTGGACACATGGCATCTATTATTACACCCCTGCTTCAGCTTGGAGGCTGCAGAATGTCACGCAGCTGGAAGCGCGAGGCGAAGAAGACGGATGTAAAAGGAAAAACTCTGTCATTCAAAGGACACTTCTGCTGCCTGCAGTTTTAGAGAAGGGATTGATAGCGCCGTATAAACCCACTTCGACTTTTACGTGAACATTTTTTTCATTTGAAGACTTGAAAGGCTCAAAGTTCTTGACCTTGAAAGCAGCCGTTAAGAAAACAGACAAGAAGTTCCTGAACAGCCCAGAAAATGTTTCTGGTCCTCTTTATTCAGGAGTCCTTGACTGTACATAAGAAGTGTAGGTGCGTGATGTCACCCATTGGTTTGCTGAAGCCTTGAGTGCAGCATTGAGGCCGACGCCATCTTGGATTTTTGGAACCAGAAGTGACACGAGAGGCTGGTCAAACACTGTAAACTCATGCTGCTGCTTACTGAGGTAATAGTGACATATTTTCTCAGACTTATATACAATTGGACTTCCCCTGGTGGCGATTACAAAGAATGCAAGTTTAGGGCACTTTACTTATGAAAAAGTAGGTCCTTAATTTTATCTTATTTTAGAGAGAACATGGAGAAAAATAGAGCTCCAATTTCTCAACTGTGGGTCGTAAGTCTCTTAATGACTACTCTACTACTTCCTGCTAATTATTTAGAAATTCTATGACTGGGAAAACTCCATGTTATATGTTTAAAAATGTTTTCTCAACCCTAGGAACATTTCTTTTAATAGTTTGCTCACATACACCTTTTTATTTATTGTAAAGGCATCAGAATGTTCAAAGAAGACACAAATCATCTATATGATCGCTCGTATTTCTCCCACCTATCGAAGCCACGGATGCACTTTATTATGCTGAGAAACGAGCTTTCATTATGCAATCAGTTACCATCAACAAACACTGTCAAGTCTGCAGGATGACTTGGTGTCAGGGAGCAAAAAAGAGGTCACAGCTCAGTGTCAGGGTTTGTTTACACAGAGAAGTGATGGCTGGCTGCTCCTGTAAATCACCTGCCTGTCTGAGGAGCCAGTAGAAAATAAAATGAGGACGTGAACGCTCCTCCAGCAAAATAATTCAGAGTGATGTAACCTGAGAAGTTTTGGAAACAGCGTTGTAGGTTTCAGCTACAGTTTAGCTGCCTTTTTATTTTATTTTTAATTCAGAATCAAGTCATTGTTGCAGATATTTCTTCCCACTTGTGTCTAAAGACATAGATTTATTGCAATATATGTGTAATAATGTTATGTAACATAATTTGAGGTACAGTGTTAATTGTAAATGAATAAATATGCTTACTAATACTTGACTGTCTGAATCTGAAATGCTCACGGTTCCCAGCCTGGGGTTTAGGACCCCCCAAGGAGTCACAAGAACAAATGAAGGGGTCATGAAACAATAAAAAAATGTTTTTAATAAAAGGAATTCGAAATAGAAAACTTTTTTCAGATATTTTTATATATTTTGCTTTTGATTTTTGATTTTTTTACTTGATACCAAGTCTTCAGGCGTCTAAAAAACCCTGGCATGGAATCCACAGACCAATGCTGACCCCTTGTGGATGAAACCAAGCACTGCCACCAACCCATTTGGCAGGTACACACTCTGACTAAACGCAACAATTAAAGAACAGTGTGACTTCCACTTTACGAGCTTCCTCACTTCAGTGAGCCCTGCCTGGTGGTCCCAGACTGTCGCAGCAGCAGCTCCCTGGCCAGGTCCGGCCTGCCACTCTTGGCTAAGCAGCGAGCCAGCTGAGAGGCCTTGGGTTGGTGGGCGGCAGCAGGCAGCGTCCTCCTCCACATGGCCAGGACGTGGAAGGCCTGGGTGGACAGGCTGTCCCCGGCCCGGAGCTTGACCAGCTGAGCGGCGCTCCGACGGAGACGCAGGGAGGGCACCAGAAGGGCCACTTCCTCCTCTGAGAGCTCCCCAGACAGCCAGAGCAGGAGAGAGTCTGACAGGGAATCTGGTGGGTGGGGATGAAAGATGGACGCACTGCAATGAAATTGATGCATTTATCAACACATTTCCTGATATGTCTTTTTTAAATGCAATAAATAGTTGGATTACAACCAAATGTTTTGGTTATTCAATTTTTGATTACAGCTTCCTTTAAATTATTAGCGTGGATAACAGAAATGTGTGAGAAGCTTCAGTAAAAGTAGTATTTTAACCACATAAAAAGTACTTGAGAAGTATTAGAATGTACTAAAAGTAAAAGTTGTAGACGTTTGCAAAATCTGCAAACTAACCAGTGACAATAGCTGTCAATAGTACAATATTTCCGTTTGAAATGTAGTGGAGTATGGAATGAAAATACTCAAATAAGTACAAGTACCTCAGTACATGTCACCCACCTGTCTCCTCACATAACTTCACCCTCGCTGTGATGGTCCGATTTATGGTTTTCACTTTCTGAGATGACAGAATCAAAAGTTAGAATATGCTTTTATTGTGAAGGTCAACATTATGCTGTTACACCAAGTATTCCTCTGTAAACGTCGATGCACCTTCGGTAAAGTCAGAGACAGCTTACAGACGGGGTCTCCGAGGAGCTTTGTATCCATCGGGACCGGCCTGTCGCCTCGCCACTCCAGCTGACCTCTGGCGACCTTGTAAAACATGGCCGTGCCCTTGTAGTGGGGGGAACTGTAGTTCCCAAATGGGTCCACTTCAGTTAGACGCACCAAGAGGTGATTCTTCTGCTGGCAGTGGAAGGTGATCCGCTCATGTGGGACACCGTGTCGGTTGTTTTCAGTACCTTCATGGATGTAAAAGCATTTTATTTCACAACGACCTGAGAGAAAATCAGTCAACGTCTCACGTTCAAGCTGGAAGGAAGGAGTGACCACGCCCGAGATCGTGAACATACTGTACGTTTGTACCTGCATTCTGCTGCGTGCACAAGCATGTAATCACTTCACTTTATTATACGCTCCCTGGGATCCAGCTATGTGGTGACGAGCAGGAAGACAAACCTGTTTGTTTGTCTCCGTCTTGACTTACAACTGTACTAACGTCTTTTGTTTCTGCATGGCTGGTTGTACAGATGTTGATCTGCGATAATGTGTTAAGCAAATGTTGATACTGTTTCAACTTCCTCTTTCTGTTTTGATGTTGCTCACTTGCATTGCACTATTTAATCATCATATTTTTTATTTGAGGAGCGCAAAAAAAGGACAGATTCCTTGCGCAGGCCGTTTTTTTCTTGTTATATATTTTATCTACCAACTATTTAATTCTGAGTAGTGAAGCCAAAACTGAAGGGCCTTAAATGTGCATTCTCTCTACTGGCCATCAGGGGGCGACTCCTCAAAAAAAAAGGTCTGTTTGCATGGAAGTCTATGAGAAAATCCTCCTACTTCTCTTCTTTTTAATCAGTAGGTAACCTCACATCTTACCTGTGGAGGTGATGTTGCCACTGAAACCGAGGAGAAGCTGGTCTCCCTCACACATGGAGATCTCAGACCAGGTCTCCGGGAGGCCGCCGTAGCCCCGGGATTGCAGTTTGGACAGCTCCCAGCTGAGCTCTTTGCTGGGCAGGGCGGCCACCAGGACGGCGCCAGGCTCGTCCGGTCTACTCTGCAGGACCACGGTGACCGCATGGCAGCAGACGGACTCCTCCAGCTCCTCTGCCAGGGAGGTGAGATGGCACGGCTGCAGTGGAGAGAGGAGACGAACCACCAGGAGTCTGAGGGGAAGACGGGGAGGAAAATGAGGAAGTTGAGCTCAGCTGAGATTAGATTGTTGCCGAACAGAGAGGCGAGATGAGTCTGTTATCGTGGGCCCGAACACACACATAATATACTTAAGACGGAATAAAGAATTCATATTACCTACTGCACATATATTATTCCCTAGATAAGAAAGGGAATTATAGCGCAGTAGAGAAGCTGTCCTTATTACAGGAACAGTTTCTAATATTCATAATTCAATCTTTCTAAATGGGACTAAAACAGAAAGACTATCAGATAACTTTATTTTCATATCTGTAACTTTAAAGATGATTTAACATTAATACGGTGTACTTATGTTCTGATATAGAAATGCTTGGAATTCAAAGCGTTCATCTTAAGCCCCTTACACTGAGGTTTTTTTTAAAGCCCTTTTGAAAAGACCAACTGTTAGTTTAGTTCACACTAAACCGGAAAAAAAGAGCGGCTACTGAGCCTAGGGCTTGGGGGCGGTGACAAATGCACTTTTCGGTTTTGCGTGGCGCTTTTTTTTTCGTTACGGAAGGGCAGGGGGGGGGGGTCGGGGTTCAAATTGTAATTTATTAACTTTTTTTCTTTGGTTGCCTTAGATTTGATTTTTGGGGGGGGTAATCCGGTGTTGGCTTTCAGGAACTATTATTAAAATTTTTACAAAAAAAAACTAAACCTTCCCCCTTTCCTTTCCCTTACCTTTTCTCTTTCCCTTTCCTTTCTTCCCTAATCTTCCCCCTTTTCCCCTTTCCCTTACCTTTTTCCCTTTCACCTTTTCCTTTCCTTACCTTTTCTCCTTTCCCTACCTTCCCCCCTTTCCTTTTCCCTAACCTTCCCCTTTCCCCTCTCCCTTACCTTTTCTCCTTTCCCTTACCCTTCCCCCCTTTCCTTTTCCCTTACCTTCCCTCCCTTTCCTTCCCTTTCCCCTCTCCTCCCCTCCCCCCCCCCCGTATAAAATTTTTAAATTAAAAAAAAATATTAAAACAAAAAGAACTTTTATTTAATTTAAAATTTTTTTTTTTAATTTTTTGTGCGTTTTTTTATAAAATATTTTTATTCAAAATGGGGGGGTTACGCGCCCGCGCTGCCCGATATTTTTTATTTTTTTTTCTTCCCTTGTTTTTTCCCCTCTCTCTTTTTTTTTAGAAACCTTGCAAGAAGAATGGGGGGCCCCCCTAAAATCCGTCACCAGGAGGGCTTAGGCGCCCTTTTAAAAAAAAAAAAAAAAAAAAACCGCGTGCCACGCTGGACCCACCCGCCCCCCCTTGCCTTCTTTTTTTTTTGTGCGAAAAGCTAACCCAAGGGGGGGGGGGGGGGGGGGTCCAATTTTTTTTTGGTTTTTTTTTTATTTTTTTCTTTTTTTTTTTTTTTCTTAGAAAAAAAGGAAAGTTTTTTAAACAGGACTTTCCATTTTTGTGAAACAAAAAAAAAAATAAAACTATTATCCGGGCCATATTAAACACTTGAACGCGGAAGATAAAAGACTGCAAATCAAAATGAAATTGTTGGATTTTTGGTTATAAATTTATCTTTTTTTTTTATTTTTTTGAAAAAAGTCTGCTTTTTTTTTTTCATTATACAAAAGGCTAATGCGGGGCAAAAAAAAGTTGAAAACTTTTTTTAGACTCGGTCAACGAGCCGCGCGGGCCCCCGGTTTGCCTTGGGGGCCGGCGCGGCGCGGCCCCGGGGGGGACCGGGGAGGGGAAAGATT
Organism: Chelidonichthys spinosus; assembly: GCA_029853015.1. Classification (NCBI taxonomy): domain Eukaryota; kingdom Metazoa; phylum Chordata; class Actinopteri; order Perciformes; family Triglidae; genus Chelidonichthys; species Chelidonichthys spinosus. The sequence continues at coordinate 8,254,361 of CM056843.1, read as the reverse complement.
TTCAGTGGCCAATAGAAAATTCTTTCCAAAGGATACTTGATTATATATTAAGGAAAAAATTTTTATTAATTATAGTTAATGATTCACGGGCTAGGTCACTTATTTCGACGTCTAAGACAGGTGCAGGTAATTGACATGATGTAATTATTATGTGTTTATATATAATTATTATTATTATTATTATTCCTCTTATTTTTTTGTTGCTCATTTCATTGTAGTAGTAGTAAGTAGTAGTATTTTTATTTGCATGATGACAATAATTAGTGATTACAGATTCTTGCTGCATTAGTCATATTTTTGTTTGTTTATATTTTTGTTTTTCTCTTTTAAATTAGTGTTATTCAAATGATTAGGCAATAAATGGTTAGCCTTTGGGCATGGGGGGGGGGGCTCGTTAACAAAAACGCCATTGTGATTGGAAGAGGCATTGAATCCTCAACGTACATCTTATGAGCACTCCCATAGGTCCGGTTTCTGTGGGGTGAAAGCGAATGGCCTCTCGACTGTTCTCGACCCCTACAACAGCAATCCGAAGCTCGTCCACTAAATTGCAGGTAAGTTCGGTCAGCACGTAGCCCCATAAGTTCATTTTATGTTCATTTATGCATTTATGGCGGTTTGCCTTTAGCTTTATGCCTCAAACCTGTTGTTGCTACCATTAGCATTGCATCTGCTAACGTTAGCTTTTGAACACGACCAATTTAGTTTAACGTAAGGAAACCGGCGAAAAATGAAGAGCATGGAGTGAAGCGCTGGAGCCTGTGGGCCATTAGACGACCGTTATCGGCAACAGGCCTCCAGTGTTAACGTGCCGAAGGGCCATTGTGTTGAGCTGGTTACGGCCGGTGTTAGCAGCGGATGCTAACCATAACGCTAGTCGAAGTTGGATAGCTACCTCACTACACAGCCATCTTTCTTGTTCCCGGTCGAGGTTTATTAGTCGGTGACAGCCTGGTTATGGGTCCGCGGCTCCAGCGCTTATTTCTTTTTCTTTGACGTGCTGCCGCTGAGATAGAGAGAGATTAGCACTTGCTAACACCGGGACAGCTAATGGGGCTAGCAGCACAGACCAATATACAGGCGGGGGGAGGGGGCGCTTCAGACACAGCCACGTGGGGGTTTGCAGCCAAACAATTTAGTGCAGTGGAGTACTGTATTGTAAAGTTTTAGTAAGATGTTTCTAAATCCTTTTTTCTTATCCTTTTGTCAGGTGGTGTTTGGTCCTCCATTTGAAGGAATTTTGGAACATATTTTTGCTTACAGACAGGGGCGGGCTGGGGTTGAAATTCAGCCCGGGAGCTTGGTTTGGAGAGGCCTTTTATCCGATCGCACGAAGGGCACAAGTAGAACCGTAATTTAATTTAAACACAAATACTTTATTTTCAACCAACAAAACTACTGTGTGTGTGTGTGTGAAAAAATACCTGTTCAATATACTGTACAAACTGCTGCTCCTCCTTTCTCTCTCTCTCTCCCTCCCTCCCTCTTCTCCTCCTCTTCTTTCTCCTCTCCCTGTTTAATCCTCCTTTTTCTACTCCTCTTCCTCCTCTTCTTTCTCCTCCCCTCTTCTTTCTCCTCCTCTTCATCTTCTTTCTCCTCTCCCTGTTAAATCATCCTCTTTCTCCCCCTCCTCTTCTTTCTCCTCCTCCTCCTTCTTTCTCCTCTCCCTGTTTAATCCTCCTTTTTCTCCTCCTCCTCTTCTTTCTCCTCTCTCTGTGTAATCCTCCTTTTTCTACTCCTCCTCTTCTTTCTCCTCTCCCTGTTTAATCCTCCTTTTTCTACTCCTTCTCCTCCTCTTCTTTCTCCTCTCCCTGTTGAATCCTCCTCTTTCTCCTCCTCCCCCTCTTCTTTCTCCTCCTCTTCATCTTCTTTCTCCTCTCCCTGTTAAATCCTCCTCTTTCTCCCCATCCTCTTCTTTCTCCTCCTCCTCCTCTTCCTTCTCCTCTCCCTGTTTAATCCTCCTTTTTCTACTCCTTCTCCTCCTCTTCTTTCTCCTCTCCCTGTTTAATCCTCCTCTTTCTCCTCCTCCCCCTCTTCTTTCTCCTCCTCTTCATCTTCTTTCTCCTCTCCCTGTTTAATCCTCCTCTTTCTCCTCCTCCTCTTCTATCTCCTCTCCCTGTTTATTCCTCCTCTTTCTCCTCCTCCTCTTCTTTCTCCTCCTCCTCCTCTTCGTCCTCTTCCTCCTTCTCCTCCTCCTCCTTCTCCTCCTCCTCCTGTCCCTCCTCATCTGTCCCTCTCTCCTCCTCACTCTCATGACTGGCATTATCTGTGTCTAACATTAACAGCAACAATGATAACATTTATAGTACTTTTGCAAATAATTCAGTGTTAGAACACAAACAAAATCTAAAATTCAATTTAAGAAAAGTGCCGCGCGCGCACACACACACACACACACACACTAATGCAGAAACATAACAGGAAATATAGCCGTATTATATTATATATATATTTATAATTTTAAATTATATCTTTAAAACAGAATGTTATTTATTTATTTATTTATTATTGCAATGAATTTTAGTGTTTTATGGTCAGTTGGTAGCCTATGGATTTTATTTTTAATTGACAAAGCAAATTAATGATTTATTTATTGTGTAACTTTACTGATAGCTCTGTCTGTGTCCTGAAACACAAACACTATATTGTCTGGGTCTGGGATGATGGCGCGGTGTAGACGGTGCTTGTTAACCTGCTGTGGCCGTGCTGCTCGGACCCGTGTCGTCATCACCGGCCTGGCAGACCTTGGTCCCACCACGACGGAACATATCAGTTAATTTCGCGCATTTTGCTGCGTCTTCTATCAACTTTCTTTTCTTTTTCATCCTCACTTTCTCTGCTCCACCCATCTCTTTCTCTGGCTTCTTTCTTTTCATCATCGCGATCCTGCCCCTCTTCCTTCCTTCCTTTTCTGTTTTTTTAACAGGAAAACCAGCCGTTCTTCTGACTGAGCGGCTGAGCCAATCACATGTCAATAGGAACAAGGATCAGCTCAAATTGAGAGGGGGGGCCGCTCGTATCCCCCCTTAAAATGCAAGATATTAGAGTGACCCAGTCTGGCGTTCCAATCTGCCACCTACAAGGGCTGTAAGGGCAGGCTGCCTGTTTAATCGCGGGCCGCGGCCCCGTTTTACATTAAAAAAAATAAAAAAAATAAAAAAAATCTGACCACCGGCCGGTTCGGCCCAGAACAGACCGGCCGTTCGGGAATCCTCCCGAACCTCCCTGTGGCCACCCCGCCCCTGCTTACAGATATGCAGACTTGGTGTATGACCGCCGTTTGCCTTTACATATTTCTTATCATTTGTCTTTATCTACTTGCAGATGGAGTCATGCAGTTCGACAGTCAGGCCACAGAGGACAAAATAAGGAGCCATGCTTCAGAACATCTGAAGCATGCCCCGCAAAGGAGTGGAGGGGGGGGGGGGGGGGGCTTCACCGCCACTCAAGACTAATTTTGTGATTTACATGTTCTACACTGTAGTTGCTGTTCTCAGTGTTCATAGGGTTATTACTTTTATATACAGTATATATTTTATATTCTTATAATTTTATAGTCAGAGTACTTGTATTTTACCTTTTTTTTTGTATTTTTTATATACACGTTTGTATATACTGCCTGCTGTTGTATTGTCAACTGACGTCTGGAAAATAAAAATGGGTGACAAAACAGTCAGGATTTGATTGTGATTTATTATAACGTGACTGTAGAAACGTGTCCAGAAGGTAGGAACCTGTTTTCCTGTACCAGCTAATTTTACTGTAGTCATTTGGTTATGCATAGGAACTAAACCAGTAAAAATATATATATGAATAAATAATAATAAGAATTATAAAAATCCGTTCAATTTCAATAGAGCTTCGCAGCCCGACGTCGGCGCTCGGGCCCTAATGAGTTATAATTTGACGTAGAAAAGACGTCCACAACGACCATATTTGGACTAGAAATAGCTCCTGCACGGCGGTACTGTGGACGTCATAAATGGACGTCAAGTATACGTTGAAAGAAAGACGTCGTCTGGAGTAACAGTCTGCACCTTGAGGTGACCAAAATTAGACGTCCAAAAATGACTTGGAAAAGACGTCGTTTGGACGTCTCTTTGCGCAGTGGGAACGTCTTTTGTTTCTGCATGGCTGGTTGTACAGATGTTGATCTGCGATAATGTGTTAAGCAAATGTTGATACTGTTTCAACTTCCTCTTTCTGTTTTGATGTTGCTCACTTGCATTGCACTATTTAATCATCATATTTTTTATTTGAGGAGCGCAAAAAAAGGACAGATTCCTTGCGCAGGCCGTTTTTTTCTTGTTATATATTTTATCTACCAACTATTTAATTCTGAGTAGTGAAGCCAAAACTGAAGGGCCTTAAATGTGCATTCTCTCTACTGGCCATCAGGGGGCGACTCCTCAAAAAAAAAGGTCTGTTTGCATGGAAGTCTATGAGAAAATCATCCTACTTCTCTTCTTTTTAATCAGTAGGTAACCTCACATCTTACCTGTGGAGGTGATGTTGCCACTGAAACCGAGGAGAAGCTGGTCTCCCTCACACATGGAGATCTCAGACCAGGTCTCCGGGAGGCCGCCGTAGCCCCGGGATTGCAGTTTGGACAGCTCCCAGCTGAGCTCTTTGCTGGGCAGGGCGGCCACCAGGACGGTGCCAGGCTCGTCCGGTCTACTCTGCAGGACCACGGTGACCGCATGGCAGCAGACGGACTCCTCCAGCTCCTCTGCCAGGGAGGTGAGATGGCATGGCTGCAGTGGAGAGAGGAGACGAACCACCAGGAGTCTGAGGGGAAGACGGGGAGGAAAATGAGGAAGTTGAGCTCAGCTGAGATTAGATTGTTGCCGAATAGAGAGGCGAGATGAGTCTGTTATCGTGGGCCCGAACACACACATAATATACTTAAGACGGAATAAAGAATTCATATTACCTATTGCACATATATTATTCCCTAGATAAGAAAGGGAATTATAGCGCAGTAGAGAAGCTGTCCTTATTACAGGAACAGTTTCTAATATTCATAATTCAATCTTTCTAAATGGGACTAAAACAGAAAGACTATCAGATAACTTTATTTTCATATCTGTAACTTTAAAGATGATTTAACATTAATACGGTGTACTTATGTTCTGATATAGAAATGCTTGGAATTCAAAGCGTTCATCTTAAGCCCCTTCATCCATACTGAGGTTTTTTTTAAAGCCCTTATGTAGAAAAAAGCTCACTCTAAGCCTGGTTAGTTGTAGTGTTCCACATCTCCTCTCTTATCACGCTGCGCCAACAGACGAAGACTTGCATGAGCGGTGAATACTTCTAGACGATGTCTCATCAATGTATTTGAGTTAGTTAAACAGATTAAACCAGGACGGAAATGTTAAAGAATGTTAGAGAAAACAAACGGAAGCAGACTTTCAAACTGGCTTAATTTTCTTGCTTACACACAAATTCACACACACGTATGCTAGTTCCACTTAACATGGGGAAAAAAATACACAGGAGCGGGACAAAACAAATGGTCCTAACCTCAAATATTGAATATAGAGATATCTCAACCTATTCTAAATATGTTCTAAATATGGTAATATGTTACCACTGAGATAATGTACATGTTTCCTATTCTAGTATTGTTCCTGGGGCCTCACGCATCAAACCCCTTCATGTTGACGTCTCCACCAGAGCTCAATGTCCACAAGTAAGGATCCATGATTTACAAGACTGCAAATCACACACCCACTAATATTCAGCCCCTATGTCTGTCTCTCTCTCTCCCTCTCTCTCTGGACCAGGGGCCGCCGTGTTCACTCCCTCCTCTATGTGGTTGGAGGCCTCCTGATGGCGGTGACCGCCGGCGGTCGGTGTGTGGACGCGGCGGTGAGGACGGCTCAGGACCCCGCTAACCTGCGCCGCCTGTCTCACACGCTCATCGGCCTCATCGGACTCATCGGCCTCCGATTCCAAATACACTCTGTGAGAAACCTGTTACTCGTCTCACCGTCATCTTTAGATCAAACATGTTTGGTTTAAATTGCGGCCTCTGATTTGAGTTTGTGTTTTGTTATCTTGCAGGCTGACTCTTTGGCAAAAGGGAAACTTAAAAGGCTGTTTTTCACTGACAGGTATTGAAGAGAACAAATAATATTAATTCATCTTTCAGCCTGTCTTCACCGAAAATCTGCTTCCTGTCCTCCACGTGTGATCCAGTTTCTACAGCCTCCTTGATATGACGAGGCCGACGCTGCGAGGAGCTCATCGTTCCCAGGTTTTAGTCTGGTTTCCTGAGAGGCAAACAGATTTGGAGTCTGCTAGCTGCGTCTTAACGAGAAGGTAAAGCATCAAATGAAAAACGTTGGCTTTCCCTATTATTATCCTCTGATGCCTGAGAGGGTTTTCCTGTTCTTCGGTCAGGTGCAGGATTTACTACATCCTCGTTTGCGGTGAGAGCAGCCGGTCTTTTTGGACACTATGTGTAGGAAGCGACAGCTACGAGTTGAAAACCTACAACCCTTCAAATCGGCTGCGGTGGCAGATCGACTTCAACAGGAGGGCACAGGCACGAGGAGATGTGGTAAACGGGTCATCATGGCTCCTGTGCTTGTAGGAAACCGTTAAAGCTCTTCTTTTGATACAGTTTTGTGTTTTTTTTTTTTCAGATCTTTCTTTCACTGGCAGGACAAACCGGACAAATGACTGGACGCGACACAGATGATGCAACAGACGAGCGCCGCCCCACGTGTTTGACCCTAGGCTTGTCTGCACTGTCTGCCGTCCTCCTGTGGATGTTTCTGCCTCACATTGCAGTCTGTGCTGTGATCTGTTTAGGTTGGAAGGTACAACAACATATGTGAGTTCTGCAGAGAAAACCCATCCAGGCTTTCATATCTCTCAATATTTTCACCCGAAGCCTCTTGTTGCAGCTTCGGAGCTCCAGAGCACTTCAGCGAGGCTCCTAACAAGATCAGGAAACCATATTGCTTTTTGTTCCCCGCGGTTTCTCCTTGTTAGCAAGACAATTCAATCTAAATTCTGATATAACTCACAAAGCGCTGTGTGGTCTGGTTGTGTTGTGTATTTCAGCTCCTGTAACCATAAATCTGTTGATATTTTATAGAAACAACGGAGGTATTTCTGTTGTGTTAAAAGGACTCAAATAAAGTGGAACTTCTCAAAAAACAAGACATTATGTATTTTCTTGCATACCTGTCAAAGTTCTCTGTCAGCTCGAAGGACACCAGTCCGTTCTGCTGGTTTCTGACCGCGACCTTATCAAGGACACTCCACTGTTTGTCTCTGGAGCCCAGAACCATCAGCAGCTCGTTGGACATCTCTTTAGACTTCAGGGAGGCACCCAGGACTCTGAGGCAAACATTACAATGGAAACATCAATCTTTAGCATAATAATATAATAATAAAGTGTCTAATTCAGACCCTCCTGTGTCAAATATGAAGATGCCACCCATGACTCACCTCCCTCTGTGGGATGCAGGCTGTTCCCACGGTGACGAGGCACTGACAGGCCGAGTTCGGAGGTCCCGCTCCTCCCCTTGTCCCCCCGTGTGCCTCTTCTTCTCGGGGTCGGGGGGGCAGGGGAGGGTGAGGCCGAGGGGTCTCCTCAGGGGCTGAGAGGCCGGGTGGGTGAGGTAGACCAGTGGACTTGTGGACACCACTGAGTGATGGACGTCGCTCCTGGACTTGACGGCCGCCAGCAGAGCGGCGTCCACCGGCTGGAGCTGAGGCAGATGAGGTAACAGCTGTGTGTTACACAAGCAGGGGTTTGGATGGAGATGCTGTGTGATAACACACTTTTGTTTTTTCTGACAGCATGCTGTTTTATCAGAGAGGTCCACGTCTCGGGTGTTTTTTGACGTGAGATCAAGCTGCTGCGATGGAGTCGGCTCACAAATGATTGGACTCTGAAGTTAATTCAAATATCGGCAGCAGCTGCTCACTCTCCTACTTCACAGCACACAACTGGGGAAACTCGATTCTGTGAATCACCAAGCAGTCTGTCTGCTCCCCTCCGACGCGTTCATCTCATCTTTTCCAATTTCAATATTCAACACGGAGCATCAGCTGGGTGAAAGTAAAGTGGGAGACGGATGGATGGCGATCAAACCGTTATCATACCGTGGTTTGTGCCATCACCGGAGCAGTGAAGGATCCTGGGAGGTAGTTGAGACAGATCCGGGAGTCCATGGGCAGCTTGAGTGACAAACCCTTAGATGGGACTGTGTAATTTTCCCTTTTTAGACAGGAAACCACTGCGAACAGGCCCAGCGAGTACACCCTTACCTCTGCAAATGAGCCCTGACACACACAACAGGAATAAAATCATTTATTTGAACCATTTATAAAAGGACTTCCAACAATTCAGAGCATAATAATAGAAATAATGTCTATAAAATGTCTTTTTTAGGTGATGACAGTAACACAAAGTAATAGAAAACGTCACCCTCTGCCCTCCATAAGTGCCCTCTGTGGTTACAGGAGTGACGTAGCTCGCCCTCCTCTCCCCGTCCACTATCTTCACGGCGACGTCCCTGTAGTTGCCGCGGTAACGTGCGCAGAAGGGCACAGCCACAGTAACCGGGAGGTGGACGTGGGCCCCGTCCAGAACCCTGACCCTGATCACTCTGCTGACCAGCTCCTCCGAGCCGGTCACCATCAGGCTGCTCAGGGTGTCGGCCGCCTCGCACCTCAGGACTTCAGCCACACCCAGGGGTGCTATGATGGAGCATGTGTCTGTCCTAGAAAATAATGTCAAAATAGAGCTCTTATTGTTAGTTGTGGTAGTGGAAATATTGTCATCGACGAGTTCATCAACTTACCCGACTGAGATCCATTTGCCCTTTACCCTATTTGTGTCCTTTTCTGTCTCCTCCAGGAAATCCGTCTGACTTTCTGGAGAATCCTCGTCATCACTCCCTGGATTGTTGACCAACACTTCTTCACCCCTCTCTTCTACATCACTGTGGTCATGGCTGCTGTAGTCCGATGTTCGTTCTGTGTCTTGTGATGGCATCGTATCACTCGGATCACCTCCATCGTATTCCTCCCGTTCGCACCCTGGTTCGGTTTCGAGGGGGTCATGGGAGGTCGAGGGTGTCACTTCACGGTGCTCTGGTGCTTTTGGATCTCTCGCCTCCTGGAACGCTGCGTCCACAGTCGGGGCCTCCTCTGCATGCGATCTGAGGATTTCTGCATCCAGCTTGGTAATGATTGTGTTCAGCTTGACCATAATGACCTCTATGTTCTCCCCAACACTCAGACAAGTCGCAGTAAAGGAGTCTGAACAAGGTGTGACTTCACATTCTGCACCTGAAACAAAACATATGACAACTGTGTTGTATATCTATTTTACATTCTTAACCACTCTAATAATTTTGTTGTTACATTTTCATGTCATATAATCAAATGTGATGGTTACACAATTTGTACAGTATATCATATAATACATGATAAAAAAAATACAAAACAAACCCCCATATAAACTCCATCTATGTCTCTATGTGTCTCAGATCAACTCACATAGTCTACCTGTTGTGGACGGATATGTCTCGTCACTGCCCCCCGGTGGAGACTTGTGGACACCTTCCATGAGAACTCCTCTCCATGCTGCCACTCCGTCTGAATGAAAGACACCCAGCTCCCTCAGCACTCCCAGAACCCTCTGCCTGCACTCTCCGTCCTCCTGCTCTTCATCAGCATCTCTCCCTCCCTCCTCGGGACCGAGCACCCCGTCCTCTCCTCCACCTCCACCTCCACCTGATCCCTCTCCTACGCGTCTCCTCCCACCCACCATCCCATCACGATGATCCCTGCGACGTCTGACAGCTTCCAGCCCCCGAAGACTCTCAGTCAACGCGTTGAGGAGGCCGCGTTCACTCCTCCTGCCACGAAGAGGCTCGGCTTCATCCATCAGTTTCCTCACATGCAGATTTGCAGCTCAGAAGCACCTCATCCGGCCTGTTTTCTCACTCTTTTTTCCATTCCATGTTGCACATGGCAAGAGCAATTCACTGCTTTCACAAGACGATGGTGGATAATATCAAATATTCACTAAAAGTACACCGCAATCCCTCGCGTGCCTCCTTCTGGGCCCCTTGTTCGCTGTGTCCTTGGCATCAGTGTGACTGTGTACAGCTTTTTTCCTAGTTTACAGGAGCCAATGCTGTATTTATATGGCTGCCAGCAGTAAAACATGTTGCCAAGGCGACCCCTGGAGGCGTGGCAGGGAGGGACAATAGAGGAGCAACCGAGCAAAAGATTCACAGGAAGACAGAGTGCTGTCCTCCAGACGTCTAGTCCCCGTCCTCTATTCTTCTGTCACTCATTTTACCGCTGCTATGTCCGGTCAGTAAAAAGATGTCAGCTCTTTAAATTCTCCCATCATAAAAAACACTCATGTTTCATATTTCTTTCATTTTAAATAGCAGAAATGTCACTTGTTTTGAAAGTATTTTTATGTTGAGGAGGAGGTAGACTTTAATGGTGACTCTGGACATGAACACTGTGTGCAGTGTCATTTGTTGAATATCTGGTTTTACAATCATACGAAGTCATCAAAGAAATATTCAAATATTTAAGCCACAACTAGATACCATAGTCCAAAAATGCAAAGGTCCTGTATTATCGGTGTGTGTACTTCAAGTATTAAAAGTAAGGGAACTTATTATGCAGAAGGGAAAAGTCCCTTTAGAAGTGCTAATTGAAAGAAAAATACATTTTTATTATTTTATTCTATTGTAATATTGGTTTGTAAAGTTTTGGTTATACATGGTTGGTGAAGAGTGACACACTGCAGTATTTCATCAGTTCATCTTATGTTGTGCAGGATGATGATACAATCTTAGAAGTATAAAGAAGTATAAAATTAAAATACTCAAGTAAAAGTCCAAGAATCTCAAAATTGTATTATTATTTTCGTCGCAATTAACAGGCAAATAACACAATGTAAAAGCCTTAGGTGCTACATTAACCAGATGTGAAGGCTCTGCTGCATTCAAGTGCCCTCTGTAAATCCTGGCAGTCATCCAGCAGCACAATACCAGAAACCAGAGCAGCTAGATTGAATCAGCTTTATTTTATTATTTACTCCTTCTCCTACTGTGATAAAGATGTCTTCCGAGTGAAAGGCCTGTTTTGTTCTGATATTCGAGTCACAGTTGCAGCAGCACTCTGTCACCATCATGTGGCTGATCTTCTCTGTTATTGTAGCACTTTAAATGGTATTAATAGTGTCTATCTGAGGGGGAGGAAAACCACAACATGAGGAACATATGGGGGGAAAATATGTTTAAAAAATATGTTAGTAAAGTAGTAGCTTGTAGCATATCACTTAATTTCCAAATGCTGTGTCTGTTTATTCCTCAGTGTGTGTGTGTGTGTGTGTGTGTGTGTGTGTGTGCCAGGCGTCCTGCTGCATTCCTGTCCGTGCTGAATGAGTAGCCGGGGGGGCCTTTATGGGATCAAGCTGGGACACGCAAGTGTTTCCCAGCAAAACATCACAAGGCCTCCACTATGCTGTCCTCCGGTGCTCATCACATGCGAACACACTTTTATATTTGTTGTTGTTGTTGTTGTTGTTGTTGGTTTAAGAGCAACATCTCGGCAATGAGATCGGCGACTTTCACCATTATAACGCCGACGCATCTTGCGGTTTCGGAGCTTTTAGACGCACACATGAAGGTGAGATGACGCACCGAAAGTCCTCCTACGCTCGCGCTGCTGAAATGGGCGTGGAGTTGCCCGACAAACACACGGTGTGAAAAAAAAAAAAAAAAAAAAAAAAAAGGCACGCGGGGGAGGGCTCGCGACGCTCCACGTCGACTGCCAGCGGCGTCGAAGGGATGACAGAGACGGGACACAGCGAGCGCGCGAAGGTGTGCGGATGACGCCCGAGGTCTCCCCCTCGTTACCAACCCGCAGGTAAGCGGCGCAACACAAAACCCCACCGGACGCACGGTGACGTGTTACGTAAACACCCCGCAACTTAAACGTGTGTTTAATGAAGAGCCGACAAAGTGGCCGCGAGAGCGAAATGAAGTAGCTTAAAGTTTAAATTAGCATTAATGCGTCACAGCTGGGTTTTTTTTGCTGGTCATTCAGGGAAAGAAGTGTAAGCATAATGTGACAAACCGTCATTTACACTTTAATTTTTACATTAAAGGTGGTGGTGTATCTTTATTTTTCTTCCCCAACGTTAAATGAACACATCCCACACGTGCGAACCTGCTGGTCTTCAATGAAAACATGTGGAACCATATGATTTACAAGCTTATAGTTTTAATATTATTAAATACATGTTTGTGAAACTGTATCCTCGAAACCCCACTCCACATTGGAGCAGATACCAACAGGACACACATTGAAAAGCATGCAGGTTTTTTCTTTTTTTCCCTGTCAAACCAGGAAGGGGACACACATTGGACTTTGTTCAAAGTTGGTTGGCTGAGGGATGTGCAGAAATATGAGGTGTGTGTGTGGGGCATGACTCACCCCTTGTGCTGCATCCATACCTGCGGTGTGTTTAGTGGGTGTAACAAATAAGCCAGGCTACACCTCTCTACTGCTGGCAGCCATGCTTTCAGACATAGTTGTGTTTTTGCAGAGGATATAGTATCTTTATACATGTCTATAAGTTGCTGTCTTATTGTATGTCAGTGGTTTGTGTTTGTGTGTGTTGCCTCCAGTTGTATCTTTACACACACCGCCTCATATGTTCCCATGCCCGTGTGGGATGTGCAAGCGGTTTATCTTGTGAACTTCTCTTTTTTTTGTTGCTCTTCTTATTGATCTCAACACTCTGTGGGCTTCGGCACCGGGCAGTAGCTGTGGATCAAAACTCCTGTATCCATCCCTTTTAATAATGTCTGCTGAATGTGTGCGGGTAGTGTGTGTGTGTGTGTGTGTGTGTGTGTGCAGCTGTGTGAGTGGGCGGATAACCGCTAAAAGGCAAGAGATGTGGAGCAGGCCAGGTCAAATGTGCTAGCAAGCTTTGGCGTGTGCCTGCGCTGGCATCTAGCCATTACAGGTCCCTGCATGTTAACACTGCAACACAGCTGGGCAGGTCTGATAGACTGTATGTGCCCGTGCTGTGAGGACTTAATACTGTAGTGTGGAGCTGGGACTGCTCTGCTCTCAATAAATGCAAAGCAGTGTAGCTGATGTGCGTGTGCTCATATCTGCAAAAGGTCTACTGAGCATACAAGAATGCATGATGCCATAACATTCGGAGAAACAATTATTTTGCTGCTGGTTTTTGCTCAAAATTGTTGTGCAAAATGACCTTATAAGGGAAGGAGAGGAGTTGCTATTTTCTCACTAGGTTATTTGGGTAAATAAAACATCAAAAGGTCAGTTTCTGTTCATGTTTATTTTGTGAACTGCTTGCCCAGTAGAGCACTCAAATGCACACACATGCTTATACTACGGGGTTGTGTTTCCTTGAAAGCAGAAGTAACACTGCATGTAAGTGTAGGTTTGTAACCCAAAAGAGAAGTGGCATGGCAAGATGTTGATGCGTCTTCCTCTGAGTTTAAAGTAAGTGTGTGTGTGTGTGTGTGTGTGTGTGTGTGTGTGTGTGTGTGTGTGTGTGTGTGTGTGTGTGTAAGAGTTCAAGAGAGCAGTTTTGCTGCACAATTCATTAGTGCTCTACTGTGGAGAGATGGTGTGAAGGCATGAGGAAACCATCGCTTGCCTTCTCACGGGTTATTTATATGTTGCCAGGCAGTGAGCGCTGATGTAAAGCGTGCTTCTTTAAAACTCTTCAGTGCCAGAAAAAAGGAGACAAAGTCGGCCTTTTTGCAGAGATGCCGTTTTTTGTGAGATTTGATCCAAATATCACAACTCACGGTAAGTGGCTCAGCAAAACGTGACCATAGAGGTGCGCTGTAATAGAGGCATGCTGTTACCTCATAGCTATTGCAGTTTCCTGCTGTTTTCTCCAGGGGTGTCACGGACTAAGATTGGGTTTTCGCTCAAAGGAGTAGATGTTTTTGGGAAATCGACTTGTTAATTAATTAATTAAAGTCATAGCCAGGAGGCTGTGTTAGCTCAGCATGCAGACTTGAAGCAGGTGGAAATATACTAAACCAAAACTTGCATTTACACTTTACAGACTACTTCCCTCCTGCTTCATGCTAAGGTTAGTCTCTCCAGGCTCTAGTTTCATTTTCACCACTTAAGAGTGGTATAATACCCTTATCCCTACTCTTCTTAGAAAAGGAATAAGTGTATTACCAAAAATCTTCCTTGGTGAAAATCCAACCCTTAAACACATTTTCACCTGCAGAACTTCCCTCTACTGAGTCATTTTTGCTTGCATGAAGATACACACCATTGGGGCCGAACAGATATTTTAAAGTATTACTGACAGTACTACTTGACAGTACTTATTGTATTTTTATTTGTACGTGACGTATTTCTAAAATCTTTTTGGTGTGTCCACAGTTTGAAGCTGGACTTCTGCGTCATCTGAAGGTCTTCCTGATGTAGTGGAGGTGATACAAGAGCATTATGTTGGAGCCTCCAGAGACTAGTGAGGAGATTGCAGAGTGGCTGTCCACCCTTCACCTGTCCCAGTACAACTCCTGTTTCCAGCAAGGAGGCTATCGATCTCTGGAAGACTGCAAGGACCTCACCGAAGAGCACCTCCTGGGGCTTAAAGTGCTTCCTACAGGCCATCGTAGGCGCATCCTGCGGAGTTTGGAAGCGCTCGGGGTGAAGCAGCAGATCAGTGGCGAGGAAGATGAAGATGCAGAGGGAGGGGTGGAGAACGGGATGCGCCGAAGGAAGCCTGTGCTACACCCGAGACATATCTTCCTGAAGGATAAAAAGAGGGGCACTTCGTGTCAACATCAGCAAAAGGAGAGCAGAGAGTATGAGTCGGAGGGCAGTCAGACTTTGCCTCCAGGGGCCGGCCTCCAGGGGCCAGAAATTGATGACCTCCAAGAGAGTAGATGCGTTCGCCCACCTAAACCGGCCCCGCGCAACCCCCAGAACATCCAAACATCCCTGCCTCAACCAACCGGTGTCCCTGCCTCCTCCTCCTCCTCCTCCGGCAGCAGCAGTGAGTCCATCGTCATATCTGAAATGCCCTCAGACTGGGAGATTTCCTCAGAGGATCCCTCGCTGTCCAGCACCGACTCCTTCCCCTGTGTGGCCGAAGTGCCCCGTCCAGCAGCCACTGACGACAGTTGGGTTTCTCACGCCTGATATGGTGGAGAACTCCATTTATGAGTCCCAGCCGGATTTTAAGGCTCCTGCAGGTCCACGGCTCACTCGCTCCTACCGGCTGAGGCACCGGCCCGTCCCCGAAATCCCCAATCTGACCATTCTACCACTTCAGGACAGGTAACATTCAAACTTTCGAGTTCACCAGTTTGGGGAATGTGTTCGCTCACTTTGTTGTAGAGTTCATGCATAATCAGTGTATGGATGAGGCACACGAGCACGTACCAGCACCAGAACAAAGTAATGTACCTAAAGGAAAGGTCCACCTGAAAAAAACTGCATATACTTTTAAGTCTATGCTTTATTTGAATATTTTCACTGTTATCTTGCTGTCAGAAAGCCCGTTCCTTAGAGGAACTGAACTGAAAGGGAAACTTACCTATGCTCTCTTCAAAGCCACAGGAATCTGTTAAAAAAAACAGTATAAAGTTTCACTTTCACTTCAGTTCCATGTTGGAAAATATTCCAAAATATAGCGTACAATTAACTGATAGTGATTCGGACTTTCTAGTAGGTAGCCCCCCGTCCCTGTCTGCCGTCTACTGTAGGTGATACACTGACTCATGGATAAGCACCTCATACAGCCCCACTTCAAATCAGCAGAACTATCCCTCGGCAAGAAAGCAAAGAAGTCTTTTTTTCAGAAATGAGCTATTCCTTTGAGCATAAAGTTTGAGAGCTAAAGTTGAGAATCAAACAAGTTAGGAGAGTACACCGAAAAGCACCCAGGGAAATAAGTTTGTGCGCTGCCGTGGCATGAGTGAATTTGAAAACAAGGCTTCCCCTTTTTGCATTCGATTTTACACTGATGGGGAAGCCGGGTCTTCTGATCTCATCTTCTCCACATCCATTCATAACCCCCATTCTATATGTACGCACTTCTGAACTGTAATACTGACAGTACACAGTTGCACATCCCTATTCTAAAGGCCCTTCTCCACTAAATGGTGTTACCTATTTTCCCCACGTGCTGCATCGGGGGTTCTTATTCGCTGATTCCTATCTTCCTCCTCAGGAGTGCACCACCAGCGCAAACAAGCAGCCCTGAACACCCAGCCGGCTCCGACGGTCCCATCGGTGCAAACAGCATACAGAAAGGTACACCATCTTTCAGATGCACCTGCTTCATCGTCTCCGCCATGAATATTTCATTCCGCCAGTAGAGTCAGTGGTGCTGTTGTTTGCCCGGATGAAAGGAGGGAGAGGAGATGAGGGTAGAGTGTGTGTGGATAGGGGGGGTGTTCGTGGGAAACGGGGCCGCCCCCCGATTCAAGCGCACGCCTCACAGGGAATATGCTCTTTCACATGTTGTCCCTCAGCGAGACCCTGGTGTGTATTCCTGTCGCTCAGCTCTCCAAAGTTTTTCTTTTATTTTAGAAGTTGTTTAACTTCGCTAACAACACACGGGCTCGTACTACAACCGGTACAAATATGTTTGGAATTTCTTCCTGTTCCCTTGCTGTGTTTATTGGGCTTAGTCGACCCCTCGTGTCTCATCTGACGACGTGATTCTATGCGAGCTGCTTTCCGTGCTGAGGTGGATGCGGTCTCCCAGGATTAAATGACAAGAGTGTGTGGATGTGTGTGAAACCACCACATTGGAACTATTTATCTTGCAGTCATCTGCAGCATATCAACAGTTTTCGCCTCAGTTTTAGTTTCTGCAAAGACGGGCGATGGACACGACCCGATGGAATCGTGACGTTTGGATCTTTTATACTCCAACATTCCCAAAGCTCTTAAAACCTCTATCTGCGTCTGCACAGTTAAAACATGTTTGATCTGCATGGACAGCCAAAACCCTGCAGCATGGAAACCCTGCAAAGGGCGCTTCTGATGGTGTGACATCACTCTGGCCACGCAGACACTCTCGACCGGCCCGCCTGCGGCAAGCATACACCGCGTTTCACCTCCCCTCGCGCCTCCTTTTCGGCTTCCCCTTCCTTCCTATGTTCGGCGCACTGCAGCAGTCTCTTGGTAGGCCTTGTTTTTCCAACTCTTTCTCTGTACGGAACAAGACAGGGAGTGAGACCTATGAGAGCAGCAAGACAGTGAAGTGGGTTGGGAGGAAGGAAGAGGAGATGGATGCAAAACAGGCTGAGAGACGGAGGAAGAGAGGGAGCCAAGACGGTCCCAGAGCAGGGAAGTTGGGAGCTCGACTAGCAAGCCAAAATCTCCCTTCACAGCAAGGTCTAGCAAGGCGTTATTTGACATATCATTTTACCCCGAGCATATTTGAAGAGTTTATTCAGAGACTTAATACTGTCATCTCACAGTATTCAATGCAAACTTTCTGTTGGAGGCTTACCAAATGTTTAATTAACACCTCAACACCTCTTAAAAATAAGTTAACTTCACGAGAAAAATCTCATCACGAGAACACTTGCCTGTCTAGTGCTCCTTCAGCAGCTCTGCAGCAACGTAGCACACTAAGCAAATCTGTCAATGATTAAAAAAAGACTACTTTTTAAGTCCTTTTGATCGCACAGTAACATACACACCCTGCTCACTTCAATGCACTTCTCGTTTTAGGGGGGTTGTTTATGTGACATTGCTGTGGTTTTGACAGACAAGACCTTGATGCACTGCACACACATTTCACACTTTTAACGCTAAGTCACGCTTCAGAAAATTAATGTATATATAAAAATGTATTCGCTTTCTTAAAGGGTTCTTTTCTCTTACAAAATGAAATAAATCTACAGTCCACCTTCAAACATATCAAGTAACCAAACATGCAAAATAACACTTTTTGTTATAATTACCATCCTCATTGTCATCATCTACTGTAGAAGAACAGAATAGTAATAAAAATAAGGAAAATCACTATTCAGTATTAAATTCAGGGAACCCAGTGAGTGAAATAATAAACAGCTTGTCAACTCATTTTGAATTCCAATGGTGGCATCCTCCACAAACAGTGTGGGACTGATAATAACAAACTGACCCGAAACTCCCCGACTTTAAAGAACGGAGGCTTCGTTCGTAGCAAAATCAATCTCCTCGCTAACTCCGAACTTGATGGCGGATGCAGACTTGAGAGAGAGTCTGGTCGGGAGCAGATAAAAAGAAGCGGCGTGGTCGACTGAGAGAAGCGGAGGCGGGGAGCCGGAGACGGGCCCGGCGAGGGCAGAATAGAGGGAATCAGACAGGAATAGAGTGCAGCGGTGTCCGGCAGAACCTCGGAGAGAGCCGTGAGTGGCCTGAAGGTCAGCTGATGATGACTGATGGTTGCTATGTGCCTCGGCGAGCCAGTCTGCGGAGAGAGGGTGGCTGTGTTGGAGTGAATTCTATCATCCAGTAAACTGACCCCTTCATAGAGCCCACCAAGCCCGGTGCAGCACATGCCCTTCTGTGCCCTTCTGTAATGTTTGGAAGTGAGCGTCTGCAAGGCTTTAAAAAGTAATACATTGAGTGTGTACTCATTTGACTGTCCATCCTTTTTACGTCTGTGTTTGTCTGAAGGCATCTTGTGTGTGTGTGTGTGTGTGTGTGTGTGCGCGCGTCCAGCCCCCTGGCTGCATCTTTTAGCCCTCACAATCCTCAGGAGAGGGCGGTGTCATTTTTCACAGTGACAGCCAGTGGCCCACGCAGGGTGGCCCCAGGTCTCCAGACTAATAGTGTCTGGCCAGAGTCTCTGCTCGTTTTCGTCTTCCCTTCCGCCGACCGACCGACCGCAGGAGCCAAAAGAGAGAAATGGCCTTGGCAGGGACTCTGTCTGTTAGAGACACACCGAGGAGCATCGCACTCCCAGTTGGGCAAGGAAAAGGCAGAGAGATAGGCTACTATAGCAACATCTAATTGGTTTACTGCTTACATGGATCAAGCGTCTGATTGGCGAGTCAATCAAAGGGTACATCTGAGTGATTTAAATGTAACTGGAACAATTCTGTTACCCTCCTTAAATGTTTAGGCTTCACACTGTGACAAAAACCACTGTTGTGTCTTATCTCTGTCCTTTTTAGCTCCACCTGAAGGAACCTTGACACCTATTGCTCCCTATGGAGAAATGTTCCTGTACAACAACCCTGAGAGCACTCCGGTAAGACACCGCACACTCCCACTAGCGGACCCCTGAGTAGCAGCTTCCCAAAGAGGAACAGACAGATTTCTCAGGTCCTCAACACTTATCAGCGGCGCTTCAACCACAGGCCGCAAAACCCAGCTTCCCTCTCGGTGTGTTAATGTTGTCACCATGGACACATAGCAGAGTGGGAAATGTGCTTGTTTCAGTTTGCCCCCTGAGGTTAATGGAAATGTCACCAAGCCACTAAAGCTAACATAGCTTAGCGCGCCTACGCGATAACGGTGTCTGACTGAGAGATGGACACTTTCTTTTCCTCCGATGCTAATCTCTCCTACGCTCCGCAGGACCACGATGCCGAAGAAAGGTCGCCGAAGGGTTTTAAGAACAAGATAAAGCAGAGGAAACAGAGGTATGGTATGCTAATGTCATAATGATGTCAATCACTCCTCTAGATGTATTCATAGACTGTCTGCTGCTTGTTAAGGTGTCCATGTAGAGAAGTCCTAACCACATGCTAATCTGAAAACGGATGTGGCCCCAAAATACATGCTTTCATGTCTATATGCTAATTATAGCTCAAAGTCCCAATAACTGTAGAGTGCTAAGCACACATATGAAGGAGTAACAGAGCTCACCTCCACTAGCAACATCTACAAGCCGCCGCTTCCTACGTTGGGAGGATATTTAGTACCTGGAAGTCTGGTTTTGTATTGAGAAAAGAGAGAAAGGAAAAGATAGCAAACAAATGAATAAAAGTAACCTCTACAGGTTGTATTAATGAAATCAATAGACAAAGGACCTTCAATCAAACTGAATAATTCATTCCTCACTGTCTTTTTTTACGTATTTCAGGAAATGTCCCCACCAGAGCAAATCTTTTCAAATGTTAGACGGGACATAATGTCCCTCAGCCACTAAGCACATCTCTCCATCTTAGTAATGCTGCACGTCTGGCCAACAGAGAGGCAAAGGACAGTGTCCAGCTTTTTATGGGAGCTGGGCACACGTCTTCCTCTCCACTGGTGCCAAAAAAGGCCTTTTTTACATTTTTGGAAAACTAAAACAACAGGGCGAGCTATTCCTCCTTATCTCAAGCTTAATGCAAAGCTAAGTTAATCACCTTCTTGCTCTTACTGCTAACTTAATGGACAGACATGATGGTGGTAATATATCCTCATCTGACAATCGGTAAGAAAAGAATGATTATTATTTCCCAAAGTGTCGAGTTGTTCCTTCAATGTCATCTCCGCTCTTACAGAAAAAAGACGCCCAAAAAGAAAAAATCCAAAGAAAAAGGCTCTCCCCCTGCTCCGACTCTCCCAGACCCCCACAAAGACGAATACTCCACAGTCGACGAGTGTGTCAGCATTTTGCCGCGAGCCAGTTTGGACCTAAATCTTGCAGTGACCCCTGAGGGTCTTGCTGTGGGGCCGACTGCACTTGGCCCTAAGGACGGATCTTTAATGATGGTGGAGTGCGACCTCTACTCGGAGGCTGCGGACAACCTCGGGGGAGTGACCAGCAACGCGCTGCCTGATATCTCGCCGTACGCGTGCTTCTACGGAGCCCCCAAACACCAGGTGCTCAAAGTGGGCTGGCTGGACAAGCTGTCGCCTCAAGGGTACGTCACGGTGTCAGACATTAGAAATTGTTCTTAATCTGGTGTAATGACGCATCCATCTACATGAAAACCTCATCAGTGTCAGTTTTACTGTACAGGGAATGCTATGAATATGTATGTCCTATTAAGCCCCGTGCATGTTACCAGTCGGTTTCTGCAACCTTTCCCCCCCCAACGCAACAACTCAACATGTACCTCACACCACATCCCGTCAGGTGGCAAGAAGTCAGTCAACCACAGCCAGTCAGCTTCCCTTTTCATTCTGCTACCATTCTATCCCTGACCATTTGGAACTGATGCATTGTATTAGATCCAGAAGCCTGAAGCAGATCCATCCATAATACACGGTACCGTCGAAAGGAAAAGGAAAGGAAAAATAGGAGATAACCTTGCGGTAGTGAGACGCACAACATGTTGGCATCTCCGCTTGTTTAGCTTTTTCTAGCAGCGCTATGTCTCTTGGTGCCACATGCTCCACTGTTGCTCAAAATCGAAGCTATCAATCATTTGCTTCCTTTTTATATATTCTCCCTCACCACCTGATTTGCATCGGTTTGGCAAACTGCCCTTGGGGCTGCTGAATATTCAAATTGAAAGTCTCCATTTGTTTTGATTATGCTAATTGACAGCTGTTGATACAACTCTTGACATTAATGAATCAATGGCACCCTTGATGAAATATGAGTACCTGCTCCGAGCGGATTTAGTTACTGGCTTACTGGCCCGACTGCTTTCGATTTGTTTTGCTTATTTCGCTCCAGAACCCGGCGTAATTCGCTCGAACGAGCCAGATGGAATGAATTTGCACCTCACCTTCTCTTCGCAGAAACTGTGTGTTTCAAAGGCGGTGGGTGAGATTCGACGGAGAGAGTCTGGCCTACTACAACAACGACAAGGTACAGTGAGTTCGAGGACACAAGCACATGTTCACACATGCCTTCCCACATCCTCCACACGAGCCGCCGACCAATTCCACCTCGACAGAAATCCATAGGATGAGCGACTAAGCCAAGCCCTAAGTGTCCCCTTTCTCTTTCTCTTTCTCCTCCTCCTCTACACTGTTATCATCGCTGTCATCATTAGCTTGGCGGGGTAAAGAAAAGGGGGCAAGGACGTAGTGACATTACGCCACGCATGACAGCCCAGCGCTCTCCGTGCCCGCCCAGCCGTACAGTAAAGTACATTGACGTTGGCACCTGACCAGTTCCCCGGGAAGAGGGGAAGGCAGGACTTTCTTCTTGCCTCCCTCAGCATTTCTCTCCTCCCCGTACCTCTCTTCATTCTCCTACTGTGCGACAGCTGAGTTTGAAATTTCCCTTAGCAATGCCTGGCTCGTCATCATCAGACAGAGGGAGGGACGGAGGGTGAAGGGTGGAGTATGGAAGTTGGAAAAACAGCAGAAAAGAAAAGGACGCAGACTAAGATGCAGGCAATATGTCAGTTTCCCCTCCACCTGTTTAGTAGAGAAACTTCTTGTCATGTTTCAGGCCACAACTGTGAATGAAGGCATCACAACACTTTTGAATTTTTAATTGACCATTTCTGTAATTATGACGTCCCAATCCATTTACTACACAGCACTAGACTTTACATCACAGGTAACCTTTTTGCAAACCACTGTGTGTTAGAACGGTGGAAGCATTGCCGCTTTTATTAGCTTTATACATTCATTAATTTGGTATAATTCAATACAGCAAGTCTGCATTCATGTTTTTCCATTATTCCATTATTGTTGAGTTAATTGGCTCTGGTATTGGAATCACAGCACCTGCATCAATTTCAAAACATTTTCAAAAAACATTACCCGGAGTATTTTAATGTTTTCAAAAAATGTTTTCAAAAAACATTACCCGGAGTATTTTACAACAATTTCTACTTTAATGTTTGTGTGGCGACTACCGTAGTAGTGTTTTAACCCTCATTTTTCATGCAGCAAAATATGCCAGCCTGCTCAACGTGTTGGTATTAAATACAGAACTACCTTAATTAAATATAGTGTCAAATTGGGAAATCTTTCTGATTTTACAGAGTAGGTAAATAAGAATCTGACCAAACACTCAAAGCTAACTTTAGCTACTAACTTTCCACCCCTTAATAAGGCTGCAAATGTGTTTTAAGTCAGTACTCAAAGTATTGAGCTTCCATACTCAGCCCTCGAGGTATTACAATACAGACTTTGCTAATCAATCTATCTGCCCTCATAATGCATTATCGTGCAACAATGATGCAATGGCTGACAAACATGAATAGTAGATATGTTTGTACACTAGATGTTTAATTAATGTGATGTGACTGAGTTACATCCTGGAAAGGAAGAAAAACGTTCATAAACCCTGGTTTTATTCTTTAAAGAAAGACTTTGCATGAATCCTGTGTTCTCCAGTAAACCATAACCTTTCCGACCTAATCTGCTATACCTTCATGTTCGTGTGTGTGTGTGTGTGTGTTTGTGTGTGTCTGACCTTGGCGCCCCTTCCCAGAGCCGGCTCGTTTTCGCTGCAGCAGCGTTGCACAACATCACAATCAATGATGTGGGACCTGTCTGACGCTCGCTCGTTAATCACTTACTAATTATAGCCCTCCACGCTCTCTCTTTCCCCCTCGTTTTCTCTTTTCCATTGCATTTGTTGCTTTATTCATCAGGACATGCTTCGTCGCCGGCAGAGTGACGATCGGCAGGGAGGCCGGCGAGTCAGCACTTTACACTCCATGTCACTGTCGGCGTGGGCACGGCAGACCCTGTAAAGATGAATGTGTGTGTGTGTGTGTGTGTGTGTGTGTGTGTGTGTGTGTGTGTGTGTGAGAGAGATCTTTTTTAGACTTCATCCTGAAAATGTGCCTCTCTCCTCTGAGAAAGCAGAGGGCTTCATCATGTTTGGGTGAGCAGAGAGGTCGAGTACAATCTCTCCGTCATCCTTGCTTTGTGCGGCCAGCTGAGGCCTCGTACCACCCGTGGGTGCCACCCAACGCCGCCTCCGTCGAGCGAGCGCGGGGGTAGGAGAAGATTGCGCGGGCCGACGGAGAGTCTCTCAGCACCACTTTGTGTCAGAAATATGAAATATGAGTTGGTGGCTTGCTTTCCCCTCACAGTGCGGAGACGTGAATGTATGCGCGCTCCGTTATACACGAGTCTCTCTGCTGCTCACATTACAAATCATTCTTCATCCCGTCCTGTCAGGCTGACGTAGCGGTGCTAAACCTACACATGTGATCTCGGACCAGGTCTATTGATTATAGGAACACTCTATTGGACTCAATATCGCTTCAACTCGATGCAGTTTTTCCTAAAAAATTTAAATGGAAAGTAGCTAAAGCCTGCTCCAATGGTTGGTGAATGTGCCATGTCTGAATTTGCATATTCATGATGTCATCACATATTGAGTGAACATCTGTGAGGATTTTAAAAAAAAAATCTTAAATGCTCAACTGACTTGTATCAGTAGATACTATTGCTTTAGCTGCTATGCTCTCATGTAAATATCTAAATCCGAGGCTGGCACATTGGAGCTACATGCTAATGTTGCACCATTGTAGTTTAGCATGCTTGCATTAATAACATTTAAGTACAGTTGGAGGTCTTTAGTCATACATTTAAACACATCCTTCCTCCAAATACAACGTGGAATTCATTAGAAATAAAAAGCAACCTGATTTATTCAATAAAAACAGGGGTTTTGCTACCAAAACCTCACTTGGTCTGGTATGACCAGTAGCTTATGCTACCTAATGTCAGCTAGCTTCACTTAGCTGCATAACATCTATATGGACTCAAGTTTTTTTGTCTCTTAGAAAGAAATCAAGACCGATAATAGCGTGGTTCAATCAGTTTCATCATGTGTTTATATACACAATAATAATAAAGTAAATCCCTCCCCGCTGACACATTCCCATGCTTGTTCTCTTTCTCAAACTTCCAACACCCAGAAACTCTTTTGTAGTTTCAAACCCTCTGTATTCTGTCAACCCCAGACAGAACTAATCGCACTTAATCACAGTCGCAGTGTGAAGGGTCTCTGGCCCCGGTGATGTCATCACCGGGTTAGCGGAGGTGGCGTGGGAGAGTAGCGGGATGCTCGGTCTCACTTCTCCCTCTCTGCAGCATTGTATCCAACCCGTCTCATCAGTCTCCCCTTTCGCCTGATTTCGTCAACACCGGGATTGACTTGGGAGAACGCTCCGGGCCTGAGATGTAGTCTTCGGGGTCCTGATGTGGTGTCGCGTGCGTACGCGCGCGTGCGTGTGTTTGTGCCGACCGTCCAAAGCCGGGCTTCGGGGGGTTGTGAGGGGAGGAAGGGAGGAGGATGGCTGCGAGGGATGAAGGGATGAGACGATGGAGGGGGGAGGTGGATGCCGAATAGGAAGCCAAAGGGGAGATGAGGTTTTAGGACCGGGGGATCAGTCTCTAAGTGTATCAGTCTGCCTGATGTCTGACGCTGCAAAGCTCTCTTTCCAAGCGAAAAGCTCCTCTGCTTACTCCCTCCTGTGTCTTCCCAAGATGCCTGTGCTGATGCTTACTGTAACGCCCCAAGTGTCTCTTTTTTTTATTACATTTCCAGGTGTTTATTTTCTAATTCACGCCGTGGCCTGGTGATTATTTTTATATTCAAGAATTCTTAATAATACAGGGAATCATTGCAAGAATAGATAAAAAATTAAGTGCTACCCCTCAGGTAGATTCACCTCTTTTTAATTTTAGAAAAAAAAGAAAAGGTTCCCATCTTCTATTAAAGCTACGCTCATTTATGTTTTATGTTAATAAAGAATTAAATGACCAGTTGTAAAGTGAAAAACCCATCCGACTCTGCGGCTCCCCTCAGCTACACAGCTTTATAGTGTCTTTCAGCTCATTCTTTTGGTTTTCTGTTTGGTTTTGATTCACTATCACTTCATGAAGACTTGATACCTAACTTGGGAAACACAGCTGCCTGGATGCACCAGTAAGGAGGCTTTTCCTCAAGGGTGCATTTCCCTGCTCCGACCAGTTGGTGTCCTCATGCCTCCATTGAAAACGCGCTGCTCTGTGAGACGCTACAACCATAACTCCATGCTGGTGGTAAAACTCTTTCCACCCTCTTTACCCTCCTCCCTGCTTTCTCCCCACGCTGCCTCCATTATTGTAGGCTTTAGCTCAATTGCTCTGCCTTAATTGTTTCCTGAAGTTTTACCAGGTTGGTTTTTTTGGGGGGGAAAAGAAAGGAGAGACTCGGTTAAACCACGCAGGATACACCGTTTCGCACGCCGACAAAAATAACAACGAAAAAAGAAAACCGCGAGACCGCCCCTGTGAAACGATACAGGTAGATAAATGCTGGGAGGGTAGAACGAGAGGCGGCGGTATGTGAACGGCGAGAACGAGAGGCTGTGGGAGTGAGGGAGTTGAGAGTGGGAGGGAGGTCAGTAGTGAGGGGAAATGAGTGTGGAGGAGATCTTTGGCAGAGGAAGGGCCAGTCAGGTGCGTCTGTTATTGGAGAAAGAGAGATAGTTAGGCCTCATTGCTTCCTTGGCAGTCTGTCCTCTTGAGATCAGTCCATAAACATTACAAGTGTGTGTGTGTGTGTGTGTGGGTGTGTGTGTCCGGATCTCAACACTGACCGCCTCTGTTTGCCGTCAGAGTATTTACAGATGCACGACACGCAATTAAACAACTCTCTCCTTCATGACCCCGAAAGTAGAATTAAAACAATTAATTACCGTTAACCCGTGCTGCGGTATAATTAGCAGCCACCGAGCTTATCCATCTACACACACATACATACATACAGACTTGCGTCTCCTTTCCTCACCTTGCTTTAACTTCCATCTAAATTTAGATGGAGAACAAGGGGAGATATTGGTGTGAAACTCCCGGGGAGAGAAATGCACGAGGCTGGCTGCCGGTAATTAGGTTGAGCCACTTCTTGCCATTGTTAACGTCCTGTTTTAATATGAGAAGGACCCCTCCCTGACCCTCTTAGGCATCTTCATTTCAACATGATGTCTCTCTTTCCTCCCTCCTCTCCTCTGGCTCTATTCTCTTCCTGATTATGGATTCCCACTGTTGCCTCTTCTGGTTTTTTTTTCCTCTTTTTTTTTCTCTATTGTACCTCTGCACACTCCTTTTTTCATTCTCTTTCTCTCAGTCCTCTCCTTGGCCTTTCACACAAACCTAATTTCTCTTTCTTTCTTTTTTTTTTCTTCAAAATTTCACGCTCCCTCTATCCACCCCCCTCCCTCCTCCCCGCTCTCTAACCGAACGTGTCGGCTGCTTCATTTTTGGCTGCTCGGTCTCTAGAAATAGACTTTTGTGGCTGGCAAGGTCACTGGCTTAATTAAGAATGGCGCGAGGGGAGTCAGAAGTTCACTTCCTTCATCTTTCCCCTTCGTTCCGCGTCTACGCGGTGCGGCGACGCTACAGTAGAGCAAACGTACAGTATTGTGCGTGGCAATCACCACGAGCTATTACATTGTGTGCGGAACTGCGGAGAATCAAAATTCAGGTCAAGCTCGTCGACGAGCGACAGAGAGAGGGAAAAAAAGGGATGTCTGTGTTTTTTTCTCTCTCTCTCTCTTCATACTTTGCAATGATAATGACATTATCGACATGAATAATGCAATGTCTGCAACGACCCCCTTTCTTTTCCTTTTTTATAACCCAGTGATTTTCACGCCACTACAGAAGCCTAATGTGCTGTCCCCTGGTTCACTCTATTGCGAGAACATTAAAATCTGACATGTTCTTCCAACTACTTTAAGGGCATTTCTCTGTTACATGTCGCAGATTAAAGACTGATTCAGCACCGTCCTTGCTTCTTCAGAAGGGATAATATTGATGTTTGATTTCTTCTTTTCTTGCACCTTCTTTCTCCTTTTCATAGTGACAATGACCCCGTACTTTAATTGCCATTGTCGAGGGAGGCTGTAAAGAGGGTCATGAAGCCTCCAGTGCAACATCCTCTTTATTTAGATGCCTCCGCTGGAGCTGCTGGGGGGAAAACATGGGGCTAATGAAACAATACACGCATGCAGCCCAGTCCCACTGTACCCAACAAACGTTTCCTGTGCTTTGCCCAAATCCCCACTACAGCGCCCGTCTCTGTAAATATCTCAGAAGTTTGTTTTCAGCTTGTAGATTTTGTTTTATGATGTCTCCTAACACCCAAATGACAGCGCTCTGTGTGTTTATTCTTGAGGCTTGGCTTCCCTAATGCAGCGTAACTCTCTCCTTTTTTTTTTTTTGGCCGCTTCCTACTCCTCTATTTCAAATCACACTTATTTCCAGTCTATAAATTGAATAACGTGTGTTAATGCCAAAGAGCATGTCAATGCAAATTTGTGCCGGCTTGCTCAGCAGCACGCCGCTCGTATGAAATCATATAGTGTGAGGTTCATGTTTATATTGCCGAGGCGGCTTTTTCTATCGAAACGCTTCTTGTCCAAGAGCTCCGTGCCATTGATCAAAGTTATTGCTTGAAAGGGAACTGGGAAGCGCTTTCAACAAATAAATTTGATGCTGCATTATTTTGGGGGGGTAATTGCTCTACTTTGATGAGGACGTCTGTCGGTGGCGTTTCAAATTGGGTGCCATTGCAGTCGAGCGTAACACAACTCCAGAATTACAGCTATTGATGCAAACATGAGTGCTTGAATATGGCAATTGGTTTACAGATGCAGATAATAGGAATAAGGGACAATTCAATAACAGTTTTAGCATGAGTGAGGCTGCGTGTGTTTTTATCAGCATGGATAAGACCGTGTGTTTCTGTGTCTCTCTGTTTAGGAGATGTACTCCAAAGGTATGATCCTGGCGAGCGCCATCAGACATGTGCGAGGACTCGGGGACAACAAGTTTGAGGTGGTCACCTCCCTTCGGACCTTCATATTCCGGGCCGAAAGAGAAGGTACGACTAATGCATCCTTAGCTGCATATATATATATATATATATATATATATATATATATATATGTATATATATATATATGTATATATATATATATATATATTTGCCAAAAATGTTTACTTACTGTTTGCATGCAGTAGTCTCTCTGCCATTTCTCCCTCAAAGGACATTTTCAGTGCGATGGGAGGTTTTGCATTACTCAAAAGTAATGCTTCTACATTTTGGGTAGTTTGCCTTCGTTCAGAGTGTGATATGAGGAGATCAATATCATGCATGTGCAAGTTGGGGTAGCATAAAAATTGGATATAAGCTGAAACAGCTTGCCTGGCTCTTTCCCAAAAAAAAGAAAGGAAAAAAGACAAGCTTCCAAAATCTTGATAGATCTCCAATTTACAAAGTTTGTGGTTTTAGGAGGAGTTACATGCTAAATCATTAGCTGACGAACAACAGTGAGCTGAATACTTTTAGCAGGTAGAGGTAGGTACAGCCACATAAGTACTAGTTCTAACTTGTACATATACTAATTGAAAATTGCAGTGTCTTTTAGACAGAGCAGGCTAGTTATGTCCCTGTTTCTTTATGCTAAGCTAAGCTAAACAGGTCCTTAAAGCACAGATGTGAGATTGATATTAAGCTTCTCATTTCACCCTCAGAATGAATGGAAATGAGCATATTTTAAGTATTTTTTTCAGAATAAGTAGTCGTGTAAATGCTCTATGAATATTATGCGATGTAAATGCGTGTGTACGTTTGCACCGAGGGAAATCTGTGGTAATGACTTCATGTCCCTGTCTGGACCTGTGTTATTAAGTTTATCTGAAGAGACAGACTGTATGTAAAATTAACAAATTCTGAAATCTCCCAGGAACCGTCCTTGTAATAGTCTCGTTCCTCCTTCCCCTCTTAATTTCTCTGTCAGACAAAACGGAGTAAGAGTTGTCTCTGCTTATCGTCCTCCAGCTGGAAGCTTTGTCTGTGTCGGCCTTAATGAGAAGGGAAAGAGACATATATACATATATATATATATATATGTATATATATATATATGTATATATATATATATATATATTTGCCAAAAATGTTTACTTACTGTTTGCATGCAGTAGTCTCTCTGCCATTTCTCCCTCAAAGGACATTTTCAGTGCGATGGGAGGTTTTGCATTACTCAAAAGTAATGCTTCTACATTTTGGGTAGTTTGCCTTCGTTCAGAGTGTGATATGAGGAGATCAATATCATGCATGTGCAAGTTGGGGTAGCATAAAAATTGGATATAAGCTGAAACAGCTTGCCTGGCTCTTTCCCAAAAAAAAGAAAGGAAAAAAGACAAGCTTCCAAAATCTTGATAGATCTCCAATTTACAAAGTTTGTGGTTTTAGGAGGAGTTACATGCTAAATCATTAGCTGACGAACAACAGTGAGCTGAATACTTTTAGCAGGTAGAGGTAGGTACAGCCACATAAGTACTAGTTCTAACTTGTACATATACTAATTGAAAATTGCAGTGTCTTTTAGACAGAGCAGGCTAGTTATGTCCCTGTTTCTTTATGCTAAGCTAAGCTAAACAGGTCCTTAAAGCACAGATGTGAGATTGATATTAAGCTTCTCATTTCACCCTCAGAATGAATGGAAATGAGCATATTTTAAGTATTTTTTTCAGAATAAGTAGTCGTGTAAATGCTCTATGAATATTATGCGATGTAAATGCGTGTGTACGTTTGCACCGAGGGAAATCTGTGGTAATGACTTCATGTCCCTGTCTGGACCTGTGTTATTAAGTTTATCTGAAGAGACAGACTGTATGTAAAATTAACAAATTCTGAAATCTCCCAGGAACCGTCCTTGTAATAGTCTCGTTCCTCCTTCCCCTCTTAATTTCTCTGTCAGACAAAACGGAGTAAGAGTTGTCTCTGCTTATCGTCCTCCAGCTGGAAGCTTTGTCTGTGTCGGCCTTAATGAGAAGGGAAAGAGACACTTTTCGCTCCTTACCTCCCGCCTCATGGCGGTCTATTAGCTGGCTCGGGTCAAATTTGCTCGTCCGGGGGTCACGTGGGAGTCACGTGGTGGCCGCCCTTTCGATATGCGAGGATGAGTGAGATGGAAGGAGTTGACTTTCAAATGAACCTTTGACTCATGGCGTGGTACAGTGTGAATATCGGAGAACACGGTGGAACTGCAAGCTCTTTCGTTGAGACCTTATGTTGACATATTGACGATAGAATGATCGATATTTTACGCACTCATCAGTAATATCGAGCATCTGCTTATTGCACTCGAGAAGTTCAAGTGAATATTTAATGGTCAATGCTCAGTCAGAAATCATTTATTCTAAAGTTATTCTAATGCACCAGCTCAACTTAACAGCAGCTGGAACTCTTGTTTTTGTTGACCTCTAGTGGTTACTCTTTCCACCTCGCTGCAGGATTATTGTTTCTTGCCAGCTGCTATTTGCACTCAGGTGTAAGACGCCAACAGCACTATTTGCAGCTGGTGGAATAGTCAATAGTCAGTGTACATATCATGGCAGAAACAAGCATTCAGGTGTGTAGCCAACAATGCTATTTGCACCCGACATGGGTACACACCAGTAATTACATCTGTGCATGGAGGCTTTTTATTGCCTGAACCTCACTTTGACTGAAAAGTGAAGATCGTAATACGTTTCTCAAAGGACTCGAACCCTGGTCTCCTGGGTGAGAGTACTCAGTCATCTACCACAACCTACTCCTTAATAATACTTTCCCCGTCTTTTATAGTACTGCTACTTCTGTCACTGTTACTACTTCTCTTAAAGTTTTTGCCCTTTTACTGCTCGCGTCCATGCAAATAGATACTCCATTTTGCTTTTTGAACACTATGGAGTTTGGCTGCTTCAGTGGCCAGATGTGTTCCCGGGAGTTGGTAGAGAACAAATCAGAGCTAAAAGTCTGATGGCTAGAAACAAAACTAAATGAATGTTGCTGTGTGCTGGATTTGTAAATATAACTTGTTTACTGCACCATAAAACACAGTGTTTTATAATAGCTCTTTCACTGCCCAACAGCCCCCCAAAAAAATCAATCAATTCACCTTTAAGATAATCATTATTTACTCTTGCCTTTTATTTTTATAACCAAGTATTGACCGCTTGCACCACTATTCCAGTCAAAGACGGCCTTTCCAGACAGCAGTGGACTGTTGGTTGACCTCTAAAAACCTTGGACTCTATTGACACATTGTGCATTTGTCTAAAATGCACCAGAATGAGGAATTCATAGTTTTGTGGAGCTATCAACTTTACCTAAAACGTATTGTGTATAGACCTATCCTATCTCAGATTTATACCTTTTTTCATAAAAAGGTACAACCTGCTCTTTAAACTTTCCCCGTCTTTATATTCACCACACTGGGCAGCAGCGATTCTTCCTCCTCACACTGGCGATCCAGTGCAGCATCATATCGATATCTGCCAGGCCTTTTTGTCCATTTATGAGTCGCGGGTCGTCAGCAGCGTCATTTATCACCCTGTCAGCTAGCTGATCGTCATACGTCACACTCGGTTGTCCTGACAAGCTCGTGGTGGGTGGTGGGGGGGTGTCAGATTCGGAGGTGGCCGTGGACCGCATGGGGACTGTGGGGAGAGGTGGCTGCAGCAGTCAGAAGATAGGGTGGAGAGGGGAAGAGAAGATGGAGAGAGAGGAGGAGGATAAAACTTGGCCTCATCACCTCATGCATCTTTAAACAGGCCCACTCGCCTTGTGGCGGAGAGTCATCAATCTTTGGGGGAAACACACGGGAAAGAGGGAGACATGGGGGGACAGAGGGAGAGAGGAGGACTGTGTTAGTGAAGTGGAGGTGTGGAGCTGCTGGCTGAGAAAATGGTGGAGTGACGGTCAGAGGAGTTTAAAGGCATCCAGGGGGAGAGAGAAGAAGAAGAAGAAGAAGAAGAGGAGGAGAGGGGAAACAAGGGGAAGGAGGCGATTAAATGAGGGAATAACGGGAATGGATGCAATCTCTGCGTGGAGGAGCAACAGCGAGGTAAAAGCAGAGAGAGATGAAAAGGGCAGAGTGAAGATGGAGAGAGAGAGAGAGGGAAAAGGAGGAGGGAGAAGTGAGTGAATAATTGAAGGCCACCGGAGAGAGTATGCACACAGCTGTCGGCTGACTCTCCACTTGGTCCGCAGGTGGCCTCTTCCCTCAGGTACTGTCAGCTTGAGATATAGGAGAGATGGAAGGAGGAAGGGAAGCAGGCCGGGAGAGGAGGAGAGAGAAGGGAAAAAAAGAGGGGGAGTGATGTGGAGAGCAGTGGCAGCGGTAGGGGAGAAGAAAGCAAGAGGAAAGGAGAGTTTGGCAGGAAGAGACGTGGTGGAGTGATGGGAAACAGTCAGGACAAGGAGGGAGGGTTTGAGAGGGGATGCAGACAAATGTGCTACAAGAGAGAAGATGGGATTTATGGTGTAAAGAAATGTCGATGATTTGTATTCTGATGCTTTGGCAAATGCCCTTCCACGAAGCCTGCTCCCAACGCATGTTAGTTTTGTTTGAGATGACAGGGAAGAGGGTAAGAGAGAGATGTAGAGACTAAGTAGGGATAACAACAAAATGGTTGGGAACAGGCCAGAGAGAGAGAGAAGAGAATGATGGCAGGAATATAAACTCAGGAGGATGTTGAGTGGGAGGAAACTTGTAATAATGCAGCACATGTTTCACTTTTTGTCTCATTTCACATTTTGCTACCCAGTTATCACCCAAAGTTATGGGATAATAGGTGTCGGGAGCATGCAAAATTAATCGAAAACTGACTGATAATGCTATTTTTGAGGCCTCAAAATGTGCACATTTCTTATGAGAGTCCCATGAATTTTTATTCTGAACTGTTCATCTGAAAGATGCAGCGTTTTTTGGGATTTCTGTTTCCCCTGATTGGCTGAATAAATTGTCCATGTGGGCCAGTCTCACGTAAGACTCCTCATGTTCTGTAACATTGGAGAGTAATGCACGCATTTAATACTGCGTTCTGCATCCATGTTGGGGTGAGAGGAGTGAAATGACAGAAAACAATCTCAATCCCTCTGCTTTTGTTTCTCCTTTTTTTTTTCCCCTTCCTGTTGATGGAGGCTGCGTGGGAGGCTTCTAAGATCTCTGCTGAGCGCTAAGTGGACCCCGGCTCTCATCTCATCCACTTTCAATGAGGATTATCTGCCTCTCTTCGTCTCTCTCTCTCTCCATGTAGAGTGGAATAGTCTTTCAAATACAGGGCTATACATACACATCCTCCCCCTCCTAAAAAAAGCTTGATGCGGCTGTTTGCTTGCAGTGCACTCTTCTAATATGCATGCGGACACAGGTGAGTGCATGTTTGCACACTGTGGGCGAAAATTATTTTGGCAGGCGCGCCGGCGGGTTAATGTGCAAGACTGTGTGCGCAAACAAACAAAAACATGTGGTCGTTGGACGCACGCATGTTCAGACGTACAGTCAGGCCACCGTCTCCATCCTCGGCTTCTCTCAGCCCTCCCACCTCCTCCCCCTCCGCTCCGGCTCTCTCTCAGATTGACAGCGAGGGCGAGGAGGCGAGCTAAGGGAGAGAGGAAGGCCCTGAATAAATGAACAGGCAAATAAGTGAGCGCAGGACAGGTAATGGAACTCAGAAAAGCAAGGGTGGGAACGGAACACTAAAGCCTAGTGATGTAAAGAGCGGTCAATAATTGAGCAGGACATTCATTATTGATGCCGGCTCTTTGTAAATTCATAAGAATCTGGGGAGGGGCGGCCAAAACCAGAGGTGAGCTCGGAACCAGGCAGTGGATCCAGTATTTGGGAGCCGCGGAGGTCAGTGTGTGTAGGGAGTCGGAGAAACTTTTCTTCAAATGTGAGCGCTGTTTTCCAAACGCGACCTCAAAGACCGGGCACATGTGCACTGGGGTCGGAAGGTCGCACGGCGAAGAAGATAATTAAGGTCAATTTAGGGCAACGCGAGGTTGACTGTGGCCACAAAATGATTGACAAGTCTCCGAGTGTGCCCCCCCTCCTCCCTTCTGCAGGAGGAGGGTGTTTCAAGGACACTCCGGCAGGTCACTCCGAGGGTAATCTCAGTCAAACAAAAAGATTGCTTCTCTTCAATTAATAAAGGCACACGCATGCTCAATTATAATGACAAATTAGGATATTAAATATTTCAATATCTGATATTTGTGCATTCATGACTAGTCGGGGAAACTTCTCATTAAGGGCTTCGATGGAGTTTTCACCCTAAGTGACCCGTTGAAAACCTATCCAAGCGCCTGCTTAAGTGAATCTTCAAAATAAAAAAAAAGTCACCCGAGGACACTGAAGCCTGATCCAAGATAGATCTGAGGATATCTGGACCGAATCCAAAACGCATTCGATCCAAACAGACCCAAATAGAGAGATAATGGCATTACCAGAAGCAGGGGAAAACAGTCATCTTGCATACCTAAAGGCGACCTGAAAGGGTCAGGGGGGGTCACCACAACCGTTTTTTCCCGCCCGCAACACATTATGAAGCCACGTTTCTGGCTGTAAAAACTCTAAAAAAAAGTTTAGTCACTTGTTCCTTGATGTTTTCCCACAGTTGCAGGGGATGCTTTAGAGGAAAACTCACGTACAATCACAAGCATCTGCTGCTGATATTTTAAGACTTAATGACACTTAAAAAACTGGAAAAATCATTGGAGTAAACAGTTATACTTACCCCCCTTTGGGTTTCCTCTTACTGTATTTTGGTTTTAATTTTGTGCATGTGCATGAACTCCCAGTGTCAGGATTGTGCTGTGGTGGCAGGATGTGAGTTTTTATGTATTATCTAATTGATCCATGGAATACTCGGTAGAACATGCTGCTAAAATAGTCGATAGCTGCAGGAAGAAGGAGTGCGTGTTTACCTGCAGTTATTTAGGAAGTCCAAGACGGACAAAGGTGATCAGCCGTAATTGAGGGAAGTGTGCAAATATGAATGGATTAACTACTTAGCAGTAGATGTGTGTACATGAATCTTCATGTAGGTATGAGACGTCCAGTAAATCTCCTCTTCCCCATTCCAGTACGTGGAGTTTTTTTTGGATCACCGTTTCCTCTCGGGCGCTTGGAGGTAGACGACGAGTTCCAGCGTCGGCCCTTTTTTTTGTTCACTAGATGAGCTGTGGGAACAAAAGTGAATAGACAGATTTTTGTTCATATGTGGCGATCAATAAAGGCAATAAAACCAATTTTTCTTTCCTTTCTTGAATTGGCATGCGTCTGCGGTATAATTTGTTAACTTCCTACCAACATTTCCTCATGCTTCCTTAGCCTACATAGCTAATAGCACAATTGATTTTGGTGACATGATTTGTGTGTCGGTGGTTTTTCCTCTTCCTTTTTTTTGGCAAAGACCTGGCCCATAAAAAGCCCATTAATGGATGATAGAATGAGCTGATGTTAGTAAGTTCAGAGTCACACAGTTTTGAATTAAAGTGCATTTTATTTATTTTTAAAAAGGCCGCCTTGTTTTGCCTTATATTTTGGTCCATCCAACCACTTAGATTTCATATCACTTCCTGTCCTTTTCTGTTACCACAGTGGGTGCTGCTTTCTGATGTGTTTAATGTGTGTGCGCTTGTTTACAATCCTTTTAGTAGCGGTTGTGTTCCCACTTCGCTTCGCTTTGATAGCACAATGTCTTGGGCGGTGGGGGACTGGGCTTTGCCGCGTCGGCTTCATGTCTTTTTTTTATGTCCGTTTCTGGAAAAAGTTTTGACAAGAGCAGAGGAAGAAATCTGAGAGGCATTTTGAGTGTGCGGCGTTGAATGTAAACCCTGGACGGAACAACAAACGCCGCTCTGTGCTCGAGCCGTTTGGCTGGGAGGTAATCCAGGCAAACGTACTATGAGTGAGAGATTCAGTGTTGTGTTCAAGGCCAAATCGTTTTTTGAAGACACTGGACATGTAAAGTGCCTGCTATAGAACCTTTCACCAAACGGAGATTATCCAATCGTATCTTAGCAACTGTAACTAGTAACTGTAACTAACTAAGGGTCCTATAAACCAGAGGTCTTCAGCGTTTTTCAGGACAAGGACCCCTTGGCTTATACTTGTGATGCTTATTAAACCGGGCCAATATTAAGGTGCCAATAATAATGTGCAGTGCAACCTTTAGAACAATAATGAGCATATATTTCTGCTCATATATTAAGAATTATAGGTTCTTAATATGTAATTTTGAACATATTAACATTTTTGGAAGAAAAATCTTTTGGGATCAAATAATTTCGGGCGCCCCCTGCAGTAACTCTGTGGACCCCCTGTTCAAGATCTCTGCCATAAACAGTTTAGATAGTCAAAAACCAAAAAAGCAAAAGTCAAACAGGGTTATGTAAAAAAAAAACTTTATCATACATATAAAACTAGGACTGACTATCTCTACCCTGCAATGTCCTTCTCACGCTTCACCAACTGTTGAGGAGTCAGACGTTAATTTTCACCGCAGGAAAGTTTGAAGTCGTATTCCTTCACAACGTATTCGCACCTTTCTGTGACTTTGCACTGTTATTTTCCAGTTTGACACACACGTGTGGATTCACAGGACTGCGGCAGCGTTTCATTAAAAGCTGTATTTTTTTTAATGAGATATTTTAATTAGGCGGTGTGTTTGACTGAAATTACTCCGGTCCACATCTCGCTCAAGGCTCCAGAGTAATGGCTATCTATATCTCAAGTGCAAGACTTTGCAGCTTTGCAGGAGATGCTTTTTTTTCTCCAGGAGCTAGCTTTATATTCACCACTCGTAGTCCATCCTGTGGTACAATTCCTTTTCTTTAGATTGGAATCTTTTGGTATTGGTGTGACGTTAGCGGCCAAGTGTAACTCACTGAAGGATGCAAAAATCATGACTTAAGTCTTTAAGATGCCCTCCCCCTGTTTCTCGTCTGTCCCTCACACTTGCAATACTTGTCTCTGTTTCTGTCTCCCTCCCATGCACGTGTCCACAGGGGAGCGCCAGGAGTGGATGGAAACTCTTCAGACGGCCACGCGCCCCCCCGCCTGCGGCTCCCAGAAGCGCTCCGACAGCCTCCCCCGCCCCTCCTCCACAAACAAGCGAGGCTTGCTGGAGCTCCGCGGTTACAAAGGCAGAGTGCTGGTGTCCCTGACGGGGAGTAAAGTCAGGCTCTGCAAAACAGAACAGGTACTTCCAGCACCGCCGGGACTTCCTCTCTACAGGATGACAGCTTCCTGTTTGAGGAGGGGAGATAATAATCAGGGAGAGGAGATGGAGACCCTCATGAATGCGTAATGCAAGGAGTAAATACGCATCTACTTCTCAGGGTCCTGAGACGTAGTGGGGGCAAGCTCATGCTAGAGCAGCTAACTAGCAAAAAATGTTATTTAACATTACTTTATTGAAGCAATTCAAACAGTTACAATATTTAATACATTTATAACCGGGAAATATAATCTCATAACGACTGGTAAACAAGGCTTCAGAGTATTTCTTTACTTTCTTTTATTTTCCTATAATCATCTATAGTCTAAAGTTGATTTAAATAAATACTGTTATTGTTTTTATTGATAGGTCTCGGCATTAGTAGTTTATAATGATGTATTATAAGCTGCTTAGCGCTTGTATTCCTCTCTAATCCTCTCTTCTACAAGTAATTGTTTGTTGCCAAAACTCAAATTATGAGCTAACATGAGCACATCATGATGACGGTGACTAGAAAGCATTAATGCCGATCTCGTGATCTCATATTTTCTAACACTGATGTGTTATAAATCTGTGGTTCACATGCGGTCCAAACCATGAGAGGGGGATCTGGACGGATCAACTATGGTCTGTTACACCACGTAGGATTGTGGAGCCTCTTGTTGACCCCTGACCAAAGGTCAGAGGAGAACTTACTTATGATTTTTGTACTTACTTTAGTACTTAGAAAACATTCTGATGGACTAATCCGCTGATTTTTTAAAACTTACCTCCACTCTTAACTACAGAGTAAAGAAGATGAGTTTTCACTTACTCATAGTTTCTCTTGAGTCTTTCTTATTTGATGTAAGTCCAATTAAGCCCCGATACTCCCTGCTCATGCACACAGACTCCCGTCCCGGCAGCCAAATATCCTATCTGAGATGGGAAGCTATCTCACGCACAGTGATACTATTTCTTAAAGGGCCTCACACATATTTGATAATGCTGCACGCGTTCACCACTCATCTCCATTCCTCCTTGGCTCTCATTTCGTTTTGCTCCGTCTTGTAGTTTTGTTGTTTGCCTTTCATTATTTTCCTCATTAGTGTGAACAAACATCTTTGTTAGAATTCTCTTTTGGGTATCGCTCCATGTCAGCACATTTCCACTTCCTTGATCTGAGACAGCGGGAGGAACGGAGTGAAAGGGGGGAATCAGAGAGAGGACAAATTAATTGTGTTATTTCAGTTTTACGAGCTAAATCCCCGGCATGAAGGCGGGCGCGGAGAGAGAGAGAGGGTGGAGGGGAAGCGACGGGTGAAAGACGAGCGAATAAGAGACAGGAACAGAGAGATAGTAGAAGTGGAAAGATGAAGTGGAAAGGGCGGAGGGTGCAGAGGTCGCGAGTGAGTGAGGAACGAGCGGCGGCGGCGGCTTGTGAGGGAACGGCGAGAGTGATGGAGAGCGAGAGCGCGGGGAAGGGAGGTAGACCGTTGCCCCGTTCGAGTTCAGTGGAGTGGAGTATTTAATCTAACATGATGAACGAGCTATTGGAAACATCATCCTCCCAGCTCCTCCTCCACCACCCCCTGCCCCGTTTCTCACGGGCCGTAAGCCCCGTGATGAAGCTGTGTTTAAGGTCATTTGAACACCAAGGTAAAGTGTGTCACACACACACGTGTTTACCCTCAGAGCCATCTCCATGCCATGGGCTGCATAGGCAGATCGCTTGTTGTCTTATCATGCGTCACCAGTGTTTTTCTGGTGTCGGTGGCTGAAGGAGCGATTGATCGTCAGGTGATCATATTTCTTGCTGTCAGCCTCCCGCTAGCTTCGTAGAACCCTGTTCTTGTTTGGAAAAAAGAAGCTCGCCAGATATCTCTCACCTTTCGTTCCCACTAAACGGAAGTTTCTCTCCGCTGGGAAAGGTATTCCGAGTATACAATAACAGAGAGACGGAGGATTTAATTAATCTCCGCTTTAATTAAATCTCTTTCTCATTTGCTTCTTTCTCGAGATCTTCTTTGTAACAATTAACGTCATCCCGAGACCGCGATGCCTTTTTTGTCGAATTTGCGACACAAGAGCGAGTCTCATCCCACCAAGGCCTTCCTCGTGTAATGAGCTCAGTTTCTTTTTGGAGTACCTGATACAACTGGAAGATAATCAGCAACT
Source organism: Chelidonichthys spinosus (assembly GCA_029853015.1). NCBI lineage: Eukaryota > Metazoa > Chordata > Actinopteri > Perciformes > Triglidae > Chelidonichthys > Chelidonichthys spinosus. The sequence continues at coordinate 8,214,266 of CM056843.1, read as the reverse complement.
CCAGAGGAAAAAGAAAATCCATCTCTTTAGCTGCTTAATGCTCCACTATCTTCATTAGCTGGTTTCTATCTGCGTGCTGGAGACGGAGAGGCTGCAGCTCCGTGTGCTACAGTAGAGGCTAATGGGAACAGCTTGTCTTACATCGAACTAGTAAAACCAGCAAAGTTCTGGATTCACTGGATTCAGGTGGATTCATCCTCTGGTGGCCTTTAAGGTCTGCACACAAAGTCTGACTGACACAGCCCCTAAAACCACATTGCTAGCATGGCTAAAACATATTGATCAATGCATTCAATATTGAATCACATTTACAATATAGTATCCTAACAAGCTTGTGATTCATGCTAAGCTCCAGCCAGGTTGCTGCCAAATTGACTCATCTGGGACTAGAAACTTTTTTTTCGTTTTGCTAAATCTACTCCAAATCAGCTCGACTCGCACCGAAGCAGCAGCCGGACCCACAAAGTCTTTTTTTTTAATATATATATACGTGTTTAATATGCAGAGTTAAGATTTCTGAAATATTTTTCGCCCAAATGACTGACAGGCCAACTTGACTTGCACTGGCAGCAGCGTGGAAATTATTTTTACTTTAATGCATCGGATTCCGAAATATTTTCAGAATATATTTTTTTATTTTTTCAACCAGAAATACTGAACTGAATAATACATTTTCCTATTTGTCTATTCGGGCTCCATATTCAGCCGTATTATTTGTTTATATAGATATTTTTTAATCCTTCATCATCATCCATAGCTCTTCGTCTTCCTTGACTTCTGCTTCACCGTCTGATGTTTAAAATAGTCAAGTCTTTTGTCTCCATTGGGTATGTGCTCTTTTAGAAGCACCTAACCCTCTGCGAGACGCTTTTAGAGCACCTTAAGCGGTTGAGTGGACATGGAGACAGAAATCGAGGTCGCCTTTACTTGTCTGCCTTCTTTTTGGAGCAACTTTGCAACGTGGAGTTGGACAACTTTTTGGAAATCGGATGCACGGCCGGGAATCAGCACTGTTGATTTTGCACCTAGCGGCCGTTCGGTTTTGTTCACTTGATGGATCTTTCATTGCAATGCTGACTATTATTATTGTACGTGAAGTAAAAGTGCGTAAAACCACGCATGCGTGTGGACCTTCGCCTCGGGCCCCCCCCATCTCCCCACATAAACGCCTTTATTGCCACCTACCTCTCGGCTGTTGTAATTGGGTGAGTTATTTTTACCTCTAATGCCTTCCCTTCCTCTCTCCATCCCTCCTTCCCTCCATCGTCGGTGAATTAATTGGAGAGGGCAGGAGGCCACGGCACATATTGGGTAGGTAACGAGTGGCGAGGGCTGGATGGCCGCTAACACCCAGCGCTCTAATTGGCTGCCTGAGAGGGATGAGGGTCATTAGGTATAGGTGACTGCTTTGCCCTCTCAGCACAGCCACGCACTCTCCTGCACCATGCATTCAGTACCTACAGCACGGACGCGCTTCCTCCCTCCATACATCCTCCCGGCGCCAAACAGAACAATTATACAGTGAGACAAGGAAACCCTTTTCTTCTTCCCGTCAGCCGTGTGCAGCAGAGATACCGGGCCCAGCCGAACGGTTATCGAGGATGCGCTTTGAGTCGAGCCTTCGGGAAACCGCCTCATTATCGCGTCATGCATCTTCAATCCTGGGAACACGCTGAATTTAAAAGAGCAATGACTGTACGCCGTTATAATTGATAGGGAAGAGAAGCTTCGGCGGCTGGCGAGCCCCTCACTTCAAAAACTTTTAGCTCAATTAGACCTGGCCATAAAGTGAATTCACTTGTCTCGCCGATGCTCTCCTGCTCCTCTCGCTTTTCTCTTCCTCCGTCTATCACTTATGTCACCGTCTTCTGAGCTCGCAGGGCCTTAATTACTCATAATGCCTCGCAGGATGTCCACACCAGCTACGTTTCCATTCCGCTCCCCTCCGTTCTCAATATCGCTGTGCAGAGAGTGAAGTAGAATAATTGAGATCTTTTTCTCACTGCAGTCCTCTGAATGAGTCTGAAGTGGGAGTAATTGGGGCTAACATTAGCCACGATTGAACCAACTCGCATGCTACTGGAAGATCAGGTCGGCATGCACGCATTCCAGCGACTTCCTCCACGTGTTGCACAATTTGACGACACGCAGGAAGTTTGTCACTGATTACTTTCAGAATTCTGCGATACATAAATACACATGGATCTCTTCCTCCGTGAGCGCCCAATCAAGAAAAATGGTGTCATTCATTTCCCCCCTTTGTTTGGTGTAATTAGTGCAAATTGTTTTGTTGTCGAGGAACACACATGCTTTTATAACTGGCACAGCATGGTGGCGTTTAGCACTCCGTCGCTAAGGCGGCGTTTTTTTTTTTTTTTTTGTAATTCGCCGGCGCTCCTGTTTTTTTGTTCTGCCTCTTTCAACACGCACGCTCGCCGTCTCTCCCCGCCAACCGCTCAGCTGACCCCCTCGCTCGTCTCACCCACTCTCGGCGAGGATTACCGAGACCTCCTTCCACTTATACCTTCTCCCTCCTTCCCTTCCCTTTGTGTTCTCGCCGTCTTCCTCTCCCAAGTCTTTTGACTCACGTTTTCTGGCTTTGTCTGTGGGTTTTCGCCGCATTGTAATGTTGCATGTTTTTTTCTTTCTATTTTGATGTGAATGTACGCGCGTGGGCGTCGCTGCCCTCCTTCTGTCTTCCTGTCTGTTTTTCTGTCTCATCTAAGAGCTTTAGGCTAAAGAAAATGGTCTTAAACTGCTGTGAGTGTGGAGGGTGAAGTGGAGAAGGGCGGGCTGCGGAGTCATGCAGAGTTACAGTGGAGTTTATAAAAACCCTTGCCTCTGCATCTAACCCCTATTTCTGAAATGGGCCCGGAAAACATTGAGGCTGAACGATTGGGTTGCTTTGGATTCCCATGAGGCGCCTGTTCCCTTTCGCAGAGCTTTGCTGTTTCACACAGGTACACACACTCCAGATTCTCCAACACACACACACACACATCCCAAACTTGGCTTGTCACAAACGATTTTCTCCCGCCCGTATATCTCCTCGTCCAGCGACATTTCCTAAAAACACAGCAGTAAAGCAGACACAAGGCAGCGCGGATTGAGGATTTCTTTGCTGGTTTTAATCAGACCAAATGACATTCAAGCCCCGTGAAAGTTTCGACTAATGAGGCGACCTGTTGATCCCACCTTATTAGGACGGGTCTCTAATTTGCCTACAAAGTGCCTTAAGATGGTGGCGTGAAGGACCCTAACGTTTTCAGGGCCTTTTTGGGATGCAGTGTTTTGAATAGTTTTTTGATTGATTTTGAACATTTGCATGCGGTTCTGCCTTTGCTACCTTTTGGTTTAATTTGTTGCCTTTTCCTGTTTATTACCGAAGCGTTGGGATTTGGATAAAGTGTAGTGTGATCACAATCACGGCCCACGGCATTTTCCGACCACACAATCTGAATGCCATCGAAATCTGAGTGGAGAGAAGCTAACCCACCTAGTTCTTAAGGCTACTACTCCACTACTCCAGGCTTTAATGGCCAGTCGCAGGAAAACAAGTAGTTGAGCACAAAGCATCATTGATTTCACTAAAGTGAAAGTTTAATCTCTAGATATCATGTTATCCAGAGAATTGTTTTGTTGATTTCTTCTATTGCAATAAAAAAAGAAGAAGAAAAAAGCACTGCACTTTACGCACCACTGTTTTGTTCTCTCATGTTTTTCTTGTGGAGCTACGACTGCATTTCCCTGTGTGACCTTGTGTTGGTTATTGACAATAAGTTCTCGTTGAATCCTTGAGTTAAAGATGAAGAGGAATGCTCAGTTAAGGCCTTTTCATATTCTCTCCCACTTGCAGTCAGGGAGAAAATGTAGTCTCTCTACATCCTTGAGCTCCTCCTTGGGGATCCCTGAGCCGGGTCTGCCACAGGGTCTCCCCCTAGTTACCTGGAATAAACTTACCTTAACTGGCACCTTTTTAAAAGGAATAGTTTAACATTTTAGGGAAATACTCTTATTCACTTTTACTGCCGGGAGTTAGATGAGAATATGGGGAACACTTTTATGTCTGCATGGCAAAAACGTAGCTGGAGCCAGCAGTTAGCTGCATAAAGGCTGAAAACAGGGGAAACCGCTAACCTGGCTCCGTCCAAAGGTGTCTCTTTAGTTACAGGAACACATTATATCTTGTTTGTTTAATTGGTAGAAAAAAACTAAATGTAAAAAAATGTCAATTTGCTGCCAAGAAACTAGCGGCGTTGATCTTCCCTGCAAAACAGCAAATACGCATATTTTCCAAAATACTCACAATGAGTTAATATTTCACTTTTGCATCTCTATCTCTGTTTTTCCAGGACTATAAAGGAGGCCTGGCTGTTGCTGAAGTGGAACTGACTGCTGCCAACATTCGAGACGTAGACCGCCGGGGCTTTGAAATCAACACACCCTTCAAGAACTTCTGGTATGTACGGACTTGCCCCCTTCTCTTACCAGGAAGAGCTCAAGAAAAATCATTTTTTTTATGTGTGTGGGAGAGAGATGGAGAGAAAAGTGCCCCCTTCCTGTTTGATCTTACCTGAACACATACTTTCATGAAGCTTTTTCATCATCTAAAATATGAATGTTCCGTGAAGGAATCTTGCCTCAGACTGACGGGTTGACACAACTTCGCATTTTGTTTAAAATCCGACTGGAGGAAGCGGCGAGCTGCCATTCCTTCCTTTTCCAAACCTCCCTGCGTTATCATCTCATTGTAACCATGCAGTTTAAGATGCCCTTCACATAAACTAAGCCTCATGCTATACTGTATTTTAATCTCGATAATCATATCTCATAAAGCATCCATATTCCCAGCTGAGGGTGAGGACAAGCATTCTGGGTAATCTGCTCTCATACATGGAAGGAATCTGCGATAAGAGTTACTTGTGAAAGAATATCCGCGTAGTCTCATCAGATTGTTTTTTTTTTTTTATTAAGAACCAGACTTTGTCTTCTTACCTGGGGAGTTGGAGACTTAATTCAAACCGGACTGTTTTCAAGGCTTTAAAATAACTAACCTTAACACTTATCTGCCTTCTTACGTCCTGCTTTTCAGTCAAACTATGCAAATGTGAAAGCTTCATGCATTTTAACGTTAACGGTAACAATGTTGCTATAAAAGAAAAGCTCAAGTGGATAACAGGAGAACTGATCAAGGGAGAAGGCAAGTACTCGTTTCATAATGTGATAGAGAAGAGTAATTGTTGAGATTTGACGGTCTCAAGGAACCATGAATCTGCACAGTTGGAGGCATCGAGCTACATGGACCCACATGGGCAAAATATCATTCACACCTGATGTTATGATGACAGATATTACTGTGTGGGTGCTTTTAAATAGAAACTAACAAGGTATATAAGGGCTACAAGCACAACAGCTGGTTAAGACTTTTCAATTTCTGATTGATCATGGAAATACAAGTCATTCATTCAAGAATAATAGATTGTTTTGTGATAGTAGGAATGTCTTTGTGCGATCGTCTTGGCTTCTTTTTCAGGACTGCCTCCTAAGAGTTAGCTCACATAATTTCAGTTTCACACCTTGGTAAAGGAAAAAAAATCAAGGTCAGGTTGCCTTGAGGTTGTTTTGGTCCGCGCCCGAGTACAATTGCTGCTTTCAGAGTAGCCCAAAGTAATTATACCGAGGTGGAAAAGGGACCAGAGTCCGATTCAACAGGACAAAACAAGGAGTTTTTAAAATTTGGCTTCTGGTCGATTTCTAAAGTCCTGCAAAGTCAGTGTGAACAGGAAATCTCAAAAGCAACTTTATAATGACGGGTATATTGTCAGTCATTTAAAAGCAACTTATAGGATATTTACCCGCTATATGTTTTACTCTGCGTTGTTGTGGAAGTAATGAGCCTGGCGTGTCACAAAGTTCAGGCTTGGCTCTAATGAGACAAAGAGAATCTTATCATAAGTCCATATTGACTGTTTTTTAGTCGCATCCTGTGTCCTCTTGTCAAATAACTCGCATCGCAGACTTATTGGTCATTGCTGTAAACTAGGCTACATGAGAAAAGGGTCCTGTACAAAGATGACTTATTATCGATTAGTTTAAAAAAATAATGAAATCTCCCCTGGGGGCTCCATGCCGGTATCTGTGCTTCTGTAGGGCAACGAGCCTTTCAGGTGACTCCGGTCCCTGAGGGCCTACGATCAATGAGTGCACTGCTTGTTTGTGCCGTAATGGCCCATTTAGAATACAACCACAGCCGCCTGGACAAAGCACGGCTTGTTTGCTTGTTTGTGTACACTTGTTCACTATTTTCTTCTTCTTTTTTTCCCCCTCTCCTTCCTTTTTTTGCCTCGTGTAAAGATTTTTTTCCTTCTCCCCTCGTCGTTCCTCTACCTGTCTGTTGTATGTCCCATCGATCTGTTTGTGTCAGCTCCTTTAATGGTCCCATCGTTTGGCAGCTTCGTTAATACGCTGGACGTAATTGCCATTTTGTGTGGAACTAAAAAGAGGTGGAATTAAAATGAGCTCAGGTCTCCTGAATTGTTTTGATGAGGTGATTGCTGAAAGGGTTTGAGTGTGTGTGTGTGTGTGTGTGTGTGTGTGTGTGTGTCCAATCGATTGGTAGCCCTGGGAGCGTTCTCCTACCTGCTCAAGGTGGGGATTAGTGAGAAACTCATCGAATCACTTTAAGCTGTGGAGAGTCACTTTGGCTTTTCTATTGTTTTGCTGCCGTTTAATGGACGGAGCGTTCAAGCCCGCTGTGATAGACACAATAGTTTTTTTTTTTTTTTGGAGTCGAGAGAATGACAATAAGGAAGAGAGGGTTGCGCGGGCAAAGACACTCAACTTTGAAGAAAAGGAAAAACTTTGTGCTCTTGATCAGAAAGCCTCTCTACTAAAGTAAAGCTGCAGATAAATGCCTAGCTCAAGGGCATATTGGGGGAAAAAGCCGCATCGGTCTCGTTTGTTTTGTGTATGTCTAGTGTGTGTTTTGTGAACTGCCGGCTTTACAATCATTTATTTTACTTTTACCTTGGAAATATTTCCTTATGAAGACTCGACAGCGATGTCTTTGCAGTGTGAGGGGCATTGCTTATTTGAAGGACGTGTTGCTGTTTAGTTTTTCAAATTTAGCTTTGAGCCGCATCACCTTTCCTTTAATCCGTTGCATCAAGGCCACAGCAGAAAACCAAGAAGTACAGTATCTGTATGTGTAATAAACCCTTTAAATGGTAGTTTGGTCCATCTTAAAGCAATGCTGATATGCTAATTTGTTCACTGAAATAATTACTGGTCGCTCCTATCTGTAGAGCCGAAGCTAATATCAGCAGTTATACAATTAGCCCTTTAAGTAGCAGATTCCATCTTGGATTTATGTTCACAAGCAGGTGTGTCTTTCTTGTTCCCAAGATGATGATCCCCAAAGCCCCCCCAGCAGATTATTTAAAGGTCGGACCCAGGACGACTGACCTGCTGTAACTCCCTGCGATGACCTTTCTCTAACATAAAAAAGAGTGTTTTACAAAGTTTTGTAAGTACCCTTTTCAACCCAAACCACCTCTACTTTCTTCTTTTTAGCATATAACTATCAGCTGATATCAGCCTCAGAGGAGCAATGCGTCAGATTGAGTGGCATCTAGCAGAGAGGTTGCTGATTGCTTAACCCTCCATTTCCAAGTGTGTTGGAGAACTACGGTGGCCTTCAAGACATTTCAAAAAGCCTCTCGCTAGAGCCAGTTTCTGGTTTGTGAGTTCTTGGCGACTGTAGAAACACGACATGACAAGGATACACAATGATTCTCAGTTTCAGGTGATTATACACTCATGAAAACATAGTAATGGTTATTATATGCAATGTATGCTCATAAATACCTTTTGATCCTACACACTGGTATTGTATCCAGTATTGGATTTTTTTTTGCCAATATTTGGTAAATTGCACTTCCATTATGTGAAGCGACTATGAGGAGATATTGAAAAAATATTGTCAAAATGTGTGAGATAAAGATTTTTAGTCTCTAACAAGGGATAATCTCCTAAACCACTGGGACCTACATTACCCGTAATGCAACCTGTAAGTAACACAGATTATTTGTCTTAAATCTTAGTAATTTTGAAAGTTATATTGTTGTTCCTCAACTTGTACTTTTTTTTAAATATTAAAGTATACTTATTAGCAAAAAAATGTCTATTTAATAATACAAACCACTTTTATATTTAATGCCTGAAATGGCAAAAAAGGATAAAGAGCACCAGTGGAAGTTAACTTTGAAACTCAAGAATGAATGTTCACTGAAACTGAGAATTATCTTGAACAACTTCAAGCGGCCACACACCAACATTTCCAAATCATTTTTACATTTTATAGAAGAAAAATATAATTTTGTGAGTAGGGACTGATAAACGGTCCTTGGGTTACTAGAGCAACTTAAAACGCTGGACCATGAAGGTCACGTTAGATATGCTTTTTAACATTTTGGGAACTGACTTTCTTTCTCATCCAGAGTTAAATATGAAAAGGTACAGCCAGGAGACAGTAAGCTTAGTATGAAGACCGGTAGGCATTATATTCCTTATTCTCTATAGAGAATTTAGCTATTTCCCCTTGTTTGTAGTCTTTATGCTAAGCTAAGCTAAGCATCTCATGTAACAAAGCGTACCTTCCATGATGTCAAACTGACATCTTAAATAATCAATATCTAGAGACTTTGGACTCGCTTGTATTCTGTGGAGAACTATTTGCTTGATTGTAGCTTCTTTCCACATAATGACACGGCAGCAGCCAGAATAACGAGAGCTCTGCGACGCTTGTGTGTGACAGAGGAGGAGATGATGGACGCCTGAAGCCCGCGGTTGTGAGAGTGATTGACACATTTCAACAATATATGTGATTGAACGTTGTCATTTTAGGGAAAAACAGTAGCAAGAAGCTTAGATATAACTATAGTCAGAGAAAAAGCAACAATTGTGACTATTGCTGGAAAGCAGTAATTTCCCTTCTTCTCCACCTCTCAAATGTCCTTATTATTTTCTTTTTCCATGGTTCTTCATATTTTTCTCTTTCCCTCTTCACCACCTGTTGTCCTTAAAGCTGCTGCTTATTTTGAGGCCTCACCCGAGACCGGCCTTCACTTCACATCTAACGCGATGCGGCTTGAGGAACCTCGCCGACTCCTGCCTCCCTTTGCTCCTTTGTGGCTTCGGGGTGGGGGTGGGGGGGTACACTGCAGCTCGGCAGACGGTGTGAGCAGCACTCTCCTTTAGACTGGCCCCGGGCAGAGACCGCTGGGCACAGAGCGGCTGAACCCAATCCACCTATCGATCTCTGCTGGGTTACTTGTGTGAGGTGGGGCCGGTGCACTTCCTCCGCTTCAGGCAAAAAGTTCCCTCCTCCCCATCGTCTCCCCCCTCCCCTCCCCCAAAACATCCTCCATCTTACCTCACACCGGTCGCCAGGTTGCCATGGAAACCAGTGGTCCCATTTCTCCTATCCAAGTTTTTCTTTCAGTCAAGCTCTCTCTCTCTCTCTGTCTCTCTCTAATTCCATATCTCTGCCGATCTTGCTGCCTGTCTTCTTCTCTTATCCCGGCTCTCACTTAAGCTCACACATGCCCACAAATTGCTTGTTACATACACTTATCTAATTTTGAGTTCCTCTGCACATTACTCCACACATACACACACACACACACACACACACACACACACACACACACACACACACCGTGCTCTTCATTAGAAACCTCAGCTTTCCGTCCGGGTTGAGGTGCTTGTTTGACAGTAATGGACGTACCCCATCGTTCCAGTGTGTGTCGGGTTGAGAGATCGGTGAATGAGTGTCGTGAAAGTTTCCACATTTTGGGAGTCATGGCAGTTCAGACGTTCGCTGTAAGTGTGCATATTCATTCCATATCAAATATGAATTGTGGCCGGTTTAACCTCCCTGGTTGCATCACTTCAGTTCAGCTTGCTCTTCCACAACACACTATATGGGACACTGGACCGCCTCCACTCATCTGGGGAGGCTTTTTGAAAACTTGGCTGCAGGGATCTGCTTCCATTTGGCCACATGAGGATGAGTGCGGTCAAGCCTTGATGTTGGGCAATAAGGCTCGGCCCGCGGTCGGCCTTAAGATCAGGACTGATGTCTGAAACATCGTTCAGTGTTTGCATGAGCTAAATCAAGGTTTCTCATTGGCTTTTTACATGGACATGTGCATGACGGTGACTGAAGATAGGGAAAGTATTGCTGCGACAGCAGAGCAGCAGCTGGAAGTAAGATCATTACGCAGCGATGCATGCCCCTAATTTAAATCATTTTATTCTGACTCACGCTCAATTATACAAAGATGCCTCAATGACTGTAAACATGTCGGATATGTCACCATTCATTCAGCGACAATCCTCACAAAGCTCTCGCTGCACATGAAAAAACTCTGCATTGTATCATCGCTGCGTTTAAAATAGTAAATCATTCTTCCAAAGCATTTTGGCCGTGTAGTGTAATTGCTGACATGAACTGTTGAAGCTGTAAATGTGCAAAGTTAATCGTATTTTTTCAAATCACTATTTCTCAATTTCCCTGAATGTAATCTAGAAATAATATCCTGACAAAAGATCCCGCATTAGCACTTTATAGATTTTAGTGGTGCAAGGTGAGACGGATTGATTTACCTGCACTACCCTATCAATTTCACCAAATCTATTGCAATCACACAATCACACAACCCCCTCAAAACTTCTCCAAATACTGCGCACCCCCGTTACCCTGCCAAGCGACACTATGCTGTTTAATTGCTCTCTGAAATCAAATCAATAACCGTGAGGTCTGTGTTGGGGTGGGGGGGTGTGCAAAAAAAAAAAAATCAATCGTTGCAGCTTCGTGGCCGAGTCAGAACGGGAGAAGGAGAAGTGGATTGAAGCGGTCCAGGAATCGATCGCCGAGACACTCTGCGACTATGAAGTGGCGGAGAAGATCTGGTTCAACGAGGCCAACAGGAGCTGCGCCGACTGTCGCGCCCCGCAACCGGAGTGGGCGTCTGTCAATCTGGGCGTGGTCGTCTGTAAAAAGTGTGCAGGTAACTATACTGTCCGTACAGTGGACGAAACAACACCACACAACTTCACACCTGCCAATACATGATCCATTATATCACTTTAGGCTTATTTGTCAGGTAATTTCCTCATTTCTCAGGAAATAAGTAAAATAAAGTAAGTAATTTTGGCAGTAATTTTAGGACATTAGAGAAGATTTTATACGTTGTTTTTAAAATATGAATTCTTTATTTATGACTTGAAAGTTGAATTATTCTCTCACAGTGTTTAGGTGTGAGTTTGCCTGCATAATAATCATCTTTTTACCTTTCGTGTCCTGGATTCTAAATCTATTTAAATCATGTAACCACTTTTAATTAATCACAGTTTTTTTGGCAGCAAACTAGCTCATAAATGATTAAGAATAATTAACACTAGGGGCGTAACGGCATGCAAAATTCACGGTTGGGTATATAACTCTGCTTTTGGGTCAGGGGGAAAAAAGAAAATGCCGGGAAAAAATGTGTTTATTTAGAATACGATAAACATTTAACAGTTGCTCATTGACTATAATTCTTATTCATACTGACATATTGTCAATTAGAAATAAATTGTGTTCCGAACATTTCCGGTATGAATACGTGTACACCATAATTACCACCATGCTTCTTTAATTTGTATGCGTGAGCCGTTGTTGGTTTGTTGTTGTTTGTTGTTTGTGTCTGTGCAAGTTGGTGCTCTGACCCAGAGGCTCTCATGGAATAAGTTCTCAGTCGGTAAGCCACTTATGGGAGTTGGCGTCTGGCCTGTGGACTCTCTAATCTATTTGGCAATACTGGATGGTTCAGATGAAATGACAACAAAGATTAAGCCACAGGCGAGAAGTTGTGGAAACCCAAACTGCCTCTTGACCCGCTAAACATGATTAGAGTGATGATGGAGTGATACCTGGCTGGTGTGTGTGTGTATATATATTATTTCCCACAATCCTATACTCTCATCCTTCCCTGTCCAGATCTTCTGTAGTCCTGGAGATTTCTCCCAGACTCATAAGTTTTAATGCAATTCTTCACCTCACCTCTGCAAAGCCCATGTAATTGGTACGCATCAGATATCCAACATCCCCTTTTCAAACCCTCTTTAAATGATTTCATTTGCAGGGGTGTTTAATATTACATTTTGTCGACACGCTGGGTGATATCTGCAACGGGGAAGCTGTCCTCGCACTGTGCTCTCCTTAAATCAGACGGTGGTCCATTTGGAATACCAACGACTGCTCATGCTTTTAATTAGCGCTCCCGTGTCATGGACAATAAAGAGAAATGCCGAACAAGAGAAAGAGGAGAGAATTAATGAGAGGGCTAATGGTAAAAATGATTCCAGATTGGCTTCCCTCTTTTTATTCCGAGAAGGAATGAATTTTAATAGACTGTTCCGTCAGCTTCATATACTGTCATAGTGAGTCTTTTGTTTACGTAGATTTGAAGGACTGTCCATTATTTTCTCTTTTATGAAGGAAATCATGTTTATTGTCAATATTAAGACGGATGAATTTGATGAAATACCTGGGTGAAGAAAAAGTGTCACTCATGCTCTTTTTTTCTTCCCTTTCTAAAGAAAGTAGGAGTACACATAGAAATATTTTATAATGGAAAAAGCATACTCTGAGCCGTCCTTGTCACTTGATGATCTTGTTTACTGAAACTAGCGTATCACCTTGCAGCAAGAGCAATAACGGAATTATCAGTGACTTTGAAAGTATAATAGTCTGTTTTATTTGGTCAAAAATAAAGGTTTAAACTTGAGATTGAAAGCTGCACTTGCAAACACACAACATTGACAATGATCACTTCATAAAATTGATATGGGTAACATGTTAGCATTGTTGCCTAGCAGACATACAGCAACCTTAGCATAGTTCAGATGACTCTTTGTCCACACAAACAACATCAATCCAATATCTGTCTCCTTTTAGCTCCGTTTTTGGTCCCCACCAGGGAAAATATCTGTCAACCTGCTAAATGCTGCACAATTTACCCCTTTTCCCAGCCTTAAAACTGGCCGAACCCACATTCCTCCTTAACTTTACTTCCCCGATAACTTAGCTCTTCCTCTTCCTATATTGTTCTTTTTATTCCCTCTCTTTGCCCTTTCTCCCACAATGCAACCCCACCCACTCAGCGGAGATTCCTCCCAAATACTGGGTGGCCCCTTTCCACACATGCAATTGCAACACAACAACTTGTAGACTCATCTGCTGGCAGCAGTTGCCATGGAAATACACAAATGCAGTGCTCATTGCTTTGCTTTGTTTCCATACGACTCATCATAAAGTGAGTGGAAAATGCCACGCAAGTGCAGAGGGTTGGAGTTCTCCTCGAACTGTCACCGGGAAAGTCTTTTAATTGGGGGGTGAAAACCCGACTGTGGTGGGCAGTTGTTTTTTTTATTCCGTGAGAGCCGCTGTGATGGGAATGCCCTTTTTGTGTTGTTTTGGTTCCATTAGAAAGATGAAGACATTTACAACAGGCTATTTATATGTGAAGATCTGACCGTGTACCCGGTGGTGCATGCACACTTTTTTTTCGGCTTCATTACCCTTACACAAGTGAAAATGGTCCCGTGGTGCGGTAAGGCTCAGCAGATGGAGTGTGGCTGTAGAAAATGTAGCAGGAGCCCAGAGTGAAATATTCTCGCTCCTCCACAGGCAAAAGTGACAGAATCTTGCTCTTTGGCCTTTATTTGTCAAGCTGGACTCATGTGGTTTCACAAAACAGTAATCACTCCTCAGAACCTCAAGTGTGAACACACTAATGCATCCGCTGGAGCTGGACGACTGGTTGATGTTGTTAAGCAACAATTCATAAATCATATTTGAGAACTAGACAAATGTCCAATAGTGCATTTAGTAGCTAGTGTTTTCCCACCTGTTTTCTTTGGAGGCTGCATCATCTGAGTGAGAATCTGTTAATAATTGTTCCGAACAATTAACTATTAAATCAGATTAAACAGAAAACATGTACCACCATGCCTAAAGTAAAAAAGTATTATCACAAAAAATGATTTCTTAGTTAGTTTCTCTCCTTTTCATACGATAATAATACAAATGATTCAATGACGCCTGGCATCTGTGCTCTAGATTTGTGTCAAGACGGCCTGCACACAGTTCAAGGCCCCACATTCTCTTTCACAGCTGCTCTACTTGAGCGTAGAAAACACAGCAGTGGGGATCGTGCCAAATCTAAATCTAAAATGATCCGCGTTCACACGCAGGACAATAATTCACATTCACACACGCTGCGTGTTTCCCGCCCGATGCATTATGCATGCGCGCTCCGTCTTTGGCCATAAGCAACCCTATAAGCCTCTCGTTCACCCAAATAAACAGGCCGACCCACAAACACAATGAATTACTCATGATTCATTAGCAATTAATGGCCCTCGTTCTGTGCTTTCATTTCCAATTAGGAGTGCTGAGGGGACTAAATATGTCTGTTGTGAGTGAGAGAATGAGCCTCCAGTCATGCTCTGTTTCTCCGTCTTCTCACTGCCTGTTTATTGTTTATTCCATCACTCATGCCCGTTGTGGAGATTCCTTTGCATATATGTACATGTTGAGTTTGTTTTTTTTTTACTTCAGGCGAGCCTTTCAGGAGCTAAAAGCGTAGCCTGACAGCCGTGCATTTTTGAATGCATGGTTGTATTCATTTCTGTGATTGTGTCTCCCTGTTTACCAGGACAGCATCGCTCCCTCGGCCCAAGTATTTCCAAAGTGCGGAGCTTGAAGTTGGACAGCAGCATTTGGAGCAACGAGCTAGTGGAGGTGCTTTTTCAGTTGTGGTGGCCAATGTCTTACAATTAACTACAGTATATTTTTTTGCTTAGCTCCAAAAGGCTTACGAACTTAAGTAAAATTCATAGTGTTTGTATTTTTTCCGTTACCCCTCAGCTCTTCCTGGAGGTGGGGAACAAGAATGCCAACAGTTTCTGGGCGGCTAATCTTCCCTTGGAGGAGGAAATCCACAGCGGCGCTTCGGCGGAGCAGCGTGCTACGTTCATCCGCAGGAAGTACAGGGAGAGGAAGTACCGGAGGGTCCTGGAGGGCTTTCATGACCTGCAGCAGCTCAACCAGGTACAAACTTCATAAAGACACACATGTTGGGTGTTAAAGAAACAATGCTTTTAGGTATAAAGTCAGTATTAGTCATGGCGACGGCTTATTTTGTGTTTTGTTTTATTCCTACATTTATTTAGTGATGCCACGTCCACGTTAAGTTTTTCTACAATGGATTGTGTTTTATAGGTTTATATCTAAAATAGTCATTGTTCCTAACTGTGCTCGCTATCCTAACATCGACTCTCCGCAAACAACCAGCATATCTTTGGATGTACTCGCTATACTTTGCTAGAATATTGTTTCCCCACGTCAAACTTTTCGCCTTAAAGCTCCGATACACTTCAGCTCTACTACGGAGTAACATCCAGTGGCAGTTCACCAACCTGCACTGTTAATGAGCATCCAGGTTGTTTGTTGAGGCCTTCTCTTCCAGTTTGTGGTTTAGGGTTTAATGCTGACGCAAAAGGGAGTTTTCTTTTTTTTGTTTTTTTGTTGTTGGCTTCCCGTAAAAGAGACGGTCTTAAAAGCACCGAACGCTGAGCCTCCAAATGGCTAAGTTTCCACCTGCGTCAGCATTTACGCAGATCAGCCCCCTTGTATTGTTTTCTCCGGGAGATTTGGAGCGAAAGAGGGAACGGAGGGGGGGGAGGTGAGGAAGAGATATACTAGCGAGCTAAGTGGAAAAATGGATGAGGATCCACAACAGAAACGCTTGGGTTGGTTTTATTGGGGCTTTGCTGGCCTTTGCATGTGAGTGTGTGTGTGTGTGTGTGTGTGTGTGTGTGTACACACGCGTGTGAACATGTGTGCGCACCACTGAGGATGTGTGAATCCGCTGTTATAGTGGGAGGTCGTTTTTGCAGGAGATGAAGTGTGACAGACACAGAGAGTGTGGCTGCCTAAAAGGGTTTGGGTAAATGGAGAGTGTGTGTGTTGTGTGTGTGTGTGTGTGTGTGTGTGTGTGTTAGTTAGAGTGAGAAAGAAAGGGGGAGGAGAGAGAGGAAAAAGGTGGAAGTGGGTGGTTGTGTTTGCTTTCTCTCTGTCTAGTCTGCCTTTATAAAAGGGCTCAACAGATTTGATAGGGATCAATGTGTCATAGAGCGATTACTCACACCATGACTCAACATACGTGTGTGTGTGTGTGTGTGTGTGTGTGTGCTAAAATAATAACACTCTTTAAGACAAGTCCATTTATCTTAGCCAAAAAGTAATACATCTCAAGCAACCTATGAAAACAATACATAAAAAAATATATTTTTAACATACACAAGGACACTGAGTCTAATCTCATTGGACGCGTTGTTCCACTTTTGTGTCACACTTACTTACCATTACACAAGTATGAATATGACAAAAAAAACAAAAAAACAAAACAAAACCTAAAACCAATTCCTTTGGGAGTCGTCTCCGGAACAAAGACAATAATAAGAGCAATTTCCTTACTGACATTCATGCGATTCTGAAATCACGCAATGGCATTTTAACAAGTTTTATGGACCCGGGGGTCATGAAACTCACTCAACACATACAGTAAATTACCGTTTAAAGTGTCAATTCGGGTAATGAAATGAAAATAAAAAAAGGATAGCGTGGTGATTTATACGCGACCGCGCCGATACGTCTCTCGCGCAATCAACGAGGTGTTTTTTTTTTCCGCTCTTTATCTGGTTTTCTCGCTTGCGTGCCCTCTCTTTATCCCCTCTCCCTCCGTTTCTCGGTCCCATGTTCCCCATTAGAAGCTCATATCCCGGTGACCTCCACAGAGTCTCTGCAGGCCACATGACCTAGAGAGGGGGATGTCAAAGGACCTTCTTATATCATTACACACACACATGCTCAGACACACACACACACACACAAAACCCTCTAGTGGCTGCAGTAATTGCTATGACACGGAAGGTCATTTCCGGAGATGATACAGAATAAGGCCAGGTTGCGTGGGACGCTTGTGTGATGGCGAAAACAGCGATGGAATAAACCAATCATATCTTTCTATATATATTTCTGTTGTTTCCTGTTGATAAAGATGCATGTGTTTCTGCAGAAGCTTTGTGCTTGGAACACACACATCTCCAGTGCAGATCCTTGACATAGGTGGGCAGCTCATATCGACAGGTGCCGCGTTTGTGTGTATGTATATGCTCCGCCTCGCCTCACTTTCAGGCGCGTCTCCGCTCGCTTGTGGCGGATCGATGCCGCTTACCGGCGAGCCCCGATGAAAAGGAGAGGTTGCTTGTCGGAATCCCGCCATTCGCCGACTCGCACTCCCTCGCTTGATCCACTTTGTTGCGGGTCATCGTGCGCAATGTCACATCAATCGGCTGGACTGATGGGAAGAGACAGTCGGCGAGAGAGAGAGGGAGACTATTTTCTGCCGCCTTTTAATCTTTCCTCTCTTTAGCTCTCTCGCTGTGTGAGACGGTTGAATAGTTTGAACAAAGCGCGTCTGCATGGCTATAAATTAACACAGTGTGGATATCTGCTCCTGTTGGAATTCAACATCATGTCTTCAAAAGAGCAAAACTTTGGTTAACTGGCCCGTGGGGGGACTGAGTGCAAAACTTCAATAAGTGAATTCTGAAGCGGGTGCAGAGGTGCCTGAAGCAGCAGTCCCTCTAATGGCCAACATATGCTGTAAATAACATCCAGTCTGCGTTTAAGTTGAGGCCCTTTTTTTTCAAAGGTGACAGACAGGAAAGGAAATAGTCAGAAATGACTGAGGATCTCTCTTCCTCTTACCTCTTGGTGGCAGTTTTCTTCCATTAAGGAGATGTTAAGGTGTATGTAGAAGTGTCGGCGACGTCTTTGAGTGACAGGTGTCTCAGCCTGTCGCAGCTTTGTCCGCTCAACTCGGCTTCTCCCGGGCTTCCTCCACTTGGACTCAATTTGGATTCTTGTGGATTTTGGATTACGTTTTAGGCCGATTTATTTCTCGTCTAACTAGAGCACTTACTACTACACTTGTGTGCCGTCTCCTGTGGCTCAGAATATATGCGGTGTTTGGTTTAAAGCTTATTTATACTCATCAAACGGAAAGATGATGAAGTTGGGTGAGCCAGTTCCTTTGTGAAAGCTGTTATTGAGGGCTCTTAACCATGTCACGTGTGTATTTGGATGCACTCTATGATTATGGCCACTTTAAGGTGGATTTCATGCATACTAATTACACTATACAGTATATATTATACCTGGCAGTTTATAATTGCAATGCGGTCGCAATGTGCAATCAGTGTGCTCCTATATTTTGTGTGCATTTTTATATGTAGAAATATATTATTAACATTTTTTTTCTCAGCAACACCGAAGTGTTAAACTGTGAGCAGTACAGACTCTTAATCGTCTTGTTTGTTGCTCCATGTATTTCCCTCAGTATGCTCTGCTGGGTTTTTTGTTTTGTTTCGTTTTTTCCACAGTTCAATTTATTTCATATTCTTTTTATTCCCACATTCCTCTTCTTCCAATTTGAAACTGTTAGTTTCATTATATTTACTATGGCCCATTTGTCCTGTTCTTCTTTGCCATATTCCCCCTTTCACAGGGATTAGAGATTTAATGATTCCCACAGGGAGTATTAAAGTTTGATCTTATTTTAACTTCTCTGTGGAGATCAGCGGGCGGAACTCAATCCTCAACTTTATATGATTTTCTGATGCCGTTTTATAGACTCTTTGTCCTCCATCGGCCTGGCGTGCACACGCAGATACACAGCGAGCTGAGTGAGTGTGAGACCATGCTTGCCTTCCCAGGGCTTTTCACTGGTTTATTGTCTGGGATGTGAGATTTTTAAAAGGTATTAATCCAACTATAGAAAGCTACTTAGAAACGCAATGAGCCATGACCACACTTATCCAGTCCTTTATTAGTCTGTCTCACCAACAAAGGTTAAGGGACATGAATGAGATGTTTGACCACTAAAAATAACCTCCACGTATACATTATTGAAGTGTGTAAATGGTTGTGTGACCACATGGGAGCCTGTAGGCCGAGCACAGAGAGACGGTGCTCTTGAATCCTGTTTCATGTGCGTCCAGGTGCTGTGTGCAGCTGTGGTGTTGCCCGACGTGCTGCAGACCATGGCGCTGGTGTTCAGCGGGGCAGATGTTATGTGCGCCACCGGGGATCCAACCTCCTCCACCCCGTATCTCTTGGCCCAGCGTGCCGGACAGCGGCTACAGATGGAGTTCCTGCACCAGAATAAACTCTCGGGTAAGCAAGCGCCGATGTCCCCGTCTTATAACGTACACAATGGCTCCATACGCTATTTGTAAGACTGAGGCTAAGGCTACATAATTAGTTTAACATTGAGTGTACATGTCCCCAACCAAATGAAGAGCATTTACTTTAAACTCTGATATAGTGGCATTTGAATGAAGTTAGCCAACAATATGCTCCTTGGCTTTGGAAGTGATGTTTGCTTCCTGCTGTAGGTTGTAAGCTAATTAGCCGGGGATGATAGCATTAGTGGTTTAAGGTAGAGCACACAAACACACCGCTAAATCAAATCTTTATGGTTTGGCACTATTTCAAAGTTACTGTACATTCCTCTTTGATTCAATAAAGAAAGAAAAGAAATAATTCCAGCTGGACTCCAGGAAACTTTCCCATGGCCTGTGTTCAATCCAGGTGAGCTGCTAGACCACAGAAGGGAGCTTTGAAACAGAATCACTTATACATTCTCCTGGACAGACCTGAAAAAGGAGCTCACGCTCTCACATAAATCAGGGGAAGGCTGCTTAACTAGTGCGAGTTGGACTTTTACAACCATCGGCGCCACATTTATTCAACCCATTGTCTTTATACTTTAACAAGCCAATCATGTTTAGAACTCACTCCTCACTGCTGTGCTTGCCACATTTATAAAATCACAGTTTCTTTTTTCGTTTTTTTCCCCCACTGCCATGAATAGGAAGGCAGAATAAAAACCCCACAAATGTGAAGCTAGCGAGTTCTAAATAAAAAGAAATATGTCGCTCCCTCTTTTCTTTGTCTCCCCCTGCTACTTTCCCAGAACCCTTCTTTGTATTACACACCTCATGTTCCATCGGAGGCGCGGAGCAGATGTGCCGCGTCGCGCGGCTTCCTCGTGACGGATTCCTTTGTTTGTGTGGTTGCACACAGGGCTGATGATGAGAATGTATTAGATTAAAGGAGCGGGAGAGGTCGTCGGCTGTAGTCGAGGGGAGACTTTCTCGGGGACTGTATTTTACATAATATATGCGCTGCATCTGTGCACGCTCGCCTGTACAGGAGCTGTTAGGGACTCCTAATTGCTAGCATGGGTCACCTGGTCGCCTTGGTGATGGCCATTACTTGGAGGTGTGCTCGAAGACACACATTCGGGGAGACGGACTAACACAGGCACACATTCAGGGAGTGTGGCATTGTCCATTTGAAATGTCTGTTTGTGATCATTATGCCTCTGGAAGTCGGAAAACTTTGGTTGCAGACCAACAATTATGGCGCTAAGCAGACTCTTGCATTAGAGACGGATGTATGGTAACAGACCAACGGCTGTGGGCAAGAAGGACCTCGGTCAGGGAGGTTACCAACACCGCAAATGCCACTCCGACAGATTTACAATGTCCCTCGACTGCAATGGAGATTTCTTCAGGGTCAACAGTCAGTGCAGCAGTTTGCACGATGGGACTGTATGTCAGAGTGACCACAAGAAAATGATGTTCACCCTGGGTCAGATGCATCATTAAATATGGCAGCTTATTTACATTAAAAGTGCTAAATGCGACATTCAGAGCATTAGGAAAAGTAGTTCCCTCTCTCCAGTTCCTCCCTTAAGGTAAACAGCTGTAGTTTGCACCGTTAGCACTGTTAGCTGCGAGCTACTGGCTCAGCCATCACACATTTTGAGAACTGTTGAGAGATGATAGAAATGCTCCCAGTTTTCTATGTAGCATCTTTTAAAGGGAAATTCACCAACTTTTATGAAGATGTAAATGTAGATGTAAATGTAGTTAAGTGCCTGCAGTGCTTCCGTGTACCAGCATGCATTGGGTGCATTCTTTTCAGCGGGCAATATTCAATTTTGTATCATTGCACACAGGCATGAAGTATTTTTTTCATACAGTATGAGTCATGATGGGGTATTGCTGCTAATTACTGTGTAATTTAACATTGAACATGTGTTTTTTCAGCACTACAGTAATGACATTATGTACACGTGCCCTCCTTTCTAGGGTTAAAAAGCTGGTTGTAAAATAATAAACAACACACATCTATAAATACAATTTGTGAAACTACAGTAAAGAAGTAGGGAATTATGCTGGCTGAAGAGATTAAAGCGCCACACAAAACGCTGTCCAAATTCCCTATTTGACATTCGGCTGCTGCCGGACACATTGTCACATCACACAAAGCTGTGGAAAGTGGCGTCTCCATTGTTTTTGTGCATGCGGCCTCCAGAGTTTGCAAAAAAAAAAGACTTGTGAAAAATTTTGATTAAACAAAAAAATTTAACTTTTTCCGTTGTTATGTCTGGCAGAGAGCGGGAACAATTCAATACCCACATGACACCATCCCTACTGTATAGAGTGGTGTTGACAGAGGGAAGATAGAGGGAAGAATAAAAGGAGCCACATAGCAGCCAATATCAAGGACAAAACAGAGTGCAGAGTTTGTTTTTGGAGACCTCAGCCTTGGGTTACAGTTTTAAGTTCCACACGAGGTAACATGAGGTCAGATGAAAGCATTTAGTTTCGACTGTTGCTTGTGTCTGCTGCCGCGGCTTCATGTGCATACCTGTGGTGGCCGTGCTTAGTTCTTCTCCCTTTTTATTTGATCTTATAAAGCACACATCACACAACCAGCGTGCACTTCGGCCCTTCGGTGCACCGCCGCGCGCTGCTGCAAGCCAGAAACTATAATGAACAGAACGACAACAAACTCGATCCTTCACCAAAACTCGCTATCCCCCTGTTGGGAGACTGGGATGAGACGTCCCAGCAGCGTCTCTTCACAGTGTGAATTGTGCTCCCAGTTTGTAGAATTAAAAATAGAGAGCCCCTCCGTTTTCCCCTGGATGCAGTATGTATGAAAACAAAGCTGTCAGCCTGCGTCTCCCAGAACCGCTCCACTGTCCCTGCCTTCCACAGCGCCTCATTTGTAGCTCCGGCATTAGGACAGCCTCTGATGGCAGAGCGTTGCCACTTCATTAGCTCCTTCTCTCCGTGCGCATGCGAGTGCATGCACGTGGGCCCCGGAGGACCCTGTCGTCCCGCCCACACCTGCTCGCCTCGGAGCACCCTGGGATACTGCAGAGGCATGTTCATTTGCATATCCCCATCCCAGATTTCATTAAAATAAAGCCAATGGCAGATCTCCGAGGCGGTGTCTCTTTGCATTCTGGGAACCCCTGAGGGCAGCTCCAATGATGGACCTATCCCTTATAGTCAAAGGCTTCCGATGAGGTGGATTCTCGTATATATCTTCAGGTTCATTTTTCATGTCCAGCGGGTTCCCAGGATGCATAGATAAAACACATTCAAATATGCATATAGCAAAAAGTTTGATTTAAAACATTCTTCTATTTATGCTGAGCTACGAAATCAAATTTACATACACTCTCAATGTCAAATATGTTTTACGATTATCTATTTTGGCACAACACTTGCACCAGCGTTTGTCCTGTCACTTCTCAGTTTGATCACCAGACACTAAAAACTGTGGTTCCTGTTCTTTGATCTGCGTCGACGCTGCTTTTTTGAATGCTAATTCACAGACACAAGTAGTCAAGGAAACAAATCTGTAAGTGGGGAGTTGTGAGTTTGTAATCCCCCGAATAATCAACGTCTCCACAAAGCCGCCGCATTAAATCGGAGGTCGTTCTTGACAAAAGCGTGAACCGATGGACTGAAACTGTAAATTCTCTCGACACCAAAAATTAGCATTATAAAAACCCAAATTGTTTCTATTTCTGGCTTCCATCGCTGGCTAATTGAACAGGTACTGAGTGTACCGATGGCGTCGATGTCCTTGGACACGTGTCCGTCTCCGTGTTGCCACCACTGGTCCCTGTCTGACTGGGAAGACAAGTTGGTAATTGGTTCTTAAATGCTGCAGGTGGGTAACATTAACGGCTGAGCTCCATCTGCCACTCAGCCTCGGCACCAATGCAAAGGCATGCTGGATCCATTCATACCCACTCGCGTTCACTATTTCCATTGTCACGTGTCGAGGATCTTGAGAAAATGTCACCTGATGACAAAACTTATGAGATTAATGGTTCCCATCGATGGTTCTCTGATTTGCTCCACTATATTCACACTGCTAGCTTTGCTTGCCTGCTGTTGGGTGTTGGGCGAGTAGCATACAGTGAGTTAAAAGAAAGAGCTCTGAAACAACTAAACTAAACTAAAACACTGAGCTGAAAGACCCCAAAAAAGCTCCGTAGTGCAGAGGATTTCCATAATAATCAGTTAAGTGACCCATAGTTCACATGAAAATATGAAATATTGCCGCTTTAAAGCAACTCTGTAGAAGTCCACACTTCTCTTCCCAGGAGAACTCTGCCACACTTTGAGTCCACCAACTAAAACTTACACCATTAGAACTATGTGTCTGGTGCTTAACTCCATAAAAAAAAAATCCACAAATGGTACCTTTAAGGTTGCAATTTGATTTCCTCACAACCTGTGTGCCTCGCGGCAAGACGGTGAACCCCTTGCCAGCGTTCTCCCTTTTAAATCTCTGGATAAAAGCATCGGCTAATGCCCAACCTGTAAACATAGCAAAGTAAACATGTAAATTGTGTTTTATGGGGGCTCTTCACGCCACCCGAGAGGGCGTCGCGGCGTAAAAAAACCGAGCTAAACAGCAATGCCTCTCGCTGTTGACATCATTCCACTTCTTCTTAAATGACACACGGCGGATTTGGAGGCAAAGCAGTTTTATTGTTGCCACCCTAGCATCCCCGACGCCTCGGATCTCTGAATCTAGCGGCACATTAAAAATTTATCCAGCCGGCTTTTCTGTGTGGATAATAAAAAGATGAACACCAACACACACACACACACACACACACACACACACAAACAGACACACTGACATTAAATCAGAGGCTCTGTTTCATCTTCTCCATTCCACCCTGTAGTTAGCAACATAGCAAGACCGCCAGTTTCTTCAGTGCTTGTTGATGTTTCTGATCTGATGGTCAGGAGGTCACTAGCAGCTGGTGAGTGTGTGTGTGTTTATTTTAAGTCTTTATAATGGAGGTGTTTGCCATGGTGGGGTGTCTATGTCTGGACGGTTCTAACTTCGAAGGTTAAGTGCCTTTTTGGCTAAAAAGTAGTTTCCGTTTGGAGGCGGCCTCTGGCTAAACATCTCATTGAACAAATGAGTTTTATTGCTCTAATTGTGCGATCGACGTCGTCTTCTGGCCTCTGAGTTGGAACGTTATCTGTGCTCGCCTCGCATGTGTTAGCCATTTGTGTTGTCGTTGTATTACGTGCGGCTTCACCGTCGGTGTGTGTGCGTGTGTGTGTGTGTGGGAGCGAGTGGCACTGATTACCCCACTGTCCACTGCTTGTCGGGGACCACTTTGTGACCGTTGCCGTGGGCGACCAGATGGCTAATTGAGCACTCTGTCATGTCACATCCCATCGCTAGGGACTGAGCCAATCAGCGCAGGCCAGACATCTAAACCGCCGCCCCCACAGACATCACAGTCCCATCTTTAGAGAGTCCAGCTTTCAGGGCCCAGAGGGACTGTTTAGAAGGCTCGCAGAGAGAACCTCGTTACAACTGATACAGCATCAAGCCACTGGCTTATTTACATTCTCTCAACCTGAGTGGTAGGGAAAGTGTGTGTGTGTGTGTGTGTGTGTGACACACTTCCCTGCAGTTTGCTGATTAAATTCTGTCAGATTCCGTGTATTTATGGCGCTGCTATTGGCAGACACATTGTCCGCGTTAGATTCAAAGCTAGATTACAGATGTTGCTGCCTAATGTCACCCCGGCTTTATGTCACCCTTATCCTGATTGGCTTTGCATCCTTGACATCACATCAGAAATATATTGCACTTGTTATTAATGACCACAGTGCATACAAATGCATCTTGCTAGATTTGATGGCTGCTAGCTTGACGGATGGTGGTGGACGGTGGATTTGTTGGTTATTTTTTTCTGTATATTTTTTATCCTTACTATCTTCATTTTGTTATAAGCATCTTTTTGTGTAATAATGCAAAAAACACTCTGAAAGTAATTTAAAAAGCTGATTGGTAATATGGCCCACAATGGCATAAAATACATATTTTATGGGTTATATTGTCATAATGTATGCTCACAGATGTAATATTGTAACCTTTACGGTCATGTTATCATCATTTAGTAACACGAGGCTTTTAAAACGTATCATTTAGCTTCTTACATGTAACATATGACATTGTTTTATTACATTTTTCAGAATAATATGTTAATGCATTCATAATATTCCATTGTAATTCAAAGATTAATAACTTGCATGTGGACACAATTAATTAATTTGACACCATCCACACACTGAACCCTCATATCCAGAGTGAGCTGTCTTGTTGAATTAACTGATTGTTTTTCCTCCGGAACGATCCGGGGCCCCGAGATGAGGTGGTGTCACTAAAGGGTGGAAATGTCGCCTCAATTAAAAGTGGTTTCAATTAAAGTTCTTTTACCTTGCTTGATGAGAGAGCTGGAGGTAGTGATGATAAAATCTGCAAGATATTGCCAAGGCTCTGGCAGAAAATTGAACCCCAGAATTGAAGCTAATTGAATTTGAGAATGATAAGGTTGAATGTGGGGGAGCTCTTAAAGCAGGCAAGAAAGGCTGAGAAGAGGAAGTTCAGAAGAAAGGGAGGAAAAAAAAAAAACCGAGGGAGGAAGGCTTCTAATTTAAATGGACAAAGATGAAGGGAGGCCGGGACATGAAACTCATTTTCAACAGAGCCCGTTCACGGAGGTTTGTGCCTTGAAATGCTCTCAGAACATCTTATCTTTGCCTTTGAATGACCACGCGACAATGTCATGAACCAATAAACACTAGTTTGTAAGATCGTGTTTCACGCTCTTTTTGTGCAAAAATAGATAATACCGTGCAGCTTCAATGGTGTCCACAGGGAAATCATGACAACGAAAGGTTGAAGTGAACAGTCCTGAAGCTTGTGTCTGGTAGGAATTAGTCCGTCCACCCATTAATCAGGCCTATTAAAGCTATTTGGAGAAAATCTACATCTTTACAGGCAGCGCTGCTGTAAAAGGAAGTTAGCTCTCCTCTGTGTCTAAATCACCTATTGGTCATGTTGACATCATCTCAGCAACATTACACCTTTAACTACAGTCATAAGTCATATGTAGTCGAGTATATCACAATGCAAAGGATTTGACTTAAATCCCCATAACTAGGGGAATATGTCACTGTACACAACTTAAAAAATGTCAATGTTTCTCGTCCGTTTTTATGTAATTGTTGTATTTCATCAGTTGCAAAACATAAACAATAGTGTTATCTGCATTCTGTATCGGCCATCGAGCTCCCAGCTGTCTATATATCGCCGTTAGCCAATCATGAATCCATATTGGTCAACGACTTCCCCGTGGTGTTGCTTAAGAGCACTTTAATAATGGGAAGCTGTGCCATCATGGAACATGAATCTATGTTTTCTGGTTGAAGCAGCTTTTTATGGATTAAATGTGAATAAGAGTGGGATGTAAAGATAGAATAGAATCAATCAAACTGATTATTTATTTTATATTTTCAACACTTTTTCCTGTGAAAACAATTTTTCACAAGTTAATAACGGCCCCATTTTCTGATTAGTGACAATGCATTTGTCCACATAATGAAATGGCTTTTTAAATTGTTGATTTGAAATTGAAAATGAGAATTTCCTCAACCCATTATCGCTGCTTAACCTTTTAGTTTATCTGAAATTCTGCAAATTGCAATTCTATATATAATAATTCTAGGATTCACTGGGGACCAAGTAAGGCAGAAATCACATTCAAAAGTATTACTATGTATATTATAGGTGAAGGTGAAATGGTGACACAGAAGTGAAGGGGCAGAGTACTACCACCATTACATTCATTGGGGTAAACCATTCCCTTGCTCATCTACTGTCTCTCCCCTCGGTGTAGATTTCCCCAGACTGGAGCAGTGGTCAGAGAACGCCTCCCCGTCCGACGCTTCCCTCTTCATGGATGGCTTCCTCTACATCTCCGCCGGCCCCGCCAAGACGACGGCGGACCATCGCGGACGAGACGGTGAGAGCGCGAGCTCCGCTTTTTTTGCGAAAGCCCAATCAATCCATTTGTAAGCAATTTAAACCGCGTGTTTGTCAGAGGTCCACTCCAGTTAAGCGCTGAGCGATCAATCAGTGTCAGTCTGTCGGCTGTCAAGCTGCCAATCGTTTAATCCGTACGCCAAACAGTCCAGTCAAAACGATCAATGAATCTGTCTTTCAAATGCGTTCTGCATTGGGCCTCTGGGAATACGTGTCAGGCGGAGATGTTCTTAGACGACCCGGCACCAAACGCTCTGCGGAAGTAGCTACGGGGTAAATTAAAAAAAAATATATTTAAAATAAATGAAAGACTTCACCAGTCCTTTCTAAATCCACCTGAGATATTCTTCCTCCGAATCACCTTACTTTGTTTTACAAGACCGTTTAAAACTTTTAATCAGGCCCAAACTCCTCCGCTGCTGCTGCTGCACCTCCTGCTCTGCAACGGTCCCACTTGTCCAAACAGCTGGAGCGTTTCTCAGGCCCATGGGTAATTAGGAGAGGGAGCCGGCTCTGGATGCTGCCCCTGGGGAAGGAGGTTATTGGGGAAGGTGGAGGAGTGGGATGGAGGAGAAACGCGGGAGGGGGGAAGGAGACGGTTTCCGGGTGGCGGTGACAGCTTGAAGCTACCTACGAGTTGAATGAGCTGAATCTCCTACATCTCGGGAGAGACATCCATCTCCATTTCCATCAACCCACACACGCTCCGCTCTCATTGGTGGTTGTACATGCTGGCTAACGAACAGGGCCGAGGTCTGGGAAATTGCCCCTTAGAGGAGATGGGGGGAGAAATCTCACCAGTGTCTATTGAAATTCTCATTATTTGTAGAGATGGAATTCATCTACATTTAATTTGTTGGAGGATTATATTATTATTATATTATATTAATGTTCAGATGATCACGCAGGTAAAATAAGACTTATCTAAACCACTTCATATGGAGGTCAACCTGAAAGTCAGTGTACCTTAAATGCCACAAATGCAAACTTTCACAATTTGCTGTGTCTTCCAAAATACGTACTTTTGGGTTTCTGACCTATTTTTAGTATTTAAAAAAAAAAAAAGAAATCACGTTTCCTTTAAATCTGATTTATTTTTCTTGGCCACTTGGGGGCAGTAGAAACCATCTGAAAAAGTAAGATTGACATTTTCTAAACTTCCAAAGACACTTGTGGTTAAAGCTGCAGTTGGTAATTTAAAAATAACTTTTTATCATATTTGCCCAAACTTTCACAGTATCCTGACAGTGGTGCCAGACAGATAATCTATGGAAGAAATCAAACACAAATCAAGATTCTGTTGCTGTCCTGCCTGTTTTCCGAAACATAATTGAGCTATAAAACGAGAAAGTTTGTTCCGGCCGGCGGGCGTTATTTGATTTTGTCTCAACTGTTTTTATTATTCTTTCCTCTGTGATTCCTCATGTTAAAGTAGTTGCAGAAAAGGAACACTATTGGCTATTTCCTCTAAAAAAAAAAAGACAAAATATGACTTGTTGCTCCACAAACAGCACAGTGACCTCTTCTTGTACTACAGACGACTATTTTGTTGAGTCACCGTTGTGTATTTTGTACCACACCTTTCCAAAAGCCGTCCCACCTTCTGATAAGTGCTCGTATTATTTTGACCGATAAACACCCCCGTTATGTCATCTATTATAAAGAGCCGTACCAGTTTGGCTTTTGTGCTTTTAATGGCGCTTTAACTGCAGCTGCAGCTGTTGAAAAATTCAGAGGGGTTGGGTCCAGAACTCAAAGCATTCCAGCTTCTTCAATCACGAGGAAGCACTGTCAGGACTTTGTGAACGCGGAGGGATGGGGGTATTTTTGAATGTACTCCAGGATGCCTTTCGCTCCCAGGCTAATGGTTAGATGGTCTATAGATACACCCGAGTTCTTAATAATTCATAGGTCGTAGTCGGGGGCTTAATAAAAGCACTCTGCCACAGCATCTTAAACTTTTTGTCGGGAGACAACTCCAATAGGCTTTCATGCTTCCTCTGATGGGAGCTAAATTGAGAGCACGCCATAAATTAATTTGGCAAGCAATTTTTAGTAATGGCCTTGACCGAGGTGGCATGGGGGGATCGTTGTGCCAGTCCACTGTAATAAAATAAAAACACTGCGCTACTTGTTCACTTCAGATGGTGCTCGTAATATCATTGAGAAGTAGAAAAGAAACGATATTCCTTATTCTGTTTTTTGGTGAAATCAAGGTTGAACTGGTTTATCCTAGATTATTCACAAGTTTGATGCAGTCGATTCTAGCGCGAATGAAGATGGGTGGAGAAGTGCTACTTTGGCATGAAGCGAGTGTGTCCGTGAGCTCGTGGGAGTCTCGGGAGGTGAAGAGAGACAGTCGGCGGTTACTTTCCCAAACGCTGAGTGGCAGCAGGGAAACGCGACTCCCTAATTTCTGATTAGTTTCGTCTTCTCCTCATCAGCTGCGCTCTGTTTTTTTTTTTTTTTAGCCTGTAACAGCAACTCGACAAGATGAGAGGGACAGAAGGATGTGGTGAGGGAGAAGAGAAAAAAGTACAATTATGTTATCAGTATCGATCACACACATCTGAGCCCGTATCTACAAGGCTGGAGGCAAGATATTCTTCATGAGTCATGCTTAGAATGACTGTCAAAGGATGTTACATGATTGGAATTCATAAGAAGTCGCATTTATGCCATTCTATTTTTGTTGTTTCAACAATTTGTCTTCATCTAATATGCTTTTGGAGTGCTCATATTACTGTGCCTCTGCCTGCCTAGTGAGTGAGTAGTGCTGCTGCTTAGGCCAGAAATACATGGCAGATAGTGTTTTTTTCTCTCTTCCTTTTCTTTATCTTATGCCATATCTGTCCACTCCTCCCTGTAATGAAGTGGGCTGTAATTCTGGCACAGACAGATCGTTCAGATCCCTTCAGTTTCTCGATTTCCATTTCCAGCCCCCCTGACAAGCTGTCCAGCAGATGTCTTCATCGCAGATATTTTAGTCTGATGGCGTGATAGGCAGAGGATTGGCGGAAAGGGGGGGGTGGAGGGGGGAGGTGGGATGGGCGAGCGAGGGAGGGATAAGGGTGATTCAGTGGGAAGGAGCCACAGCCGGCTATTTCCACTGCGTGGTGAAATATGTGTGCGATGTTGATAATAAAAAGTTTTGGGGGGACATTGGGTAAATCCGGAGCAATGCAGCTGGAGACACAATCAGAGTCGAAACTTTCTCAGTAAATGTGTTATTCTGTAACTCGGGCCGTGCAATCGCTTGAACGAGACTGTTTAATTGCCACATTGATGACTTGATTAGCCTAATCAACCTGCTCATCTAGCAGACTCGGAGCATTTAACAGATTTTACAAAGCGGAGAGAGGAGGTGGAAAAAACAGCCCAGGAAAGGGAGAAGACAGATCCCACCTTCCAGGACTCTCGGCATGCAAGCTAATTGGCCCAATTTAGCTGGTGGAGGCATATACCGCGGTTGGCTTCCGCTGGCGTCGTGTCTGGCGGCTGGTTTGCGGACTCCCGCGGAGAACGGCTGGCCCGCGGGCTCTATTGCCGCGTGTGGGGGGGGAGCATCTGGCAATGGACGCAGCTGCTTGATTGTGAATCAAGCACTATTGTTCCCCCCCATTGCACTCGTACTTGTGCAGAAGCTAGTGGTACCCTACCCGCTGAAGGAAATGCACCAAAACAAAGAATGAAGAAGGATGCGTGCAGGTTTTGTGATAAAGCCAGCTTCCTGGTGGAATATCTTGAAGGGATCCAAAGGCATTCACTGCTGTGATGGGGAAGGAACTTCTGCCACAAATCAAAACCGTAGCTGAATAATAGCTGCATTCGACTGAGCGAAACTCACTGCAGCTATTCTACATTTACCCCGAAGTCGTTATGGTACTGAAATGACAGCCGCACTGCTGGAAAGTGTTCCGTCTTTGGTCATATTGGTACAACTTCCTGCCTGGTTTGAGATATTCTTTCACTCTCAGGCTCCCATGGAAACGCATAATTCCTCTTATAATAGCCTCGTCTGTCTTCTCCTCGGTCTACCAGCATGAGGGATTTGGTTACCAAATCCCTAATATTCATTCACAAATCAAACCCAAAAGAGATAACTGTATCTGGAATTACATTCGTCAAACGTTGCCTCTCCTCTCCCCACCCAACCTGTCCTCAGCCTTATGTAGGCTTTTGTTCTTGTGGGTGTGATCTGGCCAGTATTAAGATAACTCATCAGGAACTGTTTGGCCGAGTGGTGAGGCCGTTATGTGTCCGAACTGTCTGACCAAGGGTCCGTAGCAATCTGCTTCCCGGATTCACGATGGGATTTTTTAGTGTCTTTCTCCTTGGAGTTGAGAGGAGATTAAAAGTTTGCTACAATAAAGAGTCAGGCATTGTTCAAGGAGACGGTATCAGGATGCCGGGTGTCCCAAAATTATATCTATTAAAATGTCTGATGTTTTAAGAACTGCTCTTCACTACATATTTTTTTTTTACTACTTGTTTTAATTCAATAGTTTTAGAATTTACAAGCAAAAGGGTAATGTAAACCATCTTGGGTCCCTTCATATAGTTCCCTTACAACCCCAGGTTAACTACTGGTCTGGGGTGGAGGTTTCCAAACTGTATGACTCGCAGGTCCAAATTGAAATCGGATCGTGGTAATGTTGCTAAAGAAGTTCACAAAGATCATCAAGGTGCCCGGATTTCCTTAATTATACATGTAACTCAAAATCACCTGCAGATGGTGCTAGAGGGAAAAGTCACAGGATTACAAAAGTAATTCCGATTCGTCCTCTTGGAGACATGAATGGCTGTACCAACATGTGGGATTTTGTAGATGTGGAGGTATTTCACAAGTTGATCTACTGTATGGACTAGAAGAAAAATGGAAGGGTCACTAAAGTCATTAGGATTCATCCTCTGGGGAGCATGAACATCTCTTCAAACACCTTTATTCAGGCTTCTCACCGGAAAACGACATTTTACAAGATAGCATTTGAAAACATGGTTGCATTACAATTGACTTTCTTGCATTTTACTGACTAGAGCTTGAACACATAGTGATGAAAGTCAATGAAAAGCTTCGCTAACGCTAATTAGCACCCCTACTATCAATACAGGGAAATCTGGGAGAAACTACAGCACCCTTTCAGATGTTAGAGTTTTGGCTACAACTTGGTATATATACCAAAGTATCAGTTTTCACAATATCCAATCCATCAATCCATTCATAACGTTTGCAACCACAGCAACCATTCTAAAGAAAAATGTCAAGGCAACCAGTGGCGTTACAGCTTCCAGTTTACTTCAGTCAGGAACTCAAGTGAGCCTCTTAAGAAGATGATTGTGCGAGGGTCTTAGATGGTACAAATGAGACTGCTCAGTTAAAGAAGGCAACATTGCAGGGATTCTTTGTGCACGATGAGGACTTGACTACCCCCCCACGGTGGGAAATGATGAACATGACATTTTCCGTATAACCGTTTTTAATGGACGTGAATTGCTGATGTCTTCAGTCACCAAGACAACAGCATGTCCTGTCAGATCGGATTGGTAATGACTGAATGAAAACCCCCACACACACACACACACACAAAGAGAACTCATCATTCAAGTGCCACTGAATCCAACATGATATTAGTCATATTGCTGTTGTCAATGTGCCGTTTGTGTCCGGATAGTTTTCTTTGAAAACAAAGACAAACTCAGGAAGAGCCTTACGGAGACGCAGCGCGAGGGTGAATACGGCAAAAACTGACATCCTTCTTTTTCCTATGCTTATCACATCCCTTTTTCTTTTAACAGACAGTTGTAGACACTTCCTTTTTTTTTTTTACTATATCTGTTCCTTCAGAATCATCACACTCAGTTGGCAGAGGAAAGCACAATTAGCATATTCATGAGATGAATACAGTGGCAACTTTGGAGTCACAAGCGACAGGGGGTGGGGGACTGTTTGTGTGTGTGTGTGTGTGTGTGTGTGTGTGTGTTTGCGGAACACAAAAGCAGATGGCACGGTGACTTTGTGAAATCCAAAATGAGGTATGTTTTCATGAACTTCATGCTCATTGGCTATGTAAATGGCACAGACAGACAGTCATGAAAGACATTGTGTTTTTCAGCTTTTCCACTGAGATCACGGTTGTTGATTGAAATCTGATCGGTCCTTAGTCTCTAAATGGTGTGTGTCTGTGTGTGTGTGTGTGTGTGTGTGTGTGTGTGTGTGTGTGTGTGTCTGTGTCTGTGTCTGTGTGTGTGTGTGTGTGTGTGTGTGTGTGCCCTTACACAGTAGATAGAGCCTGATAGAAAGCCATCTGATAGGCATCACATTGAAACAAACTCGAACAAACTTAAATCTTTTATTCCACAATAATGAGATGTTTGTGTCCCTCTCATTTGTTGATTTGGAATTGAAGGCCACAGTCGGGCAGTTACCTTAAAGACTGTACTTTAACTAATCACAGTATGGATCCCTAGCGCTACATCTTGGCTGTCTATTCTGGACGTTTGCTTGAAAAGCTGGCCTTCGGGTGGTGTGACCTTCTACTCGGTGTAACGACACTCTTTTAAACAAAGAAGAAGAGTCCTCCGACACATCGCCACACGGCCATCCATCCATGTGTGAAAGCTGAATGCACGGCATCTTATCTCCAGACTTTTTAAACGATTTCCCGGTAGTGCCGTCGTAGCTGGTGGAGAGTCATTAGCCGTGTTAAATGGGGTTGGAGTGCTGCTAATTGTTCACAAACCAATCACTAACATAGCAGGCTCTAATTCATTTATTTTTCTGACTCTACAAACAATAGCCAATTTGTCAAATTTTATCAGCACGCAAATGCGAGTCTCTACAGTAATAATCCCTCCAGACGTGTCGGAAAAATTGCGGGTGCATAAGGAAAGTATAAATTGTGTGAAATGTGCATCAGATCAGTGACACATTATTGCATAAGGAGAATTCAAATATCTGTTTACTCACTGAAATGTAACTACATGGTACTTAAAGTGGGACTATGGAAGAAAAATCTGAATAAGCAATATAGGTCACTGTTTCTGCTCCTACCTTACATGGTCTGGTATGACCACTAGCCTTTGGTGTGTAGTGTTAGCCAACCGTATGCTAAACTATATTTGAATATGTCATAGAACATGTCAATGACTGTATTAGAACAAACAAACACAACCAAAACAAGAAGTAAACACCCTCTGCCTGTTTGTCGCTTCCTGGTTATGGTGCCTTGTCCACTTCCCCGTATTTAGGTATGAATTCTTATAATAAGCCATTATAATGTAACACCACTTTTAGCAGGGTGGCTGTTCAGTAACGTTCAACAGTCCAGTCACATTAACCTAGAGTCCGTCCTGACACACGGCAACACCATTTGTTGTTGGCACCGTTAGCTGCTAGCCGTCGGCTCAGCCGCCGCTATGTCTACAGCGCTGTGGATTCAAAACATATGCATAAGTAGCCAAGCAATAAGCTTAATATTACTTGTAGGACTTGAAGTAATAATAACAAAATTGGGTATCTTGTGTTTCTGTATGTTTTCTTTGTGAATATTTCAGACATGGCGCGTCGTTGGTGTACATTGGAGGGCGGCTTCCTGACGTACTACGAGAGCGAGCGTAACCCGCTGGCCGTCGGCCGGGTGGACGTCTCCGAGGTGGTTAGCCTGGCCGTCAGCAAGACGGAGACGATGACCGGAGCCGGGTATGAAGACATATGTGCTACTGAAAATGCTTTACCTTGCTCTCATTCACCCACACACCCAGCACCACCACCTACTGTACAGTGAAACCTATTTGAAATGCCATAAAGTCAAAAAATGTAAATATGAGTGTTCAAACTGCTTTGAGGACACTCACGCCTTTTTAAAAAGATTTATCTTCTTTTATTCGGCTACATTACCGCACATGGAAGGCATACACTGGCATAAAAATCGGTGGCTTCTCCACCGCTTCTCCTCCCCTTGTCATGCATCTCATTAGCATAATCTTAACTTGAGCATTATTCAATTTAACAGAACCCATCACAGCTTTACGAGCGCTATATTTCCTGTTTACTTTGGCGGCGGTGCAGGGAAACGTCGCAGCTTTTTAACTGCCCTCCCTCCGTTCAGTTTACCGTGCCACCTATCGCTTCTCAGATTATGATTCACTTAAAAAGTTCCTCTGACAACAAACTTTTCTTTATGTCTTCTGGAAGTGTTACAAAAGCACTAAGAAGAAACAGATGTCTCGATCCTTCCCTCCTCCCCCCCCCCCCCCTCTCCTCTCCCATTGGTTGGTGCTGCATGTGTGTTCCCGTTGGTGCGCTCCGGTTCCCGAGGTCTGATAATGGCTTATGATTGAAGCATAAGCCACGGCCTTAATGATAGCAGCAGATGTTATGAAGAGGAGACGATGCTTTTATTTGTACATTTTTATTTATACCGCCATTAGAAACACATCTGGGCAGTTAAACCGTGACCTTTCTAATAACCCGGACACACACACAGTCGTGACAGGTTACAATGACACCGCGTGCACAGATGCCTCCGAGTAACGGTGACATGCGCCATTTTTAGCTTAGCGCAACAAATCCACAGTCACGGGTCACGGCGTCGCCCCCAGAAAAGCCATTATTTCTCCGCCGCTAACTCCTATAATGGCTGTGCGTTTCACTAGATTAAACTCTGCCTCACTCCTTCTCACTTCTGCAACTTCCAGCGTTCCCAGCATGCCTGCGCGCCGAGCGAGTGGGGACGTCTCACCTCTTGACTGTCTGGCGCTCATGAATATTAACGTATGCAGATGACACACTCCCACCAGCAGCCTATCGCCGCGCTACAGGAGGCCGTAGGTGTCGCTTCCATTAAGCGCGGCGTTCGGTGTAATTTCACCGTGGCAGAGGACACCGTGAATTATGGCTCGGGCCCCCGACGCATACGTCTGCTAAAGTTTGTATGAATATTACAAACCCACTCCTAAGGAATTAAAGCAAAAGGGAGTTATGTTGCCTGGTGATAAGTTGAGGTTTTCACGGGACTTTTTTCCCGATT
The DNA here is from genome assembly GCA_029853015.1 of Chelidonichthys spinosus. Classification (NCBI taxonomy): domain Eukaryota; kingdom Metazoa; phylum Chordata; class Actinopteri; order Perciformes; family Triglidae; genus Chelidonichthys; species Chelidonichthys spinosus. Next base: position 8,177,822 of record CM056843.1, on the reverse strand, counting down.
CTACAAGAATATTTCTAAATAATTTCTGACCTTCGAATTTGACTGAACAACTCAGAAACAAGCCTTTCTTCTCTTTTCCCGTATTCCCTCTTTTTGGCTTCTTCTTTTTTTTTGCGCCATTTCACTCTTTTTTTCCTCAGTGTTTCTTCTTCTCGCTCGCACCGACAAAAATAGCAGAGTTTTTTTTAAAAGACTGTTAGAAGGGCTTAGGTGCTAACTGTGCCAGCGAGATGGGTAAGATATATGAGGGCTGGGGAATTAAGACTTCCTCAGAGCGCACGAAAGCCTTAAGGTGAAAATAAAAGGCTGCAAAAATACATATAGGTACATCTGTGCTTGTTTAAAACACTGGTGAATATTGTGCAGCAGATTCCTCCACAAGGAAAAGTACATGCAAGCTTTGTCAAACTTTTCTCAACCTCAGAAAGTACTTTTTTTATTTTTTGACTACAGCACACTGAAATTAGCACGCGTTGTCTACAGCAGTCGCCTTTGCCTGGCCGATATCAAATCAAGTGAGGTTGTATTTTGGATTCAAGATCAATACTGCTCTTATCCAAAATAATTGAACTGAAAGTCTGACTGCCAGTGAAAGTAATATCAAATAAAAGTAATATATAAGTGCTATGTTTTAGCGTCAGGTCTGAATGCATGACTGAGCAGTAACTTCTTTCTTCATTTCATGTCCTATTTTATTGCCTTTTATTTCGTAATTGATCAAATAATATGTACACGACTAATACTAAAGTCCATTTGGGATTTGTGTTGTCTTCTCTGGGGATTTATACAGTTATCAAATATTAACTCATCAAACACTAAAATAAGAAAAGCAGGCTGTACGTACAAATGCTCAGACTCAAAAAGAAATCATTGTATAAAATAAACAGGAAATAAGGAAAAGAAGCATTTAAAAGATGTGTAGCTTCTCCTACAATGACTATATAATGCTCAGGGACACCAAGCATGTCCAACTGCAGACACACAGTGCAAGAATGTGTCCTTCTACTTCTGTCGCTCATCACTATTTTCATAGTATTGTTTCAACACCTTTCCGTCTCTGCCTTTGTTTCCAGCTCGCTCTCTCCCCAGCCACTCCCTCCATCTGGGACGCTCATAATGCAGCATTCATCTCTTGCCCCCCCCCCCCCCCCCCCCCATTCCATCCCCTCGTTCTCCCTCTGGGACTTCCTCTAACAAGCGCCTGCACACCTGCTGGCGAAGGCGAAGGAGGGAGGGGGGGGGGGATTGGATGCGGGGTGGGTGGCGGACACACAAACAACCCGCGTCTCGCTCGCTCCCTCGACACATGTAAGAAGACAGAGAGAGAGAGAGAGGGAGACTCGGCGCCGCCTTGACCCCGGTGACACGCCACCTTAAACACCCATCGCTGTAGCATTTAGAGCCGCGCCGATGGAAACGAGGCCACCGCTCGGCGGTGTGTTCAAACCATTAAGATAGTGATACTCTGACCTCTGCACCGTCACACTGAGAGAGAGATGGAGAGAGAGGGTGGGGGGGGGAGGCAGACACAACAGGAGGAGAAAGACCAACAAAGATTAATAGCTGCCTTTTTGCTTCCGACAGCAGCGGTTTTGCCTGCGAGAGTGTGTGGATGAATGAGTGTGGGAGTTAGGATTATAAAGGTGGTGTGTATATAACCTAATACACACGTATACTTTTATTTTTTTTGTTCATAACCCAGGGGATGTTGACTGACGGGTCGACACATGTAGAAAAGCACATTCACGGCCGCTGCCAGGCAAAATGTGAATATCTGGACGATGCATTATAGCACGCTCTAAGTCTCACACATGAAATAAATCGAAATATGATTCAGTGATATTAGGTATTTTAAAATATATACACAGACATGTAGAGAAGGGGTGTTTCCTGCTCAGGTGTGTGTGTGAGGACACTTTCCATTCAGGACGGCTAACAGCGTGTCTCTGGCAGGGCCGTGTTCACCGTGGAGCTTCACCTGCAGACGGAGCGGGTCCTGATCGTCGGAGCTGAAACACAGGAGACGCAGCTCGACTGGATCCAGGCGCTGACGAAGGTGAACCACACGGCGTGCACTTATTCTCTCCTTTTAAGTTTGTTTTTTGTTGCAAGAAACGGTGCGAACGTGCTGCAGAAATACTACACGTTCGTACTTTTAATTGTTTAGCCACACATACATTGTCCCTGCTGCTGCCTGTACTACTTTAGTTCGACAAGCAGTCCTACGATCTCTCCCCCACATGCTGCCAGGATGTTGTAATAAAACCCTACATAAATATGTCCACTATTCCCTTTTTTTTATCTCTTTAATCCCAGGCAGCCCAGTCATAGATAGTGGGAGGTATAGCTGCATTAGTCCATATGTCTCTCCATCTGTACTATAGGCCTTCCACACCTCCGTATTACAGTGTGAATCACACCTGGCAGAGCCGAGCAGGAGAAAGAACGGGAAATATACATAACTCAACCGGAAACCTGAGCAAAGCTTTACCCTCAAACATAAAGAAGTGTTTTCTGTGGAGGTTTTGCAAGCAAAGGTTGTTAATTCACGAGTCCGTTCCCCCGTCTGTGCGACCCGCAGTGCTTCGTCCCGTCCAGAGTCGAGGGACTCGTGCAGAAAGGCGGCGAGCTGATTGGCAGACTGCACTACAAAGAAGGCCACGACCTGTACTACTGGAGGGTGGGCTGGTTTGTGCTGCAAGGCTCCGCTCTGCACTTCAGCTCGGGAGAAGAGGAGGGAGAGGAGGAAGTCCTTCAACTCAAACAGCTGCAGGAGCTCAGTAAGCATGCATTAATATGTGTCCTCTCTCTCTCTCTCTCTCTCTCTATGCTTTCCCTCGACGCAGGTATTTCTCTGACATACTGTTAATCCAATTAAAACCCAGTCTTCATCCTCGGAGTCTTTTTCTTGTACAAGTCCAAAAAAATGAATGTGAACCAGGTATCACCCTTCAGGATTATTCAGATGATTTCCTCCGTGGCAGCAGCACACATTACACCAGCCTTTCTCCCATAGGTGAGGGCTCCCTACAAGCTTTTTTGGACTAACTGTAGAAATAAATCACACTGTAAGCAGATTAGAAGACACATGCTAGCCCAGCAACACTAAGGCTGCAAAAATAACCATAATGCAATGCTCTGTTATTGTAACGAGCTCACACATTCAAAGAGAACATCTGCTTTTATGAATGTCAAGTCCTCGAACACGCGCAGTGCGGCCCCCACTTTTTCATAATGAAGTATTCAGAGAAAAATATATAGTTTGTTCTGTATTTTGCGGTACTTTGTGAGCAATCCAAGGAAATTAATTTATTTTGCCCAGGGACTTCACTGGGCACATACTGTACATTAATACATGAATAACAAACACTGTAAACCAATTTTTTTTTTGGTTAATACATTTATCTCAGCTCTGTCTCAAATTGCCACAGTTTGAGCAAACAGTCCCTGGTGGAAAAGCTTTGACACACAATTTTAAAATGACTAACAAATCTGTATGTGATTAATAGTCAAAGTGGGGAATTGCTATCATTTCTTGCTTTTTTTTTTATTCTAGTTGGAAAATCTTCCAAAAAACAACCAATCCACAACAGTCTCCTTGCTTCTATAATTCTACTGAATGATGTCACAGGATACACTCAAGCAACCGGGGTCAGAAGGTCAGTTAGGGTTAACATGACGCAGTGCGACTTTAAGAATCAGACAAAGTAGGATTCAGGTCCAGAATGTGGTGTGAAGGTCTGATTTTAGAAAGAATCCTGTGACGAGTTCAGCGTATTAAAAACTTTATCACGTCATTTCTAAGGAAGCGGAGGGAAGCTGCCAGTCGTGGGGCACGGGGAGTCACGGGCTCAAAAAGTTCACACACACTTCAGCAGATCGATCGATCGCTCCGGTGCGATGTGCGGACAGAAGGAGGGGGAGAATCAATGGATCTTTTTTTAATTCATTTACAGCTTGACGTGGATCAAATCGTGCAAAGTGCCGCCCAATCGTCTCACCTTGGGCGGGATAAAGAACTGCAGCAGTGCTCATTTTTATTCCCTTGCTTTCTGAAACCATATTTGTCACAGACGAGGAGCCGTTGGCGCCAGAAGGGACTGTGCTTTGTCGAGGGGGGGGGGTGTGGGATGTGAAAGGATCCCTTTAGGAATCACAGTCTGTGACATGGGATTAACTGTTATTTTCTCTGCAGTGACACCACCACATGAAAGGTGCCCCTGTGTAGCAGGGAGGGATTTAATAAATACACTTTTCAATTAAAATCACCACATATTCCCAACATGCAGCGCTTCAAACCGCATCAGTAGCTCTTTGCAGTCTGTTCCTGTTTTTTTAGTTTTTTTTTTTACTCCAGGCTCCAGAAGTCTGATCGTTCTCTAAATCTTTTCTCCAAACCGGTTAAAAGCGTTTTCATACTGGTGGTAAAGCGAACGCTCTAATCTTTGGCTTTTGTTCATTTTATCCTTAATTGCGTTGTCTGTCATTTAGTCTCTCTTCGTCTCCCACCTCATGACGAGGACCGTTTTTTTACTCTTCTTCAGCTTAATGTTCCAATTAGTCCATTGATCTCCATCATTTGTTCAGCATCCATTTGTCTTCGCTACGAAGCACTTTGTAACTTTGTGTTTGAAAAGTTCCAAATAAATAAATAAATGAAGTAAAAAAAGAACACCAAACGAACAAAAAAAGAATCCCATCCCCCCCCAAAAAAAACAACAAGAGTGCACTTCCTCTCAAAATGGCTTCTCGGGGGCTCGGATGTGTGCTTGAGAAAGGATTGATCTTTTTTTTTTTTTTTTTTGTGATGTCTCGTGTCAAGACGTCTGCCGCACAAATAAATAGAGCCAAAGTAAAAATGAGGGGGAAATGACAGATACAGTTGGATAATCATTAATCTGTCAGAGTGCACGGATCAGCCTTCCCACCCAGAACCTCCTGGAATGAACGGCTTTCAAACAAGAGGAGCACATTCACTTTCAACGCGTTCGCTGCTATTTTCTCACTGGATTTCTCTTAAAGCGGCGGCTAAACGGAGAAATAACATCCATCGCTCGGTGCAATCATCTAGAAATCAGCACAGGACTGGGAGTCCAGCCTGTTCAGTAGCTAAATGTCACTGTGGTCAGAGGGATAATAGGGATTAGATTTTTGAGTTAATACTGAATCATTGCTAAAACCAGATTCTGATCAGACTAATTGTAGGGAACACTTCAACTCTAACCTGAATGGTTCAAGTAGCCTGAAATTGGGTTATTTTGAATGGTTCACGTACATTCAAAGATGAAAGCTACCCTGTGGATATTTAGTAGCACTATGAGCTGTTTTATGCTGGAGCTGGGTCCCCATTTATTTTTCATTGTTTGTAAGAGGACACACACGTACGCCAGGGTAGCGAGCAAAAACTCAAGGATGCACTTAATGGAAACATAATTATTGTTTCTTTGTTTACATGAAAACTCTGAAGGGCGTCTTCATGTAAAGGTTGAGAGAATGATCCGACAACCTTCATTTTTGTAGGATAGCGACATTTTGACATGTTAAGCATATATTATGGTGTATGCTGTATGAAGCATATCGGAAATTGCAAAAAGTGGCTCATGTGACCGTTATTGGTATCAGCATACACGTTATATAGCTTTTAAGTAAGACCCAAAATATTGAGTTATATATCACGTTTCTTGTTGAAAGTTGAAAGGATCCTTTTCAGACATATTTGCGTTCATGTATGTAAAACAAACACATAATTAATCTTCATTCAATTTCATATCGGCATCAAAAATCTTCATCATCTCTGTTAAAAACCATTGGATCCCTCAACTGCTTCTCACCCAGAAGACGGGCGGCTTCGTCCATTGTATCCGCTGCTGCCAATCAAACCCGTGCCTCTGCATTATCATATAATATCTGTCAAAATAAACAATAATGCTCCCAGTGGAAATGTGCATTTCACCATGGAGATCTCATTAAGGACCTCCAGGAGAAATGATGGAGAGAACAAGGCTTCCGACTTGGTTCCTTATCACACAAACATATTAAGTATTACCAAAAAAGTCCCGCTGAGCTGAAAGATGGATAAACGAGGATAGCTGTGTGTTTGTTCGTCAATGACAAGTGTTTTGCATTTACCTGATAACACTGTTAATAATCCTCTCTTAAGTCAATAGAAACCTCTGAAGTTCTCTTGCTTTCTTCCCTTGTTGTCGGGATCAGAAAGAAAAAAAAAATGGTGTACCCTTGAAAATGTGCCAAAGAAAACAAAAAGCTAATCATTTTCTGTCGAGAGACTTTTGGGGATTAATTTGTTTGAGCTCGTTTCACTCAACATGCAAAGGACTTGTTAGCCACAATAACACCGATCCTCTTTTATTGGCTCCGATTGTGCCGATAATCGAGCCGTTTGTTTGTGAAGTAAACAACACTTTGTGGTTTGAACCAAGCTAACTGGTTCCTGGCGATAGCTTCGTATTTATCACGTAGAATAAGAGTTGAATAGTCTTCTCTTCCAACTCCTGACAAGAAAAAGCGAATGGCAATTTCCAAATATGCGAAACTACTTTTTGTAATTTCTCAATGAAGAAGAGCCCGAGCCGTTTTACGTGCACTGTAACAAAATCTTGCATCGTTTAGTAAGTGCTTATCGTGCAGGGCGACTCAGTTATCTCCTAAAGTCAGCTGTTTACGTGGATTAAGTCCAGATTGTTCTCTCCTTTTTTGAGTTTATTTCATGTGTATCCATTATAACCACAACCAGTGGGACCTCGCGTGAGAAGAAAGTGCCAGATGTTGTTGCTCCGAGGTTTATGTCTCAACTGCAGAGCCTCGTATCTTTTTTTTTCTGTACATCTTTCTGTGTGTGTGTGTGTGTGTGTGTGTGTGTGTGTGTGTGTGTGTGTGTTATTGTCGCTATGATCCAAGCAGCTGCTTGAGCCGACAGAAGAGATTATTGCGTGGCTTCCGAGTCCCGCCGCTCACTTCTCTCTATCCTTGCACTGTTATTTTGAAAGATTGATTGTGCAGATGAAGAATGGCAGGGAGCTCAGTCTGTATTTTTTTTTTTTTTTTTTTTTTGTGGAGTCTTAAATACAACCCTCAATCCAATCTTTATTTAAAGCCTTATAACCACCAACACCAGCCTTCCCTCTCATTTAAACCACCTTTAGTGAGCCTGTGACACAAAAACGATGCCCATGTTTGCCATTACAACACGGGAATGCTGTTAACTCCACCATCATTACACTCCCTCCTCCTCCGCTCTGTCTCAGCGTTTTGTTCACTGTGTAAAATTGCAGCGATTGACTTAAAAAGTAAATGCTTACTCAAGAGAGCCGAGACCTTTTCCGGGTGACAGGTAATGAAGTCGAATGGTTTTGACGGAGATTGAACAGCTGCAAATGTCAGACTTGGAACACATTAGTTTGCATTAGTGCAGGGCACGTTGCTCTGACTCCGTGTCGGAGGCTGCGTTTATCTTTTCAACAACTTTTTCATCCTTTCTCCCCCCCCAGCTGTCTCCACACACACGGAGGGCGAGGACAAGATCCAAGTCCTGCTGATGGTGGAAGGAGGTGGAAGGTACGTCTGTCTTCGAGGGGTTAAACGGCGTGCTAATTGGCCACGCGTTTGTGATAGGACAACGCGATGCATTATGTAACGCCTCAAGCTTTTTATTTTGGTCTTGTTAGTCCGAACGCACTTCACCTACTGTAAGGGTCTCGCTAGACTGCCTGCTTCAGTCACAGAGAAAGTGAGGTGGCATGTAGCGCCGACGCTTTTTAAGAATCGTCTAATGAGACTTTGTGTTCGCTCCGTTAATTGCTCTTCGTTTGTGTGTTTTTGATGAAACCTCGTGGGGGAAAGCGGTGCTTGTTTATCAATGTGTGTTCTGCAAAAGCGCTTTTGGAGTCCTTTTTTTGCTTGTTTGTTTAATGACTTAGCGAGGCTTTTTTTTTCAAAATATGTGAACAACTTTTAAATATGAAACACCATATTGTCACTGGGAATATATACGACTTCATTAATACTAACTTTCTCTCTCTCTTTAATAGAACTGTGTACATCCACGGCTTCCACAAGACGGACTTTGCCCTGTGGCACTCCGCCATCACGCTCGCCGCCGGCACAGATGGCAAGGCGCTCAGCGACCAACAGCTGACTAAAAACGGCGTCCCCATTATAGTCGACAGTTGCATTGCTTTTGTCACCCAATATGGTGAGTCACTTTCTCCTCTCGCTGGGAGAAGGAAAGTTTAAAAAAGCAAAAAAACAAACATATTTCCCCCCCTCGAGGAGCCGATTCAGAGCGCCGCATCGTGATGAGAATTTCACGCTCTCTAATGTTGCCGAGCATAAAGTCGTGGCTCTCTCTTCACCACAGTCTTTTTTAAGAAATGTACAACACGGAGTCCCAACTTCCGTCTGCACCGACGCTGTTGCTTTGTCGAATGCAAAAAGGGTACAGGGGAGCGTGATGAGTGTGATGTGAGGTAATGAGGGACTTTCGCGTAAAAGTCATCACTGACTTAAACTGGAACGTGGTGCGGGAGGTTAATGCAACTGTGATGGTTTCATTCTAATGGAATTTACATTCAAATGTGCTAACGTGACGTTAAATAACAGCATCCATAAGGTTTGACATTCAGGATGGTGTTTAGTTGCGTAGAAATCTATGTTTTGCTGAAAGAGCCCAATGATTTCTAGAAGCAGTCAATGTTTATTTAAGCGTGCCATCTTTTTTTTTGCCAATGAAACCAGGTTTGTGCCAGGAGGGGGTCTACCAGAGGCCGGGGGATCCCGCTCGCGTGGCCCTGCTCCTGGAGGAGTTCACCCGGGACGCCCGTAACGTAAAGCTCAGGGAGAAGGAGCAGCAGCTGGAGGATGTGACGGACACCCTCAAAAGCTTCTTCTCCCAAGCAGAGGACGCGCTGCTGACCAAGGAGCTTTATCCATACTGGGTGTCAGCTCTGGGTATGTGACAAAACCAGAAAAAACAGGCTATAATCCAGTATTAGGATCTGTTTTCTGCTTCTGTGTAATAAGTAATGCAGGGAGTTTGGACATTAAAACATGTTCACATTCAATAACTGAAAAAGTACAGTACGACCCACAATTTCCGACATTTTTTAGTTCTCGTCTGTGTGGTTTTGTAGATGAGAAGGACGAGAGGCTGCGAGTAAAGAAGTACTCCACTTTCATCGAGAGTTTGCCAAAGATAAACAGGTCAACGCTCGACGCTGTGCTCCAACATCTGTACAGGTACACACACACACACACACACACACACTTCAAGCTTTGTATTAGTGAGGCTATTCCAAGGTGGAGGTCGCTGTGAGCACAGTGTTTTATTATTATGCCTAAAAAGATGCCAAAGCAATATTCCAAACAACGTTTCATGGCAACTTTAAGCGATTTATATCATTAGAATAGAACCAAATAGTGTTGGATGCCATCACGTCTCTGATTGGCCTGGCGGCTGACGGAGCAGGTGTGGCCCTACAGATGCCGCCCTGCATCACAGACTAAACAAGCTCTGAGACTCAAAGGTCCCCTGCTCTCCGTGTAGCCCGAGGGTTGCTATTTGTCACCCGCTGATTAGCCTGTTGTCCCTCCTGCCCTGCTAATGACCCCGACGTCCCCTCTGTTGTGTGCTTTTCTTCTGACCAATCAAGTCGGAGGCTTTCTAGTCAGATCTGGGATTCAGCCGGGGGATGCTGCGCTGCATGTCGAGTGGATACACAAGCAACTGACGAATCCGTCCCATATTGTTTGTTTTTTATTTGACAGATGGAGTTGCTCATTATTAAAAACACAGGCAATAAGCAAACACACAAGTGGTGCTATATTTTTATTTATTTTTTTATTGGGGTGATCCCATATTGTAAGTTTATTCTCATTTTCCCTGCAGTTTCACAGCTTGTTTTCGGTTCCTGCAGCTGCCTCACATCACTAAGCCGTTTTCCACTCGTTCACCGACGCTCACATTACACATCGCTCCCCCCCGAAACCCGCAGTGGATAGTCGCGATTTAGCTGCATTATGTTAATGGTGTCGATTGTTTGGAGAAGACTTAATTGGCCTTTCTGCTGAATTTGGACCTGGGCCTAACGTTCCACTTCATTCTGTGTGTTTGTGTCTGAGTGTACAGCGTGTGTGGGCACGGGAGATTGAGAGATCTATTTAGCAAGCAATAGGAGCTGGTTGTGTTGTGTGTGTGTGTGTGTGTGGGTTCATCTGGGTTATTCTAACCCACTTTCTTCCCCGTGCTTCAGGATTCAGCAGTGTTCCCACCTCAATCACATGCCGAGCGTAAAACTGGCCTCCGTCTTCTCCTCCTGCTTGTTCCAGACTCGGGGACAAACCCCCCAGGAAAGCAGCGTCGTCCGTGACCTCATCAGCAACTACATTACACTCTTCAGAGTGAGTCCGTTTTCTTTTTTTTTGCCGTTTGATAATGTTGATAGTGGTGAGGAACTGGATGGGAGACAAAGGGCCGACCCGTGCATGATTACATGCTACGGGGCTCCGACATCTAATTTGGGGAACGTGTGATTTTCATTGCCTAAACACTCATAGCATTATTAGTCAAAAGAAAATATTACCAGACATTTTAAAGTGAAATGGTATCCCCTGCCTACTTTGAATCCTCCATCGTTCCCAGTCACGATAGACTAGCTGGTTAGTGTTTTACTTTCGCATCTCTACGAAACACAGAGGTGATATTGAAAAAACAGGTCACCTAGAACAAAACACACCATCGGACTCTTGTTCAGGACGTCTTGAGCTTCAGGCAAAACGAGGACAGGTTTATGACTCGAAGTCTGTTCTATGTGAGGAGCCTTTTAGATGGCAGAGAAATATATAATATGATGGCAAAAAAAAAAGAGTTATTGGTTATTTTTGTTGCTGCTACATTGTAGTCATGATTAAATATGATTTTAAGCATAAATGTTGTACAAAACAACAGCATTTAGAACTGTTCATGCTCTTGTTGTAAAAAGTGATAATAATCAGGGTGCCATCCCTAAAAAACAACCTCTAGATGCCAATGATCCTGCAAAGGAGGCCTGGGAGATTAGCTTTTAAAAAGGGTCCACAATGGAGAAAATATGTTCTCATACATTTTTATTTTATTTTTTAAATTAAAAACAGAAAAAAGGACTCTAATCATCTTTGTAAGTTATACTTCAGCAAAGTGTTATTGTGGGTTTTTGGTCAGACCCTCTCGGTCCGGGTGACGGCCACTTCTTTCCCTGATGATGTCATGAGGGGTCAGAGTTTAAAACACTCGTACACAAAAGACATTATAACCTACTTTTCATGACATGTTACATTATATTTTATGTAAATCGATGTAGTGCAGGATATATGGTTGTATACTTGATGTGCAATGAACCATCCAACATTTCAAACATATATTAGATGATATTGATTCATACTATAAACTAGCACATAAACTGCAGTATTTCTGCATGCAGTCTATTGTTGTCACCCTGCTAGATTTAAGATGACTGTCCAATCAATAACAGGTGACTTATTATTTTTTTTTTAAAGCATTTATGATGTTGCCATATTGTATATCTAAGCTAAGCTGCACGCATGACTTTATTTATTCTCTCTTACTTCAACCATCTGGGAGCAGAACTGTTGTTGCCAAATCTCCACAATTGGCTTGACTTTGCTGATGTGTGGATGGGCGGGGGTGTGGGATCAATGCTACCCTTGGAGAGCTGCCTGGCTTATGGGATACACAGCACAGAACGACTGCTAATTCCCAACAGAACGCCCCAGATCCCTCTTGTTCTGACGTTATAGGGGAGGTGGGGGGGGAGCGTTCCCTCCAAATCGGTTCGGGACGCCGTCGCTCGCATGACAAATAGCCATTAAGTTAAACCAATCATGAGCCCAATAGCAGTGAATGCACACACTGTGACATAAAAGGAGTGAGACATCTCGCTAATTAAAGCGGCGGTTCTGTGCTGGATGTCGTCGACAGGGCCCCCATTATCAGGCCCAAACACACACGGGCGATGAGTTTGAGAGAGGTTTTTCTTTCCTCGCAATCGTCTCTTGCCATTCGCAGAACTCTAACAAAGCAAATTATTCTCTGAAAACGATAATGGCGTTTAAAAAAATATATTTTCCCTCACCGAGAGTATAAAGTATTCTCTCGGTGCTGAGCTTTGTCAGAAAAACTCCCAGCCAACTTCTTCAAAATCATATTTATTCTACGATTTGCTTATAACCCCTCTCTCCCCTCCATGTATTGTATTTAAGGGCTTGAATTGATGTTACCTTGAAAATGCTTTTCTGGTCCGTTCGGTGTGATGTTTCTCTTCATTTGCTGAGTTTGAAGCGATGCACTTGTGTGTGTCCAACAGGTCAATGAGGAGCGGGTGCAGCAGATGGAGAGAGAGAACAGTTTCATCACACGCTGGAACGAAAAGAAGGACGCCACGGTAAGTCGGAGCCGCGGACACCCAAATGGAAATCGCCGATGGGTGTTCTGTTTGTTTGTGTGCTCGTATCGATTTGCCTGCATGCTTCGGGGTCTCTCAAATAAGGGATTTGTTTGAACAACTTTTTTTTTCTGGCCAAAGGAGGGGGGAGGTAAGAGAAAGGCAGGTGGGTGAGGAAAAAAGGACTTTGTTCCTGTTAACCTTTACGGCTGGTACTTTATGCCTGGATGCCTCGGCCGAGAAAACCATTTGGTTCAGATAACTGGGGGGAAAAAATTAATCACATGCCGCCACCGTTGTTGAAATCCGAAATAAGTTGTTTACGCCCTCTCTCTCCACCGCGTCCGTAGGCTTTCAGAACATGTCTGCTGCTGTGGGTCAGGAGGGTTACTCAGTGGAAAGCCAGCGCTATTATAAAGCTGTCAGAGGTGAAAATTGGGACAACATTTTGGTTATGGACACAAATTGTGGGTTTTTTTTTTTTTGGAAGAAAAACGATAGAAAAATAGAAAATTCAGGAGTTTTTTTCATGAAGGAGAATACTTCAGTGTAATTGCAAGTCAGCATGGGGAAATGTTCTGGGTTGAGATAATGGATAAGGTTATTTTAGGGTTGATTTAACTTAAAGTCATTAACGTTTGACATGAATCATCTGCGGTTTCGTACCCCTTACTTGACCTCTCTTACTTCCATTGTTCGGACCGTCGTTTCTATCGGTTCTGATAACATTTCACTCTCCGTCTTCACGTCGAGGTCACTGGTTTCACAATGATGTCTGCCGAGCTGCTTCAGTGAACCAAATGTTCCCCACGCACACATTCATAAAGGCGTTATGTATGCATGCAGTTTATTTATAGTGGCGTATGCCTCAGGTTTATGTAAGCTATCATGGAAAAACACTGAAAAAAGGCCTTCAGCAGGTGTTCATTCAGTCGACTAATGCAACATTTTAGTCCTGGGTTGTTGATATTGGAGCAAACATACATTTTCTTTTCCACGTTCATCACATTTCAATAATAAAATCTTGGGATGTCATGAATACACGACTCAAACCCTCAACAGCCGTCCTGTCGAGTCTCTCGGAGAGTAATTACTAGACAACATTTGGAAAGCGAGGCTGCATTTGAACACAGCGGTGCTTTTAGCTAAATTGTCAAATAAGGAGGAACATACGGCTAGTATTTAAAGTAAAGGATGTGGCTGAACAAACTTGTAGTAAGCTCGCCTCGGAGGGCTCGCCCCGCAGGTGTAGGTCGCGACCTCTGCCGCTTTTTCCTTTTTTAGAGGTAGATAATAACGAGGAAGGCCGGCACCCCTTAAAAAAGTGGATTATGTGGCGTAGGCTGAGGGTGTAAGTAAATCAATGATATAATGAGGTGCAAGGCAATGTCACGCCTTGTAAGTTAGAAGTGGCACTTTAAAATCAATACTCACATTTACAGCCAGGCCAAGTGCAGTGAGAGTATGACTTTTGATTACGATAAGAAATGTCTTCATTTGGCATACAGCGCTATTGTTTTTCTGACTCGTTGCCCCCCATCAGCTTTGGAATCGTTAACACTTTTCTCTCGACATTTGCTGTATGTAAAGTTTGCCTGGGCGTCCTCCCGTTGCACAAACAGCGGCTGGAAGGAGGAGAAGTGTACTTGGTCGAACCCAGATGGCGCCGTATCTGTGTGTGACGTATTCCGATTGACAACATTGGTTTGAATGGCTGTAATTCATGTGTCATTTTAGAGCCACAGAAGTCAGACATGGCTTTTTCCCCTGTTATCATGTGAAATATGTCAAGCCAATAATAGAACTCAGTTCACCTGCCCATTAAAATGACAAAAAAGTGACTGTAATATCCAGATAGCCAAAGTATTCATTCATTTTCTTCATTTGGATTAGGGATACCACTCCCCTTACCCAGAAAAAAAAATAAATAAATAAAAGACAAGACTTTTGCAAATGATGCCAACTTCATGGGCGATCCTGTATAAGAGGATCAATGCCACAGTTGTTTTTCTCTATAAATAAGCTTAAAATCCTCTAAAGCTAAGACAATACATTCTGTTTAGTTTACATTAATTACCTTCAAAAGATAAATGAATATAAAAACAGTAGATTAATCTCCAGAAAAGCTATCATTTGTAAATCTGTTAAAGCTAACTTTGGATAAAGAAATATCTCCCTTTCTGCAGTTTGGCATGTCTTAAACAAATATGAGTTTGAGAAAAGACGGTTCCCGTGAACCCATGTCTCCCTCTTGGCATCTCTGCATTGCTTTATGTCTTCTTTTTCTTTTTTTCCATTCCCATAATAATCCCTGAACATTTTTCCTGGGTGCATCTTCAAAAACACTTCTTTCAAAACCCATAGAACACTTAAAGTTAGCACCTGCGGAGAGCACATCCGTTTGAGTGGAGGTGAAACACGCACCCTACGCTTCCCTTTTTTCTCTCGCACATTTTTCACTTTATTTAGCCGGGTTTTGAATTCCATTAAAGCTGCTGGGATTTGGTTTGCCTCCAGCTCAGAAAAAGACCTTTTGGTTTTCCCACAAATCCACTAACCGTTTCTTTCACTTCTCCCCATTTAGATTCGTGCCACACCGGAGCACGAATTTCGAAGAAAAAGGCAATTAATCCGACTGCATTGTTTTTGTAATTCGACAGATCTCTCCGTCTCACTCCATTTTCTTTCTCCCCCCCCCTCTCAGTTTTCTCCAGCTGGGGACTTGATCTTCGAGGTGTACTTGGAAAAGAGAGAGCCAGAGAACTGCTGTTTAATCAAGGTATAAGAGTGTGTGTGTACTGGCATGTGGGCAGGAGAGTGTGTATGCCTGCTTTCCCACCGGTCCTCCAGTGGTGAGGTGAAATAGGAAAGAGTGTGGTGTGAAGGCAGGTGAGTGAGGGTGGGGTAGAAGGCGGGTGGAGAGGTTGATAGAATAGGGCTGAGACATTGGTGGTTTAACCTGATGGGATTACCGCCCCTGAAATAAATCAAAAGCGAACTAATCAAAGAAACGTCTGATTTAATTGTGTGAGTAATTGCATTTGGCGATGGCACGCGGGCCGCTGTAGGTTACGGACTCCTTTCACAGGGCGGCGGCGGCGAAACGGGGATGTGGTTAAAGAGGAAGAGCTCAGCAGCAGACTCTGACTTTAATACTCCACTTTCCCTCTGTGGAGCTAAGTAGCACGTTTGCTTTGTTCGGCCCCGTTCAGGTGCACCTGATAACGTGATAAAGAAGCAGGTGTTTAATCCGTGCTAAAGCGTGCGCGGGGCCGCGGGGTGGATGGTTGGTGTTAAAACGTGGAGCGGCCCTTCAAAGGGAGGCGCTGGTATCGATCCAGGGGAGCGTCTCCTCTCTTATATGCCGGATGTGTTAACGATTGTCCGATTGTTTATGCATTTTTCCCCCACCGTCTTGTTTTTGCAGGTCTCTCCCAGCATGCGGTCCACGGAGATGGCGGAGACGGCGTTGAGTATGAGGAACGCCACCGTCGGCGCCGATGACCTCTGGACCACCTTTGAAGTGATTGAGAACGGAGAGTTGGGTACGCGGGGTTTCACCTCCCTGAGAACAATGCGTTTCAGACGCTGATGTGTGGTTATCTCCAATCAGTCTTGGTTATTAATTATACATCAAAATGAAATAACAACTGTTCCTATCGTCTCGTCGCTGTGCCGTTCTATTAAAGGCGAAAAATGCCTCAATATGATGCCATAATTGCATGTAATTGAACAAATTGTTGTTTTCTTTTCTTATTAGTTCCAACAATGATTGCTTGTTGCAACTAAAACACAATTAAATTAAGGTCTTGCTTTATTAGCGTAAATGTCATAAGCTCTCCTCAATTAGTTCAAACCAAGGGAACTAGCCTGAAATGTGTTTTAAATGGCAATGTGCGATCTTTTTAAATACCGTACACAAAACGGCCTCTCCACAAATTACCACTCCTCACAATCCATTTGAAGACTTTAAACAGGCATTTTATTTTTAATTAACTTGAACAGCTTCAGTGGCAAATAAGTTTTTCCTTGAGACGGACAGGTCAAGAAGCAGCGTATTCTTTAATTGAAGTGCTCGACTCTCAAAGGTCTGACAAACGTGATTATGTTTCTATTATTAATACAACTATATTAAAGTATTGCCCTTTTAGTTTTGTCTTGATATCGGTGTAATTCATATTTTTGATAGCTTTTTCGTTTCCTTCATGAGGTAGTTGCATGATTAAACCTCTTTAAAAAACTTTTTAAAGGACTTTGGAGTGAAATTGCAGCTCTATTTCATAAGTTTAATCAAAAGTTGCTCTGCTGTCATATTCCACATTTCATAGTTGAAAAAGCACTCTGCTCTAAACCTTCTAGAGTATATTCCAGTAAGGTGAGAAGTAACAGGTTACATGTACTCAAGTAACTTTTGGGATAAATTAGAGTAGTTTTAATGCAGCTTTCTTTACTTTTATTGATTTTTTGAGAAGAGAGACAGAAGTGGAGGCCACATTACAGGACTCATACAGTGTGAGGAAGTGTCCTCACATATTTAACAGGCAATTAATGACGAAACATCATCTCCTAATTTGCCGTAATGAGTGATGTTTTCAGAAAGATAAGAAACAAATTTGTCCACTTCTCTAATTTCAATGCCTCGGGAATCATCTGTGCTTCAGACACATTTTATATTCATATTCATTTATTTACTTACACGGTATTTTATATACATGCTTTGCTGAGTTACAACAAAATATAGAAAAGCCAAAAATGTAATTTAAGAAAATCACAAAAATGTAATTTTGTGATCACACTGTGAATATATAAATAATGATTGATGTCTACATGAAATGATTTGGATTGATACTTTTACTTTAAGGACTCCTCACCTCTTCCATGTAGTGATGGATGCGCCGCGTCAGCATTTAAATGGCGACTTCCACCCGGGTCACATACAAAGATCACACTTAACGCTCATCCGAGGACGTCGTGATTAGAGGATTATGTTCTCCCTCTAATGAACCAGTGTCTGCCAACACGGGAAGCACACTGAAGAAATGAGCCCTGCGTCGTCGAGCTTGATGATATGCACATTAATTAATCATCTCTCCTCATCATATGTCATAAATTACCTCCGTCTCCCTTGTATGATCGACCCCGGGAGCTGACCCGCCTCGCCTCGCATTAACATGCGCTCGGCGTGCACCCGCATTTGATGGCGAGCAAAGGGAGGGGAGTCAAAGTTGAGCTTTGTCGCCAAAGTTGCTTAGCTGGCGGTCCCCGTGCAAATTTCCATCAGTTCACTGAGAGTTTACACCGCCGCTCTTATGTTTGTTTTTCTCCTCGCAAAGTTACAGAGGACACGGCGTCCTCCGCTTAAAAAAAAAAAACAAAGGTGCGTTGAATACTGAATATATTTTGCTGACGGTTCAGCATATTTTCCACGCCAAGACAATATGTCTGTGGAAGAGTAAACAGTCATGGTGTTTTCAAGGCGGTAGCGTGACAGGTTTTGGTCATAAAACCATAAAACAAGGGGAGGGGGGGTGGGGAGGTGGGGGCGTTAATTAGCCATTTTGGAGGATAGCTTCAGATAAACACCGTTATCGAGGACAATAGGCAGAAAAGGGGAGCTAATATTTGTTGGGAAATGAGGAACTAATTCCATGGCCTAGGTCTGCAGAGATTCCAGAGAGAAGATAAGCCCACTGTTATGAATAAGTTATGCCGTTGTGGCTCTTTTTACCTCCTTCGGTTATGAAAAATGGGTGTGCAGAGATGGAGGCATCAGAGCAGGGTTGGTGGTACACAAATTATCTCCTCTTTTTTTCCCTTTTTTTTGGCTGATAGCATGTACCCTGTTCACCAATTAGGAAGAGATAATAGGTCCATTTTGCACATGAGTGTGTTTTTATAATCAGGTCCTGATATGCTGGAGATAATTTAAGCTGCTCTGTGATGAAAACGGGGAGCACAACAACATCATTTAGTTATTTGGTTAACTAGAATTTGCCGTGGTTTTTGTGATATGAAGCTGGGATTTTTGTTTCATGGGTTTATAATTCATTTTTTAAAGAGACTTTATCGTTGGTGGTTGACTCTTAATTTTAAGCGTTACTGTTTTAACACCTTTTAATCGTTCCCTGACCTCTGACCCGTGGACTTTAATTTTCAACAGAGCGTCCGTTGCATCACAGTGAGAAGATTCTTGAGCAGGTGCTGGAGTGGAGTTCTCTGGACTGCCCGAGGTCGGCGTTTCTTATTATAAAGAGGTTTACGGGGGCCAACGCAGTGGCTGATGGGAAAGGTACGGTATGCAGTCGATAGGACTAAACCATTCAAAATGTTACCTGTTGATACAGTATGTTGATTTACTTGTGATTGTTCATTTTTTCTTATCTTTTTAATACATTCAACCCGTGCTTTACTTTTTTTTGAATTCATACAATCCCAAACACAAGACTGACTCAATGTGTGAATATGTATGCACACTATGTAGCAAGATAGCTGAAAAATAATAAAGAAATAGCTTAACGTAGTGGATAAACAGTTTGAATATTTGGCTAAGAATAATGGATGAACCATTTAGCTAGTTAACAGATAAAGAATCACAGCTAAATTTAATTGAAAAAGTGTCTTTTGGTCCAAAACTCAAACTAAATATGCAACGATTTCAAAGAAAAGGCCTAAAAGCAGTTAATCGTGGGCTTACATACTTTTGAATATAAAACTTGATCATTGTGTTTCACAGAACACCCAAGGCAGGTGATGAAAGGAGAATATCTGAAGTTCAACGACGGCTCTTCCAAACTGTTGTCGGGACACAGATTCCAGGACCGATATGTTGTCCTGCATGCAGACAAGCTGCAGCTCTACAGAGATATCAAAGTAAGGACACGTTCAGTAGATAGAGCGCCACATCTATCTACTGTCAACACCTCGGGTTCCTGCATGCAAAGTGCTTTGTATCACCGGGGATTTGAAAACGGTTACACCACGGTGTCAGATGCGACCACCAAATAAACCCAACTCCACCTAAACGGCCTCTGCTCCGTCTCCCCGGCGACAAGTCCATCTCAGGGTTCCAGTTCTTTGAATTAACTAGGAAAATAAAACCCACTCATGGCGGCGGACTTGCCTCTCTCCACACTCTCTTCTGGAGAAAAAAAAAAAAAAAAGAAGGAGTACGGCGTGTACTTCAGAGGCGACCAACGGGCCCCGGGTCCCCGGAGGCCTTTTCTTCTCAGCGCATTTCTGCAGTTGAAACATGGGATTCGTAAAGGAGTGTGAAGAAGTGTTAATAATTGATGGAGGTGCAGTAATTCTGGCAGCAGGGGAGGGAAAATGGCGAGGAGTGGTGTTGTGTGTGTGTGGGTGGGTGTGTGTGTGTGTTTTTGTTCTGCCGCTGAAAGCTTTTCTAAATATCAAGTTGCACAAGTATGCGGCTAATTACTGTGTAAATGCGAAGGAAATTAGAAGTGTTTCTGAAATTTAATTGATATTCTTTGGCCTCTGCAATTATTACGAGGTCTGTAATTTAGCGCAAATTACGGTGGGATGAAACGTGGAGTGGGCGGTGGGTTGTGATGTGTAGGTGTCAGAAGCAAGCTCTAACTTTGATTTCGCTTCCCTTTGTTCTCTTCCCCTCGCTTCTTTGTTGCCTGGGAAGAAGAGGCTCGCTGGTAATGATTCACATTGATTGTCGTGTTGCACGGAGAGTCGGTCGGCATTGGTTTGATTTCGTTTAGTTAAATGTAGCCGAAACCCTAAAAACACCGTTGCACGCCAGGATGTAAAGTAAATGCAGTTTTATTGACAAATGACAATCAGAACCAGGGGGAACGCCACGTTCGGCTCGGTGCTTCAGCAGAGTCGCGTCGCACTTGATTGCCCTCGAGTGTGCCTTTAAATAATCAGGTGCTGATGAGCAAACGAATCACACACCCGTCGCTACGGCTCCACTCGAGAGGTAAACAATGACATCTGGATTTGAATAGAAAAAGATACGTTTCCACTGCAATACAGAAGGGTTCAAGAGTACACAGCGTGGAAATGACCAGAAGGTACTAGAAATATAATAAATGCGTTGTCAAATAGAAAATAAAGCTAGTAGCCAAGAAAAAGTGAGTTATTAAGTACAAATGTATACACATTTTAATAAGATGCGTATTAAAAAAACTGTTGCCCATAAAGTTTGAATATTGTATGTATGTTTTTGACACAATCCTCTGTTTATTCCTATTTAAATGCAATAGTAAACTTTTGACCAGGTGCAATGATCACATTATGTGTCACGGTGAAATAACCTCATGCATAACATTTGTTTGGCTCTATAAGAGACCATATTCATCAGAAAAGTTCACAAAAGTGAAATAAGTGAGGGTATGGAGACAGGAAGTGCTGGTTTAATGGCTCGGCTTTACAGAGAACAGAGAAGTAATGTAGTACAAGTTACAAAAATAGACTCAAATCTCTCAATCAACTCATGTGCATATATTATATATGTACAATACTTCCTTGTTACAGGAGTGAGAAGTGACTTTCTGCAGCAGCACCGTTCGTTCCCATGAGTGCTTTGTGAAACCTACGCATGTTTTCATTTCTAATAGCTGCTTTATGTTCAGGCGTTCTCGATTTAAGACGACACTTCAGCATGTCGATGCCAGACAGCGTGGAGGCAAACTACCTCATCTCTAGTTTGGTGTGGGCTGAGATTTTGGTTGATTTACCAGACAGAAGTTCGTTTGTTGGTTTGTTTTTCCATCCAAAATATTAAATTATATTGCTGCTGTTTTGCAGGGCACTAAAGCGGAGAAATCCATCCAACTTACCACTGTGAAATGTTACCTGGGCCTGAAGAGAAAGCTCAAGCCTCCGACCAGGTAAACTGCACTCGCATGCATAATTCATCTCTAGTGTCTTCTCTCAATCTGCCCTAAACCAGGGTGTATGGGAATGAGAGAGCCTCCGTGCCAGATTTACTTCAGGAATCACCATTTCAGTCACATGCTTTCGGCTGCACTGGAGTAAATGTGGATGCACTGGTTAAGAACGGCACCTGTTGGTTAAAACAGAATGGAGACCAAGTAGACATGTTTCTGGAATCATGCTCTCTTATTGTAAAGGAAGGAAAGTAAATAATCTGCTGACGACTAAATTAAAACTCTCGTTAGATGATAAAAAATCCATCAGGGAGACGTTTCTTGATCCTTCATCCGCCCCCAGGTCCTCCTTTTTATCACGTCACTCCATCACACAGGAAGACCATGATATGTGGATGAAAGCTGTAAAATGTGGACGACCCTATTTTTTTTATTTCAAGCTGGATGCATCCAGTAAAATACCTGGAAAAACATTCATGCCCGCAGCTTGTACTTAAGCTTCTTTACAAGAGCAGTTTATGGGCTTTAATTCATTTCCTGCAACATCCGTCGTTCCCATCAGCGATGGTTTTCATTGTCGGACAGATATTACGGAAATGTGGATGATGGCGAGTCTCTCTCTGTGAGCAGCCAATAAAAACAGGGTTTTTTTTTCCACCTGCTTCTCCCAGACGATAAATCACAGACCCAGCTGCCTCTGCCACAGCGGTTAATCAACAATTATGAGCCAGTTTTAATGGTCATTTGTAGACGCTCCCATTCCCTTCCCTGCATATCTTTTTGTGGCGGTAATTACTGCGTTAAAACTATTTTTCTGCTGCTTTTTTTTTCACCCCCCGGTGCAGAAATTCGGCGTGACGGCGTAATGAATGCGGTCAAACTTGACTCATTAGAGGCAAAACAACTGCTGAACATTCTGAGCAAATCCTTCCCGTCTATGTTATGAAGATGAACTAGTTATTATTTAGCATTGCTACTGTTTATGTGGGTAAAGTATTCGTCCCCGAAGATGCATTGCCCTTTCGATGTTTAGCCAGGAGACACCCGAGTCACCCCTGACCCCCCCCTCCCCTCCCCTCCCTTCGGTCTTATTTTTCACTGGAATGAAATTGATTAGACGTAATTGCATTTTAACAAATACAAATCATGCCGTGCCACTGTTTTTATTCTAACGATCCCCTATTATTAGAATTTACGACACGTTGCCCGAACCCTCCGCCGTTCTTGTTGGTCGAACAAAGTTTCTTTTTGAGAAGCAAACCCCTTATTTTTCACATTAACCAATTCTAATTCCTCATAATTTTCCTCCATGTCGGGAAATTTGGAGTCAGGGGAAGCGTGAAAAATGAGTCCGGCGAGCGATTGTCTGCATTACGCAGTCCTTCGGGGAGGGTGGGGGGGTGGATAAGAGGAGCAGGAGTGGGAGATGAAGAGAGAGAGGGACAGAAGGAGAGGGTGATACAGCGTGGTATCATAGATACACTGTTGAGTGGGCTGTGGGAGAAGTGATACGGCGCATAAAGAAATAAAGACAGAGTGCTGAGGAGAACGGAGGGAGTCATAGCGAGAGGGTTAGGAGAGGCAGCGCTCCGGTACCTCATTAGGCAGAGGTCTATCTGTGAGCGGCCTACTGCGGGGCCGGATCGACTCGCCTTAACTCACAGGAGTGGTGCTCCAGGCTGCCAGGCTCCATCCGTGCCCCCTCTCTCCCTTTGTTCTTCCCCCACTTGCCTGCTCCTGCTCAGCCACAGCTGTGAAGGCTTTCAGGGAAGGTGTACTCTCTGGGAAGGTGGTCTTTTCACCGCAACGCTGCCCCCGTGCAGGTTCACTCACATGTGTGTTTAAGCATAGTTTTGGTGGAATGTCTCTTTATTTAGTTTGAGGCATCACACAATTAAATCAAAAGTGATCGTTTATCGTACAAGAGAGCTCCAGAGATTCATTATCTTGTGCTTCTGTTGTACTTTAAGGCTCATAGCGAGTAGCATGTGTTGTACGCTTTGCATAAACATGTGGGCTGGAACGCCACTGATTATTTTAATGAATTCCACACTTTCTTTGCGTTTTGATGATGGTGTTTTTTTTGATCCGCCGCTGTTTTCA
The DNA here is from genome assembly GCA_029853015.1 of Chelidonichthys spinosus. NCBI lineage: Eukaryota > Metazoa > Chordata > Actinopteri > Perciformes > Triglidae > Chelidonichthys > Chelidonichthys spinosus. The sequence goes on along the minus strand of CM056843.1, from coordinate 8,154,400 downwards.
ACAGTTGTTTCTCTTTTTCTGGAGTTGAATTCTTTAAAATTCCAATTTTGTTTCACAAAACAAAAAAAAACCATGTCCTTGACCTCCGCGTTCAAACGAAGGTGACGCTCAGGACGTGTTTCTGTCTGCCGACGCTAATTGTGACCCGTGTCCTTCTCGTTTAACAGCTGGGGCTTCACCGTCTACACCGATAAACAGCAATGGTGAGTGTCGAGCAGCGGCTCTCTCATTTAATAATTGATGACTATGACTTTTACCCTGTGACGGAATCAAATAGCGGAGAGTTGAGACGTTGAATTTAAAGTATTCCACTTCCAGGTGGATAAGTTTGATTGATTTGAGGGATGTGTGTTTAGTGCTAGCTGGAGAATATTAGCATGCTAACAAGCAAATGAAGGTCTTAAATGTGGTAAAGATGATCTTATGCTGTCTTCCAGTCTGCTTTTTAACATTCTTGTCATTTAGATGTAGGGAGTTAAAGAAGAAGAGACATGCTTCAGTATATCTAATTATTTACTCATCCGTATAGGTGATAATTATTATTCAAACCATCATCCTACATTGTTACTTGCAGCACCATATCCCTGCTAAGAGATACTTCACCCATGCAGATTCATCCAATCATGACCGCCCACCGATCGCCACGTCTATTTACAGCGATCAATGAGCTGTCCCCTCACAAGAAGCCAGTCCAGTGTAGTGAATCAGCCAGGATCCAGTCACCTGGTTGACATTAGGGTGTAAGCAACGCGTCGGGAATCAGCCACTCACGCCACTGCGTTTGCCTCCTCAGGCATTTCTGCTGCGAGACGAGGGAGTCGCAGGTCGGCTGGGTGACGGACATCATCAGGATGAAGGTAAGACGACGTTTCAGTCATGCAAACGCTTAACGATGCAGCGGAGCATGCAGGGACTTCGAGAGTGCAGGAGAAGTATGTGCTACTATCTTTTCACCAAGCCTTTTACTGATCCTGCAAAAAATATCAGCGAATGTGACATGCACAGTTGCGGACACATCCTCTTTTTTTCCCCCCTTCTTTCCTTATTCGGATGAAAAATACACTCGATTATGACTGGAATAAATCATCTTTTACAATCCATATCTCCTCGCTCGGGGATGTGATAAATCATATTTCCCCCCAATCATCCATTCCCATTGTGCTGTTAAGCAGATGAGATACATAAACAGGGAGAGAACAGTGAAGTTTTCAGGGTCACTCAGCAATAACATAAATCATTTTCTGTGGGAAAGCCGAGGTCACGGCGACTGTAGCAATCACAGTGTGGTACTTAGCCCCCAGATGCAGCTAAGTGTTGTCACTGTCACTCACTGACACAGCATATATGACATAAATAATGCACGGCAAAGCAAACACAGAGGGGGGGATGTGTCATATTTTTGTATTGTTTTTCCCCTTCTCATATTCATCCCCCACTACTGAGAGAAAGGACCATCTTGTTTCCTCATTAGATTAAGTGCGCGTGTCTATTCTGCTCATTTCTGAGTAAATGACTTTAACTCGGAAACGTCACACTCATCCGAAACCGAAAACAACCGGAGCTGGAGATCTCCACGCCGCCGCACATTTAATAGCTTTCCAGCCCTCCGCCTCGCCTTCCTTTATGGGAACCTGTCTGCAAGCACAACGTTGTTTATCACGGCCGCTTACTGTAAAAGCCTTTTAGTGCCTTAGTTTGGGTTCACGAGTAAAAAGGGCAACACTGTCGGGGAGAGATTGATCTAAAGGGGAAGCCAATTTTTGTCTGTTGTTTCTAAGTGTTTCAAGGTGTTTATTTCAGCAGGCTCAGTGACTTTTCTCTGCTCTTTGCAGAAGCTCTTAGCTCTGCAACAACTAAATCTATAGCAGACCAGAGCCGGCTAAAAATATTAGGATTCCACCCCCTAAATCCGTTAAATATCAGGATTGTCAGCTTCCAAACCCGGAGGCTTGCGGGAAGGACACACGACTTCTGGGAAGGGCAGAGAGAGAGAGAGAGAGAGAGAGGATGAGAAAGTCGGCAGCACGTCAGTGTTCTTGATTTCCTTTCTCTTACCTGTTAACGGAACATTGTGCTCCGGCTGTTTCCATAGCAACTGGGCGATGGAGGAGCTCGTTTCCGAGGCGGAACGGCTGGTGATGGTGGTGTGGGGTTGCGGGATGGTGTGAAGGTCCAAGGACAGGTCAACGCAGTGATGAAATACAGATTTGTTAAAGAGAGACAGTTCTATAGGTGTCGGGGTCGCAGTGATATGAAAGGAGAAGTTGTTAAAGAGAAAGTTTAGCCGGCGATCAGAACACAGTCGGCCCTCTGTGTCTCCCTCTGACTCTCCCTCCTCCTTTTTAAAGGTGCTTTTGTTCGCCCGCTCTGAAACGCTAATTCATACCTACACATCATGTCCACTGACTCCGGCTCTGCCATTTCTCCATCCTTTTATAGTCGTTATGTTTTAGTCGAGATGAAGGAAATGTCTGTATAAGTGCCGAGCTGTGTGTTTGTGTTTTAGCCTTTTACTTTGACGTCTTTAGAAGCCAGACGGTACCGTCCCAAAACACAAACAGAAAGTAAAAGCAATGAATCAACATGAACCGCCTTTGTTGTCCATATTGAATCACTGCCAAAAAAATAAATATATATTTATATATTTCTGTATTTTTATTTGCCGCATGAGTAATATTTGATGTCGGCTGTGTGTCCTCAGTTCGGTTCTGACCTCTGTTCAAAGACTGGGAACTCAAAAGAAGATGCCGATTACAAACCCAGAGGGAGAGCTGCGACTGAAGGCTGGAAGATTTCAACGCAGAACCACAATACCAACAAACAGGTGAGAGAACATCAGCAAATACAGATATTTATACACTGTCACCCATAACATCGGTCTGTTTTCAGACACAATCCTCCGTTTATTCCCATTTAAATGCATCCGTAATCACTTTTGACCAGGTGCAGTGATTACATCATAACATCTGTTTGATTGGCATTAAAAGACGAAACATTTGCAAATGATTCCAGATTCCTGGGCGACTAGAGTTTCATGATTTCTTACCACCTCTGTGCTGTTTAATTTCAACTCTCCTGACCTGATAAAAGGTGGCTCCTCTATTCTGCGGTTGACTTACCACATATTTGCCATGTTTGCCCACAGCTGACAGACAAGAGGATTACTCTGGTCGGTGGCGTCCTAAGACCCAGCAAGGCCGCCACCCTCCCCTACAAGACAAACGCCACAACCAACAGCCCCAAGGGGATCGACACGCTCATGGTCCCAGACGCCCCACACAGAAGAACCTCCGCCGACGCCGGCCAGCCTCGCCGCTTCCCTTCCAGGTCCCCGTCCAGATACTCGCACACCATGGCTTTGCCTGGTCCTCCTCCTCCTCCTCAAAGTGGCTCTATGACCCTCGGCAGGAGACCCGTTCTGGGCAGGGAGGGCATCATGCCGACTAATCTGCTGAACGAGCTTAACTCAGTGCTGAGCAAGAACAGTCGCAGCAGCAAGAGCAATGATTGACAGGAAGTGGAGGAGAGAGAGAGTTACCTAGAATTTGAACCGTAAGAAACGTTAAAGGGGAAACAGCACACGATGCAGATGGAACCATAGGAAGGGGCTTTCTCCATAGACTGGGTCTGGACTTGGATCTATAAAGGGATGCCGATGCACATGGGGAGGTAGAAAACAGGTGCTGTAGACCTTGGAGGTCACGCAGACCTCAGCTGGACGTGGCGCTGACCCAAGCACTATGACGCGTGATTTATACGCCGCTCTGCTAAACCCAGAGGATGTTACAGAAATATGTTCGGCTGTCAAACGGCAAAAACAAACAAAAAAGTGCTTGCTTCATGCGTTTATGTCTCCAGTTACTTTGAAAAAGTATCGAGGTGTCTATTTTTACAAGCACTTTTGCTGCAAATGTTCTGTATGTATGTATTTGCACATGTTAAATAGCATTCCCTTATATTTTTTTATCAATAGTGGCGGAGTCCGCCATCACCACAGAGGATTACCAATGAGATTTGCAGACAGCGGTGGGCAATCTGTTTATTTATTTGTACATTTTTTTTAACACTTTTTTTCACTGTAGCCCTTCGCTGTGGAGCTTTCTAGTATTTGAGCACCACTTTAAACTTTGCACTGACTGCTATCAAATGTAATTACAATGCCCTGTATTAATAGAGGCTAGTAATAAACATTTACAACTGCTATATTACTTGATTTTAGCGCAGGTATCACCTTTTTTCTACAGTCACAAAATACAGAAAAATTGCTTCCCTGGAAGAGCGTGACTAAATAATGATTTGAAGGAGGCTCTCAATTGAAAAATTTGAAGTTTGAACTGAAAATGTTGCTTAAAAAGTTCGGTATCACCATGTTTTATAGTCATTCACACATATATTCCACGAAAGAGTTATCTGAAGTCTGGACAGAGACACCATCAAATATCCACAATGGAATCTAGTCATATCATCCTCAGTCAGAAGCAGGCCTTGAGAAATAAATTAGCCCGAACAGAAATGTGAATTTAGCTTACATGCTTTTATATTTTTAATAGTTACTCTCACTCATCACATTGATAAATTGAGGAGGAACATTCCGGTCGGTATTTCTTTCTAGCTTTGCTCAAAGAGCTGAATAAAAAAAGGGATGTTTCCATGTGAATGCAGATGGCCGGTGGAGACAGCGGAGGTGTCTGTCTGCGACAGAAATAGAGAAATTGCCAGTTTTCTACTTTTTTACAGCTATGAAACTACAAACACACCCGGATCCATCAGATAATTACAGTTGGGTAGAAATAAAATACTGCGTGAAAGAAAAGCCATTAAAGTAATGTGAGAATGAAAGCATCATTGTGAAATGATAATTACCGTCGGTTTAGTGTACACCATGATTGGATTTTTTTTTTTTTTTCTGTTCAATTGCTAAGAGCTCTTTATGTGTGTTTTATTTCTATTTTAATATTGGCATCTGCTCTCTGCAGGTTTATAAACGAGTCATTTTCATCATGTAAATCTGCTCAATATCTACAGGGGTTTTATATTCCATTTAATGGGTTTCCTTCTCGACACTGTGTTGTGTTCTATGAACATGTCGAGTTAGGAGGGACTCCTGAAAGCAAATCAAGCAACTTAAGCCCCATTGTGGATTTAAACATGAGAAAAAAGATCCAATCTTCCATCTAGGACATATTTATACATGATTAAATCATTATTTTATTCATAGATTTAATCAACTTTGCATCTATATTTTTTTTCTTTTTACCTTCTCGAGTGAAAAGCAAGAATAAACTCGCCGTTTCAAGTGACACGCCTTTTTGTTGAATAATGTATGGCCGTCAGAAAATGCACACGTAGGCAATTGTCACACAGGTTCCTCCATGAAAAATTCATATTAACATTTTATTTTCATTACGCTTCCTACGCCGGGGCTGCGTGTCCTTTGTCTCGTGTCCTTATATTCTAATCATGGAGCTGCCACATTTGTGCATTCATGAGGTCTGAGCATTTCTTACGTGGGGCTTTGTTTGCACTGTGCAAATATGTGTTTTCTCCCCTCGGCCCGTATTAGTTAGAAGTTCATTGCACTAGTGGAAATGAATATATGCCTTCTTAATTGGCCTGTGGAGAGTCAATTTCATTCCACGCGTTCCTGCATCTGGCAGCAGACGTACTCTACCATACAACCTCCTGGTTCTGATGTGCGACAATGTGTTTGTGCCTCCGACTCATTTATTCAGCACTAAATGCCTTTTCCCCTTTCCACAATCATTGTAACGACTCATTTGTTGTGATGTCAGCGCGCTGACGTCACGCCATCTCTAGGTCCTGCCATCTGTATGTATGTTTGCCTCTGTTGTCCTCTCTGTCTGTGTATCCTAGCACTTTTTGGCGTCCCTCAGGGCCCTATAGTGTACGAAGGTCGCCATATGGTGGAAGAGAGGTCAGCGAAGAGCTCTGCAAAGTCGTGATATGAGACAACTTTTCCCCACATCGTCCTAACAGCTTGCGCGGCTGCGGCGGTGGAAAATAACTGAGCATTTATGCAAATGAACTGAAGTACAATTAAGAGGCTTAATTATTTTCATTTAATGCTCTTTATTTTTCGACACATAAGAGGGAAAGTTTGTGCATAATTTGCAACTACCCTCAACTCTAAATATAAAAAGATATTATAAGCTCATCACATATAATATATTGTAATCATGTGAGTCATTTAAACAGACCTGGTCCAGCAGTCCTCCAACCTGGAATCCAGTCACATCGTTATGGAGGATTTTCAGCTGTTTTCAGATTCTCCGTCCACCCAAGAGAGAAAAAAATGACTTCTTCAAGGACTCAAGGTAACACGCGGTGAGTAAATGACATACAAACTTGTTTTTAAATGTGAAATATAAAAAAAAAACTCAAATTAAAAACTGATCCCTAACTTGTTTGGCTTGTGACCTCTTAAAACATTTTAAAATCAAAATTATGTAAATGTGAAATAGCAAAGATTAGAGAAAAGTCCAAAGATGAATAAAATAATATATTATCCACATGCCCTTCAGGATAACTTTTACTTTTCAAATGGGATTTAGCGTGTAATGGACTATTCCACATGGTTGTAGTGGTACTTTTCGCCTACTTTTGGAGGCCACTTCATTAGACTTGCACTCGAACAACAGAACGGCAGCTCTGCAGTACATTTTACCTCAGTGGAGCCTGTGAATGCTCTATTTTGTACAGGTGTAGCTATTTATTGTGGCCACCAGGGTTTACAATCATAAACTGTGAAGCATGATTAAAGATTTAACTGGCTAATAGAATATAAAGTGGCAGCTGTGAAATACTGCTCAAATGTTAATAAGAAAATATATAAGTACTGAGACTGCATGAGAGAGAAGCTTGTCTTTTGGTATCGTTGTCATTGTCTCCTTGGTAACAGCATTATAGGAGCCGCTGTGGAAGCTGGGGAGTTCACTAGTCAGTTGAAGTGGAATGTATCATCGTATACGTCTTCTCTCACCGATGTGCATGTTGTCATATAAAAAAGGTAACTCATAAAAAGTTACATTGTTATTATGGCATCATAATCCTAGCAGACCTTTTGAAGCAGTCTGCATTTAAACTGCATTGCCAGTTTATAAGGCAGCACCAATTTAACTCCATGTTCTCTGATGGAATAAATATCTCAAAAGTTAAACAGGCGGCTAATTGATAAACTCGTGGGAGCATAAAACAGTGTAGCACGTATCAGAAAACAGTAACCGAAATGATAAAGAAGGCATGATTTATGGATAGGAGCTCAAACTTGATGTGCATTCACTTAAATGTTACTTTACAAGCTGAAATGTATTCTTGTAAAGGTATTCCTGCATTCCAGCACCGCTACCTGTGCTCAGGTTCATGCAGACTCATGCAGCACACGCCTGCAGAGGCGTACAGTAGAAGGAGAGTACCTGAGCTGTGTGCCGTCTTCACACAGACAGTGATGACAGCGGGGGAGAGAGACTAGAGGGGGGGGATTAGAGAGAAAAGGAGCGAGCCGTGCTCGAGAAAGAGAGAGAAAATGACAAGTTATATCAAAAGAACAGACATGAGCCCCCTGATTCTACGTGAGATGCTTCTCAATTAAAGCCACAGCCTGTCTTTTTTTTTTTAAAACAAGGCGTGTTGGACTTGATCTGACGCTGCTTGGAAATGTGGAGGTCACGGATCGGCCTTGTGGAAGTGTCCACCGAGACCGCGATCTGATCTCGCGCCACCTTTCGGTGTCGGCTCGCTTTGCCTCTGAATAACAGAAAACATCAAGGGCAGAAACGGGAAAAAGAGAGCAGATGAATGACAGGCCTCAAAATGGCTCTAATGCCACTTTAGACATCTGTATTCTAGTCTGCTGAGAGCCGCCTCCTTCTGAAACGGTCCTGCAATTAAAATGAATATCCTTTGCAGCCATATGCTTCGTCACTTTCCGAGGTGGCGGGAGAAGAACGCCGAGATACCATATTGACTTAAAAAACGTAGCAGATGTCCGTAGCGACGGTACACAACAACAATGAAGCCATCTTCTTTGCATCATCCCCGTCGGCTGTAAATCAGAGAAGACGGTACTGTTAACGCTGACATACTGCAGCTGTATAACACGCACGTCGAGCCGTGGCCCCGGTGATTTACATTTCCAGAAAGGGTAAGCCTTATATTAATGGAGCCGTCCATTTTAGCAGCTATAAATAGCTCACTGCATGAAGTCGGCCCACTGCTGGCCGCCTTTTTAACGCTGATCCACACATTCTGCCCTCTAATCTCAATTCTATTAATGTCCCGGGTGATATTTACGACAGATGGACCCTTTTAGCCTGACACGGCTGTAAAGTATATGTTCAAACCAGCCAAGCTTTATCTAATTAAAAGCCTCTGCAATTGCAATTCAACTGGGATTGAGTCTTTAAAACCTCAATCAGAACCCCTCCCCCACGTCCGGCCGAGGAGGCGAGCGAGTCACCAACGGGCTAATAAAGAAGGAAATGTTAAACATTCCAATTAAACATCGTGGAAGAATAAGCCTGTAGATCATTTTCATATTTTTTCATTATTGGAATTACAGGAATGTTTCCAGATGGAGGGGGTCACCTCAGTGATAACTGCATTTTTTTGCGTGCTAGCCATATTCTCATGTAGTATTTTGCATGTGACTTCAGTAGCCTCGACTTCTTTAGTTCCACTGCTCTTCTTTTGTTGCACCCAAAACCAGGTAACTTCATGTTTGTCAGACTCAAAAACAAAACATTTTTTATGTTAATGCTAATGACCAGTTAGCCTCAATTGGAGAGGAGAGGCGAGTTTCAGACACTGACTCAAGTGACATCACTCGAGGCAAAGCGTACTTTATGCAGCTCCCTCGGGAGCCACAAAATGCTTCATGCAACTTAAGAAGCAGTGGTCCCCAAGACTCGAAATGGAAACGTGTTGAGTCAGATCGGCACGCTTCCCCTTTAAGTCAGTTGTCAAGTCAACTGCACTATGGGGAATGTAGGCTCCAGTCCATTTTCATGATTGAGTCAGTACAGTGACTAAAAGTCAGGATTTATTGGCCTCTGCTGTATTGCTTTTGACCATTAAAAAAATAATATTTTCCCTCCAAAATGAATCTTGGGAGTCCACCTTTTAAGATGAAAAATAAATCCCGAGGTTTAAATGCACATAGAAGTGTTGTCTCTCCGCTGTGAACATCGTGCTCTGCAGTGGAGGAGAACGATTGTAATATCGATAAGAGCGCCAGCGGGCGGATTCAAACTACCAGAGGCTGTATGTGAGGGTCTCTGGGACTCGGTGGGGGTTGAACACCTTCTAGAAAGAGAGGGGTTTGGAGACGGGAGCTGTGAGCTGATCCGAGTGGACCTTCCAACCCCGCGGCCATTTCCATTTAGTAGTCCTCTCTAGAGGTGTAATGAGAAACCAGGCCGAACCGACCTCTGCGTGCCGCCGTCCAATGGGCTTCATTTCACTTACTGAGGGAACGGGAAGGCGTGAGCAGAAGAACAAGGTGGACTGAAATGAGCAGGAAACGTGACCAAGGGAAAAAGGCAAGCTTGCATACACATATTAGCCAGAGAGGGATAATGCTTGGCGACCCCCTGATGAGTCCCCCCGGTGGCTTTCTGTGTCGGACCTTGACCGCCCGCCACATGAGGCGGTCAGCAATTTGTTGCGCAGCATCATGCCCCCCAGCTCTCCAACTGCACCATTGCCAAGGACACGGATATAGATTGGGCGCCATTGATTTGAATTGGGGAGGCGAGCATAAATTGTTGTCTCATTCCCAGTGCATTATTTATTTATCCACCTTCTAATCTGCTATGCCGGGCGGGGGGCAGTTGAAACATTTGCTTGTTAAAGATTCATAGAGTTTCTATAGAGTGGAAGGGTAGTCGTCCTCTGAAGTTTAGGTGTCCTTGGCTGGTGTTTGGTATATACCCAATATATGGCATCCTGTCTGCACACTACCTAAGAGTTCAGCTATTTCTCCCTAATACTGTCAATTTAGTTTATCCGATAATGAACTGCAAGCTGGAAACTCCCTAATTTAGCCAAGCAGGACACGTATTTGCGGTTCACCCACGCTGATTGGCAACTCAAAAGCGTCGTTTACCTTTTCTTGGAGCCATTGCGCGACGTAAAGTCGTTTTATGCAATGTGAGGTTTACCATAATAAAACTAGATTAGACTCGGCACTTCAAATGTCCTGGCTACGCCGGCGTAGAAGGGCCCCAGAGAGCCCCGGCCTAATTTAACCCCCGGGTGCATGCCTGCTTTAAACCAAGCCAAAACAGATTATTTTTTTGTTGTTGTGACACATTTTCCCATCTGCTATCAATTTGATCTGGTCTCAGCTGTATTTTTTAAAATCCTCTTTTTTCCAAATTTTTGGCCTAACTGAATGAATTTGCATTTATTTCAAAGCTCGTTCATTCTGTTTATACACCTGTTCCCCTCGTTTTCTAATTGTGTTCAGCTTTGTTTAACTCTCTGAACGTCCAAGCTTCTTTTTTCCCATTTTTTCCCATAGCCAGCCTCAAAGCTTTATTTTTCCCCTATAATAATGTCCACAAGTCTGAAGACGCAATTAGCCAGAGAAAGAAACAATCACAGGATTTCATCTCATAATTGATATTAAACCCTTCTATATGCAAATGATTGAAAAAGATCCAATCTTCCCCATTTTATTTGATAGGGCTGTGAACTCTATCATAACACATATCACATAACACACGCGTGTGCCACACACATCTCTCTCTGCATCATCCCTGAGCTAGGCTGGGCTTTTTTCTTTTTTTTTCTTTTTTTCCCCTGATGGCAAGATAATGACCCTCATTGGTGTGTGTGAGATTTCTGATGAGCAAAAGAACAACAATGACTGCTAATTACCACCTGAAAGACTAAGCCGGGCTGAAAGAAGCTTCTTTCAGTCCCGTGTTGCTGCAAAATAATGTGCGTACGTGTGTGTGTGTGTGTGTGTGTGTGTGTGTGGTGGCTTTATTTACGTGCACGTGGTTGATTTCCCACTAGAGGATGTAAAAGAGATCAAGATAGACCAAGGGTGAGGGGTAAGTGCTCTAGCGAGACATAGTTTGAGCGGGAACGAGACAGAAGGGACGGATGAAAAGAAAGACAGTGATGATAGAGTTGTTCCAGCTCATAGACATCTACTGTTTTTTTTTTTTTTTCAACCCACCACAGACTCATTTTGCAGAAAAGACACCTTCCTCGACTCGTCTGGCCAGCGGACATCTTTATTACACATCTCAGTCCGGCGAAAAGAAGGCACACCTGACTTTGCAGCAACATCTTCAAAAAAAAACATAACACACAAAAAACTAGTTTTCACTGTTGCTAGGAGATGCAAGGAAATATTAAAAGGGGAATGAGTCACTCAGACGGAAAAAAAAAGGCAGTCTAAATAAATGTGTTTTTCCCCCAGTCACATAAATCTAAAAATCACTGTCATTTCCACTGCGGTGTAGTATAAATGAAAACACCCACTGAGCTCATTGCCCTCTGAATTCATGTTTTTTGGGGGTTTTTTTTCAGGCTAAACCAAACCTGTCGCCGCTTTGATGTGTCTCTGTTGCTCTGACTGGAGTCCATCTGTGGCCTCCAGCGAAATTTGTCCCAATGAATATTTGATTCACCTTGATTACCTATTGGTTTGGTTCAATATGGCATGCATAATGAAGCACAATGGAGACCGCATCAAAAATGCAGCATGACAGCTTGCCAAAGGACTTGACACGCACATGGACCTTCAATTCAGAATGGAATCCCTTTTTGCCCCCGCCGCTATACCGTTAGCACGATCGATCGGCCATTTCTTCCTAACCGAGTTACAAGCCAGTATCTGATGGAGATGCCTTAGAGGGGACCGTGGCCGTCATCCAGCACGGGTCCACGTTATCAGACCTCAACTGGCCTGCTGGTGTGTATGCTTTGTGCATTCAAGTGAGAAAATGAATATTAACCACTGGCAGAACACTACACCACTGGCAGACTAACTACTTCACTAGGAAGACAGCAGACAGAACCTCCAGGAGAGGATGGCTGGTTAGTTAGCTAGCGAGTCTATCGCCTAAGCTGGCTAATGGGAATGCTAATCTATCTCCAGAGCTGGCTAGTAAGCTAGCTAGTTTATCACCAGAGCTGGCTAATTAAGTGCTAATATATCTCCAGAGCTGGCTGGTAAGCTAGCTAGTGTATCTCCAGAGCTGGTTATTTAACTAGCTAGTCTGTCTGCAGAGCTGGCTATTTAGTTAGCAAGTCCATCTCCAGAGCAGTCTATTTAACTAGATAGTTTATCTCCAGAGCTGGGTAGTAAGCTAGCTAGCGTGTCCAACTCCAGAGCTGGCTGTTTAGCTAGCTAGCGTGTCCAACTCCAGAGCTGGCTAGCTAGCTAGTCTATCTCCAGAGCTGGCTAGTAAGCTAGCTAGCGTGTCCAACGCCAGAGCTGACTAGCTAGCTAGTCTATCTCCAGAACTGGCTATTTCACTAGCTTGTCTATCTCTAGAGCTGGCTAGTTAGCTAGCTAGCCAAGCAGTGAGAAGTGAGGCAGGGATTGTAGTTCTGCCGCTGGCCACCATTCAGTAACTAGTGTTCCAAGATAGCATTTCAGAATTAGCTAACTAGCCAGCTGCCTTAAATAATATTTAACCATTCAATGCGTCATTTACACTGTTGTCACTTTGTAGGAACGCACATTGTTAGATAAGTGACAACTTTATCTTGATGTAAATACGAGATTCATTTCACAAGCAAAAGGGATCTACTAAATAAAAACCAAAAATGTTGTTTTCCCCCCAACCCTGGTTTGGGAACCACTGTTTTGGTTGCACTAAACATACAGTGTCTGAACTCATCTGGCTTTCCTCACCCTGGTTTGTTGAATCATAATCTCCTCCCGGTCATCTGATTCCACCCCATTTGTTTCTTCAAAACTCGCCTTTCCTTTAGATGCATGAAAGTTTACAAATCTCTTCCCTATAACTCCGAACTCCAATCGAATGCTTTCTTCCAGCTGTCCTTGGATTAATCCATTCTCTCTCTCTCTCTCTCTCTCTCTCTCTCTCTCTCTCTCTCTCTCTCTCTCTCTAACGAGCCTCTTTTCTGCTTAATTAACATTAGTCGGGGCTTGTTTGTGCAGGCATGCTATTCAGGTCATGAATAAACTAGGGACTGGAACTGGTTTCTTTTGCATACGAAGGACTGTTTAGTTCCTCCATATTCATCCTGGCTTATCGGCTGCATTGTGTGCTGTGTGTGTGTGTGTGTGTGTGTGTGTGTGTGTGTGTGTGTGTGTGTGTGTGTGGTTATCTAATGAATAGAGGAATGCTAATGGTGGTAAAACAGTGATTTCTCCAGCTGATTGGGTGTAATAGATGGTACTCAGAGCTCCTTCATAATTGATGAGGATGTCTCGTGGATGTCCCACTGCTGTTGTGCATTGATGGTGGTTGTGCGTGCCGCCTACGTGTCTGTGTGGAAAGCGCAGTGTTTTGGGTGGGGCACGGGACTCCGGGAGAAAGTCTGTTCTTGTTATTTCCGCATAGCTCTTGTCAATTCTTATTAACAGAAGCATGCGCCGCTGTCTCCATAATGTATGACTGCGGATCGCAGGGAAAAGAATGGTGTCAGATTCTCTTATCTAATTGAAAGAAAACAAAGCCATAATCTAATTGTATGTAAAAAAAAAAAAAAAATGGAGAATGGGATGATTAAATCTCATTGTTTTTCTAGTTCACTCCTAGCCAAGGAAAGGGAGAATGGGGGACCCATCACAGTGCACAAATCTCTGTCTCTCTAAAAAAAAAACGTTAGTCTTTTCTGTCTATGTTTGTCAGAGATTGCCAGAGAAGTGTGTGTGTGTGTGTGTGTGTGTGTGACTGATAAACAAAAACAAAGACAGACAGTTCACACAGCAGCATCTGATGAAATAGCGCGTGGAGATTGACAGCCAAGGACGTTCGGCTGGTGCTTCCTGGCTATATGGATGTATCTTCTTCATCTTAATGAGAGACAGATCTCTGCTTACATCGTTGTGACAAAGATTTGATTGTTATTTTTTTACCAATACAGCTAGAGACAAAAAAATGCAGAGGAGCAGAGGGGGATATAAAATAAGCCATTTGTTTTTATTGAAATCGGTAAAGAGTTGACCGCGGGGTTGCTCGTCGCCCTGGAACTTGATGCCCACCTGTTTATTCTCGGTGTGCCTGCGTGTCTCCGTGTGCTCATCTTGAATGCATGTGTACAACAACAATTGTGACATCTCCGCTGCAGAGCACCTGCGAGGTCCTGGAGAGCCAACGCGCAAACCTGCAGATTACCTCGGGGCCCCGCGGGGTCTCCCATCACTCCCACACAACCTCCCGCAGATAAACACATCTTACTCACTCGCTCGCTCTTTCTTTCCCTTCCTCGCTCTCCGTCCTGTTGCTATGCTTTCATTTTTTGCATCAGCGGACTCCCCCGGCACCTGCGCCGCTACCACATTTCTCACTTGTCCTCCTCTCTGCTCGCTCAATGCCCCCCCCCCCCCCTTCTTGCCGTTTTTCCCAGGCATCCTGCCAACCTGATGCTTCACTCCGACTCTCGCCATCCGTGGCTTTTCGCAAGGTTCGACAGAAGGTATGCAGGCAGGCAGGCAGGTAAAAGGATGAAGATTAAAAAGAAAGATATTGATTTGAAAGTAAGGAAAAAATAGCAGGTCCACTAAAAAAGACAATTCTTAGTATATAATTTCAATCCAAATGGACACAGAGGCATTTATGATTGTTTATCACTTTCCGTCGTCTTCTTCTTATCATTATTATTATTATTATTAATATTATTATTATTATTATTATATATTAACAAAAAGCTGCAAAAGAGAACATAGAGTTAACTTCCAGGTCTGCAGAAAGAGGTTACTTGTTCATTATGTGTGAAAGTCTTGGAGCAAATACCGGTGGAATAAAAGAACAAAGGCATGTCTTGACAGCACAAGGGAGCCCTTGTTTCTTTTAATTCGCAGTTGTGATCTGTAATTACACCATTGCAATTGTCGAATAAAAATTGTGCCTAGCAAGCAGCTCACTTTCAGACAATCATCAGGCATAGGTAGTTATTTATTTATTTATTGTTGGCTTTTTAGCAAAAAAGGAACCATGGCAAAAAAAAAAAGGGCTGCACTGCCGAGAGAGGCGAGGGAGAAAAAGTGGGGAAAGCAGATTAAGCAAATACATGAGCCAACTTGCACTGAAAGTGTGGGAGATTGTGTTTCATTCTCACTTCTGGATATAGGACGAAAAAAAAATCAATTTCTGAAAAAAAAACTTGGAAATTCAATAGTGTTTATTGCACCCAGTGCATGCATTGGCAGCAATTATTATCACCATGCAAGCTTGGACATCGAATAACACAATTCCGTTATTGATGATGGAGATGAAACGCACCCTTGTCAATATGATTCAGTTTCATCCATGCACTGTTTGCAGTGAGCCCGCAGTGGGGAAAAGTAATGAAATATCAACAGGATAATGTTGCAGAAGCTATTGGTATGACAAAAACGTGATCTTATAAAAGGAGAAAATGTAACAAGATCAGATTTTGCCCCTTTTTCTTAGTCCTCTTCACCGGAAATCTACCGTTTCTGTAAGAGATCCTGTAAGTGTAATTGGTCTCAGTTTCATAAGATGAAATCTGAGTGCATCCATGAGGATTTACTGGTAAGTGGTGAAAGGGAGGCAGGAGCAAAAAAAATATGTAAGAAAAAGTCAGGGAAAAGTGATAAGATCAGAAAAAAAAGTTTTGCAATGATGTGAAATTGGAGTTGGATGGCAAATAAAGCAACATTTTACTTTTCTGACAACACCGTTCTGGGTCCTGACTTCCAGACGGATATCAAATGTGTTCCCGAATGGTGAAACGCTTTCATGATCCACTACCTCTCCTCAAATTGAATCTGGTCTGCTCCTTCCTCTGCTGATAATAAGTGTGGGGGGTTGGGGTGGGGGTGGGGGGGAATGTTTCAGGTTTTAAATTATAGAGATAGAAATGTACACATTTACATCTGGGACGCGAGTTGGAAATCGCATGTTTCGTGAAACCCTGATCACATCTATAGAGAATAACTTCTCCCGCTGCTTCCGCATAATCAGGTGGAACGGAGTGTGAATTTATTCAGCGTCACACTTTTTCTCTTACATTGTAATGAGTATGTATGTTTATAACCATCAAGTGTGAAATCTGGAGCCTTCAGTTACACTGATTTTCTCTGATGAGAAAAAACAAAACTTACAGTTTTTATTGAAGATCAGAATACTGCCTATTATTTATTAACCGCATTCCTTAAAATAAGATAATACATCTGATGAAGGTATATTTCTGTCCCTTTGATTTCACTTTCTTAATATACCTACTGTGTTTCCGATGCATTTCTCATAGGTTCAAATATTTTGTTAAAGGGATCCAAAGAGTTTGGTTAGAATAAGCGTATGTCATCTGCAAAGAAGTAAACTAATACGCGAAAGCATTTTATTGTAAGGTGTTAACGCATTTGACTCCAAAGCAGGCTAAGACAAACACTGCGCTGTACGCGTACATACTGTGTGGCCAAGTCCGAGTATGACACCGTGAGGTACCGGTGAGAGCCCTGGCCTGTGTCCTTGTCTGTACACAGGGTGACTGTATCTTGTTTGCTGTACAGTACTGCTGTGGCCGATCATGTGGAACCCAGACTGGAGCGCTGGCCATGTTGTGTGTGCTGTCATCTCAGATGTGCACAGAACATTGAGGAGTCACAGATCACTGCCCCTCGGGGAGATGGAGTTTGTGTGTGTGTATGTGTGTGTGTGTGTGACGAGAGAGAGAGAGAGAGTGTGTGTATGTGTGTGTGAGAGAGAGGGAGCGATAGAGAGAGGGCTGGTTGTTATTTTACTACTCACGTACTTCTCACCCACCTTCTCCAGTTTTGCTGTCAACAGCTCCGCTTGGCACCATTACCCAACCGACTCAAGCCACCGGGGCGTCACCTGACCCACTAAAGTCACATGATCACATTAACCCATTATGTGCCCTCATACCTTGGGCTTTATGGCTTCTAATAGACTAATTTTCCCATTTTGCATGAACACATTTCCCTTCTGTCTTTTTAACTTTTTTTGTATTTCTTTTGCTTCCAACAGCTGCACATAATAAGTTAAACACAATGAAGGTAAAATAAAGTTTAGCAACCTACTACCACTTAGCAAGGCACGTCCTTATATTGAGATACTCAAGAAGCTGCACTCATCTATAATTGCATGTAAAGCCTTGAATTAAGTAACAAATGTGAGAAGTGTGAGAATTGCAGCTAAGTGTCTTGAAATGGTGTGTGAATAACGTGGCAATTGCTTAACTCATTTCATGTGCTATCACAATGGCCTTCTTGCCTTTGGCGTGTCATTTCTCGCCATTTAGTCTCCGCTGACTGCAGTGGCAAACATCTGTGTGAATATGCTTCACTCATCTTGTGTTTTAGGATCCTTTAGCTCGTCGTTTTAGTTCCCTAGCCTGCAATCCTATTTCTAGCAACCAGGCAGTGGTGGAGACAAAAACGGAGCAAAAAGAAGTGTTGATATTGGACTTACTTTTATCAGGTGGCCAGAAACATGACTCCAAATGAATGCTAATGTCGCTGCATGTCTCTTTAGTATGTAGAAAAGCAATTGCTTGCTAACCCTTTTGCAGTAATAACTATGCAAGGCCATGCTCTGCTCTCATGAAGATAACTGCACCAAAATCTCCTTTTGATTTAATTCATCTACTGAAGTATAAACACATACGAGTGTAACGAGTTTACATTATTTATAGTGACTAAAGACGTTAGTTCTTTCTGTTAGTTAGCATTAATGATGTCGAAAGGGGAAACATTCTGAGTGATTTTCTTTTCTCCCTCTCTCTATTTGTCTTTAATTTTCATTTGGCTTTTTGTCAGTCTCCATGACACGACATGTCACCGCACTTCACAAGCTGTCAGGCAAGTTAAAGTCTCTCGGTTAAGTTTCCTTTGCCATTACGATCTATATTTACAGCTATCGACTGTGTGGGTTTGTGTCACTCTGGGTTAGTGCATTCCAGTTAATATTATGGCAAGCAAAGAGCAGGAAAGTGCACAGTTCAATGCTTGGTTGATGACATACCAAGCGCATTAATTACTGCTTTACCTGAACATAATCTCAGCTGAAGTAAATGTTTTACTGTTAGCGTAGCTACAGTCTCTGAGAAGGATGTCTCCATCCGTCTCCAACTGTCCATCGGCATGTCTCGCACACAAACAGAAACACGCGCGTCGACAATAAAGACCAGGCGGTGATGGGTTTTACACTGCGAACACGAGATATGACTAATCACGATTATATGCGAGCGGTCTATTCCGGGGCGAGCGAGCCTATCGCTGCATAATCACGGGGTGGGAGAGAGCGAGAGAAACTCCTGTCACCAGATATTCGGGTGGAACCTAATATTTGCATAACTGCGTGTCAGATAAGGGGGAACCATTATACCGTGGCACAGCCATAACCGGGGGGCATGCAGACAGCAAGGCATTATGGGGCCTGATTGGGGATGGTGTGTGGTGATTCCATTACAGATGGAGAGGAGATGCGGAGGGATTGAGAAGTTGCGGCGGGGAAAGTGTGTCAGACTTTTCATGCAGAAACATTGAGAGTATTTCCCGACTGTATCTGGCTTCGTATACGGTGAATAATGAGCAGTTTTACGACATCAGTTCTGCCTAGCGTTTTTTTTTTTTTTGGAAAACACCCAGAAAAGACACAGTGGGGGTATGCATACAGTTGATAGTATTGTACTGAATACTTTGCAAGCCTTATAATCATAATCCCCTTAACTCATTGTTGTTATGTTTGTCGAGTATTTTATGCTGAAAAGCTGATCTTCACTTTAAATCCCTGTACCGTTTAATTTTTGTCTTTTTTTTAAAGTTCCGCCGCAACTAACTTTCGGGTCCTCTGTCACAGCAAATGAGTGTTCGGCGAGAATGATCAACGCGGGCAGCTTACGGCGTGCCACCACCTCTCCTCAGTATGCAGGCACATGACTCCGTCTAGACAATGGCAGACAGGCAGCTGCCTCCGAGCGCACACATGCAGACTTTCGTTACAAAAAAAAAAGCCATTCGGTTCCCTTTCATCTCCAGCAGTCGCTTTTGGAGGACCAAAACTAATAGATGAACGCGGCCCCGGCTTATCAATCACGCCGGAGGAGCGGGAAATCGATGAGCGGAGGCAAACGTTTGGGAGGAATCCGTCCACGTGCGCATAAGCGGAAATTCGCGCCGGTTTCCGACATCCGGGGAGATGGCTGCGTTTTGACCCAAATTTCCTTTGACAAGCGTTCACAGCTGCCACTTACATGCTCAACCTGTCGCCCTTACCCAGCAGGTTGCATACTTAATACCCTACTTTTTTCTTCCTCTGTCCCTCCTTATATCCTTCTCTCATGACATCCTTTCCCTCTTTCTTTTGTTTTGAACCTTCCCTCCAAGTTAACATCCCCCCTCAGTAATGTGCAACCGAACACGCCGTTCGAGACGCATGAAACAAACAAAGGCGGGGGTAGCAAACAATAATTAATGAGACAAAACTTTTTGCTGTTTTTTTTTTTTCTCAACAACAAAGCGAGGTGGATAAAAAGGGCAGAGGCAAACATCTGGAGGGGCCCTTCAAGTGGGACAGGAGATGAAAACTCTTCATGCCTTCTGGGCATATTAACAAATGCGTTTTTAAAATAAACATCTCAGGGAAAGCCATTTTTTATTGAGGAGGAGCCTCTTTGCTGGGAGAGAGGTTTTTCACAACCAAACAATCAAAGAGAATTTGTGAGCAGAGCTTCGTAACAATCTGGGCCTATATTTAGAGAGGGGAATGAATCCACGGGCGCAGGCAGTAATCAGATAATTAGGAAAGCAAATTAAAATAGACAGATACAGTCTGCTTGCTGGAGGCCATGTTTAAATTCCGCCTTTTTCCCCCCGCCGTCTTCCTCCATTTCTTATTCTTATTCTCTGTTAAATCTGTTCTCGTGTCCCTCTGCACCTAAGTCTGCATCAGCGCAATCAATAACAAGGTGTGTTCTCACAGCACATCTTCACTTCGCCGGATTAATGGATTTGTGTCCGCGCCAATCCTTTTGCGGGCGAGCCAAAAATGATGTGTGAGTTTTCCATTAGACGATACACGTCTTTTCCGTCCGGCTAGCATGGCCCGTGGCGTTATTCGCTCCGTGGGCCGTCAAAGTCACCGGGTCAAAACTCACAGCTTGTAGCCTCGGGCTGGACGCGAAGATTTGAAGTTTGGCATACTCTCCCTTCCAGCTCCAAACTCAGCGGAGCAGACCCAGGGCACACTATCAGTCTTCATCAGGAGATGTCCATCATGACTTTTATTTCCCCCCCACTTGACAAGCTTTGCTGTTATTGTCTAGCCAGTATCACCTCCTGTGTTTCAATTAAGAAAATAGTCACATATTTTGTCCGTCTGTCCGTATTGACCAGTCGCAATCCTCAAACCAATTACTCCATCCTTGTTGAAATTTGGGCTCACATTTTTTCGACTTTGCCTGGAAGCAACGTTTTTAGGCTTAATTTCCTAATCTAGCAGATACATCAGACTTTTCTGGCATCTCTTGGATTAAGATAAAAAAAAAAGCAGCTACAAAACAATGTTGTTGTGGACAGACACAATTAGCAATCCTGAATGAAAACGTCTCAATAACATTAAATATGAATGACTAATTAGGTGACAATTAAACTAAGGGTATGGGTAATCCAGAAATGATCATTAGTTTTTAAGATTTTATAAGACCCAAAATCTCAGTTACAACAGATTTGCTTTGTCAGAGTATTCAATCAATTCAATCAATCAATTTCTCCCCAGGAAAAGATTGTGTTTTCTTGCTTTTGTCATTAAAAGGGTGATCTAATAAACAGAGAAACCAAAGAACACAACTTAACATGGTATCTTTCACTTTTAATATGTCCCTTTCATAGATGGAATATAAGCATTGGACGTATAGGCACCGTGAAGTCGCCCATTTTGGAGCCTTGTTTTCAGCATCATCGTCATCGCCATCTTTGCTCTTTGGGACACCAGAGGGTGGAGGTAAGTACAACCCAACACTGAATAAAAGACTCTCAGATGCCCAGACCAGACGAAACCCTCAATCACAAGCTAGCCTCGCCCCAAATGCATGCTCTGCTTTATCGTGTATTTTAAATGTGACCATGATTCCCAAAATGAACATCATGCTGTATTGAAGAAACCATGAACTCATGTTTACAATGATTACTGAGATAATAAATCAAGTGAGAACTACCAGAAGAGTTCATTTAACTAAGTTGCCACCTAGTTATTTTGTTTTGTACCATTTCTCTAGCTAGCCGTATACTTGTGAGAGCATGCAGTTTCAATGAAATGAATAGAAAATGAAGGTACATTGTTGAAAAAGTGCATCATAGATGGTAACAAGGTTGATTAGAGGTGACGGACGTGTGACCTGTTGGCCATCGGAGTGAAATGTACATAATGTTTCCTGCAATAAACTGGTGACAATATGTTTTGAGTTTAGAGTTTGATGCTGCAATGCACGATGAATAGTACGAGAGGAGACGGTAATGCTCTTGTTCCCCAGTAAACTCTTTGATTCAACACTCCTTTATTCACATATTTTCCACGGCCAGTGTGTGTGTGTGTGTGTGTGTCCAAAAAATGTGATCTATTTACCGTTCCTATGTTGACATTTGAGAGTTGACCTTTGAAATCAAACGGTGGCGTAGGCAAGGACCAGGGACGGCATTAATAAGGGAATTTGGCGCACAGTGTCGATTTAAAAGTCCATTAACTTTGCAGAGCTTTCTGCATACCAAACTCTGCTCGTGTTTTTCCCCAGTCTGCCGCGGCTAATTGCCATTCTGGGTAGGGACGGCTATAAAAGTTCCCGTTTAGCCATGCACAGAGGTTCCTAGGTGCACCTCGTGGCGTATGAGACAATATAACCCTTTCTCCAAATAAATAAGATAAAGGGGGAAAACGGGTCTACAGGGGCAACCGATTCTGCATGCTGAGCGGAATAGTTGATAACAGATGTTATCGAGAAGTAAATTCCTGATCCCCTCTGTGCAATTTCCATGTTTTGTCTTAGAATCGCAACAGCAATCAGCAGAGGGGGGATGAAGGGGTGACAGAGGGAAATAAATCCACAAACAAAAATAATGATGGAGGCGATAAAGTATATTATTATTTTTTTTGTGTTTGCTGAAAGTTTTCTTCAATTTACTTGCAACTGTTTGCTTAGGGAATAATAGAGATGTTGTTTTTCTATGTAATTAAGATGCAACTAGCTCAACATAAAATCTGGTAGATTTTTAGATTTGGAAGTCAGTCTGTTTAGACTTAAACATATTTTGTTGCAATGAGCCATTGACTTAAACACATCTCATGGTTGAAAATGGGTTTTCAATGGATAACATTCTAACTGCAAGGAAGGAGTTCTAGACACACGTCTTAGTAAATTGTAAATAAAATATCCATACCCCTGTAGCATTATTATAACAGATGCGTTTGTAATACGTAGGGGTTTTAAAAGTGGTGAACCGTGAATGCAACTGCTTTGCTATTATGGGATACTCTAGATAGAAAAGGGTTCTGATGTTTACATGTTTCACGTTCCTGATGGAAAACCATGTGAGTGATGTGATACAAAAACACATTTTTAAATAAATCAGAAACGTACTATGATTCCCTTTAGTTTTCCACTTCAGTACACGTGGATCAACACTGATTGACTGAGTTGAAAATGCATTATGTACATAGAGCATATTGAGAGGCGTTGTCCGTGGTGCTGATGAGACTCAGGCTGTACAGGGGGGCGTTGCTGTCCATGGTGCTGAAGAGGCTCAGGCTGCATGTTCAGGGGGACGTTGCTGTCCGTGGTGCTGAAGAGGCTCAGGCTGCATGTTCAGGGGGACGTTGCTGTCCGACCGTGGTGCTGAAGAGGCTCAGGCTGTACAGGGGGGCGTTGCTGTCCATGGTGCTGAAGAGACTCAGGCTGCATGTACAGGGGGGCGTTGATGTCCGTGGTGCTGAAGAGGCTCAGGCTGTACAGGGGGGCGTTGCTGTCCGTGGTGCTGAAGAGACTCAGGCTGCATGTACAGGGGGACGTTGCTGTCCGTGGTGCTGAAGAGGCTCAGGCTGCATGTTCAGGGGGATGTTGCTGTCCGTGGTGCTGAAGAGGCTCAGGCTGCATGTTCAGGGGGACGTTGCTGTCCGTGGTGCTGAAGAGGCTCAGGCAGGCTGTACAGGGGGGCGTTGCTGTCCATGGTGCTGAAGAGACTCAGGCTGCATGTACAGGGGGACATTGCTGTCCATGGTGCTGAAAAGGCCACACCGGCTCCCCAATGTGCTCGGACCGAAGATGTTCTTCATTGTGTGTCTGCTTACGCATGCGAATCCGCCGTTTCCTCCAGTGCCCGTTGTTTACCTTTGTGTGTTTATGCTCATCTAAGGCTCTTTCAGATCCTCCTGCCTTTGTGTTTGCCCCGAGGGCTCCCCTTCATTTCGCCTTCACTGAGGGGAAGCCATGTGTAAAGATGCCGCTCACCCCCGTTCCCACAACAAGACACACAAACACAAAGAGCAAACACTGACTTCCACTTGCATGCACTCAGCTCTATTACATGTCAAACAGACATGACACAGACATGAAAGCCTGCAAACACTCAATGAATATATATATATATATATATATATATATATATATATATATATATATATATGATCCTTGTGACTCCGACTTTGTTCTAAGAGCAGAGTGACCTGAGGGAGGTTAAACCATCATTCTACTGTGACTTGCATAAACACCCATGCAATTTATTCTTGGAATAAAGTCATTTTCCAGGAAGTCAACATTCTAACTGACGGCAGTAAATTGCTTAAACCAGGTAATTCATTTTACACATTCCATCAAGCTTTTGGATATCTTTTCCATCAGCAGCAGATGTTTGTGAATCCACATAGATGTCTGAATGGCATACCCTGCTCACATTATTTGCCAGAAAAAGGAAGAAAAAAACTGTGTCAACCAATTCCAAACATGATCGCAATGCCCCCATGTGTGTTTTGGAACTGATAGGATTTGCAAGGGGATAATGGAGACCTACAGGGGACTTTTGTGATGGAGGGGATGTGGGACATAAAGAAAAGGGCACACAAAAGGAGGACTGAGCTGATCAACGCGGGCCCACCATGACGGCTGAGGATGTCTCATAGTTTACAGTGTTTGTGACTGTGAGCCACGTCTGTGGTAGCTAAAAGGGGGTTGTGTTTGGGTCTTTCTTCACCCCACCGAATGGAGTTTGGTTTCACCCGTGTTAAAGCCCCTTCCTCCGTTTCTCTCAATGTAAAAACACTGGGAGTGACAAGAGTGAGGGGTAATTAGGCCGTGGCAGGGAGTTTTTTCATAGTGGCGTGTCTTCCTTCCGAGCCCATCTGCTGCTATGAGCGCAAGTTTCTATCAGATGAATGAGCCTTTCCAACCAAAGTGAGGAGTGAATAAACATCCCTAACAAAGTAGGCTTTTTTCCCGAAAAGATGCAGCAAGCATTTTTTTTTGTCATGTTGGACCGGCTTTCTTCAAAAAGTTTCAAATGGAATTATATGGTGCTGCACCTGATAGGATGCATCTATTCAGTTGCTGTGGAAACCATGTGTGTCCCTATTGGAGTGATTCAGAATTATTTGGACCCCGGGGGGTCTTGCGGTTTCCTGGGGGAGCATGGGAAAACTGTGGAGGAAATAAAGACAATTAAAACATATAAAAGAATTGGCATTAATGGTGCAAATAAGTTAGCTAAAAGTAACGGTAAAACAGTTGAAATATTGCCTCAGGCAAAGGGAATAGTTTGCTTAAAGTAATGAATACATGGAAGTATAAATAAAAGTTATGGATAACATAGAAATAAATAGCTAATCGTAAACTGTTACAATAGATACTTAAAAGTAATGGTTAAAGTAAATGCAATGGTGAAATATTTAGCTGCACTAAAAAAGATGAACACGGAACATGATGGGTGTTGACAGCTTGGGAACTGAGCATATTTTCCCTGACTCTGCCTAACGCAACATTCAGTGATCAAATATTGAAAAATGTCCATTAAGTCCTTCCATGTAGTTGACTTACTGCTTCTTATTGGCTTCCATCACATGCTTTAATTTGGACATCACGCTGTCTGGAGGATTTGGACGCAAAGAGAGAAGAAGAAGGGGGGGGTGAGAAGATTGATGTGTGCTGGGTTTAGACAGAACTGGTAAGAGGTTGAGGAATAAATTGCAGCTAAAGGGAGAGTGAGAGGAAAAAGAGGGCCGAGAGAAAGAGACTGAGTAATGGGGGGGAAACCTGCCGATAACTGATAGAAACACAGTGAGGCCTCCGCTGTCATCGAGAGCCAATTTAAACGCCACACATCCATTAATCCCATTGCTGTGATAACCGAACCTTAGCCCCCCTCCCTCTTTCTTCCTCCCCCTTTGTGTCACCCCACCTCTTTCCCCACATTGACGGATGGGTACGCAACACGCAGTGAGCCAAGAGGCCCCCCGATAACAAGGCTCTCATATCAAGTTGCTCCATTATTGAGATGCGGAGAGGTATCGAGATCGCTGGCATTCTTGTCAGGGTTTGTCACTGCCTCAGATTCCGTGGCACGCCGCTGAGAGGAGGCCAATGCAGGGGGGGGGGGAGAGGGAGGGGGAGGATACTTAAGACAAAAAGCAACTCAAGTGGCGCTGAGACAACATTTTGGGGCTTTAGAGATGATCCTGGAGCAGCGAGAGGAGGGGGAATGAAACATCGAGGGCTTTTTAGAAAGTCTTGTTTGAGGCATACAGTGTTTTATGTGCTCCTTCAGAGAGGTGGCAGTGGGCGGGTGGCGAGATCGGGCGCGGGATAAATATCATATTCAGTCGTGAAAATGAAAAATCTGTGGCTTGAATTATTTATTCATGGGTTTCAGGGAGGAACAGTAAGAGACACACAGAGTACAGAAAAGAGAGTGAGAGGACTGAAGGGAAAGTGGGATCTCTTGACAATAACACAAGAAACTGACTCCATTTGTCATCGGCGGCGATGGAAATGATTGTGCTCGCAGTGAGGCGGCTGACCTTTGGTTTTCCACGTCCCTTAAGTCGGTGTCAGAACATTTATCAATGTGAAAACTGGGAGTTCTGGGCTAGAAAACGGCGACGCTCAAACTCGTCTCTCCCGAGACACTTGCCAACGCTTAAGAGTAAACCGACATTGGAGGGGGGAGCACCTTGGTTTGTAACTTTTCCTGCCACCTTCTCGCTTTGATGATCCCGAAGCATCACGATGAAAAGTGCAGATCGTCAAAAAGTGCATTGTGGATGGTAATGGCGCCTTTGTTCCTTGAGAAGGCACGTTTAAAGGGGATTAGTCGTGTGCAGACAGGATCCCCCTCCCACCGCCCTTTGATGCCTAATGATGGGCGGGCGCTCGGATTGATCTGGCACTGTGTGGGCCAGATGAAAGGGAGTTCTTCTAGACGGGTCTCTGCTGCTTCCCTCTGGAGGTCTCTCCGCTTCCCCCTTACCCATCCATCCACGTCCCTGCTGTGGATCTACCTTTCACTCTTTATGTGTAAATGGAGCGCCGGTATTTATCCGCTCCCAGGCCCTCTCTTCATGGCTTTGCCGCATCCATCATTGGCGTGGCCGATCATTCGCAGAAGTGACCTCTCCGGAGCGACCCCGTTGTCGGCGCCTTTATCTGTAAAATCGCTGCTATTTGTTAACACTGTCTCTTTGCGTGCCCTTACCTTGTTCTTCTCTTCATTCCTCCCTCTTCTTCGTCATCTATCCCCCCCAACCTCATTTAAATCGAACATCCTGGGAATTTCCCCAATTCAATTAACCATTCGGGTCATGTTCAGCCACCACTGCTTACTCTCTCTCCTCCGTTCTCTTGATCATCCTCTCTCGGCGGGGAATTATATGCTTGTCATCCATCAATTAAGGATATCAGCGCATTGCCTCTCTGCCCCATTCGAGGCCGTGTCATCGTATGACTAAGTATATAACCCTTCTACTTGCCTGAGCCCCCCGACTTACATCACATCCATCTGCTCCTCTCGCTCTCCGGCCTCGGCGTCCTGCCGTGTGAGCACGTCTTCGGGGATGCATGTCAGAGTTCACGCCTTGTCTGTTTGAGAACTTCTTTTTTTTTTTGTTGAAAACCCCAATTTGTCGGTCTGGATGTGTCGAGGTAGCAATTTTTTACTTTTTTTTAAACCGAAGGGAGGGAGAAGTAAGAACTACTTTTGCCAAAATAAAATGTTCAATGTCACCCAAAAAATATGGACTTCAGGTTGGGGAAGACTCAATCTGACATATCGTGCAAGTTTATTATAAATGTAGCAGTTCCTTTTCCTTCCTTTTTCTATTCAGTCTGGTAGGAAATGTGCCATGAATCCATTCAACCATCCATCCTTACATCCATCCATCCTCCATCCATCCTCCATTCATCATCTATCCATCATCCATCCATCCATCCTCCATCCATCCTCCATTCATCATCCATCCATCATCCATCCTTCCATCCATCCTTACATCCATCCATCCTCCATCCATCCTCCATCCATGATCCATCCATCTTCCATCCATCCATCCATGCATCCATCCTTACATCCATCCATCCTCCATCCATCCTCCATTCATCATCCATCCATCCATCCATCCATCAATCCATCTATCCATCCATCCTCCATCCATCATTCATCCAGCATCCATCCATCCATTCTCCATCCATCATGCATCCATTTATCCATCCATCCATCCATCCATCCATCCATCCATCATCCATCCATTTATCCAATCATCCATCCATGCATCCATCCATCCATCATCCATCCATCCATCCATCCATGCATCCATCCATCCATCCATCCATCCTCCATCCATCCATCCATCCATCCATCCATCCATCCATCCATCCATCCATGCATCCATCCATCCATCCTCCATCCATCCATCCATCCATCCTCCATCCATCCTCCATCCATCCATCCTCCATCCATCCTCCATCCATGATCCATCCATCTTCCATCCATCCATCCATGCATCCATCCTTACATCCATCCATCCTCCATCCATCCTCCATTCATCATCCATCCATCCATCCATCAATCCATCTATCCATCCATTCTCCATCCATCATGCATCCATTTATCCAATCATCCATCCATCCATCCATCCATGCATCCATCCATCCATCATCCATCCATCCATCCATCCATCCATGCATCCATCCATCCATCCTCCATCCATCCATCATGCATCCATCCATCCATCCTCCATGCATCTATCCATCCATCATCCATCCATCCATCCATCCATCCTCCATCCATCCATCCATCCATCATGCATCCATCCATCCATCCTCCATCCATCATCCATCCATCCATGCATCCATCCATGCATCCATCATGCATCCATCCATCCATCCATCCTCCATCCATCATCCATCCATCCATCATCCATCCATCCATCCATCCATCCATCCATCCATCATGCATCCATACATCCATACATCCATCCATACATCCATCCACCCACCTTGGTTCTTATGTGAATCTGGTGTTATTATTATTATTGGCTTTTTCTCACCTTTTGCACCACCTATGTTACAAATTAGCGTCTGCAACAAACAGGATGATACTTGCATCCAATAGCTGTTTGCAGTTGGTCTACGAATTGTGCATCTGCCCCTGACAAATAAACCATGAATAAATAAGTAATTTCACCCAAAGTGGTTTGAAGATGCACGTGAGATCACAATTAATGCCCTCCTTTAAGCCATCAAAGTAAAAAAAACAACAACAACCAAAACACCCAGATTTACTCATGTTTAAGTAAAGAAAAAAACAAATCACACAGAAATTAATTATGAAGCCATGAAAACACAACGCTGAACTATTAAGGCACGTTGTCGTCCTCGTTATAAATCAAGATAGAGTTCAAAGTTGTGTGCAAGTGTTAAGATGTATGCTATTCAGATGTTGAACACATGTGCTGATGCAATTACCAAATGCCGTAGTCTGTTACACATCCTTGATTATCGCAGTTGAGAAAAATAATGAGGTCTTGTTTACCAGCAGTTACAGGCAAAATGCTTTGATTCCCTGCAAAAAGTTGCCCTTCTCTGAGTTTCAATGCCAAAGGTGGAATACTGTCGACGGATTTGAGAAACAGATCCGATCACGCGCTCGTGCCGAGGAAGAAAGGAAGGGAAGACATTCGTCTGATCCAACAAACAGCCATTTGTTGTGTCACTGCAGTAAAAGATTCATGTGCTGCCGCGTTAGAATAGAGTATTTGTTGAGACGCTTTTTGATTTGAATTTAGTGCAATCCACTGCACGCCCACTCAGATCGCACAAACAAATCACCCCACTCGGCTGTCGGCCGTCCAAAAAAAATAAAATAAAAAATCTTAAACATATAAGCTTGCCCAGGGGAACGAAGCACAAAGTGTTCCTCTCATTCCCCGAGAAGGGGGCATCAATATTTCAGGGCCTCGGCCCAGCCGTTAGGGGAGCGTGCCAGCCGGGCAGCCTGTGTGCTAATTGTAAAGGAAAGGGCTACACTGATTGTGCGGGGGGCCGTTCCTTTGAAGTCGGCCTCCTCCGTTTTAAATGTTTAAGCAGCGCCTGTCTGAGTCCTTCCGCTTCCGAAGTGGCAGAAAACACCTTGCTACTCCGAGAGAGCTTCTCGCTTTGTGGTATCAGCTGAATGAAACAACATCTTTCATTGTTTTTAATCCAGAAAGCCGAGTGTGACTGTTGTAATGGAATAAATAATTAATAATGCATATTGTCGGAGCATACCATCTACGGGGACAGATTAAGTCAATAACATGTGGGCAATGGGTGATTGGGAGATTGGGGGGGATGAGGAGGGCATAGCGGCACGGCACCCCTGAGTAAAATCTACCAAATTAGCACATAGAATGAGAGAATAGCAATTCAAATTTAAAAAAAAAAAATCACACAAAAGGGGAGAAGTATATGGAGCAGATCATATATCATGTGTCAGAGATAAGGGACTTATTGCTTCCCGTATATGAACTGTAAATTTGTACAGCATGCGCACATAATTAGATTTAAATTATATCATTCAATTCATGGTTTCTATTTTACATTCCGCTGCACAGTGTTTCCTGCATGTCTTGAATATCAACATGAGAAGAGAAAACTGGATATGGAAAGTATTGAAATGGTACTAACTACAATTTTTTATTTATTTATTATTGTTGTACATCTCCCAAAGTTGAATCCATTTATATTTTGTTGCATGACTATAAAAAAAAAAAGAAAAGTTGTTGTTGGGATCTTAATTAATTGGTGATATCAGGTGTTGACATAGACTCATTGGGACGCCGCGATAATTAAAACATTTCTGAGCAGGATCAAAATAGCAAATGAGGAAGACAAACCGGAGCAGCTGACGGTGTTGCCAAGCGACGGTAAACATTTCTGCCCTCGAGGCTAACGTTAGGGAGCGTATACTTGACAGATATTGAAACAACAGGTACAGTCTCACCTCCAGACAACCCACGTTGAACGCGTTCCTACAGCCGGTCTCCGGTCTGTCGAGGCCTACATCTGCTTCCCCGTTGGATCGTGCGAGGTGAGGTGGTGCGTTTCCTCCCTCCGGCACTTTAATATTCTGAAGTGTGCATTTGAGATTAGAGAGAAGAACACCTGTGAAGTTTCTCCTTATGTGTGTGATACAACCCCTGTTCAATGTAGGTTTTTAAAATCAGTCTGACAGCAGCTTTCCACCATTCCACTCTCTTTCTTTCTGGTGAAAAGGTTGCAATGGGGTTAAAATCATGATGTGTTCGTTCTGTATGAAGTTAATTAGTAGCGGGCCGAGGTATAACCCTGTCATGATGTGTTCAAATGTAATCTAGTGGGGATGTTGGTGAGAAAATTGAATAAATATGGTTGTTTGAAGGCAGTTTTTTTTTTATGAAATAGATATTAGAGACGCAATGATGACTATTTAAATATGAATGCAATCTTTTATTTTCTAATCATTTAAAATCTGTTTTTATGCAAATACTTCTATATCACTGTAACAAAGTAAAAAGATAAGATTTTGATTTTTTTGACAGTTGTTTTGAGGGATTTTGAAAAATCCAAATAGGTCAAATAGAATTGCATTCAGTGCATCTCTAATTTCAACCGTCCCTTAACTCCCGTCATAATAACACAATCTTAAGTGTCAGTGTTAGGTGGAATGAATGGTGAAGTGCTTTATTCTAAAGGTTATATATACATGAATCAGAGTACTAATATAGCAGCAAACAACTATTTGCAAAGTAAAGATAGAGTGGAGTAACATCTACCTGAGCAAAGAGTGTGTGTTGTAATCAAAGCTTCTCTCTGCTACATTTACGTAGCGTTTCCTGTCGTTACGAATGGCCGCCGAAAACTTTATTACCTCCGTCAGCACCGTTCGCCATTTCCGTGCCGTTAACACTTCAGCCATCGTCATGGTGACAGCCACATGAGGCAATCCCACAATCACAGATTTGTTTTTGAGGTGAAGAATTACTGCTGTTGAGGCCCACGTTGCCATATGGAAGTGCATTGAATGTTCTGGTGTTTAGACTTACTGCATCCTGGTGATGAATTACATCGCCTGATTTATGTTCCACTACTGATACCACCTGATACCCAATTTCCACCTTGATGGTATGGCAAAACTGCATGGGCGTAGCGGACGCGGGGTACGCGGGGGACTTCCCGTATCTGTGCCCTCTGTCCCCCGCACTTTTTACAGCCATTACAACCCTTCAATTCATTTTAACACGTGGAAACGCGTTTTTCCGAGCCGCCTTCGAACGCACCATGAGCAGGCAGAGCCAGGCGGCAAACACCGCTGTAGTGTTGTGATTTCAATCACACAGACAACTTGACTCAGATCTTGTTCACCATGTTGAGCAAACCAGCAGTCCAAGAGGCAAAAAACCTTACTGTTTTTCCAAACAAACCATGTAAGCTGAGTATTTCTGTTGCATGTAGATAATGTTTAGCTCAATGATGTCTAATTAATACATTTCAATATAGGCCTATGAAGTTAAGCTAGTTAACAATTGTTAACTGTTAGTTATGTTGAGTCGCTTGCTAGGTGCGGTGGTAGTAACTAGTTACAGTTACTCCTTTACATTTACTTGAGTAATTTTGGATACATTGTGCTCTTGAGAGTTGCTTTACTGCAAAATACGTTTTACTTTTACTTGAGCAATATTATTCTAAAGTAACAACACTCTTACTTGACTACAATTTTTGGCTACTCTACCACCTAGAAATATACCCACTCCTCCTTCTGCACAGAACTTGTGCTCACTATGGTTTTGCACATATTTTTTTAATCTTTATATAATAGAAAGAGCAGCGTCAGGGAGGAGAAAGTGGACCAGAGGCCAGCAAGGATGATCATGCAGGGTCACAGGTGAGAAGAGAATATAACTAGCTGAGAAAAAATATAGATAGCATAAAAGTGACTGCGATTCATTTCCACAGCTATGTCACCACTACTATTCTTAATTCTATTAATATAATTTGCTTCGCACATTTATTACCTGGCTACTTACCCTGTAGATGTTAGAGAGTCATTCTGTGTCAACTCAGCTTTAGATTATAGATTTTGACTTTAGATTTTGATAGTATATAATTCTAAAGAACTAAAGGCGGTCCCCTGGTGCTGTGCTGTTTGTAGTTATGTGGTTCTTTAGCCACTAAAGAGAGGTGCAATTGAATGCGAGAGGATGATAAATCACTCAATAGACCTCAGAACAATTTGTCCCCCTCACTTCTGAAACGATGGCTACGACCCTGCAAACCTGTTTGCAGGAGCAGTGTTGGATACTCAGGAAGTGTAATGAGTTACTATTGTACTTTGTATCAACAGAGATTGCTGTAGAAATATCTGTTGACAACGTGCCAGCTGCTTCTCCAACACCAACCATAGAACTAATGACCTGTCCTCCCTCTTTCTCTCCCCGACTCACCAGCTGCTTCGTCCTCCAGCTTTACATTATTCCCCCACTTCCCCCCCCCTTCCACTCCGCCCCTCCATCCTATTATTTCATTCCTGCTTTCGCAGAGATGTGTGTTGGGCTTTTTGTTGCTCGGGGAGTTGAGGAGTTGTGGAACATTTAGTGCTGATAAAGAAGAAGCAGGCTGAGTGAAGTGAAGTATCCGGGTAGAGGAGAAAACAGGCAGGTGAGAGGGGAGGAGTGTGCTCTTTTTTTCTCTTCTTCTTCTTCCCCCAGCATAGGTAGCAGGCTGAGTTGCCAGAACCGTAGAGAGTGTAGTCTTTAGAGGCTCTTTTTGAAGTTGAGCCCGAGGATTACCACGGCTGCTTCCTCAGCAGTGGCAAACCTGTGTCTGATTCCTGAGACAGCGAGAGGCAGGGAAGGGAGGAGGCAGGGGTGCTGAGCGGAGAGAGGAGAGGAGGAAAGTTAAAGCCCCTGGGAATTGGCTAACGCAGGCAGCTGATAGCAACCGGTGTGCAATGAGAAAGGCGAGGGGAGAGATACGGAGGAAAAGGAGGGGTGGAGGTGTGCATGTGTGACTCGCGCTGACAAATGCTCATGAGTTTCCTCCGAAGGGGGAAGATTCATGAGTCACTTATTAGTCACGAGCTGGTTCATTATTGAACACCATTCCCCGGCGACACCGGGGTGAGCAAGTTCCCTTCCAGGGCTCCTTTGTACGCGTCACGCCTTGGCGTCATGACCTTTCGCCGTCAGTCGGACGACAAAGATGAAGAAGCGGTGCCAACACTCTGAATCTTTTACACCCAGCAGACATCCGTCACTGACGTCAGATCCTCATTATGCAGATGACCACGGGCCTTCAGCGTCCGCCTTTGTTCCAGTCGGCAACCTCTGGGTCAGAAGTGCCTCTAACTTGCATTCTCTCTACTGGCCATCAGGGGGCGACTCTTCTGGTTGCAAAAAGAAGTCAGTCAACATTGTTAACATCTTTATGGTCTCAATTTCTAGTTTCAAGTCTTCTTCAATACAGCATGATGTTCATTTAGTACATTATGCTCCCATTTAGAGTAAAATAGACAAAAAGGCAGGGTATGCTTTAGGGCGTGGCGACCTTGTGGAGTTGTCCATATTTTCGTCTCACAGTGTGTTTTTGGCTCGGTTTAATTTCAGTTTAAATGTAATGTTTCGCCTAAAAATGGAATTGTCTCCGCCCTTTCATGTCATTTCTAGCTGCAAAATACCAAGATAGCGATGGCATAAAACCCACATCTAAATGGTGACCAAGGTGATCAATTCTTATCTATCTAAGATCTGGTGGACCTGATAACATGTCACGATTATCCTGGGTTAAATAGTTGAGATTCACGATTTAATCCTAATAATCCTCAAAATGCTCAAAGTGCCAGTTGAAGAAACAAAACATTTTTTCTGCATCTTTTTTTTTTTTTCATGAACATCCTTTTTATTGAAAAACAATCAAAGTATCTTTAATAAGATGATCATTAATGAGAAGGTCTCCATGCATGAATAAAGGAACATTTTTATCCTGCATTTTTAAAAGAAATCCGGCTCTATTTTTTCACTTCTCTACCATGATAACAGCTAGACAGCTTAGTCACTCGTGACAATATTTCTGATTATCCCGATAATGGAAAATCACCAAAATCAACTTATTGTTAGTGTCTTTTTTTTTGTTTTTTTGATAACATTATGCATATGGAAATCCTGGAAACACCCACAACAATTCCACATATGGGTTGCATTGTGATCCGATACATTCTCCACATACCTATTGCATGTTAATATCAGGGGTAAATGGGTTTTCTTTTGTCAAACACTATGTGAGACATGGGTGGAGAAAAATCAGTCTGCAACTTGACTTTAGCATCCATCAGCGTTGGTGCAGGTGGAGGAGGGCTGAGGGGAGATAGAGATAACAGAGGAATGTGTCCGTCTGACAGAGAGACTTCGGTGGAGGGTGGAGGAGGAAAGGGCTTCCTGAGATGGATCGAAATCATCCAATACGCCGCTCGCCGTGGCGTCCACGGGCCTGACACAAAAACAAAGTGTAATGGGCTGGAGGAGGCCATGTGTGACAGGGTATAGAGAAGCCACAGGGAAAAGGGGGGCAACGGAGGGAGGATGGTGGATGGAGAGAATAGCTATAACTCAGGAGGAGACAAGCCTGCCTTTTTTTCCCTTTAATATTGTTCTCCGTCTGATAACATCGGCTGACGTTATTAGCCTGTTAATATCTGTCCTGTCACTTTAATTTGTATTCCTCGCTGTGTCGGCAACATGGCAACAGAGCTAATGAATTTGACTGTGAATGAAAGAGTGAGAAGTGAGGAAAGGAGAGAGAGAGAGAGGGGGGAAGAGAGCAACGTTGCATACTGAAGCAACTCCTTCCAGCCGCTGACTTGGAAATGAATCACAGTACTGCGCTCGACTAATAAAATCTACAGCGAGCGTTATTCTGTTTCTCCTTGTTTAACACCGAGGCAGAATGTGTTGGGTCATAACAATGAGGTGGTAAAGATGTTTTAAAGATACTCCCCTTGTGAGGCTCGCAGGGTTTTCTGTTTCCCTTCTCCACCAGCAGAGGGGGGTGATGATACGTTAAAGAGGTGGAAGATGCTGTACAGCATCAGAAGAAAAAAAAAATACCCCTCATAGAAATAGCATCTTTGGAATTAAGTGAAAAATAAACACACACTCTTTGTGTTCTTCGGGCTTCTTTTGCACTTTGTGACTTTTAAGGTTGCATTCAGGGGCGTTTATTAGTCTTGTTTGTTTTGCTTGTGTTCGCAGCTCCTTTGACTTTGAGCAGCCAACAAGAGGGTTTATTAGTCATTAAGCCTGCCAGATATCAAGGGGAGGGAGGAGCGTTTTCACCAACTTAAAGCTGCTCCGAGACGAGGTGGAGTCAGGATAATCCTGTAAAAAACACGCCTCGTACAGGGGGGGGGGGGCTTCGCTGAGCCCTCATGCTGACTTCCTCCGCAGTGTGTTTGTGTGAAAAGGTGTGTGTGTGTGTGTGTGTGCTGAGGGTTTCTTAGTGTATTTGCAGAGTGACTGGAGTGCATAACACAGACAACATGCGAGACAGCTTGGAGCGAAGCGGCGCTGACATGCAGGATTATGTGCAGCTCAAGCTCCGTAAACAAATCAACACTGAAGTGGGGGAACTCTTTCACCGCAACGTTCCCCAAAAAAACGTGGGTTTAATGTTACTCCGGGGAATATGTCAGCGCCTCAATATACAGAATTAGGATTATGTTATATTTTCAAAAGTATATATATCCAGCACAGCCAGTCCACTGATGCGGTTTGTGTGCTACTAGTGCTGCCTGGATTCTTTTGTGATAAAACAGGCTGTTAGAGCTGGAGAGAAGAAGAAGAAAAAGTGTCCCATGTCCAAATGAGGTTGGCAAACTTTTTCACATCAAGGACTAATTTATGTTGTTCGGCTTTCTTTTCCTCCCTTCTTATTATTGAAACAGCACTGTCCAGACTGTTTTCTCTTGATGAAAAAAGGTTGTTTCCATAACAACCAGGGGCCACTCACTGCACAAAGTACTTATGTCCAACACTTCTGCCAGAGACTCGGAGAACACAAGCCAACGTGTCTCCATACTGATCCTTAATGATCACAGCAACAGCCACCTCCATCATTAAATCCCCCTCGTTTCATTCCGGTCGGCTGGTGTTCCCGCCTGTCTGTGTACACCTGGGATCAGCCTGGCATCATTCAATATTTTTGTTCTTATTGTCAACAAATCCCCAGAGACCACAAGACCAAAACACTTCCCTCATCCATCACTCAATACTTTCTGATTCTCCTCCCGGCTGTGGCATCCAAGCCCAATTTGTTCTTATCAAAGACGTACATATTTCGAGGCAAGTAAAAACATATTTTTTTGTATTTATTCTTTTTTAATGGCTGGGTCATGTCCTCAAGAAGCTGGACACCTAGTTTTAAGCAAAATGTTTCGAGTAAATAATGTGTTTGTGGAATATAATATCTATGCTATATAGTTGGATCAATACACTGTTGTTTCTCAGAAGCTAATTGCATTGGTAGTGACGGTAGGGACCTGTCAATCACAAGGTAGCCCCGCCCCTAAAGCCTGCTTTCTGGTCTGTTTGACTCTAAATGGACCATAATTGACTAAATGAACATCATGCTGGATTAAAGAAGACTTGCAACTATGATTGAGATCCTAAACTCATGTTTAAAATGTTTACTGAGATAATAAATCAAGTGGGAAATAGGGTCAGACTTCTTTTTGCAACCACAGGAGTCGCCTGACTTATTACCCCCCCAAAACAAACAAAACTGCATGTAGATTTAATTCGTATTTAATTATCTCACACAAAACCATCCAATCCATTATTCCTATGTACATTTGTTGCCATGTAAGTGTTTTCATGAAGCATGTGGAGACCACCAAACAGGCACTTAACATGCGATGCGGCATGGCAACCGGTCGATTCATTAAGTGTGAAAGATAGACATGTTATTTTCGAAAATGACAATTATTCCCGCAGTCCCCGCTAATTGTCCCAGCTCCCTATTGTACTTCTGCCAAGCTGAGCTCCTAAGTCACAAATAATAATAAAAAAAAAAACTCAACTCACATTTGAAAAATACAGAAATTCATAGCTATTTTTAAACTAGCGGTACACACACACACACACACACACACACACACACACACACACCTTCCTGCTTTAAAAAAAAAGAAAGATAGAGAACCCAGCACCTCACCTCCCTGCATTCCTAAATCCTCTCTTCTGTGTAAGAGATTAAGCCTGTAAAGTTGCAAAGGTGAGACGTACGTGGCTGATGCTTCTGTGATTAGCCGAGCAGGTGCGCGTTACATGATGAAGATAATGGCGGCAAGTTAATTGGCATTAGCATATAGTGCAGCTCGATCATGTAGGAGCGTTGTTCCCCCCTATGGGTGGGAGGAGGGGAGGAAGCGGGCATGTAGCCGTAGGATATGAGGTAATTAACTTATCTAACGGAGACGTTGTTCTTGAGGCTCCTCTTCCACGGGAAAATAGGCTTAGACGTTCTTTTTTACGCCCCATATAGGCAACTGGAGCAGTTTGAAATAATACCTCTGTAATGGGGACAATATAAGTGTGTATGACTAAAATAGATGTTCATTAACTAAAGGTATTTCTGCTAGGATAAATGCAATTGGAAGGGAAAAAAAGCAATATAAAAAAGGCTGCAAATCTGATAATGAATCAAGCAGGAATTTGCAGGTTTAAAAAGAGAAATGTCACGTCCAGACGCCTAAAATAGTGACAGCGGCAACAGCAAAAAAAGGCATTTAAAGCTAATAACGCTCGCTCCGCTACACCGACTCCAGTCCGGCATCAAATTCACATCAGCACACTCCACAACTACTGTGGGAGGTTGTAAAGCGTGAACCCGGCCTGTTGGGGGGGTTACCGGAGTATGATGAATGTATTGGCACAGCCGACTCTGTGTTGCTCTTGTTCTCTCCGTTCATTCGGAACATCAAGCGCTCGCCGGTGTTCCCTGTGACTTTGCTCCAGCGGATGTAGGTGTGCGCCGCCGGCGGCTTTTTAAGCCACCGAAGGAATTCCCAAAAGAAGGGGGCCAGGCTGTGGGCAACTGTTCCCCTCTGGTTGGCCTCCTCTCTGGCTTTGATGCCTTTTAATAAAAAAAAACAAAAAAAAAAACAGAAGTAGCACATCAAGATTTATTAAGCACCCGAGCCAAAAATAATCGGGTTTATTTTGGCCCGCTGTCCTGAGACGTCCCCACGAATCTCACGGGGTTGAGACAGACGACTAGTTTTCTGCGGGCGTCCTTGAGCCGAACAGTGAACCTGCATGTGTTCTCTCACTGGAAGTCGAGTGTCTGAAACTGCATTTACTCAAGTGCAACTTTCAGGTATTTCCATCTCATAGACCCGATCATGTTAGGAAATACTTCTGATGGAGAGTAAGTAGACAAGATACTGCTCTCAGATCTGTAAAGGCTGCAGCCAGCGCTAGGTTAGCTTAGCTTAGCTTAGCACAAACACTAGACGAAAGTAAACTAAGAGCCTGGCTCTTAGTTTAAAAGTCTAAAAGTAACAAAATCCACCATCCAGCACCTCTAAAGCTAATTTATTATCGTGTTATATCTCCTCTGTTTAACTATTCAAAACCCCAAAGTGTAAAAATGATGATCTGCTCTTTTAACGACCTCATATACTGACTTATTCCTTGTAAGGGAGCAGCATCTTCCTGGAATTAATAGCCAAACCTCCTATTAAATGAGGATTTTTGTTGTTAATCTTTGGCTCCTATGCCGATTCAACGCAGCAAATATGCTAATTGGTGAGCTTTTTGTAACCTTTTGCTACCAGGCTAGCTGTTTTCTTCTGTTTCCAGTCTTTTGTGCAAAGCTAAACTAACCTCCTGCTGGCTTCACACACAAATATGAGATACTAGCATCAATCTCCTCATCCAACACGTAACCGGGTATTGATACTTGCGTGGAGGTAGTTGGGGGAATACACTTCTCCCTCCACTGTAAGCACCTCGGATACAAATAGATTTCTCAGAAGGGGCTCGGGGCGCCCGGCGTAGCGATTCGTCACGTTTAACAGTGAACACAGTTACACAACCGGTGATTCCGGCGAGTGAATTATCACAAAGAGCTCAGGTAAAACTGCGGTGCTGAGGGCTTCCAGCTGCCTTTTTTGTGAGATGCTTTGTTGTCCCAATTCTCTCATTTATGTCTCTTTCCAGTGATGGAGTCACAGGCCTGCAGCACCCCGAGGCTCAAGAAAAAAGTCTGGCGTAAGATTGAGGAGGCTCATTCCCTTAATTGTAATTAACTGTCACTGTTCTCTCCCCCTCCCCTTCTTCTCCTCCCTTTAGTAAACACAAAGATCTTGAGACGCCTCCTCATCCCTCACACCCCCTGCCAGGTGTTGCTGACGCTGACCCGAGGAAGCCTGGGACTCTTCTCGTGGTATTTCCAAAAATAAATAAAAGGTAAGACGGGGTCGAGAGCCACAGCTGTGCGGCAGAGTACATGCTTACCTGTGCCAAGCTGTCGCCCATAATCAGACTCCGACTGTGCTGTTATAATGGGCCCGGCGTGCCGGGTGCTCTTACAGCGTTTGGCAGCTTGTCTCATGTTACAGACAGGCGGCGTAGGAGGCGGACGGACACCCATGCTGCTTTGCAATCTGAGCAGGATTTCCATCTGACCGCGCGCGTTAACCCCGGGATTACTCGACATCTTCTTGGTCATGTTCAGATTTCCAAGACGCCGGCGAGCCACCGCGGCCTCGCTTTTTGAAGGGGAAGCGAGGCGGCGTTAATCCGTATCGCTGCGGTAAAGTGAGGACAAACCGGGGGGGGACTGGGTTGTGTGACCTTCAGTCAGGAGAATATTGTACATTTTTCATTTTCAAATAAATAAATGTTACATATTATATTTATACTAAGCCTGTATGGGGTATACAGTATGCATGCAGAGGCACTTTAGTGCCTCTTAACGTCTGCCTGAAGCTATTGTGAGGTGTCAATTTTCCTCCAGTTTATTTAACAAAATTTATATCTGCCAATCCAGAGTTTATTTGGAATAATATAATAATGAAGTTCACAAAACACCAAGGACAGAGCTGCAGCTCACATTAAAATGATTTAAAATATCATATTTGTTTATTTTTTACTATTATCACAAAAAGGTTTTTCATTTATCACAGAAAACGGTTTTGTGAAAATCCAGCATAATATACCGCACCAGTCCCGCCGCCATCATTTTAAAGTCAACGCTGAAGCAGTTAACATTTTTCGCTCATTTGCTCTATCTGTTAATTGACTTACAACAACCTGAATGCCATTATTGAAGCCATTTCATCTGTTTCTGTTTTGCATGGATGCAGCGAGGCCGTTCGCCAGCTATGTTTCATCTTTCCCATTCAGAAACTGCTGAACAAATCAAATGTGCGTGTGGTGGGGGGGCTTGAACCAGTTACACCAAGTTTCCTTCCATATGGCACCAAAAACTCCAAGCAATGGACTGTAAGATGAATGGGCTTGAAGCAATATACACTGATTAAGCCTTCAGAATAATCTGATATTCTAAACATATTAGAATTCTATACATGGTGGCCTTTATAG
The DNA here is from genome assembly GCA_029853015.1 of Chelidonichthys spinosus. Taxonomy (NCBI): domain Eukaryota; kingdom Metazoa; phylum Chordata; class Actinopteri; order Perciformes; family Triglidae; genus Chelidonichthys; species Chelidonichthys spinosus. The sequence goes on along the minus strand of CM056843.1, from coordinate 8,113,094 downwards.
ACGAGCCATGTTATGCACTCCCCATCCAGTAAGGACGTTGCAGAGTGCTATTGGGTGATGTCCATGCTCTCATAGCGTTCAGGCCTGAGCTGTCAGCAGAAAGGATTAGATATCCATCCAGGATTTTGCATTCTGCCCTTGTATTCTTTTCTGGCGTCTGCTTAGTGTGTCTGGATCCCTCCAAAAAACCATTAATGTGGAGTCCTCTTGCCATTTTGTCCATCCCCGTGGCCTGTCCTGCGGGCTTACATCATCAGCCTTGGCTGCCAAATTAGACACCACCTCAAGTGGAACACGGCATCCTTTTTTGCCTCGCTGTTTTTCCCGGGCGTTGACACCTCTACCCATCGCTGCGTCGCTCTGTTAAACTGAGGCTTTTTAAGAAGCAAAGACTGTATTATCTGTCTGAACAGTTTTTCTTTGCATCCCCAGAGGTCGTCTTTAAGTTTCCGACAGGAAGAAGCATTAGTTCTTATCATTCTGCTCATTTGGGTGCGGGGGTTCATCTTTTATAAGCCGTTTACTTGCTCCTGGCCATCCTTCACACACATAAAAACCCCGGAAACCAACATCAGGGTATTTACTGACGTTCCACAAAGGTTCTTGCGGCATTGCTGAAGATATTTGCCAAGTAAAAAAGAGGATACCTGGAAATCCGAGGCAAGGAAGCCAAATATGACAAAGCATTGCCTTGACTCAACTGTGCTGCTTCCAATTTCAACAACTTTATATTTTTAGCTTTCTTTACTTTTCCTGGCTTTGTGTCCATCCTCCAGCCTCCATTCTTGGTCATTCCATCCATTTGTGCCACACTAGCAAGGCATTTGATCATCCCAGCACATATGGAGCCGGCGTCAGCAGCAGCAGGTCCACCCAGCAGCCGGGCCAGACCGGTCCAGATGCATGTTTACCCCTTTTAATCCCTCCCGCAAGGCTCGCTCGGGCACCGTGTCAGGCTTTATTAACTCGGCGAAACGGCTCAAAGTCATCGCTCCATCCTTTTTTTCTTTTCTTTGGGCCTCTTCTACCTCCCCGGGTCAGATCGAGGTGAGCTGCGGGATTCTACACACCTGCTTCCCCGCAGATCCTTCTTTAAAGTGCTGGCTGCTAGTCTGGCCTCTCGGGGGCATTCTCATGCCAATCTGTCCCCACTTGATTGGGTCAAACATGCATCAGATGACCCTCTTTCCCGGCTAATGCCGCTCCGCTGGGAAGTCGCCGGCCCGCTGACACGGCTCGACTTTGATTCACAACGGTGTGCCGAGCACCCGTGATTTTGTCGCTGAGGCTGTAACAAAAAGAGTAAGGAGGATATAAAAAGGATAGCGAGGGTTGACACTTCTTTTGACTCTCATATGAAGGAGATCCGAGTTGTGGGTGCACTTGTTGGCCTCCTGGACCTCCAAGGAAGGCAGGGGTCCTGCTCAAACTGGGTCTACTTAACTCAGCAGGAAATTAGAAGTGAGAAGATTTTCAATTTAAAGTGAGACAAAGAAACTACGGCGAAAGTAGTAACTTTTTAACTCAACACTTACGCAACAGTTTCTAATTAATTGTGCTCTTCTGCGTTGCCCCAAGGTACCGGCAATTATTACTTGACGCACTTGTTAATTGGGGATTGTCTGAAAGGAGAATATGAAAAGCCGGAGAAATTAGAACATTACAGGGAGCTCCTCGTTTATTGAATTCATGTCAGGAATATATTTCCTTGTTTTAGGGTCACAAAAGAAGAGATCACGCTGTCCCTCCTTACAAATAAACATGTCAACTCATATTCTAAGGAAATGAGACACTTCATTAAGTCTATTATAAATTCAGATTATTGTTTTTTTTCTTTTAGTAACATTAAATTAATGAAGCACACATCCAATGATAATTGAAAGCTATGCAGATCTGACTAATGTACACGTAAGTAATTAAATCATGAAGGGAATTAATTAACTATCATTACTAATGATATTCATTCTTTGGTTTGTCTAAGAATACAAATATGGCGGAACGCATCTCCCCTTCGGCGTGTGTGGAATATACAAATAAGACAAAATATTACAGGAATAAGCTTTTATTTTCTAAATACCTGCTTATTAATTCAAGTAATCGTACAAGCATCGCTCCACGCGCTGTATTGCATATATGCAATATATTGTGAGCATTCTGCATGAATCTCATGCGTGGTTTTCTCTCACTGCAGTGAGGATTTTTCTTCCTCTGTCTAACCTTTTCCATAAACTGAGGAGCCTTTTTAAAGTTTGGTGCAGATCTGTTTAATTTGAATTAACTTCTAAAGTAAGAAGTGCTGCAACCATCAAGTATCTCCACACACACACACACACACACACACACACACACACACACATACAGAAACGCACGCGCCAGCTGTAGCGGAATTGGAAATGTGTTTTAATGATCTGTGGACTAAATAACAGCAGGTGGTGGAGCAGTAGGACTGAAGTTAAAGAACTAAATGTGTTGGGTTAATCATTAAAAGTACTGCTGGTTCGGTTCGAGGTGGATATTTTTGTCCTACTTGGAAACACTAGATTACAGTGTGTACTTTGAATTAATAAGTCATGGTGAAAATGGTAATTACAGACATTTGTTGACTGCCTAATGACGCCGGAGGCTGTATTGGTGGCAACTTGAAGTCTATTTCCGCACTTTTTTTTTGGCGTAGCGGCGGAGAAGAGAAGCGACCGCATCACGGCGGTTGTTGTCTTTGACGCTCCGTTGATTCACAAGTTGCAATAGTTTAAAGTTTTTCAGAAAAGCACGTCAGAGTCCCACGGCACTTCCCAGTTGGCCCGAATAGTTGAAGACGTCCTCCAGTAACACTCGCCTTTTGATTGGGCTTTAAAGCTGCAACTTTCAGTATTTTCATGTAAGCAATTACTCAATTAGCATGTGAAATATGAAAGGCAATCATGTAAAAGTAATTATGATCAGGCTCTGCAGTTCACTGCTCGGCTACAGAGCATTTCTCTTTGCATCTTTGTGCTAACTGTTTGGGGTTTTTCAGCCCACGCCTTTTGAATGCACACTCTAAAAAGTAATTAATTACCACTTCATCTAATTCATTGATTCAACCTTCAGTATTATATGATAAATATATGTTTTAAAAAAGTAGTCTCATCAAGTAGAGGAGCAGATCAAGGACACGCTTTTTGAGCTATTATTTATACCCAGATTATATTAAGTATAGATTCTTTCTCTTGATCCTTATTTTCCTTATGTAGCTTATATGACTTATGTAGCCACCTTGTACCTTAGAGAGAAGGGAAGAGGACCTTTTCAAGGAGTTGCACATTCTATAGAAAAATCGAATCCAGACAAACCCTGCTCAGTACTGTCACAGCAACGGTCCATTCAGCACGCATGCTAGCATAGATGGATGTAGAGACAAGCTGAAGGTCAATTAAAATCAAATTTACTGCGTAAAAACATTTGTTTTTAGAGTTGAGTTGATCCTTCTCATAACTATAAACTTAAAGTTAGCATTGTGTAGCATCTAGCATACCCAAATGTATGTCTTTTGAGTCAACCGCCACCAGGTGGCCAAAAAGCTGATCTGTGCAGTTCAAAATAAAGATATGATTAATTCATTTTCCAACATTAAAGCGGCACTTTCAAATATTTTAAATAAGTCTGTCAAGTCAGTATCGCCGAATGACGTACCACAATGGAGATTGTTGGACACTGTTGCCTAAGAAAGGATTATAATATTTAAATATTTGCGATGCAACAAAGAATCTGGCCCCGCCCCCTAATTGGTCCTAACATGTGATCCTCCACTACAACTTACTGGGATGGAACCGATAGTCACCGCTGTGTACTGTATATTCTCATCATGTTTCTGGAGGTTTTCACAAATCTTTTATTCCAAGGATGTGCATGCCTGCCATGTCCAAGTGTTTCCGCTGACGTGACCATGAACCCTGACAAGGTCTGGAAGTATATGTATGAATGACCTGGAATGATGAATGCTATCTTGGACTTGAGTTGTAGCAGCCTTAAGGAGAACTCGTATCCTTACTGCACCTTTCCTTTTTGAATTGCTATGCCTAATTTTGGAGATATTTGCCATATAGTACATTGAGTGAAGGCCTATATCTCAAAAACTAAGCAACTCGCACCAAAACAATCTAGATTGATAAATAACACTACAGATAGGAAGAAAAATATGTATTTTTATTTTGGTTTAATATCTGATTGTTTGGGTGCAGCAGGCTTCCACTACCCGGTATCAGCATTGTGATTTCTATTCCAGACTGCAACACATTATTAATTCAGCTTCTACAACTGGTTCTTTTCCGCCCACAGTGGGTTTGTCTCCGGCACCGCCATCCAAATGAGTCACCGTGCCGACACCATCTGGCCTCTGACCAGTGTGGTGTTCTTAAACCTGCCAGGAGGGTTTCTTGGACTGACGTCTAATAGAACCCCCCCCCCCCCCCCCCCACTGTCATCATAAGCACTCAGCCTTGCTGTAATGATACCGTATGACATTATGATGCATTGTGACCATTATGTTTTTTCATTCGCTGTCTGAGTAATGAAGCTAATTAATTGTTTTCAAGGAAAATTGAGTCTGAAATTGAATTTCGGGACGGCGGCGGCGCCGGCAAAGTCTCCAATGACACTTGTTTACTCCTTCACTTCTGAAAGACAGAGTTCCCGCCACCGCCGGCGACCGCCACTTTGCCTCTTTCATGATAAGCGCAGTAATTGTGGATATAAAAGGCGCGCGCCACCTTTTATCTTACCCGCAACGCAACTTTCACCTCACCCTCCTTTTCTTCCCACATCAATGCCTAATGGCTTTGCAATTTACTTTTAAAAGCCGCTGTGTTTTGACCTTTACCCCCCCTAAAACTCTCTTTTTTCCCCCCCACGACATTGTTTTTCTCTTTACTCTGTCTGTCACAGCACTTTGCTCAAAAGAACACAATTAAATTTGTTTGACTTGAGCGGTAAATAGTGTGAATGGGCCACTCAATTGTGAAAAACACCAAAGCTGAGGCGGCCCAAGGATAGAAAGTGAACTAAGCGAACACGGGTTGTTTGTGGTTGCGGTGCTCTCTGGAAAGGCCATTAGCCGCTCCGACCTGTGCAGTTAAGAGGTGTCAACCGTGATTTGCTATTGTACATCTTTTTGGCGCGCCATGGTTCACTGCCGATGCTCTTTAAAAGCCCTCACTGGGGAGCTCTCGATTATCATCTACTTACGGGCCATCGCCGCTCGCGGCTCTCCGTCATTCACTTTCACCTGCTGTAGTTCTTCAGATAGAAGGTCAGGCGTGACATCAGGGCTTCATTCCCCGACTGGTGCTCGGCATCAGATACATGGGCAAGTTCCCCGGTTTCACGCAGAGAGCTTAAGTGGATGGCGTGTTGAGCGGAGACTTGCCTTCAGACAGAAGTGCTGGGTGGCACAGTTTGTGTTCCGTTTTCCCCAAAGGGGGAGTTTCCTGGAAGCGGAGGTTTTGCTCACTTCCTGGTTCTGATGTAACGCGGCTCCTCGAATGAGACCCAGCTTCCTTTTTCAGTGGTCACTAAAGTGGTTCAGATTTTTGTTGCTTTCTGTATATTTTTTAACAAACTCAGGAACGATAATAAACAATAATTTACAAAAAGCTCTATTGATTGGCTCAGTTTCCGAAGAAAATCATTTTACATAAAAACGTAGCCAGCTGAGGATTTGTCACTACATAGCTTATTAAACAGCAGCATAGCGTTTATGTTTGTGAGGCTCCTAGCATGAAGCAAAATGCTCTATTATGCTAGTACTGGTTGTGCTGATTGCAGGTCGGATGCCTTATTAGATCTGACCTTCTCCATCTGTATGGTCACTGCGGTGCTAGGCTATTATTATGATTATTATTATTAGTATACTTATATGATTATACATCCAGCATTGTAGATATATATATATACAACCTTTTTTTTAGATTTCCTTTGTAACAAATGATAAAGAATGATCCCACATGTATTATTATTTCCAAGTGCTCCGTCACAGCTTCAAACGATCTGCGTCTAAGAGTGCGAGACAGTTCAAATTACCCTGGTCAACATGGCCATGATTATGCTGTCTTTCTGCCTTTGTGCCATGCCAATTATACTTCCTGAGGCGCAAGACAAGTCAACTCTCAGCCAATCATCACGCTGGTTGCTCCTGTAGATAGTGAACTCCTGAGAGGATTCTGTAAAGAAAAAAAGATGCCTTGTCTATAAAATTGCATATTTTCCCTCGCCCCTTGAATGGGAATTAGGGTTATCAAGGCGTCAAAGTGCACAATCCGCCATGAATGCTCAGTAGCTCTTTTTAGAGATAGACGTGGGGAGTTTTTCTTTGGCACCTTTGCCACTGTTATATTAAGTTAAAGTTTCTCTAGTTAAATGCAATCAAATGATATAGAATTAATACAATCATTTTAATGATTTGAAGACAATAAGCATTTTATCCGACCAAGATTTCAACTATTTTCTTATTAAATTAAACATCAGGCTTGTCTTAGTGGTCTACATGGCATGAACATGATGTGCAAACAGTCAAACCTGCAACATTATTATTATTATTATTAGTAGTAGTAGTAGTAGAAGTAGTAGTATTACATTAAAAACATGTGGCATTATATTTATCAGTTTCATATTTGCCCAGTTATAATGACAACCTGTTCGCTCAACAACTGCCGAGCTAGCTGTCTGAATCTTGCCATCTTTAATGAACAGCAAAGACACTGCCTGCTCCTTATTTTTTTAACATCAAAATATGAGAAAGTAATGTTTTTCTGTCACTGAAGACTAACTCACAGAATTATCGTTTATTAAACTGGGGAAGCTGCATCATAGTGTTCGTTTTTAAGACACTATTGATGGCCATGACTCATTTCATTCAGCCCTCTCTCACTATTATCAACCAGTGTTGCATTGAGTAAAATCTCATCAAAGCCTTCACATTTCCTGATTTTTATTCAGAGATTATTAAATATGTAACAAACCCGATGACAACGATTACCGCCAGATCTGCTTGGATAATGCCGACATAATTTGTTCAGGCAATGCGTACAATTTCACATCTGCCTGGGCTGGGGTGGTCCCTGTGGTGGCGCCCCCTGCAGTCATGGACCATGATTCCTCTCGGTGTGCGTCGGCCCCCAAAGGTAGTTTTTTTCCTCACCTCAGATCTTGGTGCCCAGCCATGTCTCCTCAGTGACAGATAGTGTATATGTGTGGGTGTGTGTGTGTGTTTGTGTGTGTGGGTGTGTATGTCCGTGCATTTGGCTATGTGTGTGCGTGAGTGTGTATGTCTCTGTGTATCTCTGTGTATATTTGTGGGGGTGGGAGGTTTGGGTTTCATAGTGTTTCTTTGTTGTTCATATTTTGTTTTGGTTTTGGTTTTGTTTTGCTCTTATTTTCTGTAGGGCACTTTGTGTTACTGCAAAGTATGAAAGGTGCCATATAAATAAAGTTTGATTTGATTTGATTTGATCAGGATCCCAAAATCAGTATCTGAGTCTTTAGAAAGTCCTCTCTCTAGAAGTGATGGGATCATCTCAACTCTTTGTATCGGTGTTTACATGGATTCCACCAGACTTCTTGGCTTTGACTTCTTTCCTCGGTTGCATGCCTACTCCTGTTGCCCTCACCGCCGTTACGCCGATAGAACTCTAGACTCCCGCGCTGTAGGGAGCGCTCCATCTGAGGGAGGCGAGGGCAACGTGGAAACAAACGCAGGCAGCTGAGAGAGAGGTTGAGGTGCTGACGAAATTGCTCGCAGGCCTACCCTCGCACACATCTGAACTCTTTTATTCCAATGAGCTGCTGTTCCCCCCAATAAATAACGCTTCATTGAAACGATGCCAAACTGACATGCTTCAGCCCTCCGGTACCCGCCCGGCGATGTCTGTGAAGAATGAAAGGAGGGGGAAAGAAAACACTTTATGGAATGCCAAATGCCTACATTTTGCTTTTTAGTCTGAGTAAAAAGAGATTTGAAGGCATCCACAACATAACATTGAACTTGGAGAAGGCCTCTGTGTAGCTCCATCCCCGGCTTCCTTCCTGTCTCTCTCACTCTCTCATTTCCCCCCATGGGCTGAAAAATGCTAATTCTTTCAAAGAGTCTCGGGATTCTGCTTGGCTCAGTAACTTTTTCCACCCAAAATCCCTTTTCAGATAGATTCCATCATGTGTTTTTTTCTCTCTCTCTCGATCTCCATGATGGAGCGTAAATGACATTATGTGTAAAACAAATCTAGTCGGCGGATAGATCACAGCGAGAGTTTATTTGTGAAGTGGACACACAGGTGTCTCCTCTGCCTCCGTGTTCCTTTTTTTCCCTTTCTTTTTTTTTGCTCTTTCTTTCTCTACCACTAATGGCGGTGCAAGCCCAGCCGTGTGTGAAGGACAAGGGAACCTTTTGGCCGAGACAAATCGCTTTGGAGCGGGGCTGCAGTCTCCCTTTCCCCATGCTCTACACACACACACACACACACACACACACACACACACACACACACACACATATACACAAATGAACACACATACACACACACTGTCCCTCCAGGGTAACGAAGGAAGCGTCTGCGTTGGGTCCATAGTGTTCCATCAGGAGTCAGCCAACTGAGCCACTGGTCTAATCCCAACCAGCAGCCCACATGGCCGCACTGCCAAGTTCCAATTAGACCAACCCCCCCCTCCCAAAAAAAAGTGTCATCCATCTTTTTTTTTTATGAACAAGGACCTTTATGAGGGGTTTGCCTAGCCCTCCGTGACCCACCAAACCACTCGATAAAGCAACGCCTATAAAAGCAAGACAAGATGGGAGGAAACAGGCCAGAATTATAAGACATCCCCCAAAGGGTTGACACTTGTGAGGAACAAACAAAGCCCTCTCTCCTCCCGGTGGGGGGAAACAAAGCAGTAACTCTCTGCTCGGCGAGCTGCAGCGGCTCAAAGACACACAGTTCAACCTCGGAGGCTCTGAAACCTCATAAACCCGTCGCTCGGAGTTGGCGGGGAACAGCAGGATTAGCTAAACGCGGGTGCGCCGGCGTACGCAGAGCTCCCATTTTCCCCAAATTACAGGGACTGGTGCATCGCAAAAGATAGGTCAATTATTTGCTGGTAATCCTTCACTGCACGGGATGTATCATTTGAAGCAAACTGATGGTTTTATAGGGGGGGTCAGAGAATCCAATAAATGTTTCAGTGTGAAAAAAAAGTTTGAAATTTCACAGCTCCATGTTGGACAATTGGTGATTTTTTTTCCTCCCTCAATCCAATCTGCAGAAGCTGTCATGTGGCGGGTAAGGACCACTGATCAAAAATTGCGACTACGGAGCTTTTCCCTAAGTAAGAGGCCGACAAAAAGCCATAACAATGGATTTATAACTCCTATCTGCTATAAACAGCACCAATATACTGTAAATGGAGACAGGCTCTTAATAGTTCCAGCTCTTCAGAGGTAAAGAGTTCTGCTGACAACAATGTCGTCAATAGTGTGTGTGTGGGTTTGCATTGCCTGTGTCCAAAGCTGCTAATGTCCTGAGCGACCTTGCTAAATAAAGACCAGCGGATTGAGCCATCCACTCTCACTGTCCATTGCCGAAGCACCGATGCTTGAAGTATACATTTGCGCGCCGCATTACACTCTCTAATAGGCAGTCAGTCAAAATAACATGCTGCCTGAAATGTCAGCGTTTACCTTTTTGTAATGACCAAGCTCCCACTGAAATTAATAGATCCTCGAGCTCGCCTCTGTTGCCGTGCGTCTTCCAGCCGTCAAAGGCGATTGGGGCTGCCAGGACACGGAGAATCGCATCGCTGCATTCGTGCACTATAAACATCCCAACTTCCCAGCAATGAAGCGACGGCAACGTTAACGCAGTTTCGATTTGATGGACTCACGAAAAAACGTTGAAGATGCTGGATTAAAAGAAATCCCACTGAGTGCTGACTTTGTCCTTTAATGCTTAAAAGTGGTGCTTCAGTAAGCGAGAGGATCGCCTGAAGGGGGCCACATTAAGATATTGTACATAAATTACGCCTGAATGTACATGAATAATACATCAGGATACTTGCTTTACTTGATGGTTGATTTTAGACTCACAAAGATCCCTGTCAAATGATTTTTGCCTTCTCTTGCCTCTGTGTACATTACACAAGTCATAAAAGACAGAGACCTATGATTGGTGGTGTCATGACTCTTTGACCGCCTTAACGGACAAAATTACCATTTTTAATAGTATATTGTGTAGCCTCCAGTGTTATGCTATTGTTCAAGGTTTTCAAACTTATTCACAATGGAAGTGTCTGTGAAAGATTGGGCCGTGTGAAATGTAGTTTAATAACTGCTTAGTTAAAGGCAGAGTAGGTAATTTGGAAAAACCACGGAGAACATTGACTTTGAAGGCATCGCCGACCCAAAAACGTTTTGCCCCCTTCGGTCAGACCTCTGTTGAAGGCCGCTCCCCCCAGAACCCCAAACAAGTGCTCAGAGAGTCTTACTCAGGCCGTCCAATTATTTTCTCCAGCCCAACCTTTTTGATTGGACGAGGTTTTTACAGCCACAGATGACATTTTTAAATTGTTTTATGTCAGAGCATTTAATTTATTAATCATTATCAGTATGTTACGAGGATTTCAATTAATATAACAGAAAGTGTTTCTGTATAGAATCACCTACTCAACCTTTAACCCTTTTTCAGTAAAGTTTAGTAAAGGAGTAGGGAACGAGAGGGTGATTTCAGACCCAGCCCCTGTTGTCTCGACACTTTCTAAAACTTTCAGTAGTTTACAGCCCCCCCCCCCCCCCCCCCCCAGCCCCCCGATCATATGCATAAACAGGAGCTGCTATTAGTGTGCCACCAGAGTGCATTCATGTGTATTCACGGGTCAATGAGGAAAAAGCATCGCGTGCCCTCACCTTCTACCGTTGCCCCCGATATACACAATAAAATGAAATGTTAATGGATGCTAATGAAATGGCTAATTGTGGATTCGGTGCAACCATGCGAAGCTCACTCTCGAGGCGTTGCTGTTCCTCATTTATCACACAACCACCTCTTGAGAGTTCGAGAGGAGGGGGGAAAAAAAGAGGGAAAGAATTAAATAATTATAAACGTTGAAAAACAACGAAACAGCCATCATTATGCATGTGGACCCGATGCAGCGTTAACCTGCTGTGCAGCGTGCGTCGCGCCAGCTCAGAGGTGACATTTCTTTGTGCTCATCCCGCAACTTTTTGGATGGTAAGATGGAAAGGGAGCTCGCAGTGGGCTGGCCGCCGGCGATTTTCCACCTCAGAAACAGTCTTGCTTGTCAGTCCCGACAGAGACAGCCGCCGAGGCCCGCTAAAGCTGTATAAAGCTCGCGGCTGTGTTTATCTCTCGGCCTGTGAGCCCAGAGTGGTTTCAGGCAGTGATTAGTGAGGCGTATCCCACGTGGGTCACCCCTTTTTTGCTGGAGGAGATCAATCCTAGAGATTTGATGCATCTGGGCACCTTTGTAGTAGGAACATGTGAGTGACAAGAGACGAGAGGAGTGGAAACCGGAGCAAAAAACAAGCAGATGGAGAGGTCTGGGTATAGTCACAGGAGGAGATGAAGGCTGTATGATTAGTTTGCTCAGGGAGAAGGAGTTGGTATTTTAGGTGTGGAAAACAGCCTGCTATAGTTTCATAAGAATGGCGTTTTGCAGCTGCAGGCTATTCCAGAACGCCTGAATATAAATCCGTGAAATGTTCGGTGATTCATGGTCACCAGAGAATCATATGTTGACTTTACTCCAGCATGAGGTTGACAAATTGGGATTTTGAAAGAAATGCCTCGATCATTACCATGAAACATTCAAAAAACACATATTTTTGGTGATCCTTTAAACCTATCCTTTGACTCTAAGTTAGATGTCAGATGTCAGATGAAACAAATGAGATACGTAACATGTTGATTTACTCTTCGCAAAGTCCTGTTCCTCAATGCTTCTCCGTTAAGCTGTCAGAGTTACCATGGAGGCCATGGTGTCACTAACTGCACTCACAACATAATTAGCATTATTTAATGTTTGGAACAAACAACAATATGATTATGACGTATATATCCAGGGTGTCAAGCTGATTCAGCAGCTAAAAATAGAAGCTAGAGCCCACATTTTAGAGTGTGAGACAGAAGACAATGTAATTGTCACGTTGCGTTTTTGTTGTTACACTGTTCCTGTAAGGTCAGGTAAGTCTTAATTCACTTTTACGATCGTTAAAAAGTAATTCGGTTCACCTTCGGTAGCTAGCGTAGCATGGGAGTGATGACACTAGTTATGTGTTGACATACCTTGCAGTGTTAGCACCGCCATGACGCAAATCTGCTAAACCTCAGCAAGTTAGCATTGTGAGCATTTGGACGTTAGCATTTAGCTCAAAGCATCACTGTGCCTGAGTACAACCTCATAACGTTGCTAGCATGTCTCTGGCTTTTGGTACGGTTAGCATTAGCATTTTTTTTCCTGCTTTCTGGTCCACTCAGCTTTGTGTGAGTGATTGATAGCACAAACATGCATTTTAGGCCATATGCTACAAGCATGCTCGTTCCTCCTGTGCTGGCTTATCAGTCACGCAATGCTTGAGTAAAGGCGAGTCCACACCGGACCGAAAATCGGCGTCTTTGAGAGAGTCGGCCTCCGTGACATGAGTCTGCTTGGTGTGGTCGCTCGAATCGGCCCACGTCGGCGTTCATTTCAGCCGATTCAAATGTGTAATCCGCCATGCGAGTCGGTGACTCTTTTACCATTCTGATTGGTGGAGGCTAGCAGCTTGACTAGCGAATCAGTGAAGCCCGGAAGTGACGATGTAAACATACCAGATAACCAGTAGAATCGAAAAGGTTGTCTAGAGAGGACCGCCTACTTCCGGTTTTCGTGTTTTTTGGCGCACAATACAGATTAGCGCCGCCTGTTGTTTTGGAGACATTACATCTCGCGCAAGCGCGGAACGTATTACGTCGGCTGTAGTTCCGTAGGTGTGAACCGCCCAAGTCGTTGTTCGAGTCTGACATGTTAAGTAGCCCGACTTCACGAGTCGGGCAGTCGGTGCGGTGTGGACCCGCCTTAAGGGCAGAGGTGACAACGTGTATTTCCTTTGTTTACTTCATAGCAGATTGTAGATATTCAATGAGATTCCAAATAAAAGGCGTCAATATCTAATAGCTCACGGGAGATAGCCTGTGACTTGTAAATTAGAAAAGTCTTCCTCATTGTAAGAACCAAAGACACAAGATGGTATCTGAGAAAGGGCGCAGGGGGTCCTAAGACTTTTACGGACCACGGAGGTAGAGATGAGCTCACTACTCCTATTATTTGAGTTTTCAGAGCGAGTTGCGGTCGACATTTCTCTTTTGGCTTCCGTTAATTACCATTCTGAATGTGCTGAATAACCTTTTTATGAGAGATGTAGATCAGTTTTTTTGAGGATGGAAATTTAATTTAGGTCGTCCACCTTAAAAACTCTCTTCACGCGTGGTCATTGAAGGGGAAAGAAGAAAAAAAAAAGTTTCATTCCATTTGACTGTCAGTCAGATAAACTTTCACCGTTTCCCACTTGCCCGCCTGGTCTTAAAGGTCCTTTTGTGCATGCAAAGTGACTTGACCTCCCATTGTTTCGTAAAACGGTGCATTTCCAGAGTCCATTCAGGACAGGAAATTGCTAATCCTGCTAAGCCTGGTCCCCGAAATAAAGGATACTTAACCCACTTAACAGGTTTGTTGGAACATGTAGTAGGAATATGCTTCAAGGAGTAATTTACGACGTTGAAATCAGCCTTCATTTCCATATTCTCATGGCTCTCGCTTCGACTTTATAGTGCTAATTATGCCCATTACAGCGTCATTGATCCCCCCTCCCCCCTCCACCACCCGTCTTAACCGGAGCAATAGAAAAACCCTGCCATTTGCTTAGTAATGAAGAAAGTTGTTCCATTTCAGTGGTCTAACCTCCCATCTGCCTTTATGCTGTGAAATGAAAGATTTGCCTTTAAGACAATGTGTCACGAGTCTGAGAGAGAGAGCGCAAGCGAGGGGAAGTGGGGGAAGAGACTCATAAGGGGGCACTTATGCATATGTTTGATAAAGATAAGTGACGTCCCATCTACTGGTCGTTAATGAGATCTTTTGCAACAGGAAGATGTATGTGGCTCTGGTGTGGTGGGGAAACGACTGCTGAAATGGGGCTGCGGCAGGAGGCACTTCATCAAGTATAATTGCTGCCTTGTACACACTGGGTCCCCGAAGGCTCCCGGGCTTCTCTGCAGACACCCTTCTTCCTTTAACTCCCCTCTTCTTCCTCACTCACTCCACAGTCTCGCAGTGCTTTCCCCCGTCTTTGCTCCCCCCCGACCAGCTTGCCCCCCCTTCTTCCTCCCGGAGAAAATCATTTTCCCGTTCAACAACACTAATGCCAGGGAGAGTCTGGTTAGAGCATCTGAATGTAGGCTTGATTAATCAGGCGAAAAAACACAGCGACTTCCTTTTTTTTTTCGCCATTGGTCCCCCGTGTTCCCTTTTAGATTCGTGTGTAGTACTTTTTTTTTTTTGTCTATGCTGTGCATTTATTTCTGGGGAAACAAAGTTACTGAAACAAGCAGGAACAGCAGCTCTTTTGTCTTGCTTAAGCTGTAACACTTTGCTTTATGGTTCAATTTTTAACAAGGACTCTCTGAAGTGGGACACCGCTTGGAAGAAAAAACAGTCTATTTTTAAACGCACGCGAACAAACAAATGAATCTGATGTTTTAAGGCTGATGTTATATATTTACAGCTTTCATTCTTTTCAAAGAAGCTTGATTTGCAAATTGTGAAAATCCCCAGCAGTCCTGCTAATCAGCAATATTGTGTTGAAACAAATTCACCAATTAGTAGATAAAGAAGATTTAACTTCATATTCAGACAGTTGAGTTAAAATGATGATCAGCAATGGCGGAGGAAATGAGTGTGAGCCTGTCATAGGATTGTGATTGATGAGTCTCCCTGTGCTGTCTGTCCATCTCCTATCAACATGAGGAGACATCAGGGTTGGTTGCTCACATAAAGAAGCAAATATTAGAAACATCCAGCCATTAACATATAGTCGAAAAGGTCTATTTCTACTTGCAGAATAATTAGTTGGCATGTTCCAAAGCAGCACCAGAAATGTTGGCACAATACCCTCACGGCCATTCAAGAGATAGTGGGGAAACACTGGCATGTAATCTAACGCATTTTCCAGCCGGGGCCCCGCTCGCGTTGGCAAAAAGAAGTGGAACTAAGTGCAACCATCAGCCAGTCCGCACAGATTGCATGGCACATCAGCGCGGCCCCCTCCAGGAAACGGGAGGGGAAAGGGTCCGTTTCTTGCCAACGCCGTGGAGCAGCCATGTTTGGTAGCAGGTTAGCCCCTCCGCTGGGTCCGTCAGGTGGGCTTGGGAGGATGACAGGGATGGAAATAAAGGAGTGCACGACTGGATCAGCAGATGGGGGATATTCTGTACTTGGTGCCATACAGCTGTGGCTGCAGATAACATATGCCAGGGAAAGGGGGTGCAGACAGAGGCTCTGTAAACCATGATAATCCAAACGGCGTTTTCTAAAGGAGGGCCAATACTAAGCCTAATGGTACTTCAGTTGAATATTATCAAAGGTATTGGCCGCATTACAATGCAAATGTGTTTATTTTGTGGAGTTTACATGCTACGGCGACTGCTGCCAAACACATTTCTGTGATTGCATCAATTCCTCATAACAATCCTGCTGTGAGGACTATCCAGATGAGGGTTTTTTTTTTCTCCTGAAAAGATCATTTGTTGACTGACTCACCAAATCAAATTGTACCCCCCCCCCACACACACACACACACACACAAACAAATTACAGTCATAAGGCGGCTGCGTCATATCATCTCGCAATTAAAACGTCATTTTATAAATTTATATTAAAACGAAACAGCAATTTTGTCAGGCGAGACGCAGAAGAGACGGTGACACAGGCTGGTGTCTCAAAGCAGCCGTAAATGACAAGAAAATGAATGTTTTTGCTCAGAAATGAGCATATTCTTGTTGTTTATTTTGACTTGACACAAAGTTGTCCTGCCCTGGTGACACATACATGTCCAGAAGTCTCACATTCAGCTTGTATATTATCACCTTTGTGCAATAACAGTTCCATTCTACCTCTACATCACTTATATTTGCATTCTTAGTTAGTACATACACACACACGCCCCCAAAAAACTTCCCTTCACACATTTTTTTGTCATTCTTTCATAGGACATAAAACGATTTTAGGCGACTGAAATGAGTAGCGGAGGGAAGGGCCAAATCATGTCCACGGAAACGTCCAAACAACCGGAGCAAGAACCGGTTGGCCGGCTCTCCAACAATGGGTTCTGCCTATCTCCTGCAGTGGGTACCTAGCACAGCAGCTGCCAAAAGCCACTTCAAATGCCCCTCCCCTCCCCCCACTTCAGACAGGATCCTTTAGAATAGGTTCGAGTACCATCGTGAGACTGAGGCTTAGCCATGAGAGGGACCGGCTTGCATAATTCTCACCAATATGCAAAGCCTTTTGAACATCGCTGTATGCTGGAAATCATGCAGTGTTGCAGTTTACTGTGTGACTACAGATGATGGGAAATTATTGATTTATGACTGGGAGAGAAAGCCTCCTCAAAGAGATTGATGGGTCGACGCTTTTGCGTGTCATCTCGGCGCTTACGCCCCCCTCTCCTCGCTCGCAGCTAATGCCATATGGCGCATCATATCGGAGAACAACTCCGTCGATGTACAGTAATGCAGCAGATTTGCAAAGCGGTGGGAACGAGCTATAAAAGCATCGCAACATAGATGGAGCAATGCCACGTCTCTCTGAGGCGGCTGATTTCTTTCTTGAACTTTTCTCAGAACTGGGCCGTCAATAAAGGAAAAAACACGTTGCTCAACAATACACTGTTGTGTGTGTGTGTGTGTGTGTGTATGTGTGTGTGTGTGTGTGTGTGTGTGTATGTATGTGTGTGTGTGTGTGTGTGTGTGTGTGTGTGCGTGGGTGTGGAGGAGTGGGAGGATAAAACACAGGCAGCGGAGCAGGAGAGGACCTTTTGTGCAATAGCCAAAGTGGAGTAGGCATCTTTTCAACATAAAGTGCATACCATGGATTTCCCAATCTATGTGCGATACACTGCAGTATCCGTTTGTCAGACTGGCAGAGGTTGAGATTATTTGGGCAATAAATCCTCTTGTATAGACAGGCAAAGGGTGGAAATCCCCAGAGGCGATCTGCTGTATGGTACCAACTGAATTTACATTGCATGTTTATTTATTACATATCTGCTCCCCGTAAATCTCACATGCTGTGTGAACTTGTTGTTAGCGACAAGCTAAGTTAACGAGATGAAAAGAGATGCTCATTAGCTTCAATAACTCTGCAATGAATTGAATTTGTGTAATGGTGAAATTGCCAAGGGGTATCGAAGCATTTGGTGGACTAAATACATAAATTAAACACAAAAAAAAAGTTTTATATGTATGTACTGGATTTAAATTTTTCCGAATGTACAATATTTACATGCTTTTTCCCATTTGAATTAGCCATTAAATATTGTCGGGGGTTCTCTTTTGGAAATTAAATGTCAAATGTCGTCTCCATTCTCATTTTAATATCGTCGGAGAATGCCTGTGCTCGTGAGGGGAAAATGAAAATGCAAATTTCGTTATTGAATTTGTATTTCAATTTTGACCCAATTAATGCACATGTTAGTGGGGAATGAAAAAAAATATTACATTTTCATTTTAATTTAGTCCACCAATATGCTTCCATAGTAAATAGGGTAAAATGGAGAGAAGCTCGGGGAACTTTTGTAATTGTCTGGAGCCACAGTTGGGCTTCTTATTTATTAATAATAATAATAATAATAATAATAATAATAATAATAATAATAATAATAAAAAATACAGACAGCAATCTTTTAAAGCTAGGAATCTTTAGGATGCCACTTTAATAACATGGATTCTTATGAAATCTTAATTTACATACATCCATGTTTAGAGTTAATCATCTGTGCAAAGTGTATTGCAGCCATTTGCCTCAGGACGTCTGATTAACAACCTATGAACCCGCACATTGTGGGAACTCGTTTATGGGAATTAATTTACTCCGCATATTGGAAGGCTCCTAATTATCAATTGTACATCATGTATTACAGTAACCTGCCCGACCTCCAATTACAATAGCACCAATCAGAGTGGGGTTAATTCTAAGCGGCGATCGCATTTTTTTTTTTTGCTCCGCTCCCATGGGTGAGTGAGTCACTTTGAAGCAAGCAAATGTATTCCCAGCCAGCCCGCATCAACATATTACCTTGTTTTACCATCCGTTAATAGAATACATTCATCAAAACCACTCTGCTTCTAAATGCATTGTTAATGGCAGCGGGCTAAATGCGAGCGTCCCATTGAGATTAATCCAAATGGACTATGACAGTTGGATTTTTGTGCTCCCAGTCAGAACGTTCGTCCTCCATGTTTAGATTAAAATATAATCTCACGGAGACACTCCAGGAAGTCAGCACTTTAAAATCTTCCCCACAACTCTGCAGTGGCAAAGGTCATCATTGAGTTTTTGTAAAAAGGTATAGAAAGTGTGTATCAGGCCGAGAAGGAATGTTGACATTGTAGTTTGTACGCGGGACCCAGCGCACTTAAAACGAAAGCCACAGATTGTCTCCCGAGTGGGTGATTTTTTTTCTGCTGAACAGCCAATAGCACCTTTTCTTTGATGGCAGACTACAATGGAGCGGGGGGAAACAAAAGCGTCGCTCCACCGTAACCCGGGAGTAAGCAGGCAGACCTAAACAATGACAGCATGTCCTTGAGTTATAAATATATAATATCCCTCAGGTGGCACCGGGAGACAGCAGCTTCTGATTGGCTTTGGATATAAATCATTCATTACAGTTCACATCAATAATTAATATTCCAACCAAGCCTGAATCCTTTATGTAAATACTGTCACACGCGTTGGAAGGTTACCATTGTAAACTTGCACAGACAGCAGTTTTTGAACTTTTGATTGCCGGCTTAGGGTGCCGTGTTTGTCTCGGTGTTCTCCTTCACAGAAGACCCTTTTAGACAGATGATTCCGCCGTTATGGTGGAAAGGCGAGTTAAAATATGCATTAAGATAGAACTGCGTTTGCGGTGTAAAGCCGCAACGGTGTCTGCTTTTCCTCGGTGAGCACGTAGACTGACGACGGGGCGGAATAACGGCTTTAAATTCTGTATTAATGTGACAACATGTTTTCAGCTCTTTAAAAATGGAATGGTTTGACCTCTTCGGCCCCATACTTTGAGGTTGATACCATTCTAATATTTGTCAGTCCAATATGAGGATGAATCGGCAGACAATTAATGCAGCGTAGCATGAAAAATGAAATAACCCCCCTGTCACACCACCAATTTGTGTTTTCATGAGGTGTTTGCAGTAGCTGTGATTTCATTAGCTTTGGACAGAGCCAGGCTAGTTGTTTACTCCTGTATCCAGTCATTTTGCTAAACTAAGCTCAGCTAAGCCAATCAGCTGCTGGCTCCAGTTTCATATTAACATATTTAACTCTTGGCAAGAATTATGGAAATGTTCAAATAACCCTTGAAAGATATCATAGATCTACACATTTAGGAGAAACGCCAGTTTGTAATCAGCACGTATCTGTTAATCCATCATTCATGTCGAGACAATTATGATCACAGGCTGATCTCATCATGATGTGTTCCAGGATTAGGGCTATAAAAGAGCATTGATGAAAAGAGGTCAGCTGTCACTTCAACTCCGACACCTTTTGTTTAGCTTGCATCCCGT
Source organism: Chelidonichthys spinosus (assembly GCA_029853015.1). Taxonomy (NCBI): domain Eukaryota; kingdom Metazoa; phylum Chordata; class Actinopteri; order Perciformes; family Triglidae; genus Chelidonichthys; species Chelidonichthys spinosus. The sequence goes on along the minus strand of CM056843.1, from coordinate 8,093,229 downwards.
ACCTGTGCCACACACGGCAGCGCTGATGATACAATCAATCACAGCTCATTAATGACAAGAAATGGGCTGATGAAACAGGACCATATGGCTCTGACTCCCATGTCCCAGTCTCCCCATCTGGAACCCGCAGAAAAAAACAAAAAACAGCTACCGCGCCTGTCTTTTCCCCTAAATACTTCTGACTATATAGTTCTGACTTTTTCCTCAACTTTGAAATTGCCTGTATGAATTCAAAGTTTGTTTACGGATTTAGTCATTGATCCTCGCTAGTTGCCGAGAAAGCTCGTAATTAGTGCGTTAAACAATGAAACGGTTTGATTTGTTTGTGCAATTAACTGCAACGAAGCAGCTTTTCTGTATAACCTTGTCAAACGTTGGATTCGGTTTAAATGGCATATGGGGAACATGTTTCACCTAGAGTCCAAAGATTAGTCACTTAAAAGAAAACTAAACTGTTATGTTTTATTATATCATCAACACATTTTCAGGCAAAAAGTGATTACACATGGGAGAATTATTTTAATTTGACTGTTTTTGAAAGTTTTAGACAACTGGTTATGTTATTCCCTGTTGTAGTATGTGGTTTTCACATCTTTTCAATGAATGAGAACGGCCTTCGGTGACATATTTAGAGCTGTCAAGTGTTTGAAACAACAAAATGTTCCAAGTTGAAAACCTGTATTTTCAATAATGACATTGAGAGAATACAACATAGATGTGACTGCGTTTCATCTGGCGCACAGGTGTTTTTAACTTGCTTCAAAAAGTCCTTTAGAAACGCGCGCCGTTGTTCGATCCTTTCACCGCTTTGACCCCGCTGACCTTTGGCAACGACGACATTCAAGCGGTGGATAGTTTTAAAGTGCGAGAGTGCCGATAATATTGATTCATATTAGTGTGTCTGCTGCTGTTTGTGTAGCCGAGTCGCTTTTATCTCCCGTTTCATCGACACTTATGCCTCCGTAGTAGCCACTCCAACTTTGCTGATGGACACGGGTTGGCACTCTTGCATCCTATAAAATGCTTCAGCAGGGGCAATAATACGGGCGAGAGCAAAGCTCGGGGCTGCAGACTGGTGCTTTTGTCATGTTAATGCGACCGCATATGACGCTCCGCAAATAGGATTTACTGTACAGGGCCTCCTATGAAATGGAATTGCGCTCTCATAAAATGTACTTTTAAAGAAATTGTGTGAGGGAACTCTGGGCAGTAAATTAAACTCCTCTGGCGGGATTAGATGGAGGGGGAGGAGGGAGGGGGAAGTACGTGTACGATTCCACTCTCCATTTCTAACCTTTATTCTGTTTTATTACACGTTTTATTTCTCTCTGAAACAATTCTCCAAAGAGTAGCGGCGACGTGAAATTCAAACATGGATGGCATACAGCAAAAATGCCCATAAACTGGATTAAAATGTGTGTGTCTTGCATGTGTGTGATATCTGTGTGGACAGGAAACTCCTTGTGCCCGTAAACCCGAGGTGGCTTTGTGGGGAGAAGTGTGAAGTTGACTTACGGCTAAAGTTACTTCTCACTCGTGTAACATTTTTGAAAGTCCAACACCAATTTTGGGACGATTCTCCACAGTGCTGCGCTCATTAGGCCCGCGTGCATGCATGGCGGTGGCGGCGACAGTTCCACACACGAGTCGTCGAGGGCCTTAACATCGCTCCGGTCGCTGACATTTGAGTGCGTCTCCACACAAAACTCCCTTCCTCTATCAAAATCCCTGAACCCCTCAAACATCCAGCTGTAGCTGCTGATAGGAGCTCGGGGTGAAAGGATGCAGAAAAAAAAAGGAGTGAGGAATCACTTCCTCTTGCTTTTGAAAAAAAGAAGCTCCTCATCTCTTAGGCTTTTTCTTCCCAAGCCCTTGTGTTGGTTGAAAGTTGACAACCACTCAACCTGAGTGTCAACAGACTACTCCAAATATTTCCATGCAGACTGAAGTGAGTGCACTCCTTTACTTCCTCTGGCACGAGAAACTGACTTTTTGAAAAGAACCACCAGTTTCCTTCAAGAGCCATTAACAGACAATACGGTGAAGCTCCATGTCTACTTAAAAACATTCTTATTGAAGTATCAAAGATGACTGGGAGTGCCACGGCTATTAAGACCAATGCTAAGTGTTGATCTGTGAAGAAATAAACAACATGCAATCACAAGGACAGCGAGAGTAACCCTATGGTCGTATCACTGCTGTTAGTTTATGAAAATGCATCGCTTTCTGGTAATCCACGCATCTCCAAATGAAGTAAATCTACTGTACAGACCTCTCATGTAGTTGAGATCGTAATGAAAGCACGTCTCTGAACACAAAGTGAAGCACAACCCCATCTAAGGCACTTGCATTTTAGACTACTTTAGTTGTTCTACCTCTATATTGTGGAATGATAAAATGCAAATGTGCAGGTATTTAACAGTTGCTTTTGTGAAACAAATAAGACACAAAACGAACACAATAATAGTGAAAATCTGTCTTATTTCCACAAATATTAAACATTTGATTTGATTGTTGAAATAGGGAGCTCCTGACCCTCTTCAACTCCGTGCAGCCAAAATGGGAGATTTATTCATGGATGGATATCATGATATTATCGGTTGGAATTGGTTACTTTGTCATATTTTGTTTTCCAGGAAGAAAAGACTCTTCTCTTCATGGTGGAATGATCTCCCTGCCGACGTGAAGCAGAGTCGCTCGCCATCTTCCATAAGAGATTCAAGACCCTGTTGGTCAGAGGTCACCTGGACTCTGCTTAGCCTCCTCCCCCTACTACCCCTCCCCCTCCCAAAAAACATGTAGTTCTCATTGCTTGTTTTATGTACTGGCACTTTAGTATTTTGTATTTTGTGTACCAGCTACGAGTCAACTTAGCAATTGGACATGCTTGGACTTATCCTTACCGTACTGATAGCGATATGTTGCACTTTATTCAAACAAATGCACTTATTGTAAGTTGTTTTGGATAAAAGCGTCTGCTAAATGTAAATGTAAATGTTTGATTTTGATATAAAATTGGGGAGAAAGTGTTCTTTGAGTAACATATATTGTCAGATAAGTGCGCAATATGGTTTTAAGGGCATTTTTAATTTCAGCTCAACTTAAAAATATTAATACAAAAAAAACAACCTTTCCTCTAAGTTGGTCTTTCAGAATGTAAAAAAGTACATTTCATGTATGTAATTGAATTAACAAATGGCTACGAGTCAAACAGATGTTCTGACATTTGATTATAGCTTCTAATGGACATTATAATAATAAAGTTTGCATACATTGTTTTACCATTGTTTCCTCCTTGATGAGGCAGCTTCCCTTCTGGTCTACGTCAGGTATGAGATGGGTGGAGATGATTTCCTAGCATTAAGTCATGCATTACAGCAGGTGGCCGGTGATGAAGCATTCTCTCTGTCTGTCCTGAGCTATCCTTTATGTCACCATGACAGATTTTCTTTCCCCCCCGAGTCAACAAAAGAGTTTGTTCTGCACTACTTTTCAGGAAATATTGATTCGTGACAAAATAAAAGCTTCAAAACCTATTGTATTGTTGTTCTTTTTCTGGCATTTCGGGACTGGCAGTTACTGATTTTCTTATTTCTACAATAAGTTCTTTCTTTTCTCAGGTTTGAGCTTGTGTTCTAAATTCCCCACATCTTGATACGGAGTTAATTCTGAAGTCACACGAGATATTAAATGAAGCGCGCTGACTCCACATTTCTTTTTTGCCTTTTCTTTTTTTTTAAGAGTTGGTGTCTTAGCCCCGGCCGATTTCAAAGTCTTCCGTCTTCTTTTTGTTCTGCGCAACTTTAATCTCATTTCACCGTCGTCTCCGGCTCCCCACCTCAACTGTTTTCTCTTAAATTTGAGTCATTTCTTTCTCCCCTGTACAGTCTCCACGCGTTTACTCTCACTTCACTACCCCCCCACCCCCCCCCTGTTATTTCACGCATCATTTCTCTGTTTAATTGCTGCTGGCTGAAACCTTCTCCATATTCCCCCGCAGCTCAGCATTCCTCCAGTCCAAATGCTATTGCAGCCTCGCGCTATTCAATTACCTCTCGGTAGACTAAACTAGGCGGGGCAGGCCAGGACTGTTTGGGCTCTCAATCACTGAAACACCACTCTGGACAGGGGCCAAACACCGGCTCCTGGAATGATAAAAACAAACAAAGCACTGCGCCATTGTTGATCTGAACTTAAGGTTACTGTGAGGGGAAGCACTGTAGAACATGACAATCTGTTGTTTTTGTGTTTTTGTCCTGATAAAAATATACAAATCCTGTGTGCCGATCTGTTTTTGTAACATTAATACAAATAATAATTATGCCTTTAAAGCAGGAAAACTCACAGTTAAGCATTTGATGTCGTAATGGCTGGTTTAATTAGTGTCTAACTTCTCTAATATGATAAACAGGGTTTTTAGTGGCGTCCTTAAGGGACTTACTGATTTGAATTCCTTGAGCAAGGTGCCTATTGTATAATTTAGAGCCGTTTGAGAGCAACATCAGAGCATCAGTGTGTTTTTTCTTCCTCCCGTATTAGTCATTTATGCCGTGCCGTCACTAATGCTGGGTGATGGGTTTGTTTCCATAGAGACATCTCTTGGGTCAGAGAGACAAAAAAAAGGCAAGTAAACAAGCATTCAAACACCGACGCATGAGGACAGCCACGCGTTCGTCTTGATCACGCGAACGCAGAGGAACTTTTGTCAAAAAACGGGATGCGAGGCAGCGTTTTTAATTTGAGCTAAAAGTGGGGGGACAGCGCATTGTTTTGATGTCGTTTTATTTTCTTTCTTTTTTTTGGTGTCAGATGAAGGAAAAATCTGGAGTTTGTGGGAACATTTTAGCAGCCTCACAGAAGCCCTAAATACCCAGCATCCATCACGCTTCCTTAATCAGGACAGCATTGTTTTCGCTTTTAGAGGCGGCATTACGAGAGACGGTTTCAAATACCTTTCGCGCTCATGCTCATATTTGCAGTTGTAAGCATGAATATGAATACAAAGCTTGAGTAGGACGTTTCTAGGCCACACACACACACACACACACAATGTGTAAACCAGCAAAGCAAAAAATACACACAAACACAGCGCTTATCTGCTTCTCTCTGAGGCCTCACACATCGTAATGGCTCTATCTGCGTCACGTACACACACACAGACGCAATCCACCGAGGTATCCAGAGTAATTATCAGGCTGTTAATGATTGCCGCGCATCAGCAGTGCTCCAACCATTCATTACAAGAGCTTCTTCGGGCCCCTACTGGGCCCGCGAGACTGCTTATCACGCACCACACCACTTGATGGGCTTAATGCAACCTATTAACCAACAAAAGTCTGGATGGGAAGTTGGCCCTAAACCCCTCCCATCTGTAATACACTTTGATGTATGTTTTTTATGCATCAGTCCAAAGTCAAGCGTTGGATTTGGATGAGATGGATTGTTGGATTTTTTTTTTTATCTTCTTAAGAGAGGATGTCGCACTGGAAAACTGTAATTACTCTTGTAAGAGCTACAGTGGGATGAGAGAGGCGCGGTTACGGCTAATCCGCAACTGAAGTGATTTTTCCAGCAGTCGGAACATCAGTGTAAACATGCCATATTGTAATGTCAGCCACGCAACCACGTCTTGACAGCCAGTAGCCTTTGGAGTCACCCCTTCTATCCCTCAATCTATCCCACCCACTTATACATTCACCCTCTCTCCTGACACTGACCCCTTGTCACTACCCCCCGCCCCGAGGTTTTTATCATGAGATGGAGAAGGTCGATAATGTCGGCCCGCATCACGGCGGAGGCGGAGCTCTCCCTCGTGTCCGGGACATGTGAAGGTGCACGCGTTGGGAAAAGCCAGGAGGCCAAGATGGTGGCGTGTGTCTTTGAAGTACAGACATCAGATCAGCGTATCAATAAAGATGCACATTTTTTTCTCCAGGAAGTGAAGATGCACTTCCCCCCTCCCCCCAGGAAGTGAAGATGCACATTTTTTTCCCCCAGGAAGTGAAGGTCTGCATGGAGTCTCTCCCATGTGCCAAACAATTAATGTCAAAGTCACTTCTTAGCAAAAACACCAGATTTATGAGTGAAGAAAACTTTCTACCTGACTGATCTTATTATCCTGAAAGTTAACACACTTTGATCAAACTGGAAATGACTGAAAAGAATGTTCAATCATCAACCAAGTATAACGAGCCGGAAGGAGGACTGTTGCAGCTTTTCCTGGGTCCACGTTTACTGCTTTCAACCACCGACAGGATTTGTGCTGACATGGACATCATGACCAGTGGAGAAAATAATCATCTCAACTGTAAAAAGTTGAACTGTGAAGAGGGACTTTTCCAGCTCTGGCCATCAAGTATCTGATGATGGAGAACGCAGATCAGGAGCACTTCTACAAGGCGACAGACACCTTCATCTGTAAAAAGAGTGAAGCAGAACAACAAAAAGTAAGAGTGATTCTAGTTGTGCTGTGTTGCTTGTGTTTTCCTGGCTGCCAGCCATTAACTGGCCCTCACTTGGCTGCTGGGGCTCTCTTTCTGGCTGCCATGCCACAACTGGACCTGTTACCCTTCTTCAGCCCAATCCCCTGATTTTAGTTTGAGTCATGTTGGCTGCCATGCCACCTCCGGGCCTTAATTGTTTTTGCTGCAGTGTCTTTGTGTGTTAACTTGCTGCTGCCGCTGGAGGCTCAGGGCTGCTGTTAGTACCACAATTACAAATATGTCTGTTTGGGTCCGGATTGGGTTGTTGGTTTTTCAGGTACATCAACACACACACACCCACCCACACACACACCACAAACAATTTAGTTTGCTATGAGTTCACCTTTGACCTTTCACCTTGTTGTGACCTCTTCAGGTGCCTTCAGACTGAATGTGAAGCAACATTGGCCTCGTTCACGTTTGCCACAAGAAGCTATTTAGGCTTAGCTCCATTCTTAACTAGCTTCCCTGACTCTGTGTGTGTGTGTATGTGTGTGCATGTGTGTTGACAGCCTTGACCGAGACTGAACCTCATGTTCTTGACCTTTTAACCGCCCCGTGCTAACACCTTTTCATGTCCGCGTTAGCATCAATAGTGCAAACTCATAAAATGTAGCTTCTGTTCAGTCTGAACACACCTTTGGTACATCTGTACACTAATGTCACCAAGTAAAAGGGCTCCAATGTGTATTAACTCATCCGGTTAGCACACTAGCTGCCTGGCTAACGAGCTAACTGTCATTAGCAGTTAGCTCTACATTGGCTTCTCTTTCAGGTGGACCTACAAATGGTAAGTGCAATTTAAATTTTCTTAATATTTGTGATGCTGTGTTGTGTTTGGGCCGCCGTGCCGTAACTGGACATTATGTTGGCTGCCGTGCCATAACTGGACATTATGTCGGCCGCCGTGCCATAACTGGGCATTATGTTGGCCGCCGTGCCATAACTGGGATTTATGTTGGCCGCCGTGCCATAACTGGGCATTATGTTGGCCGCCGTGCCATAACTGGACATTATGTCGGCCGCCGTGCCATAACTGGACATTATGTTGGCCGCCGTGCTACGACTGGGATAATGCTTGTTCCAGTGCTTGTATGTAGCATTGGTCTTTACAGTGCGTCGAGAAAACCATGGTTATATTACTGTCATTGTTGGTGCATTAGCTTCGTTCTCAGGTGACCCTACAAAAGGTCAGTGTCGATGGCCGTTGTGCCACATGACCTTGTTTTGGTTGCCGTGCTGTCTGATAACTCCAGTATATAGCGTTAGGTCTTTTAACAAGAAAACTGGCTATATTCATGGGATGTTGTGTGTTGTGTTGGAGGCCATCGGTAGGCCTAAATGATTGTGACTTGTCTCTGGAGGTTAGTGGAATGGAACGCCAATTACAATATCAAATATTTTTATTCTGTAATTTAGTCAGGTTTCATGCCAAGGTGGCTTTGTCCTACTTTATTTGCTCAATAGAACGCTGTCATTTTCACCAATGAGTTTGACTGTGTGCTTACTTTTTCCCATGTGTGGCTTACCTTGAATTAATATATATCAAAGGCATAGAAGAATAAAGCATCTTTTTTGTATGCATGCCTCGGTATTTGGTGCATTATGTTCACCATTAAGTGCGTTCTTTCCTGGTCTCTCCATCCTTCATCAGCTTGGCATCACATGAGTTGTATTGATGATTAAAAAAAATGTTTGTTATTATCAAGGGATTAATTGGAGTAAAATCTGGCTTGCAGCGGAGCCAGTGCCTCCCCAGCAATTGACCTCTTGACACATCACCCACTATGTGGTCTGTCCTACATTTTCTAAATCAAATGCAGCCCAATTTAAGTGATTCACAACAAATTGTGCGAGGAGACATCCTCGGCTGCAGGCTCCACTTTTTTTTTTTAATCGAAATATGAAACCGACTTCTCAAGTATGTTTAAAAACGCCGTTGAAGCTTTTAAAATAAGTTGCGTTCTTGACCACATCAAAGAAAACTTGCCCTCATCATCTTGTGCCTTTCACGCTTTCTTTGTGCACTCGAGTCAAAAGGACCAGAGAGGCAGAACCAGGGGTGAGGCTGAGCTGCCAGTCTTTGAGCGATGGATGTTTGAACAATGACTGACCTTGCCCACCATGGATGACTCTGCTGCAGACAGGAATAAATGAGTGAGGAGGTACATTTAAAAAATAAAGAATTAAAATGCAGCCCTAACATGATTTATGTTCAGACAACATGTTAGCCTTGTCTTCGAGCCGGGTCGTTCCGTTATGTTCTACCCGTTGTACTGAATCTGTGGCTATAGATCTGGAGAGATGCTGTTTGAGGTCCTTCATCTGAGCTTTCGTTTGATCTGCAGACATGCCGTCTTACGGAAGCCTTTCAATACACAGCTTAGTTGTCCCTGGGTAGTGCTATAGTGTTATACTGTATGTGGCAAAATTAGGTAGCAAAATGGATTGATATTGTACTTTTTGGTGTCATGCAAACGGAAACTATTCCTATTTAATTTCAGTGCTCAAAAAAATAAATACACATAAATAAAACTAGGAGGAAAAATAATAATATTCCTCATTCATTTCAACTGGAATGACATTTCTATTATTGTTGAAGACCTCGGTTAACATTTGATAATTTGCCCCTATTGGCATGTTAAACAGCCTTGTGCTGAATGCTTAGGTCAGGAGTCTTCCATACATACGTAAAGCTGCTGTGAGAAACCTGTTTTTTTAGATATTGTGAAAAGCAAAATAATGAGTCTTTTTCTGCTGTGCTGTGGCTGCATGTCGGTGGTCTGAATGCTAATTGACTTATTTACATCCGCTGATAATGCACACGTTGGAAGACGGGGCTTAAGTGGTGATTATTATTGCCTTTTGGCGCCGATTTGTTGCCAGTGGGAAGTGCTCAGGTTGATGCTAAATAAATGAAGTACTCCCTCGCACAAATACTTCAACATTCTCACCTGTCAGTACTGCTTCCATGACAACCCCCCCGTAATAATTGAGCAGGAATATTTACCAACAGAGCGTTTGTAGCCTAAAGGCACAACAGCCAAGGTACAATTTCAGGCTGGTGAAGCACAAGGTGCCAGCATGGGATATGTGCTGGCAAAAAAAAAAAAAGAAAATCAGCACACAAGGTGTCAGTCGCACAATTATAAGATCAATTCCTAGTAGGTTCATGTCATGAACCCAGGGGGAAGTTTTGCAGCCTGAGCTTATTCAGCACTGCAAGGCAACACACTCAGCACAACATAGCCCCCCCATGTCCTGGCAAGCTAATACATTTTTATTACTTGTGTCAGGCTGTTTTAAGGTACCACACTATGCAAATGATGAATTCATCCCCGGGTGTATTTTCTTGCTGACAGTTTGGAGAAAAGCTGAGTGTCATAATATTGATCCCCCCCCCCCCCCCTACATACTGTATCTAAAAGCATAGGACTTTGGAGATATTTCTTAAGTGAGTATTTTCAGCAAGGTCCACCCCCAGACGGTGGGAAATAAACTTTATTGGAATGTAACGGATGAAGGCAAAAGGGAACAAAATGGATTTCAGTCGGGTTGCACCACATCTCAACTTGTTGGTGAAGATGTGTAGTTTGAGGGGGAGGAGTAGGGGGGGGGTTCCTTCTTAATGGTGGCTAGCCTGAAAGAAATGGCTCCAGCGGCCTCCTATTACTTACGTTTCTCTCCCCCTCTCAGCCTCACCTAATGGGATATACCTCAAACTGAACAATAGTTCCATTAAATGCCAAGTCAGAAACAAGAAGTTGAACACAGAGCCTTTCAAGCTGGCGTGCCGAGCAAGAAAGATGGAATTTCAGCTGCTTGAGATTAAAAAACCCACAGCAGCAGATGGAAGTGGTGAAGAATGAGACGCGAAAGGGAGGGGTGTGAAAAAAAAAATAGTAGATGGAGGGGAAAAAACGAGGAAGCACAGGAGCAAGACAGAGGTGGCAGGCAGTCAAAGTGGCAGTTACACTGTAAATAAGATCTCCCCGCAGGGTGCTTAACTCTGGACTGCCTTTGTCTGGCCTTTAATAGCTTACAGGGCTGAGAGAGACAGATTAGAGCAAAACTGCAGGGACACAGAAATATAGGCTTTGTCTACAGCGGGGATTTATCTCCCACCCTGGGTCTGAACTTTTGTTTTCCTGGGGGCCTCCGCTGTGTCGACTTGTAAAAACCTGAGTTTTGTCTCAATTCCTGATGCGCACCGAGTTTGAATCATTATCACCCCCTCAAAGAGATCCGCTCGACCGTGTGAATGCTCTTTTCTCCCGCGTTTCACAACACATCTCCGGCGGCCGTGCAACATGCTGCAATCGGGTGGGAAAATGACGGACGCGTGTAGTTTGTGAAGTTTTTTTTTTTTTTTTTTTTGCAACTTTTATTGGGTTGCGTTTTCCTCGTCGGAGCACAGTGGCACGGAATGAACCAGGCTCATTAATCAAAGTGCAGCCTAAAGGGAAAACATACTGGGCTACATTAATTTTCACAGCAGAGTGGCTGAGGGAAATGATTAATATATTACCAGGAGGAAACAGGTTAAGAAGCCCTGATTACTGTCATATAACAGATCAATGAGAAGCTATGCATTATTTACCTATTTTGACATCACGGATTGAGCTGGAACAAGGTAATAAACAAAAATATTCAATACGCCATTATTCTCCATTCTCCCTCAGCAGATCTGAGAAATTAATAAATAATGTTTTTTTTTCTCCCCAGAATTTACACAACCATCTAGCATTGGACTGGGGAAAAAAAGGGTGGGGGATGATTTGCATAAAACACCTTGCATTTAAAATCAGGTGTCGTTAATAATGAGCACTTGTGTTTGAAGGAGCTCTTCATTAGTGTGAATGAGTATGTGATTGCCCCGGCTTTGATGTGACTTCACACGGCAAAAACCGGATTGGGGTGGCTAATGAAGTTCTTTAAAAACCCGCCGCCGAGTTCAGCGAGTGTCGGCGCTTCTTTTGACATTAAAAGTTTAACAAGGGGACCCTAAAGTCCCTTTGATGTGACACGCGCAAGTTTAACGGAGCTTTTGATACGCCGTTGTGGCAAAACCCCAGAATACGAGGCGTGACGATGCTGCTGAACAGTGTGCATCACCTGCCAGCGAACAGAACCCTTATAGGCACTAAATGGCACTACTTACTACTTCAAGACCTTTATGGTACATTAAAATGTTCAGTGAGTCCATTGATGAGCCCGTCAGTCAATTCACAGGAGGATTTAGCAATTGTTGTCACTGCGTCATCCATCATCAGATAGGATTCTGCCTGTTTTGATGGTAAACCCTCTTGTAATCACACATTTCTGGATGTGGTCTTAGCAGCAATAATGCGGGCACCTGCGTGTTTTGATGGCGGTATGCTAATTAGCTGCTGCATGAGCGGATGCTCCTTCCGAAAAGAGAGGAGAGCCTAATTAATTTTCAGATTCGAGCTTTGATGTGTCTAATTGCTCTAAGCTTCCCAACTTCATTAGTCAGCGAGCTCTCTCGGTGGACGGTGGAGCCGGGTCCCTGCGGTTACCGAGGAGAGATTTACCTGTGTATTTTTAGGCCCCGTTATTATTAGATGCACTGTTGCCGCTGCTGCATCTCAGCCGAGTCTAAAACCAATAAGATCTTAGGAGCTTTGTGAAATGAAATTGTCCTTTCTCACACTGTGATGTGAAAGGAGCTCATCAACGATGTGTGTTTGTTTTTCAAATCGTCTTCAGTCAGTTTGCAGGACAACAAGGCCTCCAGGTGGACGTCTAAAGGTCGGGTTGATCGTACTTTCAAACCCTCTATATTTTCACAAATGAATTCAGATTTCATACCTCTTTGTGTGTCGTGTCGTGGTGTCATTTCTCCCAATTTTCAAGCAGATTCCAATCAATTTCCAATTGTCTACTACACAAAACTGCAATCATCTTTTCCTCCTGTAAAACAAAATACAAAGTGTGCTCACATAAGCGAGTACCAACCAATTTCAGCCAATAATACTATGAACTCTATCCATCAATAAGGTATATGGAGCCACAATCCAGAGTGACTCCATGTCGCACTACCTTCTAAACCAACCAACGCGAGGTAATGGGATGGGTTTGTCTGTTTAAAATCTGTTTCAAAGGATTAATTAGGTAATTGATTTATCAGTCAGAACCTATAATCATGTGCTCAGTCATATAACGTATGAGTTGACTAAATGTCCAATGAATCCTTCAGTTAATCCACCGAATAGTTGTTTCTAAACATGATCTCATTAGCATATTTGTTCTAGCATCCATTGTTTTTTCTACTTTTTTCTTCCTAATTTGACGTGATGCCTGCCTGTTAGCTGTCTTTTTATACATGTCACATGCTAATGTGGTGAAAGCCATGATGAAGATAAGTAGACACTTCAACCACACCCCTCACTCATTCTCTGAATGTGCCTGCTGTCAATAAGACAGAAGTTGTATCAGAAAGTGACAAGTTAACGTGTAAAGTACTGGTCAGAAATCAAGTGGATACAACTTGGGTTTCTTGTCTTGGATGTGGCCATGGTTTAATGTTTCAGGTTTTTCCATACGTCCCTCCATCAGTACATCCCTCTGGTCCATTCTCAGGAACATGAATTTCTTCATATTTGGCACAAACATCTACCTGGACTCTAGGTTGATGGCTGTTAGCAAGCTACTGTCGTTAGCTAAGGCACTTGCACACGTATTTCAAGCACAAGGCACATACTGTCAAAATGATTTAGCTTAACTAGCATACATATAGTTAGCCTAAAACTGACTTTCCTACAAATTGCTTTGTGCACGTAGACATACTTGGTGTCGAGATCCAACTGCTTTCCCCCATTCTTCCTGCAGATGCCTGACTTTTGACTTTGCCGTATCTAATGACTTGATCACCCAGTTTCAGCAATGTGAACCTAGTTGACATTCAGAGGACATGCTAACGGGCTCACTGGAATGTGTTTTAGTCACTGCTGCCAGATGGAGTGAACCTATTGACACCTCATTACCTGAGACGTTATTGGTTGAAAGGGAACATTTTGTTGGGGTGCGTTTCTGCCTTCTGTTTTCCCAAACATTTGACCAAGATAATTCATTACGGGGACATGATGCAGAAATGTTCCTGATTTGTTATGAGTAAATGTCACTTACTGTCATTGCACATCTTAATGATAGCTCCCTCCGTCACCGTTATTAAGGATGTAACGACTATGGCAATACTGCTCTGCTTGCTTAAGAATTTTGGGCGCATCTATTGTCCCATATAAACTGACAACAATTGCAAGAGAAAGGAAAGGTCAACCATAAACAACCTCATTAAAGTGGCCCTCGTTTTGCTTGGCCAAATGAGAACATTGGTGGGGGGGATCGATCTCCCGCAAGATACCCTAAAGAGAAATAATTTGAAGAGTGCTGGCTTGTGAGTTTTTTGGGGGGCTTGCTTCGTAAAGCAAGATTGGCCTCATTAGCGAGTTCCTTGGTGATGTGCGCCGGGCCCCAGAGTCCCGGGCTGAAGCTGGGGGACTTGCTGACTTGTTAAAAAAACACCTTTTCCTCTCTGCTTTTTTAATTTTGTTCCCTTTTCTGAGCCTGTTTAGCATCTTTTGAAAACTCCAAGAGATTGATTGACCTCTTCAGTTTATCCGTTTGACCGTGCAGGGTCATTTTCTGCATAGGGATACATAATTGGCCCCTGGCTTTGTGTCTTGTTTTATCATTTTATAAATAAATGCATTTAACGGGGATACGACACAGGGGGCTACTGTTTTTCTAGATATTCAGCAAATATTAGGCCTATCGCCTCAGCGGAAGGCATTGTGCTTATTTACATGGGAATATAAAGACCTGTATTTTGCAGACTACTGTCCTTGGGGCAGGATTATCTGGCTAGTACACACACACACACACACACACACACACACACACACACAAATAACCTACACATTTCTACTAGACTACATCATTGCGAGCCAATACTTCAAGACTCTACCCCAGGGCCGTCTCACACCACCATTTAAAAACTAAGTTGACTCCAAAACGCCCCCAGCAAATATTGTTAAGTCATTAAATTACGTATAGCTGCAGTCATAGTATTTATAATTTATGTTTGGGCTTAAGAAGGTTGGTAACTGAGTGAAATGACAGAAGTCTCTAAGTGGCAGATTGGAAATCCCGGAATGTGAAAGGAAAGGTGCTTAATTGCTTACTTTTTTAACAGTACTGGACCATCATATACAAAAGGAAAGGAGATATTGCCGACCCACATCAATAACATCTGCTATTGCATAATTAGGTAGCCAGGTCTAAGTACAGTCGGATTCTCTCACCACTGCTTTTGTCTTTTCCTAAGTCCTTATGAATTCTCTTTCACACCTTTCCTTGACCTCATGACGTCAAGGCAAAGTAGTAAAAAGGAAAAGACAAAGGGTGGAATTCTGAGTGTTCGACCGTAGACTAAGAGTCCCTCAGCGAAACACGATCACTTTTCATTTGGCTCAGGCGGCAGTGCATTTAACGCCTTTGGTACTGATGATCCATAATTCAGTCTCATTTTGACACATTAAATTCAAGGCCCCTGCATTTTGATTTCTGCTGACCAAACAGAAGAGGGGAAGTCTTCATCAGCAGCCCGTTGGATGATGTTAATGGATCCCGGGCGACTTCTATCTGTGGAAAAAGATCCATTGGCCTCGAGGGGAAGTCTTCATCGCTCATAAAACTCACAGGATTACTACACGATACTACAGGATATTAGTCATGCTTTTTATTCAACAAGAGGATGTCTCATGAGTGAGAAAGGAAATTGTGCTTCGTCATTATTAGCTGCAATATTCATACACAGTTTGGTCATGGTGATCTCTGGCACATTAGGTTATTCATTTATATCTGTGGATCTTGATACACATTTTTGCTAATGGCAACATGACAGTCCAAGAACTGAACTTTTGCTCATATTTGTGTCCAAATATCAAAACATCATTAAGACAATCTAAGTCAGGCTGACCTTATCATACTTATGACTTACTTAGCCTCAGTCTGTTAGCACATTATCATGGAGCCACCATTGCAGATTTAAGTGTTTCTCCTTAATAAAATAAAGAAAACAGCGAGACAGAGAGTATAAAATCTTCAAGAATGGAAGGTTTGACAGGTATAGCAATAGTTACTAAGAGGGGGCGGATCCTTTGAAATGCTCAGTAGTTCTGTGAGACAGCAAATATATTCCTCCAGTGGGATTTAACACAGGCTGGATTGAGGTCACAGTTAACCACCTGATACACATGAATCCATGATACTACGTAAAGCATGACTGGAAATTCAAATTTTATAGACAAAAGTCAAACGTATGCACATTCCCGCAGTCAGGCCTTTTTTTTTTCTGTCTGCTTAGGCGCGTATTTACATTCCAAAACACTGGAACTCATTAATTAAAGGGAGAGCAAAGTTCCCCCGCCAGGGTTGTGTTGGGGCCGATCCGTCCCACTAAACCATTTCCATTTGCCCTTGGCTGTCTAGGTGAAGCAGAATGAGGGAGAATCTCCATATCGCGTTTGTTCTTGTCAACCTATGGGCAAACGTTCAACCAGCACGGTCATACATTTGCATTATAATGAGCTGTGCCCAAGCATAAAACAGTTTATATTTTTCAATGTGAGAAGAAATGCACCACAGAGACAAGTGTGAAAGCTTGTGTGTGTGTGTGTGTGTGTGTGTGTGTGTGTGTTTCTATGAAGTGGTTTTCTGTGGTGTTTGATATTTAATTCCTTTGTGGATTTGTTGCCTTGTGTGTGTCTGCTCAGTTTTGTCTCCATGCCTTTTGTTCATGATGCGAGTGGTGTGTGTGTGTGTGTGTGTGTGTGTGCGCGCGCCCCGGGGAAAGATGTAACAGACAGTGGCAGTGACATGCCCAGTGCTTAACTACATGGGAGTTGCACAAATTGAGCATGACAAGCTGCAGACAGAAGACGGTTGGCACAAAAGCAGCCATGCAAGAGTTCACAGAGCTAAAAAGAAAATGAAGCCTCCTCCCCCGAAACTTTACTTTAAAAAGATTGAAACAAATGTTAACGCTAAGCAGATGCACGACACAATCTATTCAAGGCAGGGAAGTAAATTACCTCTCGGAACAAACAAGACGGCGGACTTCATTCTGCCGAATAACTGTCGGGTTCGATGATGCATTCGTGGAAACGTGTTTGCCTCCGACGTGCAGATCTGATCCCGCTATTTCAGTCTGTATCGGACCAAGATCAGTATCAGAATCCACCTCTCAACTTGTAAAGCAATTATAACATTTTGATCACACGACTTTAGAAAACAATTAAAAAAACATCACTCACTATAATACAATCTAGTCATAACTAAGGACTTAAAGCATAGTAAAAAAACATTATTCCTGACTCGCTTGCTGTCATTCGGCTCCCGCCTCGTTGCCGGTGTTGCTGTGGCTACATTGTCACTGGCTCTATTGTGAGAAGAAGGTGATTGGCATTCTGCGGGTTTGACTCATTGGAAATGGCTGCAGTCGCATTCTCGCAGCTAATCGCACTAAAACCTCCCCCGATATAACTGTGAAGAAATAAATGAAAAAAGGTGTTTGTGCCGTGCCTTTCTGTTTAGTCGCAACCAAACGGAGGCTATTCACAACAAATAATAACATTACACCCTGAGCAAAGAAATTCATGAATTCGTAATTGCAGGAGCACAGTTGTTTTTGTGCCTGATGTGATGTTCCACTCATTAAGCATTCTGAGGAGCGAGCCGGGGTCCTGTGTACGTTTGCACCTCGCAGTGTTATCTAATAACTGGCAGACAAATGGAACGCCGGCTTGTGTTTTACAAACTTTAGACAAAGGTTGGAATTCACAATGCAGCGTTCACTATGGACTGCGATAGCCTACCTCGTGCTTTCTTTGTCTCCGTCAAAACCACACATCTGTTAAGATTCTTCCACTTGAGAAATTGAAGTTTTGTACAACCCACAATATCATGGCGACATCTGACCTGAGCGACGTTTTGCTTATAAAGTTTGAACACGTAATCATTCGGTATCCCGGCAACTCTTTGTAACGGCGTGGAAGTTTCACTCCTTAACTTCTGTCCTCACTTTAATGAAGCAGATTGCAATCTCACGGTTTCTCATCCGCTTCCCTCTGTCCAATCAGAGCTGTAATGAAGTCCACTGTTGTGTTAAAGCTACTTAATGCAAATGGAACAATGCAAATGGTGGTTTTCAAATGAGGCTGAAGCGTTGCCGGCGAGGTTATGATGTGCTTAATGATGCTTTGGGCTGAATCCCTCGAACGCACCGTGGAGGTGCCAATCCTAGTACTGGAAAACTAAAAAATCCACCAACATCTACTAATGTTAACATGTTCATGTTCAACGTGTCTTGGTGGATCAGACAGTGATTGGATATCAAAACGATACATCCAAGAAGCATCTTTTCATCTCAAACAAACAATGAAATACATTAAATGGAATCAAATTTGGTAGTTTCACTGTATAGGTTGCCATGATGGACGGATACTGAACGGGTCTACCGGACACAGGCAAAGGGACCCAAAGTGTGAGGCCCCACTTGACCCACTCACTCAAAGAGACGCCAACCAGGAGGAGACTCAAACTGAGCACAAAGAAATATGAAAAGGACTAGAAAGCAACAACAAAGAGATGCAAAATGACAAAAGAGGCAACCAACCCACAGAGAGATGTGTCACAACAGCAACATGGGAGATGGCGGTCATCAATCAGACCTCGTTCCAAGTTACAGGCCGGTCTTACAGCAGGCATTTTCACATAAGCAAATCATTATTATTGACATTAACGAGGGATCTGGTCTATTAAAGTGTCTCCGGAAGCTGCGACAGTGAGTCAGCAACCAGGACCCTGAAACCCTGAAGCAGCAAAATGAAATTCAACCATGTGAATTTCAACATTTACACCAGTGCTTTTCTTCCTGGGACATGGCAAAACAGCCTCCCTGAACAAAGCCTATCCCAGAGCACATTTGTATTTTTTTCTTTTTTGGGGGCCTCACATGCTGCCGCAGCACTGCTGAGGTTCTTTTTTTTTTCTTCTAATCTTGGGTTGCTTTGGACCTCATTTCAAACTGTTCCCAACACCTCTGGTGTTTTCAATGAATTCCCCTGGAAGGAGAAAACAAGCAACAAACCGGGCAGTAAAACGAATCGTTGGAGCATCTAAACATTTGCCGGCACTTTCGCGACCTCACGTGCAGCATGTTCCACTAATGTCCCTTTTTTTTTTAATGATGAGTGCGTTACACTCTTCAGTTGAGGTGCAAATTAAACAGGCTTTCAGTGTTTGTGTTGGTGTGTCAGCTTCATTGTGACCCCAGACTATGTAGGTCACTGGACACCACTTTAATTGCTTGCGTTACTCTCACTGTCATTTGAGTCAGGTAGCCGAGCTTTTTGCCGTGTCAAACACTCTGGGCTGTTTTAATAATTGGACTTCAAGTAAACTTCTGGCAAAAGTAGCAGGACATGCACATCGCTTGCAGCCTCGAGGCACATAAGCCGCTTGTTTACGTTTGCACCGTTGTTTTCCCACCCAATTATTATTTCCTCCTGATAAAGAAATGCAAGTCATCGAGCAGCCTTCACTTCTGCAGCGTGCATGAAAAACTATTTCGAACATTAAGTGAGTTATTTAAGTTTTTTTTTTTTTAAAGAAGTGTGCACGGTGGCGGGTGCGATTAGCGTTAGATATGAAAATGCAAAGAAAGGGAGGAGAAGGATGAATCTGGGAAAAGAGAACGTATGAAAATAGAAAATATTTGTGGCTGCGTCAAACATTACACTGCCGGGTGTGAACCTGCAGCTCATCGAGGCGGTTTTCAATTCCCATTGACAACTCAAAAGATAATGAGCTTATAGATGTTTTTAAGATGTATTTTTGCTCACGTCTGTGCCCGGGATTAGAGGTTTGGAGTTAATAATGCTTGTCTCCTGCTTTCACAAACAAGAGCCGGGTGGAAAAACAGTCTAAAAAGCTCGGTGATGCCACATTATTCCTTCACAATGTTCTTCACTTATCCCGTGATTAAGTCTTTATTCAACCGATAGCTGGGAAATTCTTTGATTTTTATCTTCTGGACATGCACATCATCAACAACAACTTTAAAACCAGAGTATAATGTAGCCGAGTGGAAGTAGCTATATTTAGTCGCATCCATCAGTGCGTGATGACATGTCTCATTCTACAACACCTCCGCATCCATCTTCATCAGTATATATTGGCATGGAAACAATTATCTCTATAATTTGTCTGCTTATCAACGAGGATGTTGAAAAATATAGGTTCAGCTTCACCCAGTACACGTGGGAAGAAGATCATTACAACCAATCTAACCCAAGACAATGGAAATACTACATATTCCATTCTGATTATTACTACATGGTTGTTGATTGAAAAAGAAACATATATTTGTCGTACAAAACATGTAACAATGCAAAAAAGGCTCCAAATAGTGATGTATAAAAAGGTGGACTACCATACATTCTCAAACAAAAGCCTGGTCAAATAATGGCAGAAATAATGTTTTCTATGCTCTTATTATTTCCAGTTGCTTCCTGTGTGCTTCATCTGACACAACTTGAAAGTGTTGTTTTCTTTTCTGCTTTAAAAGTCTGCCTATAATGGAAGGTTGCGAGACTTTTAATGTAACACCATTCAGGGGAAAAGGTGCCAAGTGGACCACCTCTCATGGCTGCTGCTCTACTGTTGGAACATGTGCTGTGGAGAGTGGACATGATGCCCAATTTCAAGACAACACATAAACAGGGCTGGCGTTTTTGATTTTAACTCGGGATAGGGGGAAATTACACATGATGTATCTCTAATATAAGCTCAATTTTGACTAGATTTTGAGTAACGGAAGCTTGTTTTTGCCTCGGCTGTAGCTGAATTCCTTCTTATTGCAGGCAGAAATAAGTGGTTGAAGAAGCGAGGTTATTCTCTACCCTTTTTATCTGCTAATGTACAGTTATTATGGCACATCCTGGTGTGCATGCTGTAGAAACGTATATAGAGCAGGCTTAAAGGAGGTATTAAAGCCCAATCATCTTTTAAATGAATAGCGCCATTGTGTGAAAAATTGAACTGGACACATGAATTAGGACGTGACCTTGGTGGCTTTAAAGATGGATCTGATTAGTCTTTTTGATGTAAAACATTTTTTTCTCTACGATTTCTTTGTAGAACATAATGAATGATATTATGTCCAGTTAAAGGGAATAAACCAACCCGCCTATAGTGATTACGCGAGAGTGATATGAAGTATTATTAAACCGTAAACCTGTAATTAAACATTCACATGCAAACGAAGTCCAACCAAGAATCTCTAAATAAAGTCACATGGTTTCACTCAGAGAGGCCTCTCTAGCTGTTGCATTGAGAATGTCCCCACATGAAAAACGGATCAACTCCACCAGTGGGCCACGTGTTGGCCCCTCTGGCTCCATCTCTGGCGATTAGCCAGTATGACAGCTACTAGCATGTCAGAGAAGGGAGCCAGGGGATCCGTTCACTCCGGCACAGTGACCCGGGCCGGAGTTTGCCGTGGGCTCACTTTTCTGATGATGCAAGGAACTTTGAGAGGTAGTGATCCCTCTCGAGCCGGGGACATGAAATTGAGGCTCTGTGTCATATTCGGTCACCATTGCTGTAGCTTGGAGGGAATGGGAGACTTTTCCAGTGATAACCTGTAAAATGTCTGAATTTTTTCCCGGTTTTGCTTGCTTCTTAACTATTCAGGGAACCCAAAGACATATAGAACCTGCATATACTGTTTTATGTTTTCATTATATAACAAAATGTGTACTTTAACAAAATTGAATGCATGTATGCGGATGCAGGCACACACAGTCTGAACGCTGCATGCTTGGAAAAGTGTAAATACAAATACAAAAACTTGGTTCAAGGACAACTACTTGTGGATTGGTAATACCTGAGTGTGTACACATTCACCCCGAGAAGATCATTTCCATGGCACGAACCTTTCCACATCCAGTCTCATGTGATCTGAATAGAATTTATTGACTTTACCCCTGAATGGTGCTGAATATTCAGGACATGTCAACAAACCCCCCTCCCCCAGCAAAAAAAAAGAAGTGGCATGTACATGCACATTAATACAAATCAGAATCTTCTCCTCAGAAACAATTCCACGAAATGCAAATGATTCCGTTGACCTTGCCCGGCGGGGGGAAATGAGAGGGAGAAGCTGCACACATCGTTGTCAACAGAAGTGATAGAAGCAGAAAAACATTCCCTCGAGGCAAGTGGAACATCTCTATTCCTCCTCCCCTTCCCCGCAGCGCTGGCAGGGAGAAAAAAAAAAGTTTCCAAATGTTACGGAGCGTGAAAGATGGTGAGCTTTTTGGAAATTGACGTATTTTAATGCAACCGTGTTTCTTCCAGTCAAGCAGGTTTAATCTGCATAGTTCTGAAGACGTGTGCTTTTTTTTTTTTTTTTTTAGAGTGTAGTCGATGTGAGAGTTGTCCACTGTGTGTGAATAATGGATGAGGGTGTGAAAGGTGAGGTGGGAGTGGGTGTATTCATGCTTGGTGTGCTCCGTGAGGCTGTGCTACACAAGGATAACGGCTGCTTTAAATTTCGCACACACACACACACACAGAGGTGTTCACACAAAAAAAACCACAGGGTTTTTTAATCTATGCGCTATGCGGCCGGACCTCACACGCCGAATGCCGCGGTGACTTACGGACACAAAAGATGCTAAATTTAGTCGCCCCGCCAACATCACTTTACATTCTCGCCCTGCCAATATTTCTGAACCGCCGTTCAAACGGTATTAAAATACCACGGGGTCGACAATTCCACTTATCAAGCGGTTTAAGCGCTGCGTGTTTACGGGTAATAATAATTATGCAATTTATTTATAGAGTGCTTTTCATGGTGCTCAAAGTCGCTTTACATTTGAAATAGAAGTAAGCAGACAATCAATGGACAAAACCACACACTCACATTAAAAGCAGTTCTAAAAATGTGACTTGTAAGTCTTTCTGTCCACGTTCAAGAGTAGAACTAAGTGCGTGATAAAAGATGCATTTTTCTACTTATACAGTAGTGCATTGCAAGTAGAAAAAATGCCACTTTTATCAATGTGACACTTCATTCTATAAAGGCCTTCTGGAAAGTGCAGGGATCAGCAAAGTATTTTTTGCGAAAGGAAAATGTATTAATTTTATGTTTCTGCCTCACTTGTGGTGCAAATAACCAAATGTGAGAATGATTTCGGCATTTCTAAATTGTATATCACATAATATTACTGTGATTTCCTCAGGAATACTTCCTCATACTAATATTGCATTAATGCTCTTTGAAGGAAATTTAATGCAGCCTGAAAAAACAAATTGCAAAAAAAGTTGACTAACATATTTCACCCTAAAGAAAAAAAAACCATCAGCTTTTTATGTTTTTTCATTCTTATATTGATGAACTCAAAACACATGCTTAAGGTTAGAGAACAGTCATGAGCTTACTTTTTAAAATATTTACCTGAAACCTTTTTGTACCATTTTCTTCCCCCCATTTAAACCTGTGGTTGCGGCTCAGGGTGAAGATCGGGTCGTCCACTAATCATGGGGTCGGCGGTTTGATCTCCAACTCTTTCCGTCCACGTGTTGAAGAGTCTTTGGAGAAAACACTAAATCACATGTGACAGTTTTTGCAATGCAGATCCCGCGGAGGTCATCGTTGTGCTCTTCAGGTCACGCGGAGCTTTGCATAGGTAAAAGCAGTGTGCTCGTCCACATGTGCATCTTGCACTTAGCACTTAGTAAGGCGTCATGGTTTGGCTTCAAATATGTGTGTTTGCTCACGTAACATAGGGTGAGTACATAACGACTTGTTACTTTGAAAGAAGACATCATTGATTTCACATAGGACACAGACATTTGTCTCCTTGGTGAAAGTCCTGTGTTTGTTTGACCTCCACCGGATGCGGACTTGGATTTAATGATGAATATGATTCGACAAACAAAATCTGTTTCCTAACATATTCAATTGAAAATGCAGTTTCGTTGTATTTTTTAGGAGACTGGCTGTCACACACACTGTAACTCTTCTAGTCACACTTTGAATCGACTGTCGGCATTTTCTACAAGTGAAATGTGTGAAGTAAGGCGAGAAATGGAAATGTTTTTGAAGTTCCCCTGAGTTGGAGGGAAGGGGTCACTTGTCAAAAGGAAATATGTCAGGAAAAGCGACTGAAATGATGGGACATTATGGAGAATAAAAGTCACCGTAATGGAGGATTACGCTTTTGAGGCCGAGAGACAAAGTACTTTTGAGAAGTAATACACAGTAAGGTCACAGAATCCTGAAGTCCAAAGCAGTAAATCAAAGTTCACTTCCAATTCCAAATGGGTCTCCTTTCCACCTCCCTATCATTGCTCTGCTCAACAGCAGCTCATATCATTGACTAAGACTCCAATTCTAGCCCCAGAATGAAAAACAGATAATGCTTCTGCACTCTGATTCTTCAGTGGGTACAATGTGTCCTCCAGACATGTAAGGGACTCGACACTTGACGGGAGTGAACCTCGAGTGTCAATTTTCACACCCATTCTTCATCTGTCACTCTATGGAATCCACATCTGTGTAAGCTTGCCACACTTCACTCTCCGCACGCGGCGGCGCAGGAAAATTACAGGAAATTAAAGTTCCCACTCCGACGTACGCCGACATACGTGGGCCTCGCTAGAAGGTGAATAAATAAAGCAGCGATGAAGTAAGAGCACGGCTCGAACCCTTGATTAATGGCTGCGGGAGAGGAGGGAGGCAAACGTGAAAATGAAATAAATTCATACAAAACCAGATGAGTGTCGTGGAAGGGAGGCATCTCGGAGGAGTTGCATTATGTGTAAATGACAAGCGATCATGCCGTTCTGTTCATACATGTTCAGCTTCATGATCTAGGCAACGTGGCAGTCTGTTGTCTGACTGGACTAAGCTGAAATATCTTGAACATAATTATCCATCTCATAATTGCATCTCCTGGTGTGTAAAGAGCATCATGAACTTGTTTTATGCACTGTGCGAGAAAAACATGCATCAGGAATCAAGTCCGAAAGCCTGACTTCCTGAAAATTACAGGTTTCGAGCTGTGCGTCACACAAATGACTGGTATTATGGTGATGGAAGGGGATAAACAGGGGTGTCGGTGGAGAAGTGGGTGGAGGGACGGACGGAGAGGAAGATGCCGAGGGGCAGGATCACTTCGGAGACTTGACCTTCCTTTCCTGCACACTGTCAGGCGCTTGCATTGAGGAGACATTGACAGGGAAGCAGCCAGTCATTCAGTCAGTCCAGCAGACATATCTCCCCTTTACACTGTCCACCCCCGCTACCTCAGCAAGCGAGGAAGAGGGTGGGAGAGTATCCGCCAAACAAATTCACTTCCTGGCAATGTGACGCTCCGGCGTTCTGGCTTAGGGGGAAAATGTTAACGTTTCCAGAAGCGATCGAACACCTCCTCATTCTCCTCATCCCTCTTTTTAAAGTGTTTGTCCCCCCGCGCCGCCGCAGCTGGCCAACAAAGCCGACAATGAGCTTTTTTTTTCATTGCCGCCATTCACCTGCACACAAGCCGCCGTAATTGTTTCTCGCTGTGATTCCCGCTTTGATTGTGCGTCCCTCGGCGAACCGCCAAGCGAGCCCAACAAAAGAAGCGGTGGGCCCTCTGTTATCGCCGCAGATGAATGGGTGTGCAGTCGGTGGATATTTCAGCGAGATGGAACGGGAAGAAATGGGGGAGGGTATTTTCCCGGTGCCAATTGAATTCAAAACGGTCCGACCTTCCTGTCGGCGGTCCAGCGTTTCCGTGTCGACGCGTGCAGATGTCTCGCCATCTGTAGAGGGTCTTGTAGCGAACAGGACTGCATGGGTTAGGTTAAAGCTGATACCCGCCTTTTACCTCTGGGGACTTGAGGGAAGAAAATAAACATCTGAAGTCCTCTTTGCTGGACTTGCTGTCAGGATTAACTGCCGTAGCTACAGTACGGAGGTTTGAGAAATCGAGAGCAACCGTCAAATGTATCGGTGTGTGCGAACACGAAAGCATCAGCAGAGGCGTGATGAGCTGACAGACGGTTACAGTACAGCGAAGTGCGCAGTGTGTCCTTGAAACGCGTCATTGTGAAACGCAATAATTGTCTGCTCCGAACGCATCCCCTCCAGAGAGAATAGACAACAGTGATTTATTTGCACGTCTCAAAGTCTCCTTTACTCTACATGGCTCTCATGTCGGGTGTCTCCGTCTCATCTGTCACGCACCGAGATGAACACGAGACTGCGACACTCCAATCTGTCTTCGGCAATCTCTCATGTCACGGTGCCACTGTATGAAATGATTAACTGCCATTTTTAATGCACATGCGATTGGGAGACAGGCCAACGAAGCCACACGAGTGAACAGGGGATACCATGTGTATCAAGGGTGGGATCCAAAATGGCATGACAACAAAATTAGATAAATGTTCCAAAGTTTCTACACAGTTGGATGGATCGAATCTTATTGTGGTTTGTTAATGTGATTTTAGTGAAACAACAAAAAGAATTATAGTAACATAGTGACAACCAGTTTAGAGTCTTGCAGCTTTAACAACTCGTCGTCTCTAGTTTTTGGGCAAACTCATGTTATAGCTTTCCAGTAAGTTACTGTACATTCTTACCATTCCCTTAAATGCCCCTTCTTTCACATTTTCACATTCGCAAGTTATCCTCATTAATAGATATTTCATTGAGTTTACGCATTTGTGAACATCAACTCCTTAAAGTTAGAGTCTATGGCAGAACTGTAGTATTTAAATGCAGTAGATTTTACAGGTGTACCTAAAAAAGTGGCCCCATATGCATTGTGCTGCTTGTACATACAGTATGTAAGCAAGTCAAATTAATGACATTATGCTACTTTTTTTTAAATTAAAGTATCTCAGTGCTCACAGGTCAATTGTCTGCAAGTTTATTTCCAGGTTCTGAAAAGATACAGAACTAAAACGCAACGTTTTTTTTCTTTTTTATTGTCTATATGACAACCTATTGACTTTCGTTGAGTTCAGGACTGTTTTCTGACGTATATAGCATTCAAACCATTTTTATAATTTCATGTTTCATTAAACAATTATTTTCATCATCATTAATCGATGATGAAATTAATTATTTAGTTCCATCCCTTGTAAATGATACATGGTATAATGTGAATGCAAAACTGCCAACATAGTCCTTTTTTAAAGTCACTGGTTCTGTCCTGAAATAATAAGATCATTGTCATTGCTGATGGTCAGTTTGTTAATGATTCCATTTAATGGATGAGATCCCTTATTTTAAATGACCAATTCCCCCCTTAAAACAAGACAGCCATGAACATAATGGTTTTACTCATCATGATGCCCACTAAACTCTCAAGTGTGCGGTTGGCCCATGTTTGGCTGGACTGGAATCAGCGCTCCATATAAAGGAGAAACAGGAGCTTATCCTAGAGGGGTAATTGCTTGCAGGGGAGGACATCCTTTGATGGACTCATGGTCCGCTTATCTCCCACCTTCCTGCAAAAAAAAGAAGGAAAACAAAGAGAGAGGGGGAAAAAAACTTCAAACATGGATGTAATGAAGCAATAACAAGCTGCTGCGAGATTATTATTTTTTTTTCTCTTCGCATGTCACCATGGTAACTGCAATTGGGAACCTAATGCGAAAGACACTGCATTAAATTGCATTTACGAGACGGGAGCGGAGCAGACACTCGTCAGCTGTTGAGCACTTTGTGATCGGAGATGATGACAACGGCACACTGTGTGCTTTTCAGGAGGCTTGACAGTACGAGTTGTTGACGACATGCAAGTTACCGTGGGTGAAAATTCAGCATCGCATGTTGTAAATGCAGCGCTAATTATTAAATGTTCATGTGCAAGGTCCTGTGTGCTTAAGATGGGGGTAAAACAAAGTGTTTTTATGGGAATTATTACTTATATCATCACGTGGATTATTGAGTCTACTCTTTTTCCAAATGGTCTTGCAAGATTTAGACTGATGGTGGCCTTTTGGGTAATTTGCGACTATGAAATGCATTTTTTTTAATATAAATTTGGCATTATGTGTCCTGTGTTATAACTCTAGTTTATAGCTTAAAACAAACAAGGGTAAGTCTTTAAAAGCGATTGAACTAGGCACACAGGTGGCTGAGTGGTTAGAGCACATGACATGTACAAACGTACGCACATACGCAGCCGACCCGGTTTGAATCCTGGTCGGAGGTCCTTTGCTGCATGCCCCCCCCCCCCCCCCCTCTCTCCTGTGTTTCCTGTCTGTCCACTGCTGATAAAAAGTGTCTTTGCCACAAAAATCTAAAAAAAAAAAAACGAATTGAACTAACAGAGCTGCATTCAAATTATTACTTTTTAAATCAAATAGTGAGCTTTTATTTTGAAAATAAAGTGAAATATTTTCTGGGGAACATTACAACAGTAATTCCTATTCATTACAAAAATAGTATTTCTCTTCTCATATGGCTATTGTTGCTATGAATGTGTGCTTGCAATCCCTGTGAATGTGATTTACTAAAGCAACAGCTCAACAGTGACTCACTGCCTTCCTGACGCGTTCTGCAGCTGAAGGCGAGATTAAAACGTCTCGTCCAGCTGTGAGTGTTGTCTAAAACATCTGAATGCGAGCATAAATGTGATGAAACCGCTTCAATTGGCAATAAATAGACCCTGCACAATGTAGCCACACTCATTGGCCTCAGGTTCAGCCTTCCAACCTTAATAAGGAAGAATTACATTCAACTATGTGAAAGGCATATCACCAAGGTTATGAAGTAACCTAAACACATAAACAAACAGGCACAATAAACGTCAGGACATTAAGATTGCAAATTGTAGGCCAAGGGTCACTCGCAGACACAATAACAGGTTGAATAAAAGCATTTGAAATTAAAATGCCTCTCTGGTCACAGGTGATAATGTTTATCTGTAAATTTGTCTGTGGTGAAAGAGCCGATTTAAATGGGAGGAATTACTGAAGATTATACAGACTCGGGGCGCCTTTAGCCCGCTCGTCACAAACGGGCGGATGATTTGTATTCCGCCGTCACATTTGTCGCTCATTCAAATGAGCTGGAATGCTGTTGGTGACAAGTTTTCATTCACCCCGCCGTCTCTGCGCACAACTGAATTACACATTGCATATACTTTTGCCCTTGGGTTTTTCTGAGACTAAAAACAGGAATAACATAAGAGATGCTTAATGTCAAATTTCACACAACAGCAAGCTGCTCTGCAAGCAGTGCCATAAATCATGTATATCTACACCACCCCTCCCCCTACTCCAAACTTTTCCTCATGCCTCTGTTGGCCATTTTTTCCCCTACCTTCTTCCCCAGCTAATACAAACAGCAGTCAAACTCCACCCTAACCCATTTAGTTTCCTGTATTCTGTCAAAAGCTTTGTGTGACTTTATTTATTTTACACATGAATACAAATCTGGTAAACACAGGATTTAAAGTGATGCCTTTGTGGTGTTCTTTACGGAGAAACAGTCAATTAGGTCGACTAATGGACCACTCTATTTCATTGGTAAGTTCCAGTACGACCACGTAAAAATACTACCATCAAGATCCAACTACATGACATAAGAAAAGTTTCATAAAATGTACTCAGTGAGTACTTTAAGTTTTAGGGGTCATGAGACAATTATTAGGGTAGAAAAGAAGGGAAAATACATATTTTTTGGGGGCTTTTTCACTGTTTGTGAAATATTACATACGTTAACCTGCAAACAAAAAAAATTCAAGCCGTTAACTAACAGCTGTCAAATAAATGTAGTGGAGTGTAGTTAAAGTTGCATAATAAAGACATTCTTAACCAAAGTACAGTTCCCTTAAAGTAACACTTCCACTAAACAGCCGACGTTTTGTCTACTGGTGACGATTTATAAATTGGTTTAAGAATAATTGCACACTACACACAACATGTTTTAAGCTTTAAACTAAATATCATCACTGTACTTTGATAGAACTCATCAGTGCTGGGGGTTAATATCGGCTCTAATCTTGCGAGGCCAATTCTAAAAGAGTTGACTTTTCCTCATGTAATAAACTAATAACGCCCTCTCATAAATTAATCAAATTCAGTGCCTCATGCCATATCGCTGCCTCATGTCCATAATACTTTCCACCACCGCAATGCATCCTGGGTAATGCATGTTAAACAGAGATCCAGGTGGGTCACTCTTTCTTGTCAGTGAAATAAAACAGCGTAAGAAGCATCTCTTTACCCAAAACATACAATATTTGACCCACTTCTCCCAGGATGGACACAGAAATGTGCTGGAGTAGTTTGCATGTGGTCCACTGATGGATATGACATTCTTTTCTTCTGCCCTGGTATAATGAAGTTCCCTCGGGAACTTTGATTGCATTTTGAAATATCTGTGAAATAAAGTAACCTAAATTCACCCTTTTTCTTCTCTCACTGTCTTATGCTTTTCTAGAGTCCTTTTTGTTGTTTCTTCGCAAACGTTCAGATGTACTTTATATAGAAATACCAATCCGTGCTTGTTCAGAGAGTGACTGTACATTTCTGCATTCGCTGACTTCCGGCGACCTTTATTGTTTCTGTCTACTTTTTCTTCCTCTCGCTCTCCGTTCCTCTCATGCTCTCTCTTTTTTCTTTTTTTTTTAATCTTTGCAATTTGTGAGGAGAAAGTGGCGAAAGAATACTTCTAACTCACTCCTCGATTGTGAAAACAATTTTAATGTGCCTCGCCGCTAATAGCTTGTGACTGAATAACCTGCATATTATGCACGACCAGGGGAGGGAGGGGGGGCTGCGTTGCCCACACGACGCGAGGCGGCGCGAAGAAAAAAAACAAAGCACCTAAATGCATCAATTTTTCAGCGTTTGGCTGATATGCTATTTTTCAGGTTAAAAAAAAGAAGAAAAAGCTGAGCACTTAGATCATCATTAGAGTGCAATTTTACAGAAGTCCCTCCTCAATAGTTGCTGATGCATTTTGCCATCCATGTGTACGGCACATCCCTCTGGCTGGTGTTCTGGAAGATTTACCAGAATGCCTGATAAAGTCAAAATTTATTTAGTTTGGAGATGTTTTTCCTGTATTTGGTTTTTGTAATGGTTACACGCACTTATTTATGGGCTCTTGTTGTTGATCTCAATAGACTTTTCTGCTTCTCCTTTGTTGCTGAA
Organism: Chelidonichthys spinosus; assembly: GCA_029853015.1. Classification (NCBI taxonomy): domain Eukaryota; kingdom Metazoa; phylum Chordata; class Actinopteri; order Perciformes; family Triglidae; genus Chelidonichthys; species Chelidonichthys spinosus. The sequence goes on along the minus strand of CM056843.1, from coordinate 8,062,492 downwards.
CAGTGGGACACGAGGCTGCATGAAGCAGCCTTTTTAGGTCTTCCTAAAAACTTGTTCTAGTAGGGGGTTTGCCATGCGGTGCTGTTGGCCTAGTTTGGATTGGCACTCCTCACGGAAGACGGTTCGGCATTGGAAAGTTTCTGATAGGTAAGGCCATTGGATAATCCTTTTGTCTGCATAGTATCTTTGTTTCCTCTGTGTGATCAGGGGGAGAGCATAGCTGTGGATCAGCTGTTGTGTTGAAGGAAATCTATTATTATATGAGCACTTTTTTGAGCACTTTGGTTTGGATTCTTTTGTAGTGCGAGTTTTGTGCTAAAAGAGCGTTTGTAGTTATACTACATCGGTCAGATACTTGTGTCTTTATGCCCTTTAAGCAAACTTATTAGACAAAATTATACATTGTTTTTTATCCCTGCTAAAATCATTATGATGGTGTGATTGACACACCACTATGATATTGAACTTTGTCATGCTGTTTGACTGCAAGTGTTAGACTTGAGACGACCACGCTGAGTCAGATCCAGAAAGAGGTTGTCAATGTTCCAGATGGCTTTTGTGCTAGCGAAATGCGTCGGACATGTTTTTAACGCTCTATGCTTGTATAGGACACATTCCAGTGATAAACAAAACTGTTTGTTTACAATGGAACATCCACAGACAACGGTAATGGGGGAGGTTAGTGGACACTTTGATATTGATGTATCCTCTGATTCAGAGCTATTCAAATATATAGTTGCTGAGAATTGACAGATTTGGCTATTAATTCAGAGTCAACGGGCCAACTCCCAAAAAGTGTCACCTGATGACATCATCATCACAGCTCTCTGTGTTTGTAGACACGGATTTCTACGATCCAAGATCACAAAATAAATCCCTTTCAAGAGCAGACTTCTGTCGGTTTTATAATCGGAGGGATTTCAGCACTACAGTCCCTCCGTGTGTCTCCGCATCAAACGCATTACGTCTAGTCGGACAACCAGTATTGTGATATTCTCCGAAAAATTCTCAGCGTGACTTGTGACGGCTCACCATAGAGGCGACGCCACATCAAAACCAAACATGGCTGTGATGATAAAGGCGCCGCGTCTCACTGGGGAAAACAAACCATTAGCTCTTTGAGAAAATTCATCAAAAGCCTCTTTTTTTTTAAACAACTCCCAGCAATGTCATTGTAAAGTTGAGACAAATCTGACATCGCAATTTGCTTTTGTGATTTAAATATGAAATGGTTTTTAGTCCTCTGGTGGAATATTAGAAAGTACGATGATTGGACTAATCTCAGGGAGGTGAGTGAGGGAGTCCGTGGCTCTGTTGTTTCAGTGATGAGAGGGTTTTAGCTGATTCCTCTGCTGGTGTAAGAAAGATTTCTGTTTTAGTAAGCATGCACGTATGTGGTGGGGGAAATGGGATGAAGGCGTCGTGGTTTGTCTCTCAACCTCTGACACTCTTTTCTCCACTTTTTGTAGTGGTGAAGCCTTGACACATGATGCTCAAGTGTTCTTAGAAGAAGGGATGAATGGAAAGTGTACACTGGACAAGGAGGTGAGATGATTGAAGTGGGCCCCAGGCAGGATTGGATTTGTAAAGGGGACGGAGGGCATGGGGCGAGCTTAAAAAAAAAACGTTTTTTCGTCCATCGGCTTTGACCACAGTTTTGAAATGAAAACCATGAGCTGTTTTCCCTCGTCACGTCGACTGCGAACCTGCCATTACATTTCATGAGGTTTACAGTCTGCAAACAAAATATTCATAAGATGATTTATTTATCCATGTTTTATTTATGCATTTTATCCTCGGCTAGTGCAGGAATTACCATTCAACTATTTGTCTAAAAAAGGGAAACAAAAATTAAGCTGCTTTTCACTTTCAATGTTTCACGGCCAAGTGGGATTGCTGTTCTTTTTTTTTTTTTTTTTTGCTCTAGCAGCAGCCTGTTGAAACAGAGCACGTTATTTTGAATACTTTTTGAGACATTGTTAAGAGACTCTTTGCTCGACCAGTGAACATTTTCACCATCACTTTGAAATATCCCAAAACTTGATCGTTTCTGGTTAAATAATAAAAGAAGCCACTTGGAATGTGCCATCAAGAGTCTGCCATGAGTTTTGCTATAAAAAAAAACAAAAAACAGGTAGATTTTCATGCATGTATTATACTGGACATATTAAAGGTTGAGTAGGTAATTTGGAAAAAGACTTTGCCGAACCAGAAAAGTCCCACCCCCTTCGTTCAGACCTCAAAGCCCCTCCCCAAGAACGTTGTGTTCCCAGGGAACCTTTATTCCTTGAACATACAGTGAAAAATACAACACAATGACCGTGAGTTCTTTAGTTTGTTGGCTGACAAGCTGTTAATTGTTAGCTGTTTTTGTGTTTTTTACATGCAATAGAATCATTATCATTTAGCCTATAGTAAAAGTGTGGTCATTGCATTTCATATGATCTCAATTCCTTGTCCTTGTCTAGGCAGCGCGTCACTCTGATGGTGAGGTGATTCATTACAGTAGAGTTTGACAATCCATCATTTCTACGCACTCACTGAAAAATCAAGTGATCAGGTCGCATTAAGCTCTCTGTTGTATAATCCAACAAAAAAAAAACCCCGACCCTCAAAGATGGGACAGACCTTCAAAGACAAAGCACTAACGTCTCAAGGTTTAAACCATCAAAAATCAATCTGAAGTCAAAAGGTGAAGGCGGTGAAAGATTTGACTACCTTTTTTATAGCTGTGAATGGCTTCTTCATACAAACATTTGATGTAGAGACATCTTTTTTTAATCAATGATATAATCTGTCTGTTTTGTAACTTCACCATATTGGTATATTGTCACCATATTCTATGCTTTGGCAAAGAAGACAGGCTAATTTAAAATGGATTTCTAGAATATTTTGAGCGTTGAAAACCCAACGCTCCGGTGTGCCGACGGACCCATCAGCTGTGAAGAGATACCACGATGACATTTACATTTTCGGTCTATTTCACCTCACCAGACACTTGACTTATGGCGGCGAGGGTTTTCACTATGACACTTCAGCTGGCGGAGAATTGGCTCATTAGCTTTGGTTTGCGGTTTGTGACATTTCTGCTTCATAAATCCAACCAAATGTATTAATAGAGTGCTTCAACTAATGGGTTCATCACAGAGTGCTTTTTGGGAACAACAAAGGCCACCGATTTACTGATAAACTGGAGAGGAACATTTTAACTTGGCAACATGACCAGCACAAATAACCCAATGCAAAGAAGGCAGAGAGATGATTATTTCTATTGAGAAGGCAAATGCAGTTTTTCTTGAACCAACAGTGTTGAATGCACAGTATGCCAAATAGTTGGAAGTCAGGTTCCATTCAATCACACACAGTCATACCCGTGGTGGTAGACTACGATAGTAGCCACAACTGCCGTGGGGCAGACTGACGTTCACACGAGGCAAGCTGGGCAAAGTGTCTTGCCCAAGGACACAACAACCATGACACAGCGACAAGGGCAGGGATCAAACCGCTGACCCTCCGAACATTGTCCAACCTGCCACAGTCGCCCCACATCATATCCTCATCATATAATCATCTTTATATCTGAATCTGGGTTTTTAGAAAATTACTTTTGTGAAGTTTTTGCAAACTTTTGAACTTTTTAAGAAAATGCCACTATTTACAGTGGCCCAGAGTGTCAGGCCAAATACAAAAGCCAAAACACAAACACAAAAGCCACAACACAAACACTAGAGCCACAACACAAATACAAAAGCCACAACAAAATTAGAAAGGCCACAACACAAATAAAAAAGCCACAACACAAATACAAAAGCCACAACACAGAGGCCACTCGGAGGGCGGAGGGAAAGTGGGCGGAGGGGGAGTGAAAGAGGTAAATGGAACACACCTGCCCTCGTTCACTAACAGCCAGACAATCATGGATCAACCACACGTTGTTGGAGTAGCGCTATACTGCCTATTCCAAATTACACAAAATATGCGGAGACTAATTTCATAGAGACAAAGACGTATTCTGCACTTGATGGCAATACGTCGGCTTATATACTTACACTTGTAAATGGCGGGCTCTGCCATAACTCTGCAACAGACAGTCTAATTGCACAATTTAAGAAAATTAATTAAATTTAATTCATTTTCTTCTTTCTTCTTTCTTCTTTTTCCTTGGTGGTGAATAGACAGCAGACAATGGTGTTTGAGGTTGATTATCGCCACCACATGGACATGTTTTTCGTGAACAACTGCAATGCATTGTGGGTGATATACAGCTCTGAAGTGACCATCGTTGCTCGCTAACCTCTATGGTAAATTAGTGTCAGTGGGCTAGCCGGCTAGCAGGACCTTCGATTCGTAACGTTAACGTACAATTCCAACAATAATAAAGTAACGTGCATTATCAATACAATATAAAAGTCAGCTGGAAACATAAAAATCATGTTACAGTATACTTACATGTGTATGCGGTTTGTTGCTGATTGTCGCCAGAATCACCGCAATCGTCCGCCATTATCCAAAACTTTTCAGAAGTCAGACGAGCTGCAATGCATTTTGGGAAGTTGAGTTTATCTGTGTTTTAGGTCACTTCCGTTGTGGCTTTTGTATTTGTGTTGTGGCTTTTGTATTTGTGTTGTGGCTTTTGTATTTGTGTTGCAGCTTTTGTATTTGTGTTGTGGCTTTTGTATTTGGCCTGACACCTCTGGGCCACCGTAACTATTGAATGAAACATGCAGAACTGCTTCTAAATTTCATGCAGAGATGAATCTGTTGAAAATAAATATAGCAATTGAAGGACAATGAAAGCCACATTGGAACTTTAAAAAAAGAGTTCAGAATTTTGTTTTCAGTTTCAAATAATTTGTAAGCTTTTAAGTTGTGCTTTTCATTCTACCGATCTCTAAGACATTAAAGAATAAAATCATGTTTTGTGGAAATTGTCGGGACAATGGCAGGACATCAGTCCACTCTGTTTTAGTTCGGACAAATGCAACTTCTCTCATCTGCAACTTGGATGAGCTAAAACTGATCAAAATTGTCCCGAAATGATATAAACCATTTTATCCTTTTGATTGAAGATGACGACTTCGGAATCACTTCAATTAATTTCTTTTTTATATTTCCAGTTGGAGGTGGCCCATATATTGGGTATGATTGGGTCCCATTTGTGTCTTCAAGTTTGTCCATCACATGAAGCTAAAATCCCCCCAAAAGTGTGGCGATTCAAATTCTCATTAGCAAAGTTCCCCTCTAAACTTTCAAACAATTTAGCCTGGAGCCCATCTCGCTCCAACATCTTTGCATGAGAGATGACCAAAAACGGGGGGAAACACTGCCACGGCTAAATGCCCCCTTCCTATCTGTCTCGTTACGAACGCTCCTATCAATCCATTCATTTGGAAGATAATTAAAAAGTTGCCAAAATAACAGTGTTCAAATCTGTGGGCCAGAGCTATTAAAACGCTTTCTCCCCCTCTCTCTCCACTGTTGCAGCTGCCAAGCGAGGTGACACTCCAAAATGGCCAGCTGTTATCAGCGCACTCCACACCAGTTGGTCTCAATGCTTTGGAGAATTTGTTTAATATGATTTCCCCCCCCCCCCCCCCCCCTAAACCCACCATTTCCTTCCCCTTTGCCCGTGCCAAATGCGCTGGTGTGTGGGGATAAGGGGGCACCAGGAAAAACCCAGGAATTTAAGCGCTTTTACTCTAAAAATCCCTCCGTCTAATGAGTTGTCAATGCAGCCGGGATGAGAGCAGTGTAAAGAGTTGTTGTATTCTGTGTAGTTAACATGAATTGGTGTGCCGTCTGTCTGTATGTATCAACCAGAGTGTGTGTGTTTGTGTGTGTGTGTGTGTGTGTGAGAGAGATCCAAGGCCGTATTCTCTTTGAACTGAAAGCCATTTAGAGTAAGAAATGAATGTTAAAGTGCAATAATTGTTCTGACTAGGAAACCCTTGAGTTCCGATTAAAATCAGAACAAAGTTAAAAAAAAAAATAAAAATGTACCAAATTCCAAAAAAAGCTCCCCTTCTTTAGCGTTGTGAGTTCATCACACATTTCTCACTGTCACGCCCGTCTTATTTAGCATGATTTGAAGCCGAGAACATTAAATGGGCCCTTAGCAGACTCGGGGACAGCGCTGAAATCGAGTTGACCCAATTGAGCTGCAGTTCAGAATGAATGAAATGGTGGGAAAAGCTCTCCAAGTGTCGGTGGGGGTGGGTGGTTGCTAATTTAAGACGTCCATCAACAGGATTGTTCCCGCCAGCGCGTCCGCCACCGACTCCGGCTGAGTGGCACGGAAAGTCCTCCGATTTTATTATATTCTAAAAGAGACACAGTTAAAGTGTAATTAGGAATGTGAGCACGGCCGACACACATCACATCACGCGCAGGAGTGATTTTGTGCGCTCGTGTCGGGGCTTTAATTACTTTCCAGAGAAAAGCCCAAACAAACGCACGAATCATGTGAGCAAATCCCCGTTTCTTTTACATGATTCCAGTTCCCCACTGCTAAAGCCTGCAGCTACAGCGACGCTCATCCATCATGATAAGTGTGCTCAGAAAAAAATCTGAGTCTGCATCGAGTTGCACATTCTTGGAATTCTGACCTGACAAATTTATATAAAGAAAAGTCTTGAATAACAGCATCTCATGGTTAACCACTTCAGCTTTTTGCTGAGTCACTGTGAGCTCATAGTGTGATTATTTCCCCCCCATACAAAGTGGACCTCGGTGCAAACGTCCACCTCTAATTAATTTGATTTCCCAACCTCAAAGTAAAGTTGGAACAACAAAAAGGTCTGTGGCGATTGCTTAGTCATTGTTTTCCAAACCATATTTCCAATTGTGCTGCAACTTTGTAGCTGTTTTTTTCCCCCCTCTCCCTCCTCAGAACGATGGGAGCAGTGTTCAAAACATGTGGCTTCAGAGATAACGAGTAGCAAGACACAAAGCTACAGACGCCGTTTGGCAGTGTTTGGAGAGAGGTGGCAAGAGAATGAAACCGGTTCACTGGGTTGTCTGTTGACACTCAATGAAACGTGGGAATATGACACATGGCCTTTGTTATAAGAATTTTATATAACCTCATGTCTTAAAGTTTTCTTTGTTCAGGTTACAGCTTTATGTGTTGAACTGTTTATTACTTTAGTATCCCCATGGCTGACCTAAATGTTATCAGAGGCCTGATAGTCATGATGTCTTGTTCTACATGAAGGTTAAGTGAAGCGTTATCTCCTGTGCCTTTAAAAGACTCAAGTCACAACAGTGATTGGAGCACTTTCTCTGTAGCATCCTCACATGTTGTTGCACTGTAACTGCTCCTCTTGTACAAGATTAAAGTCAGACATCGACTTTACTTATGTCTCCGATCTCCTCCTTGGGTGAATTTATTCGTTTACAGGAAAATTCTTTTAACAGCCTTTCTATTATGTGTTTAAAAACTTAGTTCTAATATTAATGAGTTATTGCTTTTGCTCTCAAGTGCATGTTGTTTTTTTTTGTTATTGTTGTTTAATAAAGTAAGTAAAGTTTTTTTGATGTTGGATTCAAAATTCCTAGTGGGGGATTCACAGGAAAACAATGCATGCAAAGCAAACATTTCCACCACTGCTTCACAATAAAAGCCACTCGCTTTTATTGTGAAGCAGCTACAGAAAACCCAGTATATTTGTCACAAACGTTGGCACACACTGATCATTTGTTAAAAAAAAATGCATCTACAGGATATTAAACAAAAAATAAGTAATTCAACAACTTTAGTAGAACCCAAATGATGCAGCAATTTCATTATTAGTCGACTAAATTATTATTATTTTTTTTTTAGTTTCTTAAGTTTCCTTCCATCCAGAGCAGTCTGCAGACATATTTCACTCTTGTCATTTAAAAAAGGCCAAATCTACACAGAATATATTTGAATGCATTGACGATGACCTCAAGTCCTCTTGCCATTTTTTTTTTTTTTTATGACAATAGAGAGAAGTAATCAGTGAAATTCAGCACTGCCTGTAGAGACAGCGGGGAGGAAACATTAGTCGGGATAAAAACGCTGAAATGACAGTGTTTACTCTCAACGAAACGTCTCTTGAATAACATGAAAAGATTTAAACAAATAATGAACGTACATCAGACAAACAACTACAAGCGGCAGCGACCGTGCTTCGGATGTATAGAAACGGCTAAAGGAGGAGCAACTCAATCAGGAATTATTTAGTGTGTACTCAGCAAATCATAATCAAAACAATATCAAAGGCTCCTCCTCCCCCTCCGGAGGATACAATCAAAAAATGCAAATGCATACCACAGCATATGCTGATGTAATTCATTTGTACAGAAGCGTGCCGATAACGAGCAAAATCCGATGCAAATGTCTTCGCATCCTGCACGTGCATATGTCATGAAACATACTTTACACTAACCAGAAATAATTGTCTTTGGTGCATGGCTTGCAGTCAAATGAGACGTGGGATTACAGTGATTTTGATGGTGTGGTGCAGGCTAGATAAGAGGTCAGGGGTGGTACTGTTTAAGAATGTGCTTTAAATGCATGAAACCCCGGGAAATCAAGATTGCTGTTTTTCTTTATTGCCTCCAAACTGCAATTTTAATGTTATTGCGAGTGTAACAAACCCACTTCTGGGACATTAAGTTTCTTTATTATGCGAGTTTGCCAATGCACTTTCATTTAATCACAGACGCAGTTATCAGTCATACACTGCAGCTTTTTGACCTGGAAATGGACCAAAAATTGATAAAAATAATGTGTTATTACAACGTGAAAACAAGTGATACTTCAGGAGGAGTTTGGATCATTCGGACGCCTTCTGCGATTATTTTACAAGACGTGCTGTCTTACTACATTAAAAAGCTAGCAATTATCAATGGAGGTAGTTAACTGACCCAAACTCACTGAGTGGGTCCAAGCAAATTACCTAAATTATAATGGCTGGGCATCTTTAAAAAAAAAATAGCATTATCAATACAAAAGAATAGCAAATTTCTTGATGCTTAACATTTTGTACTTTGCGGCCATGTATAGGACATTCAATACCGAGATTTGGATTATATTGTAATGCCCACGATATCGGGGTCCCAAGCCTCAGACGTAGTGTAAACACAGTTATAATATGTCCATGTGCCGCATTATTTCATGACACTTTGTTCTAAAGCCAGCTAGCTAAACAAGTCACATGCTACTTGGAACACTGTTCTCACAGCTGTTTTCAGCAGAAAAAGCTCTCAACAGTCGACAGACACACTAAGCAATGACTCACTAAAAGAAGCTAAAAAGGTGGCTATTTCTCTCAGGTGTTGGTGGAGACCAAATGCAAATGCCTTTTACTCTATTGCCCAATGTTGACACTGAAAAAGTGCAGGCGATTGTCACATTGGTCTTTTGGCGAGCCGTTAAGATTAAACGGGCTTTAAGCCAATCTAAAAGGCATTTACGCTGCAGTATTTCCACTACTGTAGGAATTTCAAATGTGACACTCATTTGAATAACTCACACTAGAATAACTCTCTGGTCAGCATTTAAAGCCACATTAATGTTTTCATTCTGTGCAAGAAAATGAGAGGACAGCTGGCTGCTTCTTCCTCGGCCAATCTGTGCACAAAAACGAGTGTAAGCGACTAAGCACCATTGAGCATCGTTTCTGGATCATTCTATGCAACTTTAAACCCGTGCTTAGATGCATTCTGCTTGTCTGTTTCCTTTAAACTGCAGTGACAGTGATTTGGTTTTGTTCATTTTAAGAGCTTTTCAAATCTGTTAATGAAGTCTGGAAAATCCTTTTTAACCATCGGCACATTGAATCACTCAAGTCACCCATTGAATTTTCAATCATCTGTGTATCTGTATATTTTGTTCACTCGGCCTGAAACTTCATTTAATATTATTTGTTTTTGCTTTGAGTTGCGTCGTTTAGAAATCAGAGAAGCAATCACGGCTACGTTTTCTCCTTTTATGAAAAGACATGGGTGGGACCTTGAACAAAATGGCATCTCGATGCTCAAATTTCTTTCTAATCATTCTTAGTTAGTTCACTGTGATGTGAGGCAACGCCAAATACTAACAGCTGTGTCATGTTTTTGTGTGAACCAGTTATTGAACGTGGAAAAGCCAGAAATCTCGGCACCTGGGGGCTTTAATTCTTGAGTTATTTGGATTGATAAACAAAGCCGGGCTGTGATCGGGTCTGTCTACTACTTTGTCTTATCAGGGTGATGACCATGTTTAAGCCACAGGGTTGTGTAGTTGTGTGTGTGTGTGCGGTTCAGTGTGTGTGTTTGATAGAACTACTCAGGTGTTCTCCCCCAGGCCTCCTTGATATCATCAGTCATTATCCTCGTCATTCATCAAACACTGCAGGTGCATGTGAGCATGTGTGTCCCTCCTCCCCCCTTCCCTCCCCTCTCATGTCTACCTACCTTTTTCTGCTGCTTTTTCACTCACTTCCCCCCGTTGGGCCTTTCCTAAAGGAAACTCCCAGGAGGCCACAGGGGATGCAAATGTGTTCATTCCAGAGGAGCACGCCGATGTAGCGGGGTCCAGGAAGGGAATAAATTAGGTAGAAGGAGAACTGCACACAATATTTCAATTCCTCCCTTTGTGCTGTGTCTTATGTCCTGAACCTGAAGCAAAATAAACCCTGGAACCGTATTAACCTGTGCGAGATCTGGGTACTTTGGTTTAAATTTGTGAACGATAAAAGTCTGTTCTGGGGAAACAATATATCCTCAATACTTCATGTTGTTGTGGTGGCTTAGTGTTATGGGTTAGATCAGGTAGGTGGAGCTCACACTTGAAGACTGTTATGGATCCCAAATTTTAATGGATAAGGATCCATCCTGAGAGTATCATATCATATCCTATAGAGGGTGACACTGACTACATTCATCTCTGTAGAGCATCAATAGCAATCCGAACAAATTTAACATAATTTAAGCTAATTGTTGGCTTCCGACTATTTCTTAAATTTGAGCCTATTCCCAGGGTACCATGGAGACCTCAAAAAACATACAGAAGCAATGTTTAAGAACATCTTATACCCCTTTTCCACCAATGGGAACCTAGTTCAAGAACCCGGCCGGTGCCCGTGCTGGTTCGCAGTTGGTTCAAATTGCGAACCTTCTGGGAACTTGTTTGCGTTTTCACCGGCTAGAGAGTTTTCCTGGCCGAGAGCCGGTTCTTTGTCTATGGAAACGGGAAGAACTGGTTCGCAATTAGGCACCGGCTCCGAAACCGGCCCCTTAAAATGCCTCGGAGGAAAAGGGGCATTAGTGATCACAGTAGTTACAGTATGAGAAGAAAGAGAAGTGAGAATGATGTCAGCTATTTGTGCATGTGTAACAATGGATATAGTAAAACTGAAAGGGGGCCTACTGCATGTGGGCCAGATGGAGTATAAATGCTTAGCTAATTTCTAATGTAGGCTGACTTTTTCCATGAAGTTTCATGCAGATTTTGTGGCAAAGAATCTTGATAATGCTGCTGCTGTTGTCCCGCATTTTGTCCCATGAACTCTATGTGCTCTACTGATAAGTTGGGCCAAGCCCTAACTAGGTAATATCTATTTCAAGAAGACAATTTCCCCAAAACAATGCAGAGTATGTTGAGTTCACTTGCTGGGTGTTCTCGCGGTCCGTGTGAGGGATCCTTGCTTGTGACTGCCATTGTGCCTCTAATTTCTTCACTTAACTCCAACCTACACATCAGCCCGACCCATAAAACCCACTGGGCTGAATTAGCGCGGAAGTTTCCTGAAATTGCCAATTTGCACCCAGAGACTCAAATCTAGGAGCCACATAATCTCCCATCAGTATCATCATAAACATAATGCTTTCAGACCCATAACGTTAAATGTTTTCCAAGGCCATGGATGCCCCCATGTGTGTGTGTGTGTGTGTGCTTCCAGTAGTGCCCCCTAGTGGCCCGTGTTTTCCTCTTCTGCATATTCATGTATGCTTTGAAGCGAATTACCCACGAATGCTAGTTGTCTTTCAAAATCACTCCTTTTTAACTTCTCAGACTTTGTGGCTTTAGTCTCCGTTCCTTTTATCTGTGTTTGTGTAATTATGACGATTTATTTGAGCAGAACAAACCTCCATCATTTCACAATACTGCACATTTTCAGTAATCTAAAGAGCTAAAGTGACATTATGCACCGCAACAGCCCTTTAGAGCTCTACATTGCCACTTTCTGTAACTGGCCTCTCATTCCTCCCATCGTGTTTCTTGTTGGTATGCAGCCTTGTTTCTGGTCACCCCTCCCCCTCCAAAAGTCCTCGTCCTCCAGACCGACGTGGCTCCGTCCCAACCCTCGAACGCTGCCTACTGGCTGATTCGAAGGGGCTTTTAATTGGAGTTTGGAACGCTACGAGCCAAAGGCGTGTGCCTCTGCGCCGCCTCTGCTCTCCCATCGCCGCTACCCCCCCCTCGCCCTCCAAACGCTCGCTGCCAGGGCTGCGATAGTGGGACGGCAGAGAGCGGGTACTTGTTTGCGGGGTTTGGCGCGGCGAACTGGTAAACAACCAGCCTGTAACAGAGGGGAGCCATTGGTGCCGGGACCGACTGTGATGATTTTAAAGTGGGTGCAGTTCATAATGAGTTAACAGCCTTCGCTATCACCCCCAGAATGAGTTTCCGAAAACTAATATTATGTTGCGCATCTGTTGTCGCTGCCCCCCTCCCCCTCCTCTGTCTGAAGTGGTGTTTGCGTTGTTAACGGGACACTTCCCTTCACCCCTCTTTAAATGTTTCATATGACATCTGCGCTCCTTCATTGCAATTTTATTTATTCCTTCCTTTTTCTTGAGTTTATTTTTTACAATCGCACATGCCATTAACGTTAAATGAATACATCTCTGTTCCTTTTCTTCCAAGCGCCCAGATGGTGACCAATAGAATTGTTCCTCTGAAAAAACAAATTAAGGACGAGAGCAAATGTACAGATGGAGGGTATAAATTAATTTCTTGCAAATTACATTTCATATGTAGATTGCCGTCACATTAATGGTCTGGTTAATGCCTCTGCAAACGGGGAATAAGGGGAGAGAGCCCGAGAGCGGAACGCGAAAAAAGAGGAAATGAGAGAGGGAGAACGGAGGAAATGAAACGAGCGAAAAAGGCAGAGGACGGCGGGGAAGGAGAGAGAGAGGATACGGGATATGCTGGATGCTGGAGGGACGACGAGCTACTGATATCAACTCTACGCGGGCGATCGCAACCTTATCCAGGTGTCTCTCACTTTCTTTTATGGCGGCTTGGAACCCGACTCTGCTTCTGCTTGGCACTGGACTTTATCCAGGTGGAATTAAAGAAAAAGGCAACCTTTCCCTGCCTCCCACACCATTAAATGTTCCCTCGTCTTAAATCACAGATGGAATGTGTTCAGTGTGCAAGGGGCTGAAATCTGCAGTATGCTAATAATGGTGCCAAGCCATGGTGTGTGTGTGTGTGTGTGTGTGTGTGTGTGTGTGTGTGCGCGCGTGTGTGTGTGTGTGTGTGTGTGTGTGTGTGTGTGTGTGTGTGTGTGTGTGCGTGTGTGTGTGGAAAGCATGCTGACAGAGCTACTATAGCATGGGGAGTCATTTTGTCTGCTACTTCTTCTCTCACCCACACATACAAACGAAGTCAAGAACATGTGACTACATTCAATTCCCTGGATGCACAACTATGTCATGTGTTGCACTTGTGGATGGATGGATGCTGGTTTAGGTATCATGAAAAGAAAAGATGTGGCAAAAGTACATCAACGGTGGCTCCTCCCACTACTGTCTCATAAGCTGACCACACATGTCAAGATTTTGCTATTAGGGATTTATCCTTTTGTTTAGAATGAGACGTATCCCCCCCTCATTCTTAATCTGGCCTGACCAAATGAGCCCCATTATTATACAGACAGATGGAAATTAGCTAATTATTTCCTCCGACTAATGGCCTCACACCACGCCATGTGAGCAAATGTGTGAGCGGGAGAGCATCAGAGCTTTAATGCAGTTCTGATTCATGGCCATTGATTGGATATCATAAGCTATCAGTGTCGTAATCGTATTATTCGTTGGAGTGGAAAAGACCACACAGACCGCAAGCTAATGCAGACAATAACTTGAGCTAGGTCGGATCACCCTTATATTACTAATAGGCTCATAAGCCTCTTGGGTGGCAAGGTGATCTCAAAACAATTATATAGTATATTAAAAAAATAATCTTATGTTAAAAATGTAAAATAATTTGAAGTAGCATGACAGAAAATATTCAAATATATGCATATAGATGACAAACATGCTGTAAAAACACCAGTATAACCTTAGTAACATCTGTATTTCTGACCCTACATTTATGTTGCAGGCAGCAATAAAAACAAATCTTTCCAATCTGACACAAGACGTATTTTATTTTCATGTCATATGAATACCTCTTGTTGTCAGATTGGCGTAATTGTTCTGGGCATTGACCATTTAGAACCAGCACAAGCGCATGTGAATCACTATTAAAGTCGACCAAATGGAAAAACTCTAAAATGGGGGGGAAAAAAGTTTGTTCCTTCAGATTTTGCACTTCCTCTGTCTTGCGCCATCATCAAGTGCTATTAAGTTTTTTTTAGCAGTACTTTTCCAAGACCGCACACTGAAGAAGAGCTAGAGTGCTGTGCAATTATCAACCTCTCTAATGGTGTCCCCTCTCACGTATGGCCTCAGAAGGCTATTTTCTGTTAGTGGTCACAGAGGAAGAGAAAAAAAAAAAGAGGCCGAGCCAGCCCACTTCAGTAGAGAACATAAGAGCTCGTACAGGTACAAATGGAGATAAAAACCACGGGAACTCACCGGTGGATTCGAAGAAGCAATTTTCCAGCCTTCTTTCAAAACATTTTCTCAGCAAAACAACAAACAGAACAAAGTGAGCATGACTCGAAGACAAAATGTAAGTCAATAAAACCAAAATAGATGTATAAAAGCTGGAGGGAAAACAGTTATTCAGATTGTCTGACAATATTAACCAATGAATATTGGGTAACAAGTATGTTGGAGTAAAGAAAACATTACATCCCTTCATATCATTCTTGATTTTTCTTTGGCTCGTACCCTCCTGGCTGATGATGTATTAAACACTATATACACTTATATAAGTGTTGATCAAAAAACCAGGAAACTGGTCTTGATTGTTCTGTAATCGTTCTTTGGCGAGGGCAAGGACGTGGTGCGTCTCGCTATGGAGTCGATCAGCTTCCTCTGGTGGAAAGACATGGTTTTAGGCTCCGGCTCGAGTCATTTACATTAAATTACATAATAATCTTTTGGACAAAACCACAAGGTCCATTCAGTAGCTTGGAGCTTTGACTCGTATCACATGATCTTCACCGAAAAGGTCCTGTTTACCCAGTTGTGATAGGAATGTTGAAATGTTATTTGTTTTTGCTGCAATCCTCTGCAGCAAGAAACTGTAGTTTTTCTGTCAATGATGCGATCGTTGTTTACCTTTCTCACGGACACTTCAGGGGGAGCCACAGGGTCTCCGAAATCCTCGGCTTGCTCACACAGAGAGCACAGAGGTGCATGGGTAATATATCCGAATGAATAAGGGGGTCAGGAGATGATGCTAAGAAGTTTGGTCTGATACCGGCGCTTCAGTGAAGGTCTGAAGGTCACGGGAATCGATACGGTTCCTGCTCTCGCCGTGCCGGTTTTCTGGATTGTTGGTCACAGTAATAAACCATATATGGAGGGAAATTGTTTATCAGAATAGGCATCGGTGCATCTCTACTACTGCTACCAATTTACCAACATGAACTGTACAACTAGAAACTAGAAAATACAGATTTGTCGATGCATAAGTTGTTGCAACCCTCGTCGTATTTCCATGTAGATATGAGGGACGGTGGACTACTTTGTTTCAACTTTTGAAAAATAT
Source organism: Chelidonichthys spinosus (assembly GCA_029853015.1). Lineage (NCBI taxonomy): Eukaryota > Metazoa > Chordata > Actinopteri > Perciformes > Triglidae > Chelidonichthys > Chelidonichthys spinosus. Next base: position 8,046,585 of record CM056843.1, on the reverse strand, counting down.
CTTACCCTTGCAGAAAAGTCAGTTCTGCTTTTATAATTCAGCAAAGTTGAAACGGTGTCGCCTCCCTCTGCTCCATGCTGTCACTGCGCTGATTTACAGCTGAAGATAAAGAACCAAACAGCAGATGGGTGTTACTTTTTGTTGTTGTTGTGAAATATCAAGAATTGTGTTTGGAGGAATAAAATTGATATTCTGGCTTCACACCTGATTAAAGCAGAAAGCAAACAAATCACCAAACCATCTGTTAATTAAGGTCTGTGGACTGTATTTTATTACTCATCCCTCCTGGAGAGACCGTTGTGGAGCTGCTTTACCCTCAGACTTGATCAGTCCTGACCCCAGAGTCGTCTCCCACCCTCGGACTTCCTCTTCTCTGCGTATCCTCCTCCTTCGCCTCCATTCCCCTACTTTACTCCCGCTCCTCGGTTACTAACTTCAACCTTCAGACTTTGTTTTTTCTCTCTCTATGAAGCTAGTTTTACTGGGCTTCAGCTGTCTGGGCCCATGGAAACCACCGCTCTTCCTCCACCTTTGGGCTTTTCCTCAACTGACAAGGTCAAGATCTCCGGCGGTCAGCGCCGACTTTCTTCACACCCCGAATTTGGGTCTATTCTCCTCCGTTGGAGAAGTTTTTATTTTTCTGTCCCTCTCAACCCCTGCTACTCAGTAAGCCTTTATGTACTGTGTGTGTGTGTGTGTGTGTGTGTGTGCACTCGCATGACCACGTCAAGCTTTCGGCCCATTGATGTTTCTCTGAGCTTTCTCCTGAGTCAAAGGAGCACACGGCTCCTCCAACATCCAACTGTCTGTATCCACTTCAAAGGGCGAGACGAGAGCTGGACAGGCGAGCTCAAACGGCAGAGAAGCCTGCATACGAGCCTCGCCTGTGGGTTCTCCCATTCAAAGACCCTGACCTCTAGTGGGGGTGTGTGTGTGTGTGTGTGCTGAACATAGAAGTTCAGACACGATGGGTGACAGGCACACATGAAAGACATAACACACACAAACACAGACCGACACATTCACTCTTGTAAAAGTACATAGGGTCAGGTGTGGAGGGCCACAAACGGGTGAAATGATAGACAACAGGAAAGAAAAAATGAGGAAAGTGGCCCCGAGGGATTCTGACAGTCTGATATGAGTTGCACACAGAGACCTTGTGTGTAACGCAGCATACACATTCGACCTCAGTCGCTCACACCAGCCTGTAAATCTACCCACACCTATGCAGTGTTCTTAAAAATGCTTGTTTTCTGAATGGAGCTTGGATCAATCGGAGCGAGGTTATGGTAATATTGTAGCTGCTTCCTCAACACTATTTATATAGGCTACACTACATATAATAATAATAATAATAATAATAATAATAATAATATCATACTGGCATTAATACGAGAGACATAGACATGCTCTACACATTTTAATCCCCCTTTCTAAACAGCCAAAATGTCTGATTTTTATGATCACTAGGTCTAAACACCTTACGCCTGATCAGTTGTCTGTCAAAGTTTTATTCAAAACAGATGAACACATAAAAAAAAATTAAACTACTGAGTACATAACATGTTACTGCTGTAATAAGTTACAGGTTTGACAGCCAACATGAGGGGAACATTGCATCACGGAATTGCTCAAAAGAAGAAGTAAGAAAAAAATCCTAATGGTGTAATTTGTAAAATTAGCCTTTTGACAAGAAGTCACACAGCTGAGCTCCTTTGCAAAATCTTTTGAAGCTGAACTTGAAGTGAACACTTAAACTGCGCGGTAAATAAAGACGGCCGGCATTAAGTACGCAACACATTATAAGAAGCATATGTATAAGCGTCTTGTTGACACCCAAACAAGCCGTTATTGAGTTCTTTTATGAGATGAAAGGGAGCAGAATCCAATCAAAATGGCATTTTGAGCTACAATGCCCCTTTCGGTCTAACTCCTCCATAATAATTAACATTACACTCAAGCCGAGGCAGATGAGGACCTTGTAATGAGGGTAGTGAAGTAATGATATTCCATTATGACATGCAGATCCCTTGCTGAATGCACTGCCTGAGCTACACTCCGTGGTGAGACGGGGTTACTCCTCCAGAATACACTCAGGCAGGAGCAGTCGAGTCCTTCATCCTCGCACAGCTCAATTTAAGAACGTCGATATGACCAAGGGCAACGGCAAACACAGCTGGTAATTGACGCAGCAATCATATTACATTCAGGGGCTAGGTAATGTTCATCGGCATGCTATTGAAATTGATTTCCAATGCGCCGGGGAAGACAATGGTGAGTAGATTAGCAGCGCGGGGGAACAGGACTCGACCGCGACGGGTCGCTGTAATGCGGAGGGGGGTCGGGTCACAAGCACCCTCTTCTATTTGTTTGTTTTATGTTCCTCGTTAGCGGCTAAAGAGCGGATAAGAGATGTAACCCATTGAGATATACAATGGGGAAAAAGGAGTCCTGGGGAGAGCAAGGAAGCTTTGACAAGTGGTTTCCCCCACATGTGGTTTGTGTCAAGCCAAGGTCGCCAGGAAGGGCCCGCTCTCAGGGACAAAATTACAAAAAAAGGTATTTCAAGACACTAAAATAATAATCTCACCAAGTGATGTTCGAGTCATAACCGGTCTATGATCAGACAAGACACGGGTCGCCATCAAAAACAAATTAGCATTATATCTCCATTACAGTAGGTGCTTTACTATTTGTTTTACAGTCGCCATTTCCAATCCATCTGTCGATGACGCAGCAGAATTAAAAATGATAAAAAAAAACATAAAAAAAAAATGCCTTGAGTGATCGGCCGATGTAACAACATGAGCCAGCTTCTATAAGGCGAGCCATAAGCCAAATGGCATGTGTTAAATGATGTGATGTTATTAATTGCGGGGTCAAGATGCTGAACTTGGATTAGCTTCCCTCTCAAGCTTATTTTTAATGAGTGAAGGTAATTGTCCATGTCTGCTGGAGCACTTTGTCACTCTTGTGATAGTCATAAACAGGATGCTGAGGGAAACAAAGGGATACCTTTTTTAGCTCTCTGCAGAATGGAGGTGTATACGGGGCAGGTGGAGGAATTGTGGTTGAATTTTTGAGCCTGGGAATTAATTTGGCTTTTCAGCCCCGAATTAACTGCATTGTTCGCACCTTCAAGTATTAACAACCCTAAACAAATATGACATTGGCAAACATGAACATTTTCTGTTCCCTGTTAATCTCCCCCTCTATTGTACTGGACAACGTTTTCGTGTTGTATACAAATCACCACATTTAGGCAAAGTCCAAGCTTCCTTCACTGCTCGCCCTTCCATATCGTGCTCCCTGGGATTTCACCACGCACGCCACCGCTGATAGCTCTGTTTAGTTTTAAGTCTTATCAAGTCAGAGGATTCCACCGAGGAATGGCGGCATTGCTGGCGCCGACCTCCCCAAAAGTCACACAGAAAAGGGAACTGAATTCAGCAGCGCGACGCGGGGAAAATCTCCAAGGAGACCCCGCTTGCAATCCAAAGCCAAATTAGCAAACACTTTGTCATTGCCGGAGAAAATTGATGCTGGGAAATTGAGTGACAAGTGTTTAATTTTGAAAACTTGCCTTAATCAACACATCATCAGCTGAAAAGGTAATAGCACTTGAGTAGAGGTAACGCTGTGACCTTGGTGGCTTTTTTGAATGCAACGTCATCTGCATAAAGACACATTTTAAGGTCATCACTGTCGTATCCAATCTGCGGAGTGACTAGTCAGGATAAATCACATTAGAACGACATCAATGACAACTGCCCTTGTACTAAGTCAATGCTTTCATCCATATATACTTAAGTTTTGCACAGTAATCAAGTGGCAGGGGTCTTGCCGAGTTGAGGATAATATGAATAATAAATTGGATGAATGCTGAGATCCCACGCACGGATAGACACTGAAATGTTTAGACAGGACAGTGTCGGGTACATCAGAGATTATATTATTATGCATCATTCACACATATCCATTAATCACTCATACAAATGCATAATCCGCTCAAAGACGGAGGACACAGTTAAAAGGAGGCTTGTGATGCCGTGAGGCTGCATTTGGCACAGTGGTGCAATGAGCTAAATGCTAATGCCTGCACAGCGACATGCTCATGATTACCCGCTGATGTTTTTAGCAGGTAATGATTACCATGGTGACCATGTCAGTTTAGCGTGGAGGTTTTCAAACTGTGAGGTGGCCGTCGCCAGGCGCATGGGGCGAAAAGGGGGGCAGGTGCACTCATGCCGGTGGTCTGAAAACAACAGGAATTTTGTAATAGTTTTGTGTCACCGCAGTGATTGTGTGATGGGGTCGATGCACACGCAGTACTGTGCCTGAACGCAGCCTGTGAAGATGCACGCAGAGCCCTGAAGCCGCTGCTGCTCTGCTAATGTGCTGCTAAGGCCTTTTAAACACACAGAGGCAATTAAGGTACTAAATGGATGAAATGAAGCTACTTTCATAGCAAGAGCATAGAAACTACAGATGAACTAAAACTTCAAAAGCCCTTACTATTGAGGAACGTCTTCAGGTCACGTATAGTTATTATTAAATGAAGCGGTAACCACAGTATACTGTGCGTGTTATGAGCATTCAACTCAAGGTCACATTTATGAGTCGTTTTTGGGGGATTTAAGACTAACACAGGCCTAGGCGAGAGTGCGTAATAGCAAAGCCCCTCTTACATCTGTAATGCAGTCGAAGTGTCAGTTTCACCCAGAGCCAAAAACACAGTCAGCAAGACAGTCTCTGTTCTTCCAGATCCTGCCGACAGCACCAATTTATGTCAAAGTGAATGCCAGACGAAAAAGGTAAAGGCCACGACTTGTGGATTAGAATTAATTTAATTGAAAGTAGTTTAAACGAAAGTGACAGAATACGGTGTATATTCCATTCAGGGCAAAAGATCATGTGATTCCCAGAAAAACATCCCGGCAAATCGACACCTGACTGTCCAGGTGACCTTCTGGGGTTCAGCCACCCTGGAAGGTTCCTGGTGGCTTCCCTTATCTATTTAGCTTTCCACACTCATTGCACACATGATGTACTCACACAATAAAACAGCCACAGATAAAATATGATGGGAAGTTATTTAAAAGTCGCTTGCAGGATATTGTTATTGAAAGGAGATTGGTTAGGGCTTAGTGAGGTGCAGTTGTCACAGTGTTTTCAGAGGGGAGGCCCTAAGGGACCCCCCTGGTGTTGCATGTATAAGCTAAAGCTGCCTAACATCAGTTATTTAGCATTGTGTGCCACAAATGTGAATATAATGACAATCAATCATGAGCTATTTCTGTCTGGACCAACGTGCTGGACCGACCGACCGACCGATCAAGCAGCCATGGTTGCATTAGATGGAGCTACATCCCATGTGTTAGGCATATTACCATACCTTCTACCAACCGTCTGCAGTCATTTTCCGAGGGGTCTTTGATTGATGAATCACAGAAGTCTATGACGGTGACTCAAGTTCACCTCTGGATCCCAATCAGCGAAGACACAGAAACGGGCTGTCGAGAAAGGCAACGGCAAGAGAGAGACCGAGGTAGCAGCTCCTCTGGGTAAATGAGCTCATGTCGATGCAAGTGACCTGTAATTATAGATAAAAGCCCTTTGCAGCAGACCATCATCTGCATCATTGACTCCTCTGCCTCTCGCTTGGACTCTTAAATCACTTATCAAATGGATGTGGTACAATTCCGCAGGTCTTTGTCTGTGTTTGCTGATGTTTTTTTCTCTACATAAGCTTAGCATCCTCTACTACAGTGAATGCTCCTACACCTTGATCCTCCTTGGAGAAGAGAGTTTTTCTGAGAGAGAGAGAGAGAGAGAGAGATTGATTACTGTGTGAGAGCATTCCTCTGTATAATGGCAGAGAGAGTGAAGGGAGATGAAGATGGTGTTGTTGGAGGACAACGGTATGCGTGAAGTGTGCACATGGGATCGCAAATCCTCTCATGCCAGATAGCGCCACGAGAGAAAGTCACAGAATGTATCGCGCAATACGACAATACCCACTTCGACCTGTTAACCAGCCCTTCAAAACCTTGTCATTGAACACAAGGAATCCTAGTTGTGTTTTTCTAAGCAGAGTGTTGCTCATGGGCCATGATTGGACACGGATCACAGCTGACGACTGGGCCTCGCTGTTACTTCAATACTTAGCAAGCATCAAAAAATGTAGTCATACAAGCACAAGTTGTTGTTCGGTTAATGATGTTTTCACAGGATGCTCCCCGCTTTCTGAAGCCGAGGCTCGACGTGAGGTAGCAGGTGGATCTTTGATCCCGACCAATTCAGCTTTGCATTAAAAAGACATTTTCAGAAATTACTGGATATAAAAGCAGACACAATATATGTGATTAATCCGCAATTTAAAGGTGATATCTGATCTTTTTCACTATTCGTTGTAACGAGGTGGCAGCATGCTTCTAGTTATTATTCTGCTTGTTAAATTGATGTGTACCTGAGAGCAACGTTGACCGACACCAACCCCCTACACACACATTTATAACAGCATTTTTTGCCTTTTCATGTTGTCTCAAAGACACTGCCTGCGATAAATGTCGGGGTCGCATCCTCAAAGGTTTTTAAAAGCCAAAGAGGAAAGGTCTGGATCTTTCATCTGGCATTCACTAAGTGTACAGAGAAAGGGAAAGAGATGTGAGAGAGCGTGCGGTGGTATTGATGGCGGCGCCGCCCCGCGCCCCGTGAAGCCGGATGCGAATGGCCAGGATTCCTCCCCTTGAGTGCCCGCACGCTCAAGCCTCCCAGCATGCTTCCTTAAGCGGCAAAACTTAACGGATTGTTGAGCAAGCTACTGTTTGACCTGGAACACTAGGTTGGTTTGTAACAGAAGCATGATGGTTGGGCATTTGGCCTTGGACATTCAATTAATCTGGCGGACTTTAAACATTGCCATATGATAGACATTGTCCACTTGAACATGAATGAGTTATTTAAAGCAAACGAATTCCAAAAACAGCACTTAAGCAGAAGTTACATTCACATAGGGTCTTTTTGATATTTCACTTATAAAGTAACACCATTCCAGAACACTTAAGAGTTCGGTAATTAAGATGTAAATGTTGGATGAATGGCCCTATACGACTTAACATTTCTGAAGTCCACGATTGCATTGTAATTACAGAGATTGTGTGCACACAGCATGAGAATAGCTGGCAGGATGCATCATCTCCAGGTTGCATGGCAACAGCTGAGCCCAGGTAGCAGGTGTGAGCATTATTTTATTCAGGAAGTGTGTGTAGCCCCGTGCTGGCATCCATAATGGAGCCAATCCTTCAGGGCTGCATGTGGTTCTCCAAGCAGCTTGAGCCCTGAACGCAGAGGTGCGTTCGCTAACACGGGGGTTTCATTAACCCCCGTGTTAGCGAACAGTTATAATGTTGGCAGCTGCCAGATGGGAGCGGAGATGGTGGGATGGTTCACGTCATCACATAATGTGGCAGGTGTTGTGCAGAGGGGAAAATCCTGAGTGCTTAATGTTATTGTTATGAGTGGGCGACAGCTCAGGGAGGGACGGAAAAAAGGGGCGATGGCAGTGACGGTCTCAATGGGGATAATTCTGGAAATTCATCAGTTTTACTTTCTGATCTGACGATGCTTATCAATGAACAGTCTCTTAACAGTCTGTGGTGTTCATTCAGTATTGCTTCAGAATTGATCGCACAGAAATATATTTTTACTATATTCCATAAATATTGAATATGGTTTCAAAGTAAAGCTTGTGTATAAAGGACATAAAGACCCAATCAGTTAAGTCACCGAACCACAGAATATCTTGTCGCCTCAGTGGGAGCCACTAATAAGGGGTAACACACAACGTACATTATCTGGCCTATTACACGGCTGCTTACTAAAGAGATCAATAATTTGTCACAACAAATTGATTAAAAAAATATTTTATTAAACTAATTCCATCACTTCTGCTACAAATAGTCCCCTCACTGTGCGCGGTGATCAAAACAGCATCGATAGCCACGGTCCTTTATTCATAGCAGCGGTCCACTTTAAATAAATAACATGCTGTAATTGACCCATAATTCAACAAAGTCATGGAATACACAAACTGTACAAAATATCGGAGCCTCCTCGGGCTTCTCTCCAGATGCTGGGGATAATATCAGGCAATTGGAGGTCAGAAAATGCAGAGCAATAAGATAAAATCTATATTGTTCCATGGCAAGGACCACTGGAGTTCATCTCTGGTGACTGAGAAAATAGAAATGCACCATCACCCTCATTTACATAATTGTCCCTATCTGCCCTCTGCTTCTCAGGATTTGATGGCATGGCAACACATGCAGACTCGATGTCTGAGCAGCAACGCTTCATTTCCACCGCTTTGAAAAAGACCACGGTCGAATGTTTGAACCCAGGGACAGAAGCAGAGACGTGGAAGGAGGCAAATCTTAGTTCTCAGCATCCACTAGAGTAAAATGAATCAAGCCTCGGATTGGCGGCCTTGGCCCACAGGGGGCTCTGATCATTCTGTGACCACAAGCTCCTTCACGTTGTGGATGCTCGGTGGGATAAACTCTGCTTTTGCTGAGTTAGTCTTCTTCCAGGAAATGATTATTCTTTGGCTGAGGTCCTGGAAAACGGCAAAAAAGAAGGGGGGCGGGGGGCTGTGCAATCAACCCTGCGATATTTCTTTAGACGCCTTGCATATCTCTGCGTAAATAGAAGGGATGCACCTCTAAAAAGATGGGACCTTACTGGCAACATTAGACCACTGATAAAACCCAGCAATGATTTCATGCCAAGGGAGACTTACAGGCTATTGTGCATGGCTGCTGTAGTGGGATTGGTGGGAATCCACCACAGGGATGAGTCCACAGAGCCGTGCAACAGAAAGCTGTTGCTCGCCACCCTTTTGTTGTGTTGAGAAAGTAGGAAAAGTCAGCCTTAACAGGTGTCACTGATCAAATAGTTGCTGCTAAAAGCTCTTAAGCTCATGCACTTGACTCCTAACCGATCCATTTCAGTCCAACTATAGCTGTCTATCAATTCCAGGCGTGCTGTGAATGTACAGTAAACCTCCCCTGTCCAGACATAATTGTAGCCGTCTCATATATGAGCTGGTTACAGCCACCTCATTCTCCCCCCACTGTCAATATTTACACAGACAGTGGTCAGCGTTCATCCTGGACCCTACAGAGATTAATTTCCCCAAGGAAATTAGCTACTGATGTGCCGCAGTGTAAATTTCCCATGTATGGTGAATTGAATTACCGAGCCTCTGTCAGTATTTATAGAGACCCACATAGTGTATGGCTGTGCCAATTATTATATATTCTGAATTATTGAATGAGCTTCTTCAGGAAGGTGGGGGGGCATATACAATTTATTGCCAGATCTGCCATTACGTTGAGAAATGGGCATGACATTTGCATTTCCCAGTGGGTTTTTAATAACCCGTTTTATATTAAATTATTATATTTTTATTTTTTATTCAACATGTATTTAGATAGCATTAAATCGGGAGTGCAGGGCTCGCAGGGAGGCATGGACTCTACAGACAATGAGATGAAGAGTTGATCGTCAGACGGTTGGTCTTCGATAAAAAGTAAGAGGCTTAAAATGCATCTGTACACTGTTGTAAGTGAAATCATTGCGCTGTGCTTGTTAGGGACAGAAATATGTCATCAAGTCTGTCGCAGTTTTTGCTTTGCTTATCATATTTTTCTGTTGGAATCTTTTCAACGCATATCCCAGTTTTGGGCCAAAAACCATTTGAATGCGGAACCTTTTACATCATCATAAATTCCAGTCTGGCAATCTTCAAAGGTTGAGTGTTCTTGTTTGCCTTTTTCTGCCACTCATGAAAAGAAGAGGTAACAAATTGGATAGCAACGTATGGTATGTACTCTTAAATACATATCTGGGAAGTTAAAAGCATAACTGTATGCTGTAGAAAATCGTTTAAGAGTTACCTATTTTACAAGTCACCATATGATCGATTGATCTGTTTGGGAAGAATGTAGAGAACCATAAACATTTTTAAATAATGGTTACCCTTATAATGTACCTACAGCTCTGGATCCTACTGTTCTGTACAGTTACACTATTGGTGCAATAAATTACACTGTAAATTGGAAAGAATTATACTCTAATTTGATTGCTCATATGGGTCCTCAGATTCTGTGCAAATGTATACACGCCGAATGATAAAAGTGGTGTAAACAGGTAACATACTGCATGCAAATGTTTGACTGATTGTGGATCTGCTGCCGTCGAAGCACTGGCGGCGTGGATCAACCTCGGGGAATCTGCTCACGTCTCCAAGATCAAATTTGTCACCAGTTCCCATGTGCACTCAAAGCACAGCTTTTGCACATATTTGCTGATGGCTCTTGTGAATGCGAAGTTGCAGACGTATCAAAGGATCCCCCCCCCCCCCCCCCCACCCACAATCCTCCATGCCATCTGCTCTCCACCCTCAACCAAGATGCTTCTACTGGAACCCCCCATTTTGAGCTCAGCATGCAGCCGATAGTCTGTCAACAGTTTTCCATGTTGTTTCTGGCTTTCAGAAATCTGAAAAGCTAATTTGTGTTTATTTCACAAATCCTGCTATATGTCTAAATTGGCATGTTGTTGTGACTGGGACTAAGACCTATAGACTTGACATTTTCCAGTCTCTGCAGTTGTCTCTCAGCCAAAGTCGACACGTTGTGCCTCGCCACATATTGTTTCCATAGCAACAATGGGGATACAGACAAAAACAACTTTCAGCAAAGCAATTGTGCGTCTTCCACCCTGCCAGCTCTGACAAGAGGCCCCTAGTTTCCCTCATGGATGAGCAGATAAATAAAAACACAAATGTACTGTATATCTAGGTGGATGATTTGTCGAAGTGACAACGTTCTCCTGCCATCCTTCTGTAAAGAGGCTTAAGTGGCTATTCATTCACACTGTTAGACAGTCTTTGATCAACCAAAGTGTGATGATGACAATAATGTCCTGGAACACCTTTTTTTCCTCCTTCTTTTGAAAATTTGTCATTTCTTGGAGAGAGACAACTGTCAAGAGCTCAATATTGCATGTTTCCGTGAGGTATTTGTCTCACTTGGACAGATAACTGTTAATGAGACAACATAACACTCGGATGCACGTGGCAAATTTGACAGTTGGAAAACGGGAGCAAAGCACTTCAATCATTCGTCTCCCCCACATCCACACCGCTCTCGTGCAACTTCCCCAGATGTGCAGATGCGGCGCAAAAAGCAAACCTGAGATTGTCGACGATTATAAATCACACAAAACCCACGCGGAATCTTGTCCCACAATCTTAAATCGTAATCCGACGCCAAGATATGACAGTGCGTAACCTTGTGTGATTGGATCATAAAAATGCCCTGAAGCATCAGGGTGAATTCCGGCATTAGAGATGTTGAGGTGGGTAATACGGAACATAAATAATTTTTCTATGCGGATGATACTTATGTGGACTTGACAGACCCCTTGACCTTCCACCACACCTGATGGACACAACCATACTTGAAATGATCGGGATACAAAAGTAACTCCAAGACTGTGACTGTTTTCTAATTTTGCCACTCAAAACCTTTTTTTCCCCCCTTTTTATCCTGAGGATATCTCAACCTTTCAGATATCTGATTGGGGGGAAAATAAACCTAATCTTCAAACAACAAAATAATACCAGGAACATGTGCTTGCATATGTTTGATTTTTCCCCTCCTGTGTTGCTTGACCGGCTCTATCAAAATAAATGAGGGTCCAGCATTTTTCCACGGAGCCTCAGACGTTTAGTGTAGATGGTTTGAATTATGGTTCTGTTTCTGGGCGTCATTACATGGGTTGCTCGCATGTCGCATGACTTCTAATTAATGTCTTCTTGGGACTCCGAAATGATTAGGTGCCATAAAATAAAATACCAAACGTGAGTACTGTAATTGTATATCTTCGTCTTGTTTGATTTCTTGATTTTTATGTGGTCATAAACAGTCACTTTGCTGTGTTGTGGTAATTGTTATTATATATAATAATGCTCAGTTTGATCCCGCTTATTACAGCACTGTAGACTGTCACATTTGTCACAATGAAGATGAATCTTCACATCCACTGTGATGAATTAGTAAAATGAGCGATGGGAAGTCTCCTTCAAGGAAGGAGCTCCATACAACCATCCACTCTGACTGTAGCTCCAGTGAATCAGTGTGTGTGTGGTGTCCTCGTGGGTGGGTGGGGCATCAGCACTGTGTACCCGTCAACTTATGCAAATGGCCCTCTTTATTAATGGCAGGGCAGTGGCTCTGCACCAATGGCTGTCGATGTGTCGACTCCCTTGTGACAGTCCTGATTAGTGGTTGTGCGCGAGGGTCAATCCAACGATGAGATCACGCTTAACAACGATCGCTTGACCTTAAGGAGCGAATGGAAGAAAAGAAACGAGGGGAAGGACATTGAAAAGACGCATGAACGGGAGAAAAAGTGTCCGAAATATTACATTTGTGGTTAAAAGCGGCTGCATCTCATTTTCTTTAAATATGACAGCTTGGCTGGAAATTGCATCTGAAGTTTAGAATTCGGTTAATACATGCCAATTCATCTGAGTCCATTTATTTGGAATCCTGATTGCCGGCTAGTTATATCATTTAGCGAGCAGGAAAAGGGACTTTGGCAGTGTGACATTTTCATTTCCAAGTCTGACACCTGAGGCCGAGTGGTGTCCCTCCAAATTCTCTGACAGCAAGACAACGGTTGTCAGGTTTGACAGAGTAACCAAACACAGCCAATGGAGTAACCAAGTGTCTCATCTCGGGGGCAGAGCCAGACGTTATAACTCATCCCCCCATTTACAGCAGCTATAATGAAGTATTTTTCAAAACTTTTGGAAAAAATATACAATGCCTAAATAGCTGTGCATCATTTGGGAAAAACACGATGGTTGCCAAGGAAACTAAATCAACCTGTAGAGCCTACATCCTACTTCTTTATATCTAATTGTTCTCCAACTGTCATGCATCTTGAACCGTAACACAACAAATGTTAAAAGATGAGTTATTTTCAGTCCTGTCACTTAAAATAAGGCAAACATCATCTGCTGTTTGAGTTCATAGAATGAATGTTTAGCTGAACATTCAGAGAGACTGAGGGGAAATGGTTATTGTATAAATATATTCAAATATATTGAAACAGATTATTCTAAGAAACATTTGAGGCTGGAGCCCCACTTGTCCGCCTCAGCTCCTGTTCCGGAAACAGTTTTTGTAATTTCGACATTCATTTGATTCATACAAATGATTTCTTTTGAGTGAGAAACCTTTTTTTGCTGAAGATAAACGTCTTCACTGATATTCTTTTTAATCATTTAGTCCTTTTTATGGAGTTTCTTAGTTTTTATCTTTTTTTTTTAGCTGACCTAGGGAAGATAAAAAAAAATCTGCGAATGCATCGGAAGATATTAATGTGAACATTTAAGCAGTTAATCATAAGCCAAATCCAAAGCACTCGGCGATGGAAAAACACAAGTGTGAAATTGTCGAAAGTTGGACGGCTTTGTTTACTTCAGAAGCTTTTCCTCTCTCCCCTGATTTCTGAATGTGATCTTAATCTCTTTATTATCTTTGAAGGCATTTCACCTATAGGACCTTGTGAATAAGCCCATGTGAATAAGCCCAATCTGAGAAAAATAGCAAAAAATACAGAGTTCTGGCCGTGACTGATAAAACATGCCTTTCTCTTGCTGTGTTCCTTTCTGCCTTTTGAAGACAAACAGCCTCCTTTTAAGCAGCTAAAGAGCACAAACCTTTAATCATAAAGCAAGGTGACCGCACATTGTGGTTATCAGGCTCGCTCAGCATGCTCACACAAACAAACACACACACACACACACACACTCAAATATGTCCACACACACACACTTTCGGAAATGCACAGAGGCACATAACGTAGTGTAGATACAACTGCATACTATTTCTCTCTCTCACACACACATACACACACACTACATCTACATACAGCACACACACACTTGCTGCATTGTTTTTATTGTGAGAAAGATTGTCAATTATATAACACAGCAACTCCTCCTCCTCCTCCTCCTCCTCCTCCAGACAGTGCAAACATGTAGGGACCTACTGTATGATAATATATTGCTTCCACCACATTGAAATTCTGTAGACGTCAATTCAATACTTCCCTTTTCCTCTTACTTTCAGGGTTTTAAAAAAAAATTCTCCCCAACTTCAGGAAGGGAAGGAAATTGCTTTTAAGGATAGTTTTGCAGCTGAACATGAACATAGCCACGACTCTGATTCGCTTCCATTTTCTTCTGCAGGCTCTGCATATTTACGTCTTTGAGAAAGTCGCACCATGGCCCCGACATGATGGCCATCATAAACAAGGTTGTGCAAACTAGCAGAATATTGCTGTAACTGTGGTGACAGCTGAGCCTAGAGTACAGAAGCACAAGCTCACAGCTATGGGACGTACAGGTTTTTCATTAGTCATGCTTTCCCCACACAAACACCCACTTTTTTTGTTGTTGAAATATAACTAAGCAAGTTAGACAGCAGACCACAATTTGCCAGTATACAGTGCACCAAGATGTGACATGTTGGTGCTCCATTTCCCCATTAGTCGAGGTGATGATGTTGATGATCAGCAGGTGGAAACAAGACACACAGGGGAATGGTTAATACAACACATTTGATGGTTTCTTGGCTACATTATAACACAGCACTGATGGAAGGTTGGCATATTTTTCATTACCCCACTACAAGAACGTTTTTCTTTGGTGATGCTATAGGAACCACAAAGCTGATCCATCAAAGTGCGTTCGGTAGCAACATTTATTGTAAGAAGTTCTGCCATGTTAGACTCAGACCTAAAAAGGTCAATAGCGTCAATACAGTTTTGAACTGGTCGATGTCCCAATTTTATGTGTGTTAAAGGTCAGCGAAGTTGGACGAAGTTATTAATTCCCCAGTATAGTTGCTGGTCCAATCTCGGAGTTTACCACTTTATATCCTGGTGGAATCTGGCACAAATCAAATCTTGTGTAATTTCTCTCCAGTGATTTGTTGCCTGATTCCTTGTCTCTTGGTTTTTATTGCAAACAGATGTTCGCACTTTACATTGGCAGACTATAAAACTATTCTCTCGCATCCCTCTCAATCTCTTCCGATGTCCCACACCTGTCATCCGAGCCAAGTAGCTGTGACAGCTCTGTGAACGGAACCCGGGTGAGAGAGCAAAAAGTAGGGGAACCGCAACTCCCATCATGCCCCTCCCTGAGGAGGGTGAGGCTTAATGGTGACAGCCTCCATACCTGGATTGTTTCTATAGTTCCACCACGATACCCCCTCCTACCAGACATGGTACAGTACACCCACCTCCATATGGCATCTCGGTTCGATACGGTTCCCCCAGGAAGTCAAAGGCCTCTCACTATTTTCCAGACAGCAACAACATGTCAGTGTACATATGTGAGATGGAGCTGTGGCCTGAGACTTCCTCAGCGAACGAAATGTCAGTTTGATAAACACGATTTGGCAGCAGTCTGGATAAAGATGACCACAGTCTGTGGACAACATGTCTAATTTTCCCTTTTGGTCCTATGAGGATCTTGGAAGATGTAGTGGCAGGAGGATGTCAGAGGGTGAGTCAGAATGCGCTGTGGAGTCAGGTTCAATGACTTGATTTGTAATACTTTTGAAAATATCACCCTGGGAATTGTAACTCCCCAAATCTTTTGGTTTTAAAGCGCAGACTTGCAAGTGATCAGAAAGGGTTTTTACCTTTTTTCCATTATTTACTATCAAGTCTCCACGATATTGTATAAAGAAATGAGGAATAAACGTAGCATATGACATTTCATGACATGCAGTGGCTTGAAAGAAGAATGTGGACCATCCTTATGGAATGATTTGTTGTAATATTAGGCTGTATATTGCACTTGCTGCATCAACTATTACCTATGGCATCAGTTGATTGAATGGACGTTATTATGGCCCTCTCCACCCTAACCCTACTCCCTCTTCAGACTTTGTTGTTCATGCTGATTCCTTCTTCACTCCCATTATACAGCCACCAGAGATCAATGTGGTCTCCATGGATTAATAGCTTGTGAACAACCATGTGACTAGATAATGACCCTCGGAACCTTCTAATATGTGTAGCAAGCCTTTCTAACCAACATGAGGATGATTACTACTGATAAAGGCCATCCAATCAACTGATAACATCCAAAGCGTTGAGTAGCGTATTACTGCAACACTGCTGCCAACTTTCTAAAATATGGTATTCAGGACTCGACACATCAAGCTGTTAAAAATCTAAATTAGCATCTGACTTCTACCTGCCTGATGGTATGTCTAAAACAAGCAATAGCACAGGTTGAACCATAGACTGTTTATAATTAGTGGATATAGTCATTATCCCATTGGTTTTTGGATTACGGTTTTGAAGCCTCAAGTTTGGCATTTTAGCCATCAACATCTTGGATTTTGGCAATAGCTGGAATTTTTCCAACCATTGAGGAAGTTACCATATTTGGACTGTGGAGGAGCAACGGGTGGATCTGAAAAACACAAGCAACGGAATGGCTCCCCAACATCAAACCTTACTGCATCTGACTCCATCTGGCTTCTGATTAACTTCCATAGTTCAAGGTAAACTTAACAAATACGTGTGAAATTCAACTCCATAATTGATTGCATTGGTAGCAATGCTGTGGTAGCGTTGCCATGGTTACTTGTCAATCACAGTGTAGCCAAGCATACAAAACTCACTCAACATACGAAAACAGGCAGAGTTAAAAATGGCAGAAAGATGAAATCCGCCTGCTGTTGCACTGACCTTCACATCCGTTGATACGCACCGTTCACAAAATCAAGATTGGATTAATGTAATGAGGTA
Source organism: Chelidonichthys spinosus (assembly GCA_029853015.1). NCBI lineage: Eukaryota > Metazoa > Chordata > Actinopteri > Perciformes > Triglidae > Chelidonichthys > Chelidonichthys spinosus. Next base: position 8,029,674 of record CM056843.1, on the reverse strand, counting down.
AAATGCTTGAGTGTACAGTTGCCGTGCTCCGTAAATGTGCAAGGACACCGTAACTCGCTCATTCTTTCACACAGATCAATTCAGAAGGCTTGATCAGTTTAATCCACAGTGTAATTATACAACGGGGGACTCCTTTCTATTTGTCTGCATGTGAATCTCACTGTTACTGTCGTTTATATCATAATGTTTCCCAGGCTTTTCAAGGAAGCCAGTGTGCCTGCATGGTTTGGAAGCTTACCCTTATTTTTTTAAGTGCAGATGTGGGGGAGGGAATCCGTTTGCTGCTATATATTAATAGACATGAATAGACTTCACACAGCCTTTTTTTGTTGTTATATTTCTGCACATAACAGCTTCTTTGAAATTATAGATAGTTTTATGTATGGCGTATGCAAACAATCACAAGCGCATCAGTCTTTGTAAGGCTATGATTCTCTTTTACCCACTCCTCTCTAGCCAGTTTAATACACGTGAGCACAAACACACACACATGCACACACACACACACACACACACACATGCACACACAACCTCACATTTGCATTTGAGCTAATCCCAGAGGTATAATCAATGCTGAAATACGTGGCATCAGCAGTATGACAGCATGCTGCAGCACAGCTAGCATAGCAATGAGTATCCTGGAAATCAGGCCTAAGGAATGGGAACCTTATTAAATAAAAGCGGGAAGGGTCAATACCAGCTATTGACGAGTCCATGAAGCCTGCACTTCAAAGGCTCCCCGCTTCTCGTTTTCTTTCTACCAGCCCAGCAGGGAGAGTCTGCCCAGTCTGTGTCAAACTGGTGTCCTTGAATACTAATGTGACGTCCTTGGGAGGCAACTTTGTTGTGCTCTACAAGGAAACTTCAAAACCCTCGATCACAAATCAGAGTATAGAGGGGTCCCTGGAGGTACTGGACCTTGGGCAATTTGCTTAAACACACACTCGGATGCACAGAAGTGCAAATCTACAATGTGCACACACACACCATGAGATGTCTGACAGCCTGAAAGTCTGTCTGTTTAAGACGCTTCTTAATCAATGAGGGCCAATCAAAGCATTACAGATATCTGTAGCTCAATGCCCCCCCAACCCCCCTTTTTTTCCCCTGGTCCAAGTGCTTTGCATTCAAGGACCTGGGCCCTCATTTATAAAAGTGTACGTACGCCAGAAAGCCAAAGTTTGCGTGCGCCCCAAAAAAATCTGATTTATAAAACTGTGCGCACGCAAGCTGTACGCAATGTTCCCTTTATAAATCACAGGATCACCTACAAGTGTGCGTACCTGAATCCCGCCCTGTACAGGCCCACATTTTACTATGTTAATGAGCCGGCATGCAATCGTTTCCGTGTGGTGAATCACGGCGACAGGTCAGAAAAAAGCAAAAAAACATAACTTTTCAGAAACGGAGAAAGAGACACTTGTTGGTGAGGTGGAGGCCCGGAAAATGATTTAATTTAGTGGCCACAGCAGCGGGATCACTGCTATGAAAAGACGCAGTGCGAGTGACAACACATTGCTGCTGCAGTCGGCGTCAGCTGGACCGAGCGGACAGTGGCAGAACTTACGAAAAAGTGGTCTGATCTGAAGGTAAATTACATCTTTCCGCTCTTTTACCAACATGTATTTAATGTTTTGCGAGAGTATTTGAGGGGGTTTGACTTTGATGTGACTTTGACGGGGATTGTGTCTGAAAAGGAGGGAGACACAGACGCGACTGAGACCAGAGGGATAAGGGTAAACAGATTTTAAACTTTATTGTATATAAATCAAAACATTAAATAGTTTTTGATCCTTCCAGAGTCTGCAGCGTGTGGCATAGAGAAGGGGGACAGTGAGGAAGGTGATGTGAGGAGGCCCATCTACCTCCCTTTCTGACACACACACACACACACACACACACACACACACATAGAAGGACAGAGAGAGAGAGAGAGAGAGATTAAATGGACGGGTTATTACCTATAATTACCCATTATCTATTAGCCGAAGAAGTCCAGACGGAGAAGCAATGTTCTGAACTAGCTCTGGTTACTGTACGACCAAAAACGTAAAAACGCAAGCCCGGAGTTTTAATACTAGAACGGGGTGAATGACAACTTCACAATAAACACTGAGGCTTTCTGCTAACGCTGAAGCTAACGTCATTGGTAGTGTAAACAAACCATATGTCAAGTCAGTTTGTGTACACGACTACTACTACGACGACGAAGTGTTTTCTTTTATGTGAAATAGTCTACTTTTTGCTGGGGTGGAAGTGGCGGCTTGGTTTGGTCGTCATTGTCAGTTATTCGCTGTTCCGTGCTCTCTCTCTCTCACAGACCGCTCTGCCGCTCTGCTAGAGAGGCGCGACTAGCAAGCCGTGACCGCGTAGGCGACGCTCCGACGGATGACAGGCAGGAACCTCGGCCAATCAGTTTATTCGGTCGGAATAAAATGATTGGTGAGACTTTTTTCAGAAATATATGAGAATTAAATAATGATGAGTTTCAACACCTGATGGATTTATTAAACATTTTAGGGTGCCATACGCTTACTAGGAGCATTTTAAGATTACAAAAGAAAAGTGTAAAAATGGTCTGGGTATGGGAGCTAAATACGTAGCGGCCTGGGCCCCTTACTGATGGGGGGCATAGGTGAGCATGTGCGAGCAGCTGGGTGTTATGTTGTTCAGTGATGTGCTGTTTTGTGATATCGTTTATGTCTTTTTGTATTTGCACACATGCAAAAACATTGGTATTGGTATTGTAACAGTACTGTAAACCAGATGTGTGAACAAGTATGCAAAAAGACAAAGACCCATCATCAAATTGCCTAACAAATACAATTTGAAGAAAATTGAAGAAATATGAACTCTTACCAGATGAAAATGAATCAAAGAGAAGAGCTAATGCTGCAAGTTGGACAGCCGAGCCCTCTTTCTCATCCATAGGCAGCAAGGCCGGATGATGCAGAAGTGGTAGGAGAATAAAATTAGGCCGATATGACAATTTGGCCAAAAAATGATTTAGGCAATTATGCTATGAGGCTAACGATACACATTACATGACACTGACGTACACCTAGGCTTATATCTCTACTCACGAATGGTCGTTATATCACTTTCAATGTCAAATTGACATTGCATGGGCCTTAGTTTCGTGGCAGCTGTGGAACGCAGCTGATGAAGACAGTGATGATGAATGGCCCGGCTGTGCGCCGGCTACACCTGGTCTACGAAACTAGGGCCCATGTCTTCTCCGAGAACCATCACCTTACCGCGGTGGAGAAGTTTGCGTGTCCCAATGACCCTGAGGGCTATGTTGTCTGGAGCTTTGTGCTCCTGGTGGGGTTTCCCATGGCAAATTGCTCTCAGGTGAGGGGCCAGACTAAGAATGGTTCTGGTCATTTGAGATTTTTATATTCATTTATTTTCACATTTAATATTTCCCCAAATAATATTTTCTTTTATATTTATATCAGGTTATATCAGGGTGACGGTGAGGAGGGTGATGTGAGGAGGGTGACGGGCCCTCGGCACAGCGTCCGGGTCCGGCGCAAAGCTGCAGCGCACCCCGGGCGCATGGCACATCAAGCGGTCGGGTGCACACTGATGCCGTCCTGCAACTTCAGCGAGACACAATCACCGCCATCAACAACGTTGCAGATGAGCTACGGCAAACGCGCACTGTGATTAATAAAATAATAAGTTTACAATGAACATTGATTGTTGTCTTCCTTATATTACAAACGCATAACATCCTCACGGATTATTGCGCCCTGTTGATACCCCTCCAGTCGGGCAGGGGGCCGAGGCTCATTTCCTCTGCGCTCTGGTTGTTTAAAAACGAGAATAAAGTGTAACAATTATACGATGGCTTAATGGCTGTATGTATGTGCGTTGATGATATATACACATGAATAAGGAGAATATTTAGTTATTCCCGCTGTGTTCTACAGTGATCTAATGGAAGGTATTTATTGTATACTGTATTACATGCATTTGGGCCGTCTCCTCCTCCTGCGGTGACAGCGCTGATTCAATATTTCAAAATGATTTTGATTTAAGATACAAGTCAGATTTTAAAAGAAGGTGTTAACATGAAAAAAACTATCACTCATTAAAAGCGTCAAAAACATTGCTGGAGTTCATCATGATAAAGCAGATCTAACGTATGATATGGAGTGTAATTAAATGTGTGCGAGTCATCAAAAATATATAGTTCTTCTCACGTTTACTGCTGATTCCCCTCCAGTCTCCAGAATGTGCGTACCGGTACGCATGCCTCAGAGTTTGCTTACGGGTACGCACACTTTCCCGTCAAGTTTGGTTTTTATAGATCACAACATTTGCGTGGAAAGTGGCGTACGCACGTTTCCAGCCCCGTTTTGTGCGTACGCAAGCTTTATAAATGAGGCCCCAGGGCTGCAGCAGCTGGTATTCTGTTGAATGATACAAAGCCTCAAGGCTCCTTTACCTGGTTTGTGCTGTTCACCATGTCAATGTCACAATCACATCGCTAGAAGAACACGCAAAAGAACTTCACTGCCTCCATGGTCAAAAAAAGTTAAAATGCACGACATTTGGTTTAATTAATCCACTTCAGAACATTTGCCGCTCATTTTTCATTGCTGCAAAGCCCTTAATATTACAGCGGGACCGCTCTTATAACATGTAACGGCCGAGATGGATTTGGGATTTTCTTTTTTCCGGTTTCTGATATGACAAGTACAAAATAGCTACATTTAAGAGAGGGGGCTGAGCTCAAAGACACTGGGAGTGTTTGATACCACAACACGAACGTTAAGAAGTTTTTAAAGACTCCGAGTCGGAGCTCAAATGAACTTGAACGTGTTCAGATTAATTTTTAGAGAATAATCCCGAATGAAAAGGAAGACGTAAGACTATAAGCTGAAATGAAACTGGTGATTGTCCGTCTTTTGTAAAGATTGTGGAAATGTAATTGAGTCCGTTCCATGTTGTTCATGTTTGAGAAATAAAAGTTTTACAATTTGATGAGGGGAAGTAATAAACTGACACATAACATGGAGCGCGATCAATTGTGCAAATTTCACTTCAATCAAGACTTTTCTGAAAGATATTGATTAATCTTCTGTTGGGGGTTTTGCCATAGTGACGTTTGCATTCTCTTACTTGTGTTTGTGTCTTTGGAAGTGACCACTGATCCAGCACAAGCTTCAGGAAAACCTGAATAAAGAGTGATTCCGTTTGGTTGCTGTCTCTCTCTCAAAGGAAACCACTACACTTCGCCGCCCACCACTGCCAATGTTACACACTGACTCGTGATGTGTAACCTGAGGGGGGGAATATGCCCTGTTGCTATCCTCAAACTTTTCATATTAACGCTATTGACCTCAAGCCTTCTTAGGGGGATGCAGTAGGCCTCTAAATCCACACACGCGCCACAATCTCAGCAGATTGATGTAGCTCCGGAGTGAGTAACTCCATTGATTTCATTTCACAGGGCATTCGATTCGGTAGATCATCGCACCTGCAACAAGATTGGCTTGGCATGGATTTTCTCCGTTGGGTCAAAGAGGCTCAGACCGTAATTGTTTTTTATTACTTTTTAGCTCTTAAAACATACCAATGTATCATATTTGCGGGCACGGCTCGATACCTCGCACACATCACCGACATAGGTCCATTTTTTATCTCCATGCGATCCCTTTACAGCTCTTATATTGAGAAACTCTATTCGATTAGCCGTGAACCGATGGTGCAGTGGAGTTGCCCACCGGATGTTGTTTTCTTGGCTTTTGTTTTTCCAAAGACAGACATCATATGTGAAATTATGGCTTTGTGGCACTTTGTGCAAAGGTTTTACTCCACTGACGGGCATTCAACTCGTGATTCTGTAACCTTCTCTTCTCCTTTTATTGTCGAAAACCGTGTTACACCAACATCTACATATGTCCATATCCGACAAACTTTTCCTCTGTAAATGTAACTGACTTACTGCTACGCTCATGCAAACATTCACTCAGCGGTCTCATCAGGGTTTTTTTTTAACAGTTTATGACCAATGGCTCCACATCTTCCCTCCGTGATTAGTTGGAGATCCGTTCAGAGACCGCATCCTGCAAGAGCAGAGTTCTGGCCCTGCCTCGACTGCCAATTATCACCAAAGCAGAGGGCTAATTAAAGTTTGATTAAGTTCAGAGTGTTCTTGAAGATATGCAGAGAGGGGGGATCGGGAGGGGTCCCGCCCGAGATCACACTGTGTCTGTCAGAGGCAAGGCGCTGTGAAATTGGATTGTTGGCCATTATCGACCTTTTGACCTTAAGTGCCGTGGTGCTCTGTGATTTTTTTGCGACTGAGGGAAAGAAACTCGAGGGGAAAGAAAAATGGAGCCACTGGATGTTCGTGGTGGGTGAGGAAAAGTAAAGATGCGCTGTCACACGAGAGAGCCACTCACTAATGAGGTCTTGGAGGGATCGGATGTATAGAGGGAGATTATTTTTGCTCTGAGAAATATAAGCAAGGAGCTAAAGAAAATGCACAACCTACAAAGTCCACATTTGTCCTGGATGTAGCAAAAGTTCTATTTGTGAGTTCGTCACAGCAGCTGCGTAGGAAGCGGCGCCCCTTTGGGAGCTGAGTCGCAGGTAAGGAACGGGGACGTATTGCCCCCTTAAGGGGAACAACAGCTCTGCTTGTTCGACGGTCGGCGAGGAGGCACAGTGGTACAACACGCCCAACGTCCTCCGTCTGCCACGCTCTCACTGAACTCGACATGCACCGTGCTGGCAAGGGGGGAGCACTGCGTTACTAATTCATGACACGCACTCGCATATTAATGGCGCACCTTTTCCGTGGCGAGCGAACATATGCGCGAGGCGGCGGGCGGGTTGTATTTTTAAAATGGGAAGAAGGTGAGGGCAGTCAGGTGGAAGAGCGGAAGACGACGGATGGGGGGGCACGGTAGGGAATAAAACACTCCGGCGGAGAGAATTCTGGGGGACTTCTGCAGATTTCACTCACTGGCTTCTGCAAGTAAGCAATGGTAATTATGATAATGGACATTAATGGCTTTATAAGTAAGCACTAATGGCCATGGAGATTGAGAGTGTACATAGTAGAGCACCTGACCTTCCTATTCCTCCAGTTAATTCTATCTAACTCATGCCGTGCAGCTGAATTAGAGGAGTTGAAGTCTTTGCTGCCTGGAATAGGGTATTGTGTCGACTTCCTCATGTCTGAATCTTTTAAGCTTTGTCTCACCGGCTCGAAAGCTTGACTGCAGAGGAAAAAAACACATTGTTTTCGGCTCCACGTTTCCACCTTGCTCTAGTCTGACTGACTTCGCTGTTTTAGAAGATTAGCACATTTCCTTCTTTCGATATTCCTTTCATTCTCAACACACACAAAAAAAAACAAAAAAACCCAGCTTCAGCACTCCTAAAGCTGATTCCTCCCCCTCCCCTCACCCCCTTTCTCCTCTCATCTTGCTACTCTACTCTTGACTGAGGGGTTAAGGGATGAAGCCTCGTATGATCAAGTGTCTACACATCAACCTGAGTGCCAGACTTCCTTATTCCTCCACACGCTTGGATCATCTATTTCCTCCTTTCCTTTTCCTTGTAAAATGTTTGCTGTCTCCACATTTCTTTCCTCGGGTTTAATGATTTTAGATTTTACTTCCTAATGCCTCCCTCTGCACCTCCACAACACTTGCCTTCTCAGTTAAGTTTTCCTGTTCCGCATTGTGCTAGCAACCCCCACCATTTATCAACGTCAATCACCGGTTTTAAAACTCAACGGGCTCTCGCCCATCGATTACCACTGAATAAAGAATAAAGCATGATGCAAATTCCACATCAAGGTCGATAATGGAATAATAAGTGCAAAACGCGACCTCTTAATGAATGAGTTGATATTACCCTCTGCCCTTCTAGTTAGAGGAAACAAGACGTTTTGTTGCCGCGGTGACCTTTTTTTTATTTCGTTCATTAACAACCAGAGGAACGTATGGATGTTGTCATATGGGAGGGGGAAAAAATATGGAAATGAACATTGAGTCAAGTACCAAGCGATTTCCCAGCCCTATTAAATATGCAAATGAAGGTTCAAAGAGAAGCATGTTGAAATGATTGATTGTTAAACCGGTTGTCGGCGGTGCCAGGCGAGGAATTTGAGGCTGTCCGTGACGCTGAATGGGAAGAGAATTTAGAGCATCTGACACCATGATTCGCAGCCCGTATCAACTTGTCCCTTTAGCCTTCTCCATTTTGGTTACGCAATCATCCCATTCAGAAAAGAAAGGGAAAAAGTAATTTCGGACATGAGCTTAGTGGGGGAAAAAACATGATGAGAGAATTCCAATTTACCTGATACTCATTCTTCTTTTTTCCCCCTGAAAACAGAAGCTATTACGACAGGAAGGCTGTCATGCAGAAAATAAGTGTGTCTATGTAATTATACGCATAAGCCCCCTCGCTAAAACCCACACTGATCCAGCCACAAAAAGGATTCAAGTTTCAGAACTGCTATGGTTGCACAGAATTATCTCTGGTTTTGAGTTTTGATATTCTGACAGAGACATGTTCTCTATACTCTGCCTTGCGTGCGGTGTAACCAATGTTCTTTCTAAAAATCAGAACGGGCAGTCGATGAACCATCAGCGGTCCATTTTTTCCATTTCCCATCTTTAGATGGAGCCAATGCAGCGTTAAGTGTGTACAACCTGAGTGGGCTTTCTGGTGGAAACACTCAATTCTTGGTTTCAGATTTCTTTTAATATGAACATCTTCCTTGTGGAAGGTTGATTTTTTAAAACAATTCCTTTGTTTTGGACAACCCAACCTGAAAATTTGTTGAATATTATTATCCTAACTTACACCCAGCGTTTTAGATCTGACATGGGCAGACTTAAGACAAAATTAGGATTTCAGTGTTGCTTGAGGGAGACTTTATTGTCTGAAGACTTGCTTTAAAGTTTTGAACCCAACCTTGTAATACACCAAAAGATAGAGAATGGTCACCATGACCATCAAGCATGCCATCAATATTACATTATTAGACCTTTATATTTGAACGGACCCCATTCAATGTTCTTAAAAACTGGAATGGACTTGATTTAACAAAAATAATGAGTCACCTCAATGACTTGGTTGAGAGAGACTTGATTTTCTTTGGCAACTTGAGAATTGATAAAGTTGTGTCCATAAATCAACGACTTAAAAATTTACTTAAGACTTGCCAGAGACTTGAGAATTTAATTGCCATAATTTGAGAGTAGTTTCAACTGACTTGACATTTCACATGGACTTCTCTGGAGTACAGAAATTACCAAAAAAGGAAACAAACAAACAAAATTGTGTTTCCGTTAAAAGCGTTGCCTCCATTGTACCGTGGCTGTCATGTATTATGATCCTGCAGGTATTGCGTACATGTGGATACAGCTTCGAGCCCATACAGTTCTTCCCCTGGGTGCCCAGTAGTAATTTAAAAAGCCAGAGTGTTTTTTTTTAACCTGCCTATATAGTTCAAGCAATAAGCGAGAAATTGGTCACATCGGTATGTTTGTAGTCCACCACCGTGAGAGTTGGTCGGCACTATCTTTTGTAGCTGATCATAAGGTTTCTCTTATTTTATCCAAGATGTCTGTTCTGCACTATTTTCCTGCTATCAGTGATCAGTTTCATCAGCCTTTATGGCTTTGGATTATTGGCCAGCACAATGGCATATTCAAGGCATTTGTCAGACAAGGCTACAGAGGGTATTGTGAGGAAAAATGAGACCCAAAAAGAAGTGATTGTGTTGCAATATTGAGTATCAAGAGGGAAAGAAGGGCAAAAGCAGGACAATAAGGAGGGAACTTATACAATTGAGACTTTTCCCCTCTCCCCTCAACGACCAGGGGCAGAAATGAAAAGAGGGTTAAGGGTTTATGAAAGAGAGACGGAGGGAGAATGGGAGAGAGACAGAGATTGCCCCAGCTGGCGCAGTCTGCTGGGAGCAGGTAGTGTATTTGGGTCAGCACATTGCATCATCAGCAGTTTCTCCCAAACCTGCCTTAGCAAATGGAGAAGGGGCCAACCTGCTCGGCGAGCTGCATTATTAAGAGTTTCTGCCTCTGTGCTCGACGTCTCGACTGCACTTGTTCTTCACATACGGCACAGTACGTCCACACTGCGCCTATAGACCATAATGTCTTCTAAATGTCAGCCTCCAGCAAACACTTTCACTGACTGATCAATACGAAAACTTGTTTCACGAGATGACGACTTACGCTTCGGCCTGCGTCTGATTCCCAGAGGAATTAGTCCTTGCAATTATGTAGGTCTACGGATGATGGATAATGGTTTGCTATTAAGCAAATTTTGTAATGGATGATCTGCTTTTTATACTGATTACTTACTTACTGTGACGGCAAGTGGCAGGTATTGTTTTCACCTTGTGACCTTGTTTGTGTGTGTGTCATTTTTTGTAACACCAGTAAGAAAGTGATTTGCAATAACATCAGTGTTGTAAAATACAAATTCTACCTCCACAGTGCATACAAGAAAAGAAAACCCAATGACAACAGTGACAATTTATATCATTTATGGGTAAAATGTGTTTTTGTTGTATGCAACATCTTTTGCATTTTGGTTCGTTCGATGGACAAATAAGCAAATTGGGGAAAAAAAAGTCCCACTGCGTTTTAGGAAATTGTGAAAACACATTTTGAGCAGGTGCTCACCATGGAGGCAGTGCTGGATGATGAGGCCTTGCAAACGTCCTCATGTTGATGTGGAGGCTATAATGAATGAAGGACCCATCACAGTAATAGCAAATGACTTGAATGATGTGGAACCTTCAGCACCTAATCATCTGCTTCAAATTTAAACCTGACTGTTTAAGAGAGAGGACTTGTACTCTAGAATGAGACGGGTCACAATCACTGACTGATCTTTTCTGGAGGAGCCAGATTCAAGGATACCTTCCGGTCATGCAACAGCAAAATAAGTGGGATAAGATTCAAAGGAACTTTGGGCCTGGAGACCTTGTTCTTGTTCTGGATAATTGTCTCCCAGATACTCTTGGGTTCTCAGAGGAATTCTAAAGACCCTGCCAGGATGTTGTACAGATGTGTCAACAAACTGTCAACTTAAAGATGAACTTCATCTATGGACTCATTGACATTTGATTTTAAAAAGGGAATGGCTTTGTAGTGTCTTATTATAAGGTTCTAGCTCCGTAGGACAGACATTGGCTCAAATTCCCATGAGCTGGTACAAACTAAAGGTAGGAAACTTGGCCTAATAAGTGGAAACAATGCTAATGCTAGCTAAGAAAGATTACTCCAATGGGCCACGTGGTGGTGGTGTAATTAATGCCCCAAAACATTATTTTGGAAAGGCCACATCCGAGTGACTTGAAATGTATCATGTCCAGCTCAATGTGCTCTACAAAAAAACAAAACGAACAAAAAAACACCTAACCAAAAAAGACCCGATAAGTCGACCTATTCAAATGTTTGCCATTTTGAATTTTTTGAAAAATTACTGGATAAAGCTTTGAGTTCTGAAAAGGTTGTCGATATCTTATTTAGTTTTCGAGATATTGATCAGTGAACTTTCTAGGGAGTGTGGCTCCGCACATAAATGGACCTAACTCAACAATTGTCAGGCAAAGCATTATTAAACTTTTAAGGTGTGTCCACAAAAACTCCTGCAACATGGCCTCAAGTTTATCTCAAATCAGATACAGATACTAGAAATTGACGTTGTATAACACAAATGAGACTGTAAATCAGAAGATGTTTATTCAAACAAGGCAAAACTCACAGGATGACCACTTATGTATTACTATTTTGAAATAATTCAATAAGGGGTGGGCCTGGTGCAAATTTGACCAGATATCAATGACAGTGCGTCCAAACATCACTTAGATGGGTGGATATTTAAATGAAGCAGTTGAAACATGTCCCCTAATGCCAAGAAATATGATCCGAGGGACTTAGAGTGTGCAATTAACTGAAAGGCTGCATACACTGTCATGTTTGAAGTGACTCTGTGAAGGCCGAAATCTGCTCACTCCTGCCTGTAGCCTTGATTTTCGTGCTTTGGTGCATGTATATGGTTCGGCCGGTAGCTCCCATGAATTTCCACTGGAGCACTTGTGATGTATGACAGACACAATCCACACATCAATATGGGAAAGGGAAGTATGGGGATATAGTTAAGTGCAGCGGAATTTAGGGTGATCACAGTCTACGGCCCTACCAGAGCCGAGATGGAAGCTAAGCTAACTCAGCTCCTCCACTACCCAGACTACTCCTGGCTGTCTGATCTTCGGTCGCAGGAAGATAAGATTGATGAAATAAGACTTCAGGCTAAGCCAGCAACGGGAGGTCAGTGACTGTTGTGCCCACATCGTTACAGAGACCCGGCTCCATGGTGGCATCCCAGATCACGCTGCACTTGACTGGCAGACAGCAGGACAGAGCAGTTGGACAAGAGGTTTCCATGGTTACATCAATCTTGCTCCGTACTTAAAGAGTTAATTGACAACTTTCCCCCTGATGTATAATTTTTAATATTACCACGCCAGCGATGTTATCTTTTTAGAGAATTGTTGTTTGTCATTTCCTCTAAACTTATGAATTCATATTAAATTAATATTCTTTTTTTCCTATTGTGATTGATTTGATGATATTAAATTGTCCGTAGATGTGATTGTGAGTATGGATGGTTGTCTGTCTCTATATGTCAGCCCTAGTCTGGCGACCTGCCTACCCTACCTTCGCCCAATGTCAGCTGGGATTGGTTCCCAGCTGACATTGGGCGCGACCCTTAACAGGATAAGTGGTGATTGAAAATGGATTGATGGATGGATGGATGATGAAGAGGATCAGCTGTGATGGAAGGACAGGAAGGGGTGGGACCGTGTCTCGGCTTCTTGTCGAGCAGCAGACATGTGGGAAACTTGTAGAACGGTCTTTGACCTCACGTTACACTTGATAACCTTTTTGTTAATTTTGTTGAAAGTGTGAATAAATGAACCAAATGAAGGAAATGCAATCAGCGGCTGTGATTTGAACTTTTTAACAAGGGAGTCCAGAAGTGTAGCCTAGTAATGTGACACGGTATAAAAAGGAACATGATGTGACCTGCAGCCTCTTAAGATTAACCTGCGGGGAAACCTCTTGAGTTAACTAAAAAAAAAAAAACTGGAATGTGATTTAAAAGCCAACATTTTTGTAGTGTATTCACACCCTGAGTCAAATCAATGTTTCAATAGCTTGTGGTTTATCTACTTTTCTCTATCAAAATAAACCCTTTTTGTCCCCAGGCTGATTTATACATTAAAATAATAATTTAAATTTGTTTCCCATTGAAGTCTAATGACAGTGATGCTAATGCAGACTAGCAAAAACAAACGCAGGAGTAGAAAAACCGGGCCGCATCCTCGACCGGCCTTCCCTTCTCCCAGAAACAAATTTTCGGTTGCACCCGAGAGGCGAACACCGTCCCTATTTTTAACTGCCGTACAGTATTGATGATTTTGCATGGCTGTGTGTAATGCCTGCATTTTAATTGCGTATGTGTGGCATCGGGGAATAAATGCAATTAACTCAATGTGGGTGGACTTCAATCACAAAGATGCACTGTAGTGAGAAAAAGGTTGTTAGAAGGTAATTATGACTTTGTGATTATTCATTATACTGCATTCAGTGTGTGTGTGTGTGTGTGTGTGTGTGCACGCATTTATGAGGATGTGTGTCGGCCGGCCTGTATGTACACTTGTACAGTAAGCAGTATTTTAGATTTCATTACCAGAGAGGAATTTTGCTGAAAAGGGTATCTTTTGCAGCTAACAAGGTTGTTTAACAGTTGGTAATTTTTTTTTCTTAGTCTCACCTTGGCGATTAACGAGATCACCTGCGATCCCGGCCGACCCACCGTCTCTAACAGGCTGTAGCAGGCTCAGCCTTAGAGCCAGATAGAAGCCACTGATATCACATGAAAAGGAATTCTAAGGAAGGATTTCTACCAATCGTGTCATGTTGGATTCTCAAGGACGTGGCTGAATTATGCTCCAGATCTCTGCAAAATTTTGGCAATGGACAGCTGGCGTGGGGGATTTTCAAAGGGGTCCCTTGACCTTTCACCCTAAGATATGTGAATGAAAATGGGTTTAATGGGTACCCGTAAGTCTCCCCTTAAAATTATATACCCACTTTATGTTGATCCCATGTAATTGTGGGCATGTCTGTAAAGGGGAGACTTGTGGGTACTCAATATGTGAATAGAAATGGTTCCTATGGCGACAAATGAGTCTTCTAGTGGGCATGTCTGTAAAGAGGAGAGAAGCAAGTCAGATGAATTTAATTTGTACTGACTTAATAGCATAAATAGCATTTTGGCCTACTATTGAATATGTTTTATTCAGTCGGAATCTGCTTTTACATCACTTCCTTCTACTCGCTTTACACTTGTCTTCTGTGTTGCATACATCAGAAAATTTAACAGAAAAAATGATCTCTCATAAGAATGCTTTCATTGTGACATTACTCACCAAAAGAACCCCAAGGCTTATAAATATTCAATCGTTATTCGTCCTTTAGCAAGGAGGTGAACCCGGGACCCCAGCGGTCATCAGGGATGAACCTCTGCACCCTTTACACATGGCTCAGCCTCATAACTCTCCATCAGGCATCCACAGCCGCGCCCACGCCTATTCCCACGCTCATACCTGCTCCCACCGAGGGGAGGCCCGTTTGGAGCCCGGGGCTGGAGTGGATCCATCAGCCTTCCTGTGCAGGATGAAGAATGATCCGCCGTGCATCACCCTAATGGTCTCAGCCGTCAGGGGTGGGATGAGCCGGGTCTCCCTCTCCCCTCCTGCCGCCCAGGCTAAGTGCTCCATGAGGTGATGGAGGATCATTCTGTGCAAATGCATGACATGGTTAATGCTCTGCACCACATCAGAGACCCGCCATCACTCTTCACCTGGCTGACAGACGGGCAGAGATGGTGAGGAGTTGTCTTATCAAATCAGAGGCGATTACACCACTCTCGCCTACATCGACATCTTAGCGATTTTCTTTCTCTACCTCAGGACTTACGCAAGTTGGCTGGATCATTCGTAGGCACTGCTCCAGGTATCTTTTTTTAAGATTGCATTGAAATTTTAAATTCTATTGGGCTTTTATTTATAACCTTTATTTAACCAGATAAAAACCCATTGAGATCAATACCTCTTTCACAAGGGTGACCTGGCCAAGAAAGGCAGCAGCACACGTCATGACAATCAGGACAAACAGACAACAACAAACGGCAGCAAAAAAAAAAACATGAAAACATTAAAATATTAAGTACTAAAGTGCGAGTGAATAAGCAAATACTAAAATGCAAGTCAATAGGCAAATAAAGTGCAGAAGATATAGATACAGTAACAAATTAAAAACATAGGCACTGTTCAAAAGTTTTCCTTTGACGTTTTCTTAAAATAGAGCGGAATGCTTCCAATGAAACAAGTTCTGATAATCTCAGTTCAGATTGGAGAGCATTCCAAGCAGAAGGGGCAGCGAAACTGAATGCTTTTTTTCCCGATTCAGTCCGAGCTCGTGGAACAGTGAAGTGCAGAATGTCATTTGACCTTAAGGCATAGCGGCTTCCAGTTCTCTGAAGGAACATGCATAAATATATCGGAGCCAGGCCAAGAAGTGCCTTAAAAACTACGGTCATCCAATGTGTATGGCGTCTTACATTGAGGGAAGGCATGCCAGCTTTTGCGTATAATTCACAGTGGTGGGTGAGGCGACTACAGCCAGTAATAAACCTCAGCGCACAGTGATAGACTGGAGTTAAGGATTTGAGGCAGCTGGATGAAGCTGCCATATACACCACATCACCATAATCAAGGACAGACATGAAGGTTGCTGACATCAGAAACGTCCGAGCTCTGAGTGAAAAACATGATTTGTTTCTGTAGAAGAAACCGAGCTTTACCCTTAATTTAGAGATCAAATTTTTAATGTGCAATTTGAATGAAAGTGCATCATCAATAATGAATCCCAGATACTTATAACTGGTGACCAAATCTAGAGTTTCAGCCCGGACAGTTCTGATGGAAGGGACATTTTCCAGGGGAACAGCTGAATTTGAAAAAATCATCAGTTTGGATTTATCAGCGTTTAAAACCAATTTCAGTTCTCCAATTCAAATGCCTGAGCAATCGAACGAGAGCAGCAATAAATTACAGTATCATCCGCATAAAGATGGTATGAGGCATTTGATATGTTTGCACACAGATTATTTATGTAGATTGTGAAAAGGATGGGTCCTAAGACTGAGCCTTGAGGTACACCTTTTGTGACCTCAAGAAAGGTGGAGCTTACTCCAGCCATCTGAACACATTGTGTCCTATTTGTCAGATAATCAGCAAACCAAGAGGCAGCCTGTTTGGAAATACCATTCTTGAGGAGAATTTGTAGCAAGAGATTGTGGTCCACAGTATCAAAAGCCTTGGATAGATCAATAAACAGAGCCACACAGAACTTTTTCGAATCCAGCGCCTTTCAGGGCAGCAGTAACAGTGCTGTGCTACTTCCTAAAACCAGATTGAAGGGGATCGAGAATATTCTCCAATTCCAGAAAATCCTTCAACTGATCACAGACCAATTTTTCAAATAATTTGGCTAAAATACATAATTTGGAGATAGGCCTGTAGTTGTTAACAATTGAGGGTTCGCCTCCTTTTAACAATGGGAGGACAAAAGCAGATTTCCAAACTTTAGGGAGTTTATTTGTGCTGAGGCTTACATTAAAAATACAAGCTAGAGGCTCAGCAATGAAGTCAGCAGCCAGCTTTAGGAAGAATGGATCCAAACTATCTGGACCAGCTGATTTTTTGGAATCCAGGTTCTTCAGCGCACTACAGACCTCAGAAGTAGACACAAGTTCAAAATGAAAAGAACAATCAACAGGGAGACGACTTACAACAGAGGGTTCATCAGATAAAACGGTGCTTTTAGAAGTACTGTTAGAAAAATCAAATAAGTGCCCAGCTGTGATAAAATGTTCATTAAAATAATTTTAGTAAGCGGTCACTCAGAATTATGGCGTAGTCGTGCTTTTACAACCGAGAGTGTAACGGGCTGTCGCTAAAGATTATTATCAGTCAATAAAGCGCCATAAAATACAGAAAAATGGAGCCGTATCTGACGTCTGTAAAATGCTTGTGTGGTCAAAATCCCAAATATGCTTCATCTGCAAGGACATAAAACAGAGAAAATCAGCACATTTTACATTTGAGAAGCTTAAACTATCAAGTAGACGACATTGATTCATCAATCATCCAACTGTGTTACCAATTATGTTTCTTTTGGTCTAGTAATTGAATAACTGATTAGTTCTTTAAGCACTAGACCAGAACATTATTTACTTCAAGCTCCTCTTTTACTAAAAATTCCATTACAGAGTCCTAAATTCTTAAAGTTCTTCTCTTTCTTTTAGCAGCTGACTGTGAAAACAGTGTCCAGCTCTACATAATCCTGCACGTCGAAGGTCAAACATCCTAGTTGCGTTTTGGCAAATTTCTTTTAGTGTGACGGAACTTTAAAAGATGTCCGCGCATCAAAGGGATCATACGATACTACAACTCTTTCCAAATCTGAGCTTTATATGATAAAAGAACCACATTTTGATGATGAAATGCACATAGACAGCCTCATTTTTATTATTCAAAAGTGTGGGGTTATTCAAGACGCAAGTATGGAGACAGCTTGTCATGGTCGCTCTGAGAATATACATAGTGAACTGAATATTCCCTTTTAAGTCAAAACATACAGGAGTTTTTCGTCAAAGCGGTGGCTCTTGCGGCGCTCGCCATACTTTGTCCGTCTGAAACCATCCCGCCGCATTACACGCTCCCGTGTTAAATTGGTTTGCCTGTTGCCCAGCGGGACATGATGATTTTCTCCAGCAGGTGAGCTCCGATAGCAATCTGATGTATATAATTAAAGTGAATGTGCCCGGTGCTCTCCTGTCATTACCTGTGACACGCTGTGCTGATAATGCTTTGTGACCACTTGATGCGACGCTGGCCTTTTTAACTTGGCTCCTTGCGTGCCTGCTTCCAAGCCCCCCCCCTGAGTATATTTATCAGGCAGAAATCGCGGACGCCCGGCGGTGAACTCCGCGGGTCCTCATTGTTATGTAAGCGCGGCAGGCTCCGCTGTGACACATGTCAAAGTGGTAGAAAATGAAGATGTGATTCCCCCCTTCCCTTCCCTTGCCTCCCTCCTCTGTGCCTCCCTCCATCACTCTTTCTGGCCGAGATCAATCTATTACTCCATCTTTCCACTGAGGTACAGTGGGCACTTGCCACATGAAGGAGAGAGCGATGGATCTCGAGACAGGGCGGCAATTTGACAACGTAACTCTGATTTTGTGGAATTGAAAGATGACTCTCAGGAGGGAGGAGGATGGGGATGAGGGACCGAACCCTCGTGTCAAAGTGTCAAGCGGGCTGATTTAATTTCATCCCTAAATGAGAGGTTTTTTTTCCAACAAACTCCCGAAAAATAGTCCCCGTTTTGTGTGGACAAATAGTAAGCTCACACAGTGATAGTCTTTTCATTGCTTGAAAAGTAATGTTCCTCATTTAAGTGAAAAAGAAAAACATTGCTCATGGGTCATGCTTAAATTTCATGGGAGGCCGTTGTCTTTTAATTACATTCGCGATCTGCATCCACTGATCCCATTGATTCGAACCTCAATTACCATTATTGAGTAGAACTTCTGTCCTCAAGGCAGTTAAGGAAGACTTTGTGATGATACAGTATACAGAACTCATTTTCTCAGCTGCTTTGCTTCACTAAGCTTTGTGGGTATTTTGTCCGTGCAATGTTTTTAAAAATGACTTCAGGACAAAACATGCAGAAAATGTTGGTGAGATTGACACTTTTGGAGGCGGTACTTAAATACTAAAATATTCATGTTAGTCTTCCAACATGCTCACAATAACAGTGTAATCGTGTCAAAATGCAGATGTATAGTTTTGTATACCAGCAGGTATTTATCCATTAAAACTTTTTGACCTGAAAATCACTCTAAAACATCAAGGATCACCAAGTTTCTAGGAACTATGCATGTTTGTATAGTACCAAACTTTTACCTGCTAGTTGTGCTTCATAATAAAAGTCAGGGGATCGTCTTATAGACAGGGGTTTATTCTCTGGGGACCATGCATGTCCACCCAATATTTCATAGTAGTCCATCCACAACTGTTAATGGTTTGTTGTCTGACTGCTTAATAAAGTTAGAGCTGCAGGTCTTTTTAAGAATATGAAGAAAGTTAGCTGTTGATTATACTACAGAATCTGCAAATCCGGGATCCAAAACGCTCTTAATTTTAATAAATATAAATCAAAGGAATAAGCTTTCGAGGCAAAGGACGCAGAATCAAAGACGAGGAAAAGTCTGCGATGGGTTCATCCTCGTCCTTTGACAAAAGTATGTCTGTCGTGAGCCGGTGGCCCACCAGCACTCGTGTCGTCGAGGGAAATTAGAGCTCGCCAAACAGATTAGATGTCACCGCGCCGAAAACGCAATTTTTCATCTTTACCCGCCACTAATCTCAAAGGGGCAGAGAAAAGGGATCTTAAAAGGAGCGGGAGCGGAGGAGGGGAATGTGTGTCAGCAGAGTATTAGGTGGGCTTGGAAACAAAAAAAAACTACAGTTGTTTTCCCAGTCGAGAGGGTTGGCTGTCATGTTTACTGCGAGGATGGGGGTGCAGCTTATGTAGCCTGGATGTGACATACAGTATAGGTGCTGTGTGTGGGAGGTGAGCTTTATCTGCAGGGAAGGATAACACTGACCAGCCAGATCTTTGGGGAGGCAGAGGAAATATTGCTCACCGCAGATAAGCCTCACTGTCACTCGCCTTTGATGACTATTAGTCCTGGCGTTCCTGGTTTGGCTCTCAGGCGAGCTTGCCGTGTGTCACCACGCCATGTGATCGAGGAGCGGTGCTGCTCTGGTCCAGGATTCATATTGATTTTTTCCCCCCACCTTGGTTTTATATGTAACAGAGGGGGACTCCCCTGGCTCTTCTGCTGAGCAAATACCGGGTAACTGTGGCATGTAAACAAAATCAGATAAGTGGGGACATGAAATAGATGTAAGTCGCGGTTAGCGCCACGCATGCCGAGCAGCGAGGACGAGCTTGCGATTTGTTGAAAAAAAATGCACATGCAGCCCACGCAAATCTGTGTTTATGTCACGCGTTGCTTCGTGAAGCACTCAGCGACGCGTTCCATTGGAAGGCTCCATAAATAAGCCTGACCTTGGCTTTTGATTTTCGCCTTAGATTCATTCTGGTCGAGGGGAAATATCGCAGGTTTGACCTCCGTGTCGGTCACGTCATCCAGTTATTCAAACTGCAGCTGAATGAAAGGGGGGTGAGGGGGACCAACCAAACAAACAAGTGCAACACCTGTTTTGGAGGCGGGACAAATATCCAGACCACTTTTGTGAACTCCTTCATCGCCACTGAAGCTCAGGCCAGCGAGCACATTAATCAGCCTGGAGACTTCATCCATCTGTCAGGCGGGCGCGGCTCCGTACCCGCGAGCTGCTGGCACTGCCTCCGCCTGTGTTGTCTCCTATTACTTCTGCCCGTTTTGACTGCGTTACCTATCAGTGCAAGCTAGTGAGGGGGGGCAAACTTGGAAAGGGTGTTGGATCTGCTGTCGAGGGAGGCTTGTTCGGCTCTCAGGGCGATAAAAAGGGGCATGGACGTTGAATCAATCCAAATGTCCACAGATGAACCAGCTTATATGACAGGATTGCACATGCGTACAGCACTGTACACATTAGAATAAGGAACAGACTCTCCGGGGTCGTACACGTTCTATTTAGTCTGCTTTGCACATGAAATGTGAAGATGGCTTTAAATGCAAAGTTATTCATGATGTTTGATGCGGGGGGGAAAAAAAATCGTTCTCCCCCACAGCCATCGCAAGCTACAGATTTGACAAGCGACCGGCAACCGGTCACGCAGCTAGTGAATGCATAAATGGCGACTCCGCCCATGCCTGTGAAATTGAAGCGTGCATACGTCTAGCAGCATTTGTGTATACCACCGCCTCGCCACCGGAGGGAGGTCCTCCTGGTGAAGTTCTCTTTTAGACTGAGCACCTAGCGCAGGAACTAGAAACTAAAAGTGCTTTTTAAGATGTATTTTTAAATTCAGCTTTGTTAAAGAACATAATGTGAAAAAATCGAAAGGTCACAGAAAGACTAAGCTGCTCTACGGTTGCGGCATCACTTAAAAGTAGGAATAACAATGGGGAAGTTGATAATTATTAAGAGAGAATCATGTTTTTCAGCGCCCACTGGGAAATGGGGAATTTGGCACCTGTGTGATAGGATTAGATTTACCCCCCTCCCACGGCCTTGAACGCACCACAGTGCATCAAGCATACACGTCTCCCACTATGAGGGATAAGAATAAACAGTATGGTGCTTTACAAAAAAAAACTGATAAACGGTAAGAGGATAGATATGATGAATGATTTATGATTTTCAGCACAAAAGTATAACAGGAAACTTGAAAAGACCAGATTTGCTTCATTCATACATTGAGAAAAATCTAGAAAATCTAAATGAGGGGCTGATCTGAGTCGCTGTTTATACCCTGCTACTTAAATATCCTGCAGTTTCCTTACTGGTCTTGGTCCAGTGTTGATCACTTAGTTTGTAAACTAAAGTGGTTTTTCCATTCTGCATCTAATGGGTAGCAATATAAGTCATACAATCACCGTGGCATTTATCCACATTAATGAATTCTTCATTACACATTGTTCCCCTCCTCCCGGGCAGCCACTGCACAGTTCCATTAAGGTGAAACCCTGCAGAACATAAATAATTCTGTTTTCTAATTGCACCTCGCTGCTCTCAGTGATTTCAGCCGTGGGTCCTCTCATTGGACGGCTGCACCACTCCCGGCTTGCTCTGACCACTTGGCCTTCTCGTCGTTGTTTACAATTGATGAAGCCTGGCAAAGTAGCCACTAAAAGATGGGTTTATGCAAATCAGCCGAATGCATGAAATCTTTTCTCTTCGAACACGAATCCGAGTGATTCACAGCGCAGGTAGCCACCGTGTATGGATGGACGTAACAGTCGAGCTGCGTCGTCCATGCATGTGGGAGAAGATTAGCATAAAAAGGCCTACTCATTTCCTCATAAAGTACATGTTGTGAAGTTGCCAGCGAGGCTGTTAGGGCACCAGAGAGAAGAGAACTGGAGGTGTGTGTTTTGAAATTTCAATTGTCTTCCCTCTTGTAAGAAATAAAGTATGGTGATACGGGCTGCTATTATGAATATTTTACAAGGGTGAATGTATTTAATTTGGCGGATTCTCCAAAGCAAAGCACAAATGAGGTACAGCTTACCAGCTTTCACTCGGAGAGGGGAATGCTGATGTTATCACTCATTCCCACTAGATAATACTTTGTGTTGTTTCCCCACCAACTAGCTACCTTTACAGCTGCAAGCTTCCATTGTTTTTCAGTGTAAACAACATGGCAGCCGTGCCATGTGCCAAGGTCTGCGTTGGGAGCCAGGAGAGGGCAGCTGGCGCTCTCGCTCTCGTGCCCAGACCCTTATTATGTTTCTACTTTTTATTAACATGCCGCCGATCGCCATGTGACGTACCGACCGCAGAAACAGCAGCGAGGAAAACCATACAGGAGCCGGTACTTGGCTTGGATTCCCTCGCACACTTCTCCGAGCCTCGACGTGGACACCAAAATCAATAATACTTGTTTCTAAAGTATGTAAAACTCATGCAAAGGTGCCCCGTCAGGGAAGAGAAGGATCGGGCCATGGCTTGGCTGTAGCACGAGGTTGTTTTTCCTCCTCTGAATGTCAACCCTTTTTTTTTTCTTCCTCTTTGTGTGTGTTGTTTAATTAGGGAATGCTTATCATCGGCGCATGGCATGCTACTGCGGGGTGACAACACCCCAGTGTTGTAAAATTAATTATATCACTAATGTGGACCCTGTGCATGTGAAATAGCTGAACTCTCCCCAAATAGCTCATTAATCTTCAGACAGCCACTCCTGGGCTAGGTGAAGTGGTCTTGAATTTCAATACCCACCCTTGCTGGTGTAACCTTTCCCTCTCTCTCTCTCTCTCTCTCTCCCTCTCTCTCTCTCTCCCTCTCTCAGCCGAGGGGGAACGGGAGCATTGGAGAGAGAATAATATTGTCTGCAGCGGTATCTACAGCACTTCTCTTCTCTGAGTCATATAATTATACACACCTACACAGTTTGCCTAACACACACACACACACACACACACACACACACACACACACACACACACACACACACAGGCCGAGAGTTTGAAATGGTATATACCTGGGAAGTGGCCATGTGTCCTGTGATTATTAAAAAAGACCGTCCGGGGCTCTGGCATAAACAAATCACTCCAAATCAAATTGTTCAGGTAATAAAAATACCTCCAAAAGACCGAACTAGACCCAGCATTATTTCTTGCTGAGTTGAAGCAAGTCGAAGTGATGACATTTTTTAGCAGTCACCAGCAAAAAGAATATGCAGGATTCAAGCTGCCCATACCTGTAGCTGCTGTCTATGATAAAAGGTCATTTTTCCTATACTGAAGACCTTTTTAAAACATGATTAAAGTGCAAAAAAATAACTCATTATCAGAGTGAAGCGGCTATTGCTATGATTTTAAACAAAGCCGCATATTAAACGTGCCTGTATGCTTAATAGCACGACCAGTTGTTTATCAAGAAGCAAAGAAAAACTGTTCTGGAAAAGTGCATTCACTTCAAAATCAAGGTATTTTTCTCAAAGGTTAAATATGATGTTAAGTCTGTGCTGTTTTGTCTTGTGACACCTGACAAATAAAGACAGAGCATTGCAGAATTTGATCTCAAGCTGGCTATTACAACTCGCTATCTTTAAAGTCTCTCTTTTGTTTAACTGCTGCTTCCAAATAGAGAATGAATGTCTAAAAGAAACTGTCCATGGTGCTGATCCCAGCGCTGCTCAGTCCACCCGGCTGCTGTCCATGGTGCTGACTCTGCCTGGCTGACCAATTACCCAACTGCTAGCTGCATTACGCAACTGTCTCTCCTCAGTTCTCGGAGCGTGGATCGTGGAACATCTTGCGTCAAAACATAATAATATTATTACCGCTTGTATTCTGTTTGGCTAATTCTGCAAGCCTTATTTAGTGCCAGTGTAGCATGGTTTCTCTGCTGTGTTGTTTACCTCACTGTTTGTGTAACTGTTTCATGTCTGCCCTGTTGGCAGACTTGTTTATCCTTTTGCTGTTTTCCTGCTGTTGTGGTTATTAAAACACCGGGAACTTTCCACCAGGTTTCTTTGCACTCGGGTTTTACTCAGCCTTATGGCTTATATTTGTTTCATTTAGCATTTATAGATGAAAAAATATGCTCAAATTCAATCCAACATCCACTGAAGGCCACCAGTGTTTTGAATACCTGGACTCCATCAAGTACGTGATAATGGCCTGGCATCGAGTCCTAAATGTGTGATTGTTCAGTCATGGTGCCATTACCTAATGCTAAAAGTGACATGACATCGACCCCCGTGACAATGGAACAGCCCGTTCAGTTCCTCCTCCTCCTCAACACAACTTTGTATTAATATATTAATCATCTCATCTTGTTTACCCATTAGCAGCAACGTTCCAAAAAAAAAAAACACGCTATCACAGTTTTCATCCATTAAATTTCACGGATTGCATGTCAGCCTGCTCACACCCCATCATCCCAATTATGATTTCCTTACTCCGGTGGTGTGTGTGTGTGTGTGTGTGTGTGTGTGTGTGTGCTGCATGTACTACATTATCTGTGCTCTAAGCAACCGAGTGAACATGAATTGTGCCTTTTTTTTCCAGTGCATGTGTTCAGATGTTCTTGATTTGGCAGCGTACCCTTCCTGACTCCATTGTTTTTTTCCATCTCACCTTGCTGGTTTTTGTTATTAACGTCACGTACAGTGAGCTGCCTTATCAGCAGCGAGGAAAAAATCTTTAAGCTGGACGGTGAATCAGCCGGAAAACTCTGTTTTCCTTCATTATCGCCTATTAGGGTGGTGCCCTTTCAAGCCAAATTGGACGGGATTGATCTGAGAAGTGTTCAGAGAGAAACGTTCCCTAATTGGCTCTAAGGGTCTGCGCGGTGGGCCCGGTGGATGAACTGCGTTTCCTCACACTGCTAAAACAAGCTCAGACGGTGAATCACTGAGTATTAACCATCATGGAAGTAAAGTCTGACATTGTCCAGAAGCCAGTAAAATAGGCAATTTATGGCATTTAATCACATCCGTGTGTGTGTGTGTGTGTCTACTTGTGCAAGGACAAGTGCCCCTTTGTTGGTCCAGGAGATTGTTTTCCATTTCCAAGACTGTCTGGAAATCTCATGAGTTAACTTTTATTTTGTAGACCTTGTCTTCTGAAAATACACCAAAACCCACTGTAGTACATTTTGTCTGTGACATTTCATTTTTTTCCAAGTTCAGCTAAATAGCTTAAACAGGATCAACATTTTGCCAAACAATGATTTTTAGGATAACAGTATTGTTGTTAGTTTGACTGAAATAAAATCTTGATGGTGGCTTTCGATTAAGAGTCGGGAGCTCAGCAGAAGATATTACAAATCATTATTTGGGGAACATGAATGCCTATACTAAATTTCAGGATCATAAATGTCAAAACATTTCACCAACAACAAGAAATGTCTGCCTCATGGTGGCATGAGAGCCAAGTGAGGGGAGCATAAAATCCATTAGGGATTATCATCTGGGGCCTATGAATGTCTGTACAGAAATCCATGGCATACGTTTATATATTTAAATAACATCCATTTATTTATTATATCGCGAGTCGACAGATAAGGACTTTCTAGATGGTGTGTATCATGTTTCTTCATTAATATACACATGTAGATGATACCGATCACATTCCACCACATTCTGAACAGAACCCTGTTTATCTTTTAAACGATCATTTCTCACTTTGAATTCATTCATGGCCCAAAAACATATGGTACATAGGAACGGCTCGCTGGCTCCTATGCTGCTGCTGCAATCAGTCACTGATAGCATGTTTCCACTTCATGTGATAACTTGCTACGTGCAAGATTAAGTCACCGTATGCCTGCTGCTTCACCATTTCCATCTTTTTTTTTTTTTGACGTACTGGCCCAGGTTTTTTCATATCCCCGTCACAGAGCACCATGACAAATACAGTACAGTGAGAGCTTTATTGCTATTCACCGTTTCCTCTCCCTCCCTTCCGCTCAGCACATCGCAGCCTGACGTCTCCCGCCTCTCCTGCACTATTTTTACCTGTTGCTTGTGACGTCAAGAAAAGGGAGAGAGGAAGAGACCGAGACAGGGGGAGCTGTTATCATTCATCTACTGTGTGGGTCAGCTCCGGCTCCCCGCTGTCGTCTTCGGAGAAAAAGTAATCCGCACGTAACGGCGGAGAGTTGGAACAAGACATTCCTCGTGCCATTAGAGTCCTGATGAAGGGTTGGGTTACCAAGTTCCGTGTTTAGCATCTTTAATGGGAGATGTGGTTGTGTAACACCATGATCTGCCACAGCAAGGTTTAATGGCAGCATGTAAAAGTGTTACATTACTTGTTAAACTTTTTTCCTGTGTGTTTTTATGTATAACAGTGGGATAATTATTTTAAATTGGTTGATGGTTGCCCCCAGTAACAGCAAATGTGGTTTAGTACTTTATATATAGATATTTTTACACACCTTTTGTTTAAAATGTTAAAATTAGCATCTCACACAATGTAAAGTGTGAGCAGTAAAGGAGACGAACCCTTGTGCAGGATTACATTAATGCCTTGTTTCCTGTGAGTCCCTCATAGGGGATAGAGGTCTGCCACTATTCAATAAAAACAAATATATATTGTGGATCACTGAATGTAAAACAATACATGGATTTTCTTCTCTTAGATTTCTGCTTAAAGTCTTTTATGGCAGTTTTTTTCTCACCGTTTTTTCTACCGTTGCAGTGTAACACTTGCTCTTAATGTGTGAGATGTCCTGAGATAACTTTTGTTGTGATATGACATCTGAAATAGAATTGTATGCCATTTGCAGAAAAGATATGTGCCATAAGTCGTATCCAAAATGGGGTTTTAGCTTGAGAAACCCGTGTGAATTATAACTTCGACTATTATAAACAATCCGTGATCATTATTAAGAATTAAGAGCACCAGAGCAAGAAATCCAACAGGGTCCGATATCACTGACGGAACCAGGATGGCTTTTAAATAGAGACAAAAAGGGAAGCGACATCCCAGGTAATCAATGCGACTTGAATAATTGATTGTCTCTTCCTTGTGGAGGTTTAAAAATAAATAAATAAATAGAAATCATCGAATGCCCGGACCTTTTTGCTTAGTGCAGCTTTAAACTGTCTATTAAAACAATATGTAGTTCACGACTTGAACAGCGTGATTGATGAAAAAATCAATCGTCAATCGCGTGCGAGGCTAAAACACCGAACGGTGTGAGCAGAAGTGAGAGTCCTTGTCTGGTATGCAGGTCCACACCCTTGTCTTTAAGCTGTGTGGGTGTGTAAACGCGCCTTTGTCTTTGTTCCTGCTTGCGTGAGTGTGTGTGTGTGTTTTACCTCAGCAGGTGCCACAGTGCTCCCTGCCTGTTCACAGCATTAACGTTCAACCTTGTCCAAGGTTAATCTGTCACTCTTGCTGTATATTTGCATTCATTCTTATCTGCACCTCGCCACTCAACCGACCGTCTATCTGGCCCGGCCACTGCTCAAACTTAATCGTCTTTGTACATTATAGATGAGCCTCCAACAAAGTACACACACACACACTACAAAATCTCCCCCCGCTGCAGAAATCTCCTCTTTCCTTCAGAAACCGCCTTTCCGAACCACGCCCGCAACACATATTCCCAGACTGTCAATATTTGCTTTATATTTAATGTCTCGGTGAGCCATTAAGCCGACCGCTTCTCAAAAGTAATATATTTATCACGGCATGGGGGCTAGTGTTGGATCTAAGTGTTTCTCTCTCCAGGCAGCAATAACTTTCCTGCTTGCGTAGGAGCGCCGACGAGATAACTGCGGCTCTTTCCCTTTACCTGAGGAAACAAAAAGGGCTGGCTCTTAATTAGGTGCACGGATTGTACCGTCATCTGGAATAATGCGGAGGCAAAAGTTAGACTGCAGTGTTGTATAGTTTTTAGACATAATGAGGCAGCACACCTGACTTGGCTTACTTTTTAATTATATAAAAAATAGTAACATGGGAAAAAACGGCATGAATTATGTTAGGAGCATGGTTTTGTTGTGGGGTTTTGGGTAAAGATCCTTTCTATGAAACCAAAAGCACCTTCCGAAACAAAGTTGTTTACTACTTTCCAGTTGTGCCGAAAAAGTGACTAATGAAATATGAAATATTAATTTTCCAGTAACTTGAAATAGTAATTCAGCTAATAAATGTATTCTGTATGATTGGCCTTGCATGTTTTAACCTTTTCAAAGACTGTTTTTTAGCTCGTACAATAAGTTTAAAGACAAAATAGAGTCAAATATACATTTGTAATTTGTTAAATTTTATTTAATGTGGCTGATTAAATTCAGCTAATCAGTTTTTGCTTCCTACACACCGATGAAGGCCACAAGGTGAAATAAAAAATGATTGTGTTGTTGGAGTGATGACCCCTCATTGACCCCTCCTACACTGTTGATTAAGTGTCAGAAAATCTTTTAAAAGAAAGATCCACACCGATCCGGTTTTACAGAAAACAAGTGTTTCTTTGCAAACAGCCACCTTCCTTTTTTCCAATTCATGTGAAGTTTATCTCCGAGGAATACCATCTTGCATATTCCTCTGAGAAACCCTAATGCGTTGCGTAAACACACCGCATGCATAGGCCCGACTCACGGCTAAAGAGCATCGTCATTTCACACATTTACCTTTCAGCGTGTTTGCCTATAAAAGCTGCAACTTCACTGCAGCTGTCTTGGGAATCAGCTGTTGCCACACACACACACAAACACACACACACACACACACACACACAAAAACCCCAGCTGGAAACATCAATGCTGACAAAACGAAAGAGGCGAGTTTTAATTTAAAAGTTATAGTAGAGAGCCAGCCTGCCTGCTCGAGAACGTATAACATGAAAAAAAAAAGGAATATTATTAAGGGTCGGGTTACTTGATCTCCCAAACTCATCATATCCCACCACACAGACACCTTCTGCTCAGCAGTCGCCATCAATGAGCTCATAGCTGTACTGTATGAAGCGGAGCGCTGGCAGCAGACGTGTTGAGATCCCTGCAGGGGTATAAAGGGGCAAGTTGAGTCTCTCAAGTGGACATTGACTGATTGACTGACTGGCAGGCTTTATGTGGTTTTGTGCTTGTGTGTGTGTGTGGCCGTTGGGTGTCATCTCTCTCTTTCCATCCCCCCTCCCCTCCCTTCCCCCCGTTGTCCCGGGCTGTTGACATCTTGACAGATTAAAATGCCGCGTGCTCTGGAAACCGCGGGGACGCCACCGTGAATCAATACGAGACAATGCTGTCTCTGGGACAGACGTCGCCTGCCTATGGTCGCAGGAACACATTCTCACACACATATGGAAGGCATGTAGGAAAATATCCTTTCCGCATCATCATTTTGTTATTATGATTTACAATTTTATTGTTTTAGACGGACAAAAAATGGAATTTGAGCAGGTGGACATTTTTCTGAGGAGCTGAAATAATGGTTTGATGCAAGCAAGTGGGGACCTTTCGCTGCTAAAGATATCTTTTCTCAGGAGTTGGTAGAGACCAAAGCAGAGCAAAAACAAGAGTATATTGTCTCCCCCTAAACATAATGGCCTACATATTTTCAAGTTTTAAAAAAAGAAAACTGAACCAAATATTGGGTATGACCTGACTGTCAAAAAAAACAAAAAAACATTTTTTGTCAAAAATGACTTTAGCCATTATTTTAAGAAGGTGACAATATTGAAGTGCCTGCCCATAAACATGAATATTTCTGGATGTGTGAAAAGGCAACTCTTTGCTAATGCTAATCCATTTTTCGACGCCTAGTTTATTGCACTACAATTAAGTAATACTGCTCTAATATTACTGGGACTGTTGTTATTACACCTTTTGGCATCTCAAAGATTCTATAATAACCTTTCAGAATATCATAATTCCAGTGGTCTGTGGCAGAACTACAATACTTTCTAGCCTATCTCCAAAATGCTTCGCCGACATTGCGGCCTTGAATCACTGCATGTCATCTCACGCTCACCCCCGGGGGTACGATTTTTTATTTTACACCAAAAAATGAAACTGCCGACCCCAGCTTTAAAACAAAAGACACTTTTAATGTGACATTAAGTGTCATTAAAAGGCTCACTGATTCAGAAGTGCCGAGCACGAGCCGCTCACCCGTGGAAACTCAAATGCCGAAATGGCAAACGACAAAAATATGTGTCATCATTCTGTTTTACGCTGCTCTGCTTTTCATCAGCCGGTGTAGATGGCCGTTCTCCCTCTTCTGCTGAAGGTGCCCTTACTATTTGGGGTCAATGTAGACGACCTTTTATACGAGGTTTAGTCTTGCAGAAGACATACATGTGGTGTGATTTGCCCACTATGGATATACAGTACAGTTCATACATGATTCAAGACCCCTTAGCTTGATTTGTGTTGCTCTGCTTTATCATCACGTCCATACAACACATCGGATGTAGAGCATGTTAAAGTCTGATATTCACATACGTGACACATCGTATTAAAATCACAACTATAGCAAACAAATCTGTTCACATATGTCTGCAACACACACACACACATGTTCTCAAGACTTGACCTGTAACTGTCTCTCCGTTACCTGCTACCGCTCTGGTTGCTAATATCAACTGACGGATCCAGTTCACGACGCCGTGGTCCAGATTGGCTAAGTAGCACTGAAGCAAGGGTTCTTTAGTAGCTGCTCTGGAGCTTTCAAGCACAATATGTGAATTTCATCAGCAGAAGAAGATACAAGATTGAACTCAACTGCTGACAAATGGACACCTGCAAATGAAAATCCTGTGATCTTATTGAAAACTCTGTATGTAGCTATAGCTAGCCAGCTATACACATCTTGGCAATGCATTAGCCTTAACTTTTCATACTCATACTAATATAAAGTGTTTTATGTTTGCAGCACAGGACGTATTTAATAGAGCATCAAGTCGTTCCACCATCTCTATTTTTTAGTTTGCCAACCAAACTGGTTTAACAGCAACCCAAACACAGAAGTCTGTTACATCCTAAGCACTGATTAGGAAATCAGCAACATGCCCTATAGTGCCCATCACCCTCTGTGGGGTTTTATTTCATACATGTAGGCGGATGACAACGTTTGCCGCTGCAGGATGCTGAGGCTCCTATCTCCTTAATGGAACGTTGTAGAAGGGGCCTGACTGTTGTCTTTATTGATTCTGCTGGGGTGCCCGCATGTGATTAAGGGGAATTAAACGCAAGCTTGCTGACGCAAATCATGGCCGGAGGTAATATAATGTCCAGATGAAGTGGAGAGATCCATCCCGACGGGGAGGTGGCCCGCTCTGACCCCGCATGGGCTTGGGCAATTAGCATTGGCAAAGTGCAACTCAATAACAAAATCTCCAAAATGGAGGAAGTGCTTGCATGGCTAATCCCCTCTGCTGCCCAGAGGCCCCCGAGCCCTCCTTTTCTTTTTAGGAGGACATTGAGAATGCAGGTCAGGGACGTGGAGAAAGCCGAGCCAAGCTACCATCAGTCCGGGCTGCTCCGAGTTTCGCTGGGCGGCCGCCAAGTGGAGAATTATGTAAATGCTAGTTCTAATAATAAAATGCAGTTGAATACATTAATATGTCAATAGGTAATGTTTTTTTGTTTTTTCCCCTCCCACCATATGTTGTTTGGAAGGGCAAACCAGAGGAGGCCATCCGGGCTTTGAAGTGTGCTTTTTAAACACCTGTTCTGGGTTTAGCCGTTAAATATGTGGAGATATTTTTGCATACGTCCTTGACTTGTGATTTTGTGTGCATGTGTATGAAATGTTTTATCACATGCAGGCTGCTCGGTTTGCAGAGATGGCCGCGTATAGCACATGCAGCAGCTCCTTTCATGCATTTGTATAGTGTGTCCACCTCATTAGTCCGTTCCTCGCTCTAAACGCCGGTGTTTGATGTGGAAAATACTCCAACCATGTGTTGGGGCTTGTAATAATGAATGTTTCATGCAGGTTGGGCCCAAATGATCCATCAGTTCCGATTAGATTGTAATTACTAGGGTAGGAATATATTCAAATGAGTTCATTATCAGTCAGATCAGGAGCGGGCCAAGCCAGTTTGACTATTTACCAGAGCCTGGAGTGTTTATGCTGTGATTTAAGAGAATGCCGGAGCGATTCCTGCAATTAGGTAAGCATATGTCTTAATGTATCATTTTAGTCAATTAGCCGAGTGCTCTTCAATCTCGCATCTTTTTTACCGCGCCTGCTGCTCGGCATCAGGATGCTGTCTGAATGTGGAGGTATTGGGGGGGTTTCCCTGCCGGGCTCGGCAGAGTTCAGAGTGTCAGGTAGATAAATACATGGGCTGACCAGATCGCTCACTCTCTTTCTGTCTCAGCCCTCCCTTGCCTCCCTCTCTCTCACTACGAGCGTAGGTTTCCATTTCTCCAGGTCACCGCTGAATGACTGCAGATTACATCGGCTATACTCTCTGATGTCTACGGGGACGAAGCCATCGCGGCAAAATGACACGGGGTGGTGACAGGCGGACCCCCTCGCCGACACGGCTCCCATTCATGGCAGCTGGCCCCCATGACACTAATCTGATTCCAGGCTGGAAAGAGTCTGTTTTTTGCGCCCAGCGGCCTCTTCGGAAACAGGAAATGACCAGCAAGGGCAGGCCGATCGTGCGTGACTTACATGTATTTCATAACCTGATGAATATTTTTTTCCTGCTACTTGAGTGGATGTATAAAACACAAATATCTTGAGCCTTCTCTCTATTTTTTCTTCACTCTAAATGTTGCTCAGCCTTGAATCAGTGGTTTTTGATGAGGAGAGTCAGGTGGCTTATTATTTTAAGTGATTAATTCGGTATTAGGATGCTCAAAGACCAAATAAAAGCGGGTGTGATGGTCAGTGCTGTGGGGCTTTTGAACACAGCTTGTGTTAAAGACGAATCTGTGTAATGTTGAGGTGGAGGAAAGTTTCTTCCACCAAATTACCTTTTTTTTTTTTTTCGTGAATCCAAAGTTTGGCTCTCCCATTTCCCCACGTTCAAAAGAAAGACCTTTGCTCGATGTGAGCAAAAGACTCCAGCCCCCCCTCAGCTTTGTCCCCGTCATTACCGTGACTTTGTTTTCGGCTGACGTGTTTTGACAGGCTAATAGTATAAACCATCAGGGAACACTGGCCATCTTTTCAAAGGAACTCGCCCTCCGACCATGTAGCGGCGGGGCATGCAAGGTGAAGATGAATTGGGTCGGTTTGCTTGTCTTGAGACGGGAGACGGGCCGCCTAATTGGATATCATCTCACTCTCTTTCCCTAATTAGCGCTGCATTGCTTTTATGAACTGATATTAAGATGCAGGAGAAATAGTAATTAGCTAAAGGTTATTGCCAGCCAGGGGCACATGGACATGGTGCATGCTGGGCAATATAATGATTGCCCACGGGTTTGTTTATTTTGGCTTATTGGCTTGTCCTTACTGGAGGTACAGCTTTTCCACAACAGATGTTTTGAGATGCTGATTACTTGCTTTAGATTCAGCCGGCTGAGTTATCATATGATGGCGTAAGGACAACTTTTAAGAGGCTTAATGCAACAGTTCACCTTTGAACCCGTAGACTGTATATAATAAGTAAATCATGCTGTATTGGAGATTTTAAACTAGCGATTGAGACCATAAACTCATCAAGTGAGAAGTAGGGTCATTTTCTCATAGACGTTGCAGGAGTCGCCCCCTGTTGGCTATTAGAAGAAAAGCAAGTTTAAGGCACTTCAGTGTTGGCTTCACTTTTCAAAACTGGAGGTTGCTGCCTATCTGACTCCCATATATTGCATCTTAAAATCTTTTAAAGGCTATTTCTTTTATAAAATATAGCTGTCTGTTCCTTTCCTGAAGTAGTTAAAGACTCGGCTGTGACTTTTTAATCCCAGCAGAGCCAGTTATCAGTCAAGAGTGCTCGGGTCTTTGACGCAAGGTGACTCCATCCTGATAGGGAGCCTTCACTATGATCTCGACTGGCACTGATTATCGCATGCGTTCAACATCCAACGCGACGATCATCTCGACAGCACGAGGAGGACGACAGCAGAGCGTCAATATTGGGGAGCAGTCTGTTACAGTTACAGAACCGGAGACAGTCGCAGTGTTGACATCCAGGCAACAAAAACCCATCTGTTTAGTGCTGACTGTACACAAACAATTCTTTTTATATCCTGCGTGTGTGCAAGACGGAGAAAAGAAAAATTGATTAGATAGTCAAAGTCAAATAAAGAAGCTGACATTGCAATGAAGTTTATCTGCGCATATTCTCAGGAATGTGTAGAGAGGCAGAAAAAGAAAGACATTTGCTGTTTGTCCCTCCGTCCATCACTCTTTTATTTTCCTCTCCTCCGTTTTTAAAGGGGCTGAGCTCAGAGCGTGCAGTTTTCTAATCATCCAAAAGAGGACAGTGTGGAACATGTAGTCATCTCCAGGGAGAATGCAGAGATGCAGGCAGGCAGAGAGAAGCTATGAGGGCTATGAAAGTGGAAATGCAATGTCCTGGGTGATAAAAAAATGACCAAATAAAGCAAATGTTAAAGCTATATTTTGTCATTTTGCTGGACGCCTGTCTTTTTCAGTTCATCAAAGTATGAAAAGCACAATGAGCTAAGTGAAACTGTCACTTTTCCTTTTTTTTGTTGCAAGAAAGTGTACAAATGACATCATAGGCTTCCAAGACGTAACCATCCATCCCAGGTATTTGATTCTCCTCCGTTGACCCTCTCCCTGCTCTTTTGGACTCATTTGAAGTCTGGACAGACAGTGCGGCGTGATGAGACATTATTACAATAGTGTGTCACTCTGCCCTGCATATTCAGCAGGCATAAAATCACTAGGAGGTGGAGAGAGAGAGAGAGAGAGAGAGAGAGAGAGAGAGAGAGAGAGAGAGAGAGACCAAGAGGATGGGAGGGGGGAGAGGGGGAGGGAAAAAAAACAAAAAAAACAGAGAGGTTGATGGCTAAAGACAAAGTGAGAGAGGGGAGAAGGCGATGCGGGGCGTTTGAGGAAGCGAAACAGACAGCTGGGTGAAGCTCACAGGAAGAGGCAGCAGCCAGGGGAGAGATGTTGCATGCGGCGGACGTGAGCCGTTCTGACACGTGGGTAGCAGAGCGAACAGGGCCGACACAATGGAGGGAGGCAGAGAGCACCGGGAGGCAATATGATTTACAGTAGGGGCTGTAGCCACTTCAGGTTTGCTGTGTCTCCGAAGCCAAAAGCTCAGTAGGGATCCATTCATTCAGCTGAATAGACACCCCCCCCCCCCCCCCATTCTCACCCTGACTCATCGTCATTGTTCCCAACGAACGCTGGGGTGTGCAGGAGCTATGGCAGAAGGTCATTTGTTGAAAGTGACGAGGATGGAGGGGAGGCAGAGGGATCCAAAAATGCTGCTGAATTGTAGAGGGACTACTACGGTTTACCTGGGGGTGAAATGGACCTGAAATGTACCTGTTAAATATTCACAGGCAAGGTGTTTCATCTGTTTTCTAATAGGTGGCAGGAATTTTATTTCACATTTTTTATGTTCAGAACATTCTCAGCCTTGGGCTCCATTTAGGGAAAGATGATGGTCTTGGTAGAAAAAGCAAATGAATAAACCGAAACGAAGATCTTTCATTCACTTTAACAGCTTTTGTTGCCTGAACCTGAGTAGCCAAGCTAACGCAGGAGCTCCAGTGTTGAAAGACTTATTTTTGCTTCTACTTCACTAGATTTACTTGACAGATTTAGTGAAAAGTTACTCTTCAGGTTAAAAGTTTTATGCAAAATATGCAATTCAGTTAAAAATGTGATGCAAATAAAACCCCAAAGCATGAAGAATGCTCAGGCATCAATAATGATATTTCAGTAATATATAATAAATATGTCACTGTGAAAGGGGCCTGTAGCAATATGCTCTCATAATGCTGCATTTTGTCTAGACAAATGTAATATATTTCCACTTCATTATGGAATTTCATTTTGTAATAAACCATCTGAATGAATATGTAATGCATAATGAACCTTCTACTGGTCACAATGTTTATTTCATATACATTTAAGCATAATTCATGATGCAAAATCATTTTTAACAGATAGTTCAGCAGATTATCTTTAATTTTCTACAACTTCAGCAAGTGATTCCTTGGAATAACCACTTATGTTATAATTTATCTCAAAATACAGGGAATCGGATGACAATATTGTGTTCAAGCTGGTTATTAGAAAATGCAAGTGTTTGCATAATGAAGTAAACATGTATTACGTTTTAAATTATTAGTAGATACCGTGATGTTAAAGGGCCATTTTGAATAATGAAACCTTTTATTTTTTTATACTTTTGAGTACATTTTGCTGGTAATACTTTACTTTAACTGCAATGTATAAACATATGTATTTTTTTTTATCTCCTGTAGTGTTCAGCTCATGATGGGTGAACACAGCGATAGATTCCCTTCCAGCCAAAGTCCTTTACACACTCATAATTCCACATTCTTGCAGAAAATGGGTTCACTGAACATTCACACATGCATGAAGTGACAGACCTGACAAACATACATGGCAAGTAAATTGGTAGCCTGCCAACGGCCTCGAGTCTGAGATTAGTACTGATATAGCCGGACTTTGAATATCACTGGTGTTCTTGGCAGGCGAGTCATGTGTTCATAATGCGCCATCATGCTGTTATCACTGCCCTTTCAACGAACTAATCAAGCAATTACAAGACATCTTTTTTTTTTCTGCAAGCACTGTTGTAGCCATGGCAACGCCTGTCCCTGCGGGGAGTGGACCTGGGAGAAATCAATACGTCTGTAATCTTAAATTTCTATAGAGGTGTTCCTGTGTTTATGGCTGCGGTATTGAGTAATGGCTCCCCAGTAATTACTGGGAGTGTGACCCTGAGCCACAGACGTGGGTGCTCATGGATCTTTGGTTCGGTTTGAATGGGTTTTCTGCCAAAGCGGACCGCGGGGAAGCTTGGAGCGGCGAAACTTTTAACCCCACTTCTGTTCCAATGTAGATAAGACTTTGTATGTGGTGCCACCAGATTAAACGGGTCATCTCTTAGGGTAATCTGCAAGCAATACCTGCTTCAAATTCTATTTGAATTGCATGGAATTGGTTGTTAACAGGGCTTTGTATCAACATAGACATACCATTATTGGGCCAGATTTAACAAATGATACAGCCCATGCCATAACACAATGTTTAATTTGTTTAATTTGAGTCTATATGAGATGTGAGTCTTTTATAAGGCTACAGCTGCACGTGGGAGACATTCTACAAAAGAATGTATTCTTGGGAATCTAATTGCGCGGTGATCAAAAGGGGTTTTTGACAGTCTTATTCTGCATTTTCTTTGACATCTTTTGTGTCTGAGGGTTACTTTGACTTTCTTATTGTAAGGTTGACTATTTTGAAAATGTTCTTAAACGATCTAAAGCATATAATAACCTTTAGTCGTTTGTATAATGTGTCTTGTTTTCCCTGTCTTCTGAAGATATAAGATCATTTTTCATGCTCTTGCGTGGGTGCATTTCCATTTCAGTCATTTGTTCGTCTTGAGCAGCCGATTAAATCAACAATCAACACAAGTCGCAGACATCTCTAGATCTTTTTTTTTTCTTTTCCTTTTACAAGACAAATCTCATGTTCCCCTATAATGCCCGTCTGCATCCACAGACGGAGACCCAGTCATGCAACCTCCTGATATCTACATCCTCTCCGAGTGAATGGCACCTGCTAGAGCAACATAAATACATCGGAATGGTCCATTGACGGAGCCCAGTCATTTAAGGCGCCCGCGTGGAGCTCAAGCTGCGAAAGCTATATAGCGACAAAGCTCAGGTGCGGAAAAAACGCCAATTCCAGGCCCTCGGATTCCCGGAAGGAAATGACTTGTTTATGGCAAACGAGGCTCTTAGCAGCACCCTCTGTGTTCCAATATTGATTCAATGAATCGGACGTGTAAATGTGAGTAGCATTAGCTTTCCGCTCAGCGA
The DNA here is from genome assembly GCA_029853015.1 of Chelidonichthys spinosus. Classification (NCBI taxonomy): domain Eukaryota; kingdom Metazoa; phylum Chordata; class Actinopteri; order Perciformes; family Triglidae; genus Chelidonichthys; species Chelidonichthys spinosus. The sequence continues at coordinate 7,991,365 of CM056843.1, read as the reverse complement.
AACACCTACTGAAAGAACGGGCTGAATGTCGCTGTGTGACAACAGGGAAATACAGGCATCGGTTGTTATTTGTGTCATGAATTTTTTTTGTCACATACTAGTTTCTAATTCACCATGCTGCAAGAATTTATTCCCCCCAAATTAATCATTGGATGCACATTTTGTAAAAAATATCCTTAAACAAGCTTGTTAAGTTTCTGAAGATCTTTATACCCCAATTTTACATTGAACTCTTTATTTTGTGATGAATTCAATTATATGAAAATAGAAGTGCAAATGTGCACAAGAAACCATTAACCTTACAACAGAAGACAAAATGCACAATTAATAGACAATTAGAAAGAAAGTAATTACAAGTGGCATTCAGAGTGTCTTCAAATGGAAGGGTTGGATTTAAATTTCAAAGTTACAGCATCTGAGAGTCATGAACTCCAACGTTGTTCCGCATGAACCTTCAAATCTTGACTTCAAGCTTGATAAGTTTATAAGGCGGTCGTAGATTCTAAATGTTAAAGTGAGGAGCTTTGTTTTAATGAACGTCTCAAAGTTGTCCTTGAGGCAGTGGGCTTTGAAAACTCAGCACCGCTCCTGTTCCCGCCTCAATTTTGATCTTCATTTCTCCGCAGGAAGATGCAACATTAGAAAAAAACAGGGACACCAGGATCCATTTCAAATTTCAATTACTTGCCTTTTGTTACAGCGATGCATTATGACCAACATTATCCTTTAAATTATAATTTTTTAATTAACAGCTGCCTGTGTGGGTTTGAAACTGTGTTTTTGAAGAGCAGAGCTGCAGAGGTGTGCACATTTGGAACGCCCAGCATGGTGTGTGTCAGATATATGTCAGGAAATGTTGGGGTGGGAACTGTAGGGGGGGCTTTTCACATTACTCTACATTTTTTAAGGGCGTTTTTGATTTTTATTCCATGTCTGCTCCGTTGCAGTTTGTCAGAATCACCACGGGGGAAAATAACATACATTACAGGATTAAATTCATCTGAATATAACACTTCACGTTTACACCAGTGCACATTTTCAGATGGGAGAAGCAGTAGCAAGTCTTAGCCACTTAGGGAGTTTGCGAATATGTTTGATACAGCAGCTGCGATATAAACTTAAAGTAAAGCCACATTTCTGCTACTGATTCAACTCGATCACGTGATCAGCAACACGCACAAAGTTAAGCCAATCAATCACATTTTCTGCCGTTACCACGGCACAGATGTGGCTGAAAATAGTCCCGTTCAGAGGCCTCATTCCTACCTGCCAAAAGAGTGCGTAGGATCTCGAAATGTGTTGCATTGTCTCTGTCAATACGGGCTGACAGCTGCTCTGAAGAACGGCGAGAAAAAACAATTCAGAAAGCGACGCCTCTCCGAGATGCTATATAGACTCGGAGCCATAAAGAGAGAAAGGGAGAGAGAGAAAAAAACCCAGAATGGAACAGCAGTTGCATTATCTTGGCTGAAATCAGGAGCTATGTCTGTAAGTTAATGAGATATAGTCTGTATGTGCGAGAGAGTGTCTGGAAATAAAGGGTCTGTTATGAGCTGTAGGAATAAAGTGATGCATTTACAGGACAGAGAAAGAAGGGAGGACATTTAAGATGAATCAGTGTTTCAGAGGATAAACCCACTGTGGATTTCTCATTTAAAGGCTTACTATTAAAGTCAAGAATAAACAAATGAATGCATGTAAACAAGCCTTTATCTTACTTTGTCTTGATTCTGTTAACTAGAATTGTCTGGAACAAAAGTTTGCCTCTAAAAAGTAAATGTTCCCCTCAATTCCGACTTGATACTCGGGTATAACGAACCTGTGCGTTTACCCGAGGGTGCTGCATAATTATAGCCTTCACTGTTCCTGACTCTCTTCTGCACCAACAGGAGATTGACTTCATTAGGAAATACTGACCAAAAGAAAAGGGCTGACCTTTCTTTATCCCTCCAAAAAGTAATGTCTTTCTCTCCCTCTAAATTCACCCCAGCTTCCTAATTAACCTTGCTTTAAAGCAGTGAGAAGTTACATCGCCATATAAAATAATTGAGAATTCTTGCTACAACAACACAAAAAGTTATCAGAACATAATACTAAAGATTTAGTTCGTCCAAATACATGCTATGCAAAAAAATATTCTGGGCTCCTCCAGTAATTAAGCACTAAAAATGATTCAGTTCTGTTGTATAATGTATATCCACTACTGTTAATTTAAATAACTACATACATATTTAGGTTTTATATGACATTTCCAGTCATCTAAATATCTAAATATGCATTTGATAAAGTGATCATCCTTTGCGGTTAAGTTAAATGGTCTGCAGCGAAAAGGATTTGTTTTGATGTTCCGTCAGAGTTACAATCAACACCATGGCATGCCCAAACATAAGAGAGAAAAATGGTTGTTTTGAGTTCCTAATAGAGGCGCTTTGAAAATCTATTCATGTGTATTAATATGGCTTTCTAGCTTTGCAGACAGCGAGTTGGCTGTGAGCTGGTCGGGGCTATCACACAAAAAAAAGAAGAAGAAAAGAGCTAGAAAAAAAACGCCCCACAAACAAGCTAAGTTGCGTTGTTAGGAGGGAAGCCAACACTTTGAAGGCAAATCCAAAGTTGGCCTTAACTATAGGGGCTGGTCAATGTGCAAGGCTTCAGTAACATTCTTCTCACCTTATAATCCCCCATCTCCCACATGCCGCTGCACGCTCTTCCATCGACTGAAGCACCATTTTTATTCAATTAATCTTTTATCTCAAGCCCGTGGCTGCCTTTTTCAGCCTGTGCCAAACTGAGATGTTTAGGCCCTCCCTTCAAATCCAGACAGCAAACAGATCCTTCTATCTAGCCGTAATGTTCTCTGTATGGACAGTTGCAGACATACACACTGGCGATATGGTGCATCTTTACGCAGCCTGAAAGAATTGACTTCCTTTTGTACGTAATTGCATGCTTGATGTATTAAGGTTTGATGTTGTGTGTATTAGCAGTGCTTTAAAGTCGATAGTGCGGATGTGTTAATACTGCGTTTTTTCCCTTTTGAATTTGTCATCATCAAAGCTTGACAGATATGTAACAATATTTAATATTAAGCACAGCAACCATAATTACAGAAACATATCACGGTTAAAATTTACAAAAAAAGGAAACAACAAATGTGAGTTGTGAGGGTGTGCTATTGTTATACTGCCAACCTACATGTTAAAATATGCTAAAATGTTTGTTCGTTATGTCATAATATACCCAGTGAGGATTTAACAACAGGTTCACTGAATGTGTTGAAGTGAGGCAGGGTGCGTTTCATTGGCTAAAAAATTGTCCTACAAAGCTGCTTTTGTTGTTTCTGTCATTAGTGGTAACGTGTTAGCTAATAGTTCGGCACTTTATAAAGCTGAAAGACATTAATTTGGAGTCTTATTTTTCAGCACCAAACCATTAAGCCCATTATTCAGTCTGCTTTTTGCTCCATTTTGGTCTCCATCACCTCATGAGGCAAATATCTGGCTCTTTAGCGTCTTTAAACGCTCCGCTATGTTCTTTAGATAGATAAAACTTTGTCTGTTTGCTCTGTGGGTCTTGGCTGGTAGTGTATAGTGTGTTTATCGAATATTTTTCCCCCCCAAAAAAAGAAAAAAAAAAGCTATAGGCTGCATGACAGGGAACCCCAGCAGTAACGATATGGGCCGTAAATCCAGAACAATGAAAGGTGCTAAAAAGTAATTCTCTGCTGGTTCGTCTTAACAACACTTTTCAATAAAAAGATAAGTGAAGCAATAATTTAAATATCCCAATAAAGATGATAATTCAGCCATTCTAATGTTCAGCATTGAAGATAACCTCTCTGTGACTCTGACTCTACTTGTCTGCTAGTGCTTCCCACAAACCACTCACTCTCGGCTCATATTTTATACTGCCTGTCTTCCTACTGTCTACAGGATAAACCTTTCAATTCCAGGCACTATCTGCATGACATTCATGCCATGTGAAGGCTGTGGTAGGACGGAGCTCACAAGCTTGCCAAGGGAGGGGAGGGTTGGGTTATGGCTCTGTACGCTCCCAGCATTCACCCTTGTTAGCCTTTACCAGTTAGACAATGCCCTGATGAAACATGACAGGACAAGCTTTCATAGTCATGTTGGGGGCTAACGCTTTAAAATGCTAGTAACTGCACTGTTTTGTAGCTCTCGCGGAGAAAGAGAATTCTAAATGGTCCCACACTCGGGCTTTGTTTACCAGTGGTACCGCAGGAATGGCAAATAATAAAAAAAAAACGCACTATCCGGAGGCGCGCTGCAAGCCCAAGAGTGAGTGACTGCAAAAAGTGACAAAATGCATCATTTGAAGTTAAAATCCACCCAAAAAAAAAAAAAAAAAAAACAGAAGTCCATGTTATGCCAGTGATCTTGGAGAATATTCAATATGGTGAATGTTGAATGATTTGTCAACATAAACAATCCCAGGAGGCTCGATGCCACCAAGCAACACAACCGGCAGCTGCTGTACTGAATTTGTAGATTCATTCAGGAGACCTTCTCAATAGAGTTCCCAGCAACCAGAAATGACCTCAGGCAATGTCACCATGTACTTCAATACATCAGATCCGGATCATTTGAGAGTCGAGGCTGATGGTGAAGGTATTGCTTGCCTTTGTGGCGCTCAGGGAACAGCGGGAAGCTCCCGGGATCACCGCGTGTGTGTTGTCGGTAGCGCCGCAGCTGATTGATATCATAAGTGAACCATAGGCTGAAAGGTCCCACAGCGCCAGATGAAAGGCAGGATTAGCAGAAGAGGGGTTGAGCTGCGATGAGCATCGGGAGTGCATCGGAGGGGAGATCAGATGAGGAAATAATAGAGAAGGGGTCCCCTTGCCTTCAGAGGGGGGGGGGACCATGCGAGCAGGGCTTATGAGATGCAGAAGAGTTGGAGGAGATTGAATGATCTGTTCAAGAGAGTTGGCAGCTTTCCTGGCGTCTGAAGAGGGGGGGGACAAATCTTGATCGATATTAGAATTAGAAAAAAAAAAATGGGAGCAGTAGGGTCAGTAAAACACAATTTACTCAGTTTTTCCTTCCTACAATCTGCCACTTATTCCACTTTCAGTCATTCCCTGTGATTTACAGATCCACAAAAATATCGAATAATCCATTTTGCTGAGATTTTGGGTCGGGACGTCAAACTTAGCCGGCTGACATTGTTGTCTCCTTGTCTCCAGACCCGCGCATGTTGTTCGTCTTGAGTCCCAAATAGGCCGATCTTGAGTCACAATGCAATTTAAATCCGCTAATAAAAGTGGCTATGATTGGTGCACGCGGCCCCCTGAGCTAAAAATCCCAATCATGGCATTTGATGATGAGGCGGAGATCGCTATTGATCCACTTGGGCACTCTGTTTCCCATTTGCCTGCCCAGAGCGGGGACAACGGACTGCCACCAGAGAGGGGCATTTTTTTCTGATTGATTGCTTCATCCGGGATTGGCTCATCGAGATTCATCCCAAATGAAGCACTTTGTTTGTGGTGTGCCTTTGTTTTTTTTCTTCCATGGAAAGTCTCAAAAGTCAAGTAGTTATTTTGATTTCTGTCAGACGTAAGGCAACAAGGGTGGCAGTCTGGCAATATCTTTTAATGTATACGTTGTTTTTTTGTCCTGTTTCATGCACCACATTAAAGATACATGCAGATGGAAAAATCAATCAAAGCAAAACAAAAAAATGAAGCAAACACTAAAAAGCACATGAAACAAACAAGCTGTTCTGCATATGACTCAGCAAGACAAAAACAACCAAAGTGACATGAGTTATTATGCTGGAAGTTTAAAAAGTTATGATTGACATGATATGACAATTTGCTACTTAATTTGCACTTAAAAAAAAAATAAAAAAAAAAGGCTTGGAGATGAATATGAAAGCATATATTTCAAATCATAAATGCATTAAAAAAAACAAATTAATGGTCAGTTTACACTTCAAAACAGGAAGTGACAGGTCACATTTATGGACAGAGACCATGTGGTATTCTGTTGCTGTTTCCAGCTCCACCAAGTTGACGTGACTGAAAAGCAAACAGTCCTTTGCATCCTAATTGGTGACATATTCGCGAGTCACGGCGTATCTTTGCTTCACTTTGGCTGTGTTTTACAGAACATTTCCTGTATTTAATGTTCCCAGGCAAAAAGGCAAAAAGAAAGAGGGGAAAAAAAAATGACAGACCCCACTACTGCACCACTAATTGGCTGCGTGAAAACATTCAAACAAAAAGTTTAGACGCTCTTTTCCCGAAAAAAAAAACAGGAAAGATTTACGAAGGCACCTTGTTATTCAAATGAGTCGGCACCAAACTCAGAAAACATGCCATTAATGATGTAAGGAAAGAAAAACTGCTTTGTTACAGCCCAGCTGCAGTCATGGCAGACAAATGCACCACACTGTTTTTCAATTATTATTTTTATTTTTTTTTACGTAAGTGAGAATGCCCTATAGCAGTTGTTTTTCCTGTTCATCCGTTTTGATGATCATGACGATACGAGCCGGGAGAATGTGATAGTTTGCAAACCGCCAGAGCTGCCGGAAACCGTTCACACGGGAAATAAATGCAATCTGGAGATATGTGCCATATTGAGCTCCCGTGGGTTCCTCTCATACTTACAGCGCTTGGTTTTTTTCCCCCATGTGAAACTTATCACGCTGTACATCTGCACCCGGCAGCCGCAATAAATTCCAAATAAGTGTGTTTGTTTACGCCATTGTGTCGGCTTCCGCTCGCATTCCGAATAGATTTGATCATAAACGAGAGGAAGGAGGGAACATGTGGATCTTTGCTCCCTGAATAATTCACCTCGTTCTCAATCAGCCTCTCGGTGAATGTGCATCCAGAATAAGAGCAGTGATCGTTTACACTGCACATATTCCGTGTGTCGGAGAGCCAGTGTTTCTATCCTTGGTGGACGGAATCACAAATAAATGAATCAAATGCTGCCCATCATGGAGCCCATTCCCCTCCTCTCATCCGAGCCTTATTCGCCGCTCCTTTCCCCGAGAACATGTCTGTTGCCTGACAGCCCTCCGTGCGGGAATTTCCCGGCGAGGGCCGAGGCTGATGTTTTGGCGCGACGGGGGTGGAAAGAGGACATTGTTTTGACAGATCTGGTCGTGCCGCCGCAACGGTCTGAGAGAATCTCGGGGTCAAACGGCAGACATCTCCTTTCTGACAGCATCAGGCACGTTAGCTTCTGATCCGCAGCCTGCGCGCCGGCAGGAACGGGGGAAAGATACACTGCACGGTTCAAGTAATAACAGTGTGGAGGGAAGCCGATGCAGTAAAGGAGAGTATTTACTGTGCATAATGCAATGCAAGTATTTTTGATATATTCATATAGCGACGACTCTGCCTACTTTAGAATACATTACTTTTTGTTCCCTTTTTAAAATACATTATTTATGAGCTTTTTCAAACCAGCATGTGCACACTTCATCACACAGCGCTACAGCACACACTGTTGATCACACCACTATTAGGTGACTGTGGGTAGTGGAGATATCAACACCATGTTGAATACGAATGTCATTGTTGTTTTATAGTGCCCCTTTATGGCCATTGGCTCTTCTTTTAAAAGTTTTATTGGAAGGTATTTAGATGGACTGATGCCAACATCAGTTTTTTTATTGATTGATTGATTTGATGACTATTTTTAAAATGTATTTATTTAACTTGATCCATGTAAAATATATTTAGGGCCTGTACACCTAACTCAAAGCATAATTATTCAATGATATCTGAGACCAACTGGGCAAATATTCTATTATATAAAGTAGGTCAAATCACCATATGCAGGAGAAACAATCCACCTTGGTGTATAGAGGATGAAATGTGACAAAACCATAGGGAAGTAAAATGGTGCAGGGGAGTAAATAATAACCCTACATTGTCCAAACAATACTGTTTTTAAATATAAAAACTTTTTAAATATAAACACATTTTTAAATATGACTAAATTTGCAGCCTCTTCCAGGGGCTTTCTTTTTAAACTTTTTTTGGTCCTTCATTTAATCATTTCTTTTGCTTTTTCATTCAACCCTTTCTGTCTTGATTTCATATGAAATCTCCCGCTTACATGATGGAGGCATCGACTTGAAGGGATGGGGGGGATGCGATGGCGGTCGGTACCACCAGCCTAACTACGTCTCCCACGCACCCCAAATCAGTTTCCTCACTTAATGAAATCTTCAACTAAGAATGAGTTCTGCAAGTGTCGTAACGCTCATCTCCCATACTAGTCAGAAAACAGCGCCTGCCTCTCTGCCTCAAGAAAGAACTCCAATTAAGTAACAATCTGTTTCCTTGTAATTATATGTACCAGCTTGCTTAAATTAGGCTGAAACCCATAACAGAATTAGAACTGGAAATTGGGTCAAGAGCGTGTCAGTGTTTCTACTCACGTAATCGTGGCAGTAGGGGGGGAATAATGGTTGTAGTGTACGTAGGGGGCTGGGGAGGTGTCAAGATGCCCGGCTCGCTGCTGGAGACGAGGCCCCTGGAGCCACCGAGGCTTCCTTCACAACACCCCGGTCAAGACTCTCCAGACAGCCAGAGAGCAGCCGTGTCAACAAACAAATGCTTGTTTCCTACTCATTAGTGCACTCTGGTGAAAGAGGAAAAACCTAGCGAAAAGGTGGCTGGAAGGAATGACGTGTCGACTCGCATTAAGCATTCACCTCTTTATGCGGTTCCTGCTTGGGGTGTCAAAAAAAGAAGGGGGAAAGGAAAGAAACACTGGGGGTAAATGGCAGCATGTTTTGGTTGTTGGTTACAGGGCATGGAGCTTGTGTGTCTGAATGTGTGCTGTTGTACATTATTAGTGTGTCAGGAACTATTTGAGCTTTAGGTCTCTTGTGGTCATCTATTCAAAATGATGTTTTGGGGTTAAGATTTTTTTGGGGGGTAAAAGTTAGTTACAGTTTGTCTAAAACAACACTTTAGGAAATAGAAAAATGAGTTGCCGAGAGTAAGATGAGAAGATTGATACCGTACACTGTATGGTAAATATGAAGCTGGAGTGAGCATTTACTTAGCTTAGCACAAAGCTACCTAGCTTTGCATTCATTACTACTTTGGCCTTTAAGCACACTAGGTAACATGCTATATCATGTTTGTTATGTGTCACACATAATATATAAGGCATTCACAAGTAATCTTCTTGAGAAGCTGCTAGCTGAATTGTGTTACCTTTGGACTGAGCCAGGCCTCCTTCCTGTCTTTTGCTAAGCTAACCCGCTACTAGCTATAGTTTCATAGTAGCTGCAAAGACATGAGACTGGTGCCCTTCTCATTTTGAGAAATATGCTAATGTTCTTTCTTGCAATCTATTACTTAAAATAAATTAATAAGGTTAATAACAAATGAATGCAGCATTAATAAAACATGGCTTCTACAGCTGTACTAATGAGAGCAAGAGATATGACCAATTAAATCACAATATGTTCTAAGTTTGCATGAAGTGGAGGAAGAAGCTTGGTTCTACAGTGTTTTTGTCATGTTCTTGGGGCTGGTGCCGTTCTCATCAGGTTTTCATAAGGTTTCTATTTCCAATTAGGTGCTAGCCTCAGTGGACAAAAGTAAGGCAAACAAACATTAAATTAGGCAAAGGTGCAACTACTATATCTGCCCAGATATGCTTCAGTGCATCACATAGCTTAGTGCCGACACAATTTTCTTCCATTTCAGTGTTTTTCTTTTTTTGTTGGTGTTGTTGTTTTTTTTTTTTTTTGAAAAAGCACAACAGTGAGACCAAAGCAGAGATAACCCTGCCAATTATGTGTATCTGTATGCCCCTCTGACTCGAACTGCAAAACAGTACAGTGTAAGACACTGTCTCCAGTAGATGATAACACCAACCTATGAGGCTAATTATTAGTTTGCAAACACACATTGAAGCATTTCGTGTTCATAATTGGAAATTATTACCTGATTCCTTATTGCTTATCAATGCAACCAGCTGGTCCTCATGCCTGTTGTCTCATGACAAAGCCCTAATTGCTTCCCACATGTGCTTAATGTAAGTTCATATGGTCACTAATGAGAACTGTCATAGAGTAGAGGCTTCTTTTTTTATTTTTTACGTCCAAACCTCAGACTTATTGAAATAGCCAGGTTCACCCAGTAGACCTAATGTGCAAACATATTTAATTGGAATTGGAAGGTTCTTTTAATTTGTCTCAGTTGTTTACATGGAGGGAAGAAATTGTTTCACTTCATCTGTCTGGGAATATTTTTATGCAGCATCTCATTTTTATTCAGATAAAGAAAAGAAAACCCATCTGCTCGCTGTTTGAACGGCAGTTTGCTACATCCTCTCATAACCTGTTCGGTGTGTCATCGCAAGAGATTAGGTTTTAATGGTCAATATGTTTATCGTAAAACTTTGTGTGTTTGTGTGTCGGTTTCCATTGTTATTTAATATTCAAATGGAAATGCTGATACTAAAAAAAGAGTGTTTCAAGTTATAAAAGTCCTATTCAAATGAATGTTTGGTAATGAGTTGATTTCTCGTATAACTCCTACTTGCTGAAGTGGCTGCTCTGTTGGGAACGATATGCACAAACCTATTTTCATAATGTCCGGAATATCTCAATTAATAACCCAGTCAGTTGTAACTTGCAGCCTGTTTGCTGTGATTCTGGCAAGATGGACTCTTCCATCTACTCTTCCAGAAACATACCAGTGCAGCTGGGCCAGGGCCCCAAGCCAGAGTCCTGCATGAGTCCAGTTTTGCAAACTCCACGAAAGCCAAATCTGGACCTGACCTGTTAATATAAGCAGGCCGCTCCGTGATTAAAACTTCCACCGGCTGCACCCCACGCTGGTGTCAGGGATGGCGATACACCCGTACACAAAGAACTCCGGCAGATTATGCTTGATATTATTAGCCGATTTAGATGTCGAAATCTCACGGGTACATACAGTTACTTCCAATTACTTCAGTAGGAGTAAATGTAGACACGGTTAAGGACATTCAGTGGTGGATTAATACACATATAGAAGTCTGTGGCATAGAGGTAACAGAGTCAGCTACATCATATAATCCACCAAATGGCAGACTGAGCGACCGTCCTACACGGACCTGTGACCAATCTTTATAAATGAATGAGAATAAATAATGTTCTCCATGGATTGCCAATTAACACGGCAATAGCTTTACTCTCTATTGTTTCCTGTGCATAGACAGTCCACGAGAAATAAAAACAGCAAGGAGAGCAGCTGACCTTGCTGCTCAGACTGTGTCTGTCTGAGTTTTTCCCTGGTCAACCCAAAGTTGTCGCCGCATCGAACATTATTAAAAACCAAGAACCTGTTCCAGGCTCACCCAACACCTTTGTGTGTGCAGGAGATCGGTGCCAACTCCATTGCAAACTTCCAGCAGTCACAGGCCATTTCTCTCACTAGGAAAATAAATAGAAATGGAGATGGAGGTAGGCGACAGGATGCATTTTACACATAACGAAATACCCCTGAAACAGATAATTGTTGTTAGTAGGGTTAATTAAATTGCCCATTGTGGTGTTGTCAACTAGTTGACTGAGAAATGTTTGAAACATATAACTGTTAACACAATAAAATAACTAAAATCCCTTTCCTACCAAGCCCCACTTTGTTGGAATGTCAAATGGAAGCCCCGCCCCCACCTTGAACTCCGTTGTCGTCCTACTGGTGATTAATTCCCTGCACACTTTCTCGTTTGTTATCTCTCTGCTTCTAACATTTGCTTTTCGTTGTGTTTGTCATGCAAGGATGTTCGTGGTATGTAAATAAGTGCAGTGTGAACATGTGCGTCCGCTCGTCCGAGGTTGTTGAAGTATCCGGCGAGAGCATGAACAAGGTCTTAGGCGGTGTGGAGGTAAATTTATACACAGGTAACGGTCAATGACCTATCGGTAAGACCTAACGCCAGACTTAAAGGACACGACAAATTGAGGGATGAGAAAGTGAGTTGTCAACACAGACACTGTTATTATTTCAGCCCGACTTCTTTGTTCCAGCAACAGACAAAAAGGCGAGATGCAGAGCGCCGTCTGCGGTGTTATCAGGTGAGCACGCCAGACAAGAGCTCCGCAAAGGCATCCCAGCATTTAATTTCTCTCAGACATCTGGACAAACACACCTCGCGCTTGATCGAAATGAGTCTTTGCTTTTGAGTATTTGACAGAAAAATAAATTGGGCAGTTCTGTAAATGGTTACATTTCTCCCCAGCAGTCTGCCAAAATCAGTTTCTAAATAAACCAAGGCGATGAAGAGACCATGCGGCGGCGGAATCCTGCTTCGTTTCCTATCTGTAACACCTGGTTTTAACAGATGCTGATGAGGTTCGGCCGGTTATGAGAGGCAGTGAAGAAAAATTTCTCATTATTTGCGGAATCTTGTAGATACATTTGAATTGTACAGGGAAAACACGAGAATGATTGAATCTCCTGGAATCTCATCATTTACGGGATTCCCATACTTGACACTGACGACTCGAGACTCGTGCATACATTCACCTGGCAAGTGATTCTACTCATATTTATGATGATTTCTGAATACTTAAAAGATAAATGACTTGTAGGTGAGACTGAGGGCACTCATGCTAGTCCTTAATTGTGGGATACATGTCAAAAGTAGCTGCAATGGGAGACGGCGGGGGAGGCATTGGTGTGTTATTACTTCAAAGTTGTCTCGTCTCTCCAAAGTGGTGGAGGATGTTCTGGGTCGAACTTTGATGTAAACTGAAACTGAGCTAATTTAAGAGAAATTCTTATCAATCTTCAAATTCCTTTTTCACTATCTGCTGTTTGCTGAAGGGTGCACTGAGGTTAAGGCGAGCGGTTGGTTGGGAGGTTTGTATATCGGGCCTGTTCTGAGATAGATTTCTCTCCATGTGATGATAGTTGACCGTTGGTGTGAAAATAAATTAGAAAGCAGACCTTGCTTTTGACTGCAGTGAGATCGGGTCCTGACATTGGCAGACTTGTCAGGGTTAGCACGAGGACATGGTTCCCTTCAGCAGTCTGGGAGCAGCAATGAAAAAGCCGCTGTCATCTTCACACTTTTGTTATGGCAATGTCGGTCATATGCTCCATGACTTTGATCCACAATGAATAAGCCAGACAACAATTGAATGGATTGCCACATTTTTGTACAGAAATTCATGGTCCCCAGAGGACAAATCCTACACACTTTGCTAGCCCCCAGCAGGTAAAACTGTTAAATTATCCTGTGAAATATCTCAAACATGCACTCGATGATCTGTTGCAACATTTTGTACAGGCATTCAGGGTTTCCAGATGATGTACCCTACTGCCGATCCGATGCTACTGAACCTGCTGCATTGATAAATAAATGAAACAAGAATTTCTAAAAAGATTTCTATCAAACTCCCTGTAACTCTACTGGGATCTCAATGTCTATGTCTAGGTGCTAATCTACATGATGTGAAAATGGAAACACAATTCAAACAAAAGATCGGGTGGAAAGCAGGTGCGTCATAGAGTATAAAGTATAAAAGTAAAATATAAAGTATAGAGCAGACCACCTAAAAAGGAATGTCATTTTGCAGTTGTGCAAAATCAAACAATGAGAAATGTAATTTGAAGCGAGTCTTCTTTAAGAAGGTCGGCTCGAGAGGGCAAGGCCGTGACCACGTCAGTTTTGTTAATGTTTAGACAGCATGGGGGCAAAGTAAAACTGCACTTGCTGCAGTTCCACTTGCTGCAGAGCGCGCGAGCACGTCCCGAAGAATAGAGGGATCCGCCAGTAACGAGGTCACCGAGCAATGACTCTCAAACGACTTTACAAATTTGTACAACGACATCTCTTTTCATTTAGACAGTCGTTTCTCTTCTTTATCCGCTTTTTCCCCTGTCGCTCTATTTCTCACTTTGTGTTTTACAGCATTCACCAATTTGCAGCGTAGTGTTCGATACGGCTTCAGGGGTTGTATCCCAACAGAATTCCACGCCTCTTTCTTTTATTCGTAATACACTGGATTAAAATGGTCCGCTTGTTCCACAAGCTTCCCTTGTAATCGTTGACCAGAAGAGATCACGGCCACGCTGCCCTTTCAGCTGTGCCTTAAGAGACATGTTTCAACTACAAGTTTCTAATCATGGTTCATGCCCTTTCACATGACATCAGCGTGAACGGAGCCAAAGGTCTGGCCTCTGGGCCGCCGGATTGTTTGTACGGGCTGACCTTTTTGCTCTGCATTTACTATATGATCGCTAAACATCAAGCAGTGACTGTTTTTATGTCTCTTTCTTGGGCTGACCTTGAATCTGATCCCCCTTATCATAATTTCAAAACCTTTAATTCAGGACATGTCCTTCTCCTTTTGCTTCGCTCAATCCCCCAAAAGCAAACTCCCTCTGCAATGATCAGGATTCAGAACAACACCAGAAATATGGTCCAATATTGCATCCTGCATTTTTTTGTGTCTTCCCCAGGTTTGTTTATGATGATATGAGTCTGCCACGGGAGCCTTATGGAAAGTGCCAGTATAAATACCTTTCCTTTCCCCTGCAATGAGGAAACTAAAGGAGGAACGCCTTTTGATCACAGTGACATAAATGAATAAAATGAGGAGGAAATGGAGAGATAGCAATTGGGACAAATCACTTCTAAAATTGAACATGACAAGCCTCTGATTGTAATCTCCATGTGGACTTTTTTGGGCGGATGGAGTGTCTATGATGACAAGGAATATGAATGAATATGAAACTCGTTTGAAAGGAGACAGGTAGATTGAAATTGACCCCAAAGGTGTAAATTTCAATATGCACTTTTTTTTTTTTTTTTGCTTATTCAAAACGTGTCTTTTCCTTGGCAATCATTTCCATTCCCTATGGTAACAATGACATTGCATTCGTAAAGTTAATTGCCCGAATATGGGGAAACCTTGCCAAAAATGATTTTTGATGGGGCAACATGAGCAATTAGACAATCATACATGTTGTAAACAAGGCTGCAAATGGAGGGAAAATGGTGGAAATGATGTTCAACTGTCCGTTATATAGCATAAATACCCATCACAGTTCCCAGACCGACCTCTGCAGTGAAGGGTTTAATACAAACTCCCTTTCAGTTTCCCTTAGGTAGTGGTTTACATAACCCGGGTAAAACAGTTGGCCTGTTTACCACCCGTATAATGGTCTGACTGGGCATGCTTCTTCATCTCCAAAGATTAAAACACTATTATCATAGCTTAAAAAGGATGGTGAAAACCCCCAAAATAGGATCAGAGTTAAAGAGGACAATAAAAGCATTCATCAAAATTGGTTAAAACAAGTCGTAGTGACGTTACAAGGGAAAAGTCATATGTGGTTGCATGAACTATGATCTTTCGAGTTAGCCAATAACATAGGGAGCATTCAAAGTCCATATAATAAGCATGGTGGAACATTAATTTTAAATAAATGAAATACATTCATACAGATCAGGTCGATGGGGGGGTTATGTGGAGTAAATCGTGATGGAGGCCGATAAAAAAACATCCTTCTTGGAGAACATTGCCTCAAATTTTGAGCAATTAATATATCAAGATAATGTACTTATCGATGAGCAATAGGAAGTTGTTTAATGTTATGAGCACTGCAAAAAACCTCTTCGAGGGATATCCAGAACCACTTATACTGTTTGTGTAATTTTGGGAGGCAATTACGACCTTTTATTGTCGTTTTGATTTGGAGGACTTTGGAGTACTTATCCAGTGACCAACTCTGTTTCATGGCATCATAATAAACCCACTGCCCCCGAGTACATTCTGGTGCCTGGATCCATTTCAGCTTGATGAGCTCAATCACATACGCAGAACGCCCCGTCCCCCGTAATTGCAGAGCGTCATTGCCCAGCCAGCGCCCCATTGCTGTCTTCATGAAAAATGAGCACATCTTACACAAACGGCGACTTTACGAGTGCGTACAGTATGGTTCGCAGCTGCGACCCGGCGTGTGTTCAGAGTGAAATGTATTTACCCCCTTTGATCTGCTGCTGTTTGCCCATTACCAACGGAATATTAAAGCATGAGGCAGTGTGTGAGGAAATGGAAACTTCACTTGTACACACTTGTAGAGTGTGAGGATGGAAATGAGACGCATTGCCTCTTTTTAAGTATATAAAGCATCTAATGGGCCACATTTTCATATGCAATGTGTAAGTGTACAAATATTTAATACTGTTATTAAATAATACAAATTGTGTTCAATATTTTAAATTAGAATAAAACATTTATTGCAAATTCAACATTCTTGGCATTAAACATCTTTTCCATAGGTCAGTGTCATAAATATGTAACTTTTTACATACGTTTATTCAATACTTATTTTAAAACTTTTTATACAATATAATCGCTATTCAAGAATCAGTAGAAAATACAGTAAACTTATACGGTAGCATTTTCCTGTTGCACTGTATGAGCTCACCAATGAAAAATTACTTTTGACAATATACATTTATTATATTTTAAATGCGAAATATATTGAATATTACTTTTAATATGTATTTTTTATTGATGTCAATGAATAATGTCCTTGTCTTTTGTCAAGCTTCAGCCGGATCAGGCTAAGTCCTGAAATTACAGTCCTATTTCAAACTCCAAGTCCACTATAGGTCACGAGTCAGGAGGAATTCTATCGCCTTACCGTGTGCGTGAAACCACACAGGAACACTTAGCGGTTGCTTTCTCCTTGTGCACTGACCTGAGATCTGACCTACAGAAAGGATTGTAAATACAAAGTGTTCCTGCTCAGTGAGGCAACACAAAGCATTAATACAATAAAAAAAATAAAAAAAACCCAGCAATAACAAATCCCTCTGCATTACTCGAGTGAAACTGTCAATTGTATGATTTGTGTACATTTTTATGTTTTTTTAATGTGTTTTGATCGTGCATCTAGTCATTGTGACCTATGTCTTTGTGTCTGGACCTAAAAAGAGAATGTCACATTTAAATATTAGCTTTGATTGCATCCAAAATTCTAGATGTATTAAATGAGAATAGTGCATGATAGAATGTTGTGTTCACCTCGGCTTTTTACATAATAAAAAATGGGATATGCAGATTACAGCCACACAGCTCCTTTATGCATGTTATGTCTTAGAGAAAAAGTCAACGCCGACTACAGTTTTAACCAAACACCAACGGGATAATATTCCAGAATAAAGTCACTGTAAAGTGTGTAAGTGCAAAACGTATTCTTCCATTGAAATAATAATAATTTTAATAAAACAAACTTCATGGCAAAGGTATATCCCTTGGGAGGTATCATTAAAAATATTTTGTTCTCACTCTCACTTTATTTCTCCCATTCCATGAGCCTGTTAGAGGGACAGCTGAGCAGAGTGCCTCTGATAACTACCATTAGCATGCCACGAGTCGGTTGTTAATATGCAGTTTCTCTGCAATGGCATTTTGCACAGTGTTATTACCGCTGTCCAGATGTCACTGGAAGGGTCGGCCAGGCGTGTGGGTGTGTGCGCGGATTTACTGCCTCACTCTTTCGGGTCCTCACACCCCTCCCCCTCTCCCGGTCCACCTCTACCATCCTAGCCTAGCATTATGCTCCTCATTCAGCGCCTTGCAAACTATTCTTAGAGATTTCCTATAATTTGAGATAATTTCCGCCAATTGCTGCCGCCACCATTTGTATTGATGAATCTCTAGCTCCCTGTGCTCGTATGAAATCCTGGCTCTTGGTTATCGTGCCTCACACAAACACATTATACATCATTTTAAAATTGGATTGTTGAAGTGTGTGCAGGCTCTACAAGTATTCTATAGTTGGTACTGTGTGTGGATGCATCTCTTGCGTCTTTATCGCCATCATTACACACAGCTCAGAGTTTGGTCTATTAGCAGATAGTGTATTGTTCTCTGCAGTCGGGCTAATCCGTTCCCTAATTGCCCGGATAGACGGGGGAGAGGTCCAAGCTCCGTATTGCCAGTCCATTTCACAGAGGCCCACGTTTCCACGTCATTTAGCAGGTGAAGCACGTTAACACATCTGCTGAAATGAGCGGGCGGCGCGAGACGAGACGATGCCCATGCCGACGCCGGCATCACGGCGTCACCATCAAAAGTGCTTCACAAGGTCGAGAGGCTACTGATTACGGCCACGTGCTCAAAGTCAGTATATGGGAAGACATGCATTGTGCAAGGGAAAGTTGATTGTGTATTATGCAAATTCAGGAGGTGGTCTGTAGCTGGTGGGTTTCTTCATCATGTTCTACACGCTCGCCATCGGGAGGAAGATTACTTAAAGGGGTGCTCCAATAGAGCTTTGCAAGATGTGAAGAAATAAGATAAAACAATTCAAGTCTTTATTAAAAACACGGATGGATTAAGGCGAAAATAATTGCAATGTGGAAAGTGTTTTTGGACAAACAAAAATACTGAAAAAAAGAAAATCTTCATCTCCGCTCTAATTTTGACAATTGTTCTCCCTAACCATAAAAAAAATAATTAGAAAATCACTAAAATACTCTTTTTAAAAGGTACACTGGGCATTTTGCCAAATAGTACCGTGGAGCGATATAAAAATCTGTTTTGCAAATGTGTTACGAGGAAGAAAATTATTTTCTACTGTTTATTTGGCATCAAGGACCTTGCTTCGAGACAATGAAACATTGTTGCCAAGTTAAAATCACGTAAGGATTTTTCATTCGACGCTTGTGTTCTGTTAACTGAAACATCACGTCATACAGAGTGAACCGGTCTTTTGTTGTCATTTGGAGCCCTCTGTTTCATAATAAAAGCTCATACTTCAGCAGTTTGTTTTTCGGGGTATTTGTGCTGCTTTGAATTAATCTATTGTCTGCGATGTGTTGTTCATTCAAAGACGTTTGTTGAGTATTGAGTATGTCCGTCTGAGCAATAGGAATGCACTGCTCTCAGACATATCCCTGAGGCATTCTGTCCGTCTGTCTGTCTGACTGATGGGCAGGATGTCGGAGAAGCAGTACAGACTCACTTTGAGTGAGTCCCTGTCTGAGGTGGCTGAGGATACCCAGCAACACCTCACACTCCCCTGGCACTCGATGCAACGCTGTGCTTACCATCCAAGGGCTCTCACTGCAGTAGGTCAATGCCGACGTGTGTGTTTGTAGCGTTTGCCAGCACACCACCGACAGCTTACAGTCAAATAATAATAATAATAGTCAAAATGGCACAATGAGATGCCAACTAATCTCACTACCAGACACACGCGGAGCACAAAAGCTCATCTCAACTTTGGTTGCCATCCAGGTCGCCTCCCTCCATCTCTTTAACTCTCAGCATGTCAGGCCTGATGTGAAAGGGAAGATTGTAGAGGGCAGAGGCAGCCCAAACAATGAGAGATACACAACCTCCCCCTAATTTAATCTTACAGCAGATGGCAAAATGTAACCTATGGCCCTGACAGATTGCTGTTTTGGTAAAGCCTTCCAGCGCTCTCCGGAAAAAAAAAAGTGAGAGAAGCAGACGGATGAGGTTTTTTGGGAGGAATGCGAAAAATGGCGGGGGGGCAGAATACAAAGATGGTAGAGACAAATGTCTGAAAGCTGAAAAGTTGAGCCGCATGAAAGCAAAAAGATAGACATAAGGACAGCTGGAGTTAAAAAAAAAAAAAAAAAAAAGTACAGTTGCTGAAATCTGACAAATTTAACAGGAGATCAACAATCCAAACTTCTCCGGGTCAAACAGAACTGGGTGAAAGCTGAGGAGAGAGATGTCAAGAGCCACGAACCAAGGGCCAATTAGGAGCGAGATTTAGAATGGCAACGAGCGGCGCGAGGCGAGATGAGACGGGGGAGCGGGAAAACAACTCAAAGCCGGATGATAATTACGCGCAAGATCCTCTGATCATTTGTCATCTGTGATGCCGACGATAGAACAAGTGAATGAGTTTTAATTAGGCACGCCATTCGGAAAGCTAACCTTCTTTAACCTGCATCGGCGTGTCGTTGAGATAACCTGAAACGGTTCTCGCTTCACCGCGGAGCAGAAGAACAAGAACACAAGTGAGATAAACAAAAGAAAAACAGAAGAAGAAAGACGTGTATTACCAGTGACACATCAGAGTGACCATATTTTTTTTCCCCTTGCTCATTGTGACATTTAGCAGCATTCGACTCACGGTAAACAACCTTAATTACACCTCAAATTAGCATAGACTAGATTGTAAAATCACATTTTGGAATATAAACATGGCTTTTCATTGATTTATGTCGACAATAAAGGCAACATTTACATATTAGTCTCCTTTATAAAATTGATGTGGGTAATATGTGAGCAAACAACTGGTCATTTACACATCCAGCAGGCGCCGAGTAGCAGTTTGAGCTGTGTTTCTGTCCACTTGACGAATATAAGTCCGATATCCATCGAAAAACTCGTAGATGTATTGCTGAATGGGCCTACTGGGCACAGCAGGGAAGGGCTGTTTGAAGAAAAAGCAAAGAGGCAGACTGCTGCTGCAAAACACCAAAAGCATGCAAAAGGACCACAAAAAAACAACAACTGCAACCTCAGTGAAGCAAAACATCTACAATGAGATGCAAAATAAGTGGAGATATAACCACAAAGAGCCATAAAACATCTATGAAGCGACATGAAAAAGACCCATACCTTTGCGTGTTCTGGCTTTGATTACTGTAATGCACATGGACTACCTGAAAAAAATAATCTGGAGTTTGTCCAAAACGAATAAAATGTAATACACCAATACTAGCATCATTACCGACCTGGAACGTAGAGGATTGATTTTTAAATTGTTTGACTTTTTTTTTTAAGGCTTTAAATGGTTTAGCACCTTCATACCTCACTGACTGCTTATCAGACTATGTTCCAAACCGTCCTCTTAGGTCATCCGGTGCTGGCTTGCTCAGCGTACCTAAAATGAATCCTGAAAAGTGAAGCGGCAGTTGGGGACAAACTCCTGGCACATATCAGACCATCGACTTCTGTTTATAGTTATAAGAAATGGTTCAAGACATATTTTTATAGAATTGCTTTTAATTCATTTCCTCTTGTGTTTCTACAGTTTGTTGCTTTTACTGTTTTTCAATATTTACTCTACTTGCTTTATGACTTTGTGTCTTAAACACTGTTTTTAGTACAATATTCATTTTTTATTATCTTATTATCTTTGAGTTGCATTCATGTTATGTTATATTTATGTAAAAGTGCTATACAAATATAGTGTATTATTAATATTGTATTAAAACTTCCACAAAAGAACTGAAAATAAACAATATAGACCCACAAAGACACAACACCTCCACAGTGAGACACAAATTGACCAAAAAGAGGAAAAGAAAGAGATGCAGAACATCAACAAAGACACACATTTACCAAAAGAGACAAAACACAAGTAAAAAGAAAAGCTAAATGTCTACAAATAGATACAAAATGCCACTAAACAATTAAAAGGAGACACAAATTAATGCCTATGAATAGTCCCATTTGAATCTGTGGGACGGGGCCTTTACATGTCTGGGACCAGGGACTCATTGTCTCACAATCTTCCCATGCAACTTTTAACTCAGTTTTGGTCTCCACCAGCAAAATGAAAAGGTTGCAGGCTGCAAAACCAAAATGAGCTTGAATGATGAGCTTTGATGATTAATACATATTGTTGACATGTAGTACGAGTACATCAAGTATTATCATATTGTTCTGCCTGTACCGAAAAAATACGAAACTTGTACACAAGTGCTGTATGACAACCTACAAGCAGCTGCATCATGCTACAGTCCACAGCTGGAAGCTCCATGCTCTAGGTCCCTTCCATCCATAGAAGTCATGTGAGGACGAGCCAATTCCCATGTGTACTAACCTAAATGCATGCAAATGAAGCCGCGCACACCGCACAGGACGACTGCTGCTAATGAAGTGGTCGGTTGCTGTGGGAGGACATTAGCACCCCAAGGCTCTGTTTGCGTATTGAGAAGGTCTTTAATCTGCTCCTCCAGGGTACACGAGACCCACCAGAGTGCGTTTAGCAGATCGGCCCTCACCACCTGCCTCCGCAACGTTTTTGTTGTGCTTGTTGATTCCCGTTATCTCCACATTATGGTATTGAACAACCCATGAGAGCTTTCCGAAGATCCAGCGCACGCCGAGAGGAAGGAAGAAGCCATCCTGAATGATAACGAACCGGTAATGTCCGTAATAAACTAACACATGGCTGGTGCTAATTGAGTTCCAAATTGCTGTAAGCAAGTTTCGGAAAGGTTAAATTGGCTTTGCCAAAATGCCGCGGCGGAGATTTACACCAACCAGGGTTTGTATTGGAGATGTGTGTTCTTTTCACTTTGTCTCAGACTATAGCTTACATCAGTGGGGCTTTTATTATCCAACAATCAATATATGAGCCCGCTCACATGTTCTTTCATCTCCGCAGAGTTCTACTTTTTTTAATAACCACATCTTTCCATTTGACTTTGATAACGAAAATTGGAACAATTTGATATATTTTAAAGAGACACACAGGAATGAAATAAAGCTATTAATATTCTCAAATGCAAGCTTCTCTCCCAATTAAGGAGCTGTAGATGAAAACGTTTTTATTTCTAAGGAGGGCACTTAGAAGTTCAGCCTGTGAGGAATTATGTTTTTATTTCTTTTCTTTTTTTTTTTCTTCCAATTGCCATAGTTATTTAGATTTAATTGGATTTTAAATAGATCTCACGCAATGTTAAAGATATCAGCTTCTCTTAAGTGACTGGATTTTGTCATCTACAGAAGCTCAAGGTGTTTAAATACTTTTCACATTAAAATGAGGCGAATGCATTGTGGGGAGAGAGTACCCTTGCCAGGAGCCATAAAGTCCAGCCATTGTTTTTTATTCCCAAGCAAGATATGACTGATCCTTGATCAAGGCATTGAACTCCTACCAGATCAAGAAGTGCTGCTCTGCCTAAAAAGCGATGGTAACCAAAAGAAATGTGTGTTTCTTAGAATAAATAATGTATTACAAAGGGTTGAAACACATTTCGATATCTTGGCATCTCTAATCTATTCTGTCTGGCAATACAATACACCGGGTCCGGTGCAAACACAACAAAACATTGTTATCTCAATATCTATCAAGTATTTTCTTTTTTTTCCCTTTTTTTTTGCAGAATACAGATGAATGGAAATGTTTCAAATCCTGCAAAACATAACTCTGACCTTACCGAGACATTTCCAGCATCTGATTCTGGAAATTGCTTTTCTTTCTGACAATATTGATTGCCAGTCATGAGCAGGTGCGGGGGGATGGGAGGGGGCTGATCATGTGTTTATACGCCAGATCATTCAAGGAATGGTTATGAGTGATTGCTGTGCTCCTGATCAATATGGCAGCCGCACATTCCATTAGGCTAGCGATTAGCTGTAATGCTGCTAAAGAAATGTATTATTTTTTTTAGGGCCATTTAGCAGACTCCGGCACATAAATCATTTTTGGGGGTTTCAATTTCCATCTCTTGCAGTGGAGATTTTTATCAATTAGAGAATGTGTCTCGCAAAGGGATCTTTTCGGTGTCACAGGAAGTTTTTTAAAGCTTTAAAAGTAGTTTTCCGCAGGCTGCACTGTCTGAAACCCTGCAACGTCGACACAGAGAAGGTGAGAGAACAGGAATGTTATGGCTGAAAGAGGTGCAGCAGGAGGTGAGAGCGAGACGGCCAAAGAGAAATGGCAAAAGGCACAGCGAGGTGTCCTCCATGTTCATGAGGCCCTCAGCTGTTTCAAGTTCAGCCTCGAGGCTTGACCTCCATGCGCCGACGGCGAGCTCCAAAAGATCTGCGTTAAAAGTTTCAGCAGGAGCCGCCAAAGGTTTGACACGCGCTCCCGGCTTCTGTAGATAACTCTCTCCCACCATTGTCCGTAATCCAGACCAGGTGTGAGCCGGGCAGAATGTTTCATCTTTTTCTTTTTTCATATATATATATATATTATGCGGTATGAGGATTGACCGCAGCTGGCATATTTCTGCAAATCGAGGACAGTGCTGAGACAACTAACGGCACCACGGAGAGACGGGATTGTAACGGAGAGGTTGCCGGTTCAAATAAAGCTGTCAGAGGCAGTAAAGAGAAGAATAAACCCCCTTTCCTCTGGCGGATAGTTGCCTTTTTGACGACAACATGCTAACTGGTATGAATGGCTGTGAGCCGTATTATAATTCATACATCACTATCTTGAGGAACTTCATTGGAAATGAACGCCAGAACTTTAAGCTTTACAGTTTTGTTTCCCAACCTGAATAATATCAATATAAATACTGATTTATTTATTAACTTGAATTGCCTTGATCTAGAGTCCAAAAGGCCAGCATTAATAAAAAAAAATCCCACAGTGTGTAGTTTAGTTAAACCCTTTAAGTTCCAAAAAAATGACCTCAGTATTCTCAATGGTATTATAGTTACAGCTCTTTAATTTAGAAAGAGAGTAGTTAGGGCTGTAGCAGAGTTGCATTCTGGGTAGAAAACAACCTTGGGCTTCGTCTCATACAGAAGGGTGTGAACGATGTGGATTTAAAAAGAAATGGATAAAGTGGAAATCAATTGGATAAAACAGGCTTGCGCGTGACAAAACAAGCCCTATTCAAGATCCATGCGGTTAACAGTCAGAGCTTTCGACTCTATCGCATGGCCTTCATCGGCAGATGAATGGTTGTTTGCCCAGTTGTTGCAGAACTGTTTTGAGCGCTCTCGTCCACGGTGACTTCAGAGTTCATCCTTGACCTTGGAAGCAGCGGGGAGACAAAACAATCTCAGGTTCGGGCTCAGTCGCTGCTGCGTCTCGAGGCCTCGCGAGTCAAATTCAACCATATATGAGTGGAATCAGGTAATTTACTGTGGGCTTGATGTGTTAACATAGAGCTTGACTGTGCACCGGCACATTCACTGTAGTCTTTACATCCTACAATGGATATAATAGACATATACAATGGAACAGCTATTCACGCATTATTCCTTTCCATGTAGGAAACAGCATTCTGCAATTTAATGTTTTATTCTGTAAACTTTACCATGGTCGACTCATTATATAGTGATGGAAAAACATCCATCAGCTTTTCTCCTGTCTAACTTGCCACAGACAGTGTATACATGCTATTCAGTCTTCCCACCAAAGTGAGCTTTATTGGCTTTGTGTAGCGTCTGAGTGGGCGTTGGCGTCGAGGTTAAAGCGGCATCACGCGTGGCGGCGGCGGCAACCCATCCCCGCTTGCCCGTCTTTTCTTTCCAGCCCACCGCTAATATCCTGTGAAATCCGGGCAAACTTAATTTGAGGGGAATGGGAGCTGAACCTGAACTAAGCGGATTGAATTAATAAATGTATTTTCCATTTAACGGTTTGATTTCTCCAAAGCCTGTTTACAGCCACCGAATGATCTGCCTTTAAGTAAGGCGCACGCCCCAAATCTGCTTACAGTTGCCTAAATCTATTATCTGCGCTCCACCTTATGGCAAATCACTGACTCTGTGTCTAATGTGTGTGTGAGTGAAGGTGCATGGGCCTGACATGCTCGTCCGAGGTTAGCGCTACGAAATAAAGGGATTTTCAGCTAATATTTGCTTTCACAAGTGACTGAATGGATAGATTTTAAATGTCAGCAAATGCCGTTACCAGTAAGACAGACTTATGTAAAGGATCCTTTCATTCAGCAGATTTGCAGTCATGGAAAAAAAACAACAACAACTTCAGTTCAGGTAGTTTTAAATTAAATGTTCAAGGAGTTCCGTTCCCCCACTGAACAAATTTTTCATGTTCAGCCTGAAATGCAGGATTACATGATCTGCATGATGAGACACTTCCTCATCTTTTTTGAGCTTGTGAATCACTTGCAAAAAACATACTGTACACAGTAAATGCATGGTAGACAAATCTGGATTTTCATGTTTTTCATTTCCTGAAAAGCTGATATTGTGGAGGTTTTGTTTTGTTACTCCCTCCGTTTATTACAGGGGATGTAATCTGCTCAGGGTTTTTTGCCTTTTTGTCATCTAAGCAACATCCGTCTTTGCTTAGCTTCTGAATGAAGTGCAGCAAAGGTTTGCATTGCATTTCTGTCTCTACCTGTACCATTGCTTGAATACACTAAGTGGCTACTTAACTTTATTAGGTACAACTATACAACCTAATACAATTCATTGTCGTTATGTTTATTATTGAGGTCATAGTTAAAGGTGTACTTTATATTGAGATGTTTTAATTTGCATGAGGGGAGCAGAATATTAGAAACAATTATTTTGTATTTCTTTTCCTAGTTTCCTTTTAATCATCTCATGACCATTTACAACCGTCTGGTGGCCCCTTGTTGGGCCCTTATCCCCAGGTTGGGAACCACTGATCTATAAAATTGTGCACAGGGTCCATCCAGCATCCGACTGCAGAATTCAGTCGATTTTTATTAGATATTCTCCTCGACTCGAAGCTCATCACAGAAACTAAGCTGCGTTTCTGCTGCGTCTACAAAAGCAAATTAAAAATGACAAAGTCAGTTTGAACAACTAAAACAAACAAATCCAAAGTAAAAAAGACTAAAACCAATCATAAAGTCACGTGTATATCTCTCTGAAGGTCTCCACCTCTATTTTATTTTTGAGGCAGGGGGTTGTATGAAGAAAAATCAATTTGAGGCCCTTTCAGCATTTTGATTCTCTTAGGTAATTGAAACTGCATGGTCCAGAGCCTTTTTTAATATTAATCGAAGGTGCCCCGGATGCTATGTTTTTTTTTTTTTTTTACAAAAAAACGAGCGAGAGAGAGAAAGAAGCTAATTTAGTGCGGTGTTTGGATTCAACTTCATTAATATCTCCTATAGGTGAATGGGGACGAGAGATAGAGTACATCACATCATGCTACTTGCTTGTATCCATTATGCCTCATGATGAGAATAATTGCCTCGCTGCCCCTCCCATTCATCAGTCAAAGGGGACACAAACTAGAAGGTTTGAATGAGGAACACAACATTTCAGTATTTGGTGGGTTATGCACAATTTGCAACACTACCACTAGAATTGCAACTGTGAATTTGTGTTTGTGAGTTGCTCCGCTGAATCTGTCCATGATGGTTGACGTGAACACGAGTCTGCTGCTCCTATGATGGAGCTGTGGAACAGAATGAGCAACATTTAACCGCTGACAGTTCCATTCTCAGCACAATTCATCCAGGTTCAATCCTGACCTATCCCTGACATTTTCAAACGCAGGCATTCTAACTCAGTGTTTTGCAGACGTTGACTTCGCGCAGGTTATTTGTCAGCAAAATGGGCGAGCCATCAGTTTAGGGGTAATCTCGGACACGGAAAAACAAAGTTAAGCGACGTCTGCAGATTGATCTCTCTACGACCATTACATGCCCGACGATATATTACCTGAGCCGCGTGTCAACCTTAATGTTTATGAAGATGCACTCGTAGCCTCACAAACGTGCACGTCAACTTGACAGCAGGTTGCAGCCGTGCGGGGGCGACGGAGATAGCGGTGCCAATAAAAAGGTATTTGTTTTATTTGTTTTATCACCAGAAAACGACCCTTGAATATCAATGTGGAAGGAGATCTCAGTGTAAATGCTGCATGTGTCTGGGAGCTATGGATGAAGGGAGCTGTCCTTGGTGCTGAAACAGCCTTGGTCTAGAAATGCAACAGAGGGGACACGGTCCCTCTATTTCTAAGACTCACTGCATCTTTAATATAAGATTCTTTACAAAATGTTTATATATAAAGTCACTGTGATATCAGGAAGCTAATATTTACACTATAATGCTAAAGTTGCTGAAGATTATGCCTTTCACCTGGACAGTGACGGGAATATAGGAACCCTTCACTGAGCTTTTCTAAAGGACCAGCTCGGTAATAAAACAGTGCCAATAAGACAGTTTGCCAATAAAGGATTAAGAGCTTCAGCTCTCTGTTTAAGCAAAATGGGGAATTAAGTGCAGAAGTACTTTATTTTTTAGGAAGAATGGCTGAGGTGTGACAGAGGATGAGGGGTGCATTTCCTTTATTTTGGCTGGGAAGAAACACTTCACCATCACTAGGTAGCACATTGTGGATCTAACACTGTAAAGCAGAAGTTAACACTAGACTACAAGTAGTAAATGCATTTCTACTACTGCACACTGATAAAGGTGTTTGAATACAGAAAATCTGGATTTAAGAGTGTGCCTAGCAGCCTTTTAAATGGAGCCAAGGCCAACCGCTACAGTCAAGAAGGTAAACTAAAAGGTAAAAAGGATAATACTGTACGGCCATTTTACTTTCTTGGGGGATGTATGTGAATATATTCCTATATCTGTCATCCAATATAAAGTCAGCAGCTGGTTAGCTTAGCTTAGCACAAACATGGGGACTGGGAGAAACGGACCAGTCTGGAAATCTGTCTACCAGCACTTCAAACTACCATGTGATGTCTCGTCTGCTTAATCCTTATGAAAACCAAAGTGTATAAAACACTTTTTTTTTATGTGGGTTCATACTGCAGACTGTTACTTGGCTGGGAGCAGTTGCCAGGTAACCAGCAGAGACTTCAGTAAGACACCCCTCATAACAAGTGTCTCTCCAAAATTTGCACTATATATGAATGTATGAATACTCTATCTTACATTAATGAATAGTGATTTATCCTTAAAGGGTCAATGTAGCCTACTGAATAAATATATTCGCCAATGAGTGCTTTAAAGCTCATGTCTCCTGCTGTGGAGCCATGCCAGCTGTGCCTACATGTACCAGGATGCAATGCACGCATGCAGGAACTTCACTTCAACAAATATACTAACAAAAAGTAAATCCAATGATAAAAATTACCCCAAAATCTGCCCAGAATCACTGTGACTTCCTACATTGCAGCCCACAAACAAAGTGCCTGGCTGATTATATTTAGGTCTGTCCTACTGTTGCTTTAAGAAGATCTCGCAGGTGACGCCGTTGCATGAAATTGCGTTTGGAGATTATACATTTTACACAGAACACGCCGCAGCTCTGAAGACGTCCTTGTGAATATTTCCAGAAGTGCTAAAGTGCATTTCTTTAAAAGCTACACGCCTTTTATGTCGTTAATTGAAATTCCACGAGGTCAGCGCTAGATTTGAAATGATTTGTTTACAACAGCTTCAGGCGAAATATTTAGTTAATTACAGCTATGCCCCAGCCTCACTGGGAGAATGTTTTTTTGGTGCTTGCGAGAGATGCTGAAACGGGTTAAATGGAAAATGAACAAAAGGGACACAGCGGTTTATTTGCTTAAAGTCAACATTTTTTTTTCTTTCAGTGCAGATTGGCGCCACACATCTCTGAAGGCTGTGATGAGTAATAAAGGCCTGGGAAGGCTGTGTGTGTGTGGACTCCTTTTGTTTGGAGTCTGCATAAATACATGAGATATATCATCAAAAAATATTTATACAAGGATTTATCTAATTCATCAACTACACAGCCGGTTCACTTTGTTGCAAATGCACTTGGCTTGAGGGTGTTTGGTAATGCTGAGCACAAGATTAATTAATAAGATATCACACCCTTGCCATTTTAGACAAATTACAAAAAGGTTCTATCTGCCGAATCCAACATCAACATGTTCACATATTTAATGAGTCTGCTAATTAACTGAGATGATAGTGTACACCGCATTGTGGCGGCACCGTGTTTTGCCCAGCAGTGCAAAACTTATTTGTTTCAGTCCTTATTTATTTATATCGCTGTGCACATATTTTCTCCCAGCAGAGATATGTGAAACCTTTTTGCAGGATCCCTATCTCTTTCCCTCCCAGAGGATATGGCAGGCTTTGAATGTTTTGAAGTTTTATCTGATTTAGGAGACCGCATTTCAGGCCTGTGTTTCTTAACGCTGTCAGAAATTGGCTGCCAAAGTTACACAAATTGCAGGTGTGCTGTGAAACGTGGTGGTGAAACCCATACAAGTCAAATGAAAGCAACAAATGCTGACGTGAAGGTAGCAATTACTTAGAGTGCTTTTAAGACAATGAAAAAAGTGTACAGATAAAGGTTAATTTATCAAAATAAACAATTTAAGGGTACAAATTAAAATATTGAGGATCTTGGCTAGAAACTGACGTATTGATGGGTTTGCACAAAAGTAAATAACCTGTTTCAGCTTTGAGTCCTGATAACTCTCTCACTCCCCTTTCACTCTCATGTTGTCCTCTCCATAAATAAAGGTGAAAGGTAAAAAATACTTTATATATATATATATATATATATATATATATATATATATATATATGATTGAAGCATTTGCCCTGGACCCCAAATTAATTATAATCTCAAGTGGCTGCCATAAAACATCTCATTTTTATTTCATCATATTGACCCCCTTGCATTTAATAAGACACTACAGTTGTAAATGTCATCAAATTTACATACCTGAAATGTCACCCATTGTGTGTGTGTGTGTGTGTGTGTGTGTGTGTGTGTGTGTGTGTGCGTGTGTGTGTGTCCGTCTGTCTGTAGGTACTTTCACTATGTGACCACATGTTTCGCAACACAACAGATTCATGTGTTATGAATGATGAGTCATGGTTTCTGAGAATGACTTATCAGTCACAGGGCTGGAACGGACTACTGTCGCCCGGAATAATGAATAAAGTCGGCCTCGTGAGGCCAGGTGGAAGCTGGAAGCTCTAATAGAGAAATGGATAGACAGAGGCTGAGCAGAAGAAAATATCTGGTGTTGTGCCCATTGAAAGCAAATAGTCACACCAAAGATTAGCAATGTCTTCTTCCTAGCTGGAGAGCTAAATCCATCTGTGAACAATAACAACAGAAAAATGGCCCAAAACGTTTAAACTGGTGGGAATTCTGAAGGTTGCCCAATGCAGGACGACGGTAATTGACTCGTCTAAATATGAGTCATGAGAGTCAAGTATGACTGTCCTTTTTATTGGGCATTGTGGATATAAAACACACACAAAGAGACTGAGGAAGAGAGAGAGAAGACTGATGGGGAGATTGAGGAGAAGTGAGATGGGGTTAAAATGATTAAGGTCAGCTGGGGAGATGGAGCTTGATGGGTTGAATTACGGGGTTAAGGTGGGAAATTGGTTCGGCGAGTGAGTGAGTTGTCGGGAACGAGCTGAAAATTGAGAGCTGATCTAATTGTCAGTGATTATTTGATCTAAATTTAACCCTCGCAAAAAAAAAAAAACCTTTTCATTTTTGTTTTCTAAAAGGGTTGGCTTCAAAGAGGTGAAGAGAGACAGAGAAGGCTTTTCAATCTCGACAGGGGCAAAGGTTTTTATGGTCTGACTGACTTCTAAAGAGTCAGATATCACGTGAAAAGGCAATCGGTTGAAAAGTGGGCAGGAGACACCGACGTGGCCGACTCTAGATGAAGGTTAAAAAGGTCTGCAGGAGGCCACGGGCAGGTCAACGGGAGGAGCCGAGAGCTCTCCCCTTTTCTCCGTGGGTGAATTGCCTCCAGAGGTCTATTAAATCTCGCTATCATCTCAAAACCAGTAATCCCGCCGAAGGATTGGAACCCTTCAATCACTCCATATCTGGCGATCTCTCGGCAACAGCCTGATGATAGGAGGCTGTTTCCAGGGATTACTGTTGTGCAAGGAAGGTTGATTTTAGTTTTGGGGAGGGGTTTGTCTTGAGCCAAAGGGATTTTCATTCCAGGACTTTATTATGAAATAGCAAATTCCATTCATAACCAAGTGTTTAGAATAGTGTTTATTCTTCACATGTATGATTTATAAAGTCAATAAATAAGTAATATTCTCTTTATTTATAGTATTTGGTCATGAAAGGCAAAATACAAAAGCTCATTTGTAATACTACAGATTTTTAACAGTGTCCGCCCACCACTCTCTATTTTGACAAGATTTGGGAGTCCATCAGACCGTCCTAAACTTTTTTTTCTTTCTTTAGTGGAAAGAAATTAAGCTATGCTCAACTGACACTTATTCAAATCTGGTGGCACTGATGCAGGAGGCCTATGCTAAGAGACAGCCAGCTATGCGGCGGCCATTTCTTGTTTAATTGTGCATACATGATCCATAAGGCCCACACGGCTGTAAGGAAATGGTGCCCAACTGAAGGCATTTTAATATCCTCCCTGACAATAATTACTGGCCGTTGCTTGACTAGTGGAGGAGGAGGTGAAGTATGCCGAGTGTGTGCCTGTCACAAGGTATATGGCTAATTGCAGCCTCCCTCAGTGGAGAGCGCATCGCCGGAATGTAACGCAGCAGGCAAGCAGAAGGAATCACTGTAAATAGTGCATTTAGAGAGTTTGAGTGTTGCCTCAAACGGCCCTAACCGACACTGATGAATGCCTCAGCTGTACCCTCTTTAATAAAAATGACTGTTCCGTCACAAGAGTGGTCATTTCCGCTGACAAATTTAACTGATTTATCTCCAGCTACGCCCCATCCAGTTTGGAAAATTTGCTACCTTAAATGCAAATCAGCTTGTGTTTGTAGCGTATTTCAGGAAAAGTGCACGAATAATTCTCATAGCTTTTGGGTTGATGGTGTTTATGTGCTCAATGGGCCAAATTGCAGACCTTTTACTGGCAACTTATTCACCCTTATGTGCACTGGTCACGGTGCCTTATGGTGGAGAAACCATGGGAAACATCTTCATTTGGCCTTTATATTGAGGTCAGGATAGTAATTAGTGTTCCTGTAAAGATTCAGGACTGGAGCTTTTGATAAAGGCCAGTTGCAATTGATTTTGCTTGTGTGTTCATTTTATTTCTAGATAGTGGTTAAAACAAAGAACATGCAGTTTGGATTGCAGGTGTTGCAGAATCCCCAATACAGGCTATTAATATACAATGAAACTAGTAATAATAATACTTGAATGCTTGAATCCTTTTGCAGTAATGACTAAAAATAGCAGTAAAGTCATAATGTTACGGAGTAAATTAGTTTTAACAACTACATGCTTCATCCACATCCACTCTAAAGCACATTGCTATCGCCAGATGAGTGCCGAATGGTGGAAATTGCAAGCTAACTATTGAACAGCTGGCTTTTTAGCCGACTTGCTAATTACACCATGCTTTAATGCTACACTGGTTGCAGAAATTAGCCAAACAACGGCCTGGTGGCCTTTTAGTTTTGGATGTTTCCAATGTCACCAAACCTGAACAATCAAGTCAGATAAAAAAAAAATCTCAAATGAGAACAACAGTATGAATGTTGTTATTGTGTGTGTGTGTGTGTGTGTTTGGGGGGGGGGGGGGGGTTCATGAATTAAGTCACCTTTTTAGTTTGCCAGTAATAATTTCATTAGAAATGCGCAGCAATTCCGTTACCTAATTAGTTCGCTAAGTCCCTTCATAAAGAGCTATCGATCCTCCTCCCTGCTGGGAGAATGAATCGGGGAATTTGAATATCGCTCTGTTTTTTTCTCACGAACAACACACACACACACACACACAGAGACACACATATGCACGCTCAAATTCCATCGCAGTGTCCTATCGTCACACTTTTACATCCCTACTCGCATACAAAGTAAGATGAGATATGAATATTGTCACCTGAAACCTCCTCTACTGCTCACAATCTGATTCCCCAGCTTCGTCACAATGGCGTGTGTGTGTGTGTGTGTGCGTGTGAAATGGGGTGTGTGTGATCCCATTGGTTGCGAGCGTGATCAAAGGGAGACAGGCTCATCTTTGTGCATGGTAGAGAAAATGGTGGAGAGCCTGATCAGTGAGCCTGCACTGTAATCTTCTGTGAATGCAGCCTCAGCACTATACCTCTCTCTAAGTCTCCCCCTCTGTCTCTGCACCGGGTCTAACCAATAGCTGCGTGGCTAAGAGCGGAGGAGGAAGAGCAGTGAAATACAGGGATGTGTGGAGAGCCGTCGCCGTTGCCTCCTCCCTGTTTTTCCTCTTCGTGAGAACTCGGCGTGCCGTCTCTTTATTGTTTGTTTATGTGTGTCGCTCCTTCGAGATACTCCTCTCTCCATCATACACCTCGCCCTGTCTCATCTTCAGAGCCCACGAACCCTCCCACTCTCCCTCCCTTCCTCTCCCCTCCTGCCGCTGATTGCAGAATCCCAGCAAACAGGAAAGGAGTGAGGTAGAATCAAACAACAACAAAAAGGCCTGCACTCAGCCCCTAAACTCTCCGTCCTCCACTGTTTTAGGCTTTTAGGCTGTTTTTATCCCTCAGCCCTAATGGGTATATATGTCTCTATTAAACATGGATGACTTGATGGACAAATATGCCTCAGTGTCCCCATACAGTATCCTTCAGGTGCCTTCTTCAATATGAATCCCTTTTTAAATAGTTTTCAGAGTTTTGGAAGTGCAGCTCCCATAGTTTTCTGGAGAATGTAAACAGGAAGTTTAATATTGGATGAGCTACAACTCTTCTACACTTTGTTTAGCCTAAATTCTTGTTCATTCTTGGCAAACTGACACCATTAAAAGTATGCTAAATGAAACAAAAATCCTACAGATGACTACCGGATCTTTTTTGATGTTGAAAAAAAATTATTGGATCTAATGATACCCACCCAAATCCTGCATTTATAAGGAGAGTTGTTTTCTATGACTTCTAAGTGGATTTATGGGACCCGCAATGATGATGAGAAATAATGATACACTCAGGAGGTGCACATCACAAAGAATCTAAAAAGATGGGCATCGTGGCTTGGTGTTCTGATTTTATTGCTTTATGGTTCAGAAGGAGAGCAGCTTTTGATGTAGATTTTGGAGTGCCTTAACTCCCTGAAGTGTGTTGCTTCAACCACTGCTGGCTGAGTGGGCCAAATTATCCGGCCAAACTACAATAACTAACTTCCAGTTGTTTTCTGATAGCCTGTTTGCACCTCTCTCCTTTGCCTCACTCATTATCTTTGTCTGAACTCTCCTTGGCTGGCCAGGTCCAGCACACTTCACACTCTCAATCAACATTTCCCGGCATCACAAGAGCTGGATACAAAAACAGGACATATGGTCGAGATCTCCTGATGAGGAAAAAGAAGAAGAAAAAAAAACATAAACAAAAATAATGTGAATGCAGAGGCACTGGAGAATGTGGAGTGTCGACTCAGCGCAACCTTGTTTAATTACCGTTCACCTGGGCCAAAGGCCTAATGGAAGACTTGGCCGCGGGCCCAGACAAACAACGTTCCACTTGGCCTCATCTCCGAGGGAAAAAATCTTGGGTCTGACTCATGCAGGCTTGTTGGTGTCGTTAGTCCACAAACGGCAAAGACAAGCTGCAAAGACGGCCGTCTACAAGGGAATTCTAAATAACGACGTAAAAGGCGAAATCCTGAACGGAAATGCCAAACAGTGATCAATGCGCTGATAAAATGATGGAATGCACTGCTCAAATGAGATGGCCCGTGTGCAGAAATTGTATTCCTAATGTGTTCATATTTATATGTAATCTCCAGGTATGGTGTTATTGACGGTGCCTTTTTGTGGCACACATGCCGTGGTGATTAGAAAGCTCCCAAAGAGCTGGGTGTAATACATTAACCACGTGACAGATATGGAACAGAGTCAGCATTATAGCCTCTCATTTAGAGTCTGTCCTATTGATTTGTGCCACTAAAGTCTTGATTGAAATTACAGGGAAGACAGCGCCAGTGAAATACCCAATAGCCGAGCTCCCATCAATTACACGGAGAGATTGCGGCGGCTTGTGAGAGGACTGATAATTTTTCAGCGAATTGACTGTAACTTGTCTGTTACGATGGGGAGGCATTAATCTGTAATGTTCGGTGCATGATTATATTCAATAAGGCAAAGAGGGATTGGAAGGCATTGAATATATACAGTGCTAAGAAGTGATTTCAGCTGTAAAGGGAGGTACTGACCATTGTTCCTCCAAATATACATACCCTTCTTGCAACAAACAGCATATGACTAATTATTATGCAGAATGACATCATCAGACGCTCTGTTTTCACCTTCTGGCTGAGGCGCAGTGTGCATGTACTTCTGTTTGTATTTTGGGAGCAAGGGGCCTTCGTAAAAAGGATTTGTTTTCAGCATAACGGACTGTTGGACAAATGCCCCTTTGGTCCACTGGGATATTTTCTGAACTATAACAGTGGCATGGCACCATTGGAATATGCGTTTTTATTCTTATTATTTGTACAGGTAAGGTGTCCTTAAGTTTCCTGAAAGGCGCCCATAAAATGTATTATTATTTGTATTATTATGATTTGAGCCTTAGAATCATAATGTTGAGTTTTAACTCAAGAACAGAAAAGGTTTTTAAAGATTGCTCAGGCAGTGGGAACCTTTTTTGATAACAAAGTTGTTTATGTGGTTACGGTACTTCTCTCCATATCTGGTGACACAAAAGCCTTTCACCTGGAAAAAAAGAAACTTTAGCAAACACATTTGAAGTGGCCTTCAAGTTAATAAGACTCTTTCAAACTCATTCAGACAGGTCAGTGATTTTAGTTCATTTTAGCAGACTCCTGTTATAGTCGTTCATTTACATTTTCTTTTTATTATCTTAATGATTTATGTAAACAGGATGTGCTGAAATTCGAGCATTCAACACAACAAAAAGTCCGACAGAGTGAATAGAAATTATAAGCAATCATTTAACCAGGCCTTTTAGAAATAGTCATAGCAAGCATGAATCACGGAGATTTGAGACTTGACCTATGAATATCTCTGGTTGGCAGAAATTATCTGTGATGGATTGGCAGTCATTTCTGTCAACTGTCTGTCAGCGAAAAAACAGGCCTTTAGAATGGTGTATGTTCCATCAAAGCAGGAGAACAGCTCAACTTTGTCCTGGGGAGGGAGGTAGGGAGGGAGGGAGAGAGAGAGACTTCTTCTTCCTTAATTTAACTTGCTTTCTCACTTTTGTCACTCTTTCTGCCTCTCACTGCTTCTCCCTCTGACTCATATCCCTTCGTTTCTTTTATTTCTACATCCAAACCCGACGTTTCCATCTCCAATTTTTCCAGATTTTGCTGACTCACCTTCCACCTCTCAGGAGAAATCCTCTGTAACTGCCAAAATTGTGTCAGAACATACAGTATATATATATGTGTGTGTGTGTGTGTGTGTGTGTGTGTTCGTAATTTTGTTCTGATAGCCCTCCAGCTAATGCCAAGGTATAGTTGAATGATGATGTCATAGGTCATGTGACAATGTGAAACATTAGGTACTTTACAGGTGAGCGGCACTGTCATATGTTCACACTATCCCAAAAAGTTAGGAAATAAGATGAGGAAGTCAAAACAGGAGTATTATTTTAATTTCTGGGTGGATTTGGGAGTGATGAGATGAGATTGTACATATAAATACTTACCATTGATAAAATGTGACCCGTACTATACTATCTGCCTGTCAGCTGTTAGCAAAATGCATTTTACTGGGCTATTTGTTGTCCAAAATCCTTCAAATGCATGCAAGGCAGTGTTGAACTGATTAATACTCGATGCAACATAAATGTTTGGATGCCATATTGCCAGGGAATTATTCATCTTATCTGTGTCTGCAAACACAATCCATTTCAGCCTGGTTCCAATTGCTTTTGGCACGGGGGCGCTACAGAAAACCACATTATCAAGTTCACAACACACTTTTGCCTGATACAATATGCAGTGAAAATCAAGTCCATCTCCAGACTGGCAATTCAGCGCCGTCGCCTTGATTTTTTTTTTTTTTTTTTTTTTGCAGTTTGCAGGTCACTTCATGGAGTGGTGTAAATATTCGCTTTGGGCTGTGAGCAGAGGTTGCAGCGTCCTCGTGGTCTGAAGGGAAGAGCCGATGGAACAAAGGGGTTTGGTGTGCTGCAGCAGTGTAGTAGTAGGTTTGGCAGGAAAGTGAGAGATGTGATGGGTGCTATAAGTGCAGGAGCTGCCAGATGGTGCTCACAGAAGCGTGATCATTTGACATCTTTTCACCAAAGGGCTCCGGGGGGGATGGAGTGAAATGGGAGGAAAGGTGGAGTATGAGTGACGAAAGAAAGGGATCTGGAGCGATCCTGGACCTCCACCAACATTCATCCATTCCAACCCCCAATGCAATCTTTTATATATATCTATATATCCTTATCTTTCTTTTTTTTCAAGTTGGGACACCGTTCGATGCATTCATGTCGGAAACCATCGGAGCAACACCCGTCTGATATTTGGCCTCCCGTCTCATGTCGGAATCCAAACTAATTGGCTTGGCTGGCATCGTTTACATGTTGTTCTCAAGCTGTGCCAACAGAGCAAGTAAAGCTCATCTGGTACACAGTCGGTAAACACTTTGAAACTAAAGCCACGGCCGCACGTTTGTGTGTGCATGCATGCGTGTGCACATTTTGCTACGAGCAGGCCTTTGCACATGTGAGTGAGCACCCCGGGCTGGGGTGTGTAGCGTCGGCGTGACCGCAGAGCTGCTTCATTGGTGGGCCTCGTTTGGAGCGTTGTGACTGGAGGGCACACCTGCTTGGTTGAATCACCACCCTGTCTGGTCATGCTGACGGCCCTGTTCACCATTAGGCGGCTGCCAGGAACCAAGCAAAAACGATAAAGGTGTGAAGATAAAAATGAATAAAAAATGACACTTGAATTTCAAAATACGAGGAGGTCAACGAAACAATAATGACCAACAGCAGCAGTAAACATCATTATCTACAAACAAAGAACTAGCTTCCAGCTAATGATAACAAGTCTCAACAAAAAGAGATAATTTTTTCCATGATTCCAAATTCAAGTCTTTGGTAAGATCAAAGACAACCAGTGTTAGTTGAAAATGAAAGCCTTTGGTTGTATTGTATATCTAGCATCCAGCAGCAAAAGTGAGCTGCAGCCGATGTTCCACTCGTTCTGCTGAGGCCCGCCCAGTTTGCAGCACGGAGCGCTGTTCACTTGTTATAAATAATGAACATGCCGTGTGTGAAGTAGACTGGCTGTAGAGCTTCA
Organism: Chelidonichthys spinosus; assembly: GCA_029853015.1. NCBI lineage: Eukaryota > Metazoa > Chordata > Actinopteri > Perciformes > Triglidae > Chelidonichthys > Chelidonichthys spinosus. Next base: position 7,952,499 of record CM056843.1, on the reverse strand, counting down.
TAATTTAACGTGACCAAATATCAAGAAATAGTAACACTGGTGGACAGCAGTTGTTGTGGATGCCACAGTAAAGAATTGCCACCATGACATTTAAATATCTAATGTTATCACTTGAAAAATACAGCAACATTTAGAAATAAAAAAATGGCCTTTCCCTTTTTCTTTTCTTTTTTGTTAAATCTCCAGATATTACATTCTTGTTGTCACTTTATGGAGATTCATTCAACCATTCGAGCTTGTGAAGCGTATGCATGCTTTATATGTGAGGGAATTGAGTTTTCTTCAGCATTCCAAGGGCTGCATATATTTCATCAGATATTATCACGCCGAACAAAGAAAACTCTAATAGATGCACATTATTATCCAAAAAAGAGGAATGCATTTTGAATTTAACTGGAAATGCAAATGAACTGACCTATACAATAAGCAAATGCATGCTGTAAATACATATCTGGGGCAGCATTACACAGTGGGATACAATGCGGCCTTTTTCTGTTGCCCCCCCCGAGGTAGTCACATCCTCCACCCAGCCTTGATGCCACTCTTTGTTGGCTCTGCTCAATTCTTCAGAGGACGGAGAGAGAAAAGAGAGCAGTGATGAACAGAATCCTGAGCGTACCACAGGAAAGAAAAAGTGCGTTTCTCGCTCACGGCTCCGTTCACATCCTCTCATCCAATTATCATTAATGTATGCCTTATGGTTAATCAGCGACAAAGCTTCCCCCGTACCCTCCTTTTGCTCTTTCATTCATTTTTCTTGGGCCCTTTTTTCTCCTCTCCGTGGCCTTAAGTGGAAGGAAGAGGTCAGGGTCTAGAAAAGCAATTCTCTCAAGGCTATAATTAGTGCCATGTAATAAGCAGCAACAAAAGGCCAGGAAAATAACTTGACAACAACCATAGGAGAGATGGTGATGATGGTCAAACACAAATTACCAGTTATTAAAAAAAAACAACACGCAATTCTCATTATGGCCAAAACATTTACAACGCATCCCTGTTCTAAAAGAAAAAAAATAGAACGACGAGAGGCTATACACCCTTTGAAAAGTGATTATAAATTGACTTGAGGGAGAGTGGCAAAAATGGAAAGGAGGGACGGTGTAGCACACCCTTGTGTTCTATAATTCTTTTTCCGAGGAGATTGCAGACGCTCGCGAGTAATTCCACTTGACGGAACAAGGGGCCCTTTTTGGAAGCAATTGGGAAGAGAACCAAAGTCTTATTCAGGGGAGTTAATCCCCGTTAATGGGTTTGTTTAAATTCAATAAAAAAGAGAATATGCACAGAATGAATTATGAAAAAACGATTAATGAATGCTCCGGCAAGTAATCATTTTCCGGATAAATATGCGCATGCATATTCATTTTCTCCCCCCCAGCCCCCGTGCCCCCTCCACCACCACCCCCCACCCCCTTTCACCATAAAATCTGCTTTATTTCAAGCTGTTTCTTCCTGCAACTTCACCCCAGTGCAAAGTCACTGATATCGATGTGTTTGATCGCTCGCCGAGCAGGTTTCAGGGGGGCTCCTTGTCATCGCAGAGGGCCCCCTGATAGGGCTGATGACCGGAGTGAGAGGACACTGTGGCAGGAGCGACAGGTGTGGGGGGGAACGCCGTCTGCCACACCAGGTGATGCCTCCAAGTCTGGCAAGACCCCTTCGGCTGAGAGAGATACAGCCTAAACGAGGACCCGGAGACGTCCTCGAGTTGTTTAGGGAGAGCATTTGGAAGGGCTTAACAGATGCTTAGTTACCCAAAGTGGTTTGGTTTCAACCTTTCCCCCCTGAAAAAACTAATATCTCTTTTAAATGCATCTCTTATGTATCAGTGCCTAATGCTCAGCTCTGTTGTCAATGGTGGAATGGCCATTTCTGCTGCAGGACTTCCTCTAAAATGCTTAATTGCTTCTCCAAAGTGTGTTTATTCTTGATGTAAAAATCCAGCCTCTGTGGTAATTGGTATGCATTACATGGCCCGTGAAAATAGCCTACAGCCCACACAGGATTTCACCATTTCATTAGATTGTCTTCATTTAGAAGCAGTTTTTAAAATTTTTTATGATCCTATTTTTCCCCAGTTAAATGTTTCCCGCGACCACGTTCATATTCAGCGCGGGCATCTTCGGCGATTACATTTCCGGCGTTGGCTCGGCGACTGAAGGTCACCGAACGGGGGTGACAAGTGGAGAGTCATCACAGCATCTGCTCGAGCAGTGGCCACTAATAAAAAAAAAAAACGCCCACGCCGACTCACGGCGACGTGAGGCCACACAGACCGCGCTCGGATATAAACAGACGAGCGTCATCGAGAGCACACAAACACGCACAACGGCGGCGGCAACCGAGAGACATTTACAAATTGGCTTCTTGGCTTGAACATTGCTTCCGTTCATAATTATTCTCCCTGTCATCGGGGCCTCTGCACACTGCCGGTCCCCTGCTAATTCTGTAAGCATGCCAAGCAACTCCAGAGCTGTCTCTGTGTGTTCAGGCAGCCAAGAAAATCTCTCTCAACAGCTAAAAGCCAATTATTTTCTCGTAGATCGGCAGGACTATTTGCCCCAATAAGTATTCCTATATAACCTCTTAAGCGGAGGAAATTGAAATAACACACTAACATTAATGAAAGAGGATAATTTTCTCTGCCGTGTGCATCTTGTTGTGCCTCCTCATCCTCGACGCCCGAGTGGTCCAGACTGTTGGCATTTCCACAGAAGCAGCAGTTAGCGCCCGGGAGGAAGTGAAGAGGTAAAAACCTTTTTGGTGTGCATATCCTCCATGGGAGGCTGAGACAACATCGAGATTGCCGGCTTTGGTTGTGCAAGGGAAATAACACAAAGTGAACATGAGCAGTTGAGTGTGTGGTTGAGGCGTTTATGTTCTGGGTCTGTGTGTTTAGAGGCAGGAAATAGAAAGAAGGTGTGGAGGGTTGGGTAGTTTCAGAGAGTGTCCGAAGAGCAGTTTACTTGAAGCACACTGACATCATTGGGAACCTCAAGTAACAACCACTCTCTCTACATGATTAACTCACTAATGCACAACCTATATGACCTGTGCCACAAGTGAAGCTGTAAATATAATAGTTAAAGGTGTAACTCTCGGGACTCTTAAAGGAGCAGTGTGTCGTATCTAGTGGCATCAACTGAAAACCCTCTCCGCTCACCCCTCCCTCTCCAAGCGTGTAGGATAACTATCGTGGCCTTAGGTCTCACTCCGAACTCCTCAAAAACTGAAGATTGGTCAGCGCCCTGAGGCGATCCAATTAATGTGCATAACACACACTGGATGCATTATATCGACAGAACAGATAGGGAGGTTAAAGTGCTGTATTAATGTAGTCCTGCCAGCAAGGGGGTAAGATCAGAAAACACTGTTGGTTCTGCTGATGAAGCTGACGAGTGTGTGAATATGTATAAGTTTCTTTCCAATGCTTTCATATTTTATGTAAAGGACTTGGAATCGCCTTGTTGTTGAAAGGTGCCACACAAATACAATCGCCTTGCCTTGAAGGATGGGTGGTGATGGGGAAGTGGAGGGGTCACGTGTAACAGCAGCATGAACACACCAGCGGTAGAGAGACAACATATATAAGAGGAGATAGCGGGCGAGACGGCTCACTATGAAGGAGTGTCACGGTGCTATTGGATAGGAGCGACCAGGTGATGAGAAGGACTGATAGCATGATTGACAGCCTGGAGCGAGGGAATGATGGGTGGATGACAGGCTGTTTGAGAAGAGGCTGCTGGCCTTATGTCCACTTCTGAGTCTATCATTCTGAAAGTTTCTAACATGAACAGTCGGTGCAAGAAGAAGCGGTGTAAAGTTTTAAAAAGCCGAAATTAGCCAAATGAGAATAGGCAGTAAAAATATGTCCACCACCAAAAAAATAAATAACACAAAGCCTTAATAATAATAATAATAAAACAACCTTGTACCTTAATAAAAAGAAAAAGAGATAGAACCAAAATCATCATTATGTTCACAAATCTGATTTCCACACCCATTTTTCAGCTTTAGAACTCCTCGGGCTGCACTTAGAGGCTGCCTTTTGTCCAGAGATGGCCGGTGCATATTCCAGACAAAAGCTACTCCAGAGTAACACAAAAGGTTAGGGATGCGAAGGGGAGATAGAAAAGGAACATTATCTGTGGCTAAAAATCCCCCCCTTTTTTTTGTTCTCAAGTGGAAAGATGGAAATGGACCAAGATTAGTATGCCAAGTTTTATCATCTTGAGATTTATTATATGTTCTGGGAAGTACAAAGAGAAATAAAAGACAAATGCTTTTCTCTTTTTTTAAAAAAAGTTTAGACCATCTACAATCCGACTATTCTGAGTTGGAGTAGATACAATGTTATAGGGTCGATAGTAACATATTTAAAATATGGGCTTTGGGCTGATTTTAGCCGCGGGGTTGACCTCAGGTTGGACTTTCTGGCCTATGCAATACTCTAAAGTAAATATATCATTGACTGAAATGATGAAAATAGAAGTCAGTAGCATTGTCAACAAGACAAGTGGAACCTGACAAACTGTGAGAATGAAGTATCTCTTACCACAGTTTCTTTAAAATTCCCTCTATTGGATGGGATAAAAGTATGACAAAACAAACTGAAATAAAAACGCTGGTTTTCATCAGCATTCAAGTGTAAAAAAATCCATTCTTTAACCACATGGATAGCCAATATGAATTAATTTGACCCCAAGAGCTGTATCCCTGCAAATCCAGCAACGAAGACAAATGATAACTGGTACCCCCTCTGTACATTCGCGGGCTAGTTTGGTAATTACTTTCACAACAGCACGGCGGCAGCAGCGTGGGTGCGTTTTTAGCCCAGTATTTCAATTAAGTATTGGCAAAGTCTAATTTGTCATTTACCAATTAGTATAAAGGCTGAGCTGGCTCACTATTTCACAGCTAAATGGGGTCTATGTTGAGATGTTAGTCACGATCCCTGTTTTCATTTTCTCTGGTATTTTCTTGGTTTTAATCCACTCTTTTTCCAGATGATGGGAGAGGAAAAATGAGTAGCTATAGGCCCCTTCTGCTTTTTGTACTCCTCGGGTTGTATTTTTTACTGTTTTTTGGTGCAAAACACAATGCTTTTCTGCTAACTTCAATCTGAAACCTCTCCATTACAGGTCTGAGCGTTCACAGCCATCTCAATAAAACATTGGACAGCAGCGAGTTTCGCCTAAGGCTAGCTTTTGGGTTTGCGGATCAAGAAGGTTAGAACAAGAGTCGTGACACCAGTCAGTCAAGCAGATGCTCATCACTATCATTCAGAAGCCTTTTAAATATATTAACTGAAAGAACATTTACTTGCGACAGCACCACCGCTATTAGCACTGATATCACCTCAGCTGATGAGTGCGCGACATCGTAGCCGAGCATCATAAAAGAGTTTTTCGGGAGGATTGACTCGGTGTGCGGCCGACTTTTTGAGGGAGCCATTTGTGCCCCGTCATAAATTGTCAGACACCTACATCAGCAAAATACATAGTCATAAACTGTGGGAAGTATAACAGATTACCACTAAAAGTCATCATCAGCATCATAAATATAAAACAGGTTTAGATGAGGGGAGAGGGGGCGAGACGGAGGCGGAGGAGGATCTAAATGGAATAGATGTCGCGGAAGGAAAGCTCTGATGTTAATAAAGGTGGGAATTGTGTCCTATATGCGCCATGAATCACGATGAATATTGTAACCTAAAGTCACAAATGATGACACGTACTTAATATTTATATAGCCCAGTGCAGATTTACTCTTCTGGGATTTGTTTCTGTATCCACATGTGCATACGAGATGAGTTGATGACATTTAATTAAATAAGACGATCCCTTTCGTTACTGGCGCAAATTTGACCACAGTATAAGTAGTGTTTCTTTGCGGGATCATTTGTGTTTATTTGCATCAATTATGGCAGGAATAACAATTATTGCTGGCTTGTACATGTCCCAAACGCCATCCATTCACTGTGTATAGCAACCACACATTGGCTGGTTTACTAAAGCGGCCTGAACCCAAAATGAACGATTTTGTTGTGATAAGGATGCCGAAAATAACGACATAATGATGCCGATTTGTAAAACAAAATCCACAGTCATGGTTTGTTAAGTTTGTCCACAAGATGATAAGCAAGCAACTTTTAAAATGCTTGTTTTATTAATGGAGCTCAGATCGATCGTAGGTAGGTTGTGCTGTAACACATTAGCTGCTCCATCAACATGTAGAATAATGTCCTTGAGACATAAATCAGAAGTGACTTAATTTTGTTTATACACATAGTTTCATCAAGTCTCTGTACTAATGTGAGGTTCTATCGTAGAGCTCTGGGAGACCACAGACCACTACAATACTTTTCATATCAAAATTAATCGCAATGCATCCAAAAGATGCAGATACTGTCCACAGATATTTGGAAGTTTGACCCCCTGGTGGTTCTAGAGAAGATTAATATTCTGTAAATTATGGCTGTATGTAGCACACGTTATGACCATCCTTCCAAAACAGACAAGCAGCTCGTCATGAAATCAATGCTTTTTAATAAACTTTTTTTTCTTCATTCACTCTTTGGAGCGCTCATCTTAACCTATAATCCAGGCCTGATCCTCAAAGCCTAAAATGCGTAGCCAGCAAGAGCCTACTTAGCTTGTCAAACGGTTGCCGAGTGAGATGCTAAACCTTCACCTGCCCACTCTCAGCACCATAAATGTGTCAGCCAAATGCCACGTGTAAACGGGTATGTGTATCCGGCTCATACAACGACACAATTAGGCACAGTTGTGCATAAACACACATTTCAAATGCCTAATGGGAAACCAACGCAGGACCCTTTTACTGCTGCAAATGCAAAATGTAAGATTTATTTCTTTTTTTGTTGTGCTTTAATCCCAGCAGTGCAGCATGTACGGAGACCATTTCTGCTTAAGTCTGTCCTTTTTAGCCTCAACTCTGTTGGATGGATGAATTAGAGCTCAACATCCATAGTTGAATCGTTTTCTAGAAATGAGTGACCTGTCAAACGTCAATCCTACCAGTCGACCCCCACATGGATCTGAGAAGGTGTTTTTTTCAGAGGGAGTTTTAATCCCAACAACATGATGAAAGATCCAAATGGATTCAGATCAAGATCTCATCAAGCTGCTCGAGCGGCTTCGTTTGGCATTTCAAGTTCACGCCGGTTTACACTGCCCTGTCTCGTCCCATAAATATGACTTTTAACAGATGTAGACATGACTGGTATTGTTTGCACAGCAATCATTGGAATGGGCAGGTGTGGTAAATGGTAGGCCTACTTAAGCCTGTTTGTCAAAGGATGAATAGGGGGGACGGCACCCATGTTCAGTTCTGTTTGTTTTTTTGGGTGTGCTCTCCGGGTTTGGACAGGAGGTAATGTGTGACGCGATGGCAGACATTCAAGCTGGCCATGCCCTCAGGGGGTATGGGGGGGGAGTTCGGGTTTGGAGGGGGCATCGGAGCAGATGTTTTGGGAGCGTCTGATGACAGGATCAGTGACCTCTCCTCCTCACACCTCCCTCTCCCGACATGTGTCAGTCAGTGCCAGGTCAACATGGTGGCCCAGTGCACCTGCCGATCCGCCATGTGCTTCCAAGGCGGGGACTGGCAGCGGCGCGCCCCGACACAAGTCATTTTCACCCCCCCTCCACCTGCCAAGTGTGTCAGGGCCACGGGAATAAATGAAACGCGCCCCGTGAGCACTGGAGGAACATTAGAAACCAGAGCTTCACAGCTTTAAGTTGCTTTTGTTTGGTAGGTATGGATAGTGTCACCGTTATTGTTTACTCCACAGTCATATGTTCTAAACTGTCAAAAGGCTGCTATTGCCAAACCAACATGCACACACACACACACACACAATTGAACCCATTCTCCTCTCACACCCACAACCTTCCCTCCCTCTCTGTCTCGTGCCCTGGCTACCGGCTGCCATGGCTACCCACTCGCATCCACCCACCCACACACACACACACACACACACACACACACACGCACATCACCCAACCGCTGCAGTTTATCCCATTTGTAACACATGGCTGGCCATCGTACAGCTATGACCAAAGGGAAGGCAATGGAGCCAGGCGGAGAGAGAAAAGGGGTGTCGGGGGTTGGGGCAGCCGGATGGAGGGGCGGCTGGTGGACTGAAGCAGTGTTTGGCTCGGTCTGGTTGGCTGTAATTGGTGTCCACTCTTCCAGAAGCCCTGCAGTGATGGCGGACAGGATGACTCTGTCCGCATTTTCCCTGCCATCCGTAATGTGTGTGCGTGTTTGTGGCGCATGAGTGGAAGGAGGCGCACACATTTAGGGGGCATACAACTGGTGACAGAGACACTGACAATGTCCATAGGGGGCGCGTGAGTGGGCAGCCAAGGGGTAAGTGTTACGTTAAGCGGATGTAGCATCTCATTTGATCACATTATAAAATGCATCTTGCACGTACATTATCTCATGCTTCGGTGTATCCCTGGCAACCTCCGTTTACAATATGAGGTGAAGATTGGGGGGGGGGGTCACCAATTACAGTCAAGATTGAACCGGCGTTGAATTCCAAAATAAAAGCCTGCTTTTGAGAAAATGGGAATGTGAGAAGCATAAGTATTCATCTTGAATTTTTTCTTTTTAAATTGATATGCTTCACTGAACCACCCTGTCATTTTGTGTTTTGTGACCACATCCTGACCCCTTTCTAAAGATTGATAATACAAGACATCACAGAATTTCACACCAAAATCTTCTGACTAATGCAGTGAGCAATATTGGCATTTTTCCATAGGGCTTGGGTGTATCCACAGCTAGATCTTATTATGTATGCATGGTGCTAATGCTATTCTTGGACAAGAGTGCGTGGTGGAATAAATCACTTATTATTTTTTGGCTTACACAGCTGATGCAATGGATATAAAGTAGACAAGAAATAAAGTAGAGGGATAAGGGTATTACATGCACTTAATTCTACCAATGTCCCTTTACGTCATCACTGCATTGTGTGTATGAAGACTTAATCGTATTGTAATTAGAGATAAATGACATTGTTGATTTTACATCACTGTAAATGGCGTGTCCTTGCTCAACAGGACAGCCTGGCAGTATTTGCATAGTATGACGAAACGTGTGCCTCACCGACTTCCCCCAAACAGATGTTGTACGAACTAGCGATCAGTCACGAGCTTGCCTCTGTTGTTTTGCAGCATTGTCGTGTCACAGTGGAGGGTAACGTGCATATGTTCCATTTTTAACAAAATTAATTTTCTTTCGAGCCACCAAGAATCCACCAACGCCGTACGACTGTGCCACATCAGCCAGCAGTTGGCCGCCACCGTCTCCAGATGGAGTTCAAACCCTTCAATTTGCAGACCTTTTGATAATGACATTCAAAGACTGCAGCCATCCATTTTATTAAAGTATAAGATATATTTGTTGTTAAGTAAATCGGCACTTCAGTGTATTCTCTCTCTCTCTCTCTCTCTCCTCACAGAGAGGTGTTATCCTTGTCTGACAGCTCCCCTATGAGAGAGAGAAAGGGAGCGAGAGTCGGAAGCAAAGTGTAGAGGCTAAGTGGAATGAATGCCAAGAGGAATTAGGTGAACCCCTTTGGCCTGACAGAGCTGGGAGGCCTTGGGAAGGATCTAATCATCACCTGTTACGAGCCTACGTTGCCTTCAATGGTTTTATCAAAAAAGAGAAATGGTATGAATATTCAGAACCTGTATCATGAAAAGAAAAAGAAGCTCTGCTCTGAAGATCAATACTACTTTAGAACATAATGTCTGAAGTCTATAAATATATTGTATCTCTGACAGAAAACATAAAACCCATGCAGCTCGTTTAAATCATTCCTCATGCTAAATGAAACACATTTGCATTGCATTAAAGTTCATATGTGTACCTCATAGCAACCAAAGCAGACCAAAGCTGAAACTATGAGCCTACTGTGCATACAGTTGTAAAAGACATTACAACTGTATTTCATGTGTTGTAGTCCATTACAGTCAGACATTACCTGGTTTCGCTGACATTTTGCTAACTATAGACAGGCTATTGTGGGCTGGAGCTAGCACTAAATCAACAAAATGTGAATTGCGCTGCTAGCTGTAAACTAGCCACTCGAGACTCTCACAAATAGACAAACTCCCACTTACTAGCAGGGGAATAATCACTTCCGGCTAGATTTTCTGCCAAAAACAGCTATGCTTCCTCACACAAAATGCATCACAGCATCTAAGATAGCATCTTGTTTACATTTAAATAGTTCTTTCTATCCTTAGCTCTTTCAGTGAACTATTATCCCTGAACACAGCATTGCTCTGAACAGTAACTCAGAATTTGTCATGCAGATTTTACAATATAAATAACTTATTTAAATATTTGTCAGTACTGCAATACCAAAACATGGCTGCTAGCCTGCCGTGAAAAGTTAACGTCAAGTTATCGTAGCGCTATAAAGCTGTAGGTTGCTGTGGCGACTCTGGTCAGTTAGATAGGATTACACTAAGTCTAAGTGCCTACAAATTGAATCATTTCAGATTATGCATTACTAATTTGTGGGAATGTTGGCCTCTGTAGATATGCATAGTGCAAGTATGATGGCATGCAAGTGCATGTGCAGACACAAATTCCATCAAAAAACCCTTTCAATTAATAACCGGCGTCGATCACACTTTCCCGCCTTTCCCCTCTGCTCCCTCTGAGATTTTTTTCTTAACCTCTGTCCAAGCTATTAGCGTGGCATCTGAAAAGAAATTTCCAATTATTTCCCACGTCCGGAAATATTAAAACGACACATTCAGTGTGACAATCAACATAGCTTACCTTGCGATTAGTATTTGCACGTCTGTGTCACACATGGTCGCACCGTGCAGCACAAATATGGTGCCCACCAGTCTATTACCTAGATGTAATGTTCTGTAGAAACCTACCAGTCAAACACAACATTGTCTGGGGGCGAAAAGCCGAGGTAAAGTCATTTTCTTCGGAAAATTTTTTTTCTTCGGATTTAACTGTCGTTAATAATGAGGGTGATATAATTCTATGGCATGTTATTATGCGATTAATCAGGCCTTTATGGACTCCACAGTAATGCAGAGGGCATTTAAGATGCCTTCATGCAACACAGTCAGGGCCGTCTGTCTCTCTCTCTCTTTGCCTTTTGTTTCCTGTGTTCAGTCACTTGTTTATGGCTGGCTTTGAAGCATTGCTGGTCATAAATAATACATCTATTACAGATAGATAACATCTCATATATTCGACGGGGAGATAACTTAATAGCAGGAAGTTATATAAATGGTAGTCGAGTGTTCTCAAGGGCAATTGCCCCGGTCTTTCTTGGAACTTAGCAGTGGGTGCTATGAATGTTAATAATGGTAATAACATGTTAGGATGCTGGGAGACATTTGATTGACATTGATTGACACTTTTCTTCTGTTCTCCCTATTATCACGATGATGGATCATCACTGAATGACCACCGTAACCTATAAGGGTTCTGCTTGTTAATTGATTTACCTGAGAATTATCGCCCAGCTTCACAGCTTTACAGACAAATTTAGCCTAGTTTAGCTTACCATTTGGTTTTATGGCCCCCACTTTTACTGTTAGCTTTAGTCTCACTGCTCTTATCAAGCCTGCTTTAGCAGCAGGAAGCCCTTTTCAGCAAACCATATCAGATAAACGCACTGTGTGCTACCTGCTCAGCACTGCACGGCAAAACCGATAAAGTTAACAACGAGCTGTGAGAAGAAAAGTCTTAACATGTAGCAGCTAAAGAGCCAGCAGGTATTCTCATTAGTCCGCAGAGACTGAGCCGGAGATAAAAAAAACAGTATTGACTTACATTATGTGGTCAGGAGGGGGTAAGGTTAGGCGACTAGATGTTTAAGTAGGATTTATCCGCTAGCATGTTAGCCACGTTAAAGTCTGGTGAACTTGTTTTTGACTTTTCTGCCTTCAAATAGCCAAAAATGAATAGGTGTGAACAATGTCGGCAGTAGAACACATATCCAAAGGGGGCATGAGGGCATTTGTTCTCCTACATTCTGTGAATTTTTATGCACCAGTTGATGGTGGAATATCTTTAATTATGTATGGGGAAACACAAAAATGAATGTGCCAGGTGGCAATTATAATTATAATGGCAAACATTCTGAGGTCTATCATTCTGTATTATCCTCAAATATTCTTCCATCCACATTGTCGCAATCAGCTAAATATTCAGCCACCAAATTCAATGTTTCAGTGAACACAAAAAGAAACACTTTCTTCACGTGACACGATGACGAGCCTTTTCATTTAAGAACAATCCGAGTGTGTCAGTGTGCAAGACAAGGTGATTTAATTGGGTTTACATTGAGGTTGCCACGAGTGATATCACTGCAGCCCATTTAGTGGCCGCCGTCTGCAGCGTTCAAAACTGCACCGATGTGAAAAATGATCCTCATTAGTCACTTAGAAACGTGGGGAAATAGGATCCAGTCTGAAAAATACTGAAGTTAGCTTTTTAAATGCAGCACCTGTTCATCTCATTGATACATGAATTGATATATTTAATTAAAAAAAAAAAAAAACTACTGTGTGTTTCAGCAACATTTCTGCCAACATATCCAACATATCGGTGTTCCCTGTGAAGTCATATTTATTTTGTTTGGCACAAACGAAGCCTATTTGGAAGACCAGCGACGCCTTTGTACTGCCGGCAACGGGTCAATAGCTTTGAGCAAAAATTCTGTTTCTCATGTCTAACTTTTGCTGTAGAAAACATGTCAGCAGGAGAGGAGGAGGGTAAGTGAGAGTAACACAGGTTACCCCTCCCCACCGGCGTATCCTCCATACCCTGAAGCTAAATGCCAGCCTGATAGGTAATCTATATACCATTCCCAAAACCTAAACAACACAGAATACCAATACCAACCTCTAGTATCACCTCTCTTTCTTCCCCTACCCCCAACATGTGGTGCATGCATACACCGCAAGAACTGGCCCCAGACCAGAGTCCAAACTCGGTGGGAATCTAGATTATCTGGACCCAATAGTGCTGACTGGGGATTAGCCAGGGGGAAACTCCAGTGAATACACAGCGAGCAAATTAGATGTGTTCCCCCAGGGGTCTTGTTAAATCTTTAGAGAGGGGACATTTTGGTACTTATGGAACTCAGCAGGTAATCCGGCGGGGGGCCACAAAAGGTCTTGTTTGGATGGAGGTGGCCGGGGTCTACCCACTGGAGCTTTAGTTTACCTAAAATGGGATTTGAAAGGTAGACTCAGTGGCCACAAAGCCTCTCCCCAGCTGGCCCTGCACAGCTTCTTTCAGGAGATTACTTGGCCAGCGAAAGTGTCTTAATGGGAAACGGCTTTGGACGGGTATTTGGTGAGGCTAAGTGGAAAAAGATAGCCTGTGGATGCCGAGTGTCGGAGATTCCACAGCGGTCGGAATCTGCACCCGTTTGCACACGCCTGTTATCTCCACACCTGTGTGCTTAACCGAACGTCCGCCCCGGCTGACATATTAACTCCTCGCGTCTCATCTGTCTATCTGCTCGTGTGACAGGCGAGTGAGCAAGAGGCCGCGCCCTTTGCCTGAAATAGAAGAAAAATAATCTCATCCCCGACTTGCCTCTATCTTCCCCTCGACGCAGTGTTGCTGGGGCCCGCCCTGCGAGATTTGGGTCAGTTTAGATCTATTGACCCTACAAGCTCAGTCAGAGTAAGCCCGAGGGCTACTATGACAGATGTTGTTGGAGTGGCGTGCTGCAGTGAATGTGGTTTTTGCCAGTCGAAAAACAAAAGGAGGAGGATAGACGGAGAAGAAATGCACGTCTGAAAACACGTCTGGTAAAATGTGTCTGTACATGTGGCAATGCAGACACCACAACGAGGTAATGGAGCGAATAAAGGGCCGGTCACAGCAGGGTTCAAAACAATCAGTGCAGATTTCATTTTTTTTACTGTTGACCAATAGCCAGCAGTCTTGTCAGCGCTGACCTTTATGGAGATGGAGATCTAGAGGAGCTAAAATGGAAGCTGTCACTTTTATTCAACCTCCTTTATTTACTGCACCACAAAACAAAAAAAAAACAGACAGTTAAAAAACTGCAGTCTGTGTTACAAATGCACATTTTGTGCCCTTAACTGACCGTTAGCAAGCTCATTAGCTCAGAGAGCTTTTTTTATTTGATAAAATGGTAAATGGGCAGAAGGTTGCTGTTTGCAATTTCTATAGATGCTGGCAAAGAACAAATCTATTCTCGCAACTGAATGAAGTGGAAAGAAGAAGAAATCAAATATTAAGAGGAAAGCTGACACATGCATTTGTTAGGGGGCAAATGTGACACAACAAAAAGACAAGGGTGGGGGGGATGCTTTTACTCATCTTTTCAAAAAATTCATAATCTGACGTTTTCCTCAAAAAGAAAAAAAGTGTGCAACTTTTGAATGCAAAACTAATTTCCTTTTGTGACAATGCCGTGGGCCTTGACCATAACCTTGGCGCATTGAATAGACCATCAATGTTATTTTTGCTGTTGCATAATGGTTGTGGGGCTGCACAAAAACCCACAGTTAAAAAAAAGGGAAAATAGGCTTCGGGAAAGATGTTCCTTTCTATTTTCTGTCAAAAATGTCGCTGGTGCTTTTTCGTCTGTTGGGCCAATTTCTTCTCCGTTTGTGTCGATGCGGTGAGTCGAGGTGTAGCTGTGAAAGCCCGGCTCAGATGGAGGTTGGAGTCATTGGGTCTTTGGCCAGGGCCGGTGTTGCAGGTAGATGTGCTGCATTTATTCACCTGGCTGTAATGAGGAGATGGAGAATCGGAGTGTCGCCGGGCATGCCCTGATCCACCGCCCCTCTAACACGGCAACTAGCGGCGCCGTCAACCAAGAGCAAATCTGGCATCGGTTGCGAGCGAGAATAAATCCGAGTAAACTTCAACAGGGGCACCGGAGAAAAGGTGCAGACACACTTGGCCGGCCGCGAGATGTGACAATCGGCGATTGTTCCCAGACAAATCGGATGTGAAAGCAGCTCTCGCTTCGTCAACGCTCATGTTTATCTTGAACTAAAAGTGTCCGTGTCGTTGTGGTTTTTGCCCTCCTCTCTCAGTTTGCAAATCCTGTTGTTGTTATTGCTCGGTGGAGTGAGATGGTACTGTATATTGGGGGGGCTGAATGAAGTGACGGGAACGCAATGCCTGGTGGGTCTCCGCACTGTTAATTCAGTTATAATGCTGCTCTGCAAAAGCATTGGGACTTAATTAAATGTCTCACCTAGAGCAGTGGAGGATCACATTGCCACTAAATCCGGTTTGAGGTAATACTGCACTTTATTGTGGCGATCAGTGCTTTCCCCAGGGGTTCAATTACACCTGAATCTAATTGAAGGGGGTCCGTGCAACAATGCCTGTCCCCCTTCCCCACACCCCCACCTGTCCCTTTCCCTTTTTGTTCTTCATAATCAAAGTCTCCGGCATTTTAACTAAGTCGGATTACCTTGGGAAGTCTTACGAAACTCTTTTGTGGACCTGGAGACGAACAGCTGGTGGCAGAGGTCCACAAACTCATTACTCGGGTTTAAAAGCAGAGTTGTCTTTTACAAAAGAGTGTAATATCCTCCATTAATTGTCCTTGTATGAAGTCGATTAATTGAGTAAAGCTGTGATGGACTGGGGTCTTGGAGCAGTTCAACACGTTTTCCTGCATGTTTTAAATACGAGTCGTTGAAATTCTGTTTACCATGTGGTTGACAATCTTTTGGAATCATGAGCCGTTACAATGGTAACCCAGCTGACGTGTTAAGGCCAAATAATAACATGTTGAAAGATAAACTTGTGGTTTAGTTGTGAAACTCAACTGCGACACCTATGAAAGGTTCCCAGAGGAGAGGCTCAAGGGAGGCACTTTGATATTTTTTGCAACTGGGCACTGACCACCTCCTCACAGATCTTTTAATAGTCAGAGACTCTGTCCAACAAGCTGCCAGTCACAACAGCATCTCCAGGGCCTTCATGTAAGAAAAAGGACTCTCTGCCAAGGTTTATTCATTAATTCTTTATTTGAGAATGCACTGAAGAAAAACTGATACAAAATATAACGAAAATATACCACGGTTAATAATAATAATAATCAATATGGTTGTTTTCTTCGCCAAATAAATACTTAAAGTATTGCCTTTTTTTTGTTGCTGTGTTGGAATGTAACTTGTACCTACATGCTCCTTCTATCTCCTCCATTTGAAAGGGTAATTTAATATTTAGCTTGTTATTACTCCACTACGTCTACACGACAGCTATAGTTACTAATAACTTTTGAGATTAACATTTTATGTACAAAGCCAGGGGTGAGTTTATAAAATATACCTCGAAATATCCCACCTGTTAGCTTCGATTAATGCTGAATTATTTAGGAATATGCACCACGGTGGCATACTGGTGTCAACAAAAGCATTAGGATTGCATAAAGTTATTATTATTATTATTATTATTATTATTATTATTATTATTATTATTAGGATGGACTCAGGGGCCTCATTTTAGTTGGATTATGTATAATCCTTGTAAACAGAAATGAAAAGGAAAGTTAAATGAAGCACAACATTATCCTGCTGCTACAGAAATCATAAACCAAATAACAAATGAGAATATAACGATGACATCAACCATTCTGCATCAGTACTTTTGCTTATCATCATCATCATAAGTAACACTTTGAATGTAGAACTTAGATTTAAATAGGCAAAGCATCTGAATGTCTTTCCACAATAGAGAATGGAGGGTTTCTCAGTTGCCCAGGGAAACGCACCATTTGGCTGACTCCATGCACACATAACATATCAGCATATTATACACCACATGCATAAGTCTGTAAGGCTAAAAAAATTTTTTTTTTTTTTTTAAACATCCATTCTCATTGCAGAGCTTGGACATAAATCTCCAACCCATTGTGTTGTCTCATGGAGGGAAGCTTATTTATACGTTCGCTGCAAGGATCCCAGTCATTTCACTTTCCATTCATCACGCTTAATAGGTACACTTGAAGGCGCCGGGGATCCAGCTGCATTTACTTCTGACCATTTATTTTTCTAACTTACCCAGCTTGCAGTCAAAACTGCACAATATATTTTCCACATAATTGCATCTTTGTACCAAAAATATACTTCAAGGTTATTAGGAAAGGAAACAGTAATGTAAAAGGCGAAGAAATGGGACATTTGTTTGTCACTGAAGGGTTTTTTGGGGAGGGGGGGTTCTGGACACAAAAGGACCCTCATGGTCAGCAGGTGAGCATTTGTTGCTATTTAATGACTATTTTGTAAAAAGTCCGAACCATGACGAATTGGATCTGACTCTCAATTGGATTGCACAGACGCATTGAAAATAAATACTGCACAGCCACGTTTAAAAGGACTCCTTCCAAGTGGGTTTAGGGAGTTAAGGACACATACAGTGGAGTCCCCAGAGTTCTCCTTCCTCTTTTGTCCGTCCGCCGCAACGCTAATCAAAATTGACAAGTCCTGCTTTGCAAATCCCTCCACTCGAGCACGCGCTCTCATCCACGCATTACCTCCATTGTAGACAACGTCAAGTCAAATAAATAGACGTTAGCCGCGGCGCCGAGTAGATAGCAGAAGGGAAACCTAATGAGACGAAACATTGAGATTGTAACATCTCCCTCCCCGGAGACCGACGTGAAATTGAACGCGATTAATAAAAAGGGTCTTGAATTAATTGTCCACGTCTTTGTTTCAGCTCAGAGTTGAAGCTTAAATGTGACGTGATTTTAAAAAGGAAACGGAAGAAGAGACGGCGAGCCGAGCCCCTTCCCTTTTCATTGAGGGACGAGATGTAATCGAGACGTTTTTAGGATTTGAAGAGTTATTTATGTGCTTTCGACTTTTCTGAGAGCGAGATAGAGCTCCAGTCAACATGTTCCATTTTATTTGTTAACACATCGATTCATTTATGAGCCTTGAATGAGTTGAGTGCAGGGTTTTTTTCACAGTTTTTTTTTTCTCTCAGTTATATTTGGAACCATGATAACTGGGTGTTTAGAAGCTGAGATAACACAGTGTACTGATATCTGTATATTACTTGCTAGAATAAGGAGATATACATATGCTTTGGATAAAATTCATATCCGGAAAGTGCAAGTCAGGCTAGACTCAACGGTATGTCTGTGTCAGATAAAAATGCCTTAATACTCAGAGAAAAAGAGCATGGATTTTGATGCAAATTTCATCCGGTGCAACAGGTTAAATTGACTCCTTGCTTCTTTGTTCAACCTTCCAATTTATCAAACTGCCCCTTATACTTCTATATACCTTTTTTTGCAGTGTCATCTATACAACAGGATTTGTTTTCCCTCCTTTCTCCAGACGGCGGTGAACTAATAGCAATCAATTCACTTGTGGATGCTGCTTAGGCTCATCAAAAGCTTGGTCACATAGTTTCTGGTTATCTCCCCCCAGGCTCCTCTACCAGACACGACAGAGAGAATACACTGTGTGCTGAATAACAATACATAAAGAGTTAATGGAGTTCAGGCGCTGGTCTTCCCTCGTCTCCCACCTCTCAACCTAACACTTGAATTGGGATGCTGGGCGGTTGTTTCCGGGGGTCATGACGATGTGAATGACTCACCAAGTCTGGTTTGAAAGGATGACTAGAACTGTGAAAGGTGACTAACGCCATCTGCCATTCACACTAGTTATTTGTAACTTTGCTGTACACGTGGGGGAAAAAAATGCAGACCATTCATTAACGGATCCTCTTCAGCCAAACCACGTAGTAACTACAGTCGGGTTATTTCTTTAAGCCAATGGAGTCCATCTGTCTAACACAAGATGTGTTCCATTTGGTTTGTACTCTCGGTGAACTTGTGGCATGGTGAGACGTCCCTTCTGTGCGTTGGGACGGCAGACGCAGGGACACTCGGCAGATGGACCCCACTTCAGCCCCGCGACAGGGAGACTGGTGAGGGGAAGCAAGGGGTCCAGCAGGCTTGAAGACCCCACAAGTCTCCTGGCCTCGGCCGCCATCTTACACACACACACACACACACACACACACACACAACCCACGCACACTCGCAGTCCCTTGTCTTGGTGACAAAAGTGAGAAACTTCACACTCAAGTCTCAGCGGATGCAAGACAGGTGGTGAGTAGGGAGGGAGGTGAGATGAGAAAAAAAATAGAAAAAGGGAAGAGGAGCAGGGGCAGCTGAAGTGAAGGAGATGCTTGCATGCAAAAAGCGTCTTGGCAGTGATTTAAAGTTGGCCGTGCGTAACTGTTCTCTGGCCCGACGACAGTTTGGCTGATCGACGCGCTGGCAAGAGCTCAACTTGCTCCCCAAAGGTGAGAGCAGACGCTCAAGCCAGGTGGAGCAGTGACATTGGTGTCAGACATCCCACTCTGAATTCAGGAGCGATATTCTTTGTGCGGTCTCTTTTTTTGGCTGACGCACACTTTTCTCAGCGTATTCGTCAGGTCTGAGTGGCCCGAGTGTTACCTGTTGGACTTTACACTTGTGGTTGCTCAGCCACAAATTGAAAGAGGGTCATTTATTTTTCCATGGAATATAAATCGTATTTCTTTTGCCAGGTGGTGTGAGGATGTGAAGATCCTATTGTATCGTAATAATTAGAAACAATATTGAATTAGTTGACTAAAAGGAATGGATTAATAAGATAAATAGCTAGCTTGAAGTAAGGATAAACTGTTGACATTGTTAGCCACAATCATAAATGGTTTTGAATAGCTAGCTAAAAGTAAAGTGTTGAAGTAGTTAGCTGAGTTGTTAGTTTAAATTAATGGAAAGTGATAAACAAATTAGTTTAAAGTAATGGGTAAACAGTTGGCATAGTTAGTTTTAATTCATAAATGGTATAAATGGTTAGCTAAATATTTTAGTTGCTTGTAATAATGCTATAATGAAAGAAAAGTAATGGATAAACAGAGAAATCATTAGCTTAAAATCAGGGATAACGGTTGACATTGTTTGCCAAAAGTCATAAATGGATGAAATAGTTAGCTAAAAGTAAAGGGTCGAAGTAGTTAGCTGAGTTGATAATTTCAATTAATGGGATTTAATGGATACACAGATGAATTGTAATGAATAAAGGGCTGGAATGGTTAAATAAAAGCAGTGGACAAATATCTGGAATAAAAAGCTAAATTGGATTAATCTTTTGAATACAGAAGCAAGTTGTAAACAGTTTAAATATTTTGTTGCGCACTCAACTGTTAAAAGTGAAATAAGCAATCCAAACATGAGTCTAATGTATAAAAACATCATTGCTTTACATAATTATTAGTGTTGAATAACAGCTGGTTTAAAAATGTATTCAAATGAACACATTGGTGTCGCAGTGGGGCTGCAGACATAGACTATAACCGACTCTTGCTTCATGATAATAGCCACTGAGAGTTGTTTCTAAATATACTTTTGAATAAATGTGTGTTGTGATTATCAGTAATCTGTGGTGGGGGTATTGAGTGAGCATTTACACACTCCGCCCATGAATCTGCTGGCACGATTTGCCTCCCCTTTCCTCAGTCCAACAACTTGTATTTCACACTCGCTTTCTCATCTGGGAGATGACACAACAGGGTAATTCACCTTATCTCTGGCCAGGTTCTCAAATCCAATAAACACAGTTCCCCATTGCCTTTTCAAGATGGGAGTCCCTGTCGAGCACAGCAAGAAATTGGCTTTGTGTGGCACGCAAAGGCCTAACAATGGCGAACACAATGGAGGCGTAATTGACAGATATAGAGGATGGTCGAAGCCGTGGGCATCAAAGAGGCAGAGCATCTACTGATCACACCTCTAACAAACAACCTCTTAGCATCGTCCCACTTGAATAATAGCTCATTTACCTGCTTGTTTTGTAACCCTGTGTTGGTATCATCATTTTTGGGTAAAACAGGAATAGAAACATTTTCAAGACAACAGTAAATAGATAGTAGTTTGCTTCTGTAACCGTCACCCCCTGCCTTTGCCCCCACCCCCCCTTCCACCCACCATTACCGCCACCACCTCAAGGTGAAACCCTGATAATTGGTCATATGGGATGGGGGCTGATATTGCTCTGGCAAAGCCACTCGGTGTGTCGCCGAACAGGCCAATGATGGAGCCTATGCCATCTGCCCCTGCTTTTCCACTCTTCAGCACATTTCGACGAAGATCATCATCACCTCCAATTTACGACACAGGCCTACTTTTTTTTTAGTGTCTGTGTGTAGTGTCACTGTTGAAATTGGCATGGGAACTAATCACTCGGTGATTGCACCACAGCTTTTAGCACCAAGAGTTGCATCCGTGATTTATAAAGGATCGGAAACAAATGTTGTTTTCTCTGATTTATGGAAGGGTAATTGTGCTGCTTGCTCGGGTACGATTTTTTATATATTTTGATGTTTTATTCCTGACTGTGTTTGCTTGTTTAGTGTTCCTCCCAGGTTTCCCCCTGCCATTCTTTGTTCGGTGAATTATGGGGGTTCAACAGGCAACCATATGGACAGTAAATGTGGTTTCTGTCACGGCAAAACACTTTTACACTTTACTAGTGCTTTGCTTTCTTAATCATGAGCGCCATTATCATTATCGTTGATGTAGCATTTTGTTTTGGTCGTTAGACTCAGGGCTTTGCATGATTAAAAATAAAATATATGGCACGGTGAAATCCGCGACGTCTGTTGTGCCTGCCGAACCAGCAGTTCTGCCTGCATTGTTATTGCTCTCATCAAACCCTACAAATGTATATTTCCGACATTATGCCTCCACTGCAGGATCGCAGTCACAAGGCAGTTTTATCATCCTGTTGAAGCTGCATATAAATATATTATATATTCCTAAAGTCAACAGTATTTGTAGCACCTTAAAGGCCTGGCAGAAAGTTGGGTTTACAGCAGAAATAGCGTTTCTGGTGGTGTCATATGCCCACCTATCCGTCACACCCAAGATGCTCAGTTGATGTGCTGATATCACGCCAGAAGCAGCTGAACGCAAACGGAACGGAACACTGCACTGCAGTAATGTGACCTATGCTCCATTTTGCCTTATAGAAAATCTGCCTTGATCGGGTATTTTCAAATATTGCATCAAACTCTTTTCTCCTTCCGTCTCCCCATGATTAATCTGAAGGGTTCTTTTGCATCATAAAGCGCCATGAAGCCAAAGTGATAGAATTATGGCACAGAAAGTCCACTTGCAGGTTGAAGGAAATGAACATTGAAAATAGGACAGAGGAGAAAGCCGCCCATTCCCTTGGTAGAAGTGCCTCACTGCATGGAAAAGCCGGTTCTATTAAGAACAGCAGCCTCTCTAGCCTCGCTTACCCGCCTTCAATCGCACCACACATTCGAACGGAAAGCTGGGAAATATCGCTGCGTTTCTTTGCACACATTAGTAAATTGGTTAAGATAAGATGTCAGCAGTGTGTGGCAAAATGATCGTCGCCCTAAATAGTAGTGCACTTCACATTCCGTGACAATTATTGACAATAAGAAAAGTTAAGCTGAATTCACGAGGCAGCGCTAATGAGGTGTCATCGCCGTCCCCAGCCATTGTGGAAACAACTCTGGGCACGGTGGTGAGACAGACGCCTCGGCAGGCACTCACTCGTCATGAAACTGGTTAATGGCTCCAGTACAGAACCCAACTGAAGTGAGGACAAAGAGGCCGGCCGTATTCACAACACGTGCCCCAGAAAGACAAGATATGCAAACGACCCTTGACAGAAGGCATTTTTTTAAAGGTTCCAAATAAATGCTATTAACTTGACCCGTTGCTCTTCAGCATGTGGATAAAAAAAGGGGGATTTGAGAGAATAACAATTCAGTCAGCGGGAAGGGGGGGTGAAAGGAGGCGAGACGCGCGTTGGGGATTGTGTAAAGCCAAATGCAACTAAGGAAAGTCCACAAAACCCGTGGTATCAGCACTTCATCTCTAGGGTATCTATCTACATGCTGCATCGGGAGCTGCTCCACCACAGTCTGCATACAAATGTAAAAATTACATTTCCCCAGACTCCGGCCAGCCGAGCATGTTCTCAACACACTTACAAGTTCCTGCGAATGCCCTTTGGATCCTAATATTTATGCCCCGACCGTGTGTTCGGGGAGTTAATGAAATGAATCAGAGTGTGCCGGTTTCTTGTATGTAACCCACACAGTCAAAAGGTTTCCCCTTAAGTTAAATTACATAGTAGCTCGGCTAAGAGTGCCGGTTCGTCCATTTTTGAAAATTGGGTGCCCTTTCTGACCCCGCACTGAGCCCCTGTCAATAGAAAATTAACATCCCACACTTGCTGCTTTTGTCCTGTTTGAGCGGAGGTTGGGAAGCCAAGGCGATTGATCCAGGGCACATATCAATAGCACAGCCTCGGAGATACTCAGCACGTTTTTCGGGAGGAGGCTACGTTTCCGTTTTTAGCGTGCGGTCTTGAAAGCTGAGAGAGGGGGCCTTCTGGATTCAGGCATCGGCGAGTTTATATTCCGACCCACAGCCATTTAGCCCGCCATGAAAACTCGTATCAGTTTTACATCCGCGTCTTAAGAGACGCTGCACATTGCTGTTTGTGCAATAGTCGGACATTGTGATCTGGAGATCAATCTCTTCCCTCCCGCTGATCAAAGTGGTCGGTGAAAAGGGAGACATGAGACCACACATTGGCCACGTTGTCCTCTGCCATTTGGTCTATGTAGGAACATGTGCTTGCGTCACGTGGATGCTGTCGATGGCAGAGCAACATTGACCAGAACAGCCTAGTCAGCGTATTTGTAAAATGAGGGTCTTCAAAACAGGAAACACAAGCTGATTTAGCAAGTTTAAAAATGACCAAGTATGTCTGTAGGATGTGGCAATTACTTTATTGTCTTTACTTATTTTTCTGAGATTATTCTGCCTTGCGTCTCAAGCTTATTCCACATATTTAACAAAACACATCAATGCACCAAACAGTGAAACAAATACTGTGTTACATCAGACATTACGAATACCTGCTGTTTGATCGATCGCATTCAGTGCTCGGTCTATACGAACGCCCTACTTGAACAGCTTGACGGACTGGGGAACAAAAGAGACCCGTGGTCAGTTCAGTCTAGCCTGTGGGACTCTTTTGTTTAATGGCGAAAGCTGATTTTCCCTCAAATAAGACACGACTTCCTTTTACTGTTCCCAGTTTAAAAATTCAAGCGTTTGAGCAGTCTGGCCAGTGTATCTTTAAGCCGAACAGAGAACAACCGAACCATCCACTGCTTCCATTCTGTGTCACACAGTATTATAGATTGGTAAGATAAATAACAGGATGTGTGTGTGTGTGCTTGCTCCGAATCACCTCAGTCTCCTATGGAATTCATGCATCTGCAGATATAATCTACATGTGAGCTCCGAGATAAAGCAGCATCCACATGCTTAGATGCCTAAATATTTTGAGGAAACTTGTTCAACCCGCACTGAATTCTTACTAAGGTTTCATTAGAATAAAGGTTAAGACTACAAGGATGATGGTTCTTTGTGGATGCTTTTTTAGAAGAGATACTCCACTCATTGTGCCAGCTGCTTGTATGAACAGAATTTGAAGAATTTGAAGTGCTAAGTGTATGAAATAGAAAAGAAACATTTCTGAAGTGGTAAAAAAAAAAAAATCCTTGTTTGTTTTCCGTGCTGTATCCAAAGTATCCTCTGCTGCACACCTGTATCTGTAAATGTAATGTGGTTAACCATGAGCATTATGAAACTGAAGTGCTCCAGCTGTGGCAAATGGACCTCAGGTGCTTTTTTTTTTTTTTGCTTTAACAATCATCTGCACACCCTCCCAAAGCCTCAGGCTAGGGGTCAATGTCATTCATCTGATTCACCATCGGGGGGGGTCTCGGATCACAGAATCCATGTTTTCTTTCCAGCCTGCTGGTGGTTAAGATAGTGTGGCCTGCCGTGGCATTGCAGGCATGAGGGGTTGCCTTGGGTGCCACTGGGCCTTATTAATTCCACCACCCACTGGGTGAAGCCGCACCATTATAGTCAAGGATGTAGGTCCGTTGAAATCTTCCATCTTTATTTATACATTCCGACTTACAATCCACCAGCGTTTCTTGTGTTAACAAATTAATACATTACTGTGGGGCGCTGGAAGTGAACGTTCGTACTTCTGAGCTGCAGCATTTTGAGAGCAGTGGAATTGTGAGTGCCATTTGATGCATTTGTAGACTGAATGAAGTGGTGAATTATCTCTCTGTGAGCCATTGGCTGAAGAGATAAACTGATGCTGTATCACAGACGGTTCCTAACCCTGACATCCTGTCTCATCAGAAACCCACTGATGGACCACGGCAAACATGACACATTTTTAGTTTTTCCCTAAAACACCTACTGCCTTGTGTGTCATGTGACCTGGGTACTGAACACTTTATTATTTGACGTTTCACAACGTCCCTCAGTTCTTCAAAATTTGTCATGTTTCGCAAAGCAGAACTCTGATTTAATTCAATTAAATGTTATAAAAACACATTATTGAACTTATCTCACAGGGAAGCAGTTAAAATTAAATATCAGCCAGTCTGGCAGTGACTGGACTCCAACAAGTGTGTATTTTAGGTGTCCAGCGTGCGTTTTCAGACCGATGCGCAGTTCCCCATGCGTGCAACTTTATTGGTTGCGTGTTGATTTCAGGGCAGCCAACCTCACGCTGATGCCAGAAATGGGTCATTTCATTTCAGACGTGAAAAGTCGAGGCAGAAAGTTCATATGCATGGGGGGAAAAAAATAAATTAAAAAATCATAATTGAGCCCTGCAATGTGAACATCCTTTGTTTGCATTATAGAGCTGGATTTAACTGCTGTAATGATGAGTGAAATCCCCGATGGGAGCTATAAATTACAAAAGGCATAAACATACCGTATTTGAGTCATTTGGCTCGGGTCCATAAAAAATTAGTAGAAATGAATGCCCGGCTTCCTTAAACACTAAAACAACTTGAACACATCCGAATCAGTACGTGTGCGCACACACACACACACACACACACACACACACACACACACACACACATTTCCTCAAGGGCATGAACAATAGCACACAGGAGAGAAGGGGTGTGAGGAGCGCTGTGGCATATTGCTGGGACTAATTTACCAGCGGCGAGGGGAAGTTGCTGAGTGGACACAGCTCGGCGGCTGATTCGGGGCCAGGGCTGGGGGCCCCTCGGCGACAGACAGACACCGACAAGGAGCTGAGGCGGCAGAAAAGTCCGCCACACAAACACTAGAACACATTCTCTCTTTGGCTTTCGTGCTCTTGTCTTCCCTCTTCCTTATCAAGGAAAAGGCTGCTGCGTGTCACGGATATGCCACCGCCGGGTGCCAGCTGCAGCTCCTGTTGTGTATTTTTTTAAATTATTTTTTTCATATCATTTTTTGGCATCTGTCGACTTGCTCCCTGTGCATGTCCATGCTGTGTCCCTCCTCAATGACAAGGGCGTCCCATAGTGCCAGATGGACCTCCCACCTAGCCAACGCACATTCCCTTTCACAAAAGTTGACTTTGTCCCATTTTTTGAAAAACAAATGTCATTTCCCCCCAAAACTACTTTGCTCAAACACATCCTGGTCATGCTGTGAATGTTTTCAATGGCGGTAGTCGGGGACGTCATTGAAGCGCTCCACAGTCTAAGCTTAAAGATGTATATGACTTGTGTTCTCATCAAATGTGTGCTATGTAACCAAAGACTTTATCGGTGTGCATTGTAGGTTTTAAAGGATTACGCAGCTTTAACTGAAATCATAAAATAATCAAGATAATAGTACAATGTACCTCTGCTGGTGTAAACGGTTCCAGGAGATACCAAGTAGTGATTAGCTGAGGGGTGCTTCTGTTGATTTAATGTGACATTCTGAGTTGTTCTAAGTCAAGTAATTTAAGATAATGCGTGCAGTCTATACTGGATGTGTGAATGTAGATGTTTTTTCTTTAGTTTTAGGTTTCTTTAGTTGTGTTTTTATACCATTTTATAGGTTTTTCAGACTTTTCAAGGTCAGGGTCAATGCTAGTTTGGGAATGAAGACATAAAGTCCTTACTTTATGATCTGTAGCCCGTCTAACACCAGGAAGACGGGCTACACAGATCACATCTCCCCTCGGCTCTGTTCCGCCTCCCTGGCTTTACACCTCGCGGCAAATCCCAAACTAATATGAAACCACCTCTTTCACACTGCACATAGTAATGATGAAAGGCAGAGGTTCCCAAAAACGTATTTTCCTTTTGTCGTCACGTATTCGAAACAAAGTACATATTTGTTTTACATCAACTTCAATGTGTGTACTCGGTGGCAACTGGTTTGTAGAGCAGCATATCTACAGTATATTCCCTTTATACAAAAAAAAACTTGTTACACTCCTTCAAATTTAATTCCCATACAAATAAACTTTATTCTCAGTCGAGGGAAAAGTATTTTCTCCCCGACTACAGTTGTAGACGTGGTTAATGTTGTAAATTGAAATGGAACTAAAACAAAACTGCTACAAAACTTCTTGATTTAATTTAAGCAACAAGACTTCTCGATTTAGACTACTTGCTGGAGTAAAACAACATGGTTCTTAAATTAAGTACGTTTGATTTGTTATTCAAGTCATGGAAGTGAATTAAAATAAGTGGACGTTGACTCAACCGGCTGTCATTGTTAGAATAATTTACACAAATGACTATACTTAGCCTATTTGGGATTTGACACCGAAGTGCAACAGTGACTCGGCAAAAAAATGATAAAATCATCAAGTGATTGTCAGGTATTAACAGAAACCAATGCATCTCTGGCACATTGCAATGCATTACCTTGCCATAATAATACAGTGAATAGAAGACGGCAACGCTCTGCTTAATAGAAAAAAAAAAGTGGAATGTCATTAAGTACGTACTTGTCTCTTCACTTAAACCGTGATGTAACCTTGCCTTGGCATCGCATCAGCTCGACTGATTTCCCATCTTTATCTTCTCAGTGTGTCATCGTGCTCCACGCTGAGATTGTAATAGGGGCCCATCCTTGACCACAAAGACCCTGCATGCCAATCAGCTTTTTAAACCACGGCGGCACATGTTGCTTTTTTTGTATTTTAAGACACATGTACATTAATTGCTGAATATTCCACCCCGCTGTGTGCCAGCACTTGCTGGATTCTAAGAAATAGATCCCCGCTGTCATTTTGATGAAGTACAGTAGTGCAAAGTACAGTGAGAAAAGACTTTGCAGGGAGTTTAGACATAAATGCAGCTTTAATTACGGTAGCGCTTCCCAGAAGGGGTCTAGGGGATTTTTACCTCGGCAAAGTGTGCGGTATCTCAGCAAGACGAGGGATGTGGAGAACAGGGTGCCAAGGGCCTGCCTCAAGCATCGCTGGTCCAGAGGCAGCCAGCGGCCTCTTTCTTCAGGGGGAGGGGCATCATGGGATGTTTTCTCATCTCTGCCTCCCACCTTGAAGCTTCAGTTTGTACAAACTTGGAAATTGCTCTCTGGGGCAAGGAGATAGAAGGAACATATGCAGAGATTCTTTCAGTGGACTACCTCACATACACAAAAACCTGCCAATGTCCATTGCTTTCATTCTCCTACGTTGGTCCCCCTGTTGGTTACACAATTCTGAGGAATTAATGGGAGGATCCATCATTGATCTGGTCCCAAATGAAAAGACGACCAACTATGCATAATTGAACTGGAGAGCAGCAGATTCATATTTACATTATTATGACGCTTGGCTATGTTATCGGCATGTTTGTAGGTAATAGGAGTATCAAGGCTGCACACAAATTGTGTTACATGATGAAAAAGTTGGCAGACAAAAGTGTAAAGGCAACACCCAACTTTTATAAACACTAACTTCCCACTTTCTATAGATTCACCCATCCTCTGGCACCCTTGCTCTTTGATATTTTTTTATTATATTGCTTTTTTCCCTCTTTTTTTTCACTAATCCAATCCTGATTTAAGACAAACAAAAGGCATGAAATCCAACACCGGGCACAACCACTGTTCAACAGAACAGCAACACACAAACCCAGGAATAAAAGGAGCTCTGCTTTGGGCAGGAGATAGTTGTACTGACAAAGTGTTTTCTGTCTCCAGCCATAACTCTCTCATCATCTACTGTTAAAAGTTAATCCAACTAAAGAAAACTATGAATTATTCATGCTTTCTTTTCTTTCGGGTAAATTGAAACAAATTTGCTGTTCTTGGTTTTTGTTTATTTGTGAGGCGCATAGAGCTTTTGTTACTTTGTTCCTGTAAATCCCTGGTAATGCTCTGATTAGAAGACATTCTTCTCCTCCTATTTATGTTTTTTTTTTTATTATTTTGCTGAAAAGATCAGAGACGAAGCAACGAGGCGGCTATGACTAAAGCCAGGTGGCCCGGGTGGCAAATTCCAGACACACCATTAGAAATAAAACTAATAACCGCAGGATAATTTCACAACAGACTAGCCATTAATTTAATAAATAGACACTGTGGCTGTGTCTAGCCGGTCATAGGAGACAAATTTGCATCATTATCAGGCACAATCATTGGTTAACAGTCCGTAGACTTCACATTGATCAAACGGCACAAAGGCAGCAGCAGCAACGCTTGTTAGTCACAAACTGTCACCCCGGGGATCTGCCTTTGGGAATCCACAGCCCCGAGGGCGGGCGCTCAGCAAAACTTGGCACGGCACATTTTTTTTTCCTTCAGACACACACACAATGTGGCAGTGTGCGTGAGCCACTGCTGTCTGCAGCCCGAGATCAGTAGAGTTGTTTGCTTACATCTAAAACTAATTGGTTCACATTTCCACAATGACCTACTGGCAAAGTGGCCCTGTCAGCGAGTTTCAGCTGTGACCTCCCCTCTCGGGACTTTATTGTGGCGGAAGCGCGGGAGGCATCCTGTCCGAAACCCTCAAACACAGCATCTTAACCTTTTTTTTCCCCTCTGAGGGAACAGGTTGCTGCTGAATGCACAAAAAGTGGCTCGCCATTAACGGAGCTGAGAGTGCCGGCGTCGGAGGGGGGGAGGGCAAGGTGAGTCGGTTACGACCTTTCTGCCGAGAAGTGCATCCATGTGAGCTCTTAAGTGTGTAGACCCAGACCTTAGAGAGGATAATTCCACTGCTCCAGCACTGTCTTTTTTACGCCAGATGAAAAGGTTAGATACCTGCTGTGGGGTGCATGTGGCTAAGACCAGTATGTTGCTTTATTAGCACGATATATGGCTGCTGTCAAACAACACATTATGTAAATAAAATTGGCTTAAGTTGTGCTCAACACCTGACTTTAAATTATCCCTGAGGAAAGAAAGAATTTTTTGAGCAAATGATATGAAGTATTTACTTATGATCACATTTGCTGTGTGAGCCTGACATTTTATTATAGGGGCTATGTTTAGCCTATTACGCAGGTGTCAAATATACGGCCCAAGGGCCAGAAACGGCCCATCACAGGGTCCAATCCAGCACACAGAAATATTGTTTCAGTACAATACACTGCTGTCCCTATTTGTCCACTGGGGGCAGTGCTAAAAGTAGCAGGCCCAACGCTGATTTGCTATTATAGATCCTATAGGTTCCTATTTCTTTACAGAGGTAAATGTTAAGATCGTGGAATATAATAGTCGGCGCCACTATCAGTCATCATAGCGGGGGAAAAAAGAACTCACAGGGAACACGGAGAACAGAGAAGATAAATGAATCGTTGGCAGGCTTGAGGAAACAGCAGTCTGTTTTTAGTCATCGCCAAGAGATCAGCGAGACATTTCAGGCTGTTTATCATCTGTTTTGTAAATGGGTTGGATCTTAGTTGTGTAAATGTTTTCAGATTGAACTTACAGTTACAAAAGAATTAATAACTTGGAGGTCTTGCAATTTATAGGTGGTTAATTGATGATTTCTGAAGGGAGATTACTTTAGCCCAGTGTTGAACATAAATAGTCAAAACTGTGGTCAGTAATCGGTCAGAAATGTACCCGACAATGACTACCATGGAAAACGGATTTGTACTCTGATCCTCTTTGTCAGTGAAATATTTATTTTCTGCCAAAAATCAGTTGGCTTTGTAATTAGGCAGGAAATGGAAGTGATTCTGCCACAGTCAACTGGCCTCACTGCATGTGATATCAAACTATTATGAGAAAGTAGAGGAGAGTTTGAAAAGAAATAATGAACTTCACACTGCCGTAATGATTTGTTATTGAAAATCAGGCCTTGTATTTATTATTTTGTGTTTAACAGGGTTGTTATAGAAAGCAGTGGTTCTCAGCCGTTTTTGTATCAAGGACCTTTAAAATGATACACATTAGGTCACTCACTCCCCATTTGATTTATTTCATTTTGCTTCAGGGACCTCCATATGAAAATATTTTGATGGTTAGGCTTTATAAAAGGCATCATTTTGTGGTCCAGATAACCATGGAGGTAGTGAAACCTAATAGTCACTCGTGTGGATAAAACTATGACCCATTTTGTGGGGAGCCTCTGGAAGCCCCCCAAGGACCCAGAACCACTGACATACAGTGGGATTCCTCCCTAATCCCAGCAAATCCAGTCATGTATTTCTCTTCACAAATAAGAAAAGTTCCTATATGATGTCATGTTTCCACAATTCTCATTTATCAGTGAATGATTTTCTTTGCAAATTGTGGAAAGGCCACATCGCACAAAAAATGAGTACAACCTCTTGTAAGTTAAAACAAAATAACAATTAATAAAATATTCTTTTGGTTCTCGTTAAGGGCAATTGATCCCCCAGATGAGTCTGCTGAACCACTCCACTCAAACAGGTATAATTGGTCGACAATTAAAGTGGCTCTTAACCCCTGGAATCACTCTCAGACTTAACGCCGACAACAATGGCACCACACGGGAGAGAATTGTCTGGAGTCGAGAGAAAGAGAATAATTTCATTGCATGGGAAAAAGGACAAGGGAACAAGAGGATTAGCAAATCGTTGTTATTAATTCAGAACACAGTGGGAAAAGAGATAGAGAAATCCAGTGGCGCGGTGGCCAAGTACCTGTCGTCAACTCTATTGAGCACCGGTGGTGAGCATTTTTTTGAAGGGAGACGTTGAGCAGCACTCCACATGAAACATCAAGGCACTTAAGGAGGTCATCCGCCAGGAGTGGAACAGGATAGATGGGCGTTGCAAATGCTGTATGCCAAAAATAAGGGACATTGCTGCACTTAAAAGTAAGGGAGGACATACTCATTGGAATTGAATTCATTGTAGCAAACCTAAATTCAATGTTATTAAGTATATGTTTCATGCATATTTTAATTTGATCATCTTTCCATGAAATGTAATGGTGATTCTTGATGAGTCTTTACTCCTTCAAGTGTAAAGAGTATAAGAGAGTTGCTGGCAATCTGCCTACGGATGTCATGTTATATTATTAGTAAAGATGGGATTTGCTGGTTGCCAGTCACCAACTAAGATGTTTAAATCAACCAGTGAAATATTGAATGAAACATGTGTTGCTTTTTATTTACTATTGAACATAGTTCAGTATGATAGTCAGAGATCCATTCATTTCAAAAGTCAAAACTAAGCCTCACATTGACATCACATTGTAAGAACTCGCCATCTTTAGCGTTGTCTGAATAAATGTCAGAAGTTCAGTCATGACTTACCCTGAATCAATCCATATTCGCCAATTGTCTATTTTTTTTTCATCATCTATCTTATCTAGGGTGCTGTGGATGGAATTTTTGACATGTATTGAAAAGGCAAATGTTAGGACATATGTAGACAACATTTGTACAACACAATTCTGTTTTCAATATGTAAATATTAACTTAAATGATTAAGCTACCACCAATCTCAAAGGAGGTGTGAGCACACAGCTTTCATTGTAGACACTGCTAACATCAATCCTAAGGAACACACAGGAAGCTTCCCTCTAATTGAAAAGATGACATTGAAATGTTTAAGAGTCCCCAAAAGGGATTAAATACCCTGATAAATATCTCAAGAAAAAATTATCCATCGTACCTCTTTCTAGTTTGCGCCAACCAGCTAAGACATTAACAGTACAGCTAACAGGTTATTAGTGCTTTTACTCATATTTAGCTTTTTTTGCTTACGGTTCTGAGTTCTGCTCCTTTCCCCACTGGATGAGTCAGTAGTTTCCTATCCACTCTCTGAGAGAGGCGAGGGAAGTCTCAAGCGTTGCAACTGCAGTGTCCGATTGTGTTCACAACACAGTACATGCTCACAAATTATTTTGAGCAAAGCAATTTTGGCGTCCCAGAAATGCACCACCAAAATAATGCGAACGCACCATTTTAACATGTTGCTACCGTGTGAGCTCCCTTTTGTCGAGGTGAATTGTGCAATTAATGCCGGCGCCGTAATGACTCCAGCAACAATTGCGTTCATAACTCAGCGCCGAGGGACGAGTGCAGCATCTGGGCTTCCTTATTTGTTCCGCACTCAGCTCCTCCTTCGAATGTCGGTCAGCTGTTTCGCTAGCCTTCCAGGCAAATTTTGGTTAATTACAAGCTAATCCACGGTGTGCCTTAAAAAAAACCCAATATACTTCTACTTCCTTTGCAATCGCACACACACACATTAAGTGTCCCTCACACAACATTTTGGGCATCCTGCTCCCCCCAGGAGTGTGCTCAGCGGATCAGTTTGAACCAGTACAGCATCATTGGCGTGCTAGGGTTGCCAGAGGCTATGGGGGAAAGGCCTACCGCACACGGTTCAGGCGGCTTGCATTGTCTTCTGCAAAGCCCCACGAGGTTCATTACAGAGACACAAGCTCCAGCAGCCGGCACGTTGTGAACCAGAGGAAAGTCATCATGGCGATGATTCATCTGCCCGTATCGTTCACTCAATGGGATTTCCTCGCCTTAGCTTTCCTTCAGGCTCATTTAACAAATGGCAAGAGAGTCTCAAGACGCTCCTTCATTGTCTTAAAGGGAAAGCGTCCATTGCAAATGAGCAAGGTCCGACGTTTTAAACGCTAAATTTGTAGGCACCCTCAAGCAGAATGTGTTTGTAGGCAAATAAACACAGAGGTGGATATTTGCACACATAATTACGGGCACACACGCTCTGAAACGAACGCACGACAGTTTTGTTCCAAGCATCCGCCGCACACTTTGGTGGCTCGTCTATTAAAGCTGACGGCTGGCTTCAACACACAGGTAAAATTACAGGGGAATATCATTATCTGAAGGCAACCGCTGACCTTGACAGCATGAAGTACGGCTTCTCTCGTCTCCTCCTCCGAGCGGGAGAACAGAGCGCCGAGAACAA
This sequence comes from Chelidonichthys spinosus, assembly GCA_029853015.1. Lineage (NCBI taxonomy): Eukaryota > Metazoa > Chordata > Actinopteri > Perciformes > Triglidae > Chelidonichthys > Chelidonichthys spinosus. The sequence continues at coordinate 7,918,212 of CM056843.1, read as the reverse complement.
ACACGTCGCCTAATCCATGCTGAAGTCAGCACTCTCGAGAGATGAAATGCAAAAAGCAAAGTCTCCCTCCCCCTCCACCACCCCAAATCTGGTCTCCCTCTCCATCTCCTTTCCCATTTTCTCCCCTCTCTTGTCGCCCTCCCATCTCAAGAACAGTGTCACTTTCACTGCTCGCATGGAAAAAGTGCTGTCAGCGCTTGTCTCAAAGTGCTGAGAAATTTCAGAAAGTCTCTAAAGTAACCCTACACTTGTCAACTCTAAGTGGTACATATCCGGTACATAGCAGCCTCAGAGAGTCTAAAAATGACCACTAATGGGTCTTCTGCAGATTTTGCAGTGTCCGATGTCCGAAAGCTCAAAATGAGACTTGGGGGCAACTTTATGGCTGCAGAAAAGGGACAGAATTATTGTGGAGCAGTCTGATTGGTTTCAAAAGTGAATAAAACATTTTTAACAAGCCTACACTGAATCCCTTATTATCACCCTTAACATAACCAGGTATAACTCAGCATGTGTGATATTAAATTCTTGAAGAAAACTCTTTATTAATGTCTTGCGTCACGCAACACCAAAGGAGAATCAAACAAATTGGTAAGTAAAGGAAGAACAGGTTTGAAAAAAAAGCATAACTATATCAAAACCTTCAAGGATACAAGGTAACATTAAAGTAATTGATATAGGCTACAGTACACACGGTCATCTAGTGGGTGAAGTATTCCTTTACTCTCAAAGTGGATGCTAGCTAGCCGAGCTTGTTAGCATAGCTGTTCCTTGGAGGATGAATGTTTTTGTGGTATTTCAACAGATGTAGGCATCATTGGCAACTCCTCCATTCAATGCTGTGTTCATCCCACTTTACATGAAGGACAGGGCCTATAGCGTTAGCTGTCTCTCTTTCATGGGTCCAGATACCAGGATGTTAAACTCAGAGCAGAAGGTACCTCAGCTCCTTATTCAACTCACGGTACAAAGTAACATACGGAGTAATGTAAGGAGTTCTTAAATCGTAAATGTGGCTAAGCAGTGGCTAATAAGATTAGCCCCCAGCTGGTTTCCTGCCTGTGCGGTGTTGTAGAATTACTTTAGAACAGTATAAACCTTTCATTTTGGTCATTAAAATATCATCCAAATAAGTAGGGGTAGTCAAAGCAAACACCTTGAATTCTGAAAGGAAAAAATATTTAATTTCGATGTGACCTCAATGGAGCATTTGTTGCACATTAAAAGATTGTAAAATTTCCTTTTAATGTGTTGTTGCAGACTGTTTCTTTTTTGGGTGAAGAATGATTTGCATGTCAGAGAGGTCATTTGTTTGCCTACCTGACAAAAACGCATGAGTCACCCCAGCGTTTGGAAGCCTTCCCACACACACCAGCAACCGTCACACCCTAATGAGTGAAAGATGACTGCCTGAACTCCCGCTTTTATAAATCTGCTCCCTTTTTTGGCTGCGTTTCCATCTCCTAATTAATTCCCGTCTCTAAATGAAATGAAATGGGTTTTAGCACTCCTACACCATCCATATACTTTTCACTTCCCCACAGTCTTCCTTAATCATTAATTAGTTTGAGTGTTTTATGTATTTGCTCTGATTCTGACAAAATGCCAGTGAGCATTTTTTTGGTGTCAATTATGTGCTAACATGGTATCGCGGGCTAAAGAGATGCCAAGCTCGTATATAACTTATCGAAGCTAACAGACGCAGTTCTAATGCGGCGAGGAGATGAGTCATCATGGCCCTGGGCATCTACAGTACAGTAGATTCCCGATGTGCCGGGGTGCCATTCATGCCACAGTAAATTTGCTTCTCCCTTTTTGATATCAATCATCGCTTGCATTACTAATGCAGAATTCAGTTCTGCCTCTCACTTTTCTCTCCTTTTTTTTTTTCTTCTCACAGTCTGCATTTTTTATGCTTTCTCGCTCTTTCTTTTGGCACCTCCAAAATGTGTAGACAGACAGTTGCGAGCCTGTCAAAAGCAAATGTTACAACAGAGGGGGAATAAATGAAGTGAAATAACATCAAACATGTGCTTTGTTTTTTTTTTCTTCTTCTTCTTCTCTTTTTTTTATTCAGCTGTAAATCGGATGCTATTTTATTCAGCTGAAATACTAATTAAAAAAAAAAAAAAAACGAGATGGAAAAGGTCAGTATAGCAACACCTTGGGAAAAATGTCATGGTGAACAGCAGCAAGCTCGCAGGTTTTCTTTTTTTCTCTTTTTTTTCATCGCACACTCACAGCACACGCTCATCTACAATGATTTTTTTTGCCTGCTAACCTGTTCCCACTCTCATCAGCGACCCGCCGCCCACTCCCTTCACATATATACACACATCCCTACACACACACTCCATCCTCCGCCGCAATTTCCCTCATGTGATAGTGCGTTCCACTCCCTGAGCACCTTTCCCTCCAATGGCCCTCTGAATCATGTGACGGAGCCTCTTGAAGCGTCTGTAATACCTCTTCTTTAGCCACAGAAAAGGGGGAGCCGACTCTTTAAAGACCCTCCAGCTTTAGGGGAAGCTGAATGGCACATACCCGACGGACAGCCACTTTTGATTGGCTGTAGGTTCCCATCTCTCCGCTTTCCCTCCCTCTCTCCCTTCCGGCTGCCTTCCACGCTCTGATATTTCACGATTGCCAGACGCCACATTAGAGGCGGCACCGTTGTTCACGCTGCTAGCAACACACGCCCTCGTTGCAGGGAGATGCGGGGCAGGAGGGAGGGAGGGAGGGGAGATGAGAGAGGAGTCAAATGATCCATAACATATTATTCTGTCATTTGAAAATAGCGTTATAAGGCGAGCTGCCTCGCGGGTACCTAATGCTCTGCCTTCCCCGAGGCCCTTAGGTGACATTTTCGGCACATTGTGCTCTCCGATGATTCATTATTTAGCTGTAATATGAAAACTATTAATTAATGTTTGTATGTGTGTGTGTGTATATCTGTTGAAATGTTTTGTACTAGAGAAATTGATAGCAGTGAGACATTTAATGCAACTATCTCCTGAGCTAGGTGTCTTACTCAAGGACACTTTGTCACGGATGGACACTCACTTTGTTTCCAATCGATCGCGTGACCTTTTGTTTAAGAGAAAAAGCTCTCTCTTGCCACCTGCCACCCGACAACTGCCTTGTACTTTTTTTTCGTTTTCTTCCTCCTCACACATCCATAAACGGTTGGGGAGGTGAACCTATATGACATCTAATACCTTTAACGTGATCCTATTACGCCGGCTTCCACAAATGCGCGCAAACTGTGGTTTCAGTGATGCCATTTGCACCAAGGATATGTTAAAAAATGTTTAAAGGTAATCCTCTTAACCGTGTCCTCTCCATGTGGCAAGACACGGCTCGATCTTTCAAGTTCAGCCAATCAATGTGTATTTTCGCCGCCCCATCCCTGCAAAATAAAAGCATCGAGAGTGTGAATTCCTCCCCGTTGACTATACACATTGAAGATAAAGTTCAAAGGAAAACTTCAGCTGACAGATTCCTTTGTGGCTCTTCTCTCGGCTCCCAGCTCAAGTAGATCTTTCCATCTTAACGCGCTGTATCCGATCATTTTGTATGCAGCGGTTGAGGGTTTTTTTTTTTTGCTTTTCTTCATCCGACACTGATCGATGGAAACGGTAAGAGTGCGAGTGAGCCAGGATAACTTGTCACTCTGCAAACCAGACCTTCCGTCAGCAACTTTGCCCGTTTCATCTCTGGGCTCATGTTTGTGGAAGGCGAGGGAAAAAAACATCCAGGGTGTGGGTTTGGTAACACATTTCATTTGGAGTCAGACAGGTCCCCCCCATTGAAGTTTTCCACCTACACATTCAGGTGAGACGAAGAAAGTAGATGCGTGGCGAGCCTTTGAAAAATGGAGGAGAGAGTGTTTACAGTTGCCTCGTGGAAAACGAGCTTGAATATTAATGTGAGCCGGGGTCATCGATTCATTTATCTATCCTGTTAGGCAGGTGGATGAGGACCCGGGCTGGGTTTTTTGCATGGTTAATTATTCTCAGTTGTCCCAGTTAATCCGCGAGCACCGAGGTACAGGCAGATGCAGCTGCTGCCAAAAAGGCACATCTGTGCTCCTGGAAAAACAACAACAACAATAAAAGATCTGTAGGGTACGAGAGCATATGCATTGCTGTGCACACACTTTTCCTATAGGTAGATGTTTTTTTTTAGGCATGGGAAGGTTTAATTTAGAGGGAATTGGATTTTTGGCTTTAGATTGGTTTGTTGGGAGGAAGCAGAGAAACTCATCTTATTGACTGATTAATGTTTGAATGAATACATGTTCTAAAGCCTGAGCTTTGTTTCAAGCATCACTTGTGAGCTAATAAGTAGAGTATCGGCGTAATACTATATTTTTTTTAAGGCTGATTTCTCAAGAGGAATCCAACAATGTGTGCAAAGCATTTCTTATGAATTGTGCAATTAAAGCAGAAAAAAAAATCTGCTCTAATTGTGCTTCTCCGCCGCTGCAGCGATTTTTCTTCATTAGGGCGGATTTCATTTTTGAAGTCTATGACTTATCCTTACAAACAAATAATTGCAATGCGACCCGGTGGGAATTGCATACATTTTAATCAGCGCTTAACTCAAACCTTGACATGGAAAAACTCATCTGGCTGCCTTTACTTCTTGATGGTATGCATATTCAGTATTAATTTGCGTTGTTGTCTTTACCCCCCAACGATGTATAACAAACAGCGCCGCTGGAAGGAAGGCGAGGAGCTGAGATGTATGCATACAATGGTTTATTCATTAGTCAGTACTGAATGGCATTTCTTTCTGCACTGCGGTGCTGTCATTCAAGTCATTTGGGGTTGGAAACAAAGTTGTGTAATGTTCAAGTGTTGCGTAAAATCACACATCCTCTACTTGTGTTTATGTGTAAAAGAGTGTCAACATTACTGTGGTGCTAAAACTACTACAACTACTACGATTCAAATATCATTTTCATTAAGATCACATATGTTTCAAAGGAAAGCTTGCAATGGGCAGAAAATGCATAAAGTCAAAAAAAAGATGGAAGTCATTAAAAATAAACATTCAATGGGAAAAATAAATAAAACAATGAAGACAATTATCAATCTTGTGTTGCAAGGCAATTTCAAAAAGTCTTGTTTTACTCAAGCAAAAGGTGTTCTAGGATCCATGGAAACTTAGTTTGTCCTCTTTGTCTCATTTGGCTAATATTTACATTCATATACTAGTCCATATGGTAATAGTTCAATGACATCTCTAGAACACTGTTCAAAGTCTCATAATACTGGACAAATAAATGTATTTGCATGGCTCTGCACATCCAGTGGTACATTTGGGTGAACTGACCCTTTAACTGGACTCGCTGCTGATGTGTACATTAAGAACACCAGCGGTTCTCATCGGCCCATCTGTGGCTACCGGAGCAGCAAATGGCAGGCACTCCAATTACTTTCAATACGTTTGCTCAGCTTTAATTAAAAGGATGTTGGGGCGACATTTCAATATGCAGAAATGATGTGTGTGATGTCCAAAGAGAAAAAAGTCGGTCACTAGTCGGCCCTATCAGCCCAGCTGTGTGAGCACATGTGCCATCCCTGCACGCACACACACACACACAGACACAATCACAAATATTCACACAGGTGGAAACAATAGTCCCTCGTGTACCTTTTGACGCCGTAAGATTTGCTCATCCGTGCCTGATGCCATCAGCGTACGGTAGAGAGCGCTGATAGCATTTTGTCCTACACTCTGTTTGCCGTGACTCTCCCCGGGCTCGGCCTGTTGACCCGTTTCCTTTTGCTCCGTCACCTGGAGACAGAGGGGGCCCCTCTGATGTGACATCACTCCGCTCCAGCCACTGAAATGCCCCGCCACTTATTGCTTGGAGAGGACGAAGTCACAGAGGACAGCATGGTTCAGTAGTTATTCATGTATGGATTTTATAAATGAAGCGTGGCTATTTTGTCAGGATAGTAGATCAGACATTTTTTGGCTGAGGTGGCCCAAGTGGGGACTGAGGCTGCCCAGGTCCCCGCCCTTACCTGTTACCTGACTCACATTGCAACCGACCCCTATGCTCGTCTCTGCTGGTTGTGGGCCCAGAGGACAGGGTCCAAAGGTCTGGCTCCGGGAGTGGGCCCCCTGACTCCCTAACTGGGGAAAGGGTAGCGCAGGCTTTTCTGTGCCGTTTCACAGAGGTTCCATTTAACAGGATGCAGGTGTTGTACTGGACCGCAGTGGTGAAGAGGGAGCTGAGTGCCTGAAAGAATGACATTGTGGACACAAATTTAACAGCATGGACATTGTTTTCTAGCATGTAAGAATATGAATGGGAGGCTTCACCATCTCTTCGTATCACCTACTCGCTACTCCTTCTCTTTCCTCTTTTCCCCACCGGCTCCTGTCCTCTCCACTCCATTACCCCTCCTCTCTTATCTCCCCTCTCTCTCCTCTCCCGGCTACAGTAGCACGGTGACCTGGCCTGTCATCGGTGTCAGCTGCAACTCTCAAAATCTAAAGGTGCTCGTCTAGCTGCACACAGTGACAGGATGATTACCCTTTTCATCATAACTGTGAGGTTTTATCATGAACCGATTCCTCTCCCCTGAAAGAACTACATGCCTGCAGAGAGAGCCAGACAGACAGAGAGAGAGGAAGGCATCTGATGGAAGGGATGCTAATGCCAGAAAGGCTGCACTGTATACACAAGTGAGAACAAATGTTTGAATCTATTGACCTATGCACTGGTCGATTATGCATCTTTTTGTAATATTCTCCAAAGAAATGTCTGTGCCTTTTGGCTAATGCATCAATCAGCTCATTGAAGCCCGTTTAAGAGTGTGAACTTAAAGTAGGCTCAATTTCACACTCAATAATAACAGCACGATGCTATAGCGCATACATTCATCAAGTTGGCGATTGGAGCATTCGAATGCTGCCGTTGCATCACTTTCAAGACAGAAGCCAATGGGAAATAAACATGATAATGGGCTTTTAAATATTGAACACTCACGAGTACAAACGTGATAAATGCCACACGAGGCAAATCATTATTTTTAACATGTTTTTATTGATTTAATTTGCTTACCAGTGTTTGAGGTGCTTTTTTTTTTTAGGTGTAGTAATAAACATGAATTGTAAACATAGCAGGATGGTGTACTGTTCCCACTGCAAACTGTTGTGGGTGTAGTGGACTCTTTTCTAAAATTTGGTTAGCATACGTGGTTAGCATGCTAGCATTCTGATCGAACACAAAATACAGCTGAGTCAGACTGCATTGTGATTAGCTATACGTGATTAGCTATATGTATGTGGTCATAAGCCACATTATGGGAACTTGAACTTAAACTTGCATTCTATCTACGGGCCATCGGGGGACAACTCATAGCGAAGTCTAAAATCATTAGGATACATTTTATGAGAACAATAAATGTCTGTCGAGTCATTCGTGAACAAAGGCCTCGATCAATTACCGCATTAGCAGCGGTGTCTAAAGTGCCACCCTGTTGTCTCCCATTCCTAATATCCAACACCAACTGAGTTGCTGATTGGCAGACACAGCGGTAGCACGTTACCTTTGTATTTAATGGTGATTTGTTATTTTCTAATTACATGAATGGGACCGTGTTATTTGGCAATGTAGGTTAATTTCAAATAGCTCAGAAAAGACTTTGTCCTTTTTTCCAAGTACGGTTACTATGCTGGGTATTATTCCCGACAAATCTCCCAGTATCACATGCTTTAAATGCATTACAGATTAGTTGCTTCTGGATCAGTCTAATGTCCCTCACCAAGGGAGCCAGCCTTCTGTATTTTACCCCCCAGACACCCTGGAAAGAGAGAGATCTTGTGAGAGCTCACAACGAGTGGAAGTAAAGATTTTTAATGTTGACACTTCCTCTCTGTCCTGAGTAAGTATTCTCCATTCGTCCTGCTTGGCAGATTAGGAGCATCGTTAGCCGAGATTCCATCAGCGTCACTACATTGAATCGGCTTCCATCTTCTTCATGCAGTTACAGTTGGGATTAATAATCAGGAAGTGAGACCCCCCTCCCCCCCTCTACACTTCCCCGCTACCCATCAGTGCTAATCTACAGCCTCCTCCTAATCCTCACCCATTACCCAGCATCCCTTTGATCAGATAACTGCATGTTTATGTGTGTGTGTGTGTGTGTGTGTGTGTGTATAGGAAAACATCATTTCAGGACCCAATTATTTAGCTACAATTTTGGACATATTGAGCTCGGGGTGGTAAAGAATTGGATTTTGTCTCTCGGAATACGAACGTGTGAAAAAAGAGAGAGAAGTGCCAAAATTAGTTGCAATATCACTCATATTTTATCGACTAAGCATTACAGAAATAACAACATTTTTCTGGAGGCTTCTAAAATATATTTGAAATGAATGGCTCCTAGCTCCAAAAAAAAGAAAAAGAAGTCCAGCCTTTAATGAATACACTTGAATGTACATTGTAATATCTGCTCGGTGAAGCCAGTGTAATAGATCTAGTGCCTGAAGCAGCTGACATTGAACCCAATAGTGCTCTGTAGCCACACTGATAATTAAAAGACGCATTGATCTTTTTTTTTCTCCCATTGCGTTGGACCCTCCCTTTCGAGATCAAGTTCCTATTTCCTGCAAGATTTATTTATCACCCACAATGCCACTGGGGTGCTATCATTCACGGCGTAAGGAGGGGAGAGAGCTCTAGAAACAAGTCGAGAGAACAGGGGAAATGGTGCTCTTTGTGCTCCTACGTCCACATCCAGATGGATGGGCCATTAGTCGACATGGGAGCTCGTTTCAGGCCGTGTTATTAACACAGGTGAGGGAGAGTGCATCCCAGATGAGGTCTAATTTTCCTAAGGTAACACGTTCTAATGAAATTTTGCTCTTAATTTGCAGTATGGTAAATTATTTACAGAATAAAATCGGAAATGTGTGCAGTAATTGAAATTCTTCGGATATGCAGGGGCATGAATTATCAGCACTTCATGCGGCCATCACTATATATGACCCACAGTTTCGGAGCTGGAGCTATTCTACTTTTAGATAATGGTTAATTTCCCCGGCCGATGTTGTTGGGGAAAAAGTCAATTAGCATGTGGAGCGTGGAAGAAACCTCGCCATCAGCCATCTTGTGGTGGCTTTCAACGAGCAGAGAAGTCGGTGTCGGATGCAGCCTCAATATCCGCAACAATAATTATAATTGGATTTTGTTGGCTTGTTTTCTCGGCACATTACTCAGCTGACAGAAATCCTGGCCTGCTGGTTCATAATTCATCAATTCATCCCTGTTTGACACCCAGTTACGCTGTCCAGGTTGCGGAAGATCATTTCAGGATCAAATGGGGTGCTGTGTGACACTAACGGGCCAATCGTCTGAAAAATGTCTCATTGGACCAAAAGTCCCTTTGGCTGATGGCCCGTTATCCCACAAACATGCGCCTATAGTTCCGAAGGCCCACGCTGACATTCTGCATAATAATAAGCCACGTGCTTCTATTTGTTGCTGGGGAAGTGTCGCTTTTCAAATCAATGGGCCTTCAGAGCAATGTGCTTTTTTGGGGGGAGAATGGGACATTGCGTTTTAGAATAAAGGGCCATCGGCATTTAGGGGAAGTGGTTTATGTAAATGTTGCATGGCTGGAAATTAAATTTCCTGTAATAAGAAACAAACTAATCACGAGGGACCTTTTTACGGAATTGCGCTTTGGTTAATATTCTAAATAATGTTATAATCTACAAGTTTGACTCGTGATTGTTTATTGTAATTTTGTTGTAGATTTTAGTTAAAATGTTATGTACAGTTTTTTTACTCATTAATACTGCATGAATTTAAATATTTAGGTCATGGTTAATCTATATTTCTGATCTGTTTCAAGTTGTCCACAACACGACAGGTATCCGAGGCAAATAAAAAAAAAAATGGCCTTGCCAATGGGTATGTGAGAAAAACCGGGCCAAGGGCATTTCTCCTTTTCATGCCTTTTTAACTCATTTTTTTATTCAGTCGTGGTGAGATCAATGTGCACAGGGATAAACTGTCAATTTGGCCTTCGGAAATTAATTGGGTGAAACTACAGCAAAAATAAGGTTGAGGATATTGTGATTGTCAATGTCAACATAAAAATCGCATTCCATTTGACGTTATTGTTCAAACTGAGCGAGCCCAAAAGACCTGGCGACGTCTCCTTATCATAATGTGAAGGTTTACTTATTCATCAGCTCATTACTTTGCGGAAGGCTGCTTAACCTCGCATGCAACTTCAAGCTTGTTATGAGCAGAGTGAAGTGTGCACATGAAAACCGAGTCAAGGTAGGAAATGGGCTTTTGATAGTGTTCACTTTACTCGACAAAAAGGAAGACTCAAGCTCCAAAAAGTGGGCCAATTTAGGAACATACACTACATAACAGCATTTGTAACACTGTGTCGACATAAAAGGCCCCAAAATGGGAATGTCAATCACTTGGATGAAAACATCCCCCCTTCTGTTAGCTCCCCAGCAACACAACGTTTTTCCTAACCATACAACATATTGTATTATTGCTTAAGGCAACAAAACTGTAATAATAAACTGCATCTTCGTGTTTTTTAATTCCTCAATAATGCCCAAAAGGGGATTGATTAAAAAAAAAAAAGATTTGGAACAACGCATGCAAATGGTGCGTTATAAAGTGTGTTAAGCACGGACTACATAACATGTTTGCAAAACAGGAACGTTTGCATGAGCGCACGATGGTCAAGTGCACCTATACATGCATTTGCACACAAGCTGCAATTATGTTAATGCAACGGTAATTAGCCGTTGATTAAAATCACTTCAGTGCCCCTCTCCAGTTATACAAACCTTAATTTTCCATTAGGGCTGAAAATAGATATATCTATCTATCTATTGTTGCATTACTCATACAACAGATAAAACATTACTATTCATCAAACGTGTAACTATTTTTTTATTATTAATTATATCATGGTTTTCCCTACATGCGCATTTTACATTTTTACATTGGAAAGATAAGACATATCTTTACTTACTACTATATTTCACTGCATACAGTGTATTGATTGATCATGTGACAATACAAAAATCATTTGAATCATCAATGTTTGAGTATTAACTCAATTTGCATTGGATTGTCATGCAGCATTGGCTTCAGACATTTCAACACTACATTAAATAACATAGGAGAGGCATACGTGACCCTTCCACAATGAGTTCTCGCCACTCAGTACTGATGGTATATATAGCCCTGCTTTCATATTACAACAGCCAGTTTATACTTGAAGTGAATATCTTCCTGGTTCCAAGTGTTCCAGCACATTTCAGCATGACTAGCATGACCTCCCCCCCCCCCATTCAGGGGCTGATGAGCACCAGCTCTCTGGAGACAGTTTGGTGAGAATAGCGAGGTAGAATATTCATGCCACTGAGCAACGGCTTGGAATCACTTGAAATGCAGTGAGTGGTGTTGTCAAGTCATAATGGTAACAATTACCAAACCAGGGAGGCAAGCTTTTTTTTTTTCTTTCTCGGAAACGGGGTCCGCTTCGCCGTCCAATTAACGCTAGGATGCTCCCACCAAATTCCCCACTGTTAGCACGGCTGAAAGGTTATCTGCACAGTTAGGCCCGGTGCCCGCGCGCCATCTAATGCTGCCACTTTCGGGGCGCGCTCGCTCGCCGGCACGGCGACGGATCTCGATGCGAGCCAGATGAAATTCGGCGTTATGCAGAGAGAGAGCCGTTCCCGAATGGAGATTGAATTACCCAAGAGCCCCTTATAGGAGGTTCATTACAGCCAGGCTATCCGAGAGTTCCTGATTCATAGCTCCCATTTTCTTTTCCCTGTGTGTTTGTGCATGTTCGTGTGTGTGTGTGTGTGTGTGTGTGTGTGCACCGGTGCTGCTCACATTAGCAGAGCGATGCAGTAAACAATCCTGATGGGCAGCAATGAGTGTAATCAGAGGGAGACACCCTCCTGAGCCACGCTGAACTTAATTAGATTATTTCAGTTTAAAACACATAAAGGCAATATATGACCGAACCGCAGGCCTCCACCAGATACCCACATGCGGCACATAATGGTATGTTTTGGAAGGGGTATTACAGTAGTGATTCATTGCTGTCCTCTTTGTTGTATTTGGTAGAGCTGCATTCATATAGGATCTCATTTTTATAGACCATTTTTGGCTTTCATAAACAGCAGTAGATATTTCAATAATATCAAAACTCGTAAATGTATTTATAATGCATTTTTTTATTTGTCTACTGTGCTTCATTACATTATGGGCAGAAAATATGACTTTAAATGTAACATTTTCACATAAGAATTAAGAAAAATAAAAGCGTTTAAGGGATTTGTATTGAGTCCTTTTGGCACTTCCTCCGTAACTCACATATGTGCATTTCAGCAAGGAGCACTCGTCAACTCGTTACCCCCTCAGAGAAGACAGGCGTAGTGCTCGAGGAGTCTCAGCTGTCACACACGAAACCTGCGACTGCTTAGTGACGAGTAGCTTTCCCTCTCCCACTCCGTCTACTGTTTTAGCTTTGACTATGAGTTTTCAAAAGCATTTTACCCGAGATAGTTATTGCAAAAAGTATTTTTGACATCGAGGCAAAGCGCCAATATGAAATGATTTAGTCCTCCCGCGCAGGCGTTTCCCCTGCACGGAGGCAGCCAATTACACCTAATGGCAAATAGGTAAGCAACTGAGATATGGGGGGCAAAAGGTGACGAGCCCAAACCCTCAAAGGTGCCGAGCATGGCGTGATCCCGGCGCTCCTTGACTGAAACACCACTACAAACTTGCCTCATCCAACCATTCCTGCCATTACCGCAAGCAATATTAGCGCTTTTTATAATGGCGGTTAACCTTTTGTTCCGTGGCCCCTATCCAAGCACTCTCTCTCTCCGGCTCTGTCACTGAGTGGCCTCCAGATCGCCGCATCCCTTCTTGTGTGGAATACGAAGCGACAATTATTCCGACTTCTCACTTCAGATTGGACCATTGTTAACCCTCAAGGGTGCACATTTTCATGTCAGGTGGCCGGTGAATGTGACTAAAGCTTGGTTTGGAGAGTGAATTACCTTTCACCAGGGTGGTTTCAGGGTTAGCCTTCGCCACGACATATTATTCCCTTTTTTTGTTTATCATTTATAATGTTTTTAAAGGTAAAGTTATCTGAAGAATAACTCAAAGTCTAACATGGAAATAAGCCAGAAACCAATTTTCTGATGTTCTGAGCAAAACTCTCAGGTGGATCCTATTGAAAAAAAAAGGCCTGGTGATGCAGCAGTTTTTTTCTCCTGGCTCGCTCCTGAGTCCAGATGCCTTTTTTCCTCATGACAGCTGCTCACGTGGGTGATCCATTTAACTAATAGACCCGTATTTAAATGCATCTGTTCGGAGGAGGCACTCGTTTTCCAAACAAGCACATTGTGAACCGCTGACATTTTCTCTGGAGGAGAAGGCAGACAATGTAAAAATAGCAGCTTGACGTTCATTGAACCACCTAGCTGAGGCATATACGCAAACGGAGAGTGGGTGACATTTTAAAACCTATGTTTCATACTGATCTTTTATCATTGCTAAAAGTAATAACTATACGTTGCTGTACCGAAGACGCAGTAAAGCACAGTTGCTGTTGCCTGCATGTGTTTTTAAGGTCAATCAGGATGTTATGCGGCGTCGGAGTGTGCGTTGCGATTCTCTGGCCCCGTGTGTGTGATAGGTCCTGCCCTCCAAAGATTATAGAGTCCATTAGAAGAGCAAGGTTATCGTGACTCTAATTCAGTGAGCGCAAGCGAGTACATGCCAACTCCGGTGCCAGGCTCCACATAGAGTTTAGTCAAACTCATAGAGAATGTTAGAGGCCTTTACTCACACAGCCAGTTTCAATGTATACCCTTAAAGGCAAATTACACCTATTTGGTTATGATGAAACTGCTATCACAAAAGTAATAATAGGCTCAACAGACAAACAGTCAGATGAAATGTGTTGTCAGGTATATTTGGAAGAGAATACGAGGGCGGATGATGACAGATTTTCAGTCAGTCTGTTGTTAACATCCATCCCCGTTTACAGACAGAGATTTTTATTCAGATTTACTTAAATTGCACTTGCACACAGTTTTTGTGTGGGCATTTTATTGTGTGTTCTCCACAGAACGGGCACCCTAGGGGGCACTTCGTCTCATTTTCTGCACTGGAAGGACACCCCAGAGGGTACCTCGTCATGTTTTCTCCACTAGATTAGCACCCTAAAAGGGCACTTTATCGCATTTTCTCCACTTAAAGGGCACCCTTGAATGCACTATCTCACGATTTCTCCACTGGAAGGGCATCATAAATGCACTTAATCATGTTTTCTCCACTGGAAGAGCATCATAAATCCACTTAATCATGTTTTCTTCACTGGAAGAGCATCGTAAATCCAATAAATCATGTTTTCTCCACTGGAAGGGCATCATTAATGCACTTAATCATGTTTTATCCACTGGAAGGGCACTCTAAAGAGCATTTTATTGTGTGTTCTCCACTGGAAGGGCATCATAAATGCACGAGTGCAAAAGAGCAGCCTGAAGGGCACTTTATTGCATTTTCTTTTACTGGAAGGGCAGGCTAGAATGGACTTCATCGCATTTTCTCCACTGGAAAAGCACCCTCGATGGTGCATTTTCTTCCCACTGCAAGGGAAGCCTCGATTGCACTTTATTATCTACCACAGATCCTCCTTCATCCACATTTCTTCCCATTCCTATAAGACCTTTAGAATTAATAGTGCATGCAGCGAGAGCAGTAACCCAGGCAACATATTATTGCAAATTACAGGGTGTTCACAATCTACAGTGTAACCCATAAACCTATAATCACTGGTACATATGTACATAAACACACCATATTACAGTGTCAAATGTGTTATATGCACATTCACATTCATCACACACACAGTGTTTTCCTTATTGGCTCAATTGCATTGAGATTAGATCGTTTCTATTTTTGCTCAATTGCTATTACTGTGTTGTGTTTATGCCGTTTTGGGGGGTATTTTTTTTTTACCCATCATCCACTTCATCACCTCTCTACCTTTTCTAAGTGCTGTGTTTTGCCACACTTATTACCATTTTGGGAGGGGGATAAGGGAGGAAGCAGGAGCTGAGTGAAAGGCAGTGCAACCAATACAAGAAATCAGCATTGCTTGGCATGCATGGGGCGACCCAAGCTATCGCGCTATAAATTGGCGTGTGGCAGCAGGCCAGCAGTGCATTGCATTCGTCAGATGTCCTCAATGTGGAAAAAAAATGCAGTAGAAGGAAAGAGTAGATTGAGATCTTTTAAAAAGGGACCTGCTGAACAATATATCTGGGCAGAAGCTCCGACCAGCTGAGTAGATGCTATCAGCGTGCAGCTTTATGGAGAACTAAATGAGATGACATTCATTTTGACAAATAATTTCCTCCTGTTGTGTGCATAAAAAGGAGGAACTATTTGAACAGGAAAAGCCTGCACTTGTAGAGCTGCAGGCAACACAAAGCTACAATTGGCCCCTTTTGTGCAAAAAAATAAAATAACTAAATCCAGAGAGTCCTTTTTTTGTCCTATATTTGGGCTCCGTCAGCTTATTTCATTGCACTGACAAAGATGTCTGATTTATGATGAATTAATTTGTGCGAGCGTAAAGCTCAGGACTGCACGGGTTGATTTGTTGTAAAATGCATCTGGGATTTACCTTGAAGTTGCACAGATGGATTTGAAGGTCTGCCACTGCCATGTGTCACTGTGCTGCGTCCACCTTTACCTTGTTTTCCTTTAACAACGCTAGTTAATTGGCATGCTTACACAAACTAGCATATAGCCTCGCGACATCAAAAGTCCATTTGCTTGTGACGAGAAAATATCAAAGCGATCCATCCATTTCGCACGCATCCGTCTCCATATTAGCAAAACACCACGGATACAAATGAGTTGCACCCTCCCGCGAACCCGATGCCGCGCCATTATTTAGATGGCACCCGGAGAAGAGTCGGGGAGAAAAGGTGTGATGGCGCGCAGGGTGATTTTTATGTAGATAAGAGCATATGAATTATGATAATATGAAGAACCCGGTTGGGTGTTAAAGTTCAAAATAATATTGTATGTCTTTTATCTCTTTGTAATAATCCGCTCCAGTTCCCGGCTAGAAATCACCGATTAGACATGCGGTTCCTAGTCTCTGGCTTTAAGAGAAGGATGCTCATAAATAACTGAGTATGAGACTGAAATAGCCCATTAAAATGGTCATATTCTGATTTAATACTGGTGTAGCACATGTTTGTACCTTAAGTGTGTACTCATTTAGGGTCCTCAGTTGTTAAGAGGCCAGCAAGTAAGCTTTGACTCTTTAGCCCTTGTAACATTGGGTGGTGTTAATTTTAATATGTCATTGCATAATTCATATGGGAAACCACGGCGAAAGCAACGTGTATCCTGTTCACGTATAAAGGTCGGGAGTTAGAGTTTTTTCTCCTACATCGGCAGTGTATTATTTTCAACAATATCTTCATGAAATAAAGTTCTGATTTAAAAGTTTTTGTGGCACAAACGCCTTATGCAATGGACTAGGCACGTCACATACTGTGTTTCAATAATGCCTTAATTGGTTCATATACAGTCGTTGAAATACTCCATCTTCAGAACGTAACATTTGGGAAAGGTATACTTCTTCAGCATTTCATTATTAAATCCATTTTGATGCCGCAAATGATTGCTTTTCTTTATATTTAGTGCATCCACTGGTGAAATCTAATGTATGGAAGTTGATAAGAAACAGCTGAGGAAAAAGAACTGCGGTAATATCATAGTTGCTCAAGGCTATATATTTTCTCCGGGTGGTGTTCAATGGGATATTAAAGTAATACACACTTGAAATGGTTCTTATTATTTTGTAAACAGTGTACAGTCTTTCATTCCTACCATCTTTAATTATTTTCTGGCAAGATTTCTTTCTTTCGTTTATTGAATCTGGAAAATAAATGCAATCAGCGGTGAATGATGAAAGTACTGACTTCGGTGCAAAGCGGTAAACATAACACAAGTGTGGGAAGCATTGCGATCAGTAAAAACCCACCATTCTCATGAATGACTGATATCAATATTATATAGAGTGCATAATGTGATATGTCTCATCTTACATAAGCTCCAGAGAAATTGTCTTCTTATTATGTGTGACTGTACTTTCCGTCTAATGTAAAATATTTTGTCTTTAGCCCCTAGCGCCTTATCTGTAATATCTGTAAACTTTTATGGAAATACTTTATATATTATCTACACTGTTCATTGTAGTGTTTGGTCATATTTTTAATGATGCAAGCACCTTTACACCGTTTTTCCATCAAATGATACCTTGCATCAACTGTTGCAATTCTTGCAGGACGACAACTGTTCCTTATTTCATACCACCCATAATGTTTTTAGGTTTGTGACAACCAAATGGATTTTTAAAGGGTTTATTTCACTGCAGGAGAATTTTCCCAAACGGTGAAAAGTGAATCCTTCAGTTTATCTCAAAAATAAAACCATCAGCATCAATATCGTAGCATTTTCCTTTTGAGCAGTTATCATGGAAACAGCTTTAGTTGCACATTACTATCCATAAGTGAATCCATAATGGATTTTTTGGAAAGCAGTGCTGTATACCTCCATTAAATCTCATCCACCGAGTCTATTATTTAATTTCATGACGTATCTGGAAGGTCAGACATTTGCTTCAGCAATTAAACGCAAGCTTCACTTTGCTTGCTGCGTTTTGCCCAGCTCTTTGCTGACTATTTCATTCTGCATCACTTATATTAATATCATAAAGTTGAGTTGAATTAGGGAAAGCCATATGTTAAGATCATAAATAACATTTCTTATTAATTGGGTTCTGTTTTTGTCGACGGACTGTATTTTTTTTTTACTGGCAGTTGAATACGCAGCCCTCGCAGGCCACGTTATTCTAAAAATAGCTGCTGGTTCAGCGAGTCTAAAAGGCTTTCAGACCAGCTTCCTTTCTGTGATTGCACAGCTCCTGATGTACCTGGATATTGTGCGAGCTAAGCAGGCTCAGCAGAACTGTTGGATCTTCTCAGCGAATGCAGGCTAATTCTGATACCTGGCTGTCACTTTGTATTTGGTATTTCCAACCCATCGCCCGGAACGGCTCCATTTAATGAATGAGGAAATGCACCAACCTTCAGCGCTCGTGGGACTGCTTGTCTCGCTCCTTGTCGGGACACATTTGGGAACTTGGAGGTTTGGACGTCCGATGGGTAACTGAGAATAATAAACCATTTGAAAATGTAATCTAATGAAAAAAGAATACAAAAAATAAATGTTTAATTGTAATTTCCCAAGAGTATTTAATATGCGTCGTGACAGAACTAAATAGCGCCAATTAGAATGAGCTTCACACGACGCAAACACACTTTATGCCAAGTTCACGCTTGTCTGGTAATTGGGAGTCTCGTAGTCGTTGTGCTTTTCACACCCGGCGATGGGGGTCGCACACGTTGCAAGGAGGCATGGGATACCCCCAATCAGCATGGCTGCCCTCCAAACTCCATTTTTGTTCCAAAAACACGTGTGACACAGGAAGTGACGAAGTTTAAATGAGTCCTCTGTCATCGCTTGGGTGCAAGAAATCCGTTGAACTTTCCATGCATGCTTGATGTTGTCGCTAGCACACAGGTTCACACAGTTTCCACTTGCTTTACTGAGTAATCCATTCCTCTAGGTGCAAAAACAACTTTGCACAGCGTTGCAAATCTAACACACCCACTAAAGTTCCTTTTGTTACAGGCTGGCGAGCGCTTAGGCATGCTTTGCCTCTGATTTAGAGATTTTGTCTGATTAGA
Source organism: Chelidonichthys spinosus (assembly GCA_029853015.1). Taxonomy (NCBI): domain Eukaryota; kingdom Metazoa; phylum Chordata; class Actinopteri; order Perciformes; family Triglidae; genus Chelidonichthys; species Chelidonichthys spinosus. The sequence goes on along the minus strand of CM056843.1, from coordinate 7,899,333 downwards.
TGAACTCTTATTTCTCTGTGGTGATATTTGCAAAAAACATTAAAAAGGGAATATCTTGTTTTCAGGAGCTGAATAAAATAAGTTCTTGTTCATAACACTGTGTGTTGAAATAGTTGTGTTCTACGTACAACCTCAACAGCGGTGGATTTTATTTCTTCTGTAATGTGATAGAGATTCCCACGTGATCGTGATGCCGTGGAAATTTAACAGAATTGTTGTCCGGGGACACACAAAGAGCGTGATTAAGCAAACTCAGACTGGAGGACTGTGGATTTTGTCTAGCTTGTAGTCAAAGCATATTTTGAAGAAACAATTTAAAGTCCAGTCTGAACTGTTTCATTGTTGTTGGACACTTGAGACAGACTCATTATAAGACAGACTTGAAAAAAAAAAAAACTTTTTTTTCATTCACATACGCACAAATACACTCATGTACCGGATATTGCACACGTATTATATTGGCCGTCTGCTCTGCACAGTTATGGATTTATGCTTCATCACCATGGCATCTATTTTAGCGTTGATGAGAATTCCCAGAAGCCCTCCATTAAACCATGTGCTGCAAAGGCCTTTTGTTTTTTTGTTTTAAATAATTATCTATCTCCGAATGAGAGTGAAGCCCTCAGATTTACCGACCGAGTCTCCGGGAGCAGGAGACGGCACCAACAGGCCAAGCACCTCGTAAATTGCGCTGCCCCGTCAAATAATGTGCTCTGACTGAAGTCTGCTTATGAGGCGTATTGTCTGTTCGCTTTTTATTTAATACTCTCCTCCTTTTTAATCACTGTGTGTTCACAAGTCTTCCTTTTGGTGTTTTGGTGCCGTCGCAGTTATGTTTGGGCTTTTCAAGAGGAGATTTGAGTGGAACGCCGGGTCGACATTCAGCTGATGTAATTTGGCTTTTAAAAAATAGCGAGGCAGCTTGTTGTTGTTAATTACACTACATTTCAGTATCAACAGGGCTGTTTAAATGACCATAAAATATCAAGTTAAATAAGCGGTTAATACAGAGTGCTAAAATGCCATTACAACCACAAATGTTTTATTTATATATTTAGTTTATATTTTCCTGCTGTATTTTTTAGTAACATCTTTGGCTAAATTTGCACAAAAAAAAAATAAGCTTTTTGCATTTCCAGCCCCACAGCACCTTTTTTTTTGCAGATTGATATTTCACCTAATCTCGTAGGTATTGATTCAGCGAATACTGGGAGCAGCTCTTCCCTGCTGACTCTTCTGACCACACTGACTGACTTGCTGGAAGAGTGTGCACTTTTCACTTTCCAGTACGTATTTAAAAATTAGCCCCACGACTGCAGCCGCTAATTCGGTGCCTCGGGCGCACGACCCGGAAAGCGCGGCGGTAATATTAGCCCTAGCAAGCTGTTGTGTTGTTGGAGAGATTGGTTCGTTTTCACCACCGAGCCCGAGATGTATGCCGAAAGCTTAATGTGATCTAGCGGGAGCCTCGGCTAAAGTGCAGCTGACAGGAAAACTGAATATAGACTTTTTATTCAACTTATATCAGTTTGTATTTATAGCTCGGCCTTAATTGTTTTACTAGCCTGCTAACAGCCCTGCATCAGCACCTCCCCGGCCTCTTAGTATTTTACCTATAATGCTTTCAACATTTGATGCATAATGCTGCGGAAGGCAAAGAGTGTGCCGGAAAAAAACAGTGCCTAACCTTTTCCATTAAATTACTTAGGAAGTTTGGAGTGATTGAAACGCATTAACCGCAGACATGCTGCAATAGGCTGAACCCGAGCCGCTTGTATCAGCACACTTTGATCCCCGGTGACGACTGCATGTACTCCTTTCTATTGCATATTGATTTGATTTCTCGTAGAGGGCTGTTTCTTCTTTGACTGCACGTGTACAGTTTTTCCCTCTTTTATTTCCCAAATGGATAATTGGAGATAAGAACAAAGTCAGTCACGCATCTTCTAAAGCTCTTTCATGTAGCAATACTCGTGTTTTAATGTCAATTTCGATGGCATGGTAAAAAAAAAAAAAAAACAACCCAAAAAGCAACCTGGTTTAACTGAATTGAACTTTCACCCCAAAGTTAGATATGTAAGTTATGGCCGCACCAGATCCGCTGCCGAGAAGCATGAAGGAGAAGTGAATTTTCTGCGTTTATGGATTCCTGGATTTATGTACTCTGCTGGGACTTTGATATTTTCTGCCTTGCTGGAGATCTTTTTAGCCAAGTGGAGAGGGACAGCAGGTCAAAGCAGTGTGCTGGCTGACATTCTAGTGCAGTCTTTGTGTGTAACAGACTTCATCCTGTACTGTAACTTGCATGGACTATGAGGTATTGTATGACTTGGTATAAAAGCTACGCATGTTTGAATATGGATACACAAATATGTAAGTAAAGATGATGTATGTCCACAATAGCTACTCGCATTCTACCTCGAAATTCAGCCTTGAGTAGTGTTTGCTAGTATGGAAACTTGTTTCAAAGTAGGGTACTCCACAGATTTCGCATTAACAATGCTATATAGTATAGCCTTGCCACTGTAATGCATAATGGACAGTTTCCATGCATTCTTCCTCCGTGGACTGCAGGTGTCTGATAAGCTCAGACCACATTAGCGACACCATGGTGGCGACCTGTCAATCACAAAGTAGCCACACCCTTAATCATATGTTTTACCCTAAATTGGACGTTATTTAATAAATGAACATGATGCTGGATTGAAATAGACACAAAACTAGCGATTGAGACTGTTTACAATTTTTCTGAGGTAATGAATAAAGTGAGAAGTAGGGTCATTTTCTCATAGACTTCCATGCATTCAGAAACCTTTTTGCAACCACAGGAGTCAACCCCCTGATGGCCGGTAAAGAGAAGGCACTTTAGCCTCGGCTTCACTTTTCAGAACTAGAGGTTGCTGTCTAACAGACTTGAAATTACATTACTTGAAGCAATTTCCCACAGATTTCAGATATCACACAGCTCTCTCTACCATAAGACTTTTTATACTGTTGTTCATGAATGCAGTCATACTCCCAAAGACCTTTCAACAGTCTTTGATGTGTGAAACTGGTTGAGCTCCCGTTTAAAGCCATGCAAAATGAACCTTTTCACAAATAACATCTTCACCGAAATGGAGGCAAGCTAAGTTTCTGGCTCTCAGGTTCCATGTTCTCTTTTCAAGGTTACGCACGTCTGAAAAATGCAAGTACATTCTTTGTAGTGAGTGTAGCTAAATTGATCACCTGATATCACTTACCGGCTCGACTGAAGATGGAGAGCTATTGAGGAACAAAATGTTTTCATAACGATGCTGAGCTGTGTCGCGTTAAGAACCCATCAGGCACATAACGCATACCTTCCTGGTAAACCTAATCTGTAGTCATTCGGTTAAATACTACTTCCCACCGTCTGAACATCATATCTAATGTTTGCAATGACTCCTCTCTGTCCTTCTTTGCCACGTACGTTCATCGAGGCATCCTCATGGTGATATTATTCATGGAATCCAAACACAAACACCAATAATTATGATATTTGCAGCTTCTGATCCACGCGCATTATTGTCTCCTCACAGGACATTACGCTCCGGATGGTATGATGGATCAATTCATTTCCAGTATTGCAGCACCTTCAAAGGAAACAAATCGGGCACAGGTGCGGCGTCAGATGAAGAGCTTTTATTATGTATACATCAATAGGGAGTGTAATGAGAACATTTTCAAGCTCTGATCCAAAAGCATAAATGTAAACTGATTATGGGCATCATCCGGGGGCAGACAAACAAGACAGACATATTTATGTTAGCAACTAGAAACAGAAGCTGAACACTATGAATCCTTGTGGTGGTTTAGCATGAATCCAAGGAGTGCTCACATGGTATCGCCACCATGGGTTCCAGGTGAGCTTGCATGGCAGGTTGCGACCACGTGAGGCAGATCAGCCAAACAATACGCCCAAGCTACTGTGATGAACATGTGCACTTTGTCTGCCTGACGGGAAACCATCAGCCCCCGAGGTCCGGCACACTCACTCCAGTATTTGAAGAGTAGACCAATCTCCGGCTCGATTAGTCTGCTGAGGTTAAGAAAAAAATAGTGCAGTATTCCTATTTGTCCTTATTGTACCAAAGTAAATAACCTGTCACTTACAATTCGAGGGGCTAGTTTAATAGCTGGCGCTTATACATCTGGGAAATCCTGTGATGCTTCTGAGTCACTCAAATAAAGTGGTGCCAAAGAGGTGGAGAAATGTAATTTGAGAGGGGAAATCTTTCTCAACTTGGGCAATCTAGAAGGTAATCTTACTATTTTACTGGGAGTGGATGCAGAGGAAGCATGTCTAGAATGAGGAGGATGGAGGCTGCACGTGGGGAAGGAACTAAATAAGTAACACTCAATAGGATAAGTATTTCAAGTAAGGAGGACTTTTGGTCCAGACCTACATATGTATTGGATGAATTGCCAAAAAAGACATTTGTGCTGCCCAGAGGATGAATCCAAATGATTGTGGTGATCCTGACTTCTCCCTCTTCCACCACTAAGATATCAAGCTTTTCACTTATCCCTGGAAATATCTCAATATCTATGTGAATGGACCGGCACCACATTTTCTACAGACATCCGTGTTCCCCAAATGATGATTCCTACTGACATGTGACCGATTCCCATAATTCTACCTTTAAACCGCCATAAGGTATCCTCACTTTGTTATCCCTCAGCTTTTTGATCAAGTGCCACCATCAGGTCAAAATGTTGTTCTTTGTTTACGGCTAATTGCCATCATGAGATGTTGAACACAGGCAACATCCTACCTGCTGTGTGCATGCTAGCATGCTGATGCTAGCATTTAGCCCCAGAGCATGACACTGTGTTTTCACATAATGTACAGGGAGCATTAAGATGCTCTGTACCACCTTCCAAAAAGGTATATCACTTTTCTTTGTTTTTACCACCAACTTCATGAATTGTTTATACATCATTAGCAGGAACCTCGCCGATGGAGTGTGCACTGTTTACTGTGTAGCTGTATTGATCTACTTTAATTTATTAATGCAGACTAGATGGCTGACTGTAAAGTGGACAGTCGAGGGGGTCGGGTCATGACCTGCCATCCCCAAAAGTTTGCTTATTAAATGACATTTCAGACAGATTGATGCAGATCATCAACAAATTATTATTCTGACTCACAAAAAACTTTCTTGTCTACGTTGGAAAGCCACGCATCTGAAGCATCTGTCCTGAAATGCACCTGTCATGGCTGTCACAGGAAACAGCCTGCTCCATTTTGTGTGTTCGTGTGCACCCGAATGCATATTTACTTGTGTGTGTGTGATCTCAGAATGGACTTCATGCAGGGGAGTCTTCTAAATACATTCGCCACGGCCCCCGGTAGAGGTTAATGTCGGCCCTCCCATCTGCTGTTTTCTAATCATCCCCCCGTTATCCACGGGAAAAGAAGGAGTGTGGAGGAATAAGGTCGTAGCGGGCAACAGCCATCTTTTTTCATTTGCCCCTCCGCTCTCCCGGCGCTTTCGCCATCATTTGTGAAATCAGCTGTAGCAGCAGGAGGAGAGTTTGCACAAAATGTACTTCCTGGAGTGTCTATTTCATGGCGAGGCGGGAGGAGGAGGCGGCGGCGGCGGCGGCGGCGGCTGAGGAGAATAAGTGAGCGGGGTAACAGTAATGAATGGAACGGTTGGAAAAGCTAGCTGGAGATGGCCCCTGAACATTTGTCACTCCAATAGGAGTTGTCTCTGTTGTGAGATTGGATTTTGGTTTATTATTGTTGTTTTTGCAAAAACGGAGGGGTGTTGTCCTGGATGCTGAAAGAGCTACATATAAGTGGTGCGATGTTTCTGATGGTGGTGGGGGGGGAAAGGCCAAGTTGTCACCTTGCACTGTTTCCTGTGGGATTCCAGCAATAATATGTGATTCCTGCCCTTGGCTTTGGCTCATGCATGAGCACAGAACGAAAGCAATCTAATCCGAGGGTTTACTCTGGAGGGGGCGCGGTGCAGTCACACTACTTTATTGTTCCTCTGGGTACCGAAATAGGCAAGTGGTGGCTGTCGGCACATCAAGTCACAGCACTTTGAGACATTGCGGCTGGCCTCGCTAACACAGAATCCCACCAAAACAACAATCGTATGGAATAAGAGCGTGCCAATACTCAGGTCTAGTTCTGTGGGTTTAACTGTTTAACTTTGCTCCTGAAGTGTTTCACTAACCTTGATAATAATGTCTTTACAATGTCCTCACCCTACCACTGACAAATATGTTCTTTTTTCATATTCAACATACATCCCTCCAATACATTTTGCACCCTGCAGCACTCTCTCCATTTAGCCTTTTGACTATTTCTTCCCTCCACCCTTGTTCTCTGACTTCCCCACGGTTCCCTCTTGTCCTCTCTCTCTTCCTCTCTCTCTCTCTCTCCCTCTCTCTCTCTCCCTCTCTCTCTCTCTCCCTCTCTCTCTCCGGAGGAGCCCTCGGCTCGAAGCACTCTTGAGAAAATGAAGGGGGCAAATATACATGTGTGATGTTCAGAACTGGATAATGGTGCACTTGTTCAATGTAATTGGCCTGGAAAAGCACTGTAATTTGTGACTGGAGAACCCGGACTTGACTTGAGGAAAATGTAAATGTGCTGCAGAGGAGCCCTTTGGTTAATCAGTTCTCACAAAGAGAATACTTTAAGTTCATTAGTGTTCCATTTGCATATTTCGCCCTCATAAAGGAAGTTAATCCCAAATGAAATTGCACGTTTCTATCATAAAAATGGGGCTGTTTGATATTTCTCCCCCAACCAACTGAAGCGTGTTTGTGTGCGAAATTATATTCAATGTCCCTCTATTAACAGTCGTTGCCACGATTCAGCTGCGATACGGCGTCAATTAACAAAGTGCAACTTTTTGTGCGAGGCCTTGTCTCAAACTCAAACAACAACCCCCGCACAAAAAAAAACATTATTTGTCAGACAAAAGCAGTTCTTGTCAATAACATCACATGAACCTGCACGAACTGACGAATCCTCTAAATAGAGCGGACAAAAGGAGCACATCTGTGAGGATTAATGCTGAACAAAAATAAGTCTAATTTGCCCGCCGATGGCCATCAACTTTCTAGTTTAGAGAGCTTGAATGTTCTGGGCAGAAGAGCTTTGGAATAATGGTGAAATAACTAAAACACATTTAAATGGAGGTTACACATTGTAACCTGAGTTATGTGAGCAATAAACACAATAACAAGCTTTGTTTCTTTCTACATGCAGACATTCAGATGTACTGTTTTAACCAATGAAGACAGACTCCCACATCTTTTAGTAGTTGCTGATACAGCAGGATTGGGGATAATTATTTTACTGCTTATCATAACTAACGATTCATCTCCCAAAATCCATCGAAACATTGGAGCAGCTTTTTGAAACATTATTTGAAACGGTAATAACACTACACAACAAGTTACACAACACATCACTGTGCAGGCTATTGTCTATTCCTATCTTGTAGTCCTAATATGATATGTTAGATTATTATTACCACTGTGCATGACCCAAAAGACCGACTTTCTCTTTGACGTGACAGCTGACTGTTAGTGTACCTACAGGTTCTGTCAATGAACGTCTATGGAGGTGCTGAAAACAAATATAATGTTCATATTTTAATTATGGTGAAAACTGGGACATATGGGTGTTTCTACTAGGAAAGGTCGGGGGCTAAAAGTTGTAGTATAACGCCAAAAAAACTACTAAAAAACACAGCCAGCTATAAGGTTTAAATTTTAATGACTTGAGAGACTTTGAGTTGACCAAAATGGTCAACTACCAACTGGTGACTCCAAAGTCCAAATTTCAAACACCACTACAACCACACGGTTTCTTCTCCATAAACATTGATGGAAACCATTGTCACTGAGAAAGAGACCCAGCAGGGCTGAAGCTGGGATGTTTATAGGCCTAAATAATCTCACTTTAGTGCAACAACTCAATGGAGACCTCAGATGACTCATACATTCAATCCATAAACCTGCAATAACAGATTTTATGGCCACTTGGGGCAGCAGACACAAATACCAAATTGAAATGTTATTACCGTTATAAAGTTGAAATTGCAAACTTATTAGCAAAATGTTACCGTGTCTCATTCTGCAAATCTAGAATCACATCAGTGTTCATTTGCAGTTGTGTTTTGTGTGGAGTCAAGTGGGTGTCGTAAGAGATTTCTTTTCAACCTTTGACCTTTTACTGAAAAAGAAAAGTTTCAATGAGATGGAAGATGTGGAACAGCTCTTTAATGCTAAGAATCGGTTGGTTATCTCTTTCACGTGATTGAATTTATTTAACCACAAAGCTATCCGAGTACATCTTTAAGTTTCATATTTTATGGGAATTTTGGACAAGTAATTATTAAGTTACACAATTGCAGATACGTCATTCTGATCAAAGACCTTTTAAACTCATGTTAATCTAAAAATGTGTAGATCCAATGACACTCGTGGGGTTTTCTACCCTGATTGAGGGCCGATGTGAGGTTGGTCTTGATTTTTGGCATGGCAGTGCTGGCCGTCTCCCAAAACATCTCTTTGGGCTCGTCAGCCCTGGATTCCTGGATGTTACCCACACTGCAGGAGGAAGTGATGCGATGGCGGAGGGAAAGGGGGTTTGAGAGAGTTGAAAACAAAGCCATCAACATGATTGGTTGTCTGGATGGAGGCCAAAGCGAGGACAGAAGCAGGTAGAGAGACGGAGGGGAGGAAGAGCAGAAAGAGGAGGAGGGGGGGGGGTTGTCTTCAAGCCTTTTAAGCGCCCTCTGGAGGGGTCAGGAGGCTGCCAAATCTGTGGGTCGTCTCTGTACAGACTCCCAGCATGTGTGTGAGCGTCCGTCTGTATACCTGTCTGTGCCGATCTGTCCATTTGTCCCGTCTTTGTACCTGCGCTGTACATGTGTTTGGGAGAGTGATTAATTGCCCCCAAGAGTCCGAGTTGCACAAACCCTTCCGTATGTCATGTGTGCATATGCGCAGTACATGTGTGTGTGTGTTAGATGTGATGGCATGTTGACCCACTAGCTTTTGTAGCCATTTTGCAGCCATTGCACACTTTTTTTTTTTTTTTTTTTTGAAGATTCAATTACACCATTGAGAGTCTATGAAGAGTTCCATCCAAATGGATATGGAGAGCGCTAGAGCTCGTGAGTCGATGACCTTCGCAGTCCTAATTTTCAAGCTGTTTTATTTCATTCCGAAAAGGGAAACTCTGCTGGACCAATCGGCTTCATTTGGTAGCGTATGAAACAGTATGTATGCAAGTGGAAACTTCACATCATGGGTAGGGATAGGCTCTCTTTAACTTCACTCAAATGTAATTTTCATTAGTGACCAGAGAAAACACATTGACATTTAAAAAATAACGCCTTTTTCATTGAAAATCCTCTAATTAATCATATATATGGTAATCTAAATAGCAATTCGGTGTCAATTGTACCTCAAAACGAAACTCAAACTAAAATCAATGATCTAAAAGTAAAGAGACAACAAGAGCCCATTGACACACACATATCTGCAGTATCTGTCTCTTTCATCGTCACCATCTTTCACTCCACACAAGTCAACCCACCCGCATCACGATACTTGGCTCGCTGCTGTCGCCGGTCCATATGTGCCGTTTTACTGCGGGGGCCTGTGACATCTAGTCACGAGGTTTGTCACCAATAACCCATCACGCTTCTGTCCCCCGCCTCACGGCGTGCCAAACAAAGAGTGACAATTTGCAGCCAAAATGGGTTTTGCGCTCACGTATGCATGTCCTTTCAGAAACTTTCGCCTTCCCTCCATTTTTCTCTCCTTCTGTTTGTCCTTCTGCCATCTCCATTTCCTTCACTTCCTTTTTTCAAACTTTATCTCCCGGATGCTCCCAGGATAATGTGACTGACCACAATGATTGTTTGAAACACTGGGCGATGAAGTCCATGCAATCCATTCCACTCTAATCAGAATGCATTCAATTTCATTAGACAGAGGCACTGCCGTTTGTCATTTTCTGAGAAATAGCTACAATATATTAATTCGGTTTTCAAAATAAATTAGTTTAGCTACAGTGAATAGTGGCCATTTCCATCATGGGTATTGTTATGAGGCGGAATTGATTCAGAGATGTTCCAAGAACGCTTGGAATGCGAGGAAAGAGAAAAAAAAAACTTCTACACACTCATACACACAAACATGAGACAGTGAGACAGATGTGGGCTGCCACGCGTGGCCTCCAACTGTTCATAATGAAGGGCATTCACCGTTCTGTTCTGGCTCTCCCACTGTCAACACAATTCTTTCACACTGGCCCTCCTTCCCTCCCCTCCCTCACGCCCTCACTTCTTTCTGTCCCCCTTTATGTCTCCCCTTTCCGTGTTTCCTTCTCAAATCCAGTTAGGGGGAAAGGAGGGCAGAGTGTGTAGGAGAGAGAGAAAGAGAGACATAAAAAGTGAATCATGGGAGCAGTTCTGCAGGACAGCTTGGAGACCAGCGTGGGGGCCTTGCCTGTCACTTCTCCTTCCACCCGGCCCCCTTCCACTGGCAGGGGCTTATGTGCACAAGAGGCGCTTACTGTACCTGGGCATCTGCGGAGCTCCGCTGGGCGGGCAGAGGGAGGGTGGGGCAGCACCGCGGGCCTCGGCACCTCTTTAGCAGCCAGGCAATCTGCTCAGTGAGCCCCGGTCTGCCTGTTGGACTGCAGAGGACACCCACACACTCCCCGCCCCCCGCCCCCACCCACTGGGGGAGCATTGGTCAGAGCTGAGGCAAGATGGTAGATGAGGCACAACAAACACATGCGCTAATGCAGCCATGTTAACTGTTGTGTACCAGTGATTCCCAACATGGGGCGTGTGTGGGAAGATTGTGGTGTAACTAATTGACTTGAAAAAAAAAAACATTGGTGTTAAGGAGGGAAAATAAAATATGAATTATGATAACAAATTGGAGTATTCTTTAGTCATGTGACTGTCACTTACTGGTGTAAGTTCCCAGCCACACACCTTCAACCAACCTTATTACACGTTACGGCTATGAGACTGCATGAGAACCAAAGCTAACAATAAGCAAGCAGCGGAGTTAGCTTAAAGTAATGGAAAAAGTAGTAGTAGTAGAAAACCAAATGTGTAAACAATGTAAATAAGTTGCTTAAATTAAACTACCATTATAAATTATTATCTATATTTATTTAAGTTAATTATTGCAAGTTTTGAAAGTAATCCGTGTATAAACTTAGTAGTCAAGTTAGCTAAAAAGTAATACATGTACACTTGAAACAGTTAGGTAAAAGTAACGGATTAACAACTAAAATAAATCAATTCAACTACATGAATATTGGGTTTAACAATATCCACTTTGAGGTGGAGGTACTTTGCAGTTGTAAATAGTAATGCATTACCTTTACTCTGACTTTACTTGGTATTATTTTTAATAATTGTATTTTTTGAAGTTGTTTTTTCGTAGAGTCCTTTTTATTATCTTGAATATATTTGGGATTTGTTTAGTTTTTGTCGTATGTCGGGTTTGCTCAACTGTTTACCCGATGCCCCCTTTAAAAGAAACAACCACCCTGGCAACATGACGGTGTCGATGGAGGGCTACGTGAGATCATCTGATGGGGGCGCTGCAATATGTTGTGACAAAAACGATCGAGAACCACACTACCCAATCTTGTTGTTGTCAAATAAATTAATCACATCTAAAGCGAACAAACATCCTGAAAATGAAATATTCAGCACTGGAGTGACATTGCTGCCTTTTTTCCCCATGGCAACAGCTGTTCAGGCCGCAGCAATTTGTATGAGAGTCAGAAACAAAACAGCCCAAAATGTGTAGCTCACTCGCAGTTGACATCTTGGTATCCCTTGAGGTGGCGTCCTCCCACGCCTCCAGAATGCATTCTCCAGATAGGCACGAGACCCCCCCAACCCACCCCACTTCCCTTTCCTCAGTGGAAGTGCTCAGGGCGTCTGGAGTAAGGAGTGAACAGCTGTTGGAATTAAATCTGCAAGAGTGAGTCTAGACGGGGCCAGGTTTATTGAAGCGATGTCGACTGTCAGATTGATGGAAGACAACGGGGAGATGGCTCGGCTTGTTAAAGTCAAAGCCAAACTGGATTCTCTGGCTGTAAGCTGCTGTAAATCTTGTCTGTTTGATGGGGAGATTAGTTGTAATTCTTAGGACATAAATACAGCGTTAGCGTGGAAGTGAAGCTGGCCGGAAAAACATGAACATAAGGATATACTGAAGAGAGTCAGCCCAAACGCACACACACACACACACTGCACACACTATTAGGTTTGCTGGAGCATATGAACAAATCTGTATTTCATATGCATTAAAAGTAACTCCTCATAGCAGTTGACTTATTTTCATTCCAGCTGTCAACTGGTCCAAAGCGATCCAATGTCCAGCACTGAACTTCATTTGGATTGTCTATTGGCAAAAATGTAGATGTTCAGCAGAGTTCTATAAGCCTATTTGATGGATGGTCACAGCTATATTACCCTATCAAAGGTCATTTATAGCATTGTTCTAATTTCTAACCCTAAAATTAACTGTTGTATCGCTTGTAAGACACTTTACGGTAAAAACTTTTTCACTTATCAGTGAAAAAGAATCAAGGTATCAACGTGAGTGTGAATTAAAGCATTAAAACTGGATTAAGGTGGATGTAGATACTTAAAATAAAATAGTTTGAAGGTTAACCGACATTGAGCATAGCTTTGTGTCTTTCCTGTTAATTAAGAAATGATCGCGATATTGAGCTATCACACTAGCTGCGGATGTTTGGACTCATTTTCGTAAGTGCTCTCAGTTGATTAGTAATAAATAAGTCCGATCAATTAAATCATGAAAATGAAATGTGATCTGGCAAATCATAATTACAGTGTGTCCTTGGAAGATTTTCAGCCGTTCGGGTCAGACAAAAATCTCAGAAAGGCATCGGTATTGTGCCGCGTATGGATGGGTGAGTTTTTGGAAATGTAATGAGAACTTATTTGGTTGGCAATTTAACCATAATTATTAAATTTGGATGAAAAAAACGTGGCTAAAATGGGATTAACTCATAGAAACCTTGGTATGTTACTACAGTTGCTTCAACACAGTTAAAGAATTTAGTCATTCTGTCTACTTAGGACATAATCCTATGTGAAATACCATATTTAAACATGATCAAATGGTTTTGCAGCAGTGCGGTATGCTCACACCTCTCATTTCCCACTGAATTTGTGCGGGAGCGTGTGTGTGAGAGGTGTGGACACCGATGGTGTCTCACCGACTCTTTTGAAAATGACTCTGACAGTTTGGATAACAGTGCTGCCCCGCTTCCTCACTGCCCACACACATAAAGACACACTTACTGCACCACCGCAGTCACATCGCAGGCTCCTCCAACGCCCAGTGTTAGGGGGTGGGGGGGGCAGCTTATAATTAACTCGCCTGCCAAGTGGTATTATATATCATCAAGGGGCTTGACGTTGGCCTCGAGGAAGTCCAAAAAGTGCTATTGTTCGGCGCCTAATAAGGTCAACGCTCTGGCATGCTAAATTACAGTTATTTCTACCGTTTAACAACAGATGTCGTTGGACGTCACCTCATGTGGAACCTTTCCGGGGCTGGAGGAGGAGGTGACCGGGGTCCCGTTTTGCCGAGCAGAGTCGACGAAGGCGGAGTGCTTGAGTCGCTGTTCAATTATGATTTTCTCAAGGAAGAGACGGGAATACACGGAGATAAGAGAGAAGGAGCGCTAGTGACTTTCCAGCCAAATGGCGGCAATTAATGTTGTTGTTTATCAGCTTGAGGCAGATTTTTTCCCCCCCTCTTCTTCAATTAACTCAGTGTGAGCACACTCATGTGGTTTGATGAGTGCATTATCCATCTAAGTGGACACACTTAACACATGCACTCCACCGTCTCTGTCTCCCCCTGCTTACATCTCCCCCCTCCCTGTCGTGCAAGTGTCCCAAATCCACACCATGGACGGTCTTCTGTATAACACTTCTTGACAATATGCAAGAGCTGTAGTTGTAATGTGTAAAAAGTACGGAGAAATTATGTTGTATTATCACAGCGAAGATGAGACGATCGCTAGCCAAGGAGATACGTGTTCACGAGTGCTGGTTCCAGACTTTGTTGCTATGCTAAGCTAACAGGCCTTATATATAACAGACAGATATGGCAGTAGTATTAATATTCTTCTCAAAAATAAGATTTGTGTGATATGAATTTAGTTGGTGGGTTATATTGAATGAGGATTTCAGATCAAGTATTGCATGGCGACACATTGGAGAGACTGAAGGGGTGAGTTTTCCTGTTGCATTAGATTATATTACATTTGGTAAGTGTTGCTTCCCTGTTACAGCTAAAGTTGTTTGCATTTAAAAAAAAATCAAATATAAGTGTCTTAATAAGATTGTCTACCTTTTCTGTCCAGCTGGTACCTTTTATTCCATCTGGAGTCCTTAACTCTTCCCAGGCTTGGGAATTAGGACATTAAGGGTAATAGAGAACTAAATTACATTCATCTAATATTACCATTGCCTACCCTAATTACACACAATGGATTTAACGAATCATTTAAGTTGGGGGTAGCTGTTCAATTTGAATGTCACCCCAGCAGGTGTCCCCTCCCATAAATTCCAGCATTGATTGAAATGTTATATTATCTCCAGTAGGTGTATGGCCCCACTGTGGCTTTAGACACACCTGTGCCGGAGCACACACCTTTCTGGGAGGGATGCTCGAGGCGTACTTAAGTAGTAATGATCTTTTTATATGGTTAAGAGCTAGATTCCCAGTTGGAACGAACGAGTGGAGGGGGTATTGGAGAGTTTAACCTCGCTCCTTCTCAATTAGAGTGTGCACACAAATGGCTTCGTCTCAGTCGCTGTTTTGTCCTCTCATAGCCCCCCTTACAATAAACTAATTCCTGCCAGTTTCGCACAGACTATGAATAATGGGAATGACAAAAAGGGTCTCTCAGCGGCAATAGTCGTACAGGCTCTAAGCACTGTTTTGTTAGGCTTGACTAGCTTTTGTAATTATGTTTAGCCCGCAACTTCCCCCTTGACCACGTATAGCCCAAAACGGCAGAATTCAAACTACTGAAGTATAAAACGCATTTCACTTTGCAATACAAGCACAGCCGAGTCAAATTTAAATGGTAGCAGACTTTGTTTCGTTTCATGCATAGATCATTTAAGTAAGTGAAAATGGGTTCTTCTTCTTTTTTTTATTATCAAGTATTTTGACTGCATTGGTTGCATTGCGAGGCAGATCCGTTTAATCCAAATGACTTGCTGAATGTAAACCAATGTGATGCCCTCTCAGAGAAAAATGGTGACGGCTAATAACACTGTAAATGCAATTCATGGGACATTATTCTCCAGCCGTGGTGTATTCTTATCCTCGACTTCATGCATATTAATTTGCTTTGCATACTTTCGCAATCTATAATTGCAAATCCATGCATTGTCCGACTGCATAGGCTGCTCCTTTTCATGCTATTGAACGGAGCTACATCGCTTGGCTTAGGAGTCTCTAAGCTAGTTGTGTAACATCTTCTTACTATAGGCCTTTGTGCTTTGAACTGTGGCGTAATTACTGTTAATGGTTATTTCACATGGTGGTATCTTCGCAACAGCAACTGGAGAAAGATGTCACCAAATCCTGATAAAGTTATCTAACAGGCCCTAATTACCCCCAGCCTAATGAGTTACAATCAACCGATCTTGCCAGCAATCTCCCAGTAGCATCCCAAGAACCCTTTCAGTTCAGAGGGTGGAGGTGGGGGAGCGCTGTTCCTTAATGAAACCCAGCATGGAGCCCCCCCAAAAAAGCAGAACACAGTGATTAGAAGCTTACACAAACACGGAAAAGGCTGCAAACAGTGATTACTATGTAACTGTTATCCTGTAAAAGGGAAAGGGGATCTCCGTCATTGAATCAGCAGAGGAAGGGGTTAATTAAAAACACGGAGGGTTACAAGACAACCATGGAAGTACAAGGAGTATTTAATATTCATTAATAGTTATTTCAGTTGCCGAAATATAATTGGGACGTTCTGACTTTGCAGATTACGCTTTGAAGTGACTGAAGCAAACATTTAAAAATGGCTCAGCTGACTACTCCTATACAGACACTTTTCCCCTGCATGAATATCAGTGGAGGATGTGGCGAATAGTTCAGGCTGGTCCGTATTCTATATCTTGCTATCTTCATCATGGAAGTGTATAGTGGCATCGACGGATTCTCTTTGTCGGTCAATTAGGGTTGGTCACCGTTGATGCCGTCAACACCAGGGTCTCTTGACCTCAAACAGACAGGGCCGCCCGCTCTGCAGCATCTTCGGCCGATCCGCTATCATCCTCTCCGTCCATCAAACCGGAAGGGCAGGGTCGGGTCAGAAGCGATCGGAAGCAGTTTCCCCACCGGGAAAGTCTAATGATGACAAGGGCTTCCACCGTGGCTCATTAAGAATATCATCTGGAGGAGACTCCCGTAAAAGCACATAAAAGCCACTGAAGAATGTTCTCACCGGGATTACAAGGCCAATTTACCGAGTGTGAACTAGAGCAGCTCATGTGCGGGCCCTTGAATCCTTAACCCCGGTTGTTTCAAGAACTAATGGCTCCAGATAGACAGCACTGATGTAAGAGCAGAAAAAAACTTGGCGTTTCATGCAAATGAATGCTCGAACAAAGCAGTGACTTGGGTGATCCTGTCAGCATAACAAGACCGCTGCCCCTGAACCACCCCCCCGATACGCCCGATAGCTTCCTCGGTCCCTTCACCGTCTTCCTCTCACACTCCCCCTCTCCTTCTGCTCTTGTCGGCTCGGAGTCAAAGATCTCCCTTAATCAGCACAATGCTCGCCGTGGCAGGTGTTAGTGAGCTTTTTTCTGGCATCTTGATCACCCCTCGGGGCCGCAGCAGCCTCCGACGCTGGGTGCGCAGCAGGGGATGTCATTGGGAGGGGAGCCACCCACGGCGGCAACAGAATCGGGCAAATTGCTCTCTCCGCGGCGAGGGGGAAAGGTCGGGGTCACTAATTCCGGCTTCGATCCAGCGTGCAGAATTACAGTAGGAGGTTAGCGAGACACTTGTAGCTCGATGATAGAGGTTTGCATGAATACGACTGAGAGCCGACAACGTGGCTCCCAACATTAGGAAGAAAGTTTTGTAAAAATACTTTGGCTAGCCTCTCAAGCTAACTAATTATAATAGTAATACAGGAATCCGTCCTCAAAATAACTTATATAATGTACACATTGAGAGGACAATATGGTAACTTTTTACTCCAATACATTTGAGAGCTATAGTTACATTTCAGATGTTCCTGTATTACTATTATAATTAGTTAGCTCGATATATTACTGTATTTTTAGTGCAATTTCCTGATCCAGATAATACTTCTACTTGAAGCCAGGTTAGGGCATGTATTTTTGAAAGATTCTTTTGGATGTGTTTGTTTAAAATCTCATTAAAACCCAACAGCAACCAATAAATCAAACGCTATGCCAAATAGAAATGCGTATAAGGGGAATCTAGCCCGCAGTATCTTGATAAGTCAAGTATAGATTGAATGTGTGTTCAAATATCTATTAAATGCTAAATTGAGCAGTCGGTAAAACAGTGTGCAGATGCATCTTCACCTCATTTCACATAACCCCCATCTGCTTCCCTCCAGTCCTACTTTTGATGTATATACTCGCACCTCCTAAATTCAAGTTTCGCGTTCTGCCTGAAACCAGCTTTCGATGGCACCGCTAATTGGATGACTGCTTCATAAATATTGTATGTACGAAGCAGAAAAGCTTTAAGACTGTTCTCACCTGAGCAGTTTTGTTAATGACTATTTCCATAAATTAAAGTGGGAAAATTACATTACGCAGGTGATGTTAATTCGCCAAATATAGTCTTTGGTTTTGAGCAGTTAATTTCACAGTGCTGACCACCAGTGATTGGTAAATGGCAATGTCAAAAGTTAGCTGTCACAACGAAGCCCATTGCATTACTTTTCAGAATAATCAGATTTTTTTTTTCATTGTTGCGACATTCTGACATTCACTTAACTGTGAAATCTGTCAATGTAAGGCTAATATAGTATTACCCAGACTGCACGGCAGCTCTGCATATGTACACAAAAATGCTGACTCGGCGGAGCAAAGTAGTAGCAAAATGCAAAGTACAGGTCAGCCTATTGGTGGCTAAGAGGCCGAGGAGGCATCTCTAGACCTCGTCTTGCTGCGGTGCAGACTCTGCTGTGCACTCATGTGCACTACTATTCTGCTTATGAGGTAAATTGTTGAGCTTTCAAAAGTAGTAAGAGGGGAGATGAGCTGATTTTTGGTGAGCCGCTCAACAGCGGGGCTCTTCTTCCACCGCTGGAGACGGCTCTGTCACATTCAACTATCAAAGTGCACGCGTCAGCAATCTCCGCTTGTTGTCGGGGGCTTTTGAGGGGGGGGAGGGATTGGTTCCTCACATCCGTTTCTGAAATGTTTCCAATAGGGCTCGAGGTGGAAAAAAAGTGAAATGGTGCGCCCCTCCATTCCTCAGTGGTAAAACAGTGCAGTGGTTTGGTCAAAGGCCCTTTCAAAGGGGTCCGATGAGCAGATCCCACTCAGGTTGTCAATTAAGATGGCACTGCTGCCTTGCTTGAGTGTCTGCGTGCACTTTTCATCGCGAGGGCCTTTGATGCGTAACGTTTCAGCTTGAAGCTTCCAATCCTTCTCCCACGGCGGAGGGAGGGTATCGGACATCCATCATGTGTCTTCAGTGCGTTGACACGCTTTGACATGTTATTGTGAGGCTCGTGGCGATAGTTTGCTGTCTGCTTATGTGCTCTGCCAATCCCAAGTGATAGCATATGACCATTGTCTCCGATGGCAGGGAGGGACCCGGCCTTTGTCATGCTCAGACGAAGGAAGCGGAGTGTGTTTAGAGGAGTGTGTAAAAGGTGAAACCCTCATCATACAACAGGTTATTCTCTCTACACTCCTCCTTCATAGCAGAGAGGTGCTGTAAGCGAGCTGTGACTCATTTCAAGCCGGTTGTGTTCCTTTTAAGGTCTCTAGGAGTTCATGATTAGTACTTAGACAAAATAGACCTGAATGCATTCCCCACTCCACCTCACACACACACACACTAACTCTTCTGACTTTCATACCTGTCCGAGCACATATTTGGGTCTATGAGGCCCTAATTATAGCATACTATGGAAATATTGCAACCATATCCTGTTTGTCAGGAAGGACACACACTTTTAACATTTGTTTACAATGGCGTGCCACAGTTTTTTTTCAGTTCTGCCCCATAAACCTGCAGAGTTCCTTTCAAGCTTGAAATTATGGTAATGTATCGTGTCCCTGGCTCTGTGATGAAATGTTCCTTCACGCGTTGCCCGGAGACTTAATGGATGAGTAGCATAGTTTTATCAATATTTAATTGTTTTTTTGTCCACCTAGCTGAGCAGGTACATCACACTAATGTCAGTAATGCAAAATGCTTCTAATGATGATGACACCAAGCTGATCAGCAGCAGTGATAGGTTTAATGGGAGCATTCTAATGGTGTTCCACAGGGGTGTGTTGGGGCGTTGGGATGACCGACCACAAGGCACAAGGCATCCGATTTGGACAAACATTTGCAATTATAGGCTGTCCAATCGCAGAGGACCAACATGGAGGTTAATTTGGAAAACAAGACATCTGTGGTGAGAAATGGCTAGATTAAAAGAGTAGAAATTGTCATAGTTGTCAAGTCATGCTCCTATTTGCATAGACCTCAAATTTATGCAGCAGCCAAGGTGATACCCCATCTGTGAAAATGCATTGCGGCACTACCAGAATCTATTGCACTTACATGGACAGTGAGTGGGGGAGGGGCATAGAAATTACCGATTATGTGTACATTTACCAATTTATGATAATTTTGGCCGTATTTATACAAAATTGATACTAGATAAGTGCCATTGTTTGTACCAGATTTCATCCAAATAGTTCACAAATGTAAACTTTCTGGCAGTACTAGAGGCACAGGGATCGGGGGATCATCAAAAAATTGAAATCTAGTCTTGATAGTTATTAAAAATGAAAAAATATCAAGCACAAGGCAGGAGCAGACCTTCACTCTTTACTCACATGTCTCTCATCTGTTGCCTTGTGGCTCGTGCGAAGCCTCAGAGATATATTTGGGTGGATTTAAAGAAAAATATGGGCCGTGCATTACCGGCCAAAAAGAAACGAAAAATCTGGAGCGCTCTCTCTGCCCTCGCACTTTCCCCTCATCTGCTCTCTCTCTTTCTAATTAGCTCCTACAGCGAGTGCAGACTGGACAGGGGCCTATAATGGAGCCAGATGTTCGAGGAGATTTCACCCCGCGGGGGAATGTTTTGTTTACTACAAGATGAAAACAGCTCTCTTGCCCTCACTTTCCTTTTGGGGTTGTTTATGTGCATAAACCACATTCCCCCTCCTGTTCTGCTTAAGTTTCAGAAGCCAATAACCAGTTGAAATTTTTTTAAGTTGTTATTCAGGACCTGTCCGACTAAAGTGCAATTTTTTAATTTTTTCCCTACTTTAATCCACAAAAAAATGCCTGCCATGTTCTTTTGAGATACATAACTCAGAGCACAATCCATACCATTGGAATCCAAATTGGTAGCATCAGCAGAAAAGTCACCCCTTGCCTTCTCTGTTTTCCCCTCATCCAACATAGCGTGACAGCCATTATCCAGCTCAACACTTATCACCACAAAATTGACACGTAACCCATTTATGGGATGATTAATTTAGCTTTGGTGTGGCCCGCCGGAGGATCAGTCTTAATCAGCGGAAAGAGAGAAGGGGGAGAGCGAGCTTGGGTCTGAACACCAGCCACTGCAGGGGAAAAAAACAAAACAAATGAAGACACTTGGAATCAACTCCATCTACATCTCGGACGGATCCTTGGAGCGGGATTAGGAGGACCCGGGTCGATTCGGAGTGTCAGTGCCGGGTGTCTGATTGGACAGTAATACCCTCAGACTCGTCAGCATCTTGAGATCCACTGAGGTTGTAATTGGGTAGAGCTATCAAGAGTGAAACAACCGATAAGCGCGATGAGTCCAATAGTATTGGAGGGGAGTGGAAGGGCTTTACAAGATTCCAACGAGACGAACTCCGCAAAGGGTTTCCTGAGTCGATCACAACACTGAGAAACTCAATAACGGCATTATCACTCCGAATGTTTGCAAAATAGACACTTCAAAAAAAAAGTTATCAAATGCATTGTCTGCCAAGGAAGACACAGAATTTTATCATTGATCATTATCATTTGAGTTGCATGGATTTAATTTGAAGGCGAAGGAGTAGGTTGGTCAGCGGTGCAGTGTATATGACAATGTATTTTATTGTTGTTGGGTTTTTTAAATATTTTTTTTCTTCAACATTTCTGTCCCCAAGAAAGAAAACTCTTTTAAACTCTTCCCAGCATAAATACGCACATCCTTTCACTTTCTTTTTGCAAATCTCACCCACCTCATTCTGGTCTCTGTGTATGGAGAGAGAGAGAGAGAGAGAAAGCACAATCACATTAGCATGAAGTCAAATCTGCCTTTTGTGAAATGCCAATCCAATTAGCACGTTCTCGTTGAGCTCCCTCTTCCTAAATGGGGGGCTTTTGCATCTTTTTACAAGGATGATGTGCAGTAAAAGGGACATTTAGCAAACAGCGTGGCCCTCGGGCTTTCCTCTGGGACTATTCAAGCTAGGTGGCTAATGAAACAGATCCATAAAAAAAACAGCGGGGAGCCGCAGGGGAGGCCATGTGGAACACAAGCAGAGTGGCATGGGGGGTCTCCTGGGAAAGAAGAACAGAAATAAAGCATGATCCATGTCAGTGGAGATAGGTGGTGCTTTAAAGGCCCGACAGTATCGATTGTTGATAATTAACCTCATGATTGGTATTAAAATGGAGAAAGCCCAGGTTTACTACTCTTATTGAAAGGAAAACCCATTGTCTTTGTAATCTTGTAGCTAAGGAGTGGCTTTGTGATAATTACATCTATAAAATAAAAGCTTGAGGTCCTTATGACCGCAAATTCTGACGGGGCAGGAAACAGGAAGTAAGCTGGGTTCTTAACAAGCTAACGGGTTAGCCGAATGATCTCAACCACTTTTATTTGGCAGTTAAACCAAAAGTGAGTGCACCCAAATGATCTATAACACGCCCTGGTGCACATTTTTATGGTGCACATCAATCCAGGAAGTCGATGTGTGATAATCTGATGAAATAATCTTGTTTATCTTTTCCAAAGTGGTTTAATTAAAACCTTTGATCACATGGCGGTTCATGTTTCTTGCCTCTTCTCTGCATTTCAAAAATGTCACTATGTTAAAGGGCCACTCCATTGATTTTCGTATCACACTTCCAGAATGTCGGGAGACTTGTGAGAGAGAGATTTGACAAAAGAACCGTGTTGCAACCAAAGCAGTAAAGGCCAAAAAAATCCACACTTTTAGTTCCCTGCAAACTCCAAACACACTAAATGCAAGATAACGTCCCGATGACATCATCAGGGTTATTTTGTAAAAAGCTCCAAAATAGTTACAGAAGACATTCAATATTTTGTTCCTTTTACGCAATCTTAAATAGCCACAAATGAGAGTACGGAAATTTGAATAAACCATTATTTTTGCTAGGTGTTAATAATCAACACAATGTTTATCTCACAAGAGTGGTATGCATTTGTGCTAACTTTACCATGTCTGACTCCTAAAGGCTCCTGGTCAGTGGGGTTGAACTCTAATTTTTTTTTTACTGCAAAGTTTCTGGAGTGTATATATCGCTGGGAGGAAACCCAGCAGACCTCAAATTATCCTCCTCCTTTTTCAGGGTCTTTTCATCATTTCGGCTCTCTTGCACACCGTGCCTTTTACTCTTGGACACTTTACCCACAGTTATATCTGTTCTCGCTTGCACATTATTTTCTTGCTTTCTTCTTCTTCTTCTCCTCGCTCCGGTCCCTGCTTCTGCCAATTTCATGCCAGGCCAGTCCTTGGAGAATCACCAAGGGCATTTGGAAACAATCAGACGACTCCTTCCCTATCCCCCCAAAAAACACAGACCTGAGTTCTCCGTAATCAACCGTTTACATCCCCCTCTCCGCCACAATTAAAAAAAAGGCAGACGAAAATTATTTTTAGACGCGACTCTCGTTTTCCCATTTGACATTCTACTGTTCGAGATTATTTTATCTAAACGCCGCACTGTGCGAGCGTGCGTTCTGTGGCCCGCGGCTATTTTTCCACATGGGCAACCGTGAAGTCATATTGACACTAAACATATGGTCGGCCCTTGTTTTGAGATACACTCCCAGACTCCCGACGTTTCACGTGTCTTAATGAATAATACCATGGTGGATTCCAGCGTCTGGAATCAGTGAAGTTTTTTTTTTTTTTTTTTCAACGGCACCAACCGGGCTTTCATGCATGAAATAGTGCTGTGCATTTCCATTTTTACATGGTGCCGGGGAACACAACGGTTTGTAATTTCATTTGCAATATTATGAGGGAGGAACTAAGAAAGCATCGTATTAAGTGGCTCATTTTATGTTGATTTCCATACCAGTCCAGCTGAGTACATCCCCGGCCTGACAGTAAAAAAGATTTGAGCAAAATCAATGATATTTTTTACGCTACTAAACCACCAATCCTTGGTGATATATCCCTTTGTTATTGAAATGCATCTCTTTCAGAGGACCCTGGCTTCATCTCAAGACTAGCAGCTATTTCTGTGCATGCTGAATGGAAGAAACCTAATACTAAGTGACAGGATGGGAAATGAAAATAATGAGATCTCACAAATATAGTTTTGGAAGACAAACCGTCAACTCCTGCTCAGACAAAAGCAGATATTTCTGTCCGCGGACCTAATTTCAGTGACCTCCGAGGTGCAGGGGAATCTGGAGAGAGAGGCGAGCGGGGAGGATATGTGTATTTGTGCATGACAGCAAAACAGTGTATGTTCTTCTCATTTATGTTTTTGAAGGTCATGGCCGTACCAAGCTGTCACTCTCAAAAAAACAAAACAGCCAGGAAATTAATTAAAGGGACGAGATGAGCTCACAGTCCAGTGTTTTCTAATGAGGGGCCATCAACGACATTGGACAGAGCAGAAAACACGAGACTAATGGTGCCAGTGTGGCCCGTCACGAAGTGCTTGTCGAAAGAAAGCTTTGGAAACTGCTCACGCAGGACCGGCACGTGCACTTTTGCCGCCTTAGGGGAAAAACAATTATGCCACCCCTCTGTTTGCAACGTATCAGCGATGCCAATCTTCCATACCCATAATGCAAACAGCAGTGGAAGTGTGCTCACAGTGTCAACAATATTAAAGTATAGGGAGATTTTGCTGATCCATGTACAAATAACAACAAACCAGGTCTCTCTTGTAAAAGAGATGTTTGATCTCAATGGGACTTGCAGGTTTAATAAAGGTAACATAATAATGATTGGTGCAGGGTGATTGACACATTCCTCAGCAATGAATTCTGCTTACAGAACACGTATGGGGGGGATGTTCAACAATTTCAGTAAAAAAAATAAACTGATGAACCGACATGTAACGTTAACGATGTTCACCATCAAAGTCTTTCATGCTATCTTTTCCTTAACTTGAACCAATGTTGGCTAAAGTTATCATCCTGAGCAAGCCATGAATGTGTGCACCAAAATATGAAATATAATCTAACATAAAATCTACCAAATAAAAAGACAAATGTCATGTTGAGCCGGTTGACGTTGAGCCGGAGCAAAAGTTAGTAGGAGTCATACTGTGGGCAAAAATGGTTAGTTAGTTTGCATTTTGTTGGTGACACTGAATGAAAGTCAGGTGATCGCCAAAGTCAGTAGGATTCATCCTCTGGGGACCATGAATATCTACACAAAATGCCACAGATAAGCTGGACCTGAGACCGGTCAGAACCTTTAGCAAATCTGTCTCTCTCTCCCTCTCTCTCCCTCCGTTTAACAAACACCTGCCCTTCTCGGTGACTTTCTCTGTTTAATTACTGAAAGTTTCTCCCAGCCGAACCCCGGCTGATGAAATGTGATGATGCCAGTGGAAACGTGTTTTCCTTGATCTTGACAACTCATAACTCCGAAACCTTTATTAAGGTTGATTAGCGATTTGGTCGAGGCTGTGCTTTTGTGTGCGTTTCTGTCATGCATACATCTTGACATAACGGCCTCTCGGTGCTCACTACAATATGTGGTAGGCAACGCACACTCCACCGCTCCGCTGCCTCGGGGCTTTGCTGATTAGCTCGCTGTGTCTGACTTTGGTAAACTTCAGTGTTGACTGACTAGTCGAAAAAAGTACAAACTGAAGATGCAAGTCAATGAAAATCAGAAAAAAAGAACCTCCTGAGGCAACTGCTCATTAGCTACTTAAAGCGAGTGAAATTACATTATTTATTTCACCTCTGCTCATATTTATGTGCAACAAATTACCTCTATTTTTTGCTGAATCCAATCATCAAAACCCGTCGGTTTTAAATACCTCGCTATCCCTATTCCCGAGTCGTTACAACCGCCAGCACAGTACTAACTTTATTTTAATTTCACCCCCATGAAAGAATTGTCCAATGGGAGTAATCTGATGTTTTAAAATTAAAATCATAAATATAAAAGGGGCATAGAACATTCCAAAAAAACATCAAATGATCAAATTAGGACTATAAAATAATATACCTTTTGCAGCATATTAATCCCCTCATGAACTAGTAAGACTCTAAAAGGCATCAACTCTCTTTGCCCTCTATAAGTAAACAACCCCCAAGATGGCCTCGCTCTCCATATGCTTCTCAAAAGTTCCCCCGTCAGTCATACCTGCCCCAATAACGTCAGCGCCAACCACACCTCCATCTTGAAATCTACTCCTGCTAATTAAGAGGAGGACAACGGCGGCTACGGTAAAGGTTCAAGGGACAGGCAGCAAACGTAAAGGTGCAGGTTAAGTGACAGGCCAGATGGTCCGAGTTGTGGACCAAAGTCACTTTAAGCCAGTTGGACTCCTCTCACCTTCCCTCTGCCTATAGAGCACTACAGTTGCTGCATGGACAAGTAGAGCAAATTGTGATTGTACACTTTGTGAGGTCAGTTTTGAAATGGGTGTCAAAATGACATTATCTTATATGTTCCAGTGTCTTTGTAGTTACTCAAGGGAAACTGTTCAAGCAGTTTAACGGTGTGAAGTCTCTTTAGTGTGACTTGCGATAAGTTACAGACACCTGAAACCTATCAAAGGACAACAATGGTGATCGATCGTGACCTAAAAACGTTGGGAACGGCTTTAAAAGTACAATTATAGTTCCCAATGAACTGTGGTGAAATAGCAGAAAATGGAATAAAGTAAATCATTTTTATAGTTTTTCTTTAAAAAAAAAAAGGTGTCATTGTTGCAGCACCTTTACACGACAAGACCGTTGAATGGGTGTTAAGCAACACGGCACATTATTCTAAGCTATTTCCCAGCATGTCTGTTCAATTTGATGGCTTTTTTTTAAATTTCCCCGAGATGTAGACACAAACATTAAGGTAATAAGCAAAGCCGAACCCCCCCACCCCCCGCAGGTTTAGCCGGCAGTGAAAGACGCTGATTATGAATCATGGTTGCTTAGGGCTTCATAAACACCGTTCCCGTCTTCCAGGAATCATCCCTTTCAGATTTATCACCGTTGTTTTCTCCCTTCTGATGGGTTTTGACTGACGGCTCTCGAACGCGGGTTAGAGGAAGCAACTGACAAAAACGATCAAAGTCTCACTGTGATGGATCACCCAAACTGAACATGATTGAGCTTCTGGAAGTTCCTTTTTTTTTTTTTTCAGCGTCTAAATAGCTTGAAAGCACATTTGTCTGAGTCCAGGAGAAATAAACACACACACACAAGCGATAATGCAGGGAAAGGACAGTCTCGACAAGCTGCGAAAACCCATAATCACGTTGGCAAGGTGCTTAAGATGCAGCAAATGGGAGGGCAGTGTTTGTAAAGCAAAGCGAACCCTCACCGCACGTTTCAGCATTGAATACTCGCACCCTTTTTCCAACGAGCCGAGTGCTATTTATCGGCCAAAGTTTGCTTTTAAAGGTGGAATCATTGCGGCGTGTTCCCTTACGGGGCAAGCATTTCACTATCTGCCGATCCAAGAGTGATGCACACATTTATACACACACTCGCATGCATGAGGCCTGCAGCACAGATGGATATTGATGACAGTGCAGTACCAATTGGTGTAATTAATGCCCAGGTTATATTGGAAGGACGTGGAGAGCAATGTGGGCCATTTATCACCAGTAGGCTCACTTATTCTCGGCCCATTGAGCCTTTGGAGAAGACTGGATGAGCAGAATCTTAATTGCAGGCTTAACCCAACACATCGCCATCTTCACCCAACGCCTGAAGACAAGGGAGGGAGGGGGTGGGGGGGGGGCAAGAAGGGAAGTCAAACAGCCAGCCAAAGCTCCTATTTTCCTCCTTCCAGTTGTCATCGCTTTGCCTCGGCACAGTGTGCAACGTTGGGGGGAGGTGGAAAAGTACATGTGCGACATGGCGGCTGCTGGATATCTGAGTGAAAACGGGGAGGGGGGGGTCCGTCACACACGCTGTGGGACTCAGAGTGGATTACAGAACTCCCGAGGAAATATTCCTCAGCCCCATTGAAACTGGCGGTGGAAGTGGAATGACCGCCGTCGAGCCCCAGACCAAATATTTACACTGTACGGAGACGAATACAGAGAAGAAGGAAAACACATTCGGCCAAATAGAAAATCGACGGGGAGCTTGCGGTGTGTATTTACCCCAATCGGTGCAAATGTCACCGTCATTGTAGAAGATGTGCCATTTTCAAATGTGTTTCAGCAGATCTGCTTTGCAGAGTATCTGCTGCAAACATCAGCCGTTTGGGGAAAAATCTCCACCAGGTTTTCACGTTTCTTCCTCTTATTCTATTTCTTTCACAATTGCCTCCCAACTCCTCAAATGCTGACGTTTAGTCAGGACCCCCCTGGCATCAGATCTGGATGGATTAGGTACCCCTCTAGCCTTAGTTATCAATGTGTTTCAGAAAGAAAAAAGAAGCGCACATTGACATCACTGTGTTTTACTGTGAATAGGAAAGAAGGGAAGACCTGCGGATATAAGACGAGGGAAATGTAAGAGATGAGAGGAAGGAGGGAGAGAGTTGTCATGCAAAAAAAAAAAAAAACATCTGGGAGATGGAAAGAAATAAAACACAGTTGACAGGTGGACGCAAAGGAAGAGAGATGTGTGTACAAACGCTTGCGATTTCCAGAGAAGGTTCCCCTCTGTGCATAGATGCATGTTTGTTTGCAAACAAAGAAGCAAAATGAATTTAGCCAGATGCATTTTAAGCAAAGACTGTAGGGGAGAGTGGGGTAAAATGAGCCACTTTTTTTTTACGTATGTGGTTCTCCAAGTGAGGAAAATGAGACAGAAGCACAATGGAAACATCTACTCTTAATTTGGGATGTCGTCAAACTGAAAATATATGAGAGCACCGATGACAAATGCTCTTGAAATATGACTTCAGTTGTGGCTCAATTCACCCTAGGCTACAATATTAATATGTGTCATTATTTATATTTTAAAGCGACCTCGAGCAACACGAAGCCAACCAAGAAAAGTTGAATATTCAGTTAAATCTTTTTTCGTTCTCCACATCATTCTCCTTGAATGCAAAGGTGGGTTTCTCTTTGCGACATCATGCTATAATGATGAAGACCTGAGACCAGAAACTTAATTCTGATGCAGTTGCCCCCTGCTGGCCATTAGAAAGAATGCACGTTTAAGGCATTTTTGCCTGCCTGATTGATTTGATTTCTGTTAGCTGGAAAGACAAAGCCCAAGCTCCACGCCCCCATGTCCCTCCTGTCTTCCTTGTTTTTGCACATCGCCACACCTCTCTGTGTCGTTTTATCATTACTCACACATCTCCAGTGACTAACTGTCTGCTTGGCCAGCGCCGAGTGAAAAATGCAAATATTTCAACTGCACTCCATTATGAGATGCACAGCAAACAAGACACCCCCCCCCCATCCCCCCTCCCTCCAAACCACTTGTGTCAATACAGGGGAGGGGAGAGATATAATGTGGTATGATAGACTGCCGACCTTTCTCTCTAATCAGAGGTGTCAATGGGATGAAAAATAAGCTGTTAAATCAGGTGAGAACGCTGACGGTGAGCAATACAGACGCTGTGGCGTTTCCACTCATGCCCCGATCACTCTTGAACATACTGAAAGAAGTTGACGGTGTACATGAACATCCAGTCACCGCACCGAATTCAGCAGGTCGTAAAATACGGCCACTTTGTCACGCCCCTCTGGGAGCTGACGCTGACGGACAAGGATCACGTCATTGTCTGTGAGACAGCTTTCAACTAACTCCACGTTAGATATTGGACACTTGGAGTAAAGGAGGAGGAAGTCGGGTGATGTAGTGTGAAAGGTGACAAAGCCCAGGGAGGTTGGGCTGGCTGGAGCGGTAAAACAAACACAGGAGACCCTTGTCCGGGTCCCAGTGGAAACCAACAACTCAGCACTTATTTTAAGTTATGTACCTTATTTTACATTACATTTTTAAGGTATGCAGTGAACAAACTTTTTGTTACCTGACATGCTGAACTTATGTTAGTTACTTTGTGTAATAAACGAGTTTCAACCCAAACCACAATGTTTTACTGAACCTAGCAGTATTTTTGTCTATTTGTAGTCCTGCCCAAGAGAACAGGTTGTTCATGCATGTAGGTAATTACCCAATGAAACTTCTCATGTTGGACAGTTAGGTGTTCTGTTTCCCCCTGCTTCCAGTATTCATGCTAGGCTAAGCTAATTGCCCGCTGACTCTAGCTTTATATTTAATGGACGGGCACGGGAGTCGTATCAACAATCTCAGAAATCTCTCTTTTCAGGTCAGGGGGCCAAGTTGTTCTTATGGCTGATCATGAGGGTATATATAAAAAAAAAAAACACACATTCAAACTTACTTACTTGCCAAGAATTGAGAACACAAAAATTTCCATGACATTTTTTTTAAATAAAACAACCAAAACACTCCCCAAGGTATTTAATTTTTATATATGACTATTGTGAGTCAGACATTTGTCACCTCTGTTGTTGATTTTCTTGGGGAACAAATGATTATGAAAATCCATATGTGTATATACTGCAGTATGTTGACCATGTGCACAAAAAATAAAAAAAAGTTCTGCTCCTCTTAGAGCACAGCAGATGGGTAGAGGAGACATCTGCAGTGTGTAGTGTGTGTGTACAACTTTGTCCCTCCCTCCCCCGTGTCTGTCTCCTCAACCCTCGGGCTAAACACACTCCATTGTATTCCTCGTGTTGACTCGCAAGGAAAACTGTCACCAGTGCTGCAGCCCCGTGCCATCATCTGGCTCCTCGGAGGGGATTGGTGGCTCGGGCGTGTGCGTTCTGCGTGAATGTTTGCATGTGTGTTTCGTTGGGTGGGCTGCCAGCCCCTCCGTCTCCGTTGAGCTGATTGGCGTGGCAGTCGTGAGGGGGAGACACTAATCTCATGTGCCAGGTCGGAGGCATCGCACGGGCTGCTATCACTTCGGCGGGTAAACAAGTTACCCGTACAGAAGTAATGCTGCCGCAGTAAGTCAGCTGACTCAGGGAATGACAGCGAGGGAGGGAGAGTCTAATGCATGGAGGAAGCAGCGGGTTGACAGACGATGAGGATGTCCAGAGAGTTGCGAGTTCAACGCCAAGTGAAGGGCACGTTTTTTGTGTTGAGACAACATCACTGGGAATTACATCCATTTTCAGGCATTTTGGAGTCTATCCTTTAATATTTACTATGCAAGATCAAAACATTGTAAAGTGCTATAAAGCACCTATATATTTATGACAGCAACGTATCAAATCACTGATGAACCTACAGAGAATAATCCCCCTAATGTTTTATACACAGCTTGATTGTGAGTTTCAGCTCATTATTTGGCCGTTCAGGTTTGTTTCCCTCTCACCATTCTCATAGTGTTGCTTTCCACCACAGCAGGCAGTTGTTTTCAGCCTTAAAGTTAAAAAAAAAAAAAAAAAAAAAACCCACTGGTTAACATAGTGGAGCAATTAGCAGCTAGATATACTCAGGAGTTGGTTGAGATCGAAAACAAAGAAGAAAAAAAAGAGTGGATACAGATATTTTAAAGGAAAAATGAGCTCCCTGTTACGGGTATGTCCGTTTGAAGCAATACATTCCTCAGTGCATGCTATATTGACTGAGAACGCTGAGTTCTCCTGCTGTGGAGCCCTGCTGTCGCTGCCTACATGGACCAGGATGCATTGCGTGTGAGCTTCTGATGCATATTGTGATTATGCATTTTGGGTCCGGCTGTCTTATGCTACATTTTTAGACCATGGGGCGGGTAGAATACTTCTTGAAATATAAATGACTTTATTGTCATGGCAACAAGATTGAGACCAGATTAGGAAATTCACAGGAATTAATTAATGTTAAAATGAAACCTACGCCGTTGGGCAATGAACTTGGGCAACACACACACACACTGGATTCCCCCTCCGTAAAGGAACACAGTGTGCGCTTGTATTGCCTGGTAATGTGGCAGTCACACTTCAAATACTAGAAGGAACATGGTGATTTTCTGAGTTGCAAAAAAAATAAAAAATAAATCGACACATGAATTAAATATTATTCCTCGGCCACTTTTCAGTGCTGCCACAGCACTTTGGTATTACCTGCTACAGTTAAGTCAATGCAGTCTCACTCGCCACCAATCATGCATGCCACCCTCACTCCCAATCCTTTAGAAAGCACTATGTTATTCATACAGGAAGGAGTCATATATTCTTTTTTGTCACTCGAGCAGTCTCCTGGTAAACATGCAGCAAAATGGGGGGTTAAAGATCTTGCTCAAGGGCACTCTGGAAGCAGTCGTCGACGGAATAGCAGATCCCCTTGCTGCACGAGCCGACGTTTGAAATAGATGATGAAGCCCGACAGCATGAATCCTGAACGTCCCGGTGGTGACACAGGTGGTTTTATCACACATTTTTATCCCACACACACAGACACACTCGCGTGGATAGAAACATTAAATCAAAAACACAAATTGAACCCTGCACAGAAGAACCGTGTGATTAATAAAGAGGATGGGAGCGCGCCTGCTGACATTAGGGTGACATTGTGCACATAAACATCTGTTTTGTTTTGACAAGACAGGCTGCTCCCTTGGGTTCCTGCTGCTTAGCGTCATCAAATCCTTGTGGATTTATCGTGCGCGAGTGTGTATTTGTACGCGTGTGTCAGATTGTATATAGTATGCAAGAATGAATTTGTATGCGCGCCGTGGCCATTTGTTTATGTGTGCTTATGTGTGATGGGCTAATTAACTGGAGCCCCTGAGCAACATGCACATATTTTCTCCTTGGGGGTGGGGGAGCAGCCGGCAGTGGTTTAAGCATAGGGTCCAGACACATGGCCTCTCGTGGGATGCACACTGTAGCTCCCTCCCCTTGAGTGTAGCAAGAGAGGCAGGAAGTAAACCATAGGTTCCACATGGTTCACACTGGGGTTGTGGTGTGTGGCTGAGGAAGACAGAGATGGGATGCAAAGTCATATCTAGGAAAGTGAATTGGTGCCTTTCTAATCTTCCGTCTTACGCTTGGCTCCATGTAGACACCAGCAACGTTTCATTCATCATAGCTTAAGTAACCACCTTTGCTGCTTCTTAAATGTTGTGGACATCCCAGATACACCGGGTAATCAAACGCCATCCTGTTTGAGTTCATAACATCTTCCGGAGGTGCTCGGTGAATTTGAGCCGCACTTCAGCTGGTTTACTACAGTAGTCTGTGTCGTTGTTGTGATTTCTTTGCAATAAACGGATCAAAATGGATTCCGAAATGACTAAATAATGATGACGATTTGTAAGAAGTCAGAAGTCATGGTATGCTAGGTCTGTCTACAAGACAATTACGTATAACCTTTAAAATGTTTGAGTTCAGATGGATTGGAGGTAGGCTATGCTAACATTGTACCCGCTGCATCATCATTTGGAATTAAATACAAATTTGCTTTGCATTTGGTGTGAACATACCTTTACACTGCATGCCAACATATACCTCATTCATACACATTCATACACTGATGGTACAGCTTCCTGGAGCAATTGACCCTTTTGCTAATCCCGCCCTCAAACACAGAATAGCCAGTCTTCATTTCCAGCCTGGTTTTGATGATTTAGAGCTAGTCACGGTTAAATGTTGTGCCTGGAGCAAGTGTTATTATTGAAAAGAAAAACAATGTTTTTTTTAATAGAATCAGTCACATCTCACCAAAAGTCTAATTTGGAAAGATTCATTTCCTACTATTTTCCAACAACCAGCAACTCTGGTTTGGGTCAAAAAGAAACCCATAAATCCATTGCTTTTGGCAGAGGAGCAAAGGGAAGGTCAGAAATCAGAGAAGCAGTGAAGAGAAACCGCTACAAGGCCAGAATATTTTCACATCTAACACTGGGAATTACAGGGGGGTGTATTTTGACCAAAACCGGAGTGATTGTTTGACCAGTGAAAGACCGACTCGGATGGGTTTGGTGACTTTTCTTTTCTTCCTGTAGACATTGAACAAAGTGTGTTTTACGACACGGTGAAATAATAGTTGGTTTATTTGGCAAGAAAGTTGCTGTTTCTTGTAAAACCACACAGCTTTTACTCTTTAACAAAAAGGTCTATTTCTGCAAGGTCTTTTTCTATTATATTTTTCAGACAAAAGAACAAGCACTTGTAAAGTGTGATCTTTAATGTTATCTTTTGAAC
The DNA here is from genome assembly GCA_029853015.1 of Chelidonichthys spinosus. NCBI lineage: Eukaryota > Metazoa > Chordata > Actinopteri > Perciformes > Triglidae > Chelidonichthys > Chelidonichthys spinosus. Next base: position 7,865,454 of record CM056843.1, on the reverse strand, counting down.
CTCTATTGAGTCATCCTGGATCTACCATTTAAAAGGGAGGGTTAGTATCTTGTCCGAGCACACTTGAACATGTTGGCTGAAGGAGGTGGGGATCAAACTCCCCCTCTATCTCCCGAGCCACACAACACATTGCTCGGAAGTCCTGCAACCCCAATGCATCAATCAAAAACGAGCAACCAAGGCTGTCACCGTCACATACAAACACCCTTTGATGTAGCACATGCAAATACCAATATTTTCCTCATGCTTTTCTTCTCACACACTCCTTCTAACCTAAATACTTCAACGAGCAAACCACCCTATTCATAGAGCCGTCATATTTATGCAAATAAGTAAATAAAACATGCATGCGTACATGCCTGACTGCATATCCCCCCCACACACACACAACTTTGCAGTCTTACCACAATCAGATATGTGCAATAGTTATGCGGGAACATGCATGCAAATTGGGCATACAAGGAACCTTATGGAGTATGAAACATCAAAGACAAAGTGCCGGCCTTGTCAGAATAATGCATGCGCAAACAAATTTTATATACATCACAAGAGTATTTTGTTTGGTTGGTGTTGACTATATGGCAGGGGATATACTGAGCAGCAGGCGAGAGGCCACTCTCCCTGGAGGATTAACCCAGCAGATCTCAGTTCTCTTCTCACACCCCTCGCTCGGTGAATCGTATCAGCCTGCACGGATAGCCCAATCCATTGATCTCGGCAGAGGGTGGAATTAGCAAATTAATTAGTGTGGTGAAGGGGGGCAGACAGAGAGCTCACCACAAAAAGTCATTGACGAAACAGAGTCCCATCCAGAAGGCGCTCCCCGTGCCTGTGGAGACTTCAGGTTGAGGACTCGGGCTTTGTACCTTTTATGTAAATACACCTCTAATGAATTATTAATGGGCAAGTGTCATGGGCAGCGTTACTTTGGTATGCAGATGAGATATGTAAATAGACCGCAGCAGCGTTGGACCAGCGGGTTGGTTTAAGAGATCACTGAAGGATCAATAGTGGGAACGGGTTTAGAGAGAGTGCATTAGCGTATGTATGTACACATGTTCATGTCAGATGCTGTAGACCTGAGCATGAATGTAGCGATGTGGACCGGAGCAGAATAAAAGGAGTCGGGATTGTCGACGGAAATGCCCACGCGGACATAATGGAAATGATGTTTTGACCAAAATGTGTTATTAAGAATAATTTGATTCCCTGTCGAGGTCAATATGGAATAATTCCTGTTCGTTGTTGTTCATTTCTGTTTTTTTTTTAAGATGAATGATGCACACATACTGAGTTTTCACAGTTGAAGCGCCCTGACAGTCCACCCACACAGGTGTTTTCACTCATGTTGTCTAATTAGACCTCTACTCGGGACGGCGTGGGTGTGGGCTTGATTGACATCACCATGACTCCCCTGTCGGCACCTGTGAGGATGGAACCCTGTTATCAGTCACATTGGTGCATAGAATCTTGGATTGATGACTAGACATTTCATCGGCCAGGAAACGCATGTAGATGCACAGGGCCTCTATGGGTCACTCAAACCTCTGAGAGACAGTCGGCAGTCGGCTAGCTCTTTGCTTTTTACTACTACAAGCTGCTCTGTTGTCAACAACGCTATGCAGAGAAAATATGCACACAGGCTGAAATTCAGCCGTGGTAATGATAACCCTGTTGGGCCATGCACTGACTTAAACCAAGTTGGACTCAGCTAGCCGCTACGCTAATTCATGCAGTGTAAAATGCCATGGGCACTCAGTCTCCAGTCTTAGAGCTGCTAAGTGAAAAGCTTGCTAAGATGTCTGCACACTTGTAATGCACTGCAGATGGATTTGTGTTTTTGTTTGTTGAAGTGGTTCACACAGACGTCTGTATTAAAAAGCTGCAGCTTTTTTAATTATGGACTGTTGTTGACTGTTTGAAAGGACTTTCTGAACCGAAAGAGATCAGATTTATCTGACTGCTTGAGTTAGTTCATGAAAAAGTAGCCATATGCCGGAATAAATGAAATGAAGGATGCAATACACTATGCATCAATAATCAAGGCCTTATGGTAAAAGGCTGTTATGCTATGGAGAGACATATTAAGCCTTTTGTCAGGCTTCACGTTGGCTTATGTTATGACAAAATGACCTTGTATTGCCGATGCCTGTTATCATAGCAACTCAATCCTGCCTGGGTGTGCACAACAATGCTGACTGAGTTTCCTCTGAGAAGGAAGTTACTGAAAAGGTCTGAAGAGTCCGGGGCTGGAGCCACAGATGCCTCGGCCATTTCTCCAAAAGGGCCCGCCTCCCTTGGTCTTATCCATTCTGGGAAATAGCTTTGGGACAGACATGGTCCTTTAGGAATACCAAATGGGCCAATCTACCTGTTTTATGGGATGGTCAGACAAAAAAGAAATAAGAAGAGTGTTGTGTTGGACTCAAAGACATGTCCGCCCACCGGGAAAATGTCCATGATGCCAAATGGCCGGTCCTCCCCTATTGGCCTCCATGCCAATACAAGGCAGGAGAGTGGAATTCAAAGAAGTGAACTTTCAGCCCACAGTTGGTGCTATAAGAACTACTTTCTTGAGAAGAAATAGTCCCTATAAACGAAATCCTCGGTCGCAGAGATCTTTAAAGATGGATATCTCAAAATCTGTGAAAGTAGGAGCAGAATTATCTGAATGTCTGGAAACCACTTTTTAAAATATGATTTCATTTCTTTTTGCAGAACTTTTGAAAGAGAAACTTTTGTCTAGGCTGAAAAGCACTCACGGGTTATGTCACAGGTACCTGTGCATCCCAGCAAGATAAGATTTTCCCAAGTTGTTAATTCACTCTCTAAGTTAACCACTTAGGACAAAGCCAATGAAAAGTTGTTGCAAAAGCAGATTGTATTTTCTTCTGCAATTTGATGCGTAATTTATTGAGTTGCCGTTCTGGAGCTTTCAATTATACCAGACAACCTTCCTCAGCATATTCCGTTTGCCCATTTGTAATAATATATTCAAACGTCTAATTCTGTTGATGAGTATCACGTAATAAAATTGAAAGCCTCGCTAAATGGGCCTTGTGGTGAGATTGTTTTTCCAGACGATGATTGATGTGGTTCTTTTGGCTCCGCGTGTGTGTTCTCGGAAGATCTCTCGGTGTATTTTGTATGAAATCTAATGATTAAAAAAAAGGCCACATTGTGTGTAGCTTTTTGGGGACTAGCACTCCTTCTATACATCTCATTTCCACACTCCTTGTGCCTATTTGGTGACTTTTCTTTTGGAGTAACGGTAATGAGAAGCACGGTGGAGCTGGCGGGGCACAGTGGGATGGAAAATGGCTCGGTGTCGATCAAAGTGTCAAAAACGGAATACAGCTGCGCTGCACTCTAGCCTTGAGCCGTAGGGTGAGTCAGAGACTCCACATACACACACACACACACACACACAGTGACACACCTAAACTGTAAGATCAATGCGGCTGATTGAGTAAAGGAATGGGATTCAACTGACTTTGACTGACCCTACCCAAAATGAGATATTCCTCCAGCTTTTGGAAATATTGGAACCAACATTTGTATGTTTTTTAACGATTGAGGACACATGTCTTTATGTGTAATCTTATATTTGTTAGAAATATAAATATAAATTGTGTGTCTTTTATATCTGGACCTCGAGTCTGTCATTGAAGATAATAATAATATCAATACAATCACCGCTGTGTGGAGCCGGCGTCTTGGAGAGAGAAAAACGTGACTTGAGAAAAGGCTTAAATCTCCAGCTGGAAGGCTCTTAAGACACACAAGGAGAGCACACTTGCAAGTGTGTGTTCCGGGCCTCACACATAGCTGCTCCGTACATTATACATTCATCCACATGGGAAATAATGAGATCACGCAGATCATTCTCTCAGAAAAGGGAAATCCGTTGCATTTTCATGGCTGGTGCCCCGCGCATGTTAACAGCGTGAGGCGAGGAGCAAAGCCAACTCTCCCTCCACGCGCCTCTCTCTCTCTTCTCCTCTTTTCCTTTCCCTCTCACTCTCTCTTTGCGTCCGTCTTTGCTTAATGCAAAATAAGTTGGAACGTGTTGAGGGAAAAAAAGCAAGAGGATCCCGCTGATGGGTATAAGAGAAAACAAAACAAAGAGGGGTAAAAGAAAAAAGGCAGACAGCGGGGTCAGCGTTCAGTCTGGGGAGCTTGAATCACTGTTAGGAGAGGCTGGATGTGCAGTAGTCTAATTCACTCTCAATAGTACACAATAGTGTGTTGATCATAAAAGCAATTTGGTAATGCGGATGTTTTAAAAAGGGCACAACTGCCGGTACACACACTGATACACTGCCAAAGTGTAAAAAGAGAAACATTCCTTTTTTTTTTGTATGATATCACCCCATGATTCATATGTCAAATATGATCTTCCCTCACGATGTCTCCCCTAAGTGAGAAACTCTATGCAGTTGGCCTTTCCCCAAACTAACGAGCACCGTTTTTGATCGTTTTTGAAAGTCTGAGTGTTGTAAGCATGTATTATTAATGCTGTCTGACTAAAGGTCTTTTTCATGCTCAGATTGTCCATACAAATGAGGAGCACGTGAAGTTGTTCACTACTGAGCAGAATGAGACGTAGAGGATTCACCATTGGGGGATCGGAGCACACTCGACCCCAAAGTCCGGTTGGATTTGACGGGTGTGAAAACCGTGTCCCGTATTTGTGACCAGTACATGCGGCCCCACATCTCCAAAATATAAAAAATAGCAGATATAATGTTAACCCCTATGGGCTTGGCATAGTTTTCACAATAGCAATTAGCTAGCATAAATCACGTAGACAAAAATGTACTCAGGTACGGAATATTACAAATAGGAAGGGGGGGGGGGGGGGGGTTACAAATCAATCATACCTATTCCAAAAACAGCCACATTTTTGCAGAGAAACCTGTAGAAGGTAAAAACAACAAATTCCACCAAATATCTTGTCAGATATTGACAAAGTAAAGACGAACGTATTACGTAACACATTCAACTGGAGTTCCACTGCTACCTTGTAATGATGGTCTGTCAAAAGAGCCGGTTCTTTGAACCAGGTTAGTTCAGTCGGGTGTCGTCAGCAAATTAGTCGACTTTTTGCCTGTATAGAGTTTTCCTTTAGTTGTCTGTGCCAGTATAGCAGAAATACATAACCTGTTCTGTTACCAAGGCTAAGGTTTTTGTTCTATGGTGTTTAGCATTCTAGTCTCCTCGTCCAATAGCACCTCTACTGGCTATGTGTTAGATCTACTTAATGTGAGTGATTCAAAGCACTATTTTAAGGTTTTAATGCAGTCAATGAAGTAGTGAATATGACTTTGTCACGCACACATCAGCTTGGTATAGTAGATTTTAAAACAGGAGTTGTACAAATTTACTTGTCAGCTGCCTTGAAGGTCATATTTGACTGTTGTGCAGACGAGATGAGTGAGAATCAAACAACACATTCTTAAATTTCTGACCGCCCAGAACGCCCAATTCACCACACTCGGTTATCTCATCTCTACTACTACTTTCTTAACATACACCCTCAATCATCCGCAGAGCTACTTAAGCTATATGAATACCACTGATTTGAATATGTCTTGGCTGAGATTTCTGGCTTAAAAAATAATTGCATTATGGCCCATATTCTTTTGAGCACAAGAATCCCAGGCATGCTGGAATTTCTCCCACACAATTCAAATTCAATTTGAATGCATTTGTATAGCACTCTATCCCACAAAAACAATGGGAATAAGCATCTATTCATACAGGAGTACACATAAAATAAAGTATATGTGCATGTGAACAAGCATACTGTACAAATCTGGTGTTTTCATACACCCATTATGCATTTGCATATCCTGTGAGGAGTAATGGCGCGTATTTAAGTCCAAATATTGAAAAAGTTTTTTATGCTTGACTGGAAAAGTTGATCAAGCAAAACGCAACAAACTTCATCATCATTAAGCATCTGACTTTAAATGTCGCCTGCCCTCTGTGTGTGTTGTTATCTGAGCCTCTCTGTGCTTTGTTTATGAATAGCCGTTGCTATGTTGAGAGCTGTGTGGAGCCAATAGGAGTGTTATGAATTTCAAATTTAGCACAGTTAAAGTCCACTGAAGCATCTGTTCCAGCCAAAATACGAAAATCTGCAGCAAACAAAAACAAAAGGAATACAATAGTTGATGAAAAATATGTTGACACTATTTCATGACTGACAGTTGGTTGAAGGGATTTATGAAATATAAAAATAAAGCCCTCATGATGTCTTTGATAGAAAAGGCCCAGTTGGCAAATATATATATTGGATTTTTGTTTTTTTATTGAAATAAATATTTAGTTGGCACACGCATAATTATTTTCAATGTGCCAGTCAGGATTGAAAAGCTCTTCAGCGCTACTCTAGTCCACTTTGACCCTTCGTAGTGGAAACCTTACTAAATTCAGAGACCTTCAATTCATATTTTGCAATTTGTTTTACAAAAATAACTAACTTTTCAGCATCCTCAAATAGGTTGTTTTTTTGGCTCTTTGAGTAGGCTATATTCATATTCACATAATCATTCAGCGGAGCATTTGCAAAGACGCAAATTCAATATTTTTACAAGGTTTTTTATCTTCTGCTGTAAATTGGGGGAAATTGGGTTTTCTAATGATGAGTTTTCTTTTCCCAACAACTTCCAGAAGTAAATACATTTTGAAGTGAGAGCTCAGCCGCGATGAATAAATGTATTTGTGATTTGTGGAGGCTTACTTTTTAGAACATAGTCGGGGGTGGAGGATAGTCAATCAAGCAGTCACCTTTTTCTCAATCCCCTTTCCCCCCAAAGTCTACTTCCATCTATTTGTCATTTCTCTGCCTCCCCCTTTTCTTCTCACCCCGCTCACTTTCTCTTATGTAAGTAGTTCTCATTAATCACTGGCCCGGCGACCGACTACTAAGGCCCCCGTATAGATTTTTGTCAAATTGCTTCTGCCACATAAATCTAGCACATATAAATTTGTGTGCATTCAAACTTACAACTGACGTGTGATTAATGGGAACACATTTGCCTGTTGCGCTCATGCCTCATCTTTGGTGAGCGTGTGAAACGGCGGCGTCGCGCTGCGGGTCAACGTGGAAAATCTATCATGTGACAGCTTCGGTCACGCCGAGGCTTGTGGGCAGTTTACTGCCGACCCGCTACACACACTGGAAAAGATATCAGTCATACCTCCTCTCTGCCAGTTCCCTCGCCGTGTTCCCTCGCTTGCTGGTCAAACCTGTTTGTCATGGGCCTCTTTGGAGGGATGACAGCAAAAACAATCATTGATGGAACTAAAAAGTCCGACATTTGATCATACTGCAATCTCTCTTATGTACAATGCATGTTACTGAAGATGTCGTGCAAGGACCCTGTGGCTCCAACTTTTAAAAGAATATTCATCAGGAAAGGGGAAAAATACTTAACGTACTTACCTAATACCGTATCTGACTTTCTGACTGTATCTGTTTTTTATTTAAAAATATTATGCCATAGAAATGAACAAATCTACAAAACAACTAAGAACTACATTTCTTAAATAGTTAAAGGTACATTATGTCCCTCTGAAATATTGCGCAATAGAGTATAAAGTAACTGAAAACAGAGATAATCAAGTATAACGAGCAAAAAGGCCCTCATGGGGAGGAAATTAACACAGGAATCCGTAACTTATTTATAGGGTCGCCCCTAAAGTTGAAATCATTTGCAAATGTCTTGTCTTTTATAGAGCCAAACAAATGTTATGCATGAATTAAAAAAAATGTGTAATTGGGACACATAATGTCATCATTGCACCTGTCAAAAGTGATTACTGGTGCATTTAAATAATATAACAGAAATTTGCGTCTGAAAACGAAATATTCCAACTTCTGCTTTGTTTCCCTGAAGACTTTTATTTTGACTGATTGTCACGCTCACAAATATCTGGATTGCAAAATCACTTCCTGATTAGTCATTCCAGGAATCCTCTCTATATTCACTCTAATCCACACTGTAAACACCACAGCGGCAACGTCGTGAGCAAATAAATCCAGATTCACTTATAAGTGGAAACATATTCAAAAGTATTTGGTTTATTTATGTGGGGAAAGAACACATGTTGCCTACGAAGGGGTGATTGTCTGTCCATCCGTCTGAGACGAAAGCTTAAAATGTATGACATGGCATGACACGCATATGCTTCAAAGTGGTGTTCTATTTATACACTTCCCATGAAATCTTAACTGCTTCAAATTGATAAGAAAGTAGAGAGAAACAGTCCATGAAGATACAAGAAGGCAGAGTGTCGTGTCTCCACTTATTTAGGTGTAGTGTAGGTTCTATGGCATTCATTTGGGGTAATATAAAAGGCAGTGACTGCCTTTTGTTGGTGTGTGTGTGTGTGTCCATCTCCTCTGTGAAAGTGATCAAATTACCTGTAATGACACCGTCCTCGGGGGTGCGACCGCCCAGCAAGATAAACGCCGATGGAATTTATGTGATCACAATTAAATCAAAGTTATTGCAGGAGTTTCCTTATGAACTTGTTTATTTGTTCCATCCTAAACACATAAAAAAAAGTTAGCCCTCCATTCCCTCCCGCGTCTCCGTAAAATAAATATGAAATAGAAATCAATTTAACAAAGCCCCTAACTGCTATTCCTCCGACGCCATTTCCCCGCGGTTGCGGTGGAAAAATAAAATCCAAAAGACAATAAAAAAGTCATAAATTGTGGATATCAAATAGCTTCCTCGAAGGTTTATGGTCAAATTCCCCCCGCTGATGTGATTTGGAGTCGTTATTTTCGCACCGGTGAGCATAAACGGGAATGGAATTCATATAGAAATAGCATGGACCCGTGTTTGATGTTGGAGAAGTGATCAATGATTTAATTAATTAGCATTACATGTTCAAGCCTGGGGAGTAGTAGCTTTGATATATCTGAAGACGACCTGCAGCACACCAACCTCCCCCCCCCTCCCTCTCCTCTGCTGCCTGCAGTGTTATCTGCCTGCCTGTTCTGTGCTATCGCCCCTCGTAGCCTCGGTCGGACACGCCGCTGCTGCCGAAAAATGCACCTTTTTGATTCAGGTGAACGCAACGATTATTATCGAGGCTTCGCCTGAGCCTCGTGTTCTCACAGTGAAACCTGTGTGGGAGGTCAGCGCATTGGCCTTCTTTTCTTTCTTGTATGCGTGGGAGCCTGTTTGCAACTTTGCATGTGGACGGGTGATAACGGGCCCGATGTCAGCTGTGATTGCTGGCAAGATAGCCGCCAGAGGGGGGTTTGCTGCTGCTCGACGAATCAGCTGGTTATGAACCCCTGAACCGGCACTTTGTTGTGATACGATCGGAAAAAGAAAAAGAAAAAAAAAAACACAAGCACACATTGACGATCACAACCACTTGAACCTTCAGTAACCCGACCTGATACAACCTATTTCACGATCAGTGCCAACAAATGCAGATTTCTTTTTTTGTAAATAAAAGTCAAAGACGGATATAACAATTTGTGCATAAACTGCATTATTGACTGACACCTACTATCGGCTGATGCCAATGCACCTCAATATTTCTGCACAACTTATTTTTATTTATGGTATTCATAATATTCACTCACTGTTTTATTCATTTAAAAAATGTAATTACTCGGTATGCATTGCCTAAACATGAATTATATTCAAATTTATTCTAATTTGTCTTAATTTCCCCCTCTCTCTACAGAAAAATGAATACTACCCGCTGCTTATTCCATTCAGGCAACTCAAAATGCTTCAGAAGGGGGCAAGAAAATGAGCAAGACTATTTCCATATGAACACGATGAAAAACCTAGCCTTTCTTGGCTTTTTGTCTTTTGAAGACAAGCATGAAGAAGAGAAGTTTGAATATTTGATTGAAATTGTACGTAAACAAAACTCCCAAGCCAGTGTTTCTCTCCAGCTGTGTCCTTACCATACGTCTCGTCATTTTCCTGTGAGCAGTTTTTTGGGGGGAAAACTTTCTCCAAATTATTGAACTTCGGAGATTTAGAGTTAGACCACCGTAGTTTTTCTATTAAGGCGCCCATTAGAGATCCCGCGGCGTGCAGTTAATCAGAGCGTATGGGAATGGATCTGGAATCACCTAGGCTGTTATCCCCTCATTCATCAACACAGACAAACAAGCCAAACAAACTAAAAACCACCACTTTGGGTTGCAGTGGGCCGATGGATGGGTCAAACAAACTCAGAACTTTCACCTTGGACGTTGATATACATGTCCTGTGTGAGAAACCAAAAGTTAACGTTGTTTATGTAGCACAGTTACTTAAATTACATGTTGTTATGTTGAACATAACAAACGTATCAAACCGATCTTTTCCTAAACCTAACCATGTACCGCCACCGCTAAAACTTAAGTTGTTTCCTGTGACATTTATTTTGAAAAGATAATGTATGGGAGAGAGAACATGTTGAGAAACATACTACTATATGTCTACTACAACACCATAACAACCTATTAAAAAGGATATTTCTCCCTTTAAGTGGCAAAAATGTAAATGAATACACCTTAAACATTAAATAATAGTTGTGTGGAGAATTGCATGGTTTGGATAAAATACTGAGAATAATGCTGCTGAAATACAATCTGTTTTTATGTATAACAATGTAAAAAGCTCATTTATTTGTATTGTAGGGCCTTTCCACTTAATTTTTGGATGTAATTAGAGTATTAATTCATTTTGGTGTTGCCCTTTGACCAATTAAGTCCTCTCAAATTAATATAATTTATTCCAAATGCAAACACGCTCAAAGAAACAATGAACCCAAATCGACACGATTTACCATGTTATATTTTAATTTCTGCAGAGACAAAAATGACAAGCAATTTATTTACACAAACCTGTACAAAAGCAAATTAAATTATGTAAAATATCTCATAAATAGAAGTGGACTTGCGTTCAATACACTTTGCCATGTTCAGCTAAGCTGCGTGCATAGTGACTCATATTAAACGATGATAAATTGGTTCCTCAATTTCTATATCAACATCCAAGTCGCAGGACAAATAGTAATGGTTAATATTACAAATCTCATCACACACTGTGAAGGCTATACGTTGGAGAGGAGAGCCGGCCACAGAACACACACCTCGGCAGGTATTTCACGTATTTTTCCTTTCATGTCATCTCTTTTTTTCTGCGGGAGGTTCACCTTGCATGGACTTAGTTTCCATCTGTTCTAGAAATTCAAAGCATCACCTTGCGGTGTCGTGGCAGACATATTTGTAGGACAGGGATACCATCACCAACTGTACTGATATGCATACTCCAAATCTGCACCCGTGTTGCTCAGCGCATCCTGAGGTGTGTGTTCTGTCAGCTACTCTACCCCCGCAGCTTTTTTCTCCCCCCCCCCCTCCCCTCCTCCCACATCCATTCCTCAAACCATCACGTTAGCATTTTTATCTCTAGGCTCCCTCAACTCTGAGCAGTCAAATGTCTCCAAGCATTTTTTTCTTCTTTTTTCTCCCCACCTCTACCTTTCTATGCCTCTATATTCAGTCCTAGAGCTTGTTTCATGCACAAAAGAAGGTTACTCGACCTCTGATGTCATACATGTACATGAGTGGAACACGACAAACAAAAATAAAATCCATTATATCATTATTATTACTACCAACAAGCAACTGTTGAATGGACTCATTCGGTAATGCGCTATGCTAGGAATGGATATTTTTCAACAAGATAACAGACCTACAGGCTCACTGACATTTGACTGGTTGTCCTCCAAGAAGCCTTTGACATCATGGGATTTCATCTAAGATATGCAAATGTATTTCAGTCCATTTCTTAAACGCCACCCCCCTCCCCCCATCTATTTTTGTAAGCGCGTCACCATAATTGTTTTGCACCGTTCCGAAAACCAACATTTAATCAAACCGATCGGTATAAAAAGGCACAATTGCATATTTGCATTCACTCTAGTATTGTTTTTTTTTTGTGTGGTTTTCTTTTTTTTGTTTGTTTGTTTGTTTTTTCAGAAGCATTCTAAATTTACAAAGTGGCACCAGATAAAGAAAAAAAACATACATTGTACATTGTCATGATCATTTCCAAGGTTTTCGACTGTTAAAGTGTAACAAAATACTTTGTGTGGGATTTTACAAAGTAAAATACAGGATGAAGATAAAAAAAGAATTATGTAAATGAAAGATACGAACGATTTGGGTTTCTGTGCTGACGATGAAAAATTTGATTATGTACGAAAAGTGGAAAAAAAAAAAACAATATGAGACTGAACTGATGTACTAAGTTGTACTACATGTCACTTTAGGTATAACAAAAGCAAGCAACAAGGTGGATTTCCATGTTTACAGGGATTTTTTTTTTTTTTTCATTTTGTACATTTTGTTTTACAGTTTTTTCTTCTTCCTTCTCAGTAAGTGAAGTAAGTTGCCATTTAAACGTGCAGTAAAAAGTAAATATTTATGTATACAGTTGATAAGTATAGGAGCACTTTCCTTCGAACAAGTAGTACTTACAGACTATAGATCGCCGGAATGCAGAAAAAAGCCACTCCGGGTTCAAACCAAAGGGGTTTTTGCTAACATACAAAAAAAGGTTCCATTGCATCTGATATTCTTTTGCTTTGATACAGTCGTGAGAGTTTGCGCCCCGTGTGGCCGCGACAAAGAAAGAAATCACCGTAGACAAGGAGGCACGACATCTCAACATTGTCATGTGTCATGTGTTCGGAGCGGTCATTAGATGCCGCCTCTGAGGATGGAATGGAGGTTTTGTTGAGGCAACACACTCTTATCTCAACCCTTTATGAGAAAAATTATATAATGTATAGTTAAAGACAAAGTTCTGTAAAAAGGATGCTATTTGTGTGTGTAATGGGGGAATGCTTCGTCCTGTTGGCGAAGCTTTGGTTTCACTTTGACGCCATTTGTTTTTCTCCGCCTGTAATCCCAATCCCCGCCTTGCGTTTTTGATTGTTCTCCATTGAGCTGATTCTTACATTCTTGCTCAAAGATGGCGTCGCCATGTACAGTGGGAAGCGACACCTTGCTAGTGCTAGAAAAAGAGGACTCCCGGGCAGCCACGCTGTGTCACCTTGGAGGCTTGAGAAGAGGTGGGGGGGGAGAAAAAGGAGTGGATGCTTGTTGGTCACATGTAGATTATGATATTTATTGCTCAGTCTATCACACAACAAGAAAGGAATAACAGTAAAAAAAAGAAAAAGCTGTCCTTGCAGCTATTTTAGGATCAGCTTGGCCATGTTTACGCCCGCCTAAGCCTATTATCGGTGTACATCTACAGTATACACTAAATATAGCCTACGAACACACACTATATACTGCATATCGGGCCCATACACACATACAATTTCAATTGCACCTCCGTAATTTCAATCTCTGCATGCCACATACTGTGCTTACCCATGATTTTCAGTCCAGCAGTGCCCCCTGGCCATAAATGAATCTGCATATGTGTTATTGTTTTTTGCGAAAAAAACAGGGTCGGTATTACAACTCGATACAAACAGTAGCGTTCCGCATTCGGTCGTCTGAAATAGCCGCGACTGTGTGCGCAGCATGCTTTTTACAGCCAATGCGGCGACGGATCGCGGCTCTTAAGATTTTTGCATCTCGTGAGAAGGGGTTTTTTTTTGGTCTCGACCTCGCCGATCAAAAGACAAAGAACGAGAGACTGAGGAAAAGGTAGCAAGACAAAAGGGGAATGAGAGCAGTTAGCGTTGTTGCTGTGGTCCAATGTTTATGTACAATGAATGTTTTTCAGCCCGTACCGGCTGGTAGGTTTTTGAATCGGTCCATCGTGAGTTCGAAGTCGGAAACAAAGGTTGTGTTGCAGCAAATTCCATCGGCGCCCGTGTCCGTCCAAGAGCCTCCGTTTCAAGAGGGGACGGACACAGGTGTCGTTGTCTGAGTATTTAAAGCTTCCCGTCCTTAGAAGACTTGGGCACGGTTACGTTTTGGTCTACTACTAAGCCCACGATTATCACAAAATAGTCAAGGTGACGGAATCCATAGACAGCTCAGTATGATAGAGACCATTATGTCCAATATATTGTTGTAGCCACTGAACATCACGGCCAGAGCAGTGTTCTGAAATTAAAAAAAAGGCATAGCCAGACACGCTTTGAAGTCAAAATAGTCCACATGTACAGCTTTTGTTTCTAGAAAAAAAAAACTGAAAAAGAAAGGGTCTCTTTTGTACATCTTCAGGGAATGGAGCCTTCATGGGGGTGGGGGGACGTTGGGGGGTAATGCATGCATGTACTATATGTAAAATGAGTTGATTATTGTACAGATTGACTGTCAAGCAGCAGATCATGTCCCAAGAGCCCGACTCGCCAGTAGAAACACCTCCATCCCAAGTCCCATCAGTGCCCCTCAGCAGTTCCTCCTCCTCCTTTCTTCCAGGTCATGGCCGGAGACAAAAATTGTGTTTATATATCCACATAGATTTTTCATTAAGGAGCTGTCGTAAATGTCTTTGGAGATAGTTTAGTCCCACTTCGCGGTGCAAGGGGTGGCTAAAAGCTTCTAGAGCCATAACAGGTGGTGGGTAAGCAACTACGCTCAGTGTTGTATCTCGATGCCACGTGTTGTGGCACAGTGGGTGCGTCTGACACTCACAGGTACACCTCCCGCCGCGTCAGAGTGCCACAGGACGTGGGCTTGTACTCCCCAGTGGGTGCAAGGGGGATCTCCTCGGTGGGGTGGCCCAGCGTCTCCTCTCCGCTTCCCGGCGAGCCGTAGGAAGGCGAGCCGAAGGCCTCGTAAGAGGAGGAGGAGGAGGCCATCTTCTTGTTGAGCAGGTTGCGATTGCGGTCGCCCATCATGTGAGCGGCGGTGGGGTCTCCATTGGCCATGGCGGCCATGGCGAGGGTCTCTTGGCTGCCGGGCTCTGCGCTGCTGCTGCCGCTGCCGTTGCCGCTCATGAAGGTTGAAAGCTTTGGTTGTTGGGGGGTGGTGGTTGACTTGGATGGCCGTCGCTCAGGCGACGTGCGCACAGGCATCCAGCAGGAGTCCGAGTGGCCGTACTCGTCACATTCCCGGGTGCACTTGCCAGTCATGGCTACGTCAGGCAAAGGCCGGGAGTCTAGAGGAAGCAGAGAGAGAGGAAATAGAGTCAATGATACTGTTTGTTTCATTAAACGTGGGATATTTAATGATACACTAACATGGCTAAATAGATTTCCTAGCTCTTAGTGTTTGGTGTGGTATGTGTCACATGATTTGGCTATCGTGGATTCCTTCATTAGATGCGTGAACTCATATTAACTCCCTACTGAGGTCATCACTGCATCTAAATGTTAATGGGGAAGGTATGAAACAATAAAAAAAATCGGTCACAATGGTTGCCAGGCATCTATTCTCACAGCGAATACAAACTCATCACTCGTGGAAGGGAACTTGTCGCTTGTGCGGCTAGAATTGCATTTGTTTCTTTAACATGCACAACCCATATCACATGACAGAGACGGTAACGGAAGAAAAACAAAACACCCAATGAAAAAGAAGACTCCACTGGCTACGACAACAGCCTCAAAACAGTGGGCGTGAATCGGAGTTGAAATAAAGTCATGCTTTAAAACGTGTGCTGGGGGTGAGGGATACGCAGGCCTGCTGTGAGTGTGTTTGTGAGCTGGGAGCACCATCAACACCCCCCTATTTCCTTATCTTGTGATTGACAGAAGGCAATCACATTCTGATCTAAGTAGCTTAATAGCTTTGTGTGGCTAAAGCGCCCCGGTATCCTCTTAAATCCACTAATAGGGTTCTTAACCAATTACCTAGCTGGGAGCTAGCCACAGATTAGCCATGTCTACTGAATGATTGTGGAAAGCTAATTAAGTGATTACAGTGGTGCGCCGTGACAACAGGTTTGACGGGATACCCCGTCAGACAGTGCACAAGTCTTGTTTCGGTGCAATATGGGAAATAGAGTTCTACAAAAATACAGCAAAACCAAAGTTGTGAGGAAGGAGCCGTGACGGAATGCTAAGACATTACAGTTATGCGGATGTTTATAGAGATGCTCCTGATGTAACTTATTCATGACCTGATGCGAAGTATGGAAACCCATAAAAAAATCTAAAAAAAATCAAGCAAAAGCGAGAGGTGAGTGCAAACCAAGCCAAGCATGCCTTTGCCCATATATATAAAAAAGAAAAGAGTTTGGACCATGGCTTACTTTTAATGCTCTTTTTCTCCTGTAAAAGAAAAAAAAATAGAACACAAATCACTCTTTATGTTTTGCACTTATGCAATGATATAGATATATATATATATACTGTATGAGAAACCTTGAGCAACATAGAAACTAAAAAAAAACACGGTTTTATGCAGAGCAGACACATGGCTGAGGACACGATGCAGGGTCCGAGACAAGGACGGCGAGGGGGAGGATGGGAATAACAGAATGCAGTCCTGCTGATTGGAGTGGTTAATCAAAGAAATGAAAACACTTTCACGATGAATGCCTCTCGGCAAAAGCGTTCAATATTGCTTCTTGCTAGAGTGCCATTCCTGTGCTAGCCAAGAAAAAGAAAAATCCTATTTCTACTCGATACTTTTTAGAATCCATTTTCCCTTTGTATCAGCTAATGATCGCCTGTCAATACAAAGCCAAAGCCTTGGGGGAAGAAATAGCATATAACTGTATAGCAGTAGTGAGTCCTAACAACTCGGTTTGAATGCAAAGAAATGAGAAGAAAGGCAAGAATGTGAAGCAGAATCACGAAGAGTTAACATGCCAGCTGATGTGGTGGAAATGATAAAAAAAGGCTCCTTTTCTGCTTGACACAGCCATCAAAGAGACAAGCCAGGTACTGATCGCCTTGCTCATTTATGTATCAGGCTAACCACAATGCACGGCGGCTCTCACAAGTCCCCCTCCTTCCCCCGGTGTCCTGCTCCCCTGAATGCTCATCCAATCGCCCCCAGTCGCTCTCAGAAAAACTGGTGAAAAAGGAAAAATCAGCAGGGAAGCCTTGCTTGGTCCTGCTCTCGTGGGGTAAGCAGCCAACCTTGGGCATCACGTCTCCGCCGCTGTGCACAGTTAGCTGCCGAGGTAGTTAGCTGCCGCTCTGTGTGTTGTGTGTACTGAGGGGGGGGGGTGCTGATTATTTCCCAGCCACGGTCCATTGGCTCGGCGGGCCGGCTAAAAATGAAGACGTCTCCTGCTGGGCTAATGAACTGGGCTGCTATATCAAAGTAAAAATGCTGTATTTTTCCACCAGTGTTACATCCCTCTGAGGTTGAGCCATCAATATGAGTACTTTAAAACCATTTAAATCCATCCAGCTATCACCAAATAAGTAGCTAGGGTCTACTTAACCTGCTGGCTTAGGTTGATCTCTAAGTAACGCTTTCATGTCAATGTCCCTCAACTTTCATCACATGAATATTTATTTTAAGTTTAGAACGAAACATCCCTCTCGGCTTATCGATTCAAACTTTACTTTAAAAACTAAGAGTCTGTCGAATAAAAGCAAATGCATTAGAGTTTGGCTGATAAAAAAAAAAAAAAAAAATCTATTGTAATTGTTTCAACTATTTCTATGCAGACGACACGCAACGCTGCTTCCAAACATATCCATAGGCCCTTCCAAGACCCAATTCAGCAAATCAGGCCGTAGAAAATATCTTCAAAGAAAAAGCCCCCGAGAGCACGCGGGCGTCGTGGCAGCCTTTTGTTGCGTATTCACAAACATCCCACGAGCCCACACTATCAACCGTAGGATAACACAATACAAGTGGGTCACTCGGCTTTGTTCAAATGAATCCTTTTAACACTGAGAGCCGAACAAGGCGGGCCCTCCATACCAGGTTATGTCCCCCCCAACCCCTGGGGGGGGGTCGGGCCTTGTTTGGGGATCAGAAAACGGTGGCCCAGTGTGGGCGCCAAGGGGCAGAGCTCGCTATATTACATTAGGCCTTTTTTTATCACATTCACTTAAAGGAGGGAGAGAGGAAGGGAGTGATTGGCGGATTTGTTAGAGGGGCGATGGGGAGAGCGGCGGCGTTCCCCGAGATGTAATTCCACACGGACAAAAGTCACGCCGCCGGAGCGATGATTACCCAGTGAGACTCCGTAGAGCAGTGCTCCTCACGCCGGGTATACGCTGAAGACTTTTCTTCCATTCGTGCAAAAGGAAAAACATGCTGAAAGTGGGCCAGTGGCTGCACTGGTTGAGCCGCGGCTTTTCTTAGCCGGCTTTAGTCAGCCGCTCTATCAGCCGACTGGCTTACACTCTGGGATGTTTCAAAGAACCCTCCACTGCCGGGGTACGGCAGCAATTTGATGCGGCGTCTTTAGCACTCGCTAAGATGTTGCGGTGGTAGGGAGAAAAAAAAAAGGGGGGTTAGAGCGTCGTCGCCTCTGGCCGTATACACGATCATGCCTGCTGTGTGGGCATTTCTGGGCAATTACACATTTTGTTTTGTGTCACAGTTACTGTACACTGTGTTTTTCGCCGCATATCAGCGAGTCCCACTTGCCCGCATTCATCTACGTCACTCCTTCCTCTCTCTCTCTATTTTTTTGCTGTGAACCGCTGCTGCACAGACTGGAGCTCCGTGACCTTCTGCCCTCTCTTTTTCTGGCTGGCGTACTCGACCCAAACAGCTGAGGCATCGGGAGGAAGGGATGAAAAAAAAAGACAGAGAGAAGAGTAAGCAGAGGTGATGATACTTTTGTGTGTCTATGCCGTGTCTTTGAGAGACACTGCAGTTGGCTGGACAGCAGATAGGGGTGGGGTCAGAGGAGGGAAGGAGGGAGGAGGAGAGTAAAGGAGAGAGAGAAAGACAAGGAAGGAGAGTGTGTGTGCTGAGTATAGCAGGGTCAGGGCCTGGGAGAAAGAGAAACGGCAGATTGAGTGGAGAAGACAGCATGGCTGCCTCTGGGCCGTCACAGGCCAAACACACTGCCAAAGAGAGCAGTGGAGAGGAGAGCAGGGGAGACAGGGGGGAGAGGAGGAAGAATTGAGGACATTCGCAAAGACAGAAGGAGAAGGGAGGAAAGGACGGAAAGAGGAGAAAGAGTTTCCGATGAAGGGGACTTTGATAACAGAAGACAGCGCTGTGCTGTAAATAAACCCCGTCACACACGTAAACTTGTCAATCCGCAGACCTCGACTTAAGCCGCTTTAAGGTTTCAAATTATCTCGGCAACAATGAAGTCCTCTGTCTAGGTAGACACCGAGCACCGCTCACCTCCGTGTTAACGGAATCTAATATGCTTCCATCACATTCCCTGCGTTAAGAGAACAAAAATAAAAACGATTTAACCTCCAAATGTCATTTACTCGCATCCACAAGGTTCGGATTTAAAAGAAAAATTGAAGGAAATCTACTCGATGGATACAACGAGACAGAGTGCTTTCAGGGCTCGGGCTAAAAGAACAGTCTGGCTTAGAAAGAGGGCCTGATATTGCCTTCGCCGGCCTCATCAAAGGCCTGCCTGTTCGGACAGATCTGTTTCACACGGCGAGCAATCAGCTGCGGAGATGACAGTGTACATCGCAGAGTGTCACACAGATTACTCCGCGCCCGGCTGAGGGAGGGAAAGTGGGAAATATTTATCCGGAAAATCCAGCTGAAAATCCGACGTTCACGTCGCCCGGGTTGGCGTCACCGGGGCCCCACCCTGGAGCCAGGCCCGGGGTTGGGGCTCGCAGGCGAGCGCCTGGTGGCCGGGTCTGTGCCCACGGGACCCGGCCGGGCACAGCCCGAAAGAGCGACGTGGGCCCGCCCTCCTGTAGGCCCACCACCCGCAGGAGGGTTCAGAAGGGGCCGGTGCGGTGGGATTTGGGTGGCTGTCCTGGGCGGGTGCCCCGGCGACCCAATCCCCGGACGGTGACTCTAGCCATGGGGACATGGAATGTCACCTCACTGGGGGGTAAAGAGCCTGAGCTAGTGCGGGAGGTAGAGCGCTACCGGCTACAGGTAGTCGGGCTCACCTCCACGCACAGTCTGGGCTCTGGAACCCAACTCCTTGAGAGAGGCTGGACTCTCTTCTACTCTGGAGTTGCCCGCGGTGAAAGGCGCCGAGCTGGTGTGGGCTTGCTCATAGCCCCCCAGCTCGGCCGCCATGTGTTGGAGTTTTCCCCGGTGAACGAGAGGGTCGTTTCCCTGCGCCTTCGGGTCGGGGATAGGTCTCTCGCTGTTGTTTCGGCCTATGGGCCGAACGGCAGTGCAGAGTACCCGGCCTTCTTGGAGTCCTTGGGAGGGGTACTTGAGAGTGCTCCAACCGGGGACTCCATTGTTTTACTGGGGGACTTCAACGCTCACGTGGGCAACGACAGTGTTACCTGGAGGGGCGTGATTGGGAGGAACGGCCTCCCCGATCAGAACCCGAGTGGGGTTCTGTTATTGGACTTCTGTGCTGGTCACGGTTTGTCCATAACGAACACCATGTTCAAACATAAGGGTGTCCATCAGTGCACATGGCACCAGGACACCCTAGGCCGGAGGTCAATGATCGACTTCGTGGTTGTGTCATCTGACCTCAGGCCGTATGTTTTGGACACTCGGGTGAAGAGAGGGGCTGAGCTGTCAACTGATCACCACCTGGTGGTGAGTTGGATCCGCTGGCAGGGGAGGAAGCTGGACAGACTTGGCAGACCTAAACGCGTTGTGAGGGTCTGCTGGGAACGTCTGGTGGAACCCTCTGTCAGGGAGGTCTTCAACTCCCACCTCCGGGAGAGCTATGACCAGATCCCGAGGGAGGCTGGGGACATTGAGTCCGAATGGACCTTGTTCTCTGCCTCCATTGTTGACGCGGCTGTTCGAAGCTGTGGCCGTAAGGTCTCCGGTGCCTGTCGTGGTGGCAATCCCCGAACCCGGTGGTGGACACCGGAAGTAAGGGATGCTGTCAAGCTGAAGAAGGAGTCCTACCGAACCTGGTTGGCTCGGGGGACTCCCGAGGCAGCTGACGGGTACCGGCAGGCCAAGCGCGCTGCAGCACGGGCAGTCGCTGAAGCAAAAGTTCGGGTCTGGGAAGAGTTCGGGGAGGCCATGGAGGAGGACTATCGGTCGGCCTCGAGGAAATTCTGGCAAACCATCCGGCGCCTTAGGAAGGGGAAGCAGCCCTCCACCAACACTGTTTACGGTGGAGGTGGGGAGCTGCTGACTTCGACTGAGGATATCGTCGGGCGGTGGAAGGAATACTTCGAGGATCTCCTCAACCCCACTGACACGTCTCCCATTGGGGAAGCAGTGGCTGGAGACTCAGAGGTTCACCCACCCATTACACGGGCTGAAGTCACCGAGGTAGTTAAGAAGCTCCCCGGTGGCAAGGCACCGGGGGTGGATGAGATCCACCCTGAGTACCTCAAGTCTCTGGATGCTGTGGGGCTGTCGTGGTTGACACGTCTCTGCAACATCGCGTGGCAGTCGGGGACAGTGCCTCTGGACTGGCAGACCGGGGTGGTGGTCCCTCTATTCAAAAAGGGGGACCGGAGGGTGTGTTCCAACTATCGGGGGATCACACTTCTCAGCCTCCCCGGGAAAGTCTATTCCAGGGTGCTGGAGAGGAGAATTAGGCCGATAGTCGAACCTCGGATTCAGGAGGAACAATGCGGTTTTCGTCCTGGCCGTGGAACACTGGACCAGCTCTATACCCTCCGCAGGGTGCTCGAGGGTTCATGGGAGTTTGCCCAACCAGTCCACATGTGTTTTGTGGACTTGGAGAAGGCATTCGACCGTGTCCCTCGTGGCATTCTGTGGGAGGTACTTCGGGAGTACGGGGTCGGGGGCCCTCTGCTAAGGGCTGTTCGGTCCCTGTATGACCGGAGCAGGAGCTTGGTTCGCATTGCCGGCAGTAAGTCAGACCTGTTCCAGGTGCATGTTGGACTCCGGCAGGGCTGCCCTTTGTCACCGGTCCTGTTCATTATTTTTATGGACAGGATTTCTAGGCGCAGCCGTGGGCCGGAGGGGATCTGGTTCGGGAGCCACTGGATTTCATCCCTGCTTTTTGCGGACGATGTGGTCTTGTTGGCTCCTTCGAGCCAGGACCTCCAGCATGTCCTGGGGCGGTTTGCAGCCGAGTGTGAAGCAGCCGGGATGAGGATTAGCACCTCCAAATCCGAGGCCATGGTTCTTGACCGGAAAAAGGTGGCTTGCTCCCTCCAGGTCGGGGGGGAGTTCCTGCCTCATGTGGAGGAGTTTAAGTATCTTGGGGTCTTGTTCACGAGTGAGGGAAGGATGGAACGCGAGATTGACAGGCGGATCGGTGCAGCGGCTGCAGTAATGCGGTCGCTGTATCGGTCCGTCGTGGTAAAGAGAGAGCTAAGCCGAAAGGCGAAGCTCTCGGTTTACCGGTCAATCTACGTTCCTACCCTCACCTATGGTCATGAACTTTGGGTCATGACCGAAAGAATAAGATCCCGGATACAAGCGGCCGAAATGAGCTTCCTCCGCAGGGTGGCGGGGCGCTCCCTTAGAGATAGGGTGAGGAGCTCCGTCACACGGGGGGAGCTCGGAGTAGAGCCGCTGCTCCTCCACATCGAGAGGAGCCAGTTGAGGTGGCTCGGGCATCTGCATCGGATGCCCCCTGGACGCCTCCCTCGGGAGGTGTTCCAGGCATGCCCCACCGGGAGGAGACCACGAGGAAGACCCAGGACACGCTGGAGTGACTATGTCACCCGGCTGGCCTGGGAACGCCTTGGGGTCCTCCCGGAGGAGCTAGGGGAAGTGTCCGGGGAGAGGGAAGTCTGGGCGTCCCTGCTCAGGCAGCTGCCCCCGCGACCCGGTATCGGATAAGCGGAAGAAAATGGATGGATGGATGGATGGATGGAATCCAGCTGCTAGGAAATTCTCGAGCCTTATATAAAGTGGGAGAGGAGACGGATGAAAAGCGATACAAAGAGACAGCGACGGGAATGAATGACGCTGGAAGATGGGTCTCCGGAGCTGTCGTGCCACCTCCCTGCTCGTTCTCGCCACCAACAGGGTGTCGTTTAATTAGGTAAAACTCCACCAACTAATTACGGCAGAAGAGCAACCCCCCCTCGCCCCAGGGCACCGCCTCACCACCGAGAGGTCCTCGGCATCAAAGACAGACGGGCAAACAGACACGCACAACCAAAGGTGGCTTTGGGGAACAAAAAAAGGGGAAGGAAACAGCGAAAAAAGAGGCCAGATTGGAGGAAATAAGGTGAGGGAGGAAATGTAGGAGCGTGGAGAAAAGAGGAGTAGTCACTAAATTATTAACGCCGCGGCGGCGGGGCTCAGACGGAACAATATCCACAGGAAAAAAGCGATATTTGCCTTTCTCTTGCTGAGATGTTTGCCAGACAATTAAGGAGGGATGGGAGGAAGAGAAAGATATGCAGTTTTGAGGGGGAGAACAAAAAGGGGGAGTCCTGGGGAGCGGTGACCTTTTTAGAAATCGCAAGTCACGGCGAGCGACGACGTTAATTGATTGCATTAACGTCAGCGGTGGAGAAATCTTCAGTTCAGTTCGAAAACGTGATGCCACTTTGCTTTAATCAGTAGAAAATAACACATTTCCCGTCTCTTTTATTATTAAATCACCTTAATGTGTTCCTACACATAACACCCTGTTAGTGAGCCCGTGTGACTCACAGTTGCCCTTTTTTTTTAACATCTTCCCATGTGCTGCTCATAGAGCAGCTGGAGGAATGCTATTGAAAGTGGCAGCAGGTGATCTATTCTCTGCCTTCTGAGCTTCTTGAAGTATTTACTGCCTGGCAAGGGCGACTAAGGGAATAATCTGGAGCCACCTCCCCGCCATGCCTCAAGAGGGCCAGGACGGGCTGCAAAAGGAGGGAGAGTGAGTGGAGGGTAAAGATACAGAGGCCTGATCGAGGTTTGTAATGAGCTGTCACCTCCTTTTGCCTCGCTTTCCCAGATGCCCAACCTCTACGTGGAGCTCGGCATTAAAAAAAATACACATGAGACCGTCCAGAACTTTTTTTTTCCAGGGCTATATGTAGGTAGATGATGACATCCCATCCTTCTCATGCTCCCTCATTTTAGCCGCCACCTATTCCCCAACCAGCATCCAGCATTACAGTATGACTGCAGGTAGGCTTTATGGGTATGATACGGCTGCTTTTCTCTTCCAGCAGGGTCAATACTCTTTCTGGAATAATGAATGTGCTGTGGCCTGCTCCCGGGGTAATTAATTGAGGAGAGATTAACTGGCATAATTTCATTCTGGTGACGATCTCTCAGCCCAATTATCAAATGTGGCTTGCACTCTCCCCCCCCCTGCACAACCCGTCCACTCTCACCGGGTCTCAGCCTCTCTCTGCCCATTTGAGTCAGCACTCAAACCCACAAGAGCCCATAAATAAAAATGTCCCCGCGCGTCACACGCCCTCATTCATCTTGCATGCGTTCAGGCGGTGGGGGGGTGCGGCCTCTCATACAGCAGGTGGTTGTCTCGTTCGCCCCTATCTCGCCCTCTATCTCTCACAAACACACACCACATGTTGCACCTTTAGATCACTCGTGACCCTTAACCTCATCTAGAAGTGGAACAACAGCAGGATGATGCGGAGAGGAGAGAAGCAGAGCGACTCATCCACTCTGCTAATAAAGAGTGATGGCGATGGCTTCCTGCCATGCACACACACACACACACACACACACACACGCCATGTCACCACCAATTTCAATGTGCCGTTTTCTTCAGCAAAGGAACTGAGTTTATACAGAATCCTCTGGAAGACCCGCGAGGATTAGCATTAGCCGCTCTGCTATGGTGCACACATGCAACACTGCTAGCAAGTGATAAAACAACATGGCATTCTCCACTCGTTTTCCACGCCGCACAGACACTGCAAACCTTACATTAACCATGCAGCACATGTGCAGCTTGTGTGTGGATGCTCAGCATTCCCAGGCACAGACAGGGAGACAAGCACACAGCATTATTTGATAAGACAAACACAGCGTAGGGATGAAGGGGTGGTGGGTGTGTAGAAAATGGTAGGGCTTACCGAGCGACTGTGATTGTGTGTGTGCGAGAGGTTGAATCAGTTTAAAAAAGTGTGTTTTCTTTTCTTATTGTTTATTATTTCCTCTAAATTCTTTCTCCCTCACACACATAGCCCTCCCTCCCTCCCTCTCTCCAGTCTTTAGAAAAAGAAGTGTCATTGCTTCTCCTCCACTGTTGCTCTTATCTCACACTCGCAGGCACACTCACACAATAGCCTGTTTTACGCCATTAAATGGTTATTTGTCAAAATACAATTTCGATTAAATCCGCCGTTAAAATAAAAAAGAGGGGTGAAGAGTCTGATGTGTGCTTTTTTACCGATCGTACTAATAAGAGCAAACATCTAAATCACTGTACTGTGGGTCCATGGGGAGAGGGTCTGAGGAGTAGAGCACTGATGATGACACGGGGTAGTTTAGAGCATATGATAGCAACTGGGGCAACTTGGGGATTTTTATCTCATGTGGCTAAAATGGATGGCGACTGCTTCACGTTGCAGCATGTAAAATACGAGGCTTTAACACAAAGTATAATACCACTTGGCAAAGACACTCCTCACACTAGCACCTCATTTGCATCAGAATTTCATTATGTCTTAAATTTAGCATGACCTACATATCCCAAATAATGCTGTATTTGTGTATTGCATAACCTCCACCACCAAGCCAACTCTGTATTGCTTCATTCGCCGTAAAGGAAATAACAAAATAAAAGTATGTCCTAACAATACACAATGTCCCCTCGCCGCACCTGTCACCGAACAGAAAGGTTTAAGTAGTTAGTGGTGAGTCAGACAAACAACACCCACTGTCTACCATCCAGAGTGTAGCAATTAGCTTTGAGCTGCTAGCACGTTGTAGGCCAGAGCGAGCTGATGGTGAGTCACGACCTCGATGGGAAGCCAGTGGTGGAAATGTGGAGGGGGTAATTATGCTGACCTCAAGGGATGGGCTCTCCGTTTTTGTTTAGGCTCATGAACAGCCACAGTGAGCTCCACTAAAAGGCAAATTACCCCGGGCCCTGTGTTCTTCCAGAGGGATTTGTTTTCTGTTTCTGCAGGGTTCACAAAACATGTTGAACTGTGTTCCAGCTCAAAGCTCTGAGGTGAAACTGACCTGATCAAGTCCCGTTGAATTATTTGGAGAAATACTTATTGTTTGCTTTTGACATTCCTTTTCATTAAGCATGCGAAATGCAAAATAACAGCAAACAACTATTTGCTACGAAAGGAGAAGTAGATTAA
The DNA here is from genome assembly GCA_029853015.1 of Chelidonichthys spinosus. NCBI lineage: Eukaryota > Metazoa > Chordata > Actinopteri > Perciformes > Triglidae > Chelidonichthys > Chelidonichthys spinosus. The sequence continues at coordinate 7,839,225 of CM056843.1, read as the reverse complement.
TGTGGCCCTGAGCAGAGGATGAGGTCACAGTCCCTCTGTGTGTGTTGTAATCCAAGCTCCTCTGTGGTGTCTTTATGTAGCTAGTCCACTGACTGTTCTCATACAGCAATCATCACCGATAACGCCGTCTTGACTGATGATGTCGTTGTTGTTTGCAATGCTTATATATGATTGGGGAACACCCCAATCGTATATATTCTCTGAATTCAGCACCTTCACGTTGGATTTAGTGGGAGTTGTGAAGAGTAATATAATGATTCATTTAAAATATGAGAGCAAACTGTTTAATATCAAACTGTATATAGTACCTAAAGAAAACAGTTCCCTCTAACCTTTTTGCTTGTAGTCTCGGTCATCTTTCCCATCTGTATATAATGATTGCTTCCATTAAGATATTGGGAAGCCCTCCCAGACACATATTTACAGTGCTGTGACCATGGTAACCAAACAAGTGATCTATGGGCTTTGGAGAATTTTCTCTCCAGAGCACCTGCTGGAAAAGTTAACAACAAACTGCATCAAATTGTTCTGTACGGCGCAAGCCCCTGATGGAAGTGTTAAAAGGATGTGCCAGTCAGCGAATAGCTTCTCCGGCACCTCTTTAGTATCCTTGAGTTCGACCCAGGGACCTCGATCTGTGTGAAAAAATCTCCCAGTGTTTGAGTGTGCAAAAATTGAGGCTTCTGTGACAGCAGGAAGGCCTCATCCTACATGGCAGGCAATCTCGTGAGGGCGTTTTGATCCACTCAATTTGCATACTAGCCATATGTACTAAAAGCATGTCCAGATATGCTGCACGATGCCAAGTTGTCATCACATCTTTGGCTTGTTCCCGCCAGGAGTGGCGTGGAGCTCACCGAAAAATTGTGATCTTTGATTTCTCGAGTGCTTTAAACACTATCCAGCCACTCTTGCTCGGGCAGAAGCTCAGAGCGATACAGCCTGATAACGCCAAGGTGTCCTGGATTATATAGATCTCACAGATAGGCCACAGTTTGTTCCCTCACGGTTGCAGTATATTGGTTTTGCTGCATGGAGGGACTCTGCTTCCTTATTTACTCTCTTTGACGTGATATTTTACTGATGGTCATGCCACCTCCATACTTCCTTTGATGATTCCTGCATCAATAAGAGACTTCAGCATCCACGAGTACCTTTTCTGGACATTTACAGTCTCCATCATGTCTTGTTGATGCATTATGACTAACAAATAATATTTCAATGTACTTTTTCTGTGTCACCCTTATGTGTCGAGCATGCAAACTGCATGTGCACTACACACATTCCCTCCCCCACCCCTAAGAGGTTTTGCATGTTGGGTACATTTATGCAGCGTAAAAGAAAAGGCAAGCAGCCCATCTGAACCTTATCCGCGTCCTCTTCTCTTTGCCTCGCTTTCAACTGCTAAGGGGGGTATCGGCAACGCTGGCACATCTTAAACATTCATCAGTGCATGGTTCTGTTTCCAGCAAGCAAACGCCACAGGGAGACAACAAGGCGCTTTTTCAGTCATCACTCCAAAGTCGCTTCCTTTCCTGGAAGCTCCGAATCTAGATTTGAATGCAAGGGGGCCACTTGAAAGCGAGTTCCACATCCACGTTATCACACGGATGAACCAGAAGTAGTCGCTGAGCACATCTCTCTTTCAAAACCTCAACACACGCCCTTTTTAACAGGCCAGTTTAGCAATATAACTCTACAGTGCCATGGCTGGAGCCATACACAGTGTATTATTTAAAGCACCAGGGGCCCAATTTGTCACTCTGGCGGGCTCATCACAGGCGAACATCCTTTATGAAATGCACTTTTCACGCTGCCTGTCGAAGGGATCAAAGCCGCAGCAGCCTCGCCCGTTGCCTCTTCAGTCTCCCTGCTCCAGTTCTCACTGACAAAATGAGTCAATTTGAACCAAATGGATCCCCTATCAAAATAATGAGAGCGAGTAAGGGTAATAGAAGGGGAGAAAGAGATTCATATCGTGGGTGGTTGAGGTTTGGACAGGTGGGCATTAACTAGGGAATTTGGACACTCAGCCTCTCTCGTCTTGACTGAAAATGGTTGGATATAGGACATAAATGCTATCACTGTATTATACTTGACAGTTGTAAGGTTTACTTTAGTTCCTCCGTTGTTTTCTATGAGATCGCATCACATATGTGGTCTGCGGGACCCGTCATTAAGCATGTGGTCCACTATCCCCACGTCTACTCTAGTAGTTTTGTACATTATCTGTTTTGACGGAAAATTTTACTCTTTGGAGTCTTCAAGTGGAAGATAAAGTAAACTGCAAAAACATGTTGCGTTTTGATACAAATCTGAAGAAATGTAAACCCTGAAAGTGTATTTCAATCCTTGAGTGATAAGCTAACAGCTAATGTTTTTTTTGTTTTCTTCAATGCGACATTAACATTTTCTGGCAAAATCCCACTACTTTCCTCAGCACCACCAACCCTGCCTAGCATTCAAGCGCTAGGGTTGTGCAAGCGCCCATGCTTAGTAAAGTAGCGGTAACCGGATTTGTTCAACTCCTATGCCCTGACCAATGAGCTCTTCTGACCCTAACTACTCGCTTTAACCTTAATCATCATCTCTGCCTCCACCAGCTATGCAGAGTTGGTCTTGCCAAGAGAATTGGTGGGATTCTAAAATAAATAAGTTAATCTCAGCGTTATAGAAAGTGGTGAGCAACTAGCAAAACGGGGCGACTCGATGTTTGCTAAATGTTACCAAATATGAAGTTGCAAGCAAATGTTTGTTATGTCGCTAGCACTAGAAACTCTCGCTGTTCTTCTTCTGTACCTAGGACAGCTTTTTTTTAACATTAGCTACGTCGTGTGATATGAAGTGGGCAGCAGCTCGAGCGCAAACACAGAGCCGGTTCACACTGCCTGGTCAGCCAAAGGTTAAGTAGTCCTTAAGAACCCCTGCTGATATTTGGGGGCAAATGGTAAGCTACTCATTGCACCTTAAACAGACAAACAGTAATTTGAGTCTGGGAAGAGTTCAAAAGCCCCATGTTGGCCACATCATTCTGTATATTATTTCTGGCTCATATAATACTCAAACTAATTTGACATTAGATGACACGGAGCTCGTAACATAGCTTCACCGTGCCTTTTCTCCTTTGCCTTTGAAGCACTGGAAACATGCTTCATTATTCACTCAGCTTGACAGGCCTATTTCCCCTCCGCCTCCTACACCCACCACCCCCCCTCCAACCCTCTTTTTAGCAAAGCTCTCGACCAATTGATTTTTCCTCTTTCCTCTGTCTGCCTCCCCCCATCCTTGATTCTCATGCTTCTGGCTGGTGGGAAATATTTATTCACATCGATTGACGGCGGAGCTGATGGGTCTTTCATGAGCATCAGAACTCAAACTGTTTTTGTCCCACCAATGTCTCCAAATATCAATCACCAGTGGGAGAAGTGCGGGCCAGACTGCAGATTAGGGCAATAAAGCCCCAAAGGCCAGACTCATTTTCCTACTGGCGAATAGAAAACAGAAAAAATATACACCAGACAGCAATAGTCTGACACATGATGGAGTGTTTGTGTATTCTCTGGTGCGTCCTGTGAGACGCCCGATGCTCACAGACAATGTTTTAAGAGACAAATTGTCTCTTTAAAAAAAAACTTTTCGGGGCATGATTGAAATACCCGAAGCAAATCCAGACACAAAGTAATCTGAATCAGAATCAGAAAGGGTCTACCGCCAAGTACGTTGGCACATACGAGAAAGTTTGGGTGCCATGCACGACATGCTACTCTGGGGGGGGGGGGCTACAGGAAGCACTCGCATGGTGATTTCTGCGTCTGCGCAGCCGGCATTAAAAATGCAACCCCGACAGGATATTTTCCGCATCAAATTTTCATAGCATCAAGCAGTCTTGACAGCTGCCGTCTTACAAACACTTGCACGTAACAGTGATGAAGTTCTTGAAGCCCGTCTCCCCTACTCTCTGGGTGAATGCGGCGTGGCTTATGTATGAGGGATGCAGCCGAGGTCCACGGTTCACAGACGGTGGTATCCCTCAAGGGCCTCTGCTACTGTATGCGTGCTATCCCCCAGATGCACACCTTCAGCACTGGCTCACACGCGTGGACGCACACCGACATCACTGTTTACTCGCTCCCCAGTCTTTATGTACAAAAAACCCCAGAGAAACAATATAGTGCCCCGTGTGAGGCTGCATTATTGCTTTCACAATTATGACAGAAGAAAGGAGCCGCCCTGGTATCCGGTGACAGGTTGTCAGTTATGCCTTCACACAATTATATAACGATATAATGACATCGCGACATGTAAGAAAAAAAAGTGACAAATATGCATATTCAAATAGCCGGCAACCCACGCACGCACTGTACAGTCCATTGACATAATATACAGTACAGTTGGCAGCCAAACTAGTAAACACATTATGTCTAATCCTCATGAATATCAGGGCCCGATCTGACTCAACTGCTCTTTTCATATTCATATTCGCTGTCGCATCCAAGATAAAAGCGCATCATTCCGGCAAAATAAAACCCTGTTGCACCAATCGTTGCGTGCAAGGTCATATGTAAATAGGCTTCCCTTGCAGCGAGGGAGACAGAGGCATCACCATCCGTGTCAGTGCCATAAAAAAAAAAGAAGCTATGTTTGATAAATACTCCGGGTGCACAGACACACGCACTCCCTTGGCCTTAGCGAATAGTCTGAGCTGTGGAAGTTTTGGGCTCTGTACAAGGGCAACGGAGATGACACATGGTCACTATGCCCTCATTATCGCCCTCACACTACAAACTCCTATATTCTTTTGTCTCACGTACAAAGATCACAAACAGGCCTCCAGCTCATTTCGTGCCCCATTAAAAACCCTTATCTTTTTGATATTGCGTTTTTTTTTTTTCTTTTTTTCTTTTTTTTCTTCTCGAAAACTAAAAGTGCTGGATTTATCGCTCTCTACGTGCAGAGCTAGAGCAACAACAACAGAAGGAAAAAAATTGTTTAAAATGCTTTTGATGACTCCCAACTAAATCCAAGAAAAGCTGACAGTATATTTGCTTTCTATCCAGCTCACTGGTTGAAAGATTAGCATTATCTGTTTCCCTTTGATGCAATAATTCACCAAGAATAGGACGGACCAGTTGAGGCTGTGCTATAGCGTATACAGTGAGTGAGTCGTATGAGGGTCTACTGCCAGGCTAGGGCATGCTGTGTTAATACCTTGAAAAATAAAAGGTAATACCATGTATTTACTTCCTTTGTTTTCTCTTGAGAGGCGGAATGGAGGGGGCTCATTGAGCTACAGCCGATTGTGCAACCAAATTAAGAGACAGAGAGAGAGAGACAGAAACGTAATCAGTGAGTGGTGGAGAGGGAGTGAGAGATGCAAGTGTATATGAGGGAGGGAGAGAGAGACTGGTAATATGCTTGGGAATTTAATAAGGCTCGGCGCTCCTCAATAATATCACCCGCTTCACAGAGTCCTCTGGGAAACATGAAATGTGCCGATAAAGGATGATGCCTCCCTCTGACAAACTGGGTGTGCTAAAAGCGCCGGGGAAGAAAGAAAGAAAGGAAGAAAGAAAAAAAAAAACAGTCACAAGCGCAGCCGCTATAGCTAGCTCACATGCTAATATGCCCCGGGCTACACTTTAAAGAATTATTCACTTTCTTCTCCTTATGCTGCCGTTCTCCAAAAAACCCTCCCCCTCTTTAAGGTCACACACTTAGTCAGACTCCAGCTTGACGGCTTCATTCACAATTGTTGGGACTTCCTGTTTGTGTTTTTGTGTGTGTGTGTGTGTGAACTTTTCCAGCCCGTCGGACCATGCTGGATATACAGGGAACTGTGTTGAGATTTGTCACGGCAACCGCAGCTTTGCCCCTATGAATGATAAAGACTGAGAAGTACTTTCACAATAAGACGCATTTTAACCCTTTTGGTTACATTACATTAAATTTCCTATGTGTGTAGGCCTATTTCACACTCATCGCTTTTCTTTTCGTGTATGTCAAACCCCCAATGTGTTCATCTTGACACAACAGACCCCCCCACCGCGACATGCCGCATCCTCTCAAATGGATATAGCAAGACAGCCTCTCGCTCTGTTGACACCCATGACATTTACATGCCACGCTGCCCGTTGAGTGGGGAATCGCCCTCGGGCTCTAAACCGGGGCTTTTTATTGAGGATGGGCACCTTTCATTCGGTCAACCCTCCTCCCTCTCTTGTCACGACCTCACCAGGACTTGCTCACGCTTGACAAAAAAAAAAAAAGAACCCCAAAACATGTACTACCTTGCTCCACTGCCGCCAAAAACGGGCTGCTGGCTTTCAGACGAGTGACACAAACCGTGAAAGGGGGGTAAAAAAAAACAACCACATGGCCCATTTCTCTCTCTCTCTCTTTCTCTCTCTCTCTCACCCACCTCCCATCCTCTATCTGAGCAGACATTGATGTTCACACTCATTTCTCTCATGGCAACTCTGTCTATCAAGGCTCACCTGCTCTTTTGTCTGCACTAATCCGTCCTCTCAAGCTCGCTCAATCGTTCCCTACTTTTTTTCCTTCAATACCTTTCAATATGTCCTCCCTGTAGTCCCCCCCCCTCTCTCTTCTCTCTTACCCTCACCCCCTCCCACTCCCCCCACTCCCCTTCTCTCATTATCTGCCTCTGTCTCTGCTGATCGGCCAACGACTCCCTATCGGCAAATTCATGAGATTGATCATTTTTACACGGGTGGGTGGCTTCACTAAAAGCCCCTCCCTCCTCTCCTTCCCTTCCTACGTGGCACCGGTAACACTCCGAAGCCCTATCACTTAACATGCACTGGGCTCAACTCCCGGGAGGAGAGAGAGAGAGAGAGAGAGAGGCTATGAGAGAGGAGGAGGAGAAGAAAGCGGAGTGACGTCTGAGCGGAATACTAATAAAGTGCAGCGCTCGAGAAAAAAAAAAGGGAGTAAGGGAAAAGACAGTGGTGCTACAAAATTAGCACCTAATTCAACAGCGTGGCGTCTCTGTTTTCAACTCGCGTCATGCTTTTTTGCGTGCACATCGATTTGCGTGAACGCGCGTACGGCTGTGTGTAAAGCGTGCCCGCGGGCATGCAAAGATACAGAGTTATAGAACCTTCCACTTAAGATATTCATACGTCTTAGGGGACTCTGGGCACTCCATTCTTTCTTAACGCCTGTGTGCATGTGCGAGTTTGGTCCTCTGAGTGGAGTGAGAGAGAGAGAGAGGGGTTGCATTAGCATGATTAAAAGGACAGTAACAAATGAGTGCTGTCTCAGAGAAGCCATGTGACTATCACAACAGGATATAGGCCAAGTCTCCCTCGCGATTCGGCGTCCCGTCCTGAAGGGAGATGGAGTGGCAGGAAAACGAGGGACGAGGGATGTTCAGAAGATGCGCAACATACATGTGCCAACTTTAAGAATCTCCTCGATTCGAATAATTGTTTTTTTTGTTTTAAGGCTGAGCGCATGTGTGTGTTAAGATGCATCAAATATTAATGGGCACATGGTCGCTGGTGAAGCCTCATTATCACAATTTCTTTTGGGAGGAAAAAAAATACAGAATAGAAGAGTTTCTTTCATTGCTACAACTGCTGAGTTGCAGGCAAAGGCGGCCTCTAAAAATAGCCTCAAGGTTTCATGTGCCGTAAATCCATTTCTATGCTTTCACACTGGGTGGAAGGAGTGGAAGGGAATATTTTTTTTCGACTGGTTTTCTCGCTCATTGTTATTCAAGCACTATGCAGACAATTTCTCTTCATTACAGCTTTTAATCATTTAGCCGAGAATTACTTGGTGCTGGGAAGTTCATTGGCTCGGCTTTCAATAATAACCATTGTGAATGGATCATGTCATTAATTCCTGCCTATCACTTGGCTAATACTCACCCGTGGCTCTGCAATAAACCTTTTTGCAAGCCAAGTGCACTCTTTTCCAATTCCACTCAGAAACGAGAAAGCTATAACCTTGTTCATGTTAGCATAGTGGAGAGAACATGTTTCTATCTTTGCCCATGGCAGCATTCAGCTGACGTTCATTAATATTAGAGGTGGGGGAAAGGGGGAGAGTGAGAGAAAAGGATTCTGCGGTACATTAGCGGCCAGATTTATTGACGTCTTTGCGCCGCGAATGTGGCAGGTGCTCTTAGGCTACTTGTGAACAGCGGAGCTCCCCACAACTCCTGCCTCTGGAGATAAGTTTGCAGGGGGGGAAACACACATACTCACACACACACACACACCACATTCTGTCAAGGTTGCTGAGACGTTGCAGGAACTTTATGAACGTTCTCTGTCTTGTCAGGGCACAGTGTGCAGCCTCCCACTGACAGCAGGCACAAAATGATGGAGGGTCCCGCGCATTGGCGTTGCCAACGGCTGAAAATCACCCGCTGGACCTGTGGCTAGACCTTGAAAAAGCGACTTGGAACACTTTTAAGGTCTCCGAGTCATATTTTAGATCTATCAAACAACTTCGAAACGCTCATCTGTGAATAACCTCTCTGTGGTACAGAGCTTTCCGAACACCGCCTCATCGTTCCAGCTAAGGGGTGCAGGAAGGACAGAGAAACTACCAGCTGAGCTCTAGTGACGTGAAAAAGTAGAGTTGAACGACTCTACAGTGGGAAATTGCCCGAGTGCTCATGAGTTCCTGACTTTTTCCCACTCCCTATCGAGTGTAGAGAGACAAACTCGATCGCCCTCAAGTCGAGACAGTAGGTTAACGGTGCGTTCACGTGCTCCTCGGATTTGTCCCGTTTCCAAAGTTGGCAAGCAGTTCTTCAGTTCAGAAACATGAGGACACTATCAAGAAGATGTGTTGCAATTTGATTGTGCACATGCAACAACAAAAAGCAAAGGAAATTGGGAAAAAATATGCAGAACCATTTTTTCCAATGTTTCCACCAGCACATGAATGCAGCACAAATGCCCTTTGGATTTAACGTATTGAGATTCCATAGCCGAATCAATAGATTGAAGGTACTATTTTACTGTTACTAATGGTTACAGATTGAATAGAAGTTTTATGGCCATATTTTTGCATCAAAACAAAAAAAAAAGAGAAAAAGGCTGGATACACTGACTCAAAGAAGCCGATTCTGAGAGACGGCCTGCACATCATTACTTTTGTCCCTGTCTTGATGAGTGAAGCTCATTTTATCAGTTCTAAATCAGCTCAGCTAGACGTCTCTCTTTACTCATTTTGACATTTATTCTCTATTGTTTTGACAAGACCGTCGGTGACAAATCAACACAATCCCGCGTCGTAGCCTGTCTCCGGCGCTCATAGCACACTAGTTCTGCCTACCTCACCATTTTATGGCTGGGGAAACACTGACAATGCTTAACTCGGGTCTGAAGGACCATAAACATGCTGCGTCTTTGCCTTCTAACGCAGCGACGCGAGGCAAAACGTGACTTGCTTTATGAGACCCTTTGAGTTTTATACGGTTTCGACACATGAGTCTGTCACATCAGTCCTGTTCAAACCACAAGAACAGGCAAGAAAATAGAAGACTGAATGTAATATATGCATGCTCTATAATGGTCTTGGTTTTGTTTTTCTACATCAGAGCACCGCAAGATTCATTTCTTGGCCCTACCCCAAACCACAATCACAACCTTTTCATCCCCCGGCTCGTATGTCTCTCCCAGGCCTGCGGGCGGACGACGAGCCTCCATTGCTCACCAGTGGGAACTGATGTATGGAGCGACGCATCCATACCATTTAATTGTAATAGGCCTAAAGTGTGAGATTAGTCTTGAAATCTGTCCACAAGAAACAGGGAGGCTTTGCCAGATTGATGTGAATCCGCACCGTCTCTGGTCTGAGATGATGACTTGCTTGGTTTGTTTCTGCGGGTCGGCTTGGCCACGTCACTAAATAATTCCACGCATCTTGATTTCCATCCACCTTGCTTCAAGCAGACTGAGCTGCCTGGCGTGACGCTCGTGAAATTAATGAAAAAAGGGAAGAGGAGGATAGATCATTGGATTCCATGAGGGAGCCTCGACGTGGATCAAAGGCGTGAGTTTTAGGCTACGTAACGCCATCTATTCTTGGATCGTTGTGTGAATTCAATACACAGTGTGCTTTTTGTCATTTGAAAGGCCTCAGTGTCCGTGGTGAAAAAGAGGAGGACGGTGTACGCATACCGTATGAGCACATTCATCTGCCGCTCCTCTTCTGTGCATTATATAGAGCAAAGTGTGTCATGCTTCAAATTGCCAGGAACAAAGCTGGTGGGAGTGAGATGACATACGAAACGCGCCGATCTTCAACACACACATGCATGCATGCAGATTTTTAGATTTCAAACACGGAGGCAATTCCGGTTACTAAATCTCCACCAATCGATTGGAGCGGTGGATGTCACAGCAAAAAAACAAGAAAAAAAACCCAAACGAATATTTAATACATGACAAACATATCAGCCCGACAGCTGAGTATGGATTAGGCCATCTTCCTTTAAAGTGAGCGCATATTTACTGACACAAACAAGCTTTTGGGAGCATATTACAGAGATACACATTGCTGCGTGCCAGCGTATGAATGTTATATTAGACTATATGGAGGTTCAGAATGTGTGGCTGTGATGTTTGTTGCACAAACATAAACAATGCGGTCGCACATAATCCCGCTCAGTTGAATGTGACTGGATGCAATGATGCAATTCTTCCACACTTCCATTCAGAGAGTGGCTGTTTAGTTTAATGCATGTATTGACTGTTGAATACGATGGAATGTTGGAGATTAAAGGGGACATATCTTCATTTTCAAGTTCATACTTTCTTTCAACTAGAACGTAACAACACACTTTAATGTTAACTTTAAGTCATCCCTCCAGAAAAAAAAGGTAAAAGGCTCAGTCTGGTGTGATTGGTCAGCGTTTTCCACTCTTACAGCGTCACTACATGGAGTTTAGCAGCACTCCTATTGGTGACAGTTGTGACATCACAGCCTCATTTAAAGGCGACGTTTCTGAAAACGTGCTGTCGGCATTTCTTGGTGGATTTAAAATGTTGATACTTCCCCCGGTATTTTTTATAGCAACTAGACCTGCTTTATAATCAAATTAGATATGGAAATCTCACTTTCTACAATAATGGACCTCTGCCATCTGTGCACTGAACTCTTTCCAACAGATGCTGCAATAATGGCATTTGTCTTCATATTTGTTTTTCCTTTTTTCCCCCTCCTTTACCCCTATTTGTTTTCTCCTCTCAGTTGAAAGCCATTTTGACAGAATAGCACCAGTCATTTGTAAACAGGGTGAAACAAAGCTCATGGATGTAGATGGGTATTGTTTTTTATTGATTTCCGGTGACTGAGGATCCGGTGACAAGGAGTCTCCAATCATCAGGGCAGGTTATCGATTCACTGAGGAAGAGCAGCAGGGGTCTGCGAGGGGTCAAGTGTGAGAAGCAAGGGGGGGGGGGGGGATTTGGAATGCGGCCTGTTGGAAAGGCAAAGCACAGCCCGGCGATCCCTGACAGCGGTAATTAATGTCAGAGCTGTTGCAACGTCGACATTTTTTTTGCTATAAGGGAACGGTCTCACATCCATGAGCACTTAAAGAAAGAATGTGTCCCGCAGAAGGTGTCTGTCTAGCACGGCTGAATTGCAGTGCAAAGTCTTGGCAGGTGGTCACACTAACTGGTTTGGTGCCAGTTGACTTTTATGGAGGAAATGGATAAAAGCTTTTAATAAATGTATTGCTAATGATAACGTGAGCTTTAAATCTTAACCCCTCTACATAACAACACATCCGTGTGCCTTCATCCCTTTAAATAGCCACCCCCATGTTGTGGAAGTCTGCACTTAGAGGACACCGAGGTAGGTGAGACGGATGACATTTTGAACCCCCGCAAGGACTGAATCATTACAAGCACCGCCCCACTGGAGGTGTGGTGGGATCAGCAATATTTCACAGTGACAGAAGGACCTGACAGCAGGCGTCTACACTCAGAGAGTCCGACTCCTCCGCCCCCCCCCCAACCCCTCCCTCCCGCATATATTTGGGAGTTGCCAGATTGCATCAAAAGCACATCAAATGTCCCCGTCGTCTCTATCGCAGACTTGAAGAGGTACACTTGCACACACACACCAAAAAAAAGAAGAAGAAGAAGAAGCAGAGTGTGTGATTAGAAATCTCTAACTCGACAGAACATTCTTCTTTGTGTTTTTCTAATCAGCATCTGAATGTAAATGTGTGTTTGGCTCCGGCTGCAGCGATAGGACTAGAATCGCTATGTGTCTGCTTAACACCAAAGTGTTTAAAATGCTCGCTGAGTGCCTCCCTTCCTCTCCTCTCCCATCTCTCTCTCTCTCTCTTTTTTTCCATCCGAATGTGTTGCTTATGTATATGCAGAAGACACAACCCGAGGACTCTGGTTCAGCTGATTGAACCCATTTGCCGGCTCAATCCTGGGCACCCGTTGCATAATACCTCATCGCACAACGGTTGGCTTGTGCCTCCCTCTCACATCTCATAAAGAAGATGAGCTCATTTGATAGGAATACTCAGTCCTTAATGCGTTTCGGTTTTCCCTGTGCTGTTTATTTCGGTTTCGGGCTGGAGCATTTCTTCTCCTTTAGGACCCATTAAGGGTTGCGCCGTTCTTCGCTGTGAGCGCTTTGATGAAAAACACACAAAGAGCTTTGATATGTCTTGAGTTTGGATATGGGGCAAGTCGCCCTCCTTGCCACCCCATGAACCCTCGACTGTCACCTCTTTTCTTTGCATGGCAGAAATGGAATGAGTTGGAAATAACAGTTCTGTCTTTGGCAGCGAGTCTGAACACTAACTCTCTGAACAATCGAGGCTTGTTAGCTTTGGAAGCTACTGACATGGAAGGACGTTTGCCGACAGAGACCGCACTAAATCACTTGGAGTCCTCCTTTTGTCTTGTCTGGCCACGGACAGGACACCTCCGCTTGGGTGGCCCCATATCAGGATTACGATCACCAGTCGTCTTCCAAGTGTTGCATTACCATTTACTGATTAGTTATTCCAATGTTTATCCAATGTTTTCCAGATTAATATGAGGATTTGTTTCTTATTGAGCTGATCGTGTCATAAAAACTGGCGAGGTTGCAGTTCCGCTGTAATCAATCGCAAAATAAATGAGTAAATAAATAAACTCCTTCGTTCTTCTGTTGGTGTTAAAACATAATTTGGAAATTTGCCAACACTTGTGCTTTTCCGAAGCTCCTAGAAATTGAATCGCCAACCTCTCCAGGAATGATTCCACCATCAGTAACCATAAGAGGTGACTACTACCATTTGCTGGGATCAATTAGGCTGATTGGCTTAGGCTCTGTCTTGGCCAGCCCAGGGGGTTGGCAGTTGCAGACACGTTGTCCAATTAAGTGAGCACAAGTACTTGCCAATAATGGCTGAATAATGGGCCTTCGGGGGGAGCGTGATTCATTTCCAATGTTAGGCACCGGGGAGGCAGCCACTGAGTGTGTAAAAACCATAGATTTCTCTTTTCAGATTAGAATCGATAACGCCCCCGCAGGTTTGACAATGGCCTCAATGAGGGATTACACTGGTGGTATCCTGGTTTGATGCCAATACTTGTTTTTAGACCCCCTCCACACCCCCACACCCCCACACCCCTGCTGTGCAGTGTGCAAATGTCAACATCTGCTTTTTTGAGGAGGTGGATACAATTAGACTCCGGGTTGGTGTTCGCAAATGATCTGTCGTTGCTTGCTCAAACTACCAGATGCTCGGGGTTTTAGTGCATGGTGGCATTTGAACATTGAGTTGTCAAGTGCTACATTTGTCAGGTAGGGATTACCTGTGAATGTAATGTTATTTTTTGTTACAGTTCTGTCTGACTTACATGTGTAGAACTAGCACTGCTCGATGGATATATGGTATACAATTAGTTCTAAAATCCGCCTATGTATCTGTGTAAGACGTGTATAGTCCAAACATGCTCAAAGGTACTTTCTCTCCACTCCCTTTCCACTTCCCTATCTGAGTCGAGAATAACAGTAAGCAGTTGAAAGGCTTTAATTTCTTCTGACATCACATCCAGCAGCACTCTCACTCCCCTCTCTTTTCACTCCTCACGTCTCTTTTGTTGATGTGTCTAATAACAGGCAGGTCTCTTAATGTCACATGCAACCGGCTGTAATTGAATGCGTCGGGCATGGCGTCTGACAGTCGCGTGTTTAATCTCTCCCCGTCGAAATGCTTGTTAGAGCTCACCACCTGATCATAGGGGCCCCGGAGTGGGAGATGCCACGGCGACGCACAAAAGGACCATTTGAAATGAGAGAATGGCTGCCATCTTTCATGCATTCTTTTTTTATCCCTCTTGTTCCTGTGCCTTGTATTCCTCGCGTACATCATGTGATTCTTCGAGATGTAGCTTTGCCGTAATGAGGAGGGGGAAAGAAGAAGGCGTCCATCGCGGTGTTTTCGATTGCTCCCCTCCAACACACCCTTCGGTCTGCTTGTACAACAGCATTGCTCTGCACTTGTTTAACCCTCTATTTTTCTATTCCTTTGCTCTCTCCGTCTCTATCCCGATCTCTGCATTGGGTCCCTTCTGTGTGTATTGGCTGAATGTAACAGACATGAATGTTTTCCTCTTTTCTCCCCTCATTCTTTTTATTCCCTCTCACTCCTACTTCCTCTCCTCTCCCAGGTGGCTGTCTCCGGCCAACCGTGCACACTGCACATCGGGGTCAGTAGCAAAACGGAGGGCATTAGCAGGGGAATGCACACTTGCACATGTGTGCAAGCGCAGCCGTTCCCGCATGCACGCGTTCCCCTAGCCGGTGCCGTCAATCACGATGGCCTGGGAAATGTGTGCTTCAGTACGGCAACAAGCCGGAAATAATACAAATCCTCCGTGCAGCTGTAGGCACCCCTTCCTCCCGCTATCTCCCCCCTCCATCACTCTGCGTCCTCGCTACATTTTTACCTCTACCAGACACTCTGTCCTTGTTCATCCTCCCTTTTGGAACATTTAATCCGTCTTTCACAAGAGGGTCCTTGTTTCTTTATGGACCCACTATATCAGTTGCCAGCAGATAATTGTTTAGAAGACACATTGCCGTTTTGGTTAAGATTTAAAACTCAGGCACGGGGGAGACCGAGGCAAGCCAGTGACATGTGCCGGCTGAATCTCATTAGATATATTTGAGCATCAGGGCTGCGTGAGATTCCGCTGACCACAATGCCATGCAGTTACCAGCAGGGCATTATGGGGGGAAAAGCAATTTGCTGCGGCAAGGCTCAATGGCCTCATGAATCAAGTCAATATGGACAAGGCGAGAGCAGTAAAGAGACCAGTACATGCTGCCTGGAGATTTCACTTAATGCTGTTCTGTTACAAAAAAGTGTCGCACCTCATACTATCTCAACCCACAAGTTAATGTCCTTTTGTGCAACAGGTTTTTTTTTTAAGTACAGGTAAAGGCATTTTTGTATATAGAAAGATTATGTATCAAAGAGAATGTTTTTCTTTAAGAAAATGCACGGGCTTGTTTTACAGCCAGTCACAACATCTGTCATACCCCCATCATCAACCCCTTCCTGCTAGGTAGCCGTGCCGCTCAAGCTGCTAATGATAATGATGGCAATCAAAACATTGGCACTAATGCCGTCAATAGCGGTGATGTGGCTCATGAGAACACTACCTGAGAGGCTGTTTGCTTAAGCTGTTTTCCCTGGCTCGCCCTCTGGGACTAGTGGAAAGAGGGCCTGATATCCTGTTGCAGCGGTCCCCAAGTGCACCGGCTAACTGCTGATACACACCGCTAATTACAAACAGGGGAAATGAGGTGATGGCAAGGTAGCCCCGTGGGGTGGGGGCTTGGAGATGCACCGTGACTCTCTTCCCTTCTACAAGCCCCCCCTTCCTCCCTGGAGGGTCACAGGTTTGCGGCAAGTTTCTTTACATCCATTCTTCAGTCCTCTAGTTGTTGTAGGAAGAAAATGAAGGCATGTTGCTGTTGTCTCTGAGCATCTCTGTGCAGCAATTAAAACCCGTCTGCAAAATGGCTGCATTAGTGATCAATGTGGCAGGAGAGGCAAAAGCAAAAAAAAAAGAAAAAGACAGGCAGAAATGAGCTCTTAAGCTCGTCTATGTTGATAAAAGCTATTTATATACTGTATGTTCTGTCTCCTAACAAAAGTGTGGTGGAGGAAAGGGGGTGGGGGATTACAATGTTGTGGGACTTACCTTTGTAATGCTAAATCCCATTCTTAATCTGCCAGTATTGATTGGCCATCACAAGCATCCATTTACAAAACAGAGGATTGCTGGGAGGGGGGGGTGTGGGGGTGGCGCTCCCAAATGGCCGGCGCTGGATAAAACCAAAGCCAGCTCCACTGAGCCTGCGCGGATAGAAGACAGAAAATCGAGGGATAATGCTCTCCCTGTCATCTACTGTTTCCATGCAGCACGAGCACAAGGGAGAGCATAATCGCCAAAGCAAGCCTGAGCGGAAAAAAGACAAAAAAAAGAGTGGGTGGGGGGGTTGAAATGAGCCCTCCTACCTCCATTTTGGCTCTGGTATCTGGCAGTTGCCCTTTAAGAGTGAGAGTCTGCTGGGTCCAATTGGAGACGGGAGCTCAATCCCCTGTTCGGTCATTAAATGCGGTTTCGAGAATGGCATCCATCTGCTGCTCCCTCATTACTGCCGTGAGTGATGGCGGTAATGTTCCTAAATACGGCGCTGGCGAATTGTCATTGTGACCCATGACTCGGGGAAGTGGACACAAGCCGGCTAATGATGCCAGTGCGTGGACAGAAGTGAGCGCCGGGTGTCCAAGTTTGGACCCGATGCAAGCTGGACAGGTCATTAAGCTTAAACGACTCGTCCTGCCGGTGACGCACCGCTCGCCTTGGCCCCCTCATCGCGTTTGTGCTCCGGGTCGATTCTGCAGCCGCCGTGATTTTACGCGGGGAGGGCTCAGGATTGCTCATCGCCGCCGCACGTCAATCAATACCCCTCCCAACCCCCTCGGACCTGATTCTTTTCTTCCCTCTTTGGCAGATGGAAAAACTCAAATGTGTGAAATGAGTTGATAAAGCATCGCTAAAGAGCTAAGCCGTGACTCAGCAAAGAGCATATTCACCGAGGAGAAAAGCCCTTTCTCCACGGCAGCCATTTTGATTTCACATCAGCGGTGTCAAGTTGAGGCTGCCGTTTGTTTTTTCTCTCCTCCGCAGAGCGAGTGTCTCTCGACTGCTCAGGGATCTGCTCAGCTTCCCCTCTAAACTAGCCCCTCCTGCTCCTGCTCTCCATCCGTAGCTGCAGCGTTCGCTCCCATTAATTACCTGCTTACGGAGGATCTGCGTTCGGCCTGCCGAGACACCAACACAAATAGTCACCCATGTTTTTTTGGGGGTTTGTGACGAATGTCTTACTGCACACACACGACCGAAATGCTGTTTGATACAAACACACGAACGGTGCTGCTGACAAACAACCTCATGTGCACGGCTTTGAATCTGAAATATGCAAATAGATACGGTGAAATCGGAAAACAACACTCAGGGTGTGTTAGGGTATTACTCATCACTCCGAGGTGCGAGGTACCCTGGCGTTGAGTGTATTTACCTGGAAGAGAGATGAACTATACAGTACACTTAGGACTAATGAGCTCTCTGCAGCCCCAATCCCCAGAAGCACATCACACACATGCATGTGCAAACCCCCCTCCGTCTCTGTTGCTTCCCCTTCTCCAACCCCTTTCGTCATTTGACCTTTTGCAATTCCTCCTCGCGCGTCTCACTACTCCACCTCTTCCTGTCCCGTTTGTGTTCCTCTCTCCTCCCGTACTTTCCTTTTTCCTCACCCTCCCCGAGGCATATCCCAAGGAGCCTGACTGATCCGGTGGCTGTTTGTTTGGAGTGCGGTTGATAGGGCACACGGGTACCTTGGGGCGCAGAGACGGAGAGGCAGAAAGAGGCATACGAGGTGAAGGAGGGAACTAGCGGTTGTGACGCTCCACTCAGCCTGCACGCGGGGAAGTCGCAGGACAAAGCACGGTGGCTTATGAAGGTGACTTTTTTCTACCCGGAGTTTGGGAGACAGCTACAACCTTTGATCCTTAGTGTGTTGTTGGAGTTATACAAAAAAGAAATTGGCCTCGCGGTCAAGGTGACCTGTATACCGTAAGCAAAATACAACTTGTATTAGCAGGAATGCAGGAAGTGCTGTGCAGCAAGCAATATGGTTTTTCGATGGATAACTAATGTCTAACCCAGCAATCGAAATACCTGACAAAAGGTCCTTGATGCATTTCTAATGCTTTATAAATCCCCACTATATACTGTATATGATCGTAAAGCCGATCCCTAATGTATTGCATATTATGGGCTTGGTAAGAAGTACGGTCAGTGGGTTTACGATGACTGGAGTTCATGTTTTGAGAATGCATTGCCGTGGGAGAAATAGTTGGTAAACAACTAAGAGTAGGCTAAAAAGCACATATCTAATTGGAAAGAATCCACCAGGCAGGCTCAGTTTAAAAAGCGTTGACTGACAAACAGTAAAAAAGTCTGTCGGATGCTGTGATTTCGTCACGTTGCTAGGAAACCCATACACGCAAATGCACACTTGCTCCACACGACAGGTACACAGAAAGAAAATGGGGGGGGGGGGGGGGGAGGACACTGTAATTCCATAAAAGATGTCTTTGTGGTATATGAAGCCACTCTCCTACAGTCTACTTCACTCTGCTGGTAATTATCAATGTCTGCCTGGGAGACGGAGGCAGTAATGCTTCATTACAAAGTACAGGAAAGACTGAGGACACTGAGGAGAAGAGGAAAGGAGGGTGTTATTACTGGCCCATTTGTCTGAAAAACACAGGGATGGGAAGGAGAAGGTGGACAAGATAACTGTATGAGAGAGACAGAGAGAGACCCTTCAAAAACCAATCCAGCTCAGTCTCATGGGAATACTTCCTTTCGGACCGATTGGCGAGTGCCGAAAATGAACCAAACCCAATGTATATGTAGCAGACTCTCCGATTCAATTTCCTTTTTTCCAACTTTAATTACTCGCCCAATTTGGGGGCTTTTAGCGCGCCTCGATTAAAACGGACACTATTTAATAACCCTGGCCCCTTCAAAAAAGGGAACGCACCTTGATGATGGAATAATTAAAGCAGCCGTGAGATAAGATTCATATCGCCTAACTCGCTCCCCCGCAAATTGGATGTGCTAGGAGTGGAGTGAGCGGGCGAGGGAGGAGAGAGACCAACAATGGTTCGGGGAGGGGGGGTTGAGTGGCGGAAGCGTTTGATGGACAAGAAGGCGCGTCAGGAGACAGGTGGAAGGATCCGTGAGGTAAAAAGATGGTGTGTGGAGGTACTGATTCAAGATCTGTTTTGAACAATCCAAGGCCTCAAACTCTCAAATGTTCAACACTGCTGATACAAAAGTGTGGCCTGCGTTGTGAAGGGTAAATGTGCTGGAGAATGTGGGCGGGTTAGCAGGGTTGCTCCGCATGTGTCCAACGGTGCACCCCCCCTTAGGGAGCGGCTATTTAAAGGGGGGACGGACAGTCTCCCTCTCCGCTCTCGCCCGAGAAACGAGGAGAAAGAAGTGGGGCAGGACATTTCCAGTGTCCTCCACGCCAACACGCACAAACTCCCATACTGAATGTGCACAAACGCATCTGCAGCCCTCGTTTTGGATTTTAAGGGGCTCTTTGGAACTACCGTAAACCGGACATGTTCCTACCTCCTAATCGTGCCCAGCGGACCCGAGGTCACGAGCCAAAGCCCGAACACATGTTGGAATTATTGCTTTTTTAAGCAAGGATTCGAGCTTCTGCAGCAGCTGACGGATCTTTTCTTGATATTAAAAGCATGTCTGCGTGGGGGCAATGTGACGGAATGTGTGTGTGTGTGTGTGTGTGTGTAACAGCTTCTAACCCGCGTGCCCTCACGGCCTCACCTAGTGAGGGTGCCATGGCTCGTTAAGCTGGCAAGGACGATAGAGCCTGACGTGTATTTACCGTAGCCACGCAAACACACACACACAAATGGCCCACTTTGGCCAACAGCATCGCCTCCGGCCAATTTATGACTCTCACTCTTTGACTCTTTTTCTTCCATTACACCCCCCCCCCCCCCACACACACACACACACACCCCTCGTGTCTCCTTTTCATCCCTTTGGTGCCTCCATCCCGGTCTGAAACCATTAGTGTCACACCTGGCTCTGTGGTTAGTGTACTGTTCAGAGCCCTGATAGCTTTTGTACGAAGACACTTTAATTTCACCCTGCGAGACGTCTCCGTAGGACAAAAATATGGGCTGTTGAGGAAAAAATCTGAAAATTATGAGACGAGAGGCTTTCGCCGATCAATCCGCGTGTCAAGGGTTTGCGTTCAATCAACTGAGCAAAACGCATTCTTGTAATGCCTAGCGGAGACCTTGCATTTGCAGCTGCTCGGCTCAGACTGAATACCTTCACTTGAGGTTTCCAACCAGAGAAGAGTCTTTGGAAAAGCGAGTTTACTTTGAGAAACAAGGCGATTTCAGTTTTTTTATAAGAAAACATTCAGACTAATTAGAGAATCAGAATCCACAAGTAATCTCAAGTAATCATCCGATTCATGTTGGGAATATGCAAAGCTATTACAATTTGAGCGGTGTGTTTGGTAGCGGCGTGTGCGTCTGAAGGAATGAAGCGGGGGGAGCTAATGGTGAGGGATAGCTGATGAGAGAGAGCGAGGGAAATCACAGCACGCCACCCTGGGCTCAAGCAAAATCGGCGCCGTCTAGGTCAGCACATTTGAA
Organism: Chelidonichthys spinosus; assembly: GCA_029853015.1. Taxonomy (NCBI): domain Eukaryota; kingdom Metazoa; phylum Chordata; class Actinopteri; order Perciformes; family Triglidae; genus Chelidonichthys; species Chelidonichthys spinosus. Next base: position 7,818,428 of record CM056843.1, on the reverse strand, counting down.
GTTAAAGTCAGACTTAAATGGGTCTTCAGACACCCTCAAATAAAGCCGACAGACAGCGCTGACCTTTTACAAACTGCAGCGAAGAGAGCGGGGGGGGGGTTTGTAGCTGAAACCGCTCCATGGCTCCAACTCTTTCTAATTGAAACTTTTCAACTCTTTTTGGAGCTGAAACTCCAGGGAAGGGAGGGGAAAAGAGTAGGTTCTGTTTTGACTCGTTCTTTTCTCAGCCTCTTCGTGTGTTTTTCTTTCTTTTTTTTTGTTTATGTTCAAATCTAGGTTGCTGCAAAGTACGGGTGTTATTTGGAGCTCACTGTTCCCCCCCCACACACACACACGCCGCAATTAAATTTAATGACACAAGAGCTCGTCTAAAACGTTTGAAGTGACTCCGCTTCACGCTGGCGAGATAGAGCTGGAGAGGGCCAAGGTCGAAGGCCCGAGATGTCATATTCCTCCTTATGTTGCATAATTTAATGACCCTGAGCGCTCGCTTGTTAATTCCTTCCTTCCTAAGAGTCTGCGATTCATCTGGGGCAGGAGGAGAGACGGGACTCGGGGAGGGAAAAGAATGTTTTATTGTTGCTGAATGTTATTGATCTGCAACACCAGATGTTTGGGATTGGATGGAGAAGGATGTTTTTCAGGGGGGCTGGTTTGAACAATGCTATGGCTCGCAAGTTGCTAGAAGCTATCCATTAGGGCTGGTTCCCTATGAATGGCACCCGCGGGTGCATGAGTTATTTGTTTATGCGTGACGTGTCTTGGCTGGGAAATGTGTGTCAAGTGAGCAGGTGGGGCGGTCATCAATGGAGACAATTAAACACCTCGCAGGCACTGTGCCAAAATCTGCCCCTCTGTCCCTTGTGTGCCTGTCCCCTCCCCCTCCCCCTGACAGATGATAATTCAGTGGGAGTACGGGGTCACGGCCTGACAGGGAAGGGCACCGTCAGCTGTGATAACCATCCGCGGACACGGACACAACAACAAGTTGGCAACAGGAAACAAACAACGCAGGGAACTTTTCAAAGGCACACACACACAAACACACACACACATTTCAGTTGCTACTCTTTGAGTTGTGCCTGCATTAAATGCTGAATTGGCGGTTTTACATGCAGAGCTAGCGCAGGTACACTTTGTGCCGTGGTGGCACCACACTGCTTAGTCATCGGAACTTGACTCCCGCGTGTACACCGAGACCTGGAGACACGCAAACATGCAGCGAAGACCCCTCCCTCCCCCCGCGGAGGTCAAAAGGGCTCTCGGTTTCTCTGGCATCATCTCAAATGCTCGCTAATTACACTGAGTTGATGGGTATTATTGTATTTGCTCTAATTGCCGGAATATTCTAGAAGGACGGGGGGGTGGGGGGGATAGTTCTGTCACTCGCACATCCTCAAAGGAGGGATTATAGTCCCAAACTGGAGTGTGGGGGGGTGGGGGCGACTGTCAGCCTCGCTAATTATCCCCGTTGAAAAGAGCAAGCTTCATTTCCCGGACTTACGTCGAGGGGAATCATTTGTGGCGACCTCATCCCGGACTTTATGAAAAGAAAAAATTACATTCATAATATTATCACACCCTCCCCGTCCCCCCCCCCCCCTCCCCCATTCTTTCCAACTTTCTTCAGCTCAGCTTTCATTCTGACGGCTAATTCCGCTGTTTTCATTTCAGAGGCATGAGCTTAATTCTAATGCATATTACAAGGTGGGGGGGGGGGGTCTCGGCGGCAGCAGGCCACACACATCACGCTGACACGCGGGATAGAACGTGTAAGCTCCGCGTCCGCAGTCAAATGTGCAAAGCGGTCTGCTGAGCAATAGCTCCTCGTTAGCGTTAGCGCTTCTTTAATGTGGCGTCAGGGCCGAGCCTGCTCCGTGAGAGCACGGCTACCTCAATCGGAGTTCAGATAGAACGCGACGCGAGGTCAAAGCCAGAGCGCGAGCGTGATCGATGCTAACGTGATTAGTGGCACGCCAGCGTTCAACCAGAGGCTACGTGAAAAGGTGCGAGCATCGGAGCTCTCTTCCCCCCGTCAAGGCGGCGCTCGCGAACCCCGGGAGCAGACATGCGGGTTAACGTGTGAGCTGCCCGTGGACCATAATCCATTTACTACTGTAAACACGGAGGAGGGGGGAGGCATTTACTGTCAGGGCTGCACTTGCCACAGCCAGTATATCATCTCGCTGTCAGCGATCGCAAACACTGCCGACCTCCATGAGAGCACCGCAGCTGGTGATGTCACAGTATAGGCTTCTACCTTCTAATCAACCGTAATTACAAATGAGTAAGGTTTTCTTTTTATTGCATGTTTTCACCTCTTTTTTTTTAAAGGTGCAGATTAGATTTAAACATCTGGATTTTGTGTTTTTTTTTGTTTTTTTTTTTGCTGCAGCATTTTACAGTTAACAAGATCTTCTCCCAGCTCTGACAGCTGAGAAAATGCTTCCGGTCATGGAAAAATGAGGAGCTAACATAAGTTTGCGATTAGGAAAAAAACGTTGGGTTAAATTGGAGTGGTTTTCCTCGTGAAATCCAATTTTCACCCACAGTTTTGTCTTAAGGCCTTTAAACGTCGAGGGCGTGGCGATGGAATGAGGAACACTTTGCATCAGAACCGCTCGTACCAACAAAAACGTTTGACGCATGAAAACACTTTATTCTTATTCCTGTCTGCTTTTTATATCCCATTCTTTTTAACGATAATTTCTAAGAATAAGAAAATGGGAATAACGACTTTAACACAACACCTACAACGAGGACTGAAGAGTGATTCCTAGGTGTAAAATAGCATTGTGATGCATTGCCCCATAGCGCCTGACAGTTCAGTGTTAATCCGCCGGCCTCCTGGGAGGTAAATAAGGGCACAGTTTGGCAGCCAAGGTTAGAGACTTGTTTAAGAAAGGCTGTTATTTACACACTAAGCCTTTAGACCCACAACAGACATCCAGTGGCTTTGCGTCCTGCTTCTCATGTCATATGGGCCGATGCTTAATCCAATGTGATGTACAGTATAGTAAAAGGGGTTTAGACGTGACACGGTTTCCTACCCGCCCTCTCTTGTTGTGCACTCCCTTTTCCCATTATGCAAACATCTCTTCTCACACTCCCCGACCTTCACGTCTGTTATTAGAGAGAAGGGCCGTCCGGCTTCCGGTGCTCCCTTGTTTTTTTATTTTTTTTTATCATCTTGTGCGAGCAGGTGCCTCGCCTGCAGAATCCTCCCTCTCACGGGGGAAACGCAATTAACAAGCTCACAAATATTTACACCAGAACAAATGTGTCTGTTCGCAGGAGAAAATACATCATTAAGGAGCTTCTTTTTTTTTTTCTTCTCCCTGCGGTGGTTTGTCTATTCAGCCAGACCGGAGACAACTTTAGGTCAGGCAATGTATAGCAAATGTCTGCCCTCCGACAGCCAAGGTTGTCTGCAAACGTCTAGATCAATACTTCTCTCCTGGTATCATCTGCTGGAACACGGGGCTGCGTCGGCCCGCCGAGCAACACAAGCAGCGGAACACACCGCCCTTCTGCATTCCAACCTGCGTTTCCGGACAGGAAAGAAGAAGAAGTAGCCAGGGGAGGAGAGACACATGGGGAGGGAGGGGGGAGGTGTTATAGCAGACACATTGTGAATTTTTAAGTTTTCTTTTTTGCGGTTGGATTCTCTCCTGGAGCAATGCTGCGACGCTGGATGGAATTTCATCAGCAGAAAGAGCTTGTTAAACAGAATAATAATGAGAGCCGGCTCCTCAGCCGGTGATTACAGCAGAGGGACCAAAACCGAGCCTCTTCTAAAAGAGACTCACACACTGTGTTGTTGGCTAAATGCACATTTGTATACGCTGGCGTGTCTGTCTCAACAAGCTGTTACGTACACATTCCTACGCTGTGACGTCACCAGACGTTGTCACACTTAGTCTATTATTAGCTGCAGTAGCGCCCGTCTTACTCCCCCTCACCACCCCCACACACCTCCCTGCCGACACAGCCCTTGTCATCATAGATGACTGGCTTCTAATTGGATACAGAGGGGGCCGCATCCGTGTTTCACACGCTGCGGCCGAGTGGTGAGAATCATATTTTTCAATTAATTAACCCCCCTAAAAATGCAAGAAGTAACATTTCTTGGGGGAGGCGACAAGCTGGTAAATCATATATTATGTGATTGCTCATATTATTTCCCTTCATCTTTGGTAAACAGATGACTACAACAAAGAAGCCCCCACCCCCCCCAACCGGCCCTC